>CM065785.1:60292983-61542983 GCA_033296515.1 Macrochelys suwanniensis
GTATTAGATCAGTTCACCTTTTATACAGTTGCAAGAAAACTAGCCCTTCAAGTTATCTGACTTTAATCAATTAGTTTCTCCAAAATGTAATGGCTTTGTCCCAGTTTCTCGCTCAGGAGAGCTCTCCTTCTTTCTAAGTAGATTCTTCAAGACCTGGTTTTATAAGGCTAGTGTATTCAAGGTGCACTGGTTAAGATAAACTGGTGCAACATCACTCCTTTAGTAAAACTTTTGTTTTTAGACAAGGTCTAAGTTCACAGCTGAGTATATGGTACCAGGCACAGTGATGGAACACAACTATTTCCTTAACCTCATCAACACATTTCGGAACCCTATAGCCATGAGGCTGGAAGGTTCCTCAAAGTGGCTTTTGTCTATCAGTCTCTGCATATTTGCCCCAGAGAAAATCATGCATTAGATTCTGCTCTGAATAATCTCATGAAGATGGCATGGGAAGAGGCACTACACAAAACATGAGGCAGCTGATGAATGACAAAAGGCTGGCACATATATGGAATGGGGTACAATTATAATTCATATGTTGGAATACCAAATGTGGCGATAGTTGGAAACTCCAAGCTTGCAGTTACATCTCCTAATGCATATTGAAAGAGGACTAGCCTGGCTGTTCAAGAAGCTGAATACTTTCACCACTGCCAACCTCAGAATGTGGCCCCCATGCACCTATAGACCCCAACAGTACTTGTCAGCAACTCTGGTCTTAGGCTTGTCTACACTTAAAAATTAGATTTACCTAGCTATGTTGCTCAGGGCTGTGAAAAATTTTGCACTGAGTGTTAGCCTAGACACAGCTAAGTCAACGGAAGAATTCTTCTGTCAACTTATCTACTGCCTCTTGAAGAGGTGGATTAACTACTTCAATGGAAAACCCCTTCCATCAATGTAGGAAGAACCTATATTATGGTGCGAAAGCTGCAGTTGTACTGTAGATATACCCTTATTCACCAGCATCCCAGCACTCAACCTGTTCTTCCAGTTCACACCATAAACATCCATTCCCTACTATCTTTCATGGAGACAGTTCACCAGATTCACTTAGAGTAACACTTTTTTCTTTTTAAATGGCAGAGACTCACTGTACACAGCTGTGAAAATATGTAATAATGTGTCTGCAAACATGTAGCTGTGCCTTGTGTTAATTCCACTAAGCTTGTGCTACCATTATCTTCCAAAAGGAAAAGTGAATACAGTAGGTATCTAAGATTAACTATGGCATGGGGACACTGGATCAGCACAAATTTAGTAATTTGCAATTGTTTATTTTTTTTAAATCAACAATCCAGGTAAAGTGAAACAAAAGACGTTTTACAGCTTACTATTTGAGTAGATTTGACACAAATTGTATGTATATAATCTACCCTTTTATAAGAAAGGAGCTATAATACACTGAAATGGGAGAGCTGTGTATAGACAAGGCTATTTTCACCCCATGAACACTTTACCCTATGCTACACGTGGTGGCAAATTGGCAGAGTGTGTCCCATATCATATTAGCTCCCCTGGTACTTGTTACCAGGGAAGATTTCCCTCACTGCTGGAATGTTAGGCTGCTGGTATGCAAAAACATTAGTCTCCACAGACCAGTCTGGGGAAAACAAAATAAAACAACCAATCACTTTTGCTCTTACAATTGTTGTGAAATAAAAGCAGCAATACCCTTGGCAAGATATTTAATGTCACTATGCTTCAACTGGTATATACACCTCCCATTTAGACTCCCAAAAGGACAATCCAAAAGCATTTGACTCCAACTGTGATAACATTAGAAGCACCTCCTATTCCTCTCAAAGTAATCAAGCTAGAACAAACAATAAGCAGGACACCAAGTAGCACCATGGGAATACGAGTGCCATTACATTCTCTAACCCAAGGTGGAAAAACCATCGATGAAGTACACAACCGAGTTTAAAATTCATGTGGACTTTGCCAGACCAACCTGAATTATCTTCTATTAAGAGATCAGTGATCCACTACAGGCTTCATCTTCAAATTAATGGTGGCATTTTGGGGTGGACAAATGTATTTTGGATGTCACTAATACCTAAGCCCTTGTCTACTTTGCAAAAGGCCACAGAATTTAGTTTCAGTAAGACTACTGAATTTTATGGCACTCTGGTGTAGCACACTGGAAATTCTGGTTCATCAGCTAGCTGCTTCTACTAAGATCAGCAGCTATGAGATAGTTAATACCAACATTTACATCATCATCTTTAGGTTTCAGAGTTAATTCTAAGACTGTTTCAGGCTGCATACAAGCTCAAAAGACAACACTGCAACAGTTACGCTTACTTTGCATTCTCTTCATAGCCATAAGCAATACAGCTTGTTGAAACAGAACTCTGCAGCAAGGGATAGTTACTGCAGCAGAGCCACCACAAGTAACTATGAAATCCACAGGGCCCTGGATATCCTCAGCTCAGTTTGGAAGGCTAGTCACAATAAAATCTATTAGTAAAATTCCTGATTAAACAGCCTAAGCCATATTTGTAGGATGTTATCCTGTATCATAAAGCAAATGAGACTATGGTATTACACATCAGTGGTGTCTCAATGCTTATTCCCTTGTCCACTGGGATTGCAGATTACATCAGCAATGTTGGAATAATCTCATTGCAGAGAATCTGGAAAGTAGATTTGGTCATTTAGAACTTGGTCAACCAATTACTGTCACCTCACACCACCCTCAAGACCTTTTCCCAGTGTGCAGAGTGCAGTCGGATTCTGACTCTCATCTTCACAAGGCAGAGTTTGTTAAAGGAGATATTTGTTATTTAGGATTGTTACAGGGGCACAATTTAGGCCTGGTCTACACGTAAAACTTTGGTTGACCTAGCTACATCGCTCAATGATATGAAAAATTCACACCCCCAAGAGACATAGTTAAGCCAACATAAGCCCCAGTATAAACAACAATAAGTCAACAGAAGAATTTTTCCATGGACCTAGCTGCTACTTCGAGGGGGTAGAATAATTACAGCGATGAAAAAAACCTTCCATCAATTTAGCAAGTGTCCACACCAGGGCACCCCCGAGGCACAGCTCTAGTGCTGTAGCTGTGCCACTGGGGTGTAGACATATCCTCTATAGTAGCATTCTGTGCCTTCCACTTAAATTTACTACAACACAGAAGGTGGTCATCTGCTTCTCTGGGAACCTTTGAGCAAAAATTTTCCAAAGCTGGAGAACACCACAGGAGCAAGGTAGACACAAAATATCATTGCTAATTATTAAAAGCCATTGGTACCTGGATGGACCACATCTCCTTTGCAAGAACTGTGTCAAAATGAGAACAGCCCCACTTTTACTTCATTTCACTCCACCATTACTATTCTTTCATTCTTTTGTGATGGAAAGTCACAAGTATTTCATGGGAAAAATAAAACCAATGATTAAGAGAAGAGAAGATATCATGTAAAAGAAAAAGTGTTATGGACAGTAAAGAATGTAGAAGCATAGCAACACTTTCAACGTTGCACCTACGTGGTTTTCCCACAGATATAAGAGACCACTCATATTAAGAAATAGCCAACTGAAGATGTACAAAGTTATGTATTCAGTAGCTGGAGCCTATAACAAAGCACTGGATTTAGAGTTTCAACTGAATTTTTACCAGGAACTAGGAAACAGAAGATGCTTAGTAGTATTATCCCTGTATGTAAAGTTTCTTCCAAAACATGTTGAAAGAGCCCCAGTGCAAACCCTAATTTGTTTTGGCCTGAGGATGGAAAGGGCTTTAACTGAATTCAAGTGGTGCCACAGGCACAAGATCAATATTGCATCCATGTTTTCCTTTAATGCAACGCTGCAAAGAAAAAGATTGGTTTGTGCCATTTTTACTTTATGATGTATAAAGATGACCCAAAGGTTTTTCAAATAAGAGTTTTTCCAATTTTTTATCCACATCAGAAATTTGTGCCTTGTCCAAGTTGGAAAACCATGCTGAAGAATAGTGCTGACACCCACAAGAGTCAAGAAAGGAGAGGGGGGTTTAGTTAAATTGTTTAAAATGTTGACTTTATTCATCTCTATTGATTAAATTTGCATTTTGAATAAAGATTTACGGCTCAACATTTTGGCCCTCCTTTCTCCCTCTCCTCCTGCTTCAGCGCCAAGTATGAGGACAAAGAACTCTCAACATCCCACTCCCCACACACACACGCGTGCACATTTCCCAGGCTTTCTATTTCTGATATTTCTAACGTAAGCAGGAAAATTATTTCGGCCTGTTATACACACACTCACAAATCAGAAAGCAAAAATGCCACAAAAACTTTTTTCAGTATCTTTGTGAGGCCACCTTTACAGTGCTACTGTTTGGCCTAATACTCATAGTGCACCAGTGGCTTTTTTTTGTTTTTTTAGAGAGATACACCACTCCTCCACCAGAGCTTTCATCGAGGCCTGGTCTACACTTAAAATCTAGGTTGACATAACTATATGTCACTTAAGAGTGTGAAAAATTCTCAAACAAACCACTATAGATAGGCCACTCTAACCCCCAGTGTAGACAGCTAAACTGACATTAGAATACTTCCATTAACATAGCTACCATCATTTGGTAAAATGGTGTTCCTACAGCAATAGACAGATGCCGCCAACGCCGAAGGAAGGTATCTACACTACAGGGTTATCACAGCATATCTACAGCACCACAGCTATCCTGGTGTAGTCCTGATGTTTGGAGACCCCTGGTCTACACTTTTAGGAGATGAGGGCCACATTAGATTTTTAAAGGGGCTTCGTGGGCCGGCTTTAGGTCCCGCCGCTGAAATACTGCCGAGGTGGTGTCAGCTTTTGAGCTGCCGCTGAAATGCCGCCGAAGTGCCGCCAAGACAGCAGCAGCAATTGGTTGGGGTGCGGGGCCCCATTTTGATGGGGCCCTGCCGCCGAAATACTGCTGAGGCGGCGGCAGCTCAAAAGCTGCCGCCGAAGTGCCGCCAAGGCAGTGGCAGCATTTGAGCTGCTGCCGACATGCCGCCGAGGCGGCAGCAATTGGTTGGGGAGCCGGACAAATTGAAGCCACGGGCTGGATCCAGCCCCCGGGCCGTAGTTTGGAGACCCCTGGTGTAGACCTACCCTCAGATTTGTGTCTCCTCCACTTCCACTCATCCATCTTATTTTGCTATACCAACACTAGATATGTGGAAACATTTTCTTAACAGATATTTGTGGAAGGATTTCTATACATATCTGTGGCAATATCTAAAAGAAACATCAAATAGTGGTGCTCTTTCATCTGCAGTGATCACCACTTACAGCTCATTTTTTTAAAATGATATGTACTGAACATTCCTTTCTGGTACAGTCTTCATCCCAACAACAAGATAACAAGGAATTTGATCACAGCCTGAAATGCTGACTATCAAACATAACTTACTCGTTTTAGGAAAGTGCACTGAGGACAACCGAATGGCTCAGCAAAATGTTACCTACACTGCAGGTAACTATAGTAAGCTAAATTATTTAAATTCTATTTAAGAAAATATTAGAAGTGTAGTAGTTACTATATTACATTATTGTATCTATGTGCTGTCCAGGAGTAGATAGTGAACTGCAAAACAAACAAATTTGCTTTCCTCTTGTGATGTATCGAGATGGCCAGAGCATTTTTTTTAAACTACCGTTTTACATTATAAATAAAGATCCTGTGATGCCATCTTTCAGGTTCTTCAGAGACTGCCAGAGGTCTCCAGGAACGAGCCTATCCCCCCCCGCAAAGAGCGGGGGTTGGAGGCAAGCAGTGGGTGGGCCCTGGTGGGGGAGTGAGGAGGCGAGCGGCGAGCTAGCAGCGAGTGGGGGTCCTTCCGGTAGGCAGGGGAGTGAGGAAGCAGGTGGGGTGGGGGGGAGGAGGAGGCAGTGTGTGCGCGCGTGTGTGTGCGCGCGCAAGCAGTGGCGGGGGGGGGGGGGGGGGAGAGGCTGGCTGCAGGCAGGGGAAATGAGGAGGGGAGTGGTGGGTTCAGGGGGTGAGAGGAGGCAAGTGGTGAGTTGTGAGGATGAGGAGGGATGCAGCAAGCCAGCAGCAGATGGGTGCTGAGGAGGGATGCGAGGGGACGGGATCCCCTAAAACCTTACATAAATAAATTACAATTATTTGGATGTATATATGTACATATTACTTTATTAACGTCAAGAAAAAAAATTAAGAAAAAAGTGTGCGGCCATCAGCAAAAGTTAATGGCTGCTCTCTGAGGCCACCAACAAATTTATTGTGAGAACCCCTGCCTTAGAGTAAACTGTTTGTCCATTTCACCTATCAAAGCCTTCCTGCATTCCCGTCCCCTCAGAAGTAGTCCACAGCCTCATGAGAACCTTCCTTGGCCTTGGAAGGCTGGACAGAGCTCTTCAGAGCCTATAAATTCTGCCCTGCTTAGTAAGTATGACAACATTGCAACGCCCTGATAGGCTGAAAAGAGTGTTGAAAGATCCATTCAGGAATTTAAGTCACGTCTTACATTGGCAATGTAATGCATTAAAAAAGAAACTCAGGTAATTGATACACCTTAAAGTAGTTAAGGAAAACTATGCATACAGTATTAGCTATAAGTTTTTGATTCCAGAAATGCTATTTGTATTATTTTGTTGGGTTTCTATTTTGTCTACTACTGGCAGCAGTTTAATACCTTTTACTAGTATTTCAAAACAAAAAAACCCACACACAGACACCACCACACAACAAACAAAGGCATGCTAATCTCCCAAAACTCCCTGCAAATAACTGGTACTGCAACACAAGAAGTCAATGTATTACATTAAATAGCAAAGATTCCATAGTGGAAGTACTTTATGAAAGCAAACCCTCAAGGTCGAGGGAAATGCATGTGCCTGTCATGTTGAATTTCCTTACTTTTCTGAAGTACTGCCACAGCAGTGTGACAATACTTTTCATCTAGTTTCAGCTCCGTGTGTTTTGACATATTTCTTTCCAAAACTAGCATGCTTTTGAAGCAGTTCAGTACAAGCACTATTTTTTATATTAAAATCTAAGAATCACCAAACCTATTCACATTAATAGAAGTATGACAATTTACATCAATGAGTATCTTTCGGTCTTCAACCAGCATCTTTAGGTTAAGATGAATGCCTAAGTGGGCCTTTCCAGATTCGTGCAAGGATACTGGATCTTTAACAGGAACACAACGGTATTCAGGCTTTGGAATTGAATAGGTATTTTTAAAAAAGTTTTAAACAGTCTGAATAAATGTAAAGTTTCAATGGCATGTGTAATACTGCAATCTTACCAGTTTGAAGGGAGAAAAAAGGGAGATTTCAGGCCTTTATACGTCATGAAAAAACAACAGCACAAATCCCAGTTGTTTTTATAGTCACTTCTAAGGCTACAGGAGTGCTTTCACCTTCAGCCAGCAAAGTTCATCAATATGTACTTTTCCTCACACACTGAATTCAATATTATGTACTTTCTAGATTGTCCACATTAGGACAAATTTCCCCACCTTTTAAAACTGAGATAATGAAAAATGAAAGCAATCTTACTCAACAGTAATGCTTTGAGAGGCAACGGTAAGGGTTGAGTGGCAAAAAAAGTGTGTTTTTCCAATCATGTTAGCTCTATCAAGAGTTGATCTACACAAAAACGCTATGGCATAATTATGTTGGTTGGAGGTAGGTATGATTTTTATTTTTATTTTGCCAAAAGTTATACTAGTAACAGCTCTAGTGTAGACAGTTATACTGGCACAAAGGTGCCTTACACTGGTAAAGCATATTCCAGTTCCGGAATCAGAAATTATACCAGTATGAATTATTTTATACTGGTATAACTGCATCCACACATTAGCCTGCGTCTTAACTTTTTAATCATGCTAAGGTAACTCAATTGAGCTAACACAATTAAAAAAGCCACCCTTTTGCCCATCAAGACAGGGCCTAAAGGACTGGTTACATAGGTCTTGCCTACACCTGAAACACTACAGTGGCACATTGTTGTAGTCCTTCAGTGTAAACACTACCTATGCCAACAGGAGGGGTGCTCCCATCAGCATAGGTAATCCACCTCCAGGAGAGTTAACAAAATTCTTCTGTCAACCTAGCACTGTCTACATAGGGAGTTAGGTCGGCTTAAATACATCGTTCAGAGGTGCGGATTTTTCATATGCCTGTGTGACATTGCTGGGTCAACTTAACTTTTTAGTGTGAACCAGACCTTATACGGTGCTGCTGGGTTCTGATTCAACATAAAGAGTGTTTACTTTTGATAAAAAATGAATGGAAATATTTCAAACTACATCAAGATGTGCAATTAGAGTACCCCACACATTTGCTATTACTATTTTACATTTGATATTAGAACCTTACTTCCACAGTTTCATTTCCAATGTATCTATTGGATCAGAGGAGAAGTCCTAGCAAGAAATAAAACAGGAAAGTTAGAACTAAGCTAGGAGACAGTCTGAAGGTCCTGACTTAAAAAACAGGCGCAAGAAGAATGTAAAGGCTCACGCTAGAGTGCCAACATTCTGGAGCTCACACATGCCTCTCAGAGTAATGGGAGATCTTGATAACCATTTATGAACACCAATATGGATTCACAATCAGGCAAGTTAAGAATAGGGGCATTTTAGGTTGAGTTCACTTCATTGTGGATTTCATTTAAAAACAGCATTACGTTATAAACTCAAAACCTGCTATAGTAATGATAAACACTGTGAGGTGTTCTACTGGTAATTGAAAGATAATACTAGTATCAGGCCTACACAACAGGCAGCCCCGGCCCGCATGGGCTCACTGTATAGCCCGCGGGGGGGCGCGGCGGGGAGGGAGGGAGGGGAAGGGTGAGTAGGCAAGCAGTGGGGTGGTGCAAGCCAATGGCCGGCTGGCCGGCCGGCCGGTGGGTGGGCTGGTGAAGAGGCCAGTGGCAGGCTGGGGAGTGAGGGTGAGCCAGAGGCAGGGGCAGCGGCAGAAGGTAAGAGGCCAGCAGCGGGCAGGCAGGCGAGCTGGCGGCGGGGGGAGCCGGCGGCGGGGGGAGCCGGCGAGCTGGCGGCGGGGGGGCTGAGGAAGCAAGCAGACGGCGAGTAGGCGAGCCAGGTGGGGTGGGGGATGACGAGCCGAGTGGGCAGGCAGTGGCAGGTGAGCCAGGCTTCCACACCCCAGTGCTGGGGAAGGAGGGGTTGTTTCCGCGGGGCGGGCGGCGCTGGGGGTGGGTGTTTCCGCGGGGCTGGGGGTTTCGGCCCTCAGCTGTTTTCTTTGGAGTAATATGGCCCTTGCCGCTTTACAAGTTGTGCAGGCCTGACTTATATACTTACAAAGTTTGGCTTTTTTTAAAAAAAAGTTTAACATCTTTAACTGAATTCCTTAGTATAATCATGGTAAGTATTCAATGCTTACATGTAAGAAATACTATATTTTATTAATATGGCTCTAAACCAATTATACAAGCTTAAAACCAAATTTCAGAAATGGCTAGAGAAAGTTCAAGATATGCAAATAATCAATTCAATAGTCTGCAGAATTATATTATTATTGTATTTAAATCTTTAGCAGATCCCAGATGATCTGCTACTTTCTACAACCAGATACAGAAGCACCCTGTTGCCTAGTAATCTTTCAGAGTAAGGGGTTAAGGGGGAAGGTTATTATTATTTATTCACTTTAGTAAGAGCAAGTTGTAGGAAGCTGTTAAGAACTTGAACAATATGAAAAAGCCATTTAAGGAATTTTAAAAATTCATGACTGTTTGTCCATTAAGCTCACAGATGCCCAGTTGTTACAGAAGAGCAAAAGGAATTATAACTAGACAAAGCACATAGGTGATAACAATGATGGTATAAAATGAGTGACAGAAGATTTCAGGACGTTGCCTTATTGATGACAGTGACCGTTACTAAGCAGAAGTGGTTACAGGAGAAAAGACATTTTCCTATTAAGTACTGTACTACAGGTTACTTATACATAGAAGAAACTATATTAGGACAAGCAGAGAATGTTTGCAAGCTGGAAAGGCACACATTTTCACTGTTAGGCAAGTTCTCATAGCTTTAGATTTACTCTAAAAAACCCACTGAACTCAAGTCTATGACCACATATTTTAATTAGTTGACTTGGCAAGATATTTCTTTACACAAACACACACAATAATATTTCTATTTTAAGAGTCAACCACATTATTAGCAACAAGAAAATAACATAACAGGCATTGAACTTAGCTGTATTACAGCTATTCAACTGGTTTGACAAGAAAACTGTCCAATTTTTAGTCTAATCTTGTTAGTATACTGTTACAAAAACTCCAATTTTATTTTCACCCTTACATTTAGTATTCTTAGCTTCAACTTTGATTTAAACGTGGACAGTTAGGTTAACACTATAAGTCATGATTTTAAAACGTAAGCATTACTATTTGAAAACCCAGGAATGTTTTAGCTTCAGTGATCTCCAAGGTAAAATACAATATCAATGAATTCAGGAGTAAGAGTTACTTTTTTACAACAGAACGAAGAAAAAAAAGTTTATTGAAACCTTTGGTCAAGCCCTAATTTAAGGCTTCAACATACTAGATGTATTATTTCCAGGGAAATGGGAAGATAGCTCTGGCAAGTGATGGAAACATCAACTTTCACAGTATCAAGCTTTCATTTAAAATCAAAGTTTCTAGCCCTTGTGGCTGCTAAGAAAACCTTCCAAACAAGTATAATGATGCAGTGCCATCACGAATCTGCAGACAACTCATTGCTGCCGCTCATAGCTTTGCTAAGCAGTAGAATGAAACAAGACTGATCAGTGCCACTGTTAGTGAGAACTTTGCATGTGGGAGTGAAACCATCAACAGTTAGGACAATTTCATGATGATGCTTTGGACAGGTATGGGCCGAAGCAGACACTGGAGTTATTCACTAGAGAGGAAAAGCCAAGTAATGGAGGTTGGGGAAGGAGAGTAGCAGAGATCTCTTCCATTTCTTCCTCCACAATGCAGCCAGGAGACGCTGGGGTAATAGTTGACATTCTTCTGTTGGCAACAACCAGGAAAGACAGAACTACACCTCACTGGCAGCAACTAGAAGGGATGGAGTCTCATTAGCCCTTCATTTTTCATCTCTTGCTAATAGGTTTAATCCTCTATCTAGTAACTGTCAGGTAGTTGTTTCAAGCCCCAATTTAGGGCTTGTCTACATAGGGAAATTTAAGAGTATATGGTTATACTACTGTAACTATATTAAATTTCCCCATGTAGACAAGCCTTAAATAGCCCACAACAGCAGTGGGGAGCAGAAGAAACTGGAGTTCAAATACTCACTTAATCAAAGTGAAAATAAAATTCATCTCAGTCCCAAATTATCATAGAATCATAGAATCTCAGGGTTGGAAGGGACCTCAGGAGGTCATCTAGTCCAACCCCCTGCTCAAAGCAGGAACAACCCCAACTAAATCATCCCAGCCAGGGCTTTGTCAAGCCTAACCTTAAAAACCTCTAAGGAAGGAGATTCCACCACCTCCCTAGGTAACCCATTCCAGTGCTTCACCACCCTACTAGTGAAAAAGTTTTTCCTAATATTCAACCTAAACCTCCGCCCCTCTGCAACTTGAGACCATTACTCCTTGTTCTGCCATCTTCTACCACTGAGAACAATCTAGATCTATCCTCTTTGGAACCCCCTTTCAGGTAGTTGAAAGCAGCTATCAAATCCCCTCTCATTCTTCTCTTCTGCAGGCTAAACAATCCCAGTTCCCTCAGCCTCTTCTCATAAGTCATGTGCTCCAGCCCCCTAAACATTTTTGTTGCCCTCCGCTGGACTCTTTCCAATTTATCCACATCCTTCTTGTAGTGTGGGGCCCAAAACTAGACACAGTACTCCAAATGAGGCCTCACCAGCGCCGAATAGAGGGGAATGATCACGTCCCTCAATCTGCTGGAAATGCCCCTACTTATACAACCCAAAATGCCGTTAGCCTTCTTGGCAACAAGGGCACACTGTTGACTTATATTCAGCTTTTGGTCCACTGTAACCCCTAGGTCCTTTTCTGCAGAACTGCTGCCCAGTCATTCAGTCCCTAGTCTGTAGCAGTCACATCGGCCAACTCCTTTAGCACCCTCGGATGCAGTGCATCCGGCCCCATGGACTTGTGCTCGTCCAGCTTTTCTAAATAAAATTATACACATCACAAAGTCACTACGCAATCTGGCTCAATATATGTGCTTGTAAATTTGGGCCAGAAGGGTCCAGAAAAAGAATAGCATGTGCACTGCAGATCAGGATTAAGACACTTTGGTAGAGCTGTTTAGAAATCATTTGTGCAGCATCTGCCTGCATTATGGCTGGTTTGCCATGTGCTATTAGTTTTGTTTACATATGAATTAAGTTTCACCCTCTTAAAATTCTTGCCATTATCTCAATTATCTGACAATTCAGCCTCCAGGTTCATTGTTCTGTGAAAAGATCATAATTAACTGAGCTTTCTAAATAGAAAGTTACTACCAAAGCAGAAGATGTGTAACTGAAGTGTAAAGAATATTGCTTTTTGAAAATACAGTACAAGTTTTCACTCAAGCACATGAAACCATGAATACATATATAAGTTTATTAACATATATTGTTCTTGTTGATCAGAAGACCTCCCCTGCTCTTCCTTAAGACTCAATCATACTAAGGGAAAAAAGGTTGGGTTTTTTTGTTTAACATGATAACTGGACACATTTTAAGATCTTAATGTAGACAGGGAAATTGCAGTTTGTGTTAGCTGGCTGAGAAACTCTAGGCTCCCCACAAGGAGCCACAGCAGGTACTGCAGCATACCATTGTACCAGTGATGACATCAGACCACTTCCTACAGTTTTGACTCTGGACATGCTATCCCCTCTCCTGATTGACTGCCCCAATCCATCCCCATATGTCAGCCACCCACCACCTTCCATACACGTTTTCCCTTTTCCTTCCCCCTCTCTCCTCCTATTCCATTTACCACACATACACATATTGTCTTTTCGTTTAGCTAATCCTTAACGTTTTTAATAGATCATGGTATTAACATGACAACTGCAAGGCATCACTCTGCTGGTATGTTATATCCTATTCTCCTACCCTTTACCTGTCTCCTCTATTCAGACTGTATACTTGTCAGGAAAGGGACTATCTACTACACTGCATACTGCCCAGCACAATGGGGCCCTGTTCTCAGCTGGCCCCCAGGCACTACTATAAACAACAAGAGAGTCTTCTAGAAAGTCTACCAATATTTTTAGAGCTAACAGCAAGGCAAATAATTTTTTTCTTTGAGCCAGCAAATTATAAAATAGTCTATTACTCTAAACAGCTTCTGATATGCCATATGTAATTTTACTAGCTAGCACCAAAAACAACCAAGTCATTTTAAGCATTACCTTCTTCTTAGGTTCCTAAGACAAGCCAGACGACCATTTTTCTGTAGCATCCAAAACAACAAAAAGAAATGAGCAGAGCAGTAAAAACAGAAGTTTGAAGTCCCCGATAAACAGTGGAGTAGGTTACATTCTCCTAAAATACCCCAGTAAAAGAGGCTCACACTAACACAAACAAAATGACAATTATGACAAATAGATGCCAAATATACCTAGTGATTACTCTTTCACAGAGATTTTTTAAAAGGTGCCCTCATTTTTGTCATTAAAGCCTGGGACTTCAATGCAAACATCTCTTATAGACACACACCAAATGTAAACCTCATTCACTCAGGAGATTATTTTGGGGCTAATTTTAAAAAAAACAACAACACTTTACCCTCCCCAATGAGAGGAGGTTTTGGCGTGCGTGGCAGAGAGACATTTAAAAATAACAGTACGTCTCCACCAGCTGAACTGCCCCCACAGTTTGAGGCAACTCCATTAGCAGAGCCTACGTTGATTCCCTCTCCCCCACTGTCACACTAACATTCACACAGGAAAGGCCTGACCCACCCCACACAACAAACGGGCCCGTTCAACCGAGACCCTTTATCTGCCACCCATCGCACCAGGGGGGGCAACCTCCGCAGCCTCGGACTCACCCACACCTTAAAGTGTACAATACACACCTCCCCCAGCGCCGCCCTCCCCTCCCCCACAGCCACACTCCGGCCCCGCCCCCACATCTCCCTCCAAGCGGGGCGACCCCAACGTACCTGGGACATTCACGCCGAGGGAGGGGGCGCTAGGTGGTAACAGCCCCCACTAAGGGGAAGGGAGAAAAAGGAAGAGGCGTCGCCAGCCACCGGAAGAACCCAGCGCTGCACGGCTCGTCTTGGCCCGGCCCAACAGGCCCCGGCTTCCCTTCTCCACTGCGCCCTCACCCGGGGCCCTGCCGTCCCTCACGCACAGCCCGCAACACGGCCTTCGCCCTGCTGGCCGATCCCCCACCCAGAGCCGCCCCGGGCCCGGCGAACGCGCAGCCCAGGCGGTTGGGGTTTTGTCTGCTGCGCAGCCCCCTCCGCGGACCGCTGCTGCCGCTGCCAAGCCCTCCCTCCCCAGGCGCGGCACGACACTTGGTGCTGCTTTACAGCAGCCTGCACAGCGCAGCCGCCGCGCAGAGCGCCCCTCCTTCCGTGCGGCTCCTCCGCCTGGGCGGGGCTTAGGGTGGCGCGCGGCCTGTGCCGAGGATCGCCACCTGTTGGGCGGAGGCGGGTATGGCAGCGGCAGCAATCGCACAGCCGGGGCCCCTGTGCTGAGCCCACGCCTGGCTCGTGATGGAGAAGGGCAGAGACTAGAGAAGCAGTCTTGCCAAACCCGAGAATTCAAGAGTCATGAGCCAGAAGCACATTGGCGCAGAAATCACCAGACAGTGTTAAATAATAAATGCTGGGTTCTTTGTATTTGCTTTGTGGTTTCTGAGACTCTCAGGTGCACGGGCTTCATCTTTTCCTACTCTTCTCTTTAACCAGGAGGGTTAGAAACATACTTTAAAATAGCTCGATCAGTAATGAATGCACCTGCACTGAGTCTGCAAGAGACTAAGCTGCCCTTCTCTTCCTCCTCATTATGAAGGCTCTATCACTGTAAAGTTGTTTTTGGTGCTGGATTCAGGCTAAAGCATTGTTCATTTAACAGTTACAAAACTGTTTTCCCATCACACAATAAAATACAAATAAAGATGCATTATAAAAAGGGCAGAGAATGTTGCCAACTTAGTTTTTCTGGTATCCCGAGTTTCACCCAGTTAAAAAGTCAAGAGGTTGGCCTCTATATGCTCTGGTAGAGCTCCATTCAACTACCTATGAGATGGATCCTTGTCCCTCATGGATGACTGATGCTAGTGAAGAACCTGGGCTCTTTATTATAACAGAGCAATGGCTCCACTATGGTTAAGGTTAAGACCCGCTTTCTGGTTAAAGCTTGACTTCTCTAAATGCTCTAAAATCTGTACAGAGTCTCAGATTGCCTTGGAATTTGGGTGCCTTCTGGGAGCCCAGGGTTTGACAAGTGATCCAAATTTGTGGCCATTTGAACAAGGGCCACAAACATTTGAACTAAGATACACTCTCCTCCCTCCCCAAAAATAAATCAGCTTTTCTTACACTGCATATGTTCTGCTGGCAACAAATTTTTGCTCACAAACAGAAATCAACTCAGCACTGAGATTATCACACTAGGGTCTCAAAATCTTACAAATTTACCCCCAACAGAGAGTATCCAACCAACTAACTCATTATAGGAAGTCAAATGACAAATATTAGCCAAAGATTTTAGTCCTCCTGCTAGGAGTAGGACCTTTTGAAGTGCTTGGCAATGTCTCAAATGGATTACACTGAGCATGTGCACAGAGAGAGGGGCTAACTATCCGGAGAACTACTTCAACATCACAGGACTATGTGGTTTTGATGGAATTTAATAGTCATTGTGTCTAAGGATCATCTCAGGTGCTATGACTGAATCTAATGCAGGACTCTGAAATAAATAGAAGGGGCATCTTGCTCGAAGATGCCTCTGTTAAAGGGAGATTTTTATTTGGGGGAAATGTAATCTGATAACAGAATATTCAGAAGGTGCTGAAACTATTTTTTTTGAATAACAAATTATACATGCAAATATTAATGGGGAAGGAAGGGTGATTGGGGAGGAAGAGTTGGTGGGAACAGGGAAAGAGATGCAGCAAGTGGAAGGACAATTATATGGGAGATTAATGGGGATGAGTGGCTAGGAGAGGGGTTGGGGTCAGGTGATGAAAGGGATGGGGTGGGGGCTAGGGAGAGTCAGGGGAGAGGGACAGTGGGAAGGGGGATATATGGGTGACAGGAAGAATGGGGTAGGGTAGGGGCAGGGACAGCTGGCAGCCCTACATTTCCTTCCTGCATGTGTGCTATGATCTGGGGGCTCCCAGACCATCTACAGGGGTTATGATTCCCCCACTGCTCCTACTCAGGTGATCTGGAAATCTTGCCTTTCTCCCTACTCCCCCTTGTGGCCTAGGATCTAGAAATCCCCACCCCCCCCCTGCTCCCATCTAAGGGTCCCTGCTATCTATGGCAGTCTGACCCCTGGCATCAGCATCCCAGCTTCACTTTGGAGTGTTATGTGGGGCTAGTGACATTTCCTCCCCTTCCCCTCCCCTCCTTATCTTCTTGGGGTGGTTAGATGGCTTGCCCCCATTTGGAGGAGCCTGCAACAGCAAATCTGAGAGCCAACAGGCCAGAGCAGGGAGCCAGGCCCAGTCCCACAGGACAAAAGCTGCCACTGTGGGGTGAGTGCAGGGTAGGCTCCCTCTCCAAACCACACCCCAAAGGCCTCCCCTTCACATTGGGCAGGGATAGAGACAATGACCCACACATTCATTAGAGACCAATTTCACTCAGCCCCCAAAAGAATATTTTCACCAGATGCCTATGCTGAGGGGTGAGTGCCCTGGGCACAATAGGCCTCTGCATTAATCCACCACTGAGTAGAGCACAGCATGCAGGGCAGGGGTGAGGAGAGATAGGAGGTAAGTGGAGGGGAGGGGACAAGTGGGGGAAGAAAGAGAGGAGGAACAGAGAGGAAGGGTAGGGGGCTGGTATGAGGTGGGGAGTGGAGAGGGAGCGTGGGTGGGGAAGAGAAAGAGCATGGGGCAAATGTAAGGTGAGGAGGGGAAAGGAGAGGGTGGGTGGGGGAATAGCATGGCTCCCTCACTATAAAATTTAGCACTTCAGTACTGGTGGGGAGCTTAGAACAGGCATGCTCAGAGCATGCTCCAAGAACGCACTCCTGAGATGGCTGAGGAGCTGATCATGTATGTTCTTAATATTGATCAGAAATTCTCCAGCACTTGAGGAGTGGGGTTGGAAACACCCACTGACGTAAATGGTTCACGTTTCATAGCTATTGTGTCAGGCTGTTTATTTCTCTCCAGTGTATTCTCTTTCAGTTGAGAACATCTCAATTAGATGAATGGGCCATTTAACATCTCTCTGGGCCTACTGTGATGATGATGATGATTATATGTTCTAGGTGCCAACTAACAGCTAAATGAGCTGGGGAGGATGAGCTGATAATGTTATGGGGGAAGAAGGGGCGGTTAGGATACATGTTACCAGGAATGGTGGTGCAGGAGGTGGAGAATGAGAGACACACAGCAGACTTCTCTCACACACTTAAAAAGTTAGTGTAACCACCATGTTATAGAACTGTCTAGATTTGGGACGCATGCCCTCTATGGTCTCTCTTTCACTGGCCCTGTTAGCAACTACACTTTGAAATGTTTGCAATGTATGACCATTATTCCTAGTCCCCTATACCAAACTGTCCGGGGGGGGGGGATTTTGGAATTACATAGCAACCAGATGGCCTAGTGGAAAGACTAAAAATTGGATCTATTCCTAGCTCTGCCACTGGCCTGCTGAGTGACCTTGGGCAAGTCACTTCATTGCTCTGTGCCTCAGTTTCCCATCTGTGAAATAGGGATAATGATGTAAAGTTCTCTAAGATCTACTAATATAAAGTGCTGTAGAATAGTACTTTTGATTATTACCTAGCCTAAATGGCCACTATCAGCAAACATTTCTCTGTTCCCACAGCTAAGAAATTAAATGTCAAAAATTTCATTAATGCAGAGTTAAGGTTGCCCACGGATAGCTTGTCCCTTCCGGAATGTCAAGTTCAGCAAAACTTAAACTTCTGAAAACCAGGAAATACAGAGTTAAGGTAAATGCCTACACAACCTTAACTCCACCCTATGGGTAATGCCCCCAAACACCCACAACACACACTCAGACTCTGCTTTTTAACTGTAATGGCCAGGCACTATCTGCACTTGCCCTGTGCTCAAACACTGAAGCTATGTCTACACTACGGACCTTACAGCAGCACAGCTATACCACTACAGCTGTGCCACTGTAAGGTCTCCAGTGTAGCTGTTCTTTACCGGAGGGAAAGAGCTCTGCTGCCAGCATAATGAAACCACGCACAATGAGTGGCGTTAGGAGAGCCTCTCCTGCAGACATAGCTCCGTCTGCACCAGCACTTTTGTCAGTGAAATTTCTGTCAGTAAGGGGTGTGTTTTTTCACACCCCGACCAACAAAAGTTTTACTAACAAAAGTGCTAGTGTAGACAAAGCCTTAGTCTATTCCCCTGACAGAGTACCACACTTGCAAAATTTAACAACCACTTCAAACCCCTTTTACAACCCATGTATACTTTCACACAGGATACTGGTTAAACCTATATTTTCCCCTACCCATCATTAAATCCACAGTCTGTTCTCATATCCCACCTCACTGCTAACAATAGCCAAGAAGACCCCAGTGCCCTGCTGCTGACAACTTACACAGTTCTGTATTGAAATGTGCAGACTGAAAACTCAACGTACACATGCATCTCTTTCCTTTGGGGAGCGGGGAGACTTGGACACAGAACTCCTCACATTACAATCATAGCTTTGATGGTCCTCAAACTAAAACTAATTCCCAGATCTCCTTATAT
This sequence comes from Macrochelys suwanniensis, assembly GCA_033296515.1. Taxonomy (NCBI): domain Eukaryota; kingdom Metazoa; phylum Chordata; order Testudines; family Chelydridae; genus Macrochelys; species Macrochelys suwanniensis. The sequence goes on from CM065785.1 coordinate 60,311,856, forward strand.
CAAACACTTCTTTACCAATCTGCCCCACCTACTGCCTCCACCATCCAGTACTCAGTACACCTAAAGCATGGATAGTAACTTTGAGAACATGCAAATAATTTCCAGTGGCTCTTACCACCTCCAAGAAGACTGGGTTAAGATTGTGTGGGCATTTACCTTACTTCTGTATTTCCTGGTATTCAGAAGTTTGAGTTTTGCTCAACCTGATGTTCTGGAAGGGCAGAAGTTATCATAGGGCAACCTTAACTCTGCATTAACAAAGTTTGTCATTTAATTGGCTGTGATTGTTAATGCCTCCCTCTGAGAGGGCTAGCCATTGGCAATGCTCAGATGTGCCAGCTCTCACCCCAAAATAACACTTGATAGAAATTACTTTGTCAGTTATTGAACCAATTCTTAATTTTCTTTTCTGGGAAATGAAAAGTTTGAGGGGGCATTGTAAAAAAGTTTGTAGAAAACAATTTCATTAAATTGTTCAACGTTTTAAATAGTTTTAGAATTTAAAAATATTTTTCATTAACTTTGTTTTCCTTCCACATACTACTAAATCTACTTGTAGCCTTTGACAGTATTAAAGGATGATGCTATTCTGACTGTGAGATCTAACAGGGGTGCCCAAAAGTGGTTCTACTCATTCCTTAAGGAAAATTACAGAGAATAGTGCTGGGCTCTTCCTCCCTCAGAGCTCTGAGCTATGGCGTTCCACAGGCCTCACTCACAGAAATGTTGAGCTGGAACAAGGGACCTTGAGAGGTCATCAAGTCTAGCCCCCTGCACAGAGGCAGAATCAAGTAAACCTGACATACAACATATTCCATATACAGTCCACTCAGTTGTACCAGCATTATATTTGGGGAGTGTTTTTCTAACTTTAATACCTGGAACAGGCTTCCCTGTAGGTCAAAAAGGTGAGGTTTTTAAATTAAAATGTTTGGGGTTTAAATTCTAGGAAAAATGTCCTTGTCCCCACCCCCGTCTGCATACTTTGTGTGTGTGTTATGAAAGTGAATCCCTAAATTCAGTGGCCTATGTGAGGTAGAAGAGAATTGAAGCATATGCAGAGTGGAAAAGCAAGCACTAGTGCTGTCAATGCTGTACCTTTTCTGCAGATACAGAAATTAATTTTGTAATGTCATTCATTGAACATCTTTCAAAAGCACGAATTTCACAATAAATGTGCACCACTCACGCTATTGTACATTTCCTGAGATATCTGGAAAAACAAAGTGTCCTAAACTACTGTATAAATTTTTTTGGCAGTACATGGTCTTGAGAAATTACATAAATCCAGTGTGCTCAAGCAGTCAGATGTTTTCTAGTCACATGATTAAGGAGATGCAGTGAGAGTGATAGTTAGGTTTATACTTTATTATGTGATATCACAGAAGAAACTAACATGATGGAGGGAGAAGTATTTTTTATTTATGAGCAAACTAAGTTAATATTTTCATTAAAAAATCAAAACCAAACATTCCATCAAGCACATTGCTCATGGAAAGATATCTGTATACTTTTACAGTGCTGGTAAAATAAGTGGGACTAAATGCGGTAGTATTTTTATTTTGTTTAATTTTTGTGGGTGTTTTTTGTTTTTGTATTTTTCCATGATGAATCACAGATAATTTAAACAGTTAGATTTCAACAAACTACCTGCTTCTATTCCATGGTTTAATTATAGATCAGGAGATGACATGCTATTTCCTAGAAAATATGCAGTTTTAATAATCAAATGATTTATAAATAATTTATGGTTCTTTTCTTTGCTATCTTATGGGTGAATTATACTGGAGCTAAAGCAGAAGCTAATTTCTCCAACCTTCTTCTCACTTTTACATTATACACTACTTCAACAATATATCAACAGGAAAACTACACAGTAGAATAGAAGATAGTGTTTTCCTTTTATAGCAACCAAATGCATTAAATTTTAAAATTAAGGATCACTAATAATTTATCTGTATTCAATTAGGCATTTATGTACAATCTATATAATGTTTCATGCTTTGCTTTCAGAAGAGAGAGAGAGCAGCAAACACAGACTTTGCATATAATTAGGAACAGGGCTGTCGCGTGATTAATCGCACTGTTAAACAATAATAAAATACCATATATTTAAATATTTTGGATGATTTCTACATTTTCAAATACAAAGAATACGAAGTGTACAGTACTCACTTTATATTTATTTTTTTATTACAAGTATTTGCCCTGTAAAAAAACAAAAAACAAATAGTATTTTTCAATTCACCTCATACATGTACTGTAGTGAAATCTCTATCATGAAAGTTGAATTTAAAAATGTAGAATTATGTACCAAAAAACAGCATTCAAAAATTAAAAAAATATGTAAAGTTTTAGAGCCTACAAGTCCACTCATTCCTAATTCTTGTTCAGCCAATCGCTCAAACAAGTTTGTTTACATTTGCAGGAGATAATGCTGTCTGCTTTTTGTTTAAAGTGTCATCTGAAAGTGAGAACAGGTGTTCACATGACAATGTTGTAGCCGGCATTGCAAGATATTTACGTGCCAGATGTGCTAAAGATTCATATGTCCCTTTATGCTTCAACCACTGTTCCAAGAGACATGCATCCATGCTGATGACGGGTTCTGCTCAATAACAATCCAAAGCAGTGCGGACTGACGCATGTTCGTTTTCATTATCTGAGTCAGATGCCAAGAGCAGAAGGTTGATTTTTCTTTTTTGGTGGTTCGGGTTCTGTAGTTTCCACATCGGAGTGTTGCTCTTTTAAGACTTCTGAAAGCATGCTCCATACCTTGTTCCTCTCAGATTTTGGAAGGCACTTCAGATTCCTAAACCTTGGGTCGAGTGCTGTAGTTATTGTGACAAAGTTCCTCTTCTGCCTTGGTGGGTTCTGCGCTTTCTGGCGGATTTGCTCGCCAGAGGTTCACGGCAGTCCTCAGTTTGGCTCCTTTTGTTAGTGGCACAACAAACCTGCCGTTTGCTCAGCTAACCTCATCACTGGCCAGCATGGGAAAAAGGAGAACAATCCCCACAGTCTATGCTGGCCCACTTAATGGGTCGGAAGACAGACCAGAGACCTTCCCCTCTGGTGGGACTCACAGTCCAGGTCAACTCCTCTTATATCAAACAGGGAGTTGGGGGTATGGGGGGGAACCCGGGCCTGCCCTCTACTCTGGATTCCAGCCCAGGGCCCTGTGGATTGCAGCTGTCTACGGTGTCTCCTGTAACAGCTGCGTGACAGCTACAACTCCCTGGGATACTTCCCCATGGCCTTCTCCCAACACCTTCTTTATCCTCACCACAGGACCTTCCTCCAGATGTCTGATAACGCTTGTACTTCTCAGTCCTCCAGCAGTACGCTTGCTCACTCTCAGCTTCTTGCGTGCCTCTTGCTCCCAGCTCCTCATACGCACCTCACTAACTGAAGTGAGGTCCTTTTTAAAACCAGGTGCCCTGATTAGCCTGCCTGTCCCAATTGATTCTGGTAGCTTCTTAATTGGCTCCAAGTGTCCTAATTACCCTACCTTAATTGGTTCCAGAAACTTCCTGATTGTTCTGGAACAGCCCATTATCTTATTCAGGGAAAAGGGATCTGCTTAATCTGGGGCTAATGTCTCTCCCTTCGATCACTCTCCTGTAACGGGTCCACTCCTCCAGCATCCAGCCGGCCCCGTTTTCAGATCACCATCTAGCAACCGTAACGGCCTCTCTCTGCCTGGAGAGGCCGGAGCCGGCCTACTGGCACTTCAATAACAGCTTGTTGGATGATGTGGGCTTCATGGCATCCTTTCGGGAGTTCTGGCTGGCCTGGCAAGGGCAGGGGCATGCCTTTCCCTCAGCGCAGCGGTGGTGGGACGTGGGGAAGGTGCGCGTCTGGCTCTTCTGCCGTGACTATGCCTGGGGCGCCAGCCGACGGAGGGATGCGGTGATAGAGCAGTTGGAACAGGAGGTCTTAGAGCTGGAGAGGCGTCTGGCCGTCAGCCCGGAGGATCCATTCCTCTGCGGAGCGTGCCGGGAGAAGCAGGAGGACCTTCGGGCCCTCGAAGATCATCGGGCCTGGGGCGCCTTTGTTCGATCCCGCATCCGCCTCCTTCGGGAGATGGATCGCGACTCCCGCTTCTTCTATGCCTTGGAGAAATGGAGGGGGGCCAAGAAGCACGTCACCTGCCTTCAGAGGACGGCACCCCCCTCACGGATCCAGCAGAGATGTGTGGGAGGGCCAGGGCCTTCTACACATGCCTTTTCTCCCCGGATCCGACCGATCCTAACGCTTGTAGAGTGCTCTGGGATGGACTCCCGACGGTTAGCACAGGTGACCGAGACCGGCTAGAGCTGCCTCTCACTCTGGCCAAGTTCTTGGAAGCCTCCGCCGCATGCCCACCAATAAATCTCCGGGCCTGGACGGGCTGACCGTGGAGTTCTACCGTGTGTTCTGGGAAGTCTTCAGCTCAGACCTTGTCACCGTCTAGGCAGAGTCCTTGCAGAGCGGGGTCCTCCCACTTTTGTGCAGGTGAGCCGTGCTCGTCTTATTGCCGAAGAAGGGGATCTCGGCAACTTACGGAATTGACGTTCTGTCTCGCTCCTCAGCACGGACTACGAAGTTGTAGTGAAAGCCATCTCGCTGCGGCTGGGGTCCGTGCTAGCAGACGTGGTCCACCAGACCTACACCGTCCTGGGCCGCACCATCTTTGACAACCTGTATCTGGTCCGGGACCTCTTGGAACTCGGGTGTAGGGATGGTCTATCGTTCTCCTGATCCAGGGACAGCAGGGCGAAGGCGTTCGACAGGGTGGACCACGGGCATCTCCTGAGCACTCTGCGAGCATTTGGCTTCAGACCCCAGTTTGTGGGTTTTCTCCAGGTGCTATACACCTCCGCAGAGTGTCTGCTCAGGCTCAACTGGACCCTGACCGAGCTGGTCAGCTTCAGGAGGGGAGTACGGCAGGGGTGCCCCCTCTCGGGCCAGCTGGACGCTCTGGCGATCGAGCCCTTCCTCTGTCTCCTCCACAGGAGGCTGACGGGGTTGGTGCTCCAAAAGCCGGAGCTGCGGCTGGTCATGTCGGCATATGCCAAGAACGTGCTCCTCGTGGTCCAGGACCCAGGCGACTTGGTGTAGGTGGAAGCTTGCCAGGCCGTTTACTCAGTGGCCTCCTCCGCCCGGGTCAACTGGGTTAAGAGCTCTGGCCTGGTGGGAGGGGACGGGTGGCAGGCGAGCTCCCTCCCACCCGCGCTTCAGGCCATCTGGTGGAGCGTGGGTCCTCTGCTCTATCTTGGCGTTTACCTTTCTGCCACGCATCTGTCTCTGCCAGAGAACTGGCACGGATTGCAGGGCAGGGTGACAGAGCGGCTCCAAAAATGGACAGGACTACCCTGGTGCGTCTCCCTTCGAGAGAGGGCACTGGTGATCAATCAACTAGTCCTGTCCATGCTCTGGCACCGGCTCAACACCCTGGTCCCAGCCCCGGGCTTCCTGGCCAACCTCTGGATGGCGATTCTGGAGTTCTCTTGGCCAGGAGTGCACTGGGTCTCTGCAGGGGTCCTCCACCTGACCCTGGAGGAGGGAGGCCAGGGCCTGAAGTGGCTGCGCACTCAAGTCCATGTCTTCTGCCTCCAGGCCCTGCAGAGGCTCCTTTATGGTGCAGGTAGTCCAGCGTGGAGCGTACTGGTGCACGACTTCCTGCGCACTTCCGAGGGCTCCGATACGACCGGCAGCTCCTTTATCTCCACCCGAGAGTTCTTCTGTGAGATCTCTCCAGGCTGCCGGTCTTCTACCAGGACCTCCTCCAAACCTGGAAACTATTCTCAGCGACCAGGTCCGTGGTGGCCACTGAGGGGGCAGATCTCCTCCCGGAGCCCCTGCTACACAACCCCCGCTCCGTGCGCAGGTGGCGGAGTCCCCCTCGGTGCACCAGCGGTTGGTCCTGGCAGAAGTCACCAGAGTCAGAGACCTCCTGGACTATGACCGGGGAGACTGGTTGAATCCCCTGACACTTGCTCAGCGCATGGGGCTCATACTTCAGGAGAGCCGGCTGCATGACTTGCAGCTGGTTCATTTCCAGACCGCGCTGAGGAAACAGCTATACACGCTCGTGCACCACACCCTTCATGTCCTCACCCTCGCGTTCCGCCCTTATACAAAGTGGTAGGACCTCCTGCCACCTCTGGAGGGTGAGGAGCCCCACTGGGCCAGCCTATATTCCACTCTGGTCCCGAGGCCTGCCGGGGAGCTGTGAGCATGGACGTGTACTTGGCGCGGTTCACCCCCGTCCCGGACACCTGCCCCTTCTGCGGCATGAGGGAGACCCTGGCGCCACTGTTCCCTCTAAGTTGTGTGTGCGCACACAGATCCTAAACACCGCGCACACGGCGAAACACCTCACGCACAAAAATTTGCACAGAAGCACAACAATTTGCATAGAAGAAATTTTTTGTGCACACGGCCTGTCAAAAATTAGAGGGAACATTGCCTGGCGCACATTTACCTGGAGTGTTCCAGGTTGTAGCCCCTATTCCGGCTCCTCCTAGACATCATGTTAAGTTTTTGGTTGCACTTTTCCCCTCACCTTATCTACGCACTCCCTATCCGTTGCCCCACGAAGTCACGGGACCTCCTTGTCAGCCATTTTGACCAGGGCTAGGAGGAGGTTATCTACAAAACCAGGGAGAGGAGGTTGGCCGATGGAGTCTCCTATGACTGTGCGGCCTATTTCCGATCCTCCATCCGCTCACGCACCCAGGCAAAGATCCTCTGGGCAGCATCTGCTGGCTCCCTTGATGCCTTCAAGGAGCAGTGGGCGCTGTCCGGGGTTCTCTGCTCAGTGTCCGCGTCAGGTTCCCTTTGTTTAGCCCTCTGACCTCACTCCTGTCCCTGTTTTATCTTTAGTTGTACTTGCTTGGAATCCTGGTCCTGTGGATACTCCCCTTAGGCTGGGGGGAGGTCCTTTAGTGATGGGCAGGAGGAACTTCCTGGATTCCAATAGGATCACTCTCCTGTAGTCATCTGGCCTGACCCTGTCACACTATCTTTAGAAATCTCACATTGGTACCTTCTTTGCATGTTGTCAAATCTGTAGTGAAAGTGTTCTTAAAATGAACAACATGTGTTGGGTCACCATCTGAGATTGCTATAACATGAAATATATAGCAGAATGCAGGTAAAACAGGGCAGGGGACATACAATTCTCCCCCAAGGAATTCAGTCACAAACTTAATTAATGCATTTTTTTTCATAAGCATCATCAGCATGGAAGCACGTCCTCTGGAATGGTGGCCGAAGCATGAAGGGGCATACAAATATTTAGCATATCTGGCACGTAAATACCTTGCAATGCCAGCTGCAGAAGTGCCATGCAAATGCCTATTCTCACTTTCTGGTGACATTGTAAATAAGAAGAGGGCAGCATTATCTCCTGTAAGTGTAAACAAATTTGTTTTTCTTAGCGATTGGATGAACAAGAAGTAGGACTGAGTGGACTTGTAGGCTCTAAAGTTTTACATTGTTTTGAGTGCAGTTACGCAACAAAAAAAAAATTCTACATTTGGAAGTTGCACTTTCATGATAAAGAGATCGCACTACAGTACTTGTATGAGGTGAATTGAAAAATACTATTTCTTTTTATCATTTTTACAGTGCAAATATTTGTAATCAAAAATAATATACACTGATTTAAATTACAACACAGAATATTATATATGAAAATGTAGAAAAACATCCAAAATATTTAATAAATTTCAGTTGGTATTCATTCTATGTTCAACAGTGTGATTAAAACTGCGATTGTGTTTAATTTTTTTGAGTTAGTCGCATGAGTTAACTGTGATTGACAGCCCTAATAGGAACACAGGAGTGGAAGGGACTTCCAGGCCATTCAGTTTAGTCCCCTGGTATCACAGGCAACTATATCATATAAGTCAGTTAATAAATTTAGCAAGCTCCAGCTGAAAACTAGTTAAGTAGTTTGCCCACACTACTCCTATTGGAAGGCTGTTTTAGAACCTCACTCCTCTGATGGTTAGAAACCTTTTTCTAATTTTCCACCTAAATTTATTCATGGCCAATTGATACACATTTGTTCTTGGGCCAACATTGTCCTTTAGCTTAAATAGTTCTCCCTGATATTTACCCTCTGATGTATTTGTACAGACCAATTATATTCCCGCTTCAGCTTTCAGCTGAAGCAGCCAAGTGTTTCCTCCCATTAAAACAGATTAGACTTGGAACAGGAGCTAAGACAATTGAAAAAACTGCACCTCATTTTTGCCTGTCAAGGTAGGGCTCCTGATAGCAGAGAAAGACTTGAAAACATCAACCCTGAAGGCTCAGAAACCAGACAGCAAATACAAAGAATCCCCCGCTTATTATTTTAAATTCTCACGATTTCTAAGCCAATCTCATTATACTGGGAGAGGGGATGACTCATGGTTTTTCAGAATTTGGGGTTGGCAATGCTGGAGTAGCTTTCGGGATAATAATGTTTTCCTTAGGCTAATACAGTTTCTTTAGGAGAATGCGACTCTACCATTGTGGCCTAGCAGCTCCCAAACCTGAGAGGCCCCAGAGATGCTCAGGGAGCCCAGGGCTGGCTGATCAGAGGCCCTGCACAGGGGCTCCTGAGCCTCAGTAGCTGCCCAGGCCAGAACCCTGGGCGCCAGGCCGGGAGCCTTGCAGAGACCATACCACAGCCCCCAGCTCTCGGGGCGGGAGTCGGGGGTTCAACGGGAGTCTCCTCAGTCCTGCCCATGGCCAGCCCCACCATCACCTTCTCCCCACAGAGCGCCCCCGGGGCGGAGACCAGCGCCCCCCAGACACGCCCCCTGGCGCAGGGCGGTTCAGCAGGCTGTGCTGGGAAGGAGCGGGGCTCAAGGTAAACCTCGAGGAACAGGAGAAAGCCGGGCAACGCGCATGCCCGTTTCAGCCCGGTCCTGTGCTGCCACCATCCGGGTACTGAGGGAGGGAGGGAGCAAGCGGCTGAGGGGGTTTCATTGTGCGTGCAGCTGCCGCGCTCACTCGCCCTAAAATGGCCGCCGCTGCTGCCGTCTCCTCTCCCGCCGCAGCCCCGTCCGCGGGGCCAGCCCAGATGGAGAGCAAGAAGATCACCGACCTGCGGGTCATCGATCTCAAGTCGGAGCTGAAGCGGCGCAACCTGGACATCACCGGGGTGAAGACCGTGCTCATCTCCCGGCTCAAGCAGGTGAGAGGCTGGCGTAGGCCGCGCGGGTAGGCCAGCCAGGCCGTACTTTGCTCTCTGGTTTCGGGAGCCTGCTGCGGCCTTGCCTGGCGCTGAGCTCCGGCGGCGGGCGAACCGCTGACGTTCACGGCGCTGCCCGCGGAGCGGCCCCTTCGCCCACGCGGAGCGGCTCGTCGTCCCGTCCCCCCCCGGGCGGCTCGCCCGGCCTTGCAGCCCAGCGAGCCCGCCGCATGACTGTTTTAAATCTTTGCGGTCGGGGGTGGAGGCTGGGCGTGGTCCCCGGGCCGCAGGTGCCCTGGGCTGGTGCTATCGGCCTGGTCTGACCAGAAATCTGCATTGGGAGATCGCCACGGCTGTTTTCATCTGCTAGCTCCCTTCCGAGGTAGGGGCAGCAGTTCCTGGGAGCCCCGTGCTGCGGGATTGAGCCTGGCCTAGTTTGCCATTGCTCAGAGTTGGCATAGATGGCTGAGGCTATTTGCGTTGCTTGGTAAGCTCAGTGGTTCTGTTGCCTCGGCGCCCTTCTCTGTTGAGTCTGTAAGGAGCCTATTTACAGCAGAAGGCTGTCTGCTTTCTTCTCCCGTCTGACATCGACTGAGCATCTCAAGATAAGGCTGCCACGAAATTACCTGTGGTGGGTTGCCGGCCTGTGCAAATGCAGGAATGTTCTTGTTAACAGTATTATTTTTCTAGGGCTTTGGCCTGTCATAAATATTGTTGTCTTTACATTTAAATTGCCCTGTAGCGTTATGTTTTGTATGAGTAGTATATTGATCTGTGTTACATTTTGTAAAAATGTTGCTCTAATCGTTTAGGCTGCTGCCATTACCTAGAGTATTTTCCTCTTCTCCTCCTCAAAGAGTCTTAAACGTGCTATCTAATCTGAATCCCTTAAGTAATACTTTGTATTTAGGAAGAACAAGTAATTAGGCGTTTGTGTTTGTAAATGATCAACTTCTAGTTAAATTTCATAAAACATTGATTATTATTTATTTGGTTTTATTTAGGCTATTGAAGAAGAAGGAGGAGATCCAGATAATATTGAAATAACAGTTTCAGCTGATACACCTATCAAGAAGCCAACAAAAGGCAAAGGTTAAAACCTATTAATGCAAATAATATTGTGGAAATCGTATTTACTTAAGGTTTTTAAAAGTTTAATTGTCGAATTAAAAATAAGTCTTCACTTGTTGTGAATACTGAGAAATAGTCCTTGTGGATATCTGCCCAAATTGAGTAGTTGTGCTTGATACAATTTTGTCCACTTTTCTACAAATTTAGTCAAATAAGGTTCTTTCTTTCTCCCCTCTCCCCCCAAAAAAAACAAAAAACAAAAAAATTGAGGACTATCTCACATATTTACAGATCTGCTACTTTATTGTAAAGCTATGAATGGTAGGGGCTGCCCCTGAAGTTGTAAGGGAAGTAGTAGGTCTATTAGAACAGTGGTCCCCAACCTTTTTTGTGGCCAAGAGCACATTTGTGTTTTCAGAAGAGTGTGGCGGGCGCCAACAATTTTTCAAGACGTATTTTGTATTTGTACATTAAATAATATGAAAACCATCATATTTAATATACATAATATATGAATCCATAAAATAAAAAAGGTAATTTTACATGTAAAAGGTATTAATTAAATTATTCGGGGCTGTGGGGCAGCGCCGAGGAAAGCCGCGGCCCCGCGCCTGCCGGGGATAGAACACCGGCGCCAATATGAAACCCTCCTCTTTTGCTGCTAGTTGGAGTTTACGCCACTTAAACGCGACCTTTTTGGCTATTGCTCAGGACTTGCTGCCCACTTGGTCCAGGGGTTGTGAATTTGGGTGGGTGGGGTTTTGTGGTCGGTAAGGGGTTAAGAAACTCCAGTAACCTGAACAAAAATATTTAGCACCCGGTCACAAAAATTAACCCAGCCTTGTTTGGGGCGCGGGCTCTGGGATGGAGTTTGGGTGCAGGAAGGGTGCAGGCTATGGGGAGTTTGGGTGAGGGGTGCGGGCTCTGACCTGGAGCAGGGGATTGGGGTGCAGGAGGGGGTGCGGACGTGTGGGCTCTGGGAGGGAGTTTAGCATCTCAGCACATTATAGAAGAGAAAGGAGCTGCAGTAACGTCATATAGACATAGAACCTGATAGAAGACTCTTTCACATACTCCAAACCTGTGAGGCAGAGTTGGAGGGAGTGTCTGTACAGTATTTCCCAGCACTCAGGCTCTAGCTGGAGCAGTAACGTAGCCCCGCAGCACTTGTATACGATAGAGAGGTGTCTAAGCATTGACTGTGTAGGAATTGGGAGGCCTGTGCCTTTAAGAACCCAGCCCCAGGAACCCGCCCTCTGCTCCGGTGCTGACATGCAGTGTCTGGTAAAGAGCACTGAAAAAGCCTCTGCCACCCCCACACCCCGATATTTGTGAGCACAGCAGGTGGCTGATCCCGCGGGGTCAATGTCCCCCCCCCCCCCCTCCCTAAACGAGGCTTTTGTCCCCGCACAGGGTCTGGCAACGGGGGTCTGGCAATGTCTCTCCTCCTCTCTCTCCCCCCTCCCCCGGACTTAACCTCAGCTCCCACCCCCACCCCCGATTTTTCCCCTTCAGCCCCTCTTCTGCCGCTACCTAGAGTAGCTTGATCCCCCGGCCAGTAAATTTCTGCCCCCTGCTCAAACCCTGACACCCCCCCCCCCCCCCCCCACTGCAATGTGCCCTCCTTAATCCTGTTAAACCCCTCCAAAGAGGAGGCAGCAAATTGTAAGTAGAAGTAAGGGCAGAGAGAGGGCAGTGGTAACAGCGAAGGTTACTGCGCATGCTCAGTTCGGGTGAGCATGCTCCGTGTAACCAAAGTTGCTAATTGGGAGAGGCCGCTTCTTGTGTCGCTGCACCTGCAGCCCCGGAGTTCTCTGTCCCCGGCAGGCCGGGACAGCATGGAGAGAAGCCGCAGCCCCGCGCCTGCCGGGGATAGAGATCACCGGCGCGGGCGCCCATAAATGCCCCGGCGGGTGCCATGTTGGGGACCACTGCATTAGAAAGAGGCTGGGGGAAGGATAAGATGGAAGAGAGCCGCCTTTGGAACATCTGTGAAAGGGGAAACCAAAGCTTTTTCCATTCAAGTAGCAACTTCAGACTTTTCAGAGAGCAAATCAGTAGAGGTTTTCAAAATAAAAAAAAATGCTAATAGGTGTCTGTGGTTTCAGGCCCAGATAAAACTGAGTGCTAAATAGAACTTGCTTGAATAACTTATGTTGTCTCTGTCCACTCCTGGATTTAATAGCTAATTCCTTTTGTGTGCAAGCACATGGTTTTTTGTTGTGTGTGTGGTTTTTTTTTTTGTTTTTTGTTTTTTTTTTTAAGAAAGAGATCTTGCTTCCTTAATCTCCTGTTCGGTGCTGAATGCTGTCACCAAAATGTTGTTCTGGCCACGTAAAGATCCTAGTAACTTAGATGTCTAGGTCAGATGTAGTAGCTCACATACTAGGAATTATGTAATCTTTTCTGGGAAACGGGAATGTGAACATTCCCCTGGAGCATTTGCAACCCAAATGCTGCACCTTTGTGGTAATGCTGGGGAATTTGAAACATTTTGTCTATAGCATAAAATAAAACAGATGAATGAGAAGTAAACATTAACAGAAGTTTTAATACCAAGATGCTAATGCAAGCAAGGACACTAGTTTGTTAAACTATGTTTAAGCAAGACCCATTGTCTCACATGACAAACTTCCTTTCTTGTCTAATTTCAGGCCATAATTCCAGTTTAAAGGCAGTGTGTATTGGTGGAAGTAACATGCATCTGCCTGTAGATATCTGACCCTGTTACCACCTGAATGAATTTGGTTACTTTACTATCCAACCCCATTGTATCACTAAAAGATGTATATGTACTAGCACATGCTATAGTACCGTTGCTGCCTTATTCCTCCACACTACTTAGCCTTCATGTCCCTATATTATATAGTGTCCCCCTGAATGTCAGTCTTTCAAAAATAATAAAATACTTAAAGATGAGGCACATCTCTACCCCAAAAAAGACCCATAGTTTTCCTGGCCGTTGATGACATCCACCAACACAGAATTGTGTAATCAAAATTTTATTCCACAGTCTTTTTTTTTTCTTTTCTTGGCTCAGTCAAACTTGCTACTTGTCGTCAGTACAAAAACTGTACACAATACTGCTGTGCAGTAAAACCATAATATCCTATCCAAGGGACATAGTGAAATTTGAAGTGACTTACACAGTCATGCCACTTGTTCCATCAAGTTTTTTGGTATAATCCTGCTGTCTATATTCACATACGTTTCCCTGCCACTACTCCCTGGTTACCTATATCTCTGTCTGATGGTTTTCAATAGCATCTGGCTCTCCACAGGAAAAAATGATTGCTCATCTGTTTTATACTAGATGATCTTCCTCTACCATTTAACTCAGTTTCCTTTGGACACTCCTAAATGCCTCAGTCTATTAGTGTGATCTTATCTCTGTCCCCCTTTTTAGGGCACTGTCCTGCAGTATTCACTCAGAGTGGATGGTGCCTCTTCCAGGGCTGAGGCCTCCCCTTGAGGTCTCTCAACCTATTGTACTCCTCACTCTGTGGGCCCTCTCTTGTTCCAGGAGCTGCATCTTCCTCTTCATGATTTGGCCCTCCAGTCATATCACTATGTGATTTCCTCTTCTGGGCTATAGAATCTCACTGGACCTGCTGTCCAGAAAATGCCGCTGTCAGTGGCTGGTAGGAAAACCTGGGCCTGCACACTATTCTGGGTTCCAGCACAGGGACCCTGTAACATGCAGTCAAGGTCTGGTCAGTCCACAGTCTTGCTGCTCTCTCTCTCTCTGGACTGCTTCCTACTGCACCCTTCTCTCTTCTGAGGGCTTGTCTACACTTAAGTGCTGCAATGGCACAGTTGCATCACTGTAGCACTTAATGAAGAAGCTACCTATGCCAATGGAAGATCTTCTCCCATTGGTGTAGAGCTCCACCTCCCCAACAGGGAAGTCCTCCTGTCAACATAATGTTATCTACACCAGGGTTTAGGTCTGTATAACTGTCACTTGGGATGTGGATTTTCCAAACCCATGAGCAGCATAGTTATACCAACATAAAGTTTGGAGTGTAGACCAAGCCATACTATACCTTTCCCTCAGGACCAGTGTCTTACTCTTTCCCTGGGTTCCTGCCTTCCCTCTCTAATGAACAGAGGGTGGCTGCAAGTTTCATCACTGCAGCCCTTTCTGTTGTCAGCTTCTAGGCTTTATACTAGCCCAGCCCATACCTGCTCAGCTGAGCTTCATCTTCCAATGGGGTTGCTTTGCCCCTGTGTGTGGCCTATCACACTAACTGTCCCTGTCTCAGCTTTCTTAACCCTATTAAGGCTGATGTGGGATGAACACCCTGTCTTTAAAGCATCTATATTTATACGGTCTCTGTGGCCAACACACAGACTCATCAGTGTTTCTGAAATGTTATGCCACATGGTGAGCTGGCCCAAGTATAGACTAATCAAGTCCTCTAGTTCAATCAGCAAGCACTGAGGGGGGACCAATGATTCTGAAATGCTTCAAAGAACGTAAAAATGGCATTAGGTACTCTGTTCCCTGCTCACACAAATGACTTGAGTTAATCTTGAAGTTAGTTTTGAATTGCCTGTGAGGCTATATGGAATATGGGTGACCATTTATATTATTATTATTTATAATATTATTGATACCAATATCACAAAGTTGCAATGAATCTTCCAAGATATACCATATAAGGTATCGATGGAAAAGTTGATTTGACTACATATAAACATGATTATATTTAGTCAATCATCTTTGTATTGTGAGTTTTATAAATATATATGTGGTATATTTTTATATCAAACTTGTGCTGTGTTTCTGGGTGACACCCCGGGACAGATTGGCATCAGCACTATCCAGCCTGCTTAATGACCTATTAAAGGCAATCAGTTATACAATGAACCTGTTGAGAGAAGGCAGGGACTACAACTAATACCAGTCAGTGAGATATGCCTGTAGACGGGACTCCCAAATGCTTTTCCATGCCCATGTGCTATATGTTTGTGTTTGGGACAAAGGAAGTACAAGCCACATGGCAAAGGATGTAAAAAGGTAGCTGCATCTTTTCCATTTTGTCTTCAATCCTGCTTCTTACCTCTGAAACAACTTCTTTGTTTTAATGCATCAATTTGTAGAGGACATCCAAGCTTTGGATGTGTTCCATAAGGATTCTACAAGCCAGCAAAATCATCAATGCTGCTAAGAACCTGATACATACATAAGACTTCAGAGTTCATATATCTGATGCTTTACCATTTAACAACTCTTTACTTGTTCGTGTGTGTGTTTTTTTGTTTTTTTTAAATAATAAAACCTTTAGTTTTAGTTGCTAAGGGATTGGCTGGCAGCATAGTATTTTGGGTAAGACCAAACTAGCATTGATCTGGTAAAGTGGCTGGCCCTTTGGGGATCAAAAGAACATTTTATATAGTGAGCAGAATTATAAATAACTCCTCACCTTAGTGGACCTATGTGCTGATTGGGAGTCAGAGAACTGGAATGCGATAAAGGGGGCTGTGTGTTGTTGTTTTTTTCCTTCCTTTTTTTTCTTTTTCAGCTTCTTGATAACCAGTGTGGGGGGTCAGGAGCACAGTTTGTGACTGGTTGGTGAATCTAACTTCAATGTTAACCACCAGTTTTGGGAGAATCTGCTCTCCTTTTGCTGCCTGACCTGTCTTTGGCATTTTCAGCTTTGGCTTCCCTAACCACAGGTCACATTGCCAGCTAAGTCTTTCCCTAGATATTAGTTCTGTATTAGTAAATCTTCATGCTGCTGCTGTTCCCAAATTCCCACTACAATTGTGCTGAGCAGAACAACTACAGAAGAAGCTAATTTGAACTCATCACCAGACATAAAGCAGACTGAAGTTACCCTTTTCAGTGTAGAGCTATTTTAAAAAAATAAATAAAGGTGAACTCTCCAATGCTCGGCACTGGATTCTAAATCATAATTGTGGTCTGCTGTCCCAAATATACCCAGTTATCAGGCTAATCACCAAAACTGTTCATGATGCCACTAAGCTTGTATGGAATGTTTATGCTTCACAGACTCAATCATTTGGCAGATTCCTTAAGCAGTTTACTCAGTTACAATTTGCAGGCATCTGGGTATTGCATGGCTAGCTTCACCAGTTAAGTTGTATTCACAGATTTTATATAATTCCAGTCAACAGCAAACCAACCACTGAGACTGTTACTCCCTCGTGAGACTTGTGAGGCATCCTTACCTGAAGTAAAATAGTAATAAAATACAACTTTTTTTTTTTAAAGAAAGGGATTAGCAATACATACAAATGCAAAGAGAGTATGTACCTCCAAACTCTAGACATCTCCATTGCTTAACTCCTGCTAAGTGTATTACCACAAACCAAATACTTATTTTTCTAATAGTTTTTCGTGTGCTTTTAGTTAATGTTAGTTATTAAATACCTTTTAAACTGCTTACAGTGAATATATTTGATCTGTATACCTGAAACTACAATAAAAAGAATATTTTGGATATTTCTGTCTGCAAACTCTATAAACCTATTCTCTGGTGAATTTCAATATAGTAACTGATCACTTCTGATTTGGCTCAGATTTTTTTCTTAATTTAGAGTACTGACAGTGACATGCTGGCGAAGCTATAATAAATTGTAAAATATCTTCAAAATGTACCATATATGTTTGCAAAAATAGGATAAAATGTTAACTTTTATGTGAAGTTAATCTTATTTGGGCAAATGGTGACATTGAAGTCAAGCGAGGGTTGTAGGATCAGGCCCATAATAATTACTATTGCAAAGTATTTTTTTTGGTAAACAATCTTTTTGGGGAACGGCCACCTTTGCTGAGTGTTGTACCTACCATAACAGGCCTAATTGGGTCTGCTAGCTGCTACTGCAGGGTAAACAATAAATACAATAATCACATTTCTCACCTCTTTTCCTTAAACACTAAAGGTTCTAAAACTCTGCATATTTTCACATCAAATATAATTTGGCCAATACATAACTAGTGCTTGATTTGTTAGCAAAGCTTTACATTTAACACCCGCTCACATTTACATTTTAGTTAATTAAATATCCTTTTTCTCATAATTCACTAAACCCTTAGGGGGTCTGAATCATCATTTGTGTAAAGGGTTGTGAATGAGTAAGACAAGCAGAATAGTTACCTGGGTCACGTAAATGAGTTGGGAATTAAATCTAGATGCTGATAGCATTGAACTAGCTATTAACTGTGTTATGAATCCTTTGCCCCAGTCCCAGCTAGGGGAAGTGGTAGAGTTCAGGCAGGAAAATACCTATGCTTGAAGCCAATAGGGCTTGTTACAACATCTGGCAGTTTGGGTCAATAGCAGTGCTATAAGGGTTAGGCACTACTTTAGACACCAGATTTCATTTCTCCCAAAATATAACTGATACAGTATTGCATTCCAGACAGCATATATTGATTGCTTAAATTCAGGCACCCAGATTTGTGGCAGGCTGTGTTAGCAACACTGGTGTTTCAACAGGTGTTTGTTGGATGACTTGAATGTAGGAACTTCTTTCATAGAATATCAGGGTTGGAAGGGATCTCAGGAGGTCATCTAGTCCAACCCCCTGCTTAAAGCAGGACCAATCCCCGAACTAAATCATCCCAGCCAGGGCTTTGTCAAGCCTGACCTTAAAAACCTCTAAGGAGATTTCACCACCTTCTAGGCAACCCATTCCAGTGCTTCACCACCCTACTAGTGAAAAAGTTTTTCCTAAAATCCAACCTTAACCACCCCCACTGCAACTTGAGATCATTACTCCTTGTTCTGTCATCTGCTATCACTGAGAACAGTCTATCCATCCGCTTTGGAACCCCTTTTCAGGTAGTTGAAAGCAGCTATCAAATCCCCCCTCATTCTTCTGCAGACTAAATAATCCCAGTTCCCTCTGCCTCTCCTCATAAATCATGTGCTCCAGCCCCCTAATCATTTTTTTGCCCTCCGCTGGACTCTTTCCAATTTTTCCTCAGCCTTCTCATAGTGTGGGGCCCAAAACTGGACACAGTACTCCAGATGAGGCCTCACCAATGCCGAATAGAGGGGAATGATCATGTCCCTGGATCTGCTGTCAATGCTCCTGCTTATATGTCCCTGGATCTGCTGTCAATGCTCCTGCTTATATGGCCCAAAATGCTGTTAGCCTTCTTGGCAACAAGGGCACACTGTTGACTCATATCCAGCTTCTCGTCCACTGTAACCCCTAGGTCCTTTTCTGCAGAACTGCTGCTTAGCCACTCGGTCCCTAGTCTGTAGCAGTACATGGGATTCTTTCTTGTGTGTTGCTACCTTGCTTTGCTTCATAGTCACTTCTATGGGCTACCTTTTAGCCCCAGGTATTATTGGTCCCCTAGATGATGCTGATCTTGCATAACAATTGTTCTCTCACTGAAAAGTGCTTTCTGGGGGTCTGACCTTAGCTGTGTGGGCACACTATATAACTGTCCTTGCTCACCTGTGGATGGACCAGTAGTAATCTAGTTAATTTATATCAGCACCATTGAATACTACTGAACACTTCAGTCTCTGAGGGCCTCTTTTTGTCAAGACATGCTGTCAATATTAGAGCGTTTTCTAATGTTGGTGCAATATGGCTATCTGCATCAGCACCTTTAAGTAGTAATTGCACTGGAACAAGTTGTATTGATACTTTTTTGAGGGGATGGGGTATCATAGTTTCGCTTGAAGATGAGGACTCTTTTCTCATACTCGGAACACTGTTGTAATGTCAAGGAATAAATGTCGGCTTGCTTTTATTGCAGTGTATTAAAGTGGATTGCAAGTATTTGATCATCATGGAGAGAGAGACTTGGAGTAACAGCAAGTGTCCTCCTGTCTGGTCTAGGCTATAGTCTCTTCCCCCCCCCCCCCCCCCCCCCCCCCCCCCAAAAAAAAAAAAAAAAGAAAAAAAGAAAAAGGGAAAACACATTCTGATGCTCCTGTTCATTTGGCTTCTGATGAGGACACTTTCAGAAATCTGGTTTTCAAGAAAGATGCCTTTGCGTGCCATAATGTCTGAGGACTTTCATATTGGGGGGGAAGGGCACCTCTCTCCCCCTCCCCCCCAAATGGTTCTAGTTAATTTTTCCTGTGCAAGGCAAGCAGATGAATTTCAGAAACACCCTTTGAAGAGTCTAGAGACTGACAGCTATTCAATGAAATAGGCCTTTGCTGGACACCTGTAGCACCAAGAACACTTGCCTCATGAACATAAATATGTGTATATTTATCTGGATACAAGTGCAGGAGAAGTTCAAGGATCTAAGGTAGAAAATGGAGAAGCCCTGTGAAGGCCAACAAAGCATTCAATTAGATGACTGATTTTTTTTGTTTTAAAGAAGCAAATTGTGAAGCCGAAAGGACAAGTACAAAAGTCCCTGTTCAGTAATACCTGCTTTTACTTACATTTCATTCTTCATTTATCCTTTGTTTACGTGGACTATGGTTGTTGGAACATACCTGAATATAGCTGCTACTGGCACGATTGCCCAAGTTTAAAAAAAAAAAAAATACCATTCTAAAACAGTCTAGATTAGACTCATGTTTCCAGGATCTGAGGATTCCATGGAGTGGAAAGGATCTTTCAGTTGGGAAGTCACTCACCTTCTAAAGAAGACTAGCTTCTTAAAATATGCCTTTTGATCATAATTTTTTCATTGCCACTTGTACCTTGCTAATTTCATGGTATTGCACTCCAAATATAAAGCAGCAATGCTAAACATGGCAAAAGGATACCTTATTAATTCAAATCTGAATTGATCTATAAATGCATTTATAAAAACTAGTTTGGGCATTTACCTGTATCTTACTCATGTAACTAATGAGAGAGAACAGTCAATGTGTGTGCCCTGTTTTGGTCAGGAAGTTTGCAAGTTTTGAAGTACTGTTTAGAACTTGCCTCTTAGAAGAATTAAAAAAAAAGTTGATCTCTTTGTTACATGAAAGATGGATGTGGGGCTGTTTGTGCTAAGGAGTGATGAACTTTAATTATCAGATATATGGTCCATTCATTGGAAGAAAGGGAAAAGTTGAAGAGCAACTCATTAATGTGTTCCTAGTATCAAATATACTAAGTTCAGTTATAATAATTTCCCATGTCATCCCAGCAGCATCTGGTCATGGATTCCGACAGAAACCCAGTTGCACCAATTCCGATCAGATTGTGTGTTTTGATCTTTTCTAAAAGGTTACTCACAGGCTGATTCTTGGGATTAAGTTGTTTAGTGCCTTTTATTCATGTAATTATTTGGAATTATTTGAAGTGCACAACATCTGGGTTACTCCTCTAGAAAGGATAAGTGATGGGCTCCAATGGAGTTCTGTCAATAACCTTATCCACTCCCTTATCTCTCCCCCCCCCCTCCCCCCCCCCAAAAAAAAAAGTACACATACAATGCTAGATTTGTGACAGTTGTCTCAGAGGGAGATTTTGCCAATATTTTCAACTTCATAAAAAATAGTCATCTAAAGTTTAGCACCTAGAGTTGGTTGCTAACTACAATTAATGCTACTTCCCTGTTATCAGAATTACGGCATAACTTTTTAAAAAAAATTTAAGAATTGAGTCTGAAGAGCAATGAGTAAATTCTAAAGGGGAGATGTCAGAATTGAAGAAGCGCCATCTTGTTAGATGGGTCTTGTTGATTGTGCACACATCAAATGATTACTCCATTTCATAACCCTTGAGTTTCATCCTAAAACATAATGTTCTTTGGAAATTATACCATGGTGAGTGATTCAGTTGAGCTGTAGTATTATGGAGTACAGTTAATAGAACCCTCCTTCTCCCGCACCATAATGCATATGAAGTAAAGTCTTACAAAAGGAGTTGCTTTCAACTGTAGTCATTAGCGTATCCTGTCTTTTTAGGTAAAAAACAGGAAACTGATGAACTAAGTGGTGATACTTCAGTGGAAGATGATTCCTTTGTCAAGGTAATAACTAAATTTATTTGAGAACTTGTATGCTGAACTGTTCCAGTCCGGTAAATGAAGCAAAGTTTTAGCTGAAAAGCTCCATTTGACACAAGCTAACTTGGATGGAGATCTAAATTGTTGTTCATGCTGTGTTTACACTACTACAAGATATTTGATCATATCTTATTCCACACAAATTCAGTTAGATGGCTTGATTTATCTTGATGCATAACTTTCTGCATGTGAACATGCTGTGTGCTTCAAAATAAATGGGAACTCTAGGAATGACAACAATAAACAATGTTGAAAATGTATTTGATATCCTTTTGAAGAAACAATGGCTCTGTTTCACTGGAAGGAAAATCTAGCTCATGCTTCTAGTTATACCATATGTTCTTCTGATTGAAAGGAAAGTGAGTTGGAGGTTCAAGATGCAAGCGATCAAGATGGAAATGACGAACTGAAGGACTTTGAAGAAGTGGGTGAAAATGAAGAGGAGAACTTGCATTCTAAAGAACTGCCTCCTTCAGAAAAGAAGAAATATTCTGATTCAAAACAAGGAGAGACAACAGAAGATGCAGAGAAGGATTTTGAAAGCCAGGTACCTTGCCACACTTGTTTAAAATCTATATGAACTTTCATCGGAAAAACACATTTCTGTTTAGTCTGTCTAAAACTCTTTAGCTTCTCAAAGTTTGTCTCAGTCTTATTCAGCTCACTAAAAGAGAGAGTACTTACTTCAAACTCCCCTGCTCCTCTTAACCTGAGTAGTACAGAGCTGAATCTCCTGACTCTTTAGATGCTTTTGTAAGTATCATTATTACTAGCTTGTTTAGCAAGCCCCTTATCTGTGTTTTCAACTTAGGAAAATGATCTTCAAGACACAGAAGATGATACATTTCCAACTGTCCATGTAAGTTCCAAAAAGTCTTGTTAATCTTGTGATTAGGAAATTGAAGCAAAGTCTGGCTTAAAGTGACCTTCTTTCTCAGTTAAGTTAGCAGGCTTGCACCTTTGATTTTCTGATGGTATAACACAGATGTTTGCAAATGACTGCCATGCAAGCTTTGCTCACTGTATTATGGATGGCCTGGACTTTGAGATGTCCTCTCAAAGTGACTATACTTGGCTCTTGTGGGGGCACTATACACACACTTAGCTAATCGACCCAAAAATACTTTTGGTACCTCTTTAGTGAAACTTGAGAACTACATGTAGTATCTCTAACACAATGTATACAAAACCCTCCTCTCTTTAATTTCAGAACTTCATTTCCGAAGTTAAAATTTTAAAAATGATGTTCTGGAGATGAAGGTTCAGATACTTTTTTTTTTTTTTTTTTTTTTTTAAAGGTAATTTCTTCGAGTTCTGAAATTGATACAGTGTTCCAGACACTTCTGATGAAGACATCCAGAATGTATCTCTCTCTCACACTCACATACACACACAGCAGATCATCTTCCTCCTCTCAGTTAACCTTAATAACCCAAAAAAGTAAACATTTGTTAAACAGCATATGTATCAGACATTTGTTGTATAATATTCAAACCAGGGGCTCTCTCACTTCCAAGGCTAATACTAGTTAATTGCCTTTGATAGAACAGTGCAACAGAACAGAGATCCTATTACTTGTTACTCTTGTTCTGAAGACCTTAGCTCTAGAACACACACTAAGTTGCACTTTGTTAACTACAATAGAAATTGGTAATATGTTGCCACCAGTTGTAAGTTCCCTTTCATGGAAAAGCGAACTTTTACAGAAAGGGAACAGTTCTTAACTGGAAAACAAAGATGTTACTGAATGCTGTGATATGAATTCTCACTGGCTACAAAAGATAATATAAACCAGGGATCTCAAATGACCATGAGGGCCACATGAGGACTAGCGCATTGGCCCGAGGGCCGCATCACTGACACCCGCCCCTGCTGCCCCCGTCCCCACTCCAGCCCTTCCATGAGGCCCTGCCCTTGCCCTGCCTTTTCCCACCCCTTTCCTGTCCCCATTCCAACCCCTTCCTGAAGTCCCCACCCCAACTCCGCCCCCTCCCAGCCCCTATTCCAATGCTTGGCGGCCGCGGGAAATAACTTCACGGGCCACATGTTTGAGACACCTGGTATAAACAATGTGTACCATCAGCTTCTAATTAAACTCTTTAGTTTTTGGAAACAGTTCCTTAATTCATAAATTTGGATTACTGTGGACTTGAAATTCATAACTGTTGTACTTAAACTCTTGTAGCAAACAGAGCCTTAAATTTGATTTCCCTCTGTCTTGCAGAATGGTGAAGAGGAAGAAAATGAAAAAGGTATGTTTTGAATTTTAGTAGAGTTGAGTCAAGGTTTTAAAAACCTTAAACTGGTAGATTAAAAGTGAAACTTGCTTAATTTTTAGTCTGTTAACGTTAGGTTTGTCTCTAGTATTAAATATTGACTGTCTCTGTATTAAGCTCACTAGGATCCATGTACTCAGTGGATTTATTTTTCTCTTTAAGAGTGGATGATAGTACATATCAGTTACTGTGGTGGATATATGCTTATTATTAATTAAACAAAAACAACCAAATATGCAAGGACTTCTGTTTCTATGGTGCAATACATCTTGATGCACAAATTGAAGACTTGCACTGCAGTAACTGGTAGATGCTTAACTGAATGAGACAGTACATTACTATACTGAACTTTGAAAAGTCTACCGATTATGGACCATCATCTACTTGACTTTTCACATACTGTCGTCCACATGCTGCCAGGTTGTGCTTAGGATGGTAAAGGAAGCTTTCAGAAACTTGGAGAAGTCTCAACAGCAGCTTTTTTTTTTTAAAAGCCATTCTACTTACTAACATTACAGAAGCAATGTGACACATCTGACCAACCAGAGACTTTCTGGAGAGAAGTCAAAGGATTCTACCTACTGTGGACTAGAAAGGACATGGAGCACTTTCACTTTAAACAAGATGGACAATGTTGAAGTTAGAGAATAAACCTACAGACTCGCTGTTTACGAGGGACCCTGTCGCTGAAGCGTCTGTTTTGTGTGAACAAGAATATTGTTGGAGATACTACTTATGGGACTGAGAATGAATACTGAAAATCTGAAAAGTGGATGAAGACTGAAAACCAGTTTGCTACGAACTTTGAAGTTCACACTTCGGTTTCTGCAGCAGACTTGTACAGCTATCTTGACTGCCAAACAACCATTCAGAAAGGAGGATCAAGACAGAATGTTGAAACTGTATTGAAGACTGACTTAGACTCTCCCGACTGTAACTCTTAAGGATTTTGGAAGGTTAAAAGTCTTACAACAAGGAAGTTTTCAAACATTGATTAAATCAAACTGCAAGCATCTGAAGAAAGCCTTTCTTTATGGCATATTAACACCTACAGTGGAAAATGGGATACTTGCTATGAAAAATTGATATCTGCAGGATGGATGCATTTTCTGACTCCTACTGTTTATTGGTATTTGTTCTTTAGAAAATGTATTTTACCATGGCGAATAAGTGATCCTGGGTGAAGGATTTATTTACATGTTAATACACCTTGTTTTTTTCCCCCTAATCTTCCATCAGTGCTAATAACTGGCTTTGTATTTTCTAGGTCCTATTCTAGCTTATGCATATGAAATTGTTTAAACTTCTTGTTTTGCCATATTTATTCCTGTTAAATCCTCTTAGATAAAGCAGGTTCTGGTGATGGTATACAAGAAGTATCTAAACCTCTGCCTTCAGAAGAAAGCTTAGCTGAGGCTGATCATACGGCTCATGAAGAGATGGAAGCTAACACATCTGTGAAAGAAGCTGAGGATGATAACATATCGGTTACAATCCAGGCTGAAGATGCCATCACTCTGGATTTTGATGGTGATGACCTCCTAGAAACAGGTAAAAATGTGAAAATTACAGATTCTGAAGCAAGTAAGCCAAAAGATGGACAGGATACCATTGCACAGAGCCTGGAGAAGGAAAGCAAGGATTATGAGATGACTGAGAACCATAAAGATGGTAAGAAGGAAGACTGCGTGAAGGGTGATCCTGTCAAGAAGGAAGCCAGAGAAGGTTCAAAGAAAGCAGAATCTGGAGACAAAGAAAAGGACACTTTGAAGAAAGGTCCCTCGTCTACTGGGGCCTCTGGTCAAGCAAAGAGGTTTGTCTTTCTATGTCCGTTCTTTACGATACTGAGTACCAGCATTCAGTAAGATCACTCTACATTAAGGGGGTAGCAGCAAGCATCTTATAATTAATATCTTATGCTCCTGCCTATAGATTTTTTTTTGACCGCCATAAGTTACTTTTTAAAAATTCAAGATCTTCGTATAGACACTATGTCCTACTGATTGCATTGTCGAATTGTCAGCATTTTATTTTTTTTTTCAAATTGACAAGTTTAAGTATCCTTGTGGTGATGGTAATGAACAGCTATCAGTTCTAAGAACACAAAATGAAGTCAAGTCCCCGTCCTGAAATCTGGAGAAGATTGCCATATATCCACTGAATAGAATTGTCAGAAAATCTAGATCTTCAGGCATCTTGGGGAAAATCAGTGCAAGAATCCATAAGGGAATCATTTTGTACAAATATAACCCAGTCCACCCCTTTTTGAAATGTTAACTTGCCTGTTAGTAGTAGTGTAAAATGCAGTGTCTAAAATTCTGTATTTTCAATTTTCTTATGATGATTTGCTTCTCCAGCTCTGCTAAGGAATCCAAAGAAAGCAAAACAACATCAAAGGATGATAAAGGTAACGTACCTCCTATTGTAGCACTTAGTTTTATATTGCTATATTTTGTGATTTAAACATAGAATACTGTAAAATTGTATCCATAGTATACATGGATAGCCACCTTTTACTTTATGCGATACTTGGGAATCAATCTAGGAGGTGATCAAAAGCTAAATTACTGCAAAACATCTCTTAACCTGTTATATTTTTCCTTGCCGTGGACTGAAATGGCTTAGAGAGTTTGGTTCAGTTTTTGACTGAAGTCAGTAATAAAGTACACTAGGCCTTAGTTTTCCTGTGGTTTTTATCCTCCAAGCTCCTTTCAAGTCAGTTAGCCCTAAGCAAATAACTGAAAACACTTGTTGGTTGTAGCTTGAAATGTTTGTAACGCTGAACAAAACATTATGGTTATTCTTTCCAAAGTTCACAACTGAACATTGACTTAATACATCTTTGAAACCTGACTGTGCAGAAGAAAAATGCTTCTTTTAACCATTTTAATTTAAATGAAACAAGAACAAAAATAGTTTCCTTATCTTGTCAAATATTTTTTAAACTTTCCCTGTATTTTTTTAGTAGTTGACGTTTAACACAGTACTGTCGTGCATTTGCTTTTTTGTTTTGTCTCTGCTGTCTGATTGCGAACTTCTGGTTCCAAGTAAAGTGTGTGGTTGACCTGCCAGTTTGTAATTCTGAGGTTCTACTGTATATAGAAATTGTCTTGGCATTGCAGTGTTACCCATTTTAAAAAATAAAAGCTGTCAACCGAATAGCTGTACCAGCAGCAATGCCAGTTACAGGCATTTGTTTACTATGTAGTTAGCAAAGTCTTAAATTTTTAACTATTGGTCTGTTAGGGAAATTCCATTTGCTTTTACTATACAGAAGTACAGAGGGTACAGAAGCCAATTTAAAGGACAGGTTACAAACCCTAGTTAAATACTCAAAAGGACATGGATAAATGTAAAGTAATGCACATAGGAAAAAATAACTCCAACTATACATACAATATGATGGGGGCTAATTTAGCTACAACTAATCAGGAATCATCTTGGAGTCATCGTGGATAGTTCTCTGAAGACGTCCATGCAGTGTGCAGCGGCAGTGAAAAAAGCAAACAGGATGTTAGGAATCATTAAAAAGGGGATAGAGAATAAGACAGAGAATATCTTATTGCCCTTATACAAATCCATAGTGTACCCACATCTTGAATACTGCGTACAAATGTGGTCTCATCTCAAAGAGGATATACTGGCATTAGAAAAGGTTCAGAGAAGGGCAACTAAAATGATTAGGGGTCTGGAACGGGTCCCATATGAGGAGAGATTAGAGGCTAGGACTTTTCATCTTGGAAAAGAGGAGACTAAGGGGGGATATGATAGAGGTATATAAAATTATGAGTGGTGTGGAGGAAGTGAATAAGGAAAAGTTATTTACTTGTTCCCATAATAGAAGAACTGGGGGCCACCCAATGAAATTAGTGGGCAGCAGGTTTAAAACTAATAAAAGGAAGTTCTTCTTAACACAGCGCACAGTCAACCTGTGGAACTCCTTGCCTGAGGAGGCTGTGAAGGCTAGGACTATAACAGGGTTTAAGAGAGAACTGGATAAATTCATGGAGATGAAGTCCATTAATGGCTATTAACCAGGATGGGTAAGGAATGGTGTCCTTAGCCTCTGTTTGTCAGAGGGGGGTGATGGATGGCAGGAGAGAGATCACTTGATCATTACCTGTTAGGTCCACTCACTCCGGGGCACCTGGCATTGGCCACTGTCGGTGGACAGGATACTGGGCTGGATAGACCTTTGGTCTGACCCAGTACGGCCGTTCTTATGTACTGTATCTGATGTTGCAACAAGAATTAGATAGTAGTTGGTGAGCATAATAAGGTAACTAATTGCTCTCCAAGCCTAAAAGGCCATAAACACTGGGGAGAATCACAGCGATGGATTATATATATCAAAGTTCTTAAATTGTCATGCATGGAATTCTTGTCCCCATCACAAACCATTTTTATTTGGAACTAAACAGAATGCTATCCAGCAAATGGCATTTGTCTACAGAAAAACACTTCACATGTTGAATGTGAAAGTGTCACTTCCCGCATAATATTGGAGATACATGTTCATAATGTTCTCTTTGTATGTTTAACTTAATGCATAACTTCAAATAACAGGATACAGCAACTCCATTTTGTTACAACTAAAGCATAAGATGACAACTAAAAGATTTTCAGAGGTATCTTAAAACACGTGGACACTTGCAGTCTGCTGGATTTGCAGTACACTGTAAAAAGAGGTTTAAGCATTAGGTATTCATAAAAATCCCCTCTAATATTTTAAAAAACTTTAGGCATTACCGTCAGTGACATAGTTTAAATGTTTCCCTTTTGTTATTACTTAGGCTCAGTACAGAATAAGTAGTCTTCTCTTCAGATGACATGGGAAAAGATTAAGGACTCTCCAATAGGACATTGGAAAGTCCGGTTTTTAAAATAAATAGTTTGTAGGGTTGGAAGTTCCAATTTTGGTACTATTGGCATTGCCTGTATGTATGCCTAGGACCCTGTTTCAATAATAAATGCGTTTGACCTTGCAGTTGTTTGTATTCAAATATCTAGGTCTGACCTGCAGTCTTTGTTCCTATAGTATCTTGAAAAACAGTGATTCTGAAAAAGATTTAGGGGTCATGGTGGATAAGCAACTCTTCACAAGCTCCCAGTGTGATGCTCTGGCAAAAATGGCTAATGTGATCCTTAGCTGTATTAATGGGAGTAGTGAGTAGGTAGGTAATCTTACCTCTCACTACGGCATTGGTGAGTACTGGAATACTGCATCCAGTTTTACTGTCAACATTTTTAAAAGATGTTGAAAAATCGGAGAGGGGTCCAAAAAAGAGGCACAAAAATTATATGACGCTTGGGAGAAAATGTCTTACAGTGAAAGACTTAGAGCTCAGTCTTCTTTTTTAATAAGCTAAAGAATTGAGGTGATTTTTGCAGTGCTGTACAAGTACCTTCATGAAGAGATAATACCACACACTAAAGGATTCATTAATCTAGCAGAAAAGTGCATAAAAAGAACCAATGGCTGGAAATTTAAAGCCAGACAAAGTCAAATTAGAAATAAGGCGCACATTTTTAACAGGGTGATTAGCCATTAGACCAAACTACCAAAGGAAGAGATGAATTCTTGATTGGTCTTCAGAAAAAGACTGGATGCCTTTCTGGAAGGATATGTTTTAGTCCCAAGTTATTAGGCTAAATACAGGGGTAACTGAATGGATGAAATTCTATGGTATGTATTAGACAGGAAGTCAGACTATATATGAATTGAGGTAATAATGACTTTTGTTTAATGATCATGGTAACGTTAGATCACATTTTAGTAACTTCAAGTTTTCTTTGTGAAACTTGTTCCAGGAAGTGCAAGCAGTGTTAGTGGCAGCAGTGGAAGTTCAACTAGAAACCTATGGGTTAGTGGACTCTCTTCCAACACGAAAGCTGCTGACTTGAAAAATCTCTTTGGCAAATATGGAAAGGTATTTCTTTGTGTTCAGTAGTTTGATTGAAAGAACTAAACTGACAAATTCCTGTGTTTTAATATGAGCTGATCTAAGACCAGATGTGACTGACCAATATAAAATCTAAATTACGTAATGGTAACATCAAGAGCTGCCATATAAGTGTGTGTCCACGCAGGAGTATCTTGGCAGTGAAGGAAGAGGTTTTTCTTGGAATAGTTTCTCTGAGAGATGAGGGGAGGTGGGGATATTGAGTTACTACCTACATACCAACTGAGTTCTCATTTCTCCTTCCCAAAACCTGCAAGGGTCAGTCTGTCTGATGTGTATGCCATAGTCTGGAGTGGTCAAATGGAAAGGTTTTGTAGCACAGCCTAAAATGACCTCTTCACGTCAGGATTAAGGAGGAGTTGGACTGCATAAGTCATCACTTTCTCATAGCCAGAGTCTAATTCTTTTTGATCCAGAAGTCTTTGTTTCCTCTGAATAGTCATTAAAATAGTACAAAAGGCTGGCCTTTTTTTTTTTTTTGTCTGAGTGGTTCATTTGTCTATTTAAAACATGTTCCCAGTTGACTTCTAAATGGAGAAGCCTCTCAAATTGAAATAAGCATCCACACAACCTTCAGCACCTTAAACTACCACCTAAATAGACAGCTCTGTTAGAGACAGTTGCTAACCTCATTTTACACAGTTTTGGGTTGGGGAGACCTGCAAAAGTTGTGGCAGTGATCTAGGTATTAACTGGTAACTCATCCACCTGCAGCAGGTGGTGCCCTGCAAGGGCAGCTAATGGCTCTTGTCTCAGACCTTCCCAGAGGCATTGGACAGCGAGTGACAAGCACCTTGCATGTGACCTCAACGGAGTCAGAGGGAAGCTCACCGTTGAGGTCACATGCAGGGTGCTTGTCACTCGCTGTCCAATGCCTCTGGGAAGGTCTGAGACAATAGGTATTAACTGTTAGTTTAACTTAGCTTTCCATTTTTGTAACAAAACTTCTTTAAATCCATAAAACTGTTTATACAGGTTTGTTTCCTAGGCATGGTATGTAGACTTAACACCAGGACTTCATGGATTCTGCTGACATGCAGTTTGCCACAGAATCTAAACCTTCATTTAAATATTTTATTGTCTTATAGTTGCATCTGTTTAATCTTCAGAAGCTCTTTACGGTGTCTTCCTCAGCTTGCAGACCTGAAACAAGCTCAGGAGTGTACAGTGCATCTCAGTGGGTTATTGGAACCAGAAGCCTGTATTTATAAAATACATATGAACACTATTTCACTGCTGGTTATGCTAGCAAACTCCTTACTGATATGTATATCCCACAGTCCTGAATTGCTTCCTACACCACCTCAGATGTTGACATTCTTAACTGTTCCTATTCAAGTGATGAAACCTCCAGCTGTGTCCTTTTCTCCTTCCCAATGCAGACTTGCATTACTGTAAAATAAATAAATCTATGGTCTATCAAAAACTGATTTGAAAACAGTGTAAACAAAAGTATATCAAGAGTCTACTGTACTGCATGTTTAAAAGTTCATTTATTGGAGCTGCTGTACAAATTCCAGTCTGCTGCCTCAGTGCTGCAGAATCTAGAAATGGTGCCCCAGCATTTATGTACTTTGTAACAAGTTTGACCTAACTGGGAGTCAGAGGTGACACCTTGCTCAATGCTTTCCTCTCAGCAAGAGGCATCCTGACCCACACTACTGAAATTACTTGACAGTCTGGTATTGACTTTCGAAAGAGGTTTCCCTCCTTCATATGTACATGTGGAGTGGATTGCTGCATGGAAGTTTGAGTTCCAGTATAAGTTGTTGGTTTCTCACTTGTGTAGCCAACAAACTTAAACAGTGTGGTAAAGTTTCAACAAAATGTTACTTTAGTGGATGAGTACTTATTTTATTCTTATATTTCATATACAGTAAGAGTTTTTAAACTTGTGTTAGATCTACTTTTGAGCAGGTGCACAACTTGGCATGACTAAGCTCAGAGTTGGGATAACGTATTCAAGACTTCAGAAAATTTTACCCTTAATCTCTATTCTTAGTGAAAATTCTATCTTCTCCTGTCTCTACCAGCTGCATCCAAAATGTTAAGCTTTATTCTTCAATATATATATATATATATATATATTTTTAGGTCCTTAGCGCCAAGGTCGTCACAAATGCCCGAAGCCCTGGAGCAAAGTGTTATGGCATTGTAACTATGTCTTCTAGTACAGAGGTGGCTAGATGTATTGCACATCTCCATCGCACAGAGCTGCATGGACAACAAATTTCTGTAGAGAAAGTAAGTTTAATGCATACTCCTTACATAAGGATTATTTATGTATGTGGTCGCATTTGATTAAATTTACCTTTCTAAAAATGTAGGTAAAAGGTGATCCTTCCAAGAAAGAGCTGAAGAAAGAAATTGATGAGAAATCTGGTTCTGGTAGAAACATGGGGGATAAGAAGACTGCATCGATTGATAAAACTAGCAAGTAAGAGCTTGCTTTGCATCTTCTAGTTTGACAGGCTGTCCAAACAAAATGATGTGTACTGAAACTATATAACCAAACTTTTCTCTCTCTCTCTCTCTCTCTCTTTTTATGTCCTTTTTAATAAGAACTCAGTCAGCCAAAAAAGAGGAAAAGAAATCTGACAAATCGGAGAAAAAAGAAAGTAAAGAAGCTAAGAAAACTGAAGGTAAAGATGAGAAGAGTGATAATGGATCAAGTGGCCCTAATCAAGAATCCATTAAAAAAACTGAAGAAACGAAACGAATAAGTATGCAATATAGCTTTTTTCCTAATGCCTCTGTTTTCATCTTTTCGTTTGCTTTTACGGCAGCAGATAATACCCAAGATGCCACTGCATATAAACCTTAAAACCTTGTTTCCTTAAAACCTTCAGTAATAGGGCTGTCATCACGAAGTTAGAAAGTCATTCCACTGCTGTCGTACAAACTACTAGATTTTTGTATTACTGTTTATTACACAGATATGTATTGACGTACCTGTCCTATTATAATCATCTTAATTTTTAAGATTCATATCTTGCATTTCAGCAAGTAAACTTTCCAGGGCAGGCAGTTGACCATCTTAGAATGTGGTTATTTTCATTTGTAACTAGTGTTAAATCAAAACCACTTTAATTCATACTTGT
The DNA here is from genome assembly GCA_033296515.1 of Macrochelys suwanniensis. NCBI lineage: Eukaryota > Metazoa > Chordata > Testudines > Chelydridae > Macrochelys > Macrochelys suwanniensis. Next base: position 60,344,396 of record CM065785.1, read on the forward strand.
TTTAAACCCATTTTTCTTAGGTGGAAAAAGTCCAGGTCAGATGGTAGTTCTAGACCAAACAAAAGGAGACCAGGGTCACACTAGGACAGTGAGAAGGGGAAGGTTTGATAAAGTAAGTATCTGTCTAAACTTGACACACAGTCCTTGTCTGTCTCCATATTACTTTCTAACCACTTTATCTCCAATTAATAGGCAAGTAACTATCTGCAGATAGCTGTTAGCTTCAGAATAGTCTACGGTATCAATCGCATTGTCCGTGCTAACTAGTTCTTGAGGTTGTGATATTGTAAACTAGCATAGTATCCAGAAATCTCCCTAGTCCCATGTGACTTTTGAAATAACTGGCATTTCTGTCAACAGCCACCGATGCTAAGGAACAAAGAGCGTTTCATTCAAGATAAAATGAAGTTCAGGGAGTACAGAGGTAGAAAGGATATCTTGCCTTTTGAGAAAATGAAGGAACAAAGAATGCGGGAGCACATGGTTCGATTGGAACGAATACGTCGAGCAGTTGAGCTCCGAAGGTAGTGATCAAAATGTTTTGTTTCATCTCAGACTACTTTAAGATGTAACTGGGTAAAATGACTTTTAGAAATCTGATTATAGGGCATTTCATCAAGCTTTTTCCTCAAACACCATGCTCAGCTTTCAAATTAGCATGAAAATACTTCTCATATATGAAGACCAAATTTGGTGCAAAAAGTCGGAAATTAGTGTCCATAGAGGAGAATAACAGGGATATGTATTTTATAACTCTGTGGTATGTCAGTTCTTACATGTGATCAGTCTATTCCTTTGAACTATTGACATCGTTAGTCCAAGTGACTGTAATAGGTGTGACTAGAGATAGCTAATTCAGTAATTACACCTTAATGACAAGGGGGCATGATACGGGATTGGTATTTTTGCCTCCAGCTCCAGTAGGCCAATCTGTCTGTCTTTGAAGCTGGATAGCTACTCTGCTTTGTTCTGCTCCCGCTATGTGGGTCAAGCTCTGCAAAGGGAGCAGAAACAACCGATGAGTTACCTGTTGGCATTTCTGTGGTGTGGGGATTTCCAGCAGGTGTAGAGCTGATATAGCAGGCTCCTACATCTCCCTCCTTGCAGCCTGGTGCAGTGGGGGAGGGGGAGGAGGAGAAGGGAAGGAGTGGGACCATGCTGCACTCTGACATGTGGTCCAACTATTGTCAGAATTGGGAGAGCAGCAGGGCTGGTGCAAGGAAGTTTCATGCCCTAGGTGAAACTTTCTTGCACCAGCCCTGACCTTTTTCTCTTTTCCACCCCCCCGGCAGCCAGCTCCCCATCCCCCGCGGCGGTTCTTCCCTTCCCCCTCCCGCGGTAGCAAGCCCCCCGCCTGCGTTGGCTCCCCCCCCCCCGCTCACGGCAGCTCAGCCCACAAGCTGCGGCATTCCCCCCCTCGCCTGCGGCAGCTCAGCCCCCCCGCCCGCGGCGGCTCCCCATCCCCCGCCCACGGCAGCCGGCTCTCCGCGGCTGCTCCCCATCCCCTCACGGCAGCAGCTCACCTCCACTGGCGCCAGCAGCTCCTCTGAAGCTGTGTTCTGTGCGGTGTTTCGGCGGCCGCCTTTATTGCGGCAGAATCACTGCTGGGAGTCGCCGCCACCGAAATATCGCCGAGGGCGGCGAAATGCCGCACCCCAAATCCTGTTGCCCTAGGCGACCTCCTAGGGTCGCTTAGTGGAAGCACTGGCTCGGGGGAGCAGTAATTAGCTCCCTGATGATGATTCTCTAGCTCTGCTGGAGCTGCCCCAAGCCGTACACAGCAAAGAACTAACTCGCACCTTGTATATCTTTGCTAGGCTGTCATTCTGGCAGAGTCAAAATGCAGACAGTAGCAGCAGACAGGTACCAATTAAAAAAAACCACCTACTCCCCATTCTATCAACATAAAATCTACATGCACATCAGATGACCCCTTAAATAAATGGACTTGTAGCATGCCATACAGATTACCCAATTGGGCTGTTTGGGACAAAGGAGGAAGTGAATTCCAAAAAAAGGGCCCTGCCAGCCGCCATGTCTTGCAATTTGAACACCTGCTGCCAACAACTGTGGCAGCATTGCACAGGAGAAACCAGTCTCAAATAAACAACCACTGTAAGCCATAATTTTTAAATTAATGTTGTAGGCGAAGAGAACTTGCCGAGAGAGAGCGTCGTGAAAGAGAGCGCATTCGAATCATACGTGAACGTGAGGAACGTGAGCGCTTGCAGAGGGAAAGAGAACGATTGGAGATTGAAAGACAAAAACTGGAGAGGGAAAGAATGGAACGAGAGCGCTTGGAAAGAGAACGGATTCGAATTGAACAGGTACAGGCCAGCATGCACGAAGTGCAGTGTTGCATCAAGTTACAGTATTGTACTTAATCCTTTCCATTTTATTTGCTGCGATTCTCTTAAGAGAAATTTGTAAACAGTTTAGTAGTGAGCTTTCCCTCTGGCTGTTCAGTAGCTTATATAGAGAGTTGTCTAGATCTCAGTGGAAGTCGTCAACCAAGAGGCTAAAGGATTCTGTTGGCCACATAAATCTAACTTAAATCCGCAAGTATTTCTTCTATAACTGAATTTACTGCAAACAGAAAATGAGAGTGCCTTTCAGGGCATATTGGTACTAGAAATGTGTAAAACTTCCTAGTGACAAAATCTTGGCTAATGAGCTGGCATATCAAAGGTCCTATTGCTCTGCTTTTTCGCATAGTGAGTTATGTCTAATAGATCCCAATAGTCTAAAACTACTACTTTGTATTGCAAGTTTCTCCAGTATTAGTACAGAAATTGAATTTGATCTGATTGTGTGTGTGGAATTAATTCTGTATTTGTAGCGACTATTGTATATTTGCCTCTAGTACAAAGCTATTGGATTCCTTATATAGTAATCCCTCCCTTATTTTTTTGGTAGGAGCGTCGCAAAGAAGCAGAGCGTATTGCTCGTGAAAGGGAGGAGCTTCGTCGACAGCAGCAGCAGCTTCGTTATGAACAGGAGAAAAGGAACTCTTTGAAACGTCCACGTGATGTAGATCACAGGTAGTGTATTTTCCACGTTGCTAATCTGTTGCCCCTGCCACCAAACAACCTCTGATTATCATTAAGTGGGCCCAGGCAGAGAACACTGTTGGCCAGGATTCAACGCTTGCCACCATAACTGAGTACCTAGTGCTGCTGACCTACTTGCTAAGGACTAATAGAGCGGTTCTTATCTGTGGGTGGGGACAGTTTAATGGGATTGCCAGGGCTGGCATTAGACTTGCTGGGGCCCGGGGTTAAAGCCTGAGCCCCAGGGCCGAAGCACGAGGGCTTCAGCCCTCAGTGGCGGGGTTCAGGTTACAGGCCTCCCACTTGGGGCTGAAGCCCTTGGGCTTTGCTCTCCACCTCCTCCGCCTGGAGCAGTGGGGCTTGGGCTTTGGCTCCCCCACCTGGGGTGGCGGGGCTTGGGCAGGCTCAGGTGTCAGTCCCCACTCCTGGGGTTGTGTAGTAATTTTTGTTGTCAGAAGGGGGTGGCAGTACAGTGAAGTTTGAGAATCCATGGACTAATATGCCTAAATCAATGTAATGTAACTGGAGAGAGAGAGAACTTTTGTACTAGGAAGGAAACATCTTATGATAGTCCTCATGGCCCAACAAGAGCAGCACGCATACGTGTGTGCATGCTATTTTGTTGTCCTGATTTTAAACAATTATGGAAGTTTCCAGCTACCACTTCTTGGTGTTAAATTTCAGATCCTGGGAGCTGGATGGCTCAGTGAATCAGTAATGCAATACAGAGCCCTTGGCCTCTAGATTTCTGTATCAGTTTCTTCCCAGTTGAGTGGTCAGTGACAAAAGTTGCTAGCTGGCAAATGTTTGACCCATGTGACTTGAACTGGCTGGCTTTGTTACACTAGACTACTTATCAGATAAGAATGGGACTAAAATTCTTACAGTTGGCACCATCGTTCGTATTTTCAACAGTGTAAGGAATCACCTAAAATCACTCATTCATCGAGGTGGTGATGATTTTCCCATGGGTCAAAATACGGCTAATCCTATCAATGGTGTATGTACTTCTTGAGAAACAGGACTTCAGTTTTCAAGGCTCTTAATTGCACATTAATGAACACACGTCCTTTCTTTAGCAAGCCTGCAAATAGACTAAATCCGTTCATAGTTCTGTGATTTAATGTCTCTAATGATCAGGCTAACTGGGACATTCCGCATACTGTTCTCCTCCACATGTCAATGTATTTTCAGCTCTTGTAATTTTGTCTGAAAGGCAAAACTTACCTTAAGTTCTACTGATGTTCACTGGTGAGAGATTCTACCCTGTGCAGAAATCAAACAGTGGGTCCTTCTAGTAGTCTCGGATGTTTGTACAGATAGTTTCCATTTGACCTCAGACTGCCTGAAGTGGACAAATATTCTTGGTTCCAAAATACTATCATGTGTTCTAGATTTTTTTTTTTCTTCCTAAAATAACCTTCATTAGAAAGCAGTGAATTAAGTTGTGCATTTATCAAATTCACTGATGGAAAAATTGGAACAAATGATCAGTTCTAAGCATGTGTTACAGGAGTTGGAGACTTCCTGAAGTCTAAATAACGGATGGACTTACTTTGAAGAAAACTTTTTCATCTCTTCTGTACTATAGTAAAAAGGCCACAATTCAAATATTGTAACTTGCTGTAAAATATTCATTAAAAATGTCTGTTTTTAAAGGCGGGACGATCCCTACTGGAATGAGAATAAAAAGATGTCCTTGGATACGGATGCACGCTTTAGTCATGGTTCTGATTACAGTCGCCAGCAGAATAGGTTTAATGACTTTGACCACAGAGAGAGGGGGCGATACCCAGAGGGTTCATCAGTGCCATCATCCTCTTTTGAGAGGTATGTTTGCGACAATAGTTATTAAGATTTTTACTTTTAAGAGGTACTGGAGACCTGCTTGAGTCTCAGGGAAGTGTTTGAGATGTTTACCCTTGAGTCCTTAAGACAGATACAGGGGAAAATAGCCTTTAATAAGGCTTGATGTTTGGGTTCAGTATTTCAAAACAAAACAAAACACTGAGAAGTGTCTCTAGTATTCATAGTAGACTAATAGAGCTACATTTTCATGGCAATATTGATGTAATATGTGGCTAAATGGCAACATTTGCCCAAACAGACTTTTTCAAACTTTTTGGTAAAATTCATAGACTAATTTTTATACTTTTTCAGTTGGATCTCTGGTTTATCTAGTCCATTTCATAATCCTGGAAAGGAGTTTCTGTAACAGTGTTCTCCTTATAGGAATTAAGTGTTCTGAAATCTGCTGTGAGTTAAACCTTGTAACAGTTTATACAATTACAATAAGTGCAGGTGTTCATATTTTGGTAATTTCATGTACATAGCTACTAAATTGACTGAACTAGGTAAGGAAGCAACTGGTGTTCTAACTGAAGTTAGTGGACTGAGCAAATAACCTGTCCTGCCCTCCAATTTGTACAGGCGAGAACGCTTTGTAAATCAAAGTGAAGGAAAAAAGACACGCCCGACAGCACGAAGAGAGGAACCTGGGTTTGAGAGGTATCCTAAGACTTTCAGTGAGTCCAGAAGAAATGAACCCCCACAACCAAGAAATGAACTTCGAGATACTGACAGACGAGAAGTGCGAGGAGACCGAGATGAGAGAAGAACAGTGATAATTCATGATAGGCCAGAAATATCACATGGTCGTCATCCAAGAGAGACTGGTTCAAATCCACCTAGACAAACTAATTGGAAGAACGAGGGAGGCATAAGCACAGACAAACGGGATGCCAGGTAATAGGCGTCTGGATATTAGACAAAGCTAGTGATTCCAGCAAAACCAATTTATAGTATCAATGTTAACTGGAGAATTTGCCTTAAAAACAAACAAACTAGATAATCAGAATGGCACAGTTTAGAACTTGCATTCTGTACACGTTGCCTGCCATAACCGTCACTATACAAGGAATCCTTGGACTTATGACACCCGACTTATGTTGGATGCCTCTTACAACACTTTTCAATTGACCACCCATTTCACCTCGACGAATGCTCCTTTTGCCCTTAGAATGCTCAATTTGCACAAAGTTTGCTTGAAATCACTTCCTGGTTGCATTATACTGCTGTGAGCTGGAAGGGGTTGCTTCTGATTGGCTTTGAGGCAGCAGTGTAGTTTGTTGCCGGGTAGCGTTGCTGCTTGTTTTTGATTGGCTCCTGGCTGGGCTCAGCCAATCAGAAAGCTTGAACAGTGATTGGCCGAGGCTCAGCATGTGTGCTGCTCTCCCTGGCTTTCTGAGCCTGTGTTGCCATCATTCTGAGTAGCATATGTGAGTTTGTACGTTTATTTGATTGCTGTTTACAAAATACAATGTACAGTAAATACATGGATGTTGCAACATTAGTCATCTATAATTAATTTAGTACAAAAATCTGGGTTATTGTGGTGAAAATAGTGTATCAAGCCTTGGTTCAGGAACCCCCCTTCATACCATTGATTCCTATGGGAAAAGCGGTTTCAACTTACGTTTCGACTTGCAACGCAATTATGTTGAACGAATTGTGTCATAAGTCTGAAGACTCCATGTATTGCTTATTGTTCATGCTTTCTGCTATGTTCTTCTTGGGCATGCATAGTAGCAGTGTGGTAAGTAGCTCTTTGAGAGAATGTAGGCTGCATCCTATTTTTATTAGCAATTTTTGAGATGAGTTAACTATTCAGACCTATAAATTGCTTCTTAGTGACTTGCAAGTAACTTCCTAAGAACCCAAAATATACAGAAAATTGGACTTTGTCTAGCCTGCACACAAAGGTATTAGCAGCTACTCCTTGTGCCAATAAAAGAAAAATTTGACTAGGAAATTCTCTTACAGAGGAGAGAGACCAGAGAGATCAGGAAGAGAGGTGTCTGGACACGTGAGAAGTGCTGCTCCCGGTAGCCGTAGCAGCACTTCTGGTTATGGAAGCAGGGAGGGAGAACGAGGAGTCATGGGAGAAAGAGGAAGCGGAGGACAAGTAAGTATCTTTACTGCTCTATAACTGTTTAGTGTTTATTGAAATTGTTGATGAATGAGCTTACCCTATACCCATAGTATTTATACTGCTGTGCAGCACTATACCCATCTTGCCTGTGCAGTGCTTAGGGGTAATGTTTCTTTCCATTGAATATCCAAAAAATGAGTATCCATTACTTCTCTTGGTGATCTAATATGCTTCAGGTGAATCAGAATGATGGATGTAGCTGCTGTTTGAACCCCTGATACCACATCAACTGGTGGGAGAGTAGTTAACTGGAATACAGTGCAGCCTTCTCCCTTGGGGCTTAGCATGCTGTTTCAGATAATTATGTACCCCACTTTCTAAAGTGTTCGGTAACAACAACAAAAATCCCAAGAACAATTAGAGTTCTAATCTTGTCCTTGCTGGCACTGTAGTCTGTAGTGACAATCTTGCTAGTGACACTGGCTAACCAAGAAACTCTAAGACTCCATTTCTTCTCTGATATCTGTAGATTACATTAACTATCCTACAAGAAGGGGAAGTATAATTATTGCTGTTCTCCAGGTGGGGAAATTGATGCAGGGTGTGAAGTTACTAGTCCACTGTCACAAAACAGATCAGTATCAGAGCTGGGTATAGCATCCAGGTTTCTCGATTCTCAGTCCATGGAACCAGGCCACCTTCCAGAAATTAAAGCTGCACAGAAACACTTCCACAAAGGAGCTTCCATATTAGCATTGTTAAAAATGTTATTTTGAAACAAGAGGATCAGACTCAAAAATGCCAGTTCTGATCGTTCAATTTGTAAAGTGATTTTTACCTTTAAACACTGAGTTGAGAAATAGGTAAATTCCATCATAAGTATATTGGAGAGAATCCAAAATCGTTGAATAAAATACGGAATTTCCTTCAAGTAACTCAATACATTGCAGTTTAAGCCCCAGGACCGTTTCAGATTTGCTGTAAATCACTGTATATTTTGCTAGCATTATAATGAAGATAGACATGTTGTTGAACGCCATAGTCGTGAAACTGGACCAAGAAAAGAATGGCATGGACCTAGTTCTCAAGGAAGTGGGTATCATGATGCAAGAAGAATGGGAGATGGCCGTGGAGGAGGTGGCATGATGTCTCCACATACAAGGTACAAAAAACGCTCCTTTCCCCTCGTTCCCCATTGTTGAGCTCTCAAAGCTCTTCATTGCGACCATAATCCTTCTGGATGAGAACCAATCAACGCCACTTAATCGGTTGAAGGGGTCGCTGCTGCACAACATGAAACTCATCTTTCCCATGAGCTGAGCTGGCTTAGTCATGAATCTGGATCATTTACATAACAGTGCATAGTATTCCCTGCACTGCTACTAGCAGTTATTCAATAGCAGCAGTGTTCAGCTGCACCAGTGTATTCTGCTGTAAAGTGTGTAACTTCCTCTTTGTCAGGAAAGCTTTCATTATGTTGTACCAAGCCTCTCCTCCTGAGGTTCTACAGTTCTGTTCCACAGTTGTTACATAAGTATTTAGTACTGTTCACACACACATTTGACAGACTCATAAAACTTCCACTCAGAATACCCTTTAACACTTTTTTTTTTTTTTTTTTTTTTAAACCTTTGTTTCCAGTAACTCTTCACCAATTAATAGAGTTGTACAGATCACAGGCAATTCCATGCAGAGGGGAAGTGGCTCAGGATTTAAGCCGTTTAAGGGTGGACCTCCACGAAGATTCTAGGATCCACAGCTGCTTGGTTTCAAGATAACTTATTGAAATCTCTTCTAAACTTTACCTGATACAAACAGGAAGTCTTGTCTGGAAATCCTGTTTAATTTTTTTTAATTTTAACATGATTACTTTTTTCCTCTCAATTTGAGGCATTTTTAATAGTTGCGTTGTAATTTTGGATAATTTTTGTGTATCTTTGATAAGCATTTTCCCTGCGGCACTAGAGCTCTGCAAAACAAATTGGAACCAAAATATTTGTTAACACTGTATAAATATAAAGGAATAGTTTGCAGCTGTGTGCTAGTAGTTTAATTTACCAGCATTAGCTCTGTGGCATCACGCTTTAAAGTTAGCTACTTAGAACAGAACATACACAACAGTAACCTCCATTTTGAAGGTTGTTCAGGCTATAAAACCTGCTTTCTAATTTGTAGAGAATAAGATTGTTTTCTTGCATTTCTGGGTATTATGTAACCTATTTTTGCAGAAGGTACTGTTACATTGAGTGCATCTATGTGTATTCTTGCAAATGTATTCTTTTGAAATAAACCTTCATATTCTGTATAGTTCCTAGTAAGTTTCTGGAACTTTCAGTCTGCTGGGGCAAAAAAGAATAAAACTGACACATTTTGAACACAAGCTCTGTTCCTGTATGGCATACAATAGACACCATAGGGGACAGCATGGTTTTGATTCCTGAAACTCTCTACAAACGACCTCCTTGTAATCAAAAAGGACCGCTTGTTCAAGTCACTGACCACCGTTTCTGTACTGCTACCAGTAGAACTCAGTTCATAGCCGGAAGACCATTTTGATTTTAAGTTGAGATGTAAATCAATTACAGTGTGTTCAGATCTGATGCAAGCGATTTAAAGAAAAGTTTCCTCAGTGTAATTCCATTAATGTGAAAGATTGCTTTTTTTCTTAATAGGATGTACGATGAATCTCAACACTAGAGTCCCTAAAAGTCCGTGTTTTATTTTTCTCAGCCTCTGACTCCACATTTCAGCATGGGGGGGAAAGAGACCTACACTTAACATCAGCAATCCATTTAATCCTTGCATGCCTCCCTAATTTAGAAGTAGGAGTGACCAGATTTGGGAGAAACAAAGTAGGCTGTTAGGGGAAGAGCTGAAGACTTGCCCTCCATTCACAAGTAGGACAGAATAGGGTTTGGGGGATTTTTTTTGTGATCCAAAATCCACTTGGGTAGCAGGGTCTGAAGAAGTAAATTCCTCTTCAATACATAGAATGGTAGAAGGTGTAAATATCTCATTACTTGCATGCTTCCTATCACAGAACCCTCTGAAAATCTCAAAGAAATAGTGGATTTATTAACTTTCCAGTGAGAGTAGAGGGAGCATTACTCTCATTTTACAGATGAAGGACTGACGCCCAAGTGACTTACCAGAGTACTGGAGCCAGGAATGGAAAGCATTTCACTAGTCAGTCAGTGCCTTCACCATACAACCATCTTTCTCATCCCACCCAGCCCGTCTCTGAGTAACTAAAAATGTGTTCACTTTGTGGGAGTCAACGAATAGTGTTAAACTACAACTGGTTTTAGTATATATGGCCTTGCTGCATTGCAAAGTACCACTGTAAGATTAAATTCCTCATAATGGTGCTGGATGCTTTTGAGACTGATAATGATATTACCCCCATGAATGACAAACTACTCCATTTCAGCTCAGAATTTTCATGACTAGCATGGGATTATCTGCTACAATGCTATGAGTCAAGAATTTTGGGATGGGGTGGCAATTAGCTTAATTTTTAAGTGGTTATGGATTGGCCTACTATCTCCTACATTTTAATGTGGTGGCACATCTATTTGGGCAAGGATCCTATTAATGGTAATGCCCCAAAAGCAAATAGAATGAGAATACTGCCAGAAGGTCTTGAGGGAACTTATTCTGTGATCAGGCCACTTTTAAGGATGTCAGCATTTTCAGACCTATCCTTCATTAATAAGGTGGCTTCAAGATGCTGCCTTCTCTGCCTTTGTACTCAGTTCCTTCATGGCATCCAGATGAAATAAAGGAAGATGGGGTGGTAAATCCAGCTGCTAAAGAAATTTTGAACTTCAAAATTATGCTGTGCAGCAGAGAAGAGGCTGTTGTTCTCCACAGATGCTAAAAGTATTGGGGCTGAGGGGCCAGCTGCTTTCATTTGGTGACTGACATAAGTCCCTCCCCATTATCAAGAATCCTCTAATTATTTTGAGTAAATTTCTGTAGCTCAACCCAGTACTATCTGCTTCTGTAGAAGCAGAGGAAGTTGAAGGTATATAGAAATACTAAATATGAGGTTTTCCTCACAGAGTCTGGGCCATGCAGAAAGGGACTAGAGGTTGTTTTCTAGGATATTCTTTGATATTCTAAGTCTAAGGGCCTGGGTCCTGAAGACCAGCAGAGAAGTGGGTCCATTAGTGACATATATCATCAGTGTCTCTGAGGGATTGTAGAGTTGCTTTCCTCTTAAAGAAGCTGCTTCTGCATAAGAAACTACAGCAGTACTTGATGCTGACAATCTGGCTGTGAGCCAGTAGTACACCCTCCCTCCCCCAAAACCCAGTAATTTATATTGCAAAGGCTGGTGATATGGATCAGTTCTTTGAAATCTCACATCCTTGACCCATGCCAGTCTACATAAGGTACAGAAACTGCACTCATGCCTGTGCTTCTGTTATATCTGCATTCAGTTCTGTGGCTCATACATTGATATGCCTGCAGACTACTCCAGGAGTGGATTTGTGCTTAGCTTTACTTGCTGAGTTTTTTTAAGAGCTGGCTCAAGTTTTGCAGGATTCCATCCATCACATGCTACTGCCACCTAGCAGTGTTTGGATATGGCTGATGAGGTATAAAATGTCTGCCCTTTTGGGGGTGGGGTGAGATGAATTAACTGGCTAAAGCTCAATTTAGATAAAACTGCAGTGATGCTGCTTAAAGGGGGATAGCTCTTATTTTTTGAGGGTGTTTGAACTAGCGACTTGTCAAATCATATTCTACAATTTGCCAGTTCTGGTTTCATCACATGACAATCTTTAATTCAAGATTAATCTTTAATTCCTGGAGATTCTGCAACCCTCCATTCTCGTGAGGGGGAACAGATGTTCCAATACCACCTTAGGGATGCTTTTCCCTTCTGTAACAGGCCAAGAAGCTTCAGCTTTTTTCTTTCAACTATAGACCTTGCAACTGTGTCCCGTACTTTTGTCACCAATACTGGATTACTATAATGTAATGCCCAATCTCAAGCAACATCTTCTAAAACAATGTGGAAACTGAAGCTGGTACAGAATGCAGGAGCCTGCTAGAGTAGAAAATACTAGTGAACATGTTTAGGATAAGCACTAGTTGCCTCGGTGTTGCTGGTTCATAATTGAAAGGTTGGTATTAACTTGTGAAGCCCCACCTTGTTCAAAATATTTCTACTTTACATTAACTCTGCCTCCAGCAAGCTCACAAGGATGAGATAGGGAGAGCGGCAGAGTTCTGTTATAAACAATAGGGCTGCAAGCTTGCTGCTTGTGAGGATTTGCAGGGGGAGGTGAGGGGAAGGGAAAATGGTGCCATGGCTCTAGCACTTGTACCCCATCCAAACGAGCCTAAATCTGATCACCGTCCAGCTCTGTTGAAAAGCTCATCTCTCCTGAACAGGTGGGGATGGTGATTGAGAAAAGGAATTAGAGGTGGCAACTGGTGGGAGTTCCTGTCTTAAATGACTTGAAATAGCAGTTGGGGGTAGGAGTGGGCTATGCACAATGTGATATATGAAGCAGGGGGCAGAGAAGGAAGCTAAGTCTTTCAAGTGGCTTTCCACAAAGAGGATCCCTTTCTTGCTTTTACCCACAGTATTAGCCACTACATAACAATACATAGCTCTTCCTGCCAATAATTTGGACAGTTTTAGCTCCAGGACCCTCAAAGATTTGGTAGCAATGCCAGCCTGAAGGTCAGAAGTGGAAGAGGTGCCTCTTTACTGTACACCAAAGTTAAAAGCACACAGTTATTCTGTGCCAAGATACAACTCGCCAAAAAACCGCTTCCACTCCCAGCATAGTCTGGCTGTTGAGAGGGCTAGACTAAGGGCCAGGTCAGTGCCAGGAGCGCTTTGATGGTGTAGGTATAACCGTATGCTACCCTGGCAAAGTTATCTTAGTGCAAACATTGTATTTAGGCTACCAAAAAGGCAATTTTGCCCATATAGCAAATTCCAGCCATCCCCCCCCAAAAGCAATTTTGCCAGTATGTAAAAACATTTAGGGATGTCTTATGCCACAGCTACATCTATCACATCACCTCCCTGACCAGCATAGCTATACCAGCAGAAGTTTGTTATAGGGAAAAGGGACATTTGCTGATTAAATACCATAACTCTTACAAGTCTTCACGTTCACTGACTAACTGCCATCAGTTAACAGACATGTAACACTTTACAAAGTTATGTAGCCATTAAAAAGGTGTCTATCCAATACAATAGGTGTATATGCTGTATTAAAATTTAGAAATGAACAAAGCACCTGCCTTGACACCCAGAGGAAACTAAAACAAAATTCCAGTCATAGGTTTCCACTTAAATGCACTAATTCTGCTTCTTGCCAAAAACCTGGGAAAGGGACTGGCCCTGCAGCATGTCCTGAGGTTTGACAGATTCAGGCTGTTAAAGACCAACATGGGTGAGTAAATTCCAAAGTCTGGGGCCCCTTCTACTCTGCCAAAGTGTCCTCTTGAGCACTTCCAAGAAGTGAAGCTGTAGCAGTATCACAGGGAGAGGCCTCTCAAATAGTAAGGACTTATGCAGTTCAGCCCTTTACAGGTCAATTACCAACATGCTGAACTCAACCCTGTAACAACAGTCAAGCTCTTGCAAATTACTAAGCATTTGTCTTGTGGTCAGTGAGCCACTCAATTTAACAAGCAAGCCATTGCCTTCATTCTTGAGTTCAATTAAGGTGTAGGCCCATTTCATAACACTAGTCTCACCCAGAAGCAACACCACCATGGACCATAATGATAGTGGCTATTTGTTACTTAAAGTAATGTGCTCCTCAGAACGCACCACTATGTAACAACCCTCACTATCAAAGAAGGGGGACTGCCAGCAAGGGGTTCTGAGGCCCTTTCCTTTGGAATATGCTCTCACCCTTGGTTTGAAATAGGCCAAAGCTATTGTCCTTTAGGTGATACTACAATGCATATCTTTTTAAGAGGGCTACTGATGAAAAATATTGGGGTGGATGCATGGGGCAAGTAGAAGGTCCGGTTATTTTTTGTTGTCTGGTTCAGTATTATGTTTTTCTAACTACTGTGTATTTCAGAAACCTAAATATGTACAGGGTGGCAGAGGTAAATCAAGTAGCAAGTTATGCACCAGAGATGGGTCTCTCTTAGGCTTCTTTAAAGGATCCCTCAAATAATTCCAATAGTATCAAACAATAGATTATCAGAAGATGTTTTCTAGGGCCTATTTCACCAAGAGCTTGGAGGAAATCAAGTTATATCACACAAAGAATTCCACTTTTTCCATCAGGGCAAAGTGAGGCTCAAAATGACCAGTATATGAACTACTCTAAAATTCACAACAGCAAAGAAAAGCAATTCCACACATGAACTTGCTAGTGGTACTTAAGACATCCTTAGAAAGACTTCTCTTATGAAATAGCATTCATGCTATTATGTAGTAATTGGAGTTCTCATACTAGTCCAGACTACCATCTGTGCTTTGTAACTTGATCGTTGTGCTGCTTTGGAAGAGATGGGTAGGGATAGGTGTAGGGGTGTGTGTGTGTCCATCTCCATCTGCTGGCAGGGAAGAATTCAAACTGCCAACAGAAACTAAAACCCACCTCAAAGGTATCAGGTACAAAGTGTTATAAACCTTAAGTCTTGACACATCGATTGTTTTCTGTTACTGTCCTATAATGTTGTAACAAACTCTGGATATTACTGTAGAACCTGTTACAAACACTTTGGGAATGGAGATTGTTCATAACTCTGAACAAAACATGGTTATTCAGTTGTAAACTTTTGAAAGAATATTGATTTAATACAGGTTTGAAATTTTACTATGCGTAAGAAAAATGCTGCTTTTAACCGTCTGAATTTAAATGAGACAAGCACAGAAAGTTCCTTTACCTTGTCAAATCTTTTTTAAAACTTTCCCTTTATATTTTTTTAGCAGTTTACATTCAACACAGTACTGTATTTGCTTTAAAAAAAAAAAAAAAAAAAAATCAAAAAAAATCTCTGCTGCTGCCTGATTGTGTACTTCCAGTTCTAGATGAGGTGTGGTTGACTGGCCAGTTCGTAACTGGTGTTCATAACTCTGAGGGTCTACTCTAAGTACAGTTTTTAGTTAGAAATAAGTTAGGTCAGAGTGAGACTGTAACAAGGTACAAATTAAATTTATTACATAAGCACATCTGCAAATACATTAAAAAAGGTATGGCACAATAATCAATCTACCTAATCTTTCAGCTGTGAAAAAACAAAGGCGAAAAATCAAATGCAGAGAAAGTTGTAATTTTGAACTATATGGGACAGTTGTTTATCGTGTCTATAAACACATACCCTACAGAAACATGTTTTGAAAGGCTAATACCTATTTGGTCTTAAATAAAGTTATATTAGGAAAATAATATAGATAATGTAGGTTTTACCTAAAATATATGTGCATAATGAAATTATCTCCAACAGTATAATAGAAATATCAAGACAGAATAAAATTACAATGGGTTTTTATCAGCATTCATTATACTTCACCCTTAATTTAGGGAGACATTTTGTATTACAAATTATACAAAATAGCAGGCATTTTCCATGAGGTGAATATAATATGCACAGTGCTTAATGGATCAAGCAGCAATATAATACAGAGGTCTACTTTCCCGTTAGTTAGAATAGAAGCAGACAATAGTGTAATGTTCCCACAACTATTTCAGTTTTCAGGAAGAAACCTTTCTAATCACAGATGCCAAATATAGTATGTCATAGTTTTGTGAGCCACTTAACTACATGGATTCTGTATTAGACATCTTACAAGAAATAGCATGAATTAATCTTCATGAATCCTGTTACAGGAAAGTTTAAACCCAGTAAAACTCAACTCTATAGACCTTATTAAATATATCAGAAAAAAAAAATTTTCTCTGAAAAGACCCAGAGATATCCATACTAAGAACAAAACAGATTAGTAACATTCTCCCTAGGAATCTAGTGTACTAAATGACTGGAAATAAAAGTATGGTACCAAATAGAAAAACCTTAAATTATTTATTATTATTTTTAACAAATGTACAACGGTAATCCTTAACTTTTCAGTTGTACAGATGTAGGGAAGCAGAGAAGATGGCAAATGAGGTAACATTGTTTAAGAAAGGGATTCTAAAATCCTATACTGTGGACCACATCTTAATATATTGTAGACGATCTCCCTTCCCATTTATGATCAAACAACAATCCCCACGGAAACACTACAATGCTTACTTGAAAATGTAATATTAGGTAAGTATTTTTAAGGGTTTTAAAAAATGCTATTTAGTAGCTGCAAATGAGGACCTAGCGTCATTCAACTAAAGTTCTCCAGGACCATCAGCAAGCCTTCTTTGGACCCCTAGTGGTACAGAATTTTAGAACCACCGATGTAATGTTTAATACAAAATTTTAAAAAGTCAGCATTGCTTTAGCAGTGACACTAAAAGGACATTTATGGTTTTCTCCCCTCCTAATGAAAACTGTCTTAAGTTTTATATTTGAGGGTCTATCAGCATTTTATTGATAAAGTTTATTATTTATAATTGGGTTGTGACTCCATTTCTCAGGCTGACACTGCATACGACGTTTCAATCAGAGCAATGTTTGACTTTTTGATTTTAAAACTCAAGTTACAGAAAGGCACAAAAGCTAAGCCTGAGACTGTCAACTTGTTGCAATTTTGACCAAGTACAATATTGCACAGATGCCCAGTGAGCAGAGGTGCCATAATATCTAGGCACAGTGCGGTGAATGTAAAGACCAAAGCTGTTTTAACTATGATTCTGTTGTGGGTTGAAATTACACCTTTAACAGTTTGTTAAAGATAAAATCAGAGTTTTAACTACACTAACCTTTTCTTGCTTGTATCTAGTCATAAGGATGAAAGATGGCCTTTGAAAGGCTGTCACAATGAAACTCAAATGAACCCCAACCCTCCAAGCTCATTTATAAATCATACCTTTGCATTCAGTACAGAGAACTAGCTCACTTGGGCCCCAATGCTGCAGACTTTTACATATAAGCATAAATCTGTGAAGGATCAGTGTGTGAGACCTCATGTAATACAGAATACCAAAAGGATCTGTATGTAGTCATCCTGAAACATCTGTGGCTGATGAAACACCTATTAAGCAATTAATCAAGTTATGCTATAGAATTTAATATTGTACAGATTAAATGGGCTTTAAAAACCATACTTTTATTCCTCAAACAAAAAGTAAATAAAAAAAGATGGAAGTTGTAGGACTAACTGCCACCAAATAATTGTTTTCAATTGTTGCAACATTTGGGTGTACCAAAGTTGTATCGTGAAACAGGTTATCAAGAGCTAAAATCCACAATCATTCAAAAGTATTTAATCTTATTTTACATATAAAATTCTACCAGCTACAGGAATAATTTATCATCTGTTTGTGAAATTATAAGCACAACTCAATTACGACAATGAGTTTAGTTTGAACGAAGGCATATGGAGGACTGGAATAAAAATTTCGTTATCAGTACATTGCTAATATGCTACATTGCAAGGGCAGCAGTCACAAATGCATGTCCTAACACTGAACTGTAGTAACACTTATAAAAAGCTTTCATTGTGTCTACACTATTAATACAACTATGCTGGAAAAGGCTTTGGAACCTAGGGAAGAAGGGGCTTTGTACTATTCTACTGACTAACATGTCAAGTCTAATCAGCACTTGTGTGTGTGGTTATTGCAATTTTGCTGTATTTCTTTCAGCTGTAGCAATGGCTAAAAATATTTTACATATCTGTAGAGCAAAGCTTACTGTCACTCATCCTGTTACCATATCCGAAAGATAGTGTCCACTGTAGATTCAATATGGCAAGGCTAAATACAGCAATTATTGAACAGTTACTCAAACTTCAGTCCCCACAAACAGCTCTATATTCTCCTGCAAATGGTTTAGAAAAACTGAAAAATATGAAAAACCTACTGTGAATTAGAGAAGATGACATTGGGACTAATTCTGCTCTTCTTACACACAAATAGTCACATTGATTTCATTGAAATTACTCTCACGAGTAAGATGACCAAGATTTGGCCCATAATTAGTAAATGGTCCTTCACACAGTAATTAGGAAACAATTTAATTACCAAAATGAAACATATTAAACAATTTGCCGGTTAGGCCTCAGTTCAATTTATGCACAGTAAGTTCTAGACTACAGGACTAGTCACATACATAGGTTGTTGTATGCAGTGTTCTAGCCATGTCGGTCCCAGGATATTACAGAGACAAGGTGGATTAAGTAATGTCTTTTATTGGACCAACTTCTGTTGCTTGTCTCTCTCACCAACAGAAGTTGGTCCAATAAAAGACAAGACCTCACCCATCTTGTGTCTCACCCATAAGTTGTGGCAGGCTAAGTACTTGAAAGTGTAAAGAAAGTTCTACTTACCAGTGATTCTTCAAATGTTAATATTTTAATACCTTTTTCCTTTTAGTAGTACAGATTTTTTAAAATGCTAATTTTCATCTAACTAGTTCATACAAAATTAGACATCTCTGAAAATTTAAAATCTCAGATTTTGAACCTTACCAGGGAATTTGTTGGTTCCCTAAATTATTCTTTTTTAAAAAATTAAGTAAAACAGATTTAATTAATGCTTTAGAAAACAATATAAATTAATCACCAAGACGCTTAAAATGAAAAACAGATCCAGTTTGCAAAAACTGAGATGTAATGCAATATTGGATACCCAAGTAACTGACTGAAACCCTTCTCTCTTTCATATGTCACACTAAAATCCTGTTTTACAAAATCTGACTCTTGACACGATTGAATTTTAATTAAATTATGCTGCTTTTGAGTACAGTTTTCAATATTAATTTTTTTTCCAGAGGTATGATCTGCAATAAGTAATATGAAATTGTAAAAGCATGTTCATATTGTGATTTGTTAATATGTGAATCAAGACAAATAGCTTAGCTGGCAGCTAAAGCTTCATAAAGCCCTTGAAGCAATGTAGCTCAGCAGTTACAAGATTTTTTTTTTTCATTTGCTGTACATTTTACTAAAGAAAGACATCTTAAATACATAACAAATAATCAGTTTTAAACAAGAATGTTTCTTTGAACTGACCTTTTTCTTAAGAAAGGATCTTATGAATGGTTTTCTCCATGTTACTTTACTATTTTTGCAAAACAAAATGCCCAGTATCAAAACCATGTAATTAATAAATAGAAGAACAAATACTTCAAACTACCATGTTACCTTTAGCAGCTGCTGCACTGTCAGCAACTTTTGTAGTACGAAATTCCCCAATAGTATAGAGCATGCCTTTTTGTTAACGTGAGCCCATACACATATATAAAACAAGTTACCAAAAGGCAATTGTAAAACAAACAAACAAAATAATTGATATGTACTTCTGCGAGAACGCGAGTCTACATAGTGCGAATTTGGAAATAGCGCAGTCGCAACCATGGATCCCAAAATAAATTACTTTAATTGGAATCCATGGTAACGCGGTCCCCACGTAACGCAGTACTGCGCATGGATCCTAAACCCCATGTTCTAGCGAGGGTCCGGTGTACTTAAGACAACGCTGAAAGCTAAACCAAAGAAAATCATTATGAAAATCCGGATGTATCCTGTCTTTCAGTCAGAGGGATGCTGTGACTGAAAAGTAGGAAGTCAGCCATACAACATTATTTATATCCAACTACTACAAAGGAGTAGCGGTGGTGTTCTGCACTCACTTGTGGGAGCTGGAGGCAATGCAGTCATTCCTGATAGAAAAAAAAACTATGTATTTTTTAAAAGCTGACCCTTTTGCTCAAGAATTGGCACTCAATGGCTAACAAGAAATTTTGAAAGTGGAAGAGGGTGCGATAATGTTCACTGTTATTTTGCCATTAATACCACACATTGGTATGGTGTCTGAAGTCTGTTGGGCTATAATACAAAGGGGAAGGAGAGAGAATTGATTTCTTTTGTTAATCTTATCAAATTTTGACAAGTTAAAACTTAGACAATGAATAAGAACATATACAGGCATTACAGCAAAGGCAAAAGCACAGGGCAATAACAGCAGTTTGTGATAAAATAGCAACATGTTACAACAATGCTGAAAAAAAAGTTAAGTATTTACTTTAAGAATTACAAATTGTATCAAAGGGTGAGTCCAGCTCATTTCACTGATGTCTTGTAATAATTAAAAGTCAAACATTCCAAGAGTTATCAGTACTATTACAATATTTTAAACATATCTGGACATACACGAAGACACTTTTGCTATAACAAAAATAAATTGCTTCCAATATAACTAGTTT
The DNA here is from genome assembly GCA_033296515.1 of Macrochelys suwanniensis. Classification (NCBI taxonomy): domain Eukaryota; kingdom Metazoa; phylum Chordata; order Testudines; family Chelydridae; genus Macrochelys; species Macrochelys suwanniensis. The sequence continues at coordinate 60,364,676 of CM065785.1, forward strand.
TCAGACACATAGCCACTAATTTATTTCTGAAAGGGTCTCAATGGTTATTTTTGCCTGCAGTCTCAATGGCCAACTCTTAAGTATGCCAGAAAGGAAAATCTGGTGCTGTAAAGTAAATACATCAAATACAATATCCATCCAATATCTTTGCAGCTATTAGTGTGCGGACTGTCCACAAAGTGCTGAATCTGATGTAGTTTAAAATAAATAGGACAGTAATTTTACTGGTTCATTATATTAATCTACTTACATTGCTCACTGAGAGGTCATAGTTTTTTAAGCAGAATGTGCTACCTAGCATTTCCAAATACAAAACCAGGTTTTCCTGTAGCACTCTTTTCCTATAGTAAATAAAAATCCTAGATAATCCTTTTGTCATTTTTGTCCCCTTTTAAACATATCAAGATTTAAGTTAATTAAAAAGCACACTGTTGAAGTGTTTACACCAAAAAAGTGACCTACCTTTAAACATTTGAACCTAAAGGACCTTGCAGACTATATTATATAAATATCTATTTAATTTGCAAACTAAAAACATGTTTGATGTAAAACATGATTTTGAGCCTCTTCTAATTACGCTGTACTAGTAGTTAAATATTATTCCCTGAATAAGGAGAACGATTGATGCTTGGGCACCAAAGCAGTAAGAATAGAAAATCAAGTTAAATTAGAAACACAAGGGAGAGGTAATGGTTGCCAAAATGTAAGGAAATTTGGTAGGACAAGAACTGTATTTTCAAACTTCTCTGGCAGTATTAGAAACAAATTTAGTATAAAATGGTCGTTTTGATTTAAAATTAATCTTTTTTAATGAAATGCATAATAAAAATCAAACCAATTACAGTTTAATAACGGAAGCAGGTTGGAGTTTAGTTTTATCCTTTAAAACAGATGGAAGAAAATCTTAATACTTGTTCCCATTTTTAAACCTCTCCCTTCCCAAACATGGTGAGAATGGGCTAGAGACTATAGCTGGGATTTTCAAAGAATATTAATGGTATTTTAGTGCCTGGCTCCCTTAGGCTCATTTGAAAATCCAGCCTAAGATTGCAGTTAAACCTAAATTGTATATACTGAGTCTTGCTTTTCTTTTTCCAATCTTCATGATTACAAAATTCTCAATTACTACGGGGACTATATAAATATATAATACTGATATACATGTTAACAATTAGCTGTGCAACCTTCAACTGAATTGCGAGACTGACTCCAATGTACAATAAACTGTCAGACTCCTTGCTCATTTCCAGTCTAACGTCACGCAATGTTTTAAAAATGGCATTAAGAATCAGACTTCTATATTTAGTGGATTGTGGTATTGTTCAGTAGGAAAAAAAACCTTAACAATAAAACCCACCAAAAGGTTAAAAAACTTTACTTCAAGTTCCAGGAACCAGTGGACACTTAGCCCTGCACCACTAGCCTCTGATGGTCACAAAATGGGAATGATTGGGAACAGCACACAAGAGTATATTGCTGAGGACTTGTCTACACTACCACTTAAGTTGATGTAAGTTACACCGCTCAGTAGTGTGAAAATGCCACCCCCCAGAGTGATGTAAGTTGCATCAACTTAAAACGCTCTCTACAGCGCGCTATATCGGCAGGAGACACGCTCCTGCCAACATAGCTTCCATCTCTTGTTGAGGTGGAGTAATTACATTGACAGGAGAGCGCTCAACTGTCGACACAGATGCAGCTGTAGCGTAGTAGCAAAGACAAACCCTGAGGCTTCAAGTTTGTATAGTATATAAATTCTATTCCTCCGTGTATTCATTACATTTCTCCAGTGGATTTACAACAATCTCCATTGAGTTGGGAGCATTACTGTGGATTGTTATTGATACAGCAATTTGTTACAGTTCTGAAAGCTAATATCAACTCAAGTAATTGAGCAGAATACTTGTCTGCAAAGTATTAGTCAAAATCAAGATGTAAATGTTCATGCTGCTATATTCTGCACAAATGTATTACAATAGAAGAAAACAATCAAATGTCAATATTTGTCAAATCTTTGATGTTATCTACTTTTCATTCAAATTTGAAATTTTTTCCCCCAATGTCAGTGGCCCTTTTCTATGCATTCTTTTGATCTATGCATTCTTTCAGAAGAACAATGATGCAGATAGTACTTTATATAGTACATTTCATCCAAGTGTCTAAAATATTCTTTGTACGTAATTATGCCTCATCACAGCTGAGCTTACAAACATTTCACAGATGAATGAGTTGATAAATGATTATACATCAATTTTTGTGCACTATTCTTTTTCCTCCTTTAGCTATTTCAGTTCTAATCAGTATTACCCTGTTGTGATGGATTAGTGTAAGTCTGCATGTATCTGTATCAAGCTGCAACCTTCATTCTGTTTTGTGAAGACCACTGATTGTAAAACTGTTTTGGCTATGTAGCCTTCATATTGAGCTAAAACACACACGTCAAGAGAAATTCTTGCCTGTAATAGAGGGCTAGTAATGGGAGGGAGTCATTAAACCCTGATGACCTTCCGTTCAATTGGAAGCTCCCTTGGACAAAGAGCTGGCTACCACCCATGGAGACCAGCCCTCCCAAGCAGGCTGACAACCAAGCAGTGGATCACCTGATGGGGCTCTGAGGCTGACCAAGGAGCTCGCCTGACAGAAGGGAATGCAAGATACAGAAAGAGAAGATCTGCTCAGAGTAGCTCTCTCTCACCAACTAGAAAAGGAAGAGAAGACTGTACTGGAAGAATGAAGTTCAGGAGAGGGGAGCTGCAAGTCTGAAAACAGTCCCAAAGAACACTTAAGAGTGGAGAGGAAATGGAGGCAGGAAATGGTGTACGTGTGGTTTATTTTACATGGATTTGTCTCTCTTGTGCTACCTAAAGTAATGAGTGATTGGTTTAGAAATCCCTCTGCAAAGTCTCTGTATTTTCTTCAGTTATCACATGTCCCAGAAGGGGTTAACGATAAACCAGAGTGGAACACTAGGGTAGGTGTGCCAAAGCTTTTGGGGAGTCTTAAGAGAGTTAAGAACTGGCCAAGGACAGCTACAACACAGGGTCCGACTTCTGAGAACAGGTGCCACACAGTGTCTATGGGCTGGGGAGCAAACCTAGAGGCCAAAGACAGACTGTGCCGTTGAGTCTACCCAGGCCCACAGGAGCTGAAAAGCATTCATATCCAGTGTGTGGATCCAAACAGAGCAGTTTAGTGAGTGTCCAGCTGGGGGAGTTTGACCAGGACTGACACACACTCAATCTTCCAAAACAGAGATTTATAAATAACGGTATAAAAATAGCACCATCTGAAATGATTGCAGTTTTGATAATCAATTACAAGAACCATACAAGAATACCACAGTATCACAGCTTATTACGTATATTTCCATGTATACAGATTTCATTATAAATATGGTAGCTCCGTATTTATTTCGGTAAAGCTGAACAAAGGTACAATAGCTATGTTTAGGAAAGACTTGGCATTGAGAAACAGTGAGGCATAAGGGGGATTTTTCCATTAGAGAAGGAAAATGCATGTGTATGTTTAAAGCCAGCTTTTGGGCTTCAGAGGGTGGTTGAAATATAAGAGATCTTGAGATGTAATCTGCAACTGTGGACGTGGAAGATGGGAAAATAATTTCCATATCAGACACAAAAGAAAGGTGTTGGAAAACTTAACTTATTTATTAACAACACACTTCATTTGGAAACGTACATGCAACCAGTGTAGATTTCTGAGAAAGAAGCTGTTCCATTAATATGGGTTAGAGGAGCCACCGTATCAAGTACAAATAAACTGACGTGCCAAAGTAATGCCCTCCTTCACAGTCTCCCTATCTCCACCTTCATTATGGTGGTTTAAAAACTGAGAGAGAATAAAATAGGTGAATAATAGTTTAGCTGACCACATAAAGAGTTGTAAATCTTCAATTGTAAACTCTTCAGGGGCAGGGGACAGTAGAACAGTTGGAGTTATCAAATAATAAATCTGGTATAGGTAAGAGGAAAGATTTGTGAATGAAGTCAAACACCTGAATTCATGACAGATGGGATGAATTTGAATCAAAATGGGAAATTTTAGTTAAAGGTACTTTTCTTACCAATTACCAGAATAAGAATTTGATAGAGTAGACGACAAAGTGAGGAAATACCAAAACGAATACATAGTTGGGTATCCTCTGCATAGAAATAGCCATAGCTTGAATCAAAAAAGGTAGTGGCCAGAGGAAAGAAGTGTAGGTGGAACATGGTCTCATTATAGACATGAGCAAGTAGAATGGAAAAAAAAATATTGGAGAGGTTATTGAAAAAAGATGATAGAAACAGTCTGTTTACTAAAGAATACAGGGTAAGTCAGAACGGAAACTTTGCTGGAATTCGATAAGTACATTTTAAACACTTGCAAAAAGTCAGTTATATTCTGTTTACCTCTAAGATGCTGGACACCTTTTTTCTCTGTGTACCTTACAAGAAAGGTGAATAAAAATATATACCCTGATCTGCTACATTTATGAATAGCCTCATTGACTAAAGACTCTATTTGTCAATGTTTTAAGGATGTCAGCCCTGATAAAGACTGGAAAGCATAAACATAAATTGTTTCCAAAGCCAGATCCACAGAATGAAATAAAATACTTAAACCAACTGTAATAATGAATAGATACTAGTTTGTTTTGAACATGAGGAAAGGAAAAGGAGATATAACATTGTAAAAAGCATTTATCTGCTGTTGCCCATGCTCTTCTTGTTCTGTAACCCAAAAAGATTTCAGCTATGAGTACTGCCCATCTGACACCTTCCAATATTACTACATTAAAAAAATTAAATGCTCTGCATTTTGAAATACTCTATGAAGCAAAATTGTCAAAGGTGTCCTTTAGAGAAAAATCTAACCTCTGTCTTAGGTATATTATCCACATAGGGTGGGATTTTTCAAGAGCATCTAAAGGAGCTAGGCACCCAAATCTTACTGAGAGTTGGTTGCTTAACCCTTAGATGCTCTTGAGAAATCCCACCTATTTTCTTCGTTAAGGGACAAAGGATGAGATCATTTTTTCCTATAGTTATTTTTACATCTTCCCTCTTTTCCCCTGGATTTGGAAAGGAAAAATATTAAAGTCGTGCATGCTAGTGGTACCATAACGATGATTGTTGTAACATTTTCACACCTTCCAGTTTTCCCATAATGTTATAGTTCAGTGTTTTAAAGTATCACAACTGATAAGCCTAGTATCCTTGGTCTCTGCTCAGTAATATTTCTAAAATTGTTTTTAATGTTTTTAGTGACTATTATGCTTATAAGTAAAGGTTAATGTATACCAGATACTTTGTCTGCCCTATAATTAAATGCGTCTCTAAGTCCCTAATGCGGTGGTTCTCAAACCGGCCCGGCACGCCAGGGGCTTTCCCCGAAGAAGCGGTGGACCACAGTTGAGAACCACCGCCCTAATGTGTATTTAGGGATTTTTATTTTTAAAGAAAATGAATATGCTAAAGTTACTCATATCTGAAAAGTGGCCAGTGTAGAATAAAACGAGGTTATATGCATCAGCAGTTCAGCTTTGTCACCTCCACAGATCTGTGCTTCTGGACCACACAAGGAAGTCTAGAAGCAACTGTTGAAAGAAAATGTTAAATTAACTCATGACCAGCCACACACTTAGTCTAATGGAGTACGAATTAGAACTCGGTTTCAAGATCTCCTGTAGCAGAGTTCTTAGAAAGCACAAAGAGAGCTCAATGATTGAGGCACAGCGTTGGGATACATACTTACTGAAATAAAATAAAACTTAAAATAGCTGTAATTTACAATTTTCCGTCACTTTTAGATACTGTCCAGCATTTCTTTTATTGACAGTTCCAGCCATGTCCTTGCTATTCCAGTGAACAAGATAGAAGACTTGAACAGAAACAATACTAATAATTTTTTTCACACACAAAAATCTCTGAAAGGTAGTCACCTTTAAAAAATATACAAAAGTAAAACTAAAACTGTGTGCTGAGCACATTTGAAAAATCTCATTCAAATGTCTTAACTCTGAAGTCAATTAGAGTTTTATCACGGACTTCAATTGGAATAGTTAGGCCAATACAATTTTGAAAATCCCACTGCTGGATTTTATGCTAAAAGAAATCTCTTTGAAACAACCACAAGAGTACTTCATACAGTTTAACAAATTCTGTTGGGAGAAGCTTAGTTTTGTTCTTCTACAGTACCACAGAAGGATGATTAAGTCTCCCACAGTTATGAATTTCATGATACCTGTGCTTAATCAGGCTGGAAGCTAGAATTGTCAAAGTTGTAGCTGAGCTAAAATTCAGTTATGTCACTATTAGGGCAACGATAAAAGGTACAGGCCCATGAAAGATCTAATTTCAAAGAAAAAATATTGTAGCAAGTTTTACCAGCTTGGAGACTTTTTTTTTGCTACTACAAAACTTAAGCATAGCATTTAGGGTGGAGAAACTGTTAACCAAGCAGATTTTACACATTTCACTTTTTTTTGGCCCAGGGAAAGACTACATTAGCCATGACTACAATGTAACACTGTTTCCTATACAGACATAGGAACCATGGAATTGGACAAAATTCTGATAATGGTTACTCACTCCATTTAGGAAGATGTAAACTACATCAACAAAAAATTTTGGATGAAAAGAAGGGCATAAATCCATCTATACAGCAAAAGTTCACCAGAAAGTATTTTGTAAGCTACCAATTTTAAAACACGAGGGTCCTATTCAGAGTTTCAAAAATGCCTTCATGGGATTTCAGACCTGACAACTGACACTTCCCACAAAACAACTCTTTCACAGGCCCTCAAAATATTGCTTCTTGTACAAATGACAATCATGTAGTTATATTTCTCAGTTAGAAATACCGAGTCATCCAAGACAGATGAATTCTAAAATATGAAGCCTTTCCATATGCACAAGTAAGCCTACAAAATAGGAAAGTGATAGCTGCAAAACAGCATTGAACTTCCAAACTGCAGCAAGCTCTGCAGAGGCAATTTTTCAGATAAAGACAGAGCTTAAGTTCATGACGACAAAATTAATCATTGAGATTGACATTTCAACGGAACTGCTGAGAGGCCCTACAGAATGGGCCCCATTCTTGGCCCAGGAGCAGTACAAGAGGGGAAGAGGGTACAAAAGCTGCCCTAAATGAGACAGTTGGTGTAATGCCAACAATCGGTGTCAGGCATTGCTTGGGGGAGGAGGGGACCTGGCCAGCACACACTGTGCTCCAGATATCAGACAGACAGAGAGGGGGGGGAAAAAAAAAAAAAAAAAAAAAAAGAATTGTTCCTGGGGAACATTCCAGCTGCATAAGTAAGAGTAGCCTTCTAAATGGGGCCTGGACAACCAACTAGGAGCCACACATACCACCACCACCCTCAGATCATGAGCTTGAAATTACTATTATGTCATATGTTCCAAATACACAAGGTAAGAAGGGAATTCCGCAACTTTCTACTTTAAAAAACACCTATTTTCTCTTATTGGTGGGTCAGAGTCTATCAAGATTCTTATATTGGTGCCCATCACCACAGAGCACCTTGTACCATAAATCATAACTGGCTATGTAGTCTAGATTGATGCTACAAGCCTTTCTTGTTGCAAACAACTTATTCTCATAGCTGGCCTGGAGTAATACACTATCTCAGGACAATCAAACTAATGCTTGATTTGATGCTTTTACCCCAATATACAATCCATGGAAGACATCACACTGATCAGATCACCCAGGAACATGCAGGCTGCCTGCTGTTTAAGGTTACACTTTCAAGTTTTTAAAAGTTGAATACTCTAAAACAAATAAAACCATTAGAAAACTACACAAAATAGGATACATCATGGACCATAACTTTTACAAACTCCAGTGATTTGTCTGACATCACCAGCAGGAACTGAACTGAGCAAAGGGCTGACTGTACTTTTCATATACGCAGCATCAGAAGAAAAAAGGTAGGGTTTAAATTAGAGGAGTATTGAATACGCTTTTTACTTTTGTGTTTGTGCTGAATAACATCAAATGATTTTGAATTGCCTTGTATTAAGGGAGTCATTTTTCAATAACTTTATAAATACAAATTTGAATACCCAAAAGCAATCCCATACAATGTTGCAACCATTATGGTACAAGCTTAAGAAGCCAAAATAGTTTGACAAATATCAAACAAGGTGTGGAAGCGTGGATTGCTGATCCCGGGGTATGTCTATACTAGAAAGGTAAGTAGACCTATAATAGAATTAATGGGGATTATATATAATGAGGATTATATTTAGCAGTGAAATGGGTTCCATGTAACTCCCAATGTACTTTCCCTAGACAGCTCTCTATCCATCTTTGTATATTAGGAGGCGATACCTAGAGAATACATCTTGGTATAAAAAACCCCCTCAAGTATTTTAACAGGTAGAATAGAGTAAAAATAACCAAACATTCAAATAATTTTAAAAAATAAGCCTAGTTCTGTAGAAAGTTGCAAGAGTAATAGCTCTGGAGAACAGATTACAGTACTGGAGTTAGGAGTATAAATCTTCCTATTTGCCCCACAAATATTCCCCAATATTGATTTAAAGGGATCACCATTACAGGTGAGAGTTGTTAAGTCTCAATGACCATTCAATCTTTGGATTCTTTAGATGCTCAATAGATGCCAACTGTTATGGGAGTTTTGGTGATGTAGACATCAATCCCGCAGGAAATTATTTAAGACCACCAAACTCATTTCATATTGGGTACCAGCTTATATATTTATGATTTTGGTCACTACCAAGTTGGGCTAAATGCACACCAATGTCGTAGAAGTAAGAGTAAAAGCCTCAATATTACTAAAAACCTTAGCCATCCAGACTCTTAAAGAAAGAACAAATTGACAAGAATCATTGTGTGAATAATATGAATATCAAGCCACAATATTTCTGAAACTGATCACTCCTTTATTGAAGGAGAAACTGAATTCTCTGGAAAGTCTGAGATTTTTACAACAAACATTGACATTTAATGTTTTCTCCCACTGTAATTGAATATACCAATATTACCATAAGTATATCAAATTATGTTTCAGGGGTGTCAGTAAGACATGAAGTAGGAATATTATACAGACTTTTCTGATACTAGCAAGTACATTGAATTATTTTTAGTGATTTACTTTATTTTATGAAAAGATGTACTTGATAGTGACAACAACAATCTAAGTTAATTTGTTTTAAATGTGAATGTACAATGGCAGTATTGTAATTGGAAATAATAAGGTAACAAAAGCTTAACTTGACATTTATTTTTCAAGAGTATTAAATGTAAATATGAGTTTGGAAATATTTCATCAGTAACAGACCGCTTAAAAAAAAATGGTTAAAAGTTTTTGTACCTCCAATATAATACAATGTCAATATTGTCTGTTCTGCGTAAAGCAAACCATCACATTTGTGTTCCTTGTTTATATTCGTATAAATTTGTCTGAAGAAATGGATTTTTGTGTCTGAAAGAGAGATCCTCTTCAATCATTCATCACTTCAGTATTATAAAAAGGAAGTTGTAACAAAATGGACAGAAGGAAAAAAGCTGAGGAAGAAACTAAGTGATCTAGACTGGCTCTGCAGTTATTACCAAAACTATTCCTACTTTATCAGCCTAATTGTTTATTTAAATATGTAACAGATTTGTGCAATGACTGGTTCCAATTATGCAGGCAATTCCATTTGAAACAATTTTATAGCATTTCTTTAACTCTGGACTCGTATTCAGAAATCAAGAGGGTTTTTTAAATTTTGAGTTCCATGGACATCCCCCATGCCCACTTCAAAATATATGAATACTTCAGTTGGCTGCTTTAAACTGTTCTATACTCGTGTATATTAATGCACTTACCAAGTCTTAGAATGTGAATCAGAACTTTTTTTTTTCCCAGCAGAAGCAGCTTTTTTCAAAAGTGTCTACAAATTGCTAAATAAAAACTTTATCAAAAGGATCAGCAACAAGGTAGTTGTTTTTGACTCTCCCTGTTGAAATGAAAGAGGATTTGTAGTACCCTCATAATAAAATTCAACAAGTATTTTGTTCCTGTAACCTATAAATACTACAAGATGTAACATGTTTATTTAGTTTCCATAAATTAGAAAATCTGGTTATTTCTATAGAAATTTCCCATAACTCTAAACTAATGATTTAAAAAAACAAAGTGATACTACATCTGAGTGCCTTTCCAAACAATTTGAGAGACTAGTTTAACCTTTCTCTCACCCTGCAAAAAAGTGTGCTTTTCACGGATACATAATTTTTAAAAGTATTTATACACAGTACACTAGCTTAAATATACAAGTGGACATGTTAAAGTCATGTTACGGTTCAAGGTACTTCTGGACGAAGGCAGATATTATGTTAGTTATTTTAATTCTGCATTCCTACGCAGGACAAGCATATTAGAGACTTCAGTTTCCTACCACCATTCACGTGTTGCATGGAGATCAATAAATAACAACAACTTCTCTGGTCCAGTTTACCTATAACGGAAGATACTAAACAAAGAAAAAAAAACTATTAAATTATTTGTGTCTGACCCTGATAAGATCTGAGTTGTGATACCCAGTTTTTAACTGCAAGAAAAGCAATAATAAATCTTTATCTTGCTCATCAACAGACACCCCATTTTTCCATGACACACAATTTTCAATATGATGTTTAACAAATAACTTACATATGGGACAAAGGTCACAGTGGTAGAACTAACCCAGTGGTAGAACTAACCCAGCACAAATATGGGTTAAAGAATGGGCTACCAGCTCTTGAACAAAAGGAATCTGGGTGTGTTATGGAAGCAGTGTGCCCAGAAACTCATTGGGCTCTAAAGCCAAGAACGCCCAGTCTAAGTTATGTTGTCAGACCATGAAAAGTAATACAGGATTCTGTTGTGCTGATGTAAAGATTTCAGGAAGAAATCTGACAAAAACCAATTACCTCCTTTCTTTGTTTAGAGCAGAAGATGAAATAGCTTACTAACTGATATTATAAGTAACGCATGTCACTATGACACAAAACTTGCCATGATTTGTGTGTTTAGCTACAAGGTGCAGTATTTCTCATGACTGACTCAAAGCACAGCCGCATCCAATTGTAATGGAATTCCATCTCACACAGAGCGCACTGTATGACTTTGAAGAAAGTCTGTATGATTGTAACAAAGTAGTCACCCATCCTCTCCTTAAACGTGAATAAATCCATGGGGTAATCAGGCACAGGCGGCACGTAACGGGTTTGTCTTCATTTTATTCCTTGTTTTTGTTTGAGGACATGCACTTGACTCCAGGCAAAATCCATCCCCGGTTACAAAATAACACAACTATTCTTTTCTTTCTCTTTCTCCCTCTCTTTCTCTCGAGGTTCTTTTCGTTTGCGTTCACTACTTCCAGATTGTCTTCCACTTGCTGGAGAAGCAGCCCCTTGCACCTGCTGGAAGAAAGACTTTAAAAATCAAAAACAGCAAAGAGAAATATTTGCTAAATGCTAAAGGAAGTTCCTGAATCAACATTCCTGTCTAAAATTTGTATGGCTGGGAACAGTAACTAACGGAAACTGAAACTTGTTCACTAGCTTTAATATTATAATTATGCAAACCACAGCCATCAAGAACAGAGTGTTTCAGCTTGAGGTCCGTTAAAACTAACATGCAAAATTAATTATTTTTGGCAAGAAAGATAGATTCCCACAGCCCAACTGAAATACAATCAAAGTCCCATGTGTCTTATACCCCACAACAGACCTAAATAACATGCAGTACTGAGCCCCAAGCACTCTTCCTATTATGCGACCCTGTTCCAGATCAGTTCAATCAGTGCCATATCACTTGTATAATTTATTTTGCTATTACATTTAACTTAGTTTATAATACCCCCCCATTTTCACTGTGCTGTAGATTTTTTAGTTTTCTTGTTTAAAATCAAAGACAAACTACATTTTCGAAGCTGCAGCGAGAAAATGCTGGATTTTGACTACTAAGTATGGAAAAGTTAGGACTTTTGTCAACAAGGAAGCCATAGGAAATAGTTTTAGTTTTTGATAATCAAGAGGCAGTGAATGCTTTTGGTACATGAAGCCCGAAGGGACCAACTATGGGAAGGGGCAGAGGTAATTTTACATTTGGGAGAGCAGGCACATGGATTTCTTCTTCCCCATCCCAGCAACTCTATTGCAGCTGGCTAATCCCTTTACGTCTTGACCAAATAACTGCAGCTGCATCCAACCGTGAGGGATAAACACCGTAGTTTGGTGTTTCTGCTGAAACGATGAGCAGCGTAACAGTGTTATTTATATTGTCATAATTGTGCTTCAGTGTTAACATCCTGTTTAGATTAATGGGTGCAGTTCACACTTCTGGGTTATTGTTCCTGTCTGTCTGCAGACTCAGTCAGACATCACTGTGATAGTTTACTGTCAATTTTTGAATATATTTTTCGCAACTAAAAAAGTGCGCTTTTTTAACAAAAAAAAAGATCTTGGAACAGGAGTTGGCAACCTTTCAGACGTGGTGTGCTGAGTCTTCATTTATTCACTCTAATTTAAGGTTTTGCATGCCAGTAATACATTTTAATGTTTTTAGAAGGTCTCTTTCTATAAGTCTTTAATATATATATAACTAAACAATTGTTGTATGTAAAGTAAATAAGGTTTTTAAAAGCTTCATTTAAAATTAAATTAAAATGCAGAGCCCCCTGGACTGTTGGCCAGGACCCAGGCAGTGTGAGCGCCACTGAAAATCAGCTCGCGTGCCGCCTTCGGCACACGTGCCATAGGTTGCCTACCCCTGTCTTAGAATCAGGAAGGGCAATTTAAAAAATCCAGTTAGGTGACAATTTATATAGATGAATATAAATCACATTAAACAAGATGCCCTAAACATAATTATTTACCTTGACAAAACAACCTAAGAGGACCTGGACTGAAAATTCTACTGTCATCTACCGCTAATTTGATATTTTGACATAAAATTAAAAGGACAGAATAAAAGCAATTACCAGATCTACTATAAACTAAAGTATTACATAATATAATGCAAGAGCACAAACTCCTATAATGTGGTTTGTGGGAAAGTAGCATAGTTGCATATTATTTAACAGATAACTTGAGGATATCTCCTCTGACAATTCAGTAATTACAGTGGACTAAATCAGTGGTTTTCAAAAAAAATTTCTGGCGACCCAGTTGAAGAAAATTGTTGATGCCCGTGATGCAATGGAGCAGGGGATGAGGTGTTTGGAGTTTGGGAGGGGCTCAGGACTGAGGCAGAGGGTTGGGAATGAGGGGTTCAGGGTGTGGGAGGGGGCTCAGGGCTGAGGCAGAGGGTTGGAGTGGGTCAGGGTCTGGGACAGCGGTGCAGGCTCTGGGGTGGGGCCAGGGATGAGGAATTTGGGGTGCAGGAAGAGGCTCTGGGTTTGGGGGGCTCAGAGCTGGGGATTGGGGCACGAGCCTACCTCAGGCGGCTCCCTGTCAGCGGCACAGCGGGGGTGGACCATGGACCGCGCTGTGCCATGGAAGTGGCCAGCAGCAGGTCCGGCTCCTAGGCAGAGGTGCACAAGTGGCTCTGCGCGACTTTTGCCCGCAGGCACTGTTCCCCCACCCCCAGCTCCCATTGGTGCTGGTGCTCTGGGTGGGGGCAGTGCGTGGTGCCCCGTGCCTTCCACCCCCGCCTAGGAGCCGGACCTGCAGTGTCAGAACAGGTAGGGACTAGCCTGCCTTAGCCAGGCAGCACCGCCGATGGGACTTTTAACGGCCCGGTCGATGGTGCTGACCACAGCTGCTGCAACCCAGTCAGTGCCTTACATTCCATGACCCAATACTGAAAACCACTGGACTAACTAAACAGGATAAAGACACAGTTTTTTTGATACCAAATGCCGAGACATCTATTGCACAGGCTACGATCACTGAGTTAACAAGCAGCACCCTCAAAATGTTGGAAGATGCTCTCCCTCTCAGTGTGCTACCTTTTTTTTTTTCTGAATGAGAGGGCTTCAGTCAATTTTGAGTTTTCTGTCCCCTTTGTCAGTTCTGCAGTCTAGTGAATAAATTTGAGACAAACAGACATTTTTCAGCTTTTATGATTCACTCATACACAGGGATAAGTTTTGCATTTGCTGCCTCACATTTGGATGACTGGGAAAGTAACAAGGAAAATGTCTCATTATGAGGAATAAACAGATACGAATAAGAACTTACTGATTAAATGCAAGTTGGATAAATGGAGTTTTATGCAGCTTTTTAGTTGGTTTAGTTTCAGAAGTCAGATACAATTACACGTGTACAAAACAGTTATGCAAAATTGAAAACTGTATTTAGGGACAATGAGAAAAGCAGAACTGCATTCAGTGACATTTCTAGTCATGATGTAGAACAGGAATAAGATGTTAAAAACTCGTTTTGCTGTAGCTACTAATAGCTGAATAATGAAAACCCAACTCTGCATGCTAATTAGTATACAAAAATTCAAAATCCAAAAGATACATGTTTCAGCTTTTCATAGGATTGTCTTATTAAAAATATCCTGATCAGCTTTCTCTTCTTGGCTGAAATGCTGCAGGGCGCTACTTTTGCTTCAATGCAATTTCTGTAACTACAGTTATAACTCTTATCAGCATCCCTATTTAACAGTCTTAACAAAATCTTGGTGTAGATGCCTAGGCTATTAGCAACATGGTTTAATTTACCATGACATTGACTGAAATTGATATGGAACTAGCACGCACTCTCTAGCAGTAATAAAATGTATCCTAACGTTTGTTGTGCAATCATTATAATTCACTCATTGTACAGAGTGTTAGTGGTATTAATTTCAGAGTGGTAGCCGTGTTAGTCTGTATCCGCAAAAAAAACGAGGAGTATTTGTGACACCTTAGAGACTAACAAATTTATTTGGGCATAAACTTTCGTGGGCTAGAACCCACTTCATCAGATGCACAGAGTGAAACATACAGTAAGAAGATATAGTGTACACACACAACATGAAAAGATGGGGGTTGCCATACCTACTCTAAGAGACTGATCACTTAAGGTGAGCTATTATCAGCAGGAGAAAAAAAACATTTGTAGTGATAATCAGGATGGCCCATTTCGAACAGTTGACAAGAAGGTGTGAGCAACAGCAGGGGGAAACTTAGCATGGGGAAGTAGATATCAATTTGTGTAATGACCCAGTCACTCCCAGTCTTTATTCAAGCCTAATTTAATGGTATCCCGCTTGCAAATTAATTCCAGTTCAGTAGTTTCTCGTAGTTTGTTTTTGAAGTTTTTTTGTTGAAGAATTGCCACTTTTAGGTCTGTTATTGAGTGACTGGAGATACTGAAGTGTTTTCCTACTGGTTTTTTAATGCATTAATGTTACACATCTAAAGCAAGTTCTATGAACAATGTTATGGTAATGCTGCCTATGTAACTGTCACTGAAGCAAAAAGATTAAATAAAATCTGAGGTAAAGTAAGATGCTATGGAAGAAAATCAAATAGACAGTATTCTTTTCATACTGAATGAAACTAATCATTGATGTAAAACACTCACAGTAGTAAGAAATTGTGTTTTAATGAAGTTACCACAAACTAAATAAAGCTAGTAACTATACTCTAACCATGGAATATGCTCTTACCTGGACCTGAGCAGCAGCTGCAACTGCTTGTTCTTGTTCCTGATAGTACTGAGAAGCCCGCCTATCCTCCTCTTCCTGCAGCTTCTTTGCTAGCTCTAGATCACTGATTCCTTCTGGGATCTGCTCCCAATCGATATCTTGGCTCTGCTGCTCTTGTTGTAAAGACAATGCCATCAGATAGTCCTAAGAAGTAAACTCATTATTAGTAAACACTCTTCTGCTACCCTAATGATGAGCCAAAGTTGTAACAGGAATTCCATGAACCTCTAAAAATGAGAGCTCCAGGATTCAATATTTATGCTTCCTGGGTGGTTTATTATGTTGAATAGCCACTTAAAAGTGCTGGTTAAAGCTTCCATAAGAAGTCAGATCAAGGAAGGAATTGTGATAGGAGCACCTGTTTACCTCCTCTGACTCTGTTCTGTAGTATATCCACAGCATAACTTTTTTTATATATTTATCCATATGTAAACAAACATATATAAAAAACTGTTTAAAAAGTAAGCCCATATGTAAATTCCTTATATTATCACCTCCCTTTTTAATAAGTGTTCCATTAAACCACTATGAGCAAGCTATTCTCCAGCAATCTTCATCTGGTCTCTGGGGGGAGGGGATTTCTCTGAAAATCTAGCAGAGGGAGTATGACTTATAGACCATCATTACTCAGTGATGTTAATACTCACTTAAATTTTGAAAGCATGTAAGAGAATGAAGTTCCACACTGACAAAGTGTTAAGTTATGTGAACTAGTGATTTTACCCTTTCAGAAATATTCATGTTGCAATATATTATCATTCAAGAAGAGTACTTTAATTAGCACATTGCTTTGCAAAATCACTTTAGACCAAGAGCAGAAGAGAGAAAAACTGCAGAAATCCCTCAGAAAATCTATGTGTGGGGGAACAAAGGACAAGTGCAGTAAAAGACGGTTACTCACCATTGTAACTGTTGTTCTTCAAGATGTGTTGCTCATATCTATTCCAATTAGGTGTGCGCGTGCTGCGCGCACCATCGTCGGAAGATTTTTACCCTAGCAACACTTGGTGGGCCGGCTGGCGCCCTCTGGAGTGGCGCCGTTGCGGCGCTGAATAAATACCCCAGCCGGCCCAGTGCCCTCTCAGTTCCTTCTTGCCGGCTACTCCGACAGTGGGGATGGAGAGTGAGTTTTGGAATAGATATGAGCAACACATCTCGAAGAACAGTTACAACGGTGAGTAACCGTCTTTTCTTCTTCGAGTGTTTGCTCATATGTATTCGAATTAGGTGACTTCCAAGCCTTATCTAGGCGGTGGGGTCGGAGTGAGATACTGCAGAATGGAGGACCGCTGAACCAAAAGCAGCGTCCTCTCTGGAATGCTGGACTATGGCATAGTGAGTGGCAAAGGTGTGCACCAATGACCAGGTTGCTGCCCTACATATCTCCTGTATTGGCACATGCGCCAGGAAAGCGGAGGACGAGGCTTGAGCTCGGTTGGAGTGGGCAGTAAGGTGCGTGGTGGGAACACCAGCCAAGTCATAACACGCCTGGATGCACAAAGTGAAACAGGACGAGATGCGTTGGGAGGAGACCGGGAGGCCCTTCATCCAGTCTGCCACAGCAATGAACAGTTGAGTCGTTCTCCGAAAGGGCTTCGTCCGCTCGATGTAGAAGGCGAGGGCCCTACAGACATCCAAGGAGTGAAGTTGTTGCTCCCTTGGAGAAGCGTGCGGCTTCGGGTAGAAGACCAGCAGAAAAATGCCTTAGTTGACATGGAAGGCCAACACTACTTTGGGAAGGAAGGCCGGGTGCGGTCACAGCTGTACTTTATCCTTATGGAACACCGTGTAAGGAGGTTCCGAAGTGAGTGCTCGGAGTTCAGATACGCACCTCGCCAAGGTGATGGCTATGAGGAAGGCCGTCTTCCAGGACAGGTACAGGAGCGAGCAGGTGGCCATAAGCTCGAATGGGGCCCCCATGAGCCTGGTTACCACGAGGTTGAGGTCCCATGTAGGGACCAGATGGCGGACTAGTGGGTACAAATGCTCTAACCCCTTGAGGAACCTGCTGACCATGGTGTAGGGTACCACGGAAGATTGTGTTACGGCATAGCAAGGGTGTTCGCTTTCTCATATTGTTTCAGCGGGCCGGTTACTGCAGCTCAAGGCCGGCCAGCTGTAGTTTGTTATGAATTAGTTAGAATTGCTTTGCATGGCCTTGAGCCAGGAGGCGGCCCCTGCTTGCTTCTGTATGAGATGTCTGTATATAGCTGTATGAGTCCGCCCCGTTTTTGGCACTCCGTACCAGGCCCAGGTTATTGTGCGCTGGGTTCCCCGTCTCCGTGACAGCAACGCCAGGAGTCCCCGTTGCGGATGTGTCACTTTGCCTTCAATAAAGCCAATAACTCACAGAGTGTGTGGGCCTCGTTCTTGCAGAGCACCCTGGGTAGGCCCGCAGCCTCCCACGAACGTAACACATGGGGTTGGAAAAAATCGAGCGCCCACTCTTGCCAGGGTGAAAGGCCGAGATCGCCGCTATGTGGACCTTCAAAGAGGAGACTGCCAGTCCTTGCTCTTTCAGGGACAAGAGGTAGTCCAGGATGATATGCACTGGCACCTGCGAGGGGGTGATACCCCGAGGGGCGCACCAGCAGGAAAAACGTTTCCACTCGGCCAAGTAGGTGGACCTGGTAGAGGGCTTCCTGCTACTCAGAAGAACCTGTTGAACCGGGCCGGAACAACGTAACTCGGACTGGTTCAGCCATGCAGCAGCCATGCCGTGAGGTGGAGAGATTGCAGGTCGGAATGACAAAGCCTGCCATGCTCCTGAGTAATCAGGTCCGGCCACAACGGGAGAGTGATTGGGGTGGTCACCGAGAGCTCTAGGAGAGTGGTGTACCAGTGCTGCCTGGGCCACGCCGGGGCGATTAGGATTAGGCGGGCCCTGTCCCTGTGCAGCTTGAGCAGGACCCTGTGGACCAGTGGAAACAGGGGAAAGGCACAGGACAGGTGGTCGGTCCAAGGCAGGAGAAAAGCGTCTGTCAGGGAGCCTGGGGAGCGTCCCTGGAGCGAGCAGAACACGTGAGACTTCCGGTTCTCGTGAGTCGCGAACAGGTCTATGCGGGGAAATCCCCAGCTCCAGAAGACAGAGTGGATAACGTCCGGGCGAATGGCCCACTCATGCACCTGGAAGGACCTCCTGAGTCGGTCCGCCAAGGTGTTCTGAACCCCTGGGAGAAAGGAGGCCACCAGGTGGATGGAGTGGGCTATGCAGAACTCCCACAATTGTATGGCCTCTTGGCAGAGGGGGGACGAACATGCTCCCCCTTGCTTGTTGATGTAAAACATGGCCGTTGTGTTGTCCATAAGTACTGCAATGCAATGACCCTGAAGCTGATTGGAAAAGGCTTGGCAGGCAAGGCGCACTGCCCACAGCTCCCTTACGTTGATGTGGAGGGACAACTCTTGAATCGACCACAGGCCCTGTGTTTGAAGATCTGCCAGGTGGGCCCCCCAACCGAGAGATGACACATCTGTGGTCAGGGTCTGAGAGGGCTGTGGGGTATGGAATGGCACCCCTTCCAGCACCTTCTTGGGGTCCACCCACCAGTCTAGAGAGGACCTGCGATGGCACCTTCAGTACCACGTCCATGCTGTCCCTGCGTGGGTGATATGCTGACGAGAGCCATGCCTGGAACGGACGGAGACGTAATCTGGCATGTCTGGTCACGAACGTGCAGGACGCCATGTGACCCAGTAGACTCAGGCAGCTTCGTGCTGTCAAGGTTGGGAAGCTCTGCAGGCCGCGGATGATGGTCACTAGAGCTGGAAGCGAGCCTCTGGCAGAAACGCTCGAGCGAGAGTCGAGTCCAGGATTGCTCCTATGAAGTCTAACCTTTGGGTTGGCTCCAAAGTGGACTTTTCTACATTGAGAAGCAAGCCCAGTTGATTGAACATGGTCAAGGCAATCTGAACCTGCGACTGGACCTGGCTGCTGGAGCTGCTGCGGATAAGCAAATCGTCGAGGTATGGGAAGACTTGGATTAGCCGTCGACGAAGAGAGGCCGCTACGACGCCCATGTACTTCATGAAAACCCTTGGAGCCATGGAGAGGCCGAAGGGAAGGACAGTGAACTGAAAGTGTCTTTGGTCTACCACAAAGCGAAGGAAACGTTTGTGTGTTGGGTAAATCGCAATGTGGAAGTACGCATCCTTCATGTCGAGGGCAGCGTACCAGTCTCCAGGATCCAGGGAAGGGATAATAGTACCCAGGGAAACCATGCGGAACTTCAACTTTACCATGAATTTGTTGAGTCCGCGCAAGTCCAGGATAGGACGTAGTCCCCCTTTCGCTTTGGGGATTAGGAAATAATGGGAGTAAAACCCTTTGCCCCTGAACTCCCTTGGAACCTCCTCTATTGCCCCTATAGTGAGGAGCGTTTGTACCTCCTGAGTTAGGAGTTGCTCGTGAGAAGGGTCCCTGAAGAGGGACAGAGAGGGAGGGGGGAGGGAGGGGGAGAGACAAATTGTAGGTGATATCCTCTTTCCACCGTGCATAAGACCCAACGGTCTGAGGTTATGTTTGACCACGCACGAAGGAAATGGGAAAGGCGGTCTCTGAAAGGAGGGGACGGGTCCTGTATGGAGACTGGTGCTCCACCCTCGGGCGTAACTTCAAAAAGTTTTGCTTGGGCCCTGCGAATGATTTAGGGGGCCCCTGGCTCTGGCCAGTCTGATGACCCGGCTGCCTCCTCCTACCACCCCGGGCGCGTCTTCTAGAGAAGTCCGGTCAAGGCCTGGGCGTAGTGCAGGAGCGCTGCACGAAGGGCCGGCGCTGCGTGGCGGGGGTATGCATCCCCAGCATCCGTATTATGGTCCGTCCGTCTTTTAGGGTCTGCAGCCTCGAGTCCTTTTCTCGGAAAACAGGCCCGTCCTGGATAGTATACTGAACCTCCGCTGGGAGGTTAGAGGACTGTAGCCAGGAGATAGGCCACATGGCAACCCCTGAAGCCAGTGTTCTGGCTGCTGAGTCAGCAATGTCCAAGGAGACCTGCAAAGATGTTCTGGCCACCTTTTTGCCTTCCTCACTCAAGGCCGAGTACTCCTGTCTGGACTCTTGGGGCACAAATTCCCTGAATTTCTGCATTGAGTTCCAGGTGTTATAGTTTAACGACTCAGAAGGGCTTGCTGGTTGGCCGCTCTGAGCTGGAGGCCGCCCCCAGAGTAGATCTTTCTACCAAACAGGTCCAGGCACCTGGCTTCCTTAGACTTGGGCGCAGGTGCCTGCTGGCCATGCCTCCTTCTCGTTCACAGATTGAACGACCAAGGAGTACGGCTGGGGGTGCGTATATAGGTACTCGAAGGACTTTGGGGGCGCCATATATTTTCTCTCCATCCCCCTGGCAGTGGGGGGTATTGAAGCTGGAGATTGCCAAATCGTACTGGCGTTGGTATGAATAGTGTGAACAAACGGCAGGGCTACCCAGGTAGGGGCACCGGCTGACAGGATGTCCACTACCGGGTCCTCCAGCTCCACCACCTCCTCCACCTGCAGGTTCATATTTAGAGCCAGTCTGTGAAGCAGGTCTTGGTGGTCCTAGAGGTCAATAGGAGGTGGGCCAGAAGACGATGCTCCCGCCACTGCCTCGTCTGGGGAGGATGACGACGACAAGCCTGGGACAAGCGGGTCCTCGGGAAGGTCCTGCTGCAGGAGCTCTCCTGGCTCAAGGTCCTCAACCTTAGGGACTGGGGGCTCAGCCGATGGGTGGGCCACTGTTTCCGGCTCCTCTGGAACCCGGGGCTCTGAGTGGGCCGATTGGGAGGCTCTGGAAGGGGCCCCTTGGGTCTGATGGTACGCCATTGGTGTCCAGAAAGGCCACTGCTGAGGTCCCTGGGCAGGGTCCTGCATGTCACCTTGCCAACGGCTAGGGCCCTCCATACCGTGTCCCTGGTCCATATAGTAGCCACTTCCCGCTCTGGAGGATCGAGACACAGCGCGGGAGGGCCAAGGTGGAGTGGAATGGCCTTGTAGTCCAGACCGTGGTGACATGCTGCGCCACGTCGAAGGGGATCGGTGCTGGGATCTGGATCAGTACCGGGACCTGGAGCGGTACCGATGGTTGTCTCGGTACCGGGAGCCCGACCTGGATCGCGTAAGGGAGTGCCTAGGCGATCGGCGGCGAGATTGGTTGTCCGGAGACCTATGCTTCGACCGGCCACGGGATCGGTGCCGGGAGCCATAGTAGCGTCGATCGTATCTGGAGGTCAACCTTGAACAGCGCCGCGAGTACGACCGGCGCCGGGAAGAGGATTGGTCCCGGGACTGCGAGCGGTGCCGAGACTGAGATCCACGCCTGCAGCGGGACTGGGACCTCGATCTAGATCTGGGCCGGCGTCGACCAGCTCCTGCGTGCGGTACCGGGCACAGCATGGCAGGCTTGCCTCGGGACGGGACGATTCTCATCTGCAGTACCGAAGGCTGATGTGGTGTCGGTTCGGTCATCGCAATCAGGTCCCTCGCTGCCAAGAAGGTGTCTGGTGTGGACGGCAGCATTAGCTCTACCTCGGTGCGTACCGGGAAGCCGACGGCCACAGAGCTCAACGGACCTTGTGGTACCGGAGTCGTTGGCACCGGAGTCTTAGCCGGGGGCCCCAAACTCAACGGTCTTTGCGGTACCGGAGTTGACGGGATCGGTGCCGGCATCATGGTTGGAGGCACCGAACTTGACGGACCTTGCGGTACCGGAGTCGACAGTGCTGGCGCCGGGCCGAAAGACTTGGCCGGGTGGTCCTGAACAGGCTGCGGCTGCAGAGGCGTCGAGGGCGGTGCCAGTCCCGGGGTCTGTCTACCCAACGTCGGGGACATCGAACGGCGCCTCTGAGGAATCATGGCCGGAGTTGTCCGGTGCCAGGGCTCCTTACTCGTACCTGGGCGCTCCGGTGCTGCTGACGCAGTGCGTGCCGCCGTTGTCGGTACTGGGTTGCGGTGCGGGGCTGACATCAGGCTAAGTGCCGCTTCCAGCAGGAGCTGCTTTAAACGAAAGTCCCACTCCTTCTTGGTTCTAGGCTTAAAAGCCTTGCAGATCTGGCACTTATCTGCTAGATGGGACTCCCCGAGGCACTTCAGGCAGGATTCGTGGGGGTCCCCGTAGGCATCGGCTTAAGAGCAGGCCGAGCACGGCTTGAATCCCGGTGAACCAGGCATGAGCCCGGTACCAGGAGGGAGAGAAGGGGAGAAGCCCCTTATCTCCCACTTGTATTTACACTAAACTTCTTAACAAGACTATCAAAACTATTAACAACTACTTAAAGTACTTAAAACTATTAACAATGGTAAGCGAGTGCTAACTAAGCTAGGGAGGTGGCGATCAGCTACGCTGCGCTCCACAGATCCAACGACTGTCACGGGTGGTAAGAAGGAACTGAGAGGGCACAGGGCTGGCTGGGGTATTTATTCAGCGCCGCAACGGCGCCACTCCAGAGGGTGCCAGCCGGCCCACCGAGTGTTGCTAGGGTAAAAATCTTCTGAATCGTGCACGCGGCACGCGCACACCTAATTGGAATACATATGAGCAAACACTCGAAGAAGATCATCTCTTTCCCCTAACCTAATTACCATATACTCACATCTTTCTCCTCAGAGAACCACATGGAAATTCAGTTTAATGTGAAGCCAGAGAGAGGCAGAAGCAGGAATCAGCTGCTTTATGCAGCACATTTCCCCTTCCACTGCACACAGTAACATTAATAAAATGTTCCTTCAAGGAGCATTAGCTTACACTATGGGGTTGGTAACATAAGAAAACAGAACCCAGGCGCTACCAGTACTTGGAGAGAGGATGATAGGCCTCAGAGGACTGAAGAGGGACAAATTATCTCCAGTGCAAAATCTGTGCTTTGACTCAGGGTTACTGCTGGATGCACAGACTATTTGTCTATTGTGAATACTGCTTCCCCACCCTTTCTACATCTATACAAACTCCTTAAGGAAGAAAAGGTTATGACCTTCCCAAAAAGTAAACACATTTTTGGATAAGTGTCCCTCTGTCACTTAATTTTATATCAGAGGAGATCAAAGATTTTGAATTTAAGTAAGAGAAAGTTTTGTCACTATTTAAATTAGCTACTTCTGATTGTAGGGCTAGTGTACAAATACTGTAACTTTTGCAAAGGAATTCTTAAAAAGCTGTACTTTAATAGTTATACTGGATCAAACAAAAATATTCCATTACTATGAAGATATGTCATCCAGAATTGTACTGTATTGCACCACCTAAGAATAACAGAATGTTTTGCAGCTATCAGTTATTTCAGATATTATTTGTATTGAATTTAGTTTTCATTTTATCTGCCATGAGGGAGCTGTCATGGGAAAACACCTTTCAGTCAAATAAAATAGTAGTAGTAATAGCAAAATAAAATGGAATTTCTTCTTGATTAACAGAAGTAAGAGGCATTACAGTCTTCCAGTTCAGAGCTTTAAAACAGAAGTACATTAAACACACTAGGGAACTTAGTATGTGGAAGCAGGTTCCACAAAAATAGTGCACAGCAGGATTGAGAGAGTTAGATTTTCACCCTAGCTTGTCAAGAACTAAGTGTACATTCAGATATATAGCTAACTTTTGTACAGATGTCCACAGCGTCAAGGTGCCATGACAGCCACGGATTTCCAGCAAGTGAAGATGCCCCAGCCATCTCTCTCTCACTCAGAAATGCCCCTTGCATTGGGAGCTAGCCATAAAAGGCTGCTATACCAGCTCTATGCTACTTGGAGATTCCTCTTACCCAAGGAGAATCCTGAAGTGCCCATCACTGCTGGCTTTATGGCTGCTTTGAGCCACAAAATCACAGTGGAGAATCCAACCCATTGAGTTTTTGGGGTTCCAACAAACGTTTGGGCTAGTCTCTGCTCATACCTGACTGTGTAGTACCACAGGTGGCCCCTACATTTTTTTCATGTTTCTAAATTTTCTAAATTTCACTCATGTATTTGCAGGGAATAAGATTAAGTCTTGATTTATATTATCAGAAACTGGTATCAAAACCTACACATATACATTGGGTCATGTTAATATGGGGGAGATAAAACATCTTAAATCTCAGATTTTAACTGAAGTGCTTAAATTTATTAAAAGCATCTGCCTACACATATTTTAAGCTTTTTAAAATATGTAAAAATGCTTCTCAAATACATTTTAATAACTCATTAATTGGTTTTGTCTACGTAGAATGTAAGTTCTTTGAGGCAGAAACGGTCTCTTGCTGTATGTTTCTACCCTGCCTATCACAATGGGTCCTCTTAGATGAGGCGTCTAGAAGCTAATGTCAAACAAACATAGTTAGAATCTATGAACACTACTGTTTTTGTATTCCATTCTGCAGAAATGACATCAAAAGGCAAAGTTTGGTGATGACAGTGAGATCTGAAATAATGTATATCAAAACACAGTTATGTACTGTACTACTCTTCTCAAATTTATGAACCCTTACAGACAGGATAACCCATGCTTTTAAGGTAAATTACCAACAGCATGCAGAATTTAAGTCCTTACAGAACAAATCTGAAGTTGGCTAGATACTGTAGCTTTCATAAACTAGCATAAGCTACTAAGTTTTTACTAATAGGATGACAGTAATTTATTAGTCATGGTAAGTTAAGTTACTATGTACAGTAACTGGAGTTCTTCGAGAAGTGTTGACATTCCATTCATAGTGTACATGCACCTAGAGAGTTTGAGACTGGAGACTTTTTGGCTCACACTATTCATATGGCGTGCATGCACCTTGTGCTCTGCAGTGAGAGCATTTAAGGGCAATGTGCGTCAGCACTTCTCACTGCAGAATCCCCAAAGATGACTCGAAAGCAGATGGAATGGAAGGATGGGATGTGGAATGTGCATATGGGTCAACACATCTTAAGGAACTCCATTACTATACATGGAAGTAACTTGCCCTTCTCCTTTGAGTGTTTGTCCATATACACTTTCCAGTGATGGTCACTCCCAAGTAGCAACGGAGCTTAGAATGGTTAGTTAAACAATGAGTGAAGAACTGCTTTACCAAATACAGCATCAGATCTAGAAGATTCAGTGAGGGTGTAGTGCTTTATGATGATGTGTATTGATGCCCAAATAGATGTTTTACAAGATGACTGATATGGGAAAATTTTCACAGTGATGCCACAGATGTGGCTTGCACTCTAGTGCCCTGAAGCCAGAATGCCTGTTGCACAACAACCACCATGAATCTGGCAGCTGTTTCCACCATATCCAGTGAACCTCACTGACGTGCATTGGCCATTTGCTGGCCCTTGTTGACTAAATGACAAATTCTTTGCAAGTCTCATTTGGCAGTTTATTTGCAAAGGCATGCAGTCTCTCGTGTATCAGAAGTCATAACTGGCTAATATGGCCTAGTAATTGGCCACACAGAACTGTAGGCTTGCCAAAGAGTAGGCTTCCTGGGCAAATTTATCTAATCTCTTTGGTTAGTCCTCCTTTTGGTGTGGACTTGAGTTGTTTTGCTCTTTCCTTCATTACTGTGACTACAAAGGAAGATGTCTGTAAAAGAATTCTGCACTCCTGAGAGGTACTTGATATTTTCTATTTGCCTTAAGAGAGCAATCGGGTGCTGAAGTATGCATTTGCCACACAGTTTTGGCTGTGTCCATGATAGCTTTGTTGACAGCGAGGGCTACTTTTCCCACCAAAGCAGCATGGGGAATGTCCACTAACTTATGAGTCTGTTTCTGGACCTCTTCAATAGGGATTTGAAGGGCCTCAGATATCCTTTTTAATATATATTGGAAGTCCTTGAAATTGTCCAATTATGAGGCCATTGGTGGCACTACAACCTCATCAGGGGACAAAGAACAGGGCCACCGGAGCTGGCAGGCTGCCCTCGGGTTCCTGTTCTTCCATAACTTCCTGTTCTACCTGCAGTTGAAGTGGAACCAGGAAGTGTCAATGGGTGGCCTGTGGGACTGATATTGTGGGTGAAACAATCTCCTGGCAGCGGTGTTGGTCTGTCTGGCTAAAACTGGACTGCAAAGACCAGGGTCCCCAATAGGGCCACATGGGAATTGGTTGGTATGAGCCTGATGGCCAGGAGATAGGGAACCATGGGTCAGGATTTTGAAGGTCCCAGTATTTTTCCCACGAAGAGTGTATGGACTCTATCAAATGTTGAGGATTGAGGCAAGTAAAGATGCTATTGGTATGGATCTTCCTAATCCTTTGACTCTGAAGATAGGAAGAAGAATGGAAAATGCTGATTAATGGGTGGTGTTGAGGTGGGTGGTGCTGTGGCTCCCAGTGCGTTAGGAACTGATGGTGCCACACCAGTTAGTAGAGTCGGTGCTGACTGTAATGCTGAAGCCAACAATAAGGAAGATGAGGTAGTATCTTTTATTGGACCAATTTCTGTTTGTGGAAGAAACAAGCTTTCAAGCTTCACAGAACTGAAGAAGAGCTCTGAAGCTCAAAAGCTTGTCTCTTCCACCAACAGAAGTTGGTCCAATAAAAGATATTGCCTCACCCAGCATGTCTCTCATATATCCTGGGACCAACATGGCTACAACAACACTGCAAACAGTAAGGGAGATTGTAGATCCTGTTGTATCGGGAGATCAATTGGTGCTTAGTACTTTTATGGTGCCTTCAGCAAAGGTGTTGTGGATTGGTGGCCTGGAACCAGGTTCTCTCAGCATATTTTACATTCTCCATTATGGAACAGGAGAGGCCCTTGGTGTGTGGCCTAGGTCAGCTTGGCCCTGCTGCCAGGAGCATCAGTCCTGGGGCCATTTCACAATGCACCTATAGAGTACTAGGTAGATAGTACTACAATTAAACAAGTTCTTTATGAATGCAGAGTTTTCTGTGCTGGGTGCTTTGGTACCATCCAGTTGGAATCGGCATGAGACTGAGCTTTGACAGGAATCGTTCTGGGCCAAGAAGTCTCAGCAGATGTTAGGTGCTGTGGGCAGGTTTTCCTCTTAGACAAACCCTTGATAGGTGTTCTGCCTCTCGGACTCCTGGAGCCTTCTGGGCTGTCTGAGGAGGATACAGACCTCATGGCCTGGGAGTTGGGCAGTCATTGAGCTCTCGCAGGCTGTACTTTGGGGCTCTGAAGTCATGAGGAAGACCTGAAAACCAGCCTCCCTGTCTTCCCTGGCCTTAGAACTAAAAGACTTACAAATCGCCCATTTGCTGGGAATGTATGATTCTTTCAGACAACCAAAGCACTTCTGGAACGTTAATCTGAGACTGATAGTTCCCTCACAAGGGGCAGCGTTTCAATCCAGGAGAACTGGATGATACCATGCTGCTGGTGACTAATTCCTAAAGATCTAACAATAGCAACAGACAATCAGGTAACTATATCTATTAATGGACTAAGTTATGACTATATAAACTGTGAAATCAGAGCTAGAACTATACTAGTAGAGAACAGCTGGCAGTCTCTCAGACAATCAGGGCTTCATTTCTAAGCTGAAAGGATGTGAGAAGAATTGAGTGGTGGCCGATTAGCTTCTCCCTTATATGCCCTCAGAGCATGAGGGTTGGCAGGGTGCACGTGCACGTATGGATACTACTGGCCAAAAAGTCTCCAATTCTGAGCTCGAGGCATATGCACACCATGAGTGGAATGTGCATATGGACAAACACCCAAAGAAGCGAAAATTCCATAGTATGATTTGTTTTTGTTGTTTTTAATAATGTATGTTAATTCCTTAGCATGTCAAATCCTCACTTCTGGTACCTGAACAGAACACGCTAAGAAATACCCATGTGAAGAGGCAACAGTAGAATCTTTGGAAAATGGGTTGATTTTTCCTAGAGAGCAATTTTCAAAAACAGTGTCAGCTTTTACTCTGATTCCATTGAAGTCAGTGGTAGAACTTCCATTGACTTCAATGGAACCACTTTGGAAAATCCCACCCTACAAGGAGAAATGCAATAGATTTACCTGATCGATTTGATCCTGCTGCCCTCTATATACAGTTTCTGGGTCTGATGGAGGCCGAAGGTGGAATTCAGAGTCACAGAAATTTCCATCACCATCTACATTATGTAAACTTTCCCAGACAACTTTCTCTTCTGTAAGAAAACCCTGGTCTGTCACCAGCAGATAAAGCTGACCCTAAAAGGAAGGATAATAAGGATAGAATCTATAAAAGGAATAAAAGTAGATCTTTACAGTCTGAAACATTTACTTATTATTCCTGCTAACTGAACCTCCATGATTCAGTAAACCGAATGAGGATAATTTAGATTTATGCCCATGTTTCAGATTTAAAACTATTTGTATACTTCTGTTATCAGTACAGAATATTGAGATTTATACTAGTGCCCATTGCCAAGGCACATTGGCAACTTACAGCAATACAAAGAATCCATCATAGGAGAATAAAATCCCTGCATATTAACTAAAATTCCCATTCCCTATTAGAATAAACATAAAACATGGTCTTATAGTACTGTCCCCCAACACCAACTTGGGGTCTCAAACTACTTGATGGAACAGGTTCCAAGGTGTGGGCCCTTTGCTGAGAATACCTGGCTACTGGCAATGTAAATCCCAGGACAGAAAAGAAAAAAAAAAAAACCCCAACAGATTTTAACTCCCATGGCAGGACTTGGAGACAAGAGAGGATCTTCCAATAAGTGGGTCTCAGACCATTATTAGATTTATAGATGCTAATGATTTGAACTGCACCCAAAAGCAAACTGGTAGCCAATGCAGGTCATACAGCACTTTTGTTATGAGCTCTCTCTAACTCAAGGGGAGCTGCTAACTTCAGCAGTAGCTGAAGCTTTCAAGTCCTCTTCAGTGTTGCCCCAAGTAGAGCTTACTGCAGCTTTCTAGCCTTCACATTATAAAGCCATGGCTCACTGTGACACTGTCCACATCAGATTATATATTATTTCTATTACGGCAGTGTGAGAGGCCCCACCAAAATCAGAGTCAGTGTGCTAAGAGTTGTACAAATGCATAGGAAGAGACAATCCCTGCCCCAATAAGTTTACAGCCTAACCAGACCAGACTATGAGTGGGATGCAAGTAATATGCCCATTCCACACACACAGAATTTAAGCACAGAGTGATTAACTGACTTGCCCCAAGTCATAAAGAAAGACTGTCACAGATCCTGCAATCGAACCCAGATGTCCTGAATTCCAATCATGTACCTTAACTTTACAATCATCCTTTCTCTCAAAGGAGAACAGTTGCAGACAACAAGCCAAAAATATACCATAGCTGTCAGCTGAGAATTCAGGGCCAGCAATGGATTCAATATGGCCTGAGATTGTAAAATGTGCTTTTGCAAAGGCCAGATAAACAATTCTGCTAGAAGATACAGTGCTTCCCTTATCTATCATATCAGCTTAATCTTACATAGCCAGTTTGATCACATCTAGTCTGCATTTTGTTAGGAATTGACACCTAGTAGCTGAAAAAGAGTTGAGCAGCAGCATGAAGTAAAAATAGGGTTGCACACCGGGAAATTTATGCCAGCATACAGAAATTTATAACTGTAAACTATTAACCAGCTCTGAGACACCTCCAATAATTAAATTTAAACAGAAAAAAAGTTTTATTTATCCATTGTTAAGATTAACCAAAAACCTCATTAATCTTTTTCTTGGCAACTGATCTAATTAAGAGGAAGTAACAACACACATGGTTCTCCCACTCTCAGCATAAATACATGACTGAATATTAGAGAGCAGATTTTATAACTGTGCATGCAAATGATCAGTTAATTGTTCAAAGGGTCATCTGCATACTCATCACTACTGTGCATGCAATCACAGTAATTCTACACAAATATGGGTACTCATTTCTGTGACTGCAGATGTACCCGCACAATTATGGAATTGGAAGTAAGGGACGATTTAAATACTAATACCCATTTTGTAACCAATTGTAATACACATGCCTTTTTTTTTTTTATTAGCCCTCCTCTACTTTTATTTCATTGACCACTTTTGTATTAATTGGGCCTAAAAATTTACCTTAATGTAAACTTAACTGTGGGGAAGTGGATACAAAGTTCACAACAAAATGTTCCAATCACATGTATCAATAAATATCGATGGAAAAAGATGCAAAAGGGAGACAGACTGAATCAGTTCAAACAAAAAGGCCTACTGCCTATTAATTTCAGTGGGCGACCTCTGGTTCATGTGTTATGTGAGAGGGTAAATAACACTTCCTTATTCACTTCCTCTACACCATTCATTATTTATAGACCCCTATTATGCCCCCCCCCCAGTTATTTCTATTCCAAGCTGAACAGTTCCAGTCTTTTTAATCTCTCCTCATACAGAAGCTGTTCTATACTCCTAATAATTTGTATTGCCCTTCTCCATACTTTTCCCAGTTCTAATGTTGTTGTTTTTTTGGATGAGGCAACCAGAACTGCACACAGTACTCAAGATGTGGGCATACCATGAATTTATATAGTGGCATGATGATATTTTCTCTTACTATCTATCCCTTTCCTAATGGTTCCTAACGTTAGCTATTTTGACTGCTGCTGCACATTATGTTGCGCGGTAATAGCTAATTTAGATCTCTCATTTTGTATGTGTAGTTGGGATGATGTTTTCCAATATGCATTACTTTGCATTTATCAACACTGAATTTCACGTGCCATTTTCTTGCCCAGTGACAGAGTTTTGACACCCTTTGTAACTCTTCTCAGTTAGATTTGGACTTAACTATCTTGAGTAATTTTGTAAAGTCTGAAAACTGTGCCACTTCACTGTTTACCCCTTTTTCCACATCATTTATGAATATGTGGAAGTCAGTAGAGGGAATTTGGATGCAGGCCTCTATATGAGCAAGAATCAGGCTAACTCTAGCTGTAATAACGCGAGATTTGTAGAAGCAGGACTCACGTCAGAAGCGGGTGAAAAGGCAGCAGAGTAGAGTCAGCGTGACCCAACCTTGAGATAGCTATGTTTTGAGAACAGAAGTGAGAAAATACAGGAATGGGCAAGACATAATATAAACAAACTGTTGATCATTACTGTATGTAACAAAGTATAAATGCTTGCCTTGTTTATCTTTTGAGAGACCTGCCTAGGAGGGGGAAACCCTGTGTCCTAGTGCACTCTCTCCCTCTGTGCAATTGCTTGAGTTAATAAAATGTATCTGCCTTGCTGCACCCAAAGAAAGAGTGAGAATTCTGTTTTTCTCCAACAATTACGTTGAAGAGCACTGCTGCCAGTACAGATCCTTGGGGGACTGTGCTATTTATCTCTCCCCCCTGTAAAAACTCACCATTTATTCCTAGCCTTTGTCTCCTAAAAAGTAACTCCTTTTAACCAGTTACTGATCAATGAGAAGATCCCTCTTATCTCAGCACTACTTACTTTACTTAAGAGTCTTTGGTGAGGGACCTTGTCAAAGGCTTTCTGAAAATCCAAGTTGACTATAACTACCTTTGACCACATTTGTTGACCCCCCTCAAAGAATTCTAATAGATTAGTGAAGCATGATTTCCTTTTACAAAAGCTGTGTCAACTCTTCCCCAACATATCCTGTTCATCTACGTGTCTAACAATTCTGTTCTTTATTACAGTTTCAATTTACCTGATACTGAAGTTAGGCTTACCGGCCTGTAATGGCAAGAATCACAGGAGCCGACTTCCGGCAGCGCCCGTGGGTGCTGTTGCCCGGCGTCGGGGGTGGGGCGCCGCCCCCGACACCAGGTGACATTGCAGGGCCCCGCCCCTGAGTGACGTTGCGGGGCCCCGACACCGACTCAACGTCGCCCGGCGTTGGGGGTGGGGCCCCGCAACATCGCCCGGTGCTGCGGTGAGCTAGGCGCGGGCCCCGGGGCTGGCGGGGAGCTGGGCGCGGGCCCCGGGGCGGGTGGGGAGCTGCCGGTGGGTGCTGAGCACCCACCAATTTTTCCCCGTGGGTGCTCCAGCCCTGGAGCACCCATGGAGTCGGCACCTATGGCAAGAATTGCATCTGGAGCCATTTTTAAAAGTCAGCATCACATTATCTATCTACCAGTCATCTGGTACAGAGGCTGATTTAAGTGATAAGTTACATACCATAGTTAGTAGTTCTGCAATTTCATAGTCGAGTTCCTTCAGAACTCTTGAGTGAATACCATCTTGTCCTGGTGACTTATTACTGTTTAATTTATTAATTTGTTCCAAAACCTCTTCTATTGACATCTCAATCTGGGACAGTTCCTCAGTTTTACTGCCTAAAAAGAATGGCTCAGGTGTGGGACTCTCCCTCACATCCTTTTCAGTGAAGACCAATGTAAAGCTTCTCCGCAACAGCCTTGTCTTCCTTGACTGCTCCATCATACAGTGGCCCCATTACTGTTTGGCAGGCTTCCTGCTTCTGATGTACTTAAAAAAAATTGCCGTTCGTTTTTGTGGTTTTAGCTAGTTACTCTTCAAACTATTTTTTGGTCTGGTTACTTATACTTTTACACTTGACTTCCCAGAGTTTATACTCCTATTTTCCTGCATAGGATTTGACTACCAATTTTTAAAGGATGCTTTTTTGTCTCGGTCTCTTTTACTATGTTTAACTACGGTGCTGTTATTTTTGGAGCTCTTACTTTTTCTCTCTTTCTTTGGGATATACATATATTTTGATCCTATAGTATGGTGTTTTTAAAAGTTTCCATGCAGCTTGCAGGCATTTCACTCTTGTGACTGTCCTTTTCAATTTCCATTTAACTAGGAGTACTCATTTTAATGTTGTTACCTTTTCTGAAATTAAATGCCAATGTGGTGGGTTTCTTTGAAATTTTCCTTCCTACAAGGATTTTAAAAGAGTGAACCAAAATTGTGGGCTGAAAATTGGGCCCAATGAGAGGATGAGCTATTCCACCCAGCACTGCCTTTTGGGGTCCTTAAAAGAAAAAAACTGGGGGCAGGTGAAATCACAGGCGATGACTGGCTGACAAAGAACAGGAAGGAGCATGCTTCATCACCATGGCTGCCACTCCCATGGCCTCCTGGGAACCAAGGAGCCACTGTGACATCAACATCATTACCCTGATCCTGAGAGATGTCCTGACCAGACTGGGCCAAGAGAGGGACCGAGATGAAATCTCCACTGGCTCTGGCTAACTCTCAAATACCCCCTCATAAGAGACTTTGGCACTTCCAACCCCTCACATGTCTTTTTCCATCCCTTATTTTCTCTTTCCTATCCTTTTGCCTTCTGTCTAAGAGGAGTCTGGCCTAACCAGCTAAAACTGTATGCTTTGCAACATTACTGTAAGCCTGTGATCAGAAATAGGCAGCTAAAAAGCAATGACCCAAGCAGCCAGATACAGGTGCAAATTTCTTAGAATGGCTGACAAAACCATGTGCTGTGTCTGTGTTTTTCTAGCAGTCATGCTGCAAGTGAGAGTAAACACCAGAGACAGCAGCTGCATTTTATATCACTGCTGTTCTTTTCTCTCTCTACTTGCTTATTTGTCTTGTTTTGTCTTTTAGGAAATGGGATCAGATTTCAACAACTACCACTCCAGCCCATTTCAACTAACTTCTCTTTTCCCCAGGAAGGACAGTTTTTACCATTTTAAATACCATCTAAATCCTAGTCTACATGTAAAATTTAGGTAAAAAAAATCCACACTCCCAGCTGCCATAGCTATGTCAACCTAGCCCCTACTATAGATGCAGCTAGGTTGACAGAAGAATGCTTCTATTAACCTAGCTACCATTGCTTGGGGAGGTAGTGTTCCTGTAGAAAAGCAAAAACACCTTCCATCGCTGTAGCCTGTATCTACACTATGAGGTTATACCGACACAGCTATGGCACTGCATAGCATAGGAATGGCCTAAATGACAGTGAAAAAAGGGTGGTGGTAGGGGAGGTTCCTTTTAAAAAACTTCTCTCCAGCTAAAGGAATAATTTAATACTTAATATTTCAAATGCTTTAACTTTCTTTTCTGTATCTTTAATAAAAGGTTAAAAAGATGTTTAATGATGCGTCTGCCAGGGTATCAAGCAGGCTGAGGGGGCTATATCCCAAACCTCGAACCTTGTTTAAAACTGTTTAATGGTGGACAATTACAGGGTCACGTTAACGTTTTTGACTCTTTAGGCCCATTTATTCCATCAGAATTAATGTACCACTACTTGCATGCATTCCTACGAGTATCAAAGTATGCAAATAACTGTTCTTTACAGACAGAACGTTACCATCCTTTAACTACATTATGCTAATATAAAAATATGCAGTCATCTTTAAAAAAAAGCGTAAAGACAATACTTCAAAGTTTTGGCCCATGGAAAGCATGCAGCAGACCTGGTCCATGCCTAATTTTCTTTTCTATAGCTATCCAAAATATTGTGAAACAACTTAACATTTACTACAAAAAGTTCATTGTCATATTTTATGTAAGAAAAAAAGCCTATGAAATCTGATTGTTACATACTAGATTAAAAGATTGAATTAATTTACTAACCTCATACTACAATTCAAGCAAATCTGAAGTGTTTCAACTATAGAATATAGAATTTTAATTTTATTCATAATTTTTAGAAATTTATTGCACATAGCCCTAAAAAGGTTGCATAACAATTTATGTCCAGCAACTTTGGATAGCAAAACTTGTTTTGACGGTTTAACATAGAGAAATCTCATTTTGGAGCATAGATTTTTGAGGACTGATGCTGGAAGAAGTTCTGAAGTCTCATACATCAACTCTACAATATTGTATAAGCCAAATCTTCCCTAAGGGATGGCTTCTTTCCTATCTGCAAGTGGAGACTTGAAAAAGTTTCTCTCTTCTGTGGCAAGGAGAAAGAAGTGATAAGGTTTTTTTTAAATGATTTTTCCGTTTACTGTTTCAGAATAAATATAAAAATGGGGCAGTTTTACATCACTCACCCCAACTCCCATGGCAACTGTTTTTCCTGCTTGGAAGTTTGAAATGATAATAATGCCAGTAGAGATGGATTAGTGGGTAGTGTGCAAATAAAGTGGTCAATGGTGCAATTTATCACATGGATATGACCATCACATGTGTGATCACTTTTTTTTTTTCTTAGAATGTAATAATGGTCATTAAGGACATCAAATGAACAGAACAGCTACAGTACTAGCAACAATTTTGCAAGTGTTCTTACATACACAAATAATGACATCTTAAACTTGATCTAGAGAGCCCACCCTCTAGGGATGAGAAAGTAGTTCAACTTCCAGACCAATGCAATACTTGGGTTCTGCTCAGACTATCAAAGGTACCAATTGTACATTTTTTATTTATTTTTTTGTTTTTTGTTTTTTGGAGAAGTCACTAGAACCAGGGCATAAAACAAGTATTTTCATGTAGCCCTCAAAGAACCATGATTTCACTCAGTATCAATTTAGTGCACATTCAACTAATTGTCTCACTGCTGGAAGGCTTGGTATCTCAGGATTAGTGCCCTGACCCAACTATTTCCCTTTATTTCTCTCTTTAATATCCTTTTGATTCAGAATCTGGCTAATATTATGGTTAATCATACTGAGTTGCCACTGAGCAGCTCCTCTACTGCTTACATACATATCAGTCTCTCTCCACAACAGTTCATTTTGGCAGTCCCTCTGTTCCTCCCCCAAAGGCCCCTCCCTGCAAATAAATAAAGGCAAAAGAGACCTATCGGAGATTTTTAACCGGTTGGCTGACAGGCAACATTATTGCTATGCTGTTTGGTTTTTTTTGTTTGTTTGTTTTTAAATGGAGATATGCCAATCTCCTAGAACTGGAAGGACCTTTCAAGGTCATTGAGTCCAGTCCCCTGCCTTCACTAGCAGGACCAAGTACTGTCCCCTGACAGATTTTTGCCCCAGATCCCTAAGTGGCCCCCTTAAGGATTGAACTCACAACCCTGGGTTTAGCAGGCCAATGCTCAAACCACTGAGCTATCCCTCCCCATTAGTTATCAAATGAAGATTTTCATTTGATAACTAATACTGCAACACTACCAGCCCCAAAACTGGTGGCATAACCCTCTCACTCAAATTCAATTAACAATACTACAAGAATCTGTAACAGCAGGAGGAGTAAAAGTCAGTATGTCAAATACAGCTTAAAAACTTCCCCTTTAATTTTCTATTGTTTGTGCCTTTGGTCTTGCCTACCCTATAGAAAAGGCTATAGTAAAATTATTTAAAAAAAAAAACAAAACTTGTCAACTAGTAACATTTTCCTCAGTGAGGAGAGAACATTATGGACCATATCATGCCTGGCACTTGCAGTGAGGGAGAGGTCACAAGGAAACTCCCCAACTTTGCAAGGAACAGAAACTGTCACACTTCTCCACACTGGCTACTGAAACAAGCTAGCTGCACAGGGCAAAATAATATCTGGCATCATCCTAAGGGATACAGCAGCAGGCATACTCCCTCTCTGAGCACTAGGGAACTCCCAGGAAGGATTGGACTGCCTTCAACATGAGCCTGTGCTTATCTGACACAAGTTACACAATTTTTGAAAAACCATTAATATTAGACTATTGTCTCCATTTTATTAGTTTTCTATGTTGACTGTAAACCAGTTTTAGCTCTGACACAAAATCAAAATGTTAGGGGCAAGCTCAGATCCAAGTACTCAGACCAAATGACCAAAACTTTAAAGGACATCAAAATCTGACATTTCTATTTTGTTTCATTCCTAAAAAGAATCTCTCCATAACTATAATAAGCTTGCTGTAGTATTGTGTATTTCTCTGTAAGCCATTGAGCTCAGCTATACAACTTTCAGTACAGCTATGGGAATTAAATAAAAACACAGAACACTAAGATCAGCAATCTCATTAGAACATTTTCTACAAATTGTTTACCAAAATCCCTTCCTTTTGTAATCTTCAGTAGATGGTACAGGAATAGTAAGATGGTTAGGAAAAAGTCTATCTGTTCTTGATTAGGCAGATATCCCTATATGTTCATGAACTTTTTCAAACTGGATAAAACCAAACCAACAAAAGTAGAAAGTTTCTTATATTTCCATCTGCTGACTGTTTTAAATAATGCCGTATAATTTGTCAGAACATTCAATTTGTTTTTTTAATTACATAAATATTGTAAGACGAATCCACATCTTCAAATCATAGACAAGTCCGTTCAATGCAAATGCATTGTAGAAATATGAATTATATTTATTCAGCAGGTTAAACTCCCACTGCTGAAGTTTTATATGGCTACTATTGATCAATTCACTGCAACTCACTTTTCTGCATTCTAATGTTATAACCAAGGAGTGTCACCTTAGAAAACAGTTTGGAGCAATATTTCAAGTCTTGAATAATGCATGAGATGGTGAGAAATAACTTGTCCTATAACAATGGTTGAGTGAAGGGAAGGTGTATAGGAAAACTATGGAAGTGAAAAAAAATAATTACTCTCTAAGTCACCAAAAGAACTGAAATTCAGAAAAAATTAGACAATTTCAGTTTAAGTTTTGCATCAGATATACATTGCACAATTGTTTTATGTACAAGTGATAAAATATATATTCTAGGGCTGCCGATTAATCACAGTTAACTCGTGATTAATTCAAAAAAATTAATCGCGATTAATTGCAGTTTTAATTGCACTGTTAAATAATCGAATACCAATTGAAATTAAGTATTTTTGGACGGATTAAATGTTTTTCTACACTTTCAAATATACTGATTTCAGTTACAACCTTGTACACTGCTTACTTTACATTATTTTTATTACCAATATTTGCACTATAAAAATGATAACAGTATTTTTCATTTCACCTCATACAAGTACTGTAGTGCAAGCTCTTTATCATGAAAGTGCAACTTACAAATGTAGATTTTTTTTTGTTACATAACTGCACTCAAAAACAAAACAATGCAAAACTTTAGACCTACAAGTCCACTCAGTCCTACTTCTTATTCAGCCAATCACTAAGACAAACAAGTTTGTTTACATTTATGGGAGATAATGCTACCCACTTATTTACAATGTCACCAAAAAATGAGAACAGGCATTCACATGGAACTTTTGTAGCCGGCACTGTAAGGTATCTATATGCCAGATATGCTAAATATCCATATGCCCCTTCATGCTTCGGCCACCATTCTGGAAGACATGCTTCCATGCTGACATTTATTAAAAAAACAATGCATTAACTAAATTTGTGACAACTCCTTGGGGGAGAATTGTATGTCTCCAGCTCTATTTTATCTGCAGTCTGCCATATATTTCATGTTATAGTAGTCTTGGATGATGACTCAAGCACATGTTGTTCATTTTAAGAACAACACTTTTGCTGCAGATTTGACAAAACGCAAAGAAGGTACCAATGTGAGATTTCTAAAGATAGCTACAGCACTCAACCCAAGGTTTAAGAATCTGAAGTGCCTTTCAAAATCTGAAAGGGATGAGGTATGGAGCATGCTTTAAGAAGTCTTAAAAGAGCAAAACTCTGATGTGGAAACTACAGAACCTGAACCACCGAAAAAGAAAATCAACCTTCTGATTGTGGCATCTGATTCAGATTATGAAAATGAACATGCATTGGTCTGCACTGCTTTGGACTGTTATCTAGCACAACCTGTCATCAGCACGGACACGTCCTCTGGAATTGTGGTTGAAGCATGAAGGGACATATGAATGGTTAGCGCATATGGCATGTAAATATCTTGCGATGCCAGCTACAACAGTGCCATGCAAAACACCTGTTCTCACTTTCAGGTGGCATTGTGAACAAGAAGCAGGCAGCATTATCTTCTGCAAATGTAAACAAACTTGTTTGTCTGAGCAACTGACTGAACAAGAAACAGGACTGAGTGGACTTGTAAGCGCTAAAGTTTACATTGTTTTATTTTTGAATGCAGTTATTGTTTGTACACAATTCTACATTTGTAAGTTAAACTTTCATGATAAAGAGATTGCATTACAGTACTTGTATTGGGTGAACTGAAAAAAAACTATTTCTTTTGTTTTTTGCAGTGCAAATATTTGTAATAAAGAAATAAATTGAGCACTGTACATTTTGTAGTCTGTTAAAATTGAAATCAATATATTTGAAAATGTGGAAAACATCCAAACATATTTAAATAAGTGGTATTCTATTATTAACACTGATAAATTGCGCAATTAATAATGATTGATTTTGTAATCACTTGACAGTCCTAATATATTCCATCTTTGAACCCTTGTACAAATGTATTTGATCCTTTATTTATTACAGCCTGGTTTTTATTTGTATAGAACACTAGTTCATTTTTTAAACAATTATTAGATCACATTAAATGAAGTTGCAAATTTTATTCAGAAAGGCAAATAAAGGCTTCTAAAATGATACAATATTAAGTGCAACTTGAAAAAAATACTTGAAAATATTTACATGCTTTAGAGATGTTCTTCAGACAGGAAGGATGATTTCTGTTTTTTAAGGGGACATTTTAGGGGGCTTTGAAAGGTAAAAGGTTTTTGTGACAAGTTCAGTTATCCAATTACAAATATTAAAAATAATATTTCATAACCTCTCTGGCTATGTCTACACAGGGATAAAAAACCCACAGGAGACCCAGGTCAGCTGACTCAGACTTACAGGACTCGGGCTCCAGAGCTGAAAATATTCTATGTAGACATTTGGGCTTGGCTGGAGCCTGAGCCCTGGGACCCTGTGAAAATTATGAGTTCCAGAGCTAGGGATCCAGCCTGAGTTCAAACATCTACACAGCAATTTTTAGCCCCACAGCTGACCCAGGCCAGCTACAGCCATGGCATGGGTCTTTTATCCCTGTGTAGATGTTCCCTATCAGACTAAAACTAAACATTTGTTAAACTATTTCAAAGCCAAAATTTGATACCAGAGAACTGTTTCAAGCTTGACGAAAATGCTTGCTACTTTTCTTTTGTTTTAAAAACTGCAATTTAATAGGTATATATAAATCATAATTATCTTTAAATTGCAGATATTTTACCTTATAATAAGAAAACATTAATACACTATTTCCTGCTATAAGGCGAGAAACGTCTTTGGATTTTACTGATTGATCTAAGCAAGACCACTGCAATTGGCTAGTTCAATAATAAACCAGTTCACATGAGCAAAGCCTAGCAAAGCACAAAATGGCATAAATAACTACTAGTTGCAGGAATATGGGGAAAGTCCCCCTCTAGGCACCTGTCAGTTATAGGTCCAACTTAAATAGATCTCATGATTTTAATTATTCTGCAGTTACCCAAAAACATACCCCAGAGGCCTTTACATATATTACCATTGTTCAGGTAGTCTTTGGAGTCAAGAGGGAAACGGGCGCCAATCTTGCATACGGTATTGAGAGGCAATGAGCAAATCAAAAGAGCAAGGTGAGGCTTGACCATCATGTACTGTCAGTTGCGCTGCTCCTATGTAATAGCCATAATTTGGCTACTGAACTAAATGGAGCATCAGTCTTTCCAGTATTCCAATTCCCGTGTTCCTTTCTAAATGTTTTTAACTTGAGACAGTGACAATCTGGAATTTGTGGTGTGTAATCAGTATTACAAATGTACAGTTGATTTATGAGGTAGTCTTTGCATGTTTCTGGCAACAATATGCTAGAGATGATTGTCATATAATAGATGAAATTGAAATTAATTCCTATTCTCTGTATTGTAATTTTCTTCCTGTCTTCTTTTATAAGAACAGTGATCATGTCTTCCCCGCTTTCCAAGCGGAAAGAAAATATTTAAATTGAAAATATTGCCCAATAGTTTAATCTGACAGTTGAATACTAGCATGTTTTAATCTAATTTCCTTGACAATGAGGATGCACTGACCAAGCATCTGAATCTGGAAGCAAGACCCTTTCTTGACCTCAAGTCTCGTATATTAGTTGAATGCACTGCCATTCTGTTGGATGTCATTTCTCATATATTTCTATTATAGCCTCTCATAACAACTCAAACTGATGTCATAAGGGGAGAGGTTTTAAGAATCCTGCAATTTCTTAAGAGCCATGTACACAGGAAACTCAATTCACCAGTCAGTAAAAATTGAATTTTGAAGCTGTTGATCTTGAAAACATAAATAATGATGAGATTGGGTTGTAACAGCATAGTCAATGGTATAAGGATAGATATCTGGCACACAAGAAGTTTCTAGTTCATGTGATGAATCCATTTAAGTAATTGTGGCCTGCTTTTTGGGCCATGCTTGTTGAGAGTCTACAATGCATTATACATTATTAAGTATAGATGTTTTTATCTGAATTGTGAAGGAATGTTAAGAATTCATTGTTTATAAAAATATGGAACTAAAAATGAATACAAATAAACTGATATAGTAAATGTTTTAGAAATATACATATATATACATATATATATATACACACACATATATATATACAGCAGTAACAGCTGTTATCAGAAAGGGTATAGAAGAGAAGGGTTAAAAAAATTAGTCACGGGCACACAAATGATATTTATTTTTAGTCGATACTAAGCCTATTGAATAATTATGAAATACTAAATATTCATCCTGCAAGTCTAAGCCTTCATATATTCATAAGAATAAGAACATAAGAATGGCCCTTTTGGGTCAGACCAACGGTCCATCTAGCCCAGTATTCTGTCTCCCGGCAGTGGCCAGTGCCAGGTGCCCCAGAGGGAATGAACAGAACAAGTAATCATCAAGTAATCCATCCCCTATCGCTCATTCCCAGCTTCTGGCAAACAGAGGCTAGGGACACCATTCCTGCCCATCCTGGCTAATAGCCATTGATGGATCTATCCTACATGAATTTATCTAGTTCTTTTTTGAACCCTGTTATGGTCTTGGCCTTCAAGACATATGCACACAGTTTAGCCTCACACATAAAAGACTCAAGTGCAAGTTTTGATAGTGGGACTGTTTGTCTGAAGAACCATCTAATTATTTATCTATAAACAGAAAAGTATCTGATAAATGCAAGGACAATGAGCATAGGCTGTAGTCTGACATACTACAAGTACTCTGCTAACATCAATATACTTTTTCCACATTTTTTCTAGCAGTTGCCTTTATGTATTGATTGGCAACACACCTACTGGTTCTATTGGTTTGCATGACACTTCTAACAATTAATTCCATACACTGATTACTTGTTATAAAAGTGATTTATAAAAAAATGTTTACACTGAATTTTCTGTTTTGTTTATACATTATAAGGCCAATTAGCAAGTTTCGATCAGCCTGGAAAACTGAAAATTTTAAACTACATTCTGTCTTAAATAACCTAGTTCTGAAAAATTAACACTTTAGGCCTGATCCAAAGCCCTTTGAAGTCAATTGAAATATTCCCATTGACTTCAATGTGCTCTGGATCAGGCCCTTTGAGTGTTACAAAAATACTATATATTGAGATGAACAATTATTTTGGGAATAATATAGTTGAGTGCCTAGTTACAGTAACTATCAGACAATTGAGAAAGACTGTGATAGAGAAGTGTACTTGTTTTTTGAAAGTACTATAAATGTTTGATTTGATGGTCCTGATCTTTAAGACGAAAAGTAGTACTATTACCAATCAAAAATATTTGAACAATTTAAATTATATTCAGTGCCAAATGGCATTAATGTTGTGTGTGTCTAATCTCTCAGTCACAAATAGCTCTCTACTTTTACAGAGATGCTTAAAAAGGAAAAATTGTAAGTGTTTCTATGACGTATATGTAGAATTTGGATAAATAAATACTGTGAAGATTTCTTAATACAGAAAGAAAATACCTTTTTAACCTACATAAAATCACCACAAACCACACTTGACAGTCCAGGCAGGAAATTATAGTTTCCTGTTACTTTTCTATAAAGCAAACAGAGTGTGTAAGCAGGCATATCAGAGGGAAACAGTCCAACTGAACTAAGAT
The DNA here is from genome assembly GCA_033296515.1 of Macrochelys suwanniensis. NCBI lineage: Eukaryota > Metazoa > Chordata > Testudines > Chelydridae > Macrochelys > Macrochelys suwanniensis. The sequence goes on from CM065785.1 coordinate 60,408,118, forward strand.
ATCTTACCAGAGCCCCTCATTACAGTCCTGTTTTTCCTTGATTTGGGGGATTATCGTTTGCTGTACTTATTATCTGTGTAATGGAAAGCAGAGGCAAATCTCAAAAAAAAAAAAAAATCACATGTTTAACAGTTTTAAGAAACTATTGCACAATTAAAGGTCCACAAAACCAAAAGCTGCTAGAATGTTAAGGGTAGGGGACAGAAGAGATGAATGCTCAAGTGCAAATGTACAAAAAGAAAAATCTGGTGCAACTTGTTATCAAAGTGATTAGGAAACTGTCTGTAGTCTTACAGAATTGTCAATTTATTCTCCCCATTATTTTATGCAATAATTGAAAATTTCCCACCAATTTCAATATATATACTGTATAACATCTCTTTATGAACACAAGCAGAAACATGCACAAAGAATACATCACAATACTCATTTAAGCTTTTAACTTAATAAGCAATGTCAGGTAACAGAGTATGAAGTATCATATACATTAGAGTTTAATCATACAGTTTTCCATAGCAGGAACATTAAAGTTTGGCTAAAAGACTAAATTTATACAAGCCTATATTCCTTGCATGTTCCAACATCTATTCATCAAATTAGGCTTGAAATGATATTTTTTCTAAAATTATGATGTGTGTAAATTTGAACAAATTATAAAAGGTCTGGATGTGACATCCAGGAGTATTATAACTTTTATAAACAGATAAAACAAAATCCAATTATTTGGAGAGGGAAACAATTTCTTTACTCTGTCGTGTTAAACCTCTGACAAAGGCAATATTAGCTCCCTTCTTACAACTGCTGTTGCTGTATTTTTTAAATGTCTTCCTTTTAATGTGAATGATGTGACTGAAAACTAAAAATGCGTTATTGACTGAAGAATGCTTGTAAATATACTTTTGCAGTCACAGGTCATTTAATACATGGACTAGTTAAAGTGACATTGTAGTTATCAACATGAAATTAAAATAAAATATCAAGAGATTTCTATATATTGCATAAAAGCACAAAGTGTGAGGATATCAATAAGACTGATATTTTAATATTGTTTAACTCTCCAAACAGTAACATACAACATTGTTCCCTGTCACAATATAGGACAAACAGTGAAAAGTTTGTGTTTTCTTCTACATTTTGTTCCTTTTTGTGTTCATATGTCTAGGACTCTATTAATCAGGTGCAAAAGCCAGTCCAGATGACATCTTCATTCTGTAGCCAGTGTAGGATTCTATTCTTAAAAATAATAATAATAATAATAATAAAAAAAAATCTGCTAGCATGTGTGTCCCTGAGTTTTGTCTAAACTACTTAAGTGTATCAGTGCAACTTGCAGTATGGATGAACACCCAGTGCAGAATGCAACATTGCTGAGAATCCGTAGTATCCATCCTCTTTTGGGCGATCACAGTTCACCATGTCTTCAAACACTCGCTGAAAACTGATGCACTCACACTGAACCATAGGCAACTATCCCACAGCTCCTTGCAAATTTCTATTTACTGCTTCATCCAGTTTACTATTTGTAAAATGTAGAGTGTCTAAATGTGTAAACATATACAAGCTGAGTAAAGTTTTCAGAAGACTGTAAGAGACCTAGGAGCCCAAGTACCCAAGTGACTTTTGAAAATGGAAATGGGATACTTTAGAACAGGGGTGGCCAACCTGAGCCTGAGAAGGAGCCAGAATCTACCAATGTACATTGCCAAAGAGCCACAGTAATACATCAGCAGCCCCTCCCCCCCCACTCCCAGCACCTCCCACCTACCAGCAGCCCCACTGATCAGTGCCTCCCGTCCCACACCGCACTTCCTGATCAGCTATTTCGTGGCATGCAGGAGGCTCTGTGGGGGGAGGGGAGGGGAGGGGAGGGGAAGGGAGAGGAGCAAGGACATGGCAGGCTCAGGGGAGGGGGTGGAAAGGGGTGGAGTGGGGGCAGGGCCTGTGGCAGAGCCAGGGGTGAGCAGTGAGCACACCCCGGCACATTGGAAAGTTGGCGCCGTAGCTCCAGCCCTGGAGTCGTGCCTATACAAGGAGCTGCATATTAACTTCTGAAGAGACGCATGTGGCTCTGGAGCCACAGGTTGGCCACCCTGTTTTAGAAAGTTGTCTTTATGCAAAAACAGATAAGCACTTATTTCACAAGTTAAATGAGCAGGCTTGAGAAAACTGGGGATTTGGTGAAACAGTTGTATCAAACTGGTGCAGCTCCAACCCCACACAGTCAGATTGTTCTAGCACTGCAATGGAGCACATTAATCTGATGCAGAGTACAATGGTCGTGAGCTTTGCTCTGAGCATGAGCAATTGCCACAGTGCTAGTCAGGGATGCTGAAATAACTTGTGTAGTGGGAGTGCTGAGAACCAAACTATGAACCCTGTATATAATGGAAACCACTTCAAGTCAGGGGTTGCAGAAGCACCCTCAGGATCGCTAGTGTCAGCACCTATGATGCAGTACTCTTTGTGAGCTTGTCATAAATATAAAGGGAAAGGGGAGAGGGTCTGATGCAGATAAAATCCTCTTACCAGTAAAGGGTTAAGAAATGCAGGTAACCAGACCGACACCTGACCTGGCCGGCATCTGACCAATAAGGGGACAAGATACTTTCAAATCGTGGGAGGGGAAAAGCTTTGTGTGTGGCTCTTTGTCAGACTCAGAGTGATCTTGGAGTCAGAAGGAACCAGTCATCGTTCCATCAAATCCTCACTTTTCTAAAGTAAGTTTAGATAGCATAGCGAGTAGATTTCTGTTTATTTTTGCTTGGTACGTTCCCTGTGTGAGAGGGAGGGGTTATTCCTTTTTTTCCCTGTGACTTTACGGGTTTGTCCAGGGGGGGAATCCCTCTGAGTTTGGAAATTGAGTATCCTGTGAAATAGTTACCATCCTGATTTTACCTTCTTTGTTTTAATAAAATCCTTCTTTTAAGAAGCTGACTGTTTTCTATGGTGTTAAAACCCTGGGGGTGGGTTTTTTTAGATCACTGTGTAACCAATTGGTTAGGAGATTATTCTCAAGCTTCCCAGGAAAGGGGGGTATGGGCTTGAGAGGGTTTTTTTTTTTTTTGGGGGGGGGGGGGGGGGAGGGAACTTCAAGTGGTCTCCTTTCCTGGATTCCTGTTTAAAACTCTTGATGGTGGCAGTGGAAGCAGCATTTCTCAGGGTGCAGGGAATTTTGTACCTTGGGGGTTTTAACCTAAGCTGGTAAAAATAAGTTTAGGAGCTCTTCATGCGGGTCCCCACGTCTTTACCCTAGAGTTTAGAGTGGGGAGGGAACCCTGACAGAGCTGTTGCAAGCACTTTACGTGGACATGAGGTTGCTAGTGTATGCAACTGTGCACGCAAAGCTAAAATTTTTCTTATGCAGACAAGGCTATGAAATGCAACAAGTCACCTTTGCAATGCATGTTAGCTGAAATAACCTAAGAAATGTAAATCCCAGAGTTTCTCCTGCATTTTGATCTCGTATGACAATACACTAAACCTTTATTGGTTGGAAAAAACAAGTTTTTCAGCAAATATTTATATTCCACTATGGAAACACTGGCTACAACTCAACTTCATATTTAAAGCAGAGTTCCATTCTGAACTTAAAGAGATTCAACCGTTATTTTTTATGAAAAACAGCATATCCTCCCCAAATTTACAGAATTTACTTTTGAGTGTTGGATTAATTGTCTGAGAATTTAAAGTAAATCCATTAGAGTTAACCAGTAAAACCTGGGTCCTATAAAAATTAGTATCTATCTTTTCTTTATTCCCAATGATCTTAGCAGGATACAAACACTTCAAAATGTCTATAATTAAAATTAATGTTATATTTGAAGAAATTATGTTGAAATTAGGTTAAATTATTAACACTTGTATCTATTTATTATGGTTATGTAGGCTACAGCCAGGCTCAAGTCAGCAGCTCAGGTAATTTAAGTGCATTGTGTCATCAGGTGTGATTGGAGATCAGCATATATTTCAGCCTTCTTTGAAATACAGTAAATTAATTGCATCTCAACCTCAAAATTCAAGAATGATGTTGAGTTTTGGGAACAACCCAAACACTCAAGTACATGAGTGCATACATCTGATGTACATGAAAGCTTTACAGCAAGGTTGACATTTTTAAGCTACCAAAGCTATCAAGAATTGTTCTTTCAAAAAGATTTGCACTGAAAACTCTTGTACTAATAATTTACAAAAAGGTTAACATTCCAATATTCCTGCAGCTTCAGGTTTAGGGAGATTACCCATTTGCTATAATTGTGATTTAAAGATGGCTAATCTGTACTAGCTATTTGTAGCTAGGTCTCAAAATATAAGGTTTTGAGAACATGGGACCAAAAAGAAGCTCAGGGCACAACCTGGGGGCTGGATATTAGGAAACCCAGAAGATAGAGCCCCTCTCACACAGTGCAGCAGTATGACTACCACCATCACGTCCCTCTTCTGCTGTCAGCTATTACAGTACTGCTGCTGTAAAGATCATTAAAACTTGCAGAAATTACACTAAATCCAACTGGAGAATACAATAGGACAGATGCAAGACCTTAAGGCAAAACTTCATAGTTGTGATTTTGTGTATTTAGCACATACAGAAAAGTCTTGAAGGCTCACAGATGCCAGAGTTGCTTGAGTTTTTAGATAGGATTAGAGTCCAAACTCCATTTTGAACTTCCTTGGATTGGAAGAATAATTTTGCAGTGATTTAACCACTGCTTGTCCAGAATGGACAGATTCCTGACTTTTTAGGGGTATGATAACAAATTAAATAAAGAATTTCTCCACTGAGGAAATTGAGACAGTTTCTTGAATATCTTGCAAATGTTTCAACATGGCTGAGTCCTTCCTAAATATAGAAGCACGATTTAAAATGTAGAGTGGTTGGGAAGGTCCAGAAACTAAGAACCTTGGGACATTACGAAGCAGGCCAAGTCGCTGGAAGTGAGGAGACTTCAGCAATTTTGAAATACAAGAATCCTGGCCTGCATCTCTGAAACACCTTAATGGTCAGATTTCACAGAAAGGACAGAATTTAATGTCCCAACTTCATCCTTGTTTACGTGGGACAACAGGATCAGATTTCACTAACTGTTCCTGCTTGGTTTACTACCAAAGAGCAAGATTACTAAAAGTAATGTTTGGGCCTACTGCAAGGCCTGAACTTTCTGTTTAGCTGATGAGACTTTTTCAGCAAGGTCATTCATGGCTTTATAAAGTTTCCCTGAAAACATGTCCCTCCCTATACAGAAAGGACACAAGATTGAATTAAGCAGTGATTTAGTATCTTGTCCAAAAGCAAAGCCATGGGGACTCTTCTTGACAATGCAAGGAAATCTATAATAAAGGGTGGTAAAAAAACATTCTGAGCTTGTATCATAGAGGTAAGAGGAGGATAAACAATGAATTGACAATTTGTGGAGAGATGAAGAAGCAGTTGTTTCAGGAGAAGCCAAGAGCTCTCCTTTCTACCATTTTATTAGGTATGTAGGCTTTGTAGAAAGAATTAACTGAGATGGTTAAATGGGTTGCCATAGATCCATAAGATTTAATAAGGACTTCATCAACTTTTTCAAGTAGATCCTGGGGCTGGCTTTTACTTCAATGGGATCCAAGCAGTCACCACAAACTATTTTGAGGACCGAGGACAGGCATTTCACATTAATATTGGGGAGCTTATAAAGCTTGGCAGCATTAGCAGGAAAGGCAAATTCAATGTCACGAGCATCTTACAAAGATATCTTCTGACAGACACAGATGAATTGCATTCTTAGGTTTTTCTTCCTCTACTATAAGTTAGAGTTCCTTTGTGGCAATGTATAAGTAGCAGGTTTAATTTTAAGCATTTTAGTAATAATTTCAGCATAAACAGGAAATTCATCCAGAAGTCATTAAATCCTTCAGTACCTCCTAAGACTTGGAAGACTCAATACCCTTATCATCCTCCTCCTCCTCCTCTACCAGGTTATCTCAGAGAATGAGAGAAAGGAAGGCACTTTTATCATTGGATGATTAACTCTTCATAGCTGTCCCCAATGAGATTTTCCTTATCAGAGTTTGGCTGAGCTGAAATTGAGGTCATGCTCTTGGGAGATGGGTACAACAAAAATAGTGCTAGCCTTTGTAAGAAGCTGGTTTCTTTGTCTTAACGGTAGGCTGAGTGAGAGGTCTTGTCTGTACCTCACTTCCACAACTGAATTATCTATAATGAAAACTAAATTGATTAGAAAGAACAGAGGTGCAGTGTGTCCCTTCTGGAAATTAGAAATAGACTGAGCAGAATTTCCTACCTCTTCTGTAGGTTTCTGTGCTGCCAAGATAGGACTGTCAGATCTCCTAGCTGATCTTGAGGTCAAAGGTCCTGGAACAGCAGGAAGCTCCAAGTTAGTGTCACCTGATGGTTTGAAGTCCTCAGAGCAACAGAGGCAAATAGACCCAGCAGCTGTGGGTTGAAGAGGCACTCTGCAAGTTAGACATTTCTTGTCCTCTTTTCTCATTTTATTTGTTGACTCAGTAACTTTTTTATTTTTCAGCCATGACCGAGCAAGGGTACTTTTATGATGTACTCTGAGCAAAAATTGGAGAATTTAGGAGACAGTATGTGACCAAGAATCCTTGAGGCCAAACTTTTTGGAGCAATTTGATTGATCCCTGCATGACAAGAATGACTGACAAGCATTCCACACTGGTGTAGCAGAGACTGCAGAATGGAATAATATTTTAATTTTCAAGACCTCTAGTGTATTTTCTTACTCGTTCGTAGCATATTGGCAAGTTTAGCTTCATGCTCATTAAGTGGGAAAGAACATAAAATTTAACATGGAAACAATATAAGAAAGGTAGTGGATTTTTGAACCTCAAATTCTATCTCCCTCAAAACTATTTGTAACATACTCTGTGCACTGAAAGCTAGCAATAATATCTGTGTTGGGAAGACAGACAAAAGTTACATCCTCATTTTCAATTATACCAATTCAATCATGCATCCTCCAAGTCACAACAGCCTTAATTCTGCTGCTGACTATATTGCATTTCAGCCAAAGAAATCCTGTTTTCTTAAATTATATTTAAATGTTTTGTTCATCTCAATTGTAGAGTAAACATTTCTATCACTTCTCAATCAGAACAGAAATCTGATGTGTGAAAGCAGCGCTGGCTACAGCTCAATTACTGCTGCCAAGATTTGGAGGTCAAGCATAAACATTAAGAGCAGATTGTGTTACTGAGTAGCAGATCAGTTATTTATTTGTATGACCATATTTTTTAGCATCTTGTATTTTGTTTCAATAGATCACTGAATCTCATACAGTAGAAATAAATGTGGCCACGACAACAACAAAAATGTGGTTAGTTTTCATTAGTATGGGGCCTTTACTCTAATCTCTGCCCTCCTGCTTAGATCACCTCATACACAGAACAATGTTACCTTTTTCTCACTGTTTCCCAAGTGTCATTACAAAATAACTAGTTTGTTGATAATTTGGAAGTTAAGATGCTTTCATGTCAAATTTTATATCATAAGAAATATATGCCCTACATTAACTTCCTTTAAAGTCTCAAAGGGATTATAAAATGTTCCAGCTGACTTGTAAAGCTATACATTATATTGGCCCTTCTTTTAAAAACAACAACTAAATCTGCACTGTACTCTTCTAATCAAACAAGGTCTCTTTTCCAGAAATTTAAACTGGCACTATGGAACATAAGTGAGTCATTCAGTAAAGGACTTAACAATCTTTAGAGATCATCAATGTGAAAAAAAATAAAACCCAAACCTGTAGTTTTAAAGACTATGCTCAAAGTTTTCAACATTATGTGCCTGAAGTTAAACATCTAAATCTATATAATGGCACATAAGTAACTGGTGGGATATTCAGCATTCTACAGAACCTGTAACTCCTGTTGAAACCACTGACACCCTAGTTTGAAATGTTTTGCATACAAAACATTCCAAGTCATGCTACTGTACTATTTACATTTGTTTATACTAAGCACTAAGAAATTTACATTAAGGGAACTAAAACGGAAGCTGGACTTTACTGTACTAGAGGCTCACTAAGAGTAACCCACTAATATCCCCCTGTTAATGACTGATTTCTGAATTAGCAAGTGTAAACAAGTATACTGCATCAAAATACACCTTGTTCATTTATTTTTATAGCTATATTTTAGCTTTAATTCACTGCAGTAGTTTTCTAGAAATTAATAAGCCTCAAATCATTAAGACACTCCCTTGAAAGTAACATCTGCTCTCCACCAAGATAGAGACAAACATATATAACATAGTAAATATATCAAATAGCATGCCATCTAACATACTTAATAAAAATTTGAGTCACATTTTTAAAAGTAAGACATGCACAATCCATCTGCACATATCTAATTTATATGCAGGACCTATATGTCGCATATGCCCATTACCCAACTAATCAGTCATATGCATACATAAATACCTGATTTGGACATGTATACTAGGTATGTCTATGAATATTTTAATTATGCACAAACTGAATGTAACAGCATATTATAATTTTAAAGAATTGTTCAGTACACAATTATTGCCCGTATGTATAGTATTATAAGCAATTGATAAGGAATCTGCTCCCAATTAAGAAATCCTTAGAAATCAAACAAGTTTTATTCATGAAGCTTTCTATCACATTTCCAAAAGTACCTACTGGGATCCTTCATGGATGAATTATTGGTTCTACTGGGACAGCAATTTTATTAGCTCACTCAGTCTTAAAATGTGAAAACTAAATGTTGATTTGCAAATGTGCACATTAGACTTTAATAACTCATGCTGGGAAATTATTCAGTCACACGTCACTCAGAAAAAGTAATGTACTATTTATGATATTTTAGATTTTTAATTTGTGCTTTTCATAATATAAACAATGATGTAAAATGTACACAAAATATACAGTAGAATCTCGCAAATTCACAGAAATGACTGGGGTGAGGGTGCTTTGTGAATTTGTAATAAGTAAGTAATTAAAACCAAGAATAACACACCACAAAATGTACTTTGATAATTAAATAGGTATACTTTAATCTTAATAATTTATAAGAGTATTTAATAGTGTACAGTACTAGCAAATGTTCAAATATTGAATAATATTCAATGTATGGAATAATACAAATATTTTGTATTATTAAACTTCTTTATTTTTACAAGTCTGGTATTCAGGTGTTAATTCTCCATAGCAAAGTGGGGACAAGTTTATTAACAAGTCTAAATCCATGAGATTCTATTGTATTACTATATGTTAAACACAATTTTCAAAGTCTACAATACCTTTCATTTGCTGAATACCTATAAGTAGGATGAGAGTAAAATATACGGACATGATATTTTCCAGATATTTTAAATTCAGTTTAAAACAAGATTTGTTTTCAGTCTTAGAAATGTATTTTTAGTAATAGGCACTCTTCATTTCCTGTCCTAAATCATACGATATTATTGCTGGTCACTTAAAAAGATGTTGTGTTTAATCCCAGAGGTGCAGCATTTTCATGTATTAAAGTGATCTCACCATAAAAATCTATATTTAAGAGTGCTAAACTGGTAAAGCACCCAGGATGGAAATGAAAGCCAAGTTTTGAACTCTGATCCAAATACTGGTCTCTGGCTAAAAACAACAGTGTTACCATGTGCAGATATGAGGACAGAATTTGGCCCATATTATATTTCACTAGTTAAAAAAAGTGACTTCAGTCCATTCTGAACAGCAGAAACATACTTAATTTAAACTTAAATTACAATATCATAAGTGAATTTAACGCATTTTTACTATTTTAAATATTACTTTCTTGTTGTGATTGGCTGATTCTACTTGGAATATTGCTTTAAATCTCATTCATTTGTTGTTCAAAACAGTTGGTGCATGTAGGACAGTTCCTTTTTATTTAAAAAGGCCTCATTAAATATCTCCCCTCCTCCCCCCCCCGCCCCAGACGAAACCACTCCCACCCTTCCTGCAATGGTTTGGTCCACATTACAATCATCATTACAATGATCTACAAGGCTATATTTAAGTAAGTAAGTAAATAAATAAATATAGCATCTCAAGTCTTAAATTTGCACAGCTTATTCAGGTCACTAATTATTCAGTGCTCCATAGGGAATGATTTATATAGCGTTTTTCACATTTTGAAAGTAACAGACCAGTAGCAATGATGGAAACACCTCTCATTTCTTCAGTTTCATTGGGCATGAAGCCACAAACATAATTGAAGACCTATAATATCTCCTAGAATATTATGTTATATTATGAGACAGTATCTTTGTAATCATAGGAATGGCTCACCTCATGGAAGAAATTACTATTTTTCTGGCTTTAATTCTAGATGCAAAAATTCTAAAGATCTGCTGTCAACAAGAGTTTTAGCACATACTGTCACCTCAGCAGTGATGACTAAGGCTGTTCACAGATGATATTTCTATTCTGTGCACATTTGGGATGTGATAAAGTCTTAAAATTGACTAAATTTGACTATGATAAAATTTTGAGGCACAAATTCCGCTTTTCCTTCCCACAACAGAGGAGAGCGGGGAGGCTTATAGGAAGAGATTAAAATTCAGCAGAAGATCTTGCTTCCCAACTCCAGTTCCATCCAGACTTCTACCTAGTATTCAGAGTCTTTCTCCCCACCCCCCATCAAGTTAACTGATGGCCTATTTTAGCTTTCTCCCTTGTTGGCTTACAGTGAAGAATACAACTCCTGTAACTATTGGTTGTTGCTGTATTCCACATTAACTTAATTCAAAGCATTTCTTTTCTTTTTTTTTTCTGAAAAGTTAGTAAAAGTGACTTGAGACAAACTTACAAGTGAAATGTTATTCAAAGTGTCAGACCTACAAATACAATCTAAAAGTCAAGCTGGCTTTTTCAACTGCTTCACTAGTACAACCAAATTGGAAAAAAATTAACTTATCACTAACATTAAAAGGTAGTAAATAAAAAGCGGCAAGTTCATTTTTGTAATTAATGCTGCATTTTTGGGACAGTATGGTAACAATTTGTAAAACTGTTTGGGTTCTAAACAAACAAACATTGACAAAAAGGAGATTCTGTCTGCCAAATTCTGCCCTCAATCACATTGTCCAACTTCATTGTACATTTAACCTGCACTCCAGCTTATGGTTTCTGGTCTACAAGAGACACTAACTGATACGTCCTTAAATACAATGTAGTCAAAAAAATTAGCAATTATTAGCACTATTTACAAGGCACAATAAATACACATGAATTAAAAAAGAAGGCTCCTTTACTAAAAACTGGCTGATACACAACTGCAAAGCTTTAACATAGAAAGGTAAAACTTACTAAAATTCACTCATATTGAGAGAACTTAGCTAGAGTTCCACGTCAGAATTTTCAGCCTCATCAACCACCCAGGGGATGACTTCCGTCATTCTGACCTTTAGTCTCCAAAGACCTGGGCATGCCTCTCTCCCCAGAGGGCTGACTGAGTTCAAAGTTGACAGTGTCCCTTTCTGGATAACCTCATATGGTTAATTAAATCACAGCAGCCTTTTAGGATTTGTAAAATTGTCTTAAAGCAATCATGCTCCACAAGTGCCTTTGAACCTGAATGAGACAGATCCTTCCATCCATGGAGCAGGTGAGCCCTACAGTCACTGAGTCTTAGCCTTGTTTGTCTGGTTACAAATTTAACGTCAGCCTCTTTCCTCACATCACAAAAAGGCCAATAAAAGTGGTTTACCTTCCACTCTATGTAATTGCTTTGTGGGACAAAGAGTTTACCCTTTCCTACACACACAGAAATTTCAAATCCCTATAATTCTCATTTCAAGAAAAGATGTCAGACAAGAGTCCTCATTCTGAAGTTCATTGTCATTTCCACAATTTTACATGCTGCTAACTAATCGGAGGCGGCTATATCCCAGGCACTATATTTGCAGAAAATTTTGCAAACAGTTAGGATGTTGTCATACCTAGCACTGAACTCATTTACCCTGTCATTAGCTACATGCTACTCAAGTTGTCTACACATATAGAGCTTGTCTAGACTAGGATAAAAGATGTATGTTTTAAAAGTTACCTCAAACATTTTAAACTAACATCTTTTAAAAACTCTAGTATAGACAGGTCAAGTTTACTCCTGGGGGAATTCTGCACCACTGTGCATGCAGAATTCATTTCCCTCACAGAATTATTTTTCCCTCCACAGAAAGTACACTCTGCTGGAGAGGCACTGCAGTTATGGCTTTTGCCCACCAGGGGCTGCCGTGGCGCCAGAACAGAGGGCAGCTAGCTCATCAGCCATAGCAGCAAGCAGCTGATAAGGTGGTGGAGGAGAGTCTGTATTCCTCACAGTGCCCTGCCCATTGGGCCAGGTGAGGAGGCACAGGAGAGTGGGGCATATGGGGCTGTTGGGGAGGCTCACACACTGGGGTTCAAAAGGGCTAGTGAGGGGGACAGATTGGGGCAAGGGCTAAATGGGGCTAGGGGGTGCAGGGACACATGAGGATGGGGGAGGCAGTGCAGGTACACATAAGGACAGGGGCAGATGTGCCTGACTGAATGGGAGAGGCTAGGGGTCAGTCAGGGTCTGCATGGAGGAGGGTCCCCAACTCCCTAACAATCCCTCTCCCCCCCCCCCAGCCCCCTATGCCATACTTCTCCCACCCACACCCAACAACCCTCCAGGTTCACTCCAAGGCTTCTTCCCAACAATTACTTCCCTCTCCCTCAGCTCCTCTGTTACCCCTGACTCCTCCAAGCCTTTGCACTGCTTCTGAAGGGTGTGGGAAATACATTTCTGTATTGCAGTTTATATGAATTATTACTCAAAGTTATGTATTAATATGCCTAGTAAAGAACCTATTTGTCAAAAATATTTCCTAATTCTTTTTTGTCTGCACTGTTATAGACATACTTAACAGGTATTTTGAAATAAATTACCAAAATAATAGAAACTGGCATGATTATATGGTGTTATTTTGACAAATAAAATATGCAGAATTTTGCAATAGTGTGTGCAGAATTTTTTATTTCTTGGTGCAGAATTCTCCCAGGAGTACAAGTTGTATTTTAATCATGTTAACTGGTAGAGGTGATCCAGAGTTCACCCACTGTCCAATGATTTGCTTCGTGAGAGTATCTGCCTAATTGTTAGCATATCCAAAGACAAGAAATTTAGCAATAACACAATATAAAACTGAAAAGAGTATAAACCCTGTATAATCCGTATTCCAATAATAAAATACCTTGTCTCAAAGATCTTAAGCCAGAGTAGTGCTGTATAACAATTTTATTTTGGGAGAGGGGGCAAGATTAATGGTTTTCCTAATACTATAATAATAAGCAAAAATATTTAATTATTTTAATTTTAAAAAAATAGTGCTAAATTATCAAAAACAATAATTTAATCTAAATATGACATATACCTTAAAACATAACTGCTTTTTATAGTAGTAATTTGGGAATGGGTCATATTTCTCCACCATTTAAATTTAGTAAGAAAGTGCAGCCTTTTAGTCTGTCACTACAAATCTGTGCAAATTCCCTTTTTCTAGCTGACACACAGACAATAAAAATCAATGAAAAAGTTAATAATCATACCTTATATTTGGTCATGGTGCTAAAATGGTTGTTCCTGAAGAACACACAAAGTTCTCCTTCCTGAACTGCTGAAGTCAGTTCACATAACCCATGGTATGTCAACTGAGTAGCTGTGTTGTTCAGAAATTGTTCAGCTACAAATCCTATAAAAGCAATGCAGATTATTAACTGTGTGTCCATCATACACATCTAAATACATACATACCTACATAAAAAAAATTAGATACATCAAAAATTCACACTGTCAGCTAGTAAAATGAACTCTCAAGGCATGATATATATCAAGTTAGATTTCACTAGAAGAAATTTTACAGCTGTAACACTATGACATTACCCAGGGTACAATCTGGACTGATGGACAGCTGGATCCCCTCAATTCTCCAGCCTGGGATGCCTTTTACATTGCTTAGCTTTTGGACCAACCACTCCTGATCTGCTCTCACACAGCTTTCAGTATGTAAATTACTCCCAGCTATACTGCATGAGTGCTAGCCACTCTTGAATTACACTGCAGAGTAACACCAGCGAATTCCCAGTCCCAGACTTTCTCCTAGAAATGTGCATCTTGTATTGCCCAGCCCTCTCCTGGACAACACATGCTCATATAAATACAATATACTTTATTAAAAGAAAACATTATGTACAAATCCTGTTATCCCAAAGTTTCCCAAACAGTTCAATCCATGCACACTGGCTTAGACAAAACAATAAAACAAGTTTATTAACTACAGAAAAAGTTTTGCGTGATTACAAGTAATGAGGCATAAATGTCAGGATTGGTTACAAAGAAATAAAAGACAAGAATACAACTAATACCTAACTTAATAAGCTAAGTGAATTTAAAGCAAAAAAAGTCTCTCTCCCCACATGCTTTAACACTCTTACTGGCTAATTTCGTTTCATACAGGATTCCCCCTTCAGTCCAAAGCTGTTTCTTTGTTCCTCAGGTGTTGTTGTTGCCATTGATAGAAAGAAAGGGAGGAATGTTTGGGGCACGTGTTCCTGTTTCTTATAGTTCTTTTTCTTTTAAAAAGATCTCCAGCTGCCGTTCAGGAGACAGAAAATCTGTGGGGATGTGAACCTCCAGCTGTTTCTTTGCCAAAATGTAGCTCTCTCACTCACACCCTTTCCTGCCAAAGAACGGCCACTTAACCAGGTGATAGTCCATCTGATTTTTTTGACACGTAGATGAAGCGTCAGTTTGCCTCTTGTCATTGAGGAACTGGTTTGTGCCTGCTTTTCTAAACTTCTAACATCTCAGTAATCTTATACAGTAGAATCTTGTAACTTTACCTATAATGTTGCCACACATTTTACCAAGACAATAATGATCAGCCAATTATGAGTTTTCAAATGATACCTAACAAGGCATACTTTGTACAAAATTTATTATAGTCTTGTAAAAAAGGTTAACATAGGGATACAGTCGGTCTCAAAAGCATTTAATTTTTTACTGAAATCTTATTGCAGTCTTTTTGTTCTATGTTTGTACAGTGCCTAGCACAATGGGGTCCTGGTCCATGACTAGGGCTCCTACGTAATACAAATCAATAATAAATAAATAATAATTTAACAGAGTTTACTGGGATTTTTTAAAAAGTATCTGGTAAAATGCACTGTTTTTGTACAAATCATGTTTTGTGACTTAGCACCATGTGATCTTGATTAAAAAACAGCACTATAAAAAAATCAAGGTAGCATATTAATTGGATTAAAAACTGGCTACCTGGAAAATCTCAGGTGCTAACTGTAAATGGAGAATCATCATCCAATCTGACAAGATTACAAATGTGTCTAAGGGAACATAGGCTCTGGTTTCAATGAGTCCAAATATGCCCCTATAAACTGTACCATGTGTACAGGAATTAATGTGGACTTTTTTTTACATTCAGCTACAGATACATTCAGATCCAACTCCTGGAACAGAGCATGGGCCATCTGGGTAGAAGACAGCAGTGCTTCGTAGGAACGGCCCTTGAGTAACTAGGCATAGAGGTACAGGAAGACTAGGATCGCTTCTTGTTGGAGTTAAGCAGTCACTACTGTCAGGACTTTTGAGAACACCCTTCGGGCTGAGGAAAGGCTGAAAGGAAGCACTCAGTATCGGAAATTATCCTAGCCAATAGTGAAGCATAGGTATTTCCTATGTGATGGGTGTATTGTTATATGGAAATAGGCATCTTGTATGTCAAGAGCTGAAAATCAATCCCCTTTCTCTAGTGAAGCAATTACAGCTGCCAGAGTCAACATCCTGAATTTTTGAGAATTTACTACCTTGTTTAGAAGTCTTAGATGTAAGATCAGACTCCATCCTCCATCGTCCCTTGACAGAAGGAAATACTTTGAGTAAAATCTCATGCGCTTTGTGAGGAGGAACTGGCTCTATTGCTCCTAATCAAAGGAGAGTTCACTTTTTGTCTCAATAAAAGCTAACAAGAGGGGCCCTAAAAAGGGACAGGGAAGTGGGGGGGGGGGGGGAAATGAAGGTTGGAGTAACAAAATGGATGGTTTAACCTGATGTTATGACCTCTATGACCCACTTGTCTGTACCATGGTGGAGGTAGGCAAGCTGGTCTCCAAAGGAGGAAGGTGGGCTAATAAGCACAGCTGTAAATCCAGAGGCACAGGTGGATTTGAACCCTCAACCAACCCAAAAGTGTTGCTTCGAAGACGGCTGGGTGGTCATGGAGGGCGGTTGTGCAACCCCCTTTTTTCTGAAATCTGTCTTTGTGAGTGGTTCAGTGGATCTATAGGATCTGGAAAACGGAGTAGGATGTGATCTCTGGGCAGTCTGTGACCTACTAAACCTTTTCTTATATGTCGGTGTATATATGCCTTGAGATCACAAAGTAGCCCTGGGGTCCTTTAAGACTCATCCATGGTCTCTGAGAACAGTTTAAGACCGAAAGGGAGATCATCTACGCTGTTCTGTACTTCTCTCAAAAACCCTGAAAGATGGAGCCATGACGACTTCTCAGAACCACTACCATGGAGAAGCACCTGGCAGCAGTGTCCACAGCAGTTCTGGCCACCAACTGGCTCTCTGCAATGGACTGGAATTGCGCCCTATGTTCTTGTGGCAGACGTTCAACAAAAGCCATGAATTAGTTATAATTTGGCCATCTCCACCTGATAATTCGCGATCCTGAACTGAAGGGCTGCTGATTAATAGGCCGTTCACCCAAAGCATTTTCTGGTCTGTCTCATATGGGGGAGGGGGGTGAGGGAAGAGAGAAGTGCTGCTCCCCCCCCTTGTTTACTGCATCCACCACCAGGGAGTTAGGTGGGGGATGGTAGAACAAAAAAAATCCCTAAGGGGAACACTTCTTATCCACCTATTTACACATGGGTAGAATAGTGGCAAGTGTCTGCCAGATCATCTTAGCGAGATCTAGGAGCACCTCACTAATTGGTAACACACCCTTGAGGAGTGTAGCTGACCACAAGATATTCGACACTTTGTGCTGTGAATCCTTGTCCTCCTCGAGAGAAATATAACGGGGTCAGCTACCCTCTTTATGAAGTCTTTACATTGCTGAAAATCACTGACCCTGGATGGTAGTGGAGGCATAACCACCTCGTCCAGATACGAGAATGAAATAGGTGTTTGAGGGTGGCCTGCTTATTCGCCCTAGCTTCCTGCTCCTCAGATGTTCCCTCCTGGGTGGGGGCTGGTTGGGGAGGAGAGTGCTGTACAATTCTGCCCTCCCTATGAGATTTTGCCAGACCAC
This sequence comes from Macrochelys suwanniensis, assembly GCA_033296515.1. Classification (NCBI taxonomy): domain Eukaryota; kingdom Metazoa; phylum Chordata; order Testudines; family Chelydridae; genus Macrochelys; species Macrochelys suwanniensis. The sequence continues at coordinate 60,425,429 of CM065785.1, forward strand.
AGGTACATTGGTGTTGATAAGCAGCTCAGGGCCCCAGAATGGCCACTGGGGGGCCCATACAGAAGTGGAAGTGGCGTGCATGGTTTCACTACCCTTGATAAATGAGCTTCATCTTCCCTATGACTTTCAGAGAATGGGATCCTGAATGGATGTGTGGAGAATCATGAGCAGAAATAGAGAGTACTGACTGCAAGTCTCCTTCATCCTCCTCTATCTAATCAAAAGGGGGAGCACCTGCAGGAAACAGTGGAGAATCCTGCAGTACTGGAGGACAGTAGTCCAGAGATCAGGTTTCAGTACTAAGAGATACTCAGTACCCATCAGGAGTGGAGACTCTAGTTCATCCATTATTGAGAGGTCCTTAGTATAGCTGAATTCCTATGGTACTGAGTAAAATAATAATAAACGGAGATATGCCAATCTCCTAGAACTGGAAGGACCGTGAAAGGTCATCGAGTCCAGTCCCCTGCCTTCACTAGCAGGACCAAGTACTGTTCCCTGACAGATTTTTTTTTGCCCCAGATCCCTAAACGCCCCCCTCAAGGATTGAACTCACAACCCTGGGTTTAGCAGGCCAATGCTCAAACCACTGAGCTATGCCTCCCCGCCCAAATCATGCTGTAGGGGGAGCAGTACCCCTGCAGTAGCTAAGACCATGGTCACCAAAGCCAACAGTGGACATACCAAAGTAGACATCGATGGTGTCTGGTGCTGTTGCTTGAGGGTGCTGCATGCATGGGTACCGAGGGCTGGGCTAAACTCAACAGTGCCAGTCCCAACTCTCTAAGCTTGCCCTCCTTGCTGGTAGAGGTTACCAAGACCCTATCAGAACCATGTCTTTCCTTTGTGGTCTGGGATTTTATGGCCCCACCTGTCCTGGAGGAAGAATCCTTCAACTCAGAAGGTAATAAGTAGAGATGTCAAGGCTTTGGAGACCTAGGTCTCACCAAAGACCCCGACCTTTTCAGAGCTGGCTCATTAAGGTGAGAGTCTATGCTCCTCTTTTTGGAAACTTTCCCTGAAGGCTTCAAAACGACTTTCTCAAGGGAAGCCTGCGGGGTGCTGGATCTGTCTGGAGACAGATGTATAGGTTGATTTACTGACCTGACTCAGAAGCTGGCTGAAGGGAACATTCCATCATTATCAGTCTGAGTTTAATCTCTCTATTTTTCCTTGCCCTGGACTTGAGGGCCAGGCAAAAGTTGCACTTCTGGGAGACATGGGACTCCCACAAGCAACAGACACAGATTGGCCATCTCCCACAACACTTCAGTAGTAATTCAGGTCTGTTGATTGTTTTTTACTGAAAGAGAGTCTATGGATTGCTGGAGAACTAGTAATATTATACTACTGCAGATACCAAGAAAAAGAAATGTGAGAGGGGAATTTTTATTCACACTACTTAAAACTGTCTGCTTTAACAACATCTATTTAGATCAGAGGTGGGCAAACTACGGCCCGCGGGCCACATCCGGTCCATGGGACCGTCCTACCCAACGCTTGAGCTCCTGGACCGGGAGGCTAGCCCCCGGCCCCTCCACTGCTGTCCCCCTCCCCCACAGTCACGCTGCCGCGCAGGTAGCATGGCTGGCTCTGCCTGGGCAGCTTCCAGTCCTGCCGCTCTGAGCGGCATGGTAAGGGCACGGTGGCAGGGGGAGGTTTGGATAGGGGCACAGGGGGCAGTCAAGGGACAAGGAGCAGGGGGCAGTTGAATGGGGTGGAGGTTCTAGGGTGGGCGGTCAGGGGATGGGGAACAGGGGGGGTTGGATGGAAGCAGGGCTCTGGGGGGCTGTCAGGGGACGGGGGATTGGATGGGGGGGGTTCCAGGGGGACAGTTTGGGGCAAGGGGTCCTGGGAGGGGGCTGTCGGGGACAAGGAGCAGGGGGGGTTGGAGGTTCTGAGGGGGGCAGTCGGGGCGGGAAGGGGGAGGGGAAGGGGGAGAGGGTCTGATGCAGTGCTATAAAATCCTCTTACCAGTAAAGGGTTAAGAAATGCAGGTAGCCAGACTGACACCTGACCTGGCTGGCATCTGACCAATGAGGGGACAAGATACTTTCAAATCTTGGGAGGGGGGGAAGGCTTTGTGTGTGGCTCTGAGTCAGAGTGATCTTGGGAGACAAGAAGGACCTGCAGAAAATCATTCTCACCAAACCTCACTTTTCTAAAGTAAGTTTAGTCAGCATTGGAATAGGTTTCTGTTTGTTTTGCTTGCTGAGCTTTCCCTGTGTTAGAGGGAGGGGTTATTCCTGTTTTTTCTATAACTTTAAGGTTTTGTCCAGAGGGGGAATCCCTCTCAGTTTGGAAATTGAGTACCCTGTAAAATAGTTACCATCCTGATTTTACAGAGATGATTTTACCTTCTTTGTTTTAATAAAATCCTTCTTTTAAGAAGCTGACTGTTTTCTATGGTTTTTAAAACCCCGGGGGTGGGTTTTTAGATCACTGTGTAACCAATTCGTTAGGAGATTATTCTCAAGCTTCCCAGGAAAGGGGGTGTACAGGCTTGAGAGGGTATTTCGGGGGGAAGGGGAACTTCAAGTGGTTCCTTTCCCGGATTCCTGTTTAAAACACTTGATGGTGGCAGTGAGAGAAGCATTTCTCAGGGTGCAGGGAATTTTGTACCTTGGGGGTTTTAACCTAAGGTGGTAGAAACAAGTTTAGGAACTCTTCATGCGGGTCCCCACGTCTTTACCCTAGAGTTCAGAGTGGGGAGGGAACCCTGACAGAGGGGGCTGTCAGGGACAAGGAGCAGGGGGGGTTGGAGGTTCTGAGGGGGGCAGTCGGGGCAGGAAGGGGGAGGCGGTAGGGGCCAGGCTGTTTTGCACCCTGATATGGCCCTCAGGCCAAAAAGTTTGCCCACCCGATTTAGATTAAATGCCAGCTTTTGTTTTGTTAGGCAAGCTCAACAGTTCAAATATCTAACCTTCCCAGGATCCCAGTTCACATCTCCAGGTCCTATAAGGGACTTGGCATTTCTGATATTAGTAAGATATGAACTAAATAAAAAAACCATGCATACACAAACTTTTCAGGCTCTCTTTAAGTATTATGACGATGCGCAAAAAAGTATGCAACCAGTTTTTTGCGCCTCCCTCACCCTCCAGATCAGCTTTAAAAATGTTCTTTACATGTGCTTAAAGCAATTTTCAACGTCTTAAATGTGGCCAATCAAAAATAATTTTTTACCAACACTGTCAGAAGCATTTCAGTACAACAGCCAGTTACTCACCTATTTTCAACTTTCTATTTCCAACAGTTTGGGCTATAAAGCTGTTTAATACAGATTGTAAAAAAAGGGAGAAGTGATGTGTTCCCTTATGAGCACAGTGAAAACTCAATCATATTAGAGCCTTCATAAGGATTATTCCATTTAACGGTCTTGCACTTACTATAGTACAGGCTCCTTATAAGCAAACAAATACCTCAGGTTTTCCAAACAGTTAAATTTAACAGTTTTACAGGGTCACAGGATTTTCCAAAAAACAAACAAACAAAAAAAAACCCCAACAAAAACAAAACAAAAAAAACACCAACCCCAACTACCTTTTTGGATGTTTTTCCATACCTGGTCCCTGTCCAAAGATGAACTTTTCTCAAAACACCAAACCAAAATCTTCATTCATTTTTTGGTTAAGTAAGAATGAAAAAAAAATCATTTTTCAAACATGTAGCTCCAAAACAGCTGAGCTTTGAAGCCTTGCCAATTTTGTACAGCTGACAATGCCTTTGTTAGATTGACCAGTATATATCAAGACTATATATCAACACTGTAAATCTTATTTGTATTCCACTATTACCTTTATTTTTATAAATAATTCTGTAAACAATTCTGTAATTCTCTTAATATCATCATGGTACAGGGACTATTATAAAGCTCCACAATCTGTTATTTGGCAGCCACTTTTAAATATGGACAAAATGAGTTTTAGAATGTCATGACTCTGTAGAAAACCTAAAATAGTTGTATCAATAATATGGAAAATTACCACTTTTCCAACAATATTTCCAATGCACTCATAAACCATGTCGTATTTATTCTAAATTTTGAGTTAAGCATTCATGTTGTGGTTCCAGATGGTGCCTGCCTATCCAGGGAAGATGGTAAGTAGCTGAAAGGATTCCAGGTAGAGGTGGATAGCACAGGGGTATTGTCTCCCACAATGTAATGGGAGCTAAAAGGTAGCCCCATTATAATAATAGATAATAATAATTGTATACTTGTTAAAACAAACTGGCTTATATAGTTATCAGTTTAGAGCAAATGCACATATTAGTTAAAACTTTAAAGTTTTAAGTGGGTCAAGGCCATTATTTGGGCTCTTATTTAGGCATTTCTGAGTGCACTGCCTAAATCACTTTTGAATATGAAATTTAGGCTCAAATCAATTAGGTGTTACAACACTGAGGGCAGCAATACCTAAATACCTTTAAAAATCTGAGGTTCAGTGTTTACCTAGTTGACCTATAGTAGTTTACCTAGTTGACCTATTTTTTTGAAGCACTATTTATATTTTCATTACAGTAGCACATAGAGGCCCCACCTGAGACTGGGGGTACTACTGTGCTAACCACTATACGAATTACATAGTAGGAGACAGAATTTATAATCTGAATAAAGACAACAACGGGTTGGAGGAGAAACAAAGTTCATAGAGAAATGAAACTGACTTGCCTTAAACCACACAGCAGCCAAGTGAGCAGAGCCAGGAATAAAACCTAAGTCTGCCACAAAAGGGCACTGGAATAGGATTTGAGAGAGTCCCCAGGTGCAACCTGGACTGTGGGACTGCTTAGCCCTCCAAACTACCAGCCTGGGTTGGCTCTCACATTGTCAGGCTCATGTCGAACACAGAGGTTCTCAAACTGTGGTTCATGGCCCACCAGTGGTCTGTGAGCTCCAGTCAGGTGGTCCGCAGAGAGAGTTCCCTCTAAGGTGCATGTCTGGGCAGCTACACACAAGAGAATGAAGGGCCACCCACCTAATTAGCAGAGCCGCACACGTGTGGCTCCACTAATTAGGTGCCTGGACCCTGGAGAAGATCCACATGTAAGGTGAGGTGGTGGCCTTGGGGGGAAAAAGGGGGTAGGTGGGAGGGGGCAGTGGGGTGAGAAGAGGGGGCTGGGGGAATTTGGGATGTGCAGGGCTGCGGCAACCAGAGAAAAAGAGGTGATTTTCCCCAGCTCCAGGGCTGCGGCTGCCAGGGAGAGATGACCCTCCTTCCCAGCTTCAGCTCTGTGGCTGCTGCAGCAGGGGAGAGAGGTAAGTCTACTGATATTAAAATACGGGTTATGTGCTTTTATTTGTAGAACAATGTTAATTATTAATTTTTTTATATAGTGCTTTTATCCAATAGTTAGCTAACAATGATCTTTCCAAATGTTATTTGTATTAAGTGGTCTGCAGAGATCCTTAATTTTCAAGTGGTCCATGAAAAAAAAGTTTGAGAATCACTGCTCTAACAGGCAAGGACACACCCAACTGAGTTACATGAATGATCTCCCAGCCACTCATGAACCATCAATAGAGGCTCCAGCCAATTCCCTCCAGCTCCCCAGCCTTATACCCCAGAAATGTACCATCTTGCACTGGTCAGATGCCTGACCAGTGCAAGTTCATATTTAGTTTGCCACTTCTTCATAGGGAAGTGGATATGCACCTGCCTTTGTAAGAGAAGCTGAGATTTCCCAAGCACTTCCACCAAAACACACTTTTAGGTAAAATATAAAATAGATTTATTAACTACAGAAATATAGATTTTAAGTGATTATAAGTGGCAAGCACAGAGATCAAAGTTGGTTACCTAAGAAATAAAATAGTTAGAATTTAAACTGCCTTTCTAACAGACTAAACAAGATTTGAATCAAGCAGTGTCTCAGCCTAACAGATGATACAAGCAGGTTATAGTTCCTCAATACACAGAGAGACTGGACTACCTTCCAGCCTGAGACCAAACTTCCCTAGTTCAAAATCTCTGTCTTCTAGATGTGCTTCCAGGTGTTGAGATGGGGGTGGAGGAAGAGAGGCCAAGTGATGTCACTGTCTCTCTTTCTATACTTTCTTCTAGCTGCTAGAAAGATCCTTGCTGTGACACAGGGATCAGTCAGTCCCCATTGGACAAGCTATCTCCACTGCTCTAAGGAGCCTCTGAGATAGCCCGTCAAGAAAACAATCCTATCAACGCTGTCTGGGGCCTTCTTTGTTGTAACTGAAAGGCTGGCTGTGGACATTCCCAACCTCACAACATATTTCAGTAACACATATAGCAATACTTAACTTCATATACAATGACAGTACATACAATCCAACAGGATATTAAATGTTCAACAGATCAAGACTTGTTAAATGATACCTCACAAGGCATACTTTGTACAAAACACATCATAATCATAGGATAGTGATGAATATGGGGGGTCTCAGGGTGCTACTTTAAGGTACAGAGCGTCACACCTATCTCTGAAACACACTGCCTCAGGTATAAAACCTTATGGAACTGAAGAGGCTAGAAAGTTTGCAAAAGTCACAAAGCATTGTGGAACTAAACACTGGTCAGGCTTGTGCTACACCCCTGCTGATATTGACAAACAACATTTTCACAATGGCTTCTGTGGAATATTTAGAAATAGTATTGTAAAGACTACTAACTTTAAATTAAAAATGGAGTCTACCCATGAAATTTTGATTGAAGTTTAAATAGAAGTAGAGCCAAAGTATTAAAGTAAGGCTATCTGTAGAAGAATCAGAATGATGCTTTGCACCAGTCCTGAAATTTCAAGAATAATCTTTAGCTCTTCAAACTCTCAAACTACTTACATATACTTGCAGTTGTATAGAAAACTGAATATGTGAGGATACATACTTGTTTTCAGAGCACAATGGATTTAAACCTTGCTGTAACTGAAAAGTTGAATGCAAAACTCTAAGCTTCTGTAGAACATCACTACTTATGACCCCCAGTACCGATTAAACTCTCTGCCTCTCACAGTGCAACAAATATAATGAGCCACTAATGATGCCTCCAAAAATTCATCCCTGCCTGATTCAACTATAGTCTATGGATCAAACTTTAGAACAAAAATGGAATTTAATATATTGTATTTTTTGTGAAAAACATGCTCACTCACACATGTGCATTTTTACTAACACTATTTTTCATATCCCTTCACCAGTAAAGGAAGGCTCCCTTATTACGGAGTCAGAAAGAGAACAGTCTCAACAATAACGTAAAAATAGTTTTTCTTTATGTTTCCAATCTGAAATCTTGAGACCTACCATGCGTAGAAGTACTATACCTTTCTAATAATAGTGATTTTCCCCTTTCCAAATGATATAAAGTTCCCATGTCTAGACATGATATGTTAAGACATAGCAGATCTGAAATCTGTCACTGACCCATGACGGAATGTTGCCCATGAGACCTCAAACTAATGAAATTCTGTAAGGAGAGAAAGATTTCTCCACCTTTTTAAAAACTTAAAAATAGCAGAGCTCAGAGGTTTGCAAAGCTCTGCAAATTCCACCCCCAGAGGGCAATCCCAGTGCAGATGGTTTAATGGGCAAAGATGCAGGTGAGGAGATTTAATGCACAAAGATGCAGGTGAGAAGATTTAATGCGCATGATTAATGCAGTTTATCACATGGATGTCAGCACCACGTGCCTGACTACATATACAGTAGGCCAATATACAAAATGTATAATTAAAAAACATTAAATAATTTAAAATGTATAAATGGATACTGCACTTCATTAGTTCCAGTAATGAAAGAAGAAACAAAATTTACAATGGCAGCATTCACCCACCTTCACTAACCAGCTCACTGTTGTCCGACTGTTTACAACAGATTATCTTCTCCACCAATTGATTGTAACTACAATTACCAACTGCCTTCACAATGTCAGCAATCTGGAAAAACAAATAATTCATTTATCTCTATGAAGAACAGAAAGTCCATTGTTTGTTCCTGTGTGCCTACTGGAACTATTCATAACGCAAGATAAAATAATATAAAAAATGAATTGTCCACAAGAGGTTTTAGTCTTTTGGCTATACCATACTAAGGTCAATACATAGCCCTGGTTCAAAAAGCTTTAGCCCAAGGATGTTGCACACATTTTGTGGCGAGTGCAAAATTCAATTTTAATTATGGAGTATGAGCTAGGGTTTAAGTTGAATACTACACACTGCCCTAAATACACAGTAGAATATTCAGTTATATCAGTGGGTGATCTACATAAAAAGATCTGGGGTGGAATCAGTCTCAAGCAATACCTCAACTTTCAGTTTTTTTGGGTTTTTTTTCAGTTATGTGTTATTGGCACATTCAGCTTCACTTAGTGGGGAATATGCTACTTTAAAAAAACAACAACATTTTTTCATCTTCCTTCCTTATTCCTTTTTTTCTGTATCATGCTTCATACTTTCTAGAGCTATTGTTGCAGGCAGACTCAGGCTTGCATTAGTTGTACTTGGTACACATCTAGAAGATTCTCTGCAACTATGAGAGTTACAAATTTTATTTTTTAAATGTGAAAACTTTGATTCTGCAGAATCTGTGTGTCATGTGGGTCACATAAAATCAATCAATACATGCCTACTTAAGCCACATTTCTTTACTGCTTTTTAGAATACATTAGAATGTGCTGCAAATCACTTACATGTATGTTCCAGAGGATCTCAAAGTTAAAAAATGAGATGGCTTCATCTAGTAGTATTCTTTATTTTTAAATACTCACGCATTTAGCACACAAAAAATAATGCATTCCTATTTTTAGAAAGGCTATTACAAAGTTTTCACAATTTAAAAAATTGTGTCTGCCACAGTTCTCTGGACGCTCATACAAATCTTGATCTATACAAAATCAAGTTAACTAACGTCAACTAAATTGAAAATGTAGATGTTAACTGTTACATAAATATTTTCCATCCTCATCCCCTTGGAGAAATACCTGAGGGAACAGTTAGCTTTTTACATTAAAGAAGTAATGTAAAAAGCTAAGGAAATTCTGGATCTGTTAGGGAAATGATTTCCAGAATTAAGGTTTCTCCATTAAGACATCCTCCCGACAAAATCTGAAGATACTCAAATCTTGAAACTATACCATGAGCATGTCAGCGGATTTAAACCATATTGGAAGATCACAGAGTCAGATGCTCAAGTAGCTGGGACAAAGATTTTAAGTTGGTATTTACCAAGTTAAGTTCTTCAGACCAGGGACCACTTCATGGGTTTCTAAATCAGTGGGGCTTCAGTTATAGCTGGTGCCACAAAGGACTAACCTAATAATAATAACTATTAAGATCAGTAAGAAAAGGCTTGATTTGCACCTGGAAGCAAATAGGAAACCAGAAAAGTTTTGGAACACCAATATGTGCTTCTCCCTTGGCCAAAACTACAACCTTCTACAAACTATTGTTTCTCCTGTTCTCCAACATTGTCACCCATAGAGTTCACAAAGGTCTGGACTATAGATGTAGGGTGCACATCAGAGAGAGATGGGTTGCTGTCTATAGTGCTAAAAAGAGTTGAAAACATTTTCTGGCCAAGCAAATTGCTAGGTGAAATAAAAAACAAGTAGAAAAAAGCCTAGATAATTACAAGACAGAGTCACAAATCATTAGGAACACATCAATCATATAGACAGGCTGCTCTAGCCATATAACTCCCCAGCCAAACAGTATCACCTTCCTTTCTTAATTGGATGGCGCCTCAGCCAGCCCTCTTAAACAAAATTATATCTTAAGATAGAAAATTCACTTTTTCAACTTCGTTTTAATGCTCTCAGTTCTTGAAACAGAAGCTGCTAAAAGCAGGTAGGAATTTCAGGAAGGAGGGAAGTCACATCACATTCACTAACTTCTTAGTGTCCAAACTCTTATATTAATAATCAAGGTAAGAAATGAATACCACTCCTGGAAAGGGCAAAATAAAACTCAATACTTCCCTAGACCAACAGTGCTATTTTGCACTGATGCAGGACTTAAAATAGACTTGTCTAAAATCTGGAACTCTCTAACATTCAATCATTGCAAAGTTATAGTCCCTTAAAATGAACAGTATGATTCACACCACTCTTCAAGGTGAAATTGTAATCTTTCTGGGTGCAGACTCAAAAGAAAACATGATCATCTCACTGTGACTACTGTCTACACAACAAGAGACTATGAGCCTTAGGTTAAAATTAAACAAGAATCTGAAAATTCTGATGTGCCATACACATCTTTGAAGCTCTTCAAACATTCCCCCAGTAAAATGTAAAATAGTTCAGACAGGAAATAGATAACTCATCATCTAAGCTATTTTGCTTACCTGAGGATCCACTAACCATCCATGGTACAAAGGGATATCAAGAAGGTCAAACACTATGCATTCAGGTGTGTATTCAAATACTCGTACACCAGTGAACTTCACGTTCACATCCAGACCTGTCTGTAGCTTATGTAGGATAGCCATTGCATCACTCATATTCTGACAACAGAAGGAAAAATACAGATGAACCAAATGGACAGCACTAGAGAATTTTCTACACTTGGTAGCTACTCTTGTAAGTTAATCATTCATCCAATTCAGTGTTTTATATAAAACTTGCAAAAGGGCACATTAGGTAAACAATGGATTCAATACATTTTCTCATTAGTTACACAAGTATCACAACTTAAGATGCATCTTCAAATACAAGAACATATAAATTCACTTACAATTTTATGTAACAAATAATCTACATGTACTAAACAGCACAATTTAAGTTCATTAAACCTATTTATATCTATTGAGGTAGTACATCAGAGGTCCCGGTCCCATATGAAAGGCACTGTACAAACAATATAACAAAGACAGCTCCTGGCCTGAAGACTTAAAGTAAACAGTTAATTTATTTTGAAAGATCAGTTTTCCTACTTTCCAGCCCTGACTTCAATGTATTGATTTGAAGGAAGGGAAAGTAGCAATGCACAGAAGAGTCTGGAATAGCATTTGAGACATAAGTTTGTTATAATGCCCACATCAGCAATGGCTGAAGACTCTGGTTCCATGTTACACAAATAAAGGAGCTGTATTATGGAACTCGAATGGATGAGTGGGACATGCAGAGATGCTGCTGACAGGGTGATAAAAGTTATTAAACAATGTTAGTAGCCGCAAATATGATAGTAACTTCCTGCATTCTTCCAGAGCAGGTCTGCAGAAGTGGAAGACTGCCATTTGCAGTTTCCTCACTCAGCTGTGTCTGACTTCATGCTGCATGTCACTTCTGCCTCTAAAGTTCAAAAAAAAAAAAAAGGGGGGGGGGGTGCTTTGAGTAATTCCTCTTTTCTCTCTCCACACCCCCAAAAGCCCCAAGCCAGACCCTTGGGAGAAAAGGTGGTTACAGGAATGTCATCTTTTCCCATGGACAAAGTCCCATACTTCCGGAGATGTTCTTCTGAGTCCTAACCCATATATGAGGGCAACACCTCTGCTTTCAAACAATGAATGGAGACAAGGGCCAGAAAGATAAAAGGAACCAGAACTATACAGAATGAGTTTTCAAATCTCAAATAGTTTTGATAAACTGTAATTATTAAAGTAAAATAATGTTGGGAAGTGAAAATTGACCATTAATCTAAATAGCAAAAGCAGCAGCTGAAAGTGCTTGATGTCAACAAGAGACAAAATTAGAGAATTAAACAGTAAGTCAGCCTTACAAAATTCTACTTGCTCACTAACTCAGAATGAGGTTTTAGTTTGTTGTCCCCCAAATTTCGTTGAAGAAAAAAAACTTGGAATGAGGCTTTAGTTGTTAAAATAGGTGAGTAATATATTAAGATCACCACCACCTCTGTAGAAGGTTCACCCTGAGCACTAAACAAATGGAAAAAAAAATCCACTTCATATTAAAAGTAGTAAATTCCTGCAACATTCCAAACACTAGTTGTTTCAGCTGTAGGAAACATGGCATATGATGGAAGTAACTCTTAAGGTGACATGTCCTACCTAGTTCTAGAGGAATCTGGCTTTGAACTGAGTTGTGAACTGTTCACCAAAACAAAAACACATACAAAGCATACATAGAGATTTTTCACTAAGCTTTAATGAGTGCTCATAAGGAAGGATAACAGCTGAAGCTATGCAAGTAAATACCTCCTACGGAAAGGAAATAAAGTAGGGCTGTCAAGCGATTAAAAAAAATTGTGATTAATCGTGCAATTAAAAAAATTAAGTGATAATTGCGCTGTTAAACAATAAAATACCATTTATTTTAAATATTTTTGGATTTTTTCTACATTTTCAAACATATTAATTTCAATTACAACACAGATACAAAGTGTACAGTGCTCACTTTATATTTATGATTACAAATATCTGCACTGTAAAAAACTAACAAATTTTTCAGTTTGCCTCATACAATACTGCAGTGCAATCTCTATTATGAAAGTTGAACTTACAAATGTAGAATTATGTACAAAAAAACTGCATTCAAAAATAAAAGAAATGTAAAACTTGAGAGCCTACAAGTCCACTCAGTCCTGCCTCTTGGTCAGCCAATCACTCAGACAAACAAGGTTGGTTACAATTTGCAGGAAATAATGCTGCCTGCTTCTTGTTTACAATGTCACCTGAAAGTGAGAACAGGAGCTTGCACGACACTGTTGTAGCTGGCGTTGCAAGATATTTATGAATCTTTAGTGCATTGGCACATGTCCCTTCATGCTTCAACCACCATTGCAGAGGACATGCTTCCATGCTGATGATGGGTTCTGCTTGATAACGACCTAAAGCAGTGCAGACTGACGTGTGTTCACTTTCATCAGAAGAGTCAGACGCCACTAGCAGAAGGTTGATTTTTTTTGGGGGGGGGGGGGGGGGGGAGCGGCGCTGGTTTGGGTTCTGTAGTTTCCGCATCAGAGCGTTGCTCTTAAGATTTCTGAACACATGCTCCACACCTTGTCCCACTCAGATTTTGGATGGCACTTCAGATTCTTAAACCTTGGGTCGAGTGCTGTAGCTATTTTTAGAAATCTCACATCGGTACCGTCTTTACATTTTGTCAAATTTGCAGTGAAAGTGTTCTTAAAACAAACACATGCTGGGTCATCATTCGAGACTGCTATAATATGAAATATAATTCCCCCCAAAGGTGTACAGTCACAAAATTCAATTGATGCATTATTTTTTTAACGAGCATCAGCAGCATGGAAGCTTGTCCTCTGGAAGGGTGGCCAAAGCATGAAGGGGGATACGAATGTTTAGCATATGTGGCATGTAAATACCTTGCTACACCAGCTAGAAAAAAGTGCCACACAAACAGCTGTTCTCACTTTCAGGTGACACTGTAAATAAGAAGCAGGCAACAGTATTTCCCGTCAATGTAAACAAATTTGTCTGTCTTAGCGATCGACAGAAGAAGAAGTAGGACTGAGTGGACTTGTAGGAGCTAAAGTTTTACACTGTTTTGTTTTAGAGTGCAGTTATGTACCCCCCCCCCCCAAAAAATCAGTACTTGTAAGTTACACTTTAACGATAAAGAGATTGTGCTTCAGTACATGAGGTGAAATGAAAAATACTACTTTTATTTTTACAGTGCATACATTTGTAATTAAAAATATAAAGTGAGCACTGTACACTTTATTTCAATTACAACACAGAATACAAATATTGAAAATGTGGAAAAACATCCAAAAATATGCAATACATTTCAATTGGTATTCTATTGTTATAAGTGCAATTAATCGTGATTACTTTTTTTTTTAATCGAGATAAAATTTTTTGAGTTAATCGCATGAGTTAACTGCGATTGACAGCCCCAATATAAATTAATAAGAGGAGGCATCTAAGATCAATGCCTTGTGAGACCTCCACACAGTTTTGCAGGATCATCCACCAAAACAGATGAAGGTATGACCTGAGAAGCAAGAGGAGAAAAAAAAGAAAGGGCAGTATCTTCCCATCAAGTGAGACCAGGATTTTGAGGAGAGTATTATTGCGGGGTGAAAAGTTGCAAAGGGCTCAAGGAGGCCATGAGATATGACTATCAAGACATCACTAAAATCTTTAAGAGCAATTTCAGAGGACCGAAACGGGTGGAAAACTGATTAAACGGGGATTCAGGATGGAGATGGTGGAGAGAAGGTATCAGAAGACCAGTCCCACTTCTGTTAAGGTGGCTGGAGGTAGAAAAGATGGGAATGTAGAAAAAGAAGGGCTAGATATCATTGGAGGTTAGGGAGAGTAAGCAGAAGAGGAAATGGAGTCAAAGGTAAGAGAACATGGAGTTAATGAAAGCAGTAGGAGAGGAATGAAGGGAAAGGAAGATAGTGAGATGAGGAAAGAGAATGGAGAAAATGACCAATGGGCTATGTGGTGAGCATCAAGGAGAAGTAAGTGGCAGACAATGATTAGTGAGCCAATTAGGTTAATAAGACAGTGAAATGGGTATGCCATGAAATGACCTGAAAAAATGAAAAGCAATCTACTAAATGGCAGTGAATTCCCAGGCAACTGGAACAATTAAACAATAGAGTAACCAATAGATTTCTAAGTTTAGTAGTTCATTTTTAAGCAAGTTAATGACTCAATAAACAGATAAGACGGGGCTTGAGTCTGTGTGTTAAGATATAGTAGAAAAGGAATTTTAAAAAAATTAGTGTACCTGCACACAGTCCAACTTCTCTCCTTGTAACTCGGTCAATTCAAAATGTATTTTCATTGAACTTCCTAAGGACATATCTGTGCCAATTTTTGAGTTTCTACCCCCAACCTCTAAGATACTAGGGAACTATCATTCAAAAAGGCTTTTTAAAAAAATGGCAAGAGTGTCAATTCCTCCAACCCACTACACATTCTCTCTTCCTACTTAAAATCAACTGAACTATTTTTACTCAGACCTCTAGTGGAGATCAAACCTGGAAAGTTTCATCCCAAAAAATGTAAAAGTTTGCAAAGTTATAACAGTTGAAAAGGACTTTTTAAAATGGCAATTCTCTATCTCCTTTAACCATAGGTATATGCTCCACTTGTATCATTTTTTTCTACAACCTATGATGTAATATCTAGTAGCACTATCTGCATGATGAGTCCATAACATTTTTTATGCAACCATAATTACAAAATGTAAATTACAGTTTAAAAAATGCACTAGAGTGATGCAGGTTTGCTGGCATATATAGGCCAGAAAAGTTTGACAAAGTTACCTTCATCATTAAATCCTTTATCACTGAATTGAATTTAAGCATGGCTGTGTTGCTGATTGAAAAGAAAAGGTTATTAGAACACATTACACTGCTCTACAGCCAAAATGCTTCTGAAATAAATGTAGTCAAACTTTACTAATTCTGGGTCACTGAGAATGAAAATGATGCTTAAAATTGTTGATTGGCTCTAGTTTTCAAGACATGCTATTGGGTCAGTATATACGACCCTTGACTTGGGAACGGCGGAGGATAAGTGAGTTATAAAGGGAAGGGATCTCAATTTAAACCAGAAATGACTAAAATACATCTTTGACTGGATCTATGAATAAATCTATAACTGGGTTTGGACAGTACTTGCTTTTTAGGCAAAACAATGAATGATGCAATCTGAAGCTGGTATTGCGTCATACATGATATGAATTGCATCATGTTATTCCTAGAAGTCATGGATGATGCAATCATAACGAAGCTTACATCACTCTGCTGAACAAATTGCCCTATATCAGCTCTAGAAATCATACAGTGTCGTGCTCTCTTATTTGTCAGTGTTTGATTTTGCAAAGGGACACATTTCTGTTTAGCCAAAGTGAGCAGAGATGCCTCGTACTTGTGTGAACAGTGCAGATAACTTCTGCTAGGTTTGTGGTGAAGTGACTTTTGCATCACAAAAGCACAGTATAACCACTGTGGTTAAGAAAGCCTATCACCTTTCTTTTGGCTGCAAAATTGGAGATCAGATCAGGACAAGAGGTGGGCCCCTCACATATGCTGCAACACTTGTGCACCAAATCTTCGCCAGTGGTTGAACAGGAAAAGGAAGTCTATGCCTTTTGCAGTGCCAATGATTTGGAGAGAGCCAACAGATCATACCAGCAATTGTTACTTCTGCATGGTGCCTCCAGTTGGGAAAGGTGTGTCAAAGAAGAAAAAGTGGACTGTGCATTATCCAAACATTCCATCAGCTATATGCCCAGTACCCCACGGAGAAGGACTGCCGGTTCCTGATGCACCAGAATCACTCTCACTTGAGTCAGACGAGGAAGAGGAAGAGGATGAAACTTCTGGTCCTGAACCATCAATGTCACAGGACCCACATTTTCTCCCATCCTCCTCCTCTGAACCACACCTCATCACACAAGGTGAACTGAATGACCTTGTCAGCGATTTGGAACTACCCAAGAGTAAGGCAGAGCTTTTGGGCTCCAGACTACAGCAGTGGAATCTCCTGGCAGGTGATGTTAGGGTTTCCACGTTCCGTGACCGTCAAAAGGATCTTGTCCCATTCTTCTTCATGGAAGGTGATCTTGTAGCCTGCAACAACATCGATGGTGTGATGGCAGCCCTCAACATCGTTCACGATCCAGATGAGTGGAGACTGTTCATTGATTCATCGAAGACGAGTCTTAAAGCTGTTTTACTGCATAATGGCAATGTTTTGCCATCAATTCCAGTTGGTCATGCAGTCCATATGAAAGAAACCTATGACAACATGAAACCACTTTTGAGGTGCATAAACTATGACCAACATCAGTGGCAGCTTTGTGGCGATGTGAAGGTTGTTGCTCTCTTGCTTGGTCTGCAGACTGGATACACAAAGTACTGCTGTTTTCTCTGCGAATGGGATAGTCGTGCAAGAGATTCCCGCTACATCAAGAAAGATTGGCCACTCCGACAGTCATTGGAGCCTGGGAGAAAAAGTGTTCAGCATCCTTGAATCAAGGAAGATTTTGTTACCACCCTTACACATCAAGCTGGGTCTGATGAAGAACTTTGTCAAGGGCATTGACAAAACACAAGCAGCTTTCAAGTACCTCCGTGGAAAATTTCCAAGGTTAAGTGAAGCTAAGATAAAGGAAGGTGTCTTTGTTGGTCCTCAAATTCGTGAACTTCTTCGAGATGATGCATTTGACCATGCACTGCGTGGCAAGGAAAAAAAGGCATGGAAAGCCTTCCAGTTAGTGGCAATACATTTTCTCGGAAACAACAAGGCAGACAACTACAGGTTGTTGGTGGAAAACCTCCTCAAGGCATACAAAAGCCTTGGTTGCAACATGTCACTAAAGATACATTTTTTGCACTCTCATCTAGATTTTTTTCCACCGAACTGCAGAGCAGTGAGCGACGAGCACGGTGAGCGATTTCACCAGGCCGTTGCAACAATGGAGAAACGCTATCAGGGCAAATGGAGCCCATCAATGCTTGCAGACTATTGCTGGACAGTGACAAGAGATGCTCCATTTAATGAATACAACAGACAAGCCAAGAAGCGCCGAGTAGACACTGAATAGGACTAAACTATGTACATAATAGTTTTTTGCCTTTTGTTTCATAATAAATTTTATTTATATAACCCTTTTGCTGATTTTTAAAGTGTTACATAAACAGGACAGGTGAAAAAGTATCATGTAAAGCAACCATAAACACATGAAAAGACCTAGGTTTACAATTTATGATTCAAACTCTGTCTACACAATATACATAGACATAAAATGTAAAAACTTAAATATCTGAGAAACAGTAGCCAGTCATTTTAATTGTCATATTTGAATTCAGCACATCAAAATACATACTAAATAGCACATTTTCTCTCTGAAGCAGACTTCTCCTCAAAAATTGTAGACCAGTGTTATCGTCATGATGTTACACAAAAATTGTAAATCAAGTATATGGAATCATTATGGACAACAAAATTAGTTTATGTGTAAAAGAAAATTGTACAAGTTGATAATTGTGGGTAAGATTGTACAAAGTTCTGTAAATAATAAGGGGGGGGAGGCATAGCTCAGTGGTTTGAGCAATGGCCTATTAAACCCAGGGTTGAGAGTTCAATCCTTGAGGGGGCCATTTAGGGATCCAGGGCAAAAATCTGTCAGGGGACAGTACTTGGTCTTGCTAGTGAAGGCAGGGGACTGGACTCGATGACCTTTCAAGGTCGCTCCAGTTCTAGGAGATTGGCATATCTCCATTTAAAAAAAAAAAAATTATTCTATCGTATTTAAGAAACAGTATGGTAATACATACACACAAGAAAACAAAGTTTCATCTCAATCTTTAACTCTGGCATTTAGTGACTTGAGAGCTTAAGCAACTAATGGCGTATTATGTTTTTCCATATAATTATTACTGTTTTGAGGGCAGATAAGTATTTTATACCTAAACTGATGAATTTCAATTACAATTTTGAGAATCTGATTTAAGTATAACGATCTCATTAATTTTTCATTTCTGCTAATTATTTGTCAAACTGGGTACCCTCTATTAAAACATCATGTAAAATGTACTGTTTGAAACCAAATAATTTCATCATCTAAATGAATTAAGTTTTGATCTATATAAATGTAAACTAAGTGTCTTGTCTATATCAAAAAGCACATTAAAAACTCTGCTCATGTAGAACTCTTGGCTTTGGAACCTGGCATGTGGAGACTGACCCACTATTCATAACTTAAATTGTATGAAAAGTAACTTCATGAAGCTAAGAACTGAGCCTATGGCTCCATATCGCTTTTACTAATATTCAAGCCAGGGCTTTATGCAGGCTACCAATTAAATACATTACTCCTGAGGGAATTCTGCACCGAAAACTTAAACGTTCTGCAAAATTCGGCATATTTTGTCAAAAACACCACAATATAATCACACCAGTTTCAAATTATTTTTGTAATTTATTTCAAAATACCTGTCAACAAGTATGTCTGTAACAATACAAAGATTTAGGAAATGTTTTTTGAGAAATAGATTCCTTACTAGGCATATTGATACATAACTTGAGTAATAATTCACTTAAATCACAATACAGAAATGTATTTCCCACACCCCTCAGAAGCAGTGCAAAGGCTTGAGGGACTCGGGTAATGGAGGAGCTGAGGGAGAGGGAAGTAATTGCTGAGAAGGAGCCTGGGAGTGAAACTGGACAGTTGCTGGGTGTGGGTGGGAGAGGTATGGAACAGGGGTTTTGGGAGGCAGGGGGAGAAATTAGGGCAAATTGGTGGGTTTTTTGCCTTTCTTGCAGTATCCTGAAAGTCCAGTCTTATGTTAATAAGGAAAAAGGACAGAATTTAAAAGTTTTAAGGTTATAAGTGGAGTAATTTCATCACAAGCGCTGTTCAGTATTGGTATGAAGTTTAAACTGCCCAGCTCCTAGAGGTAAACATGAGTAAAAGACCCAGGAGGTAACTGGTGGAAACTGTTAAACTGAAGGAATATGGGGAGACCTTAGAAGTCTCTGCAGATTGAGATACGTTTCATGTGTATATTTACTCATCCTCATGGGGAGAAGGCAAGAGGATTCAGAGGCTGCAAACTAGGGGTTAGTGGGAGTATTTTGCTTCCATCATGAAAGTGAAGTTACTAAAGTCCCATCCTGCCACTTGGAAATCCATCCCTGTGTCTGTTTCTTTCTCTTGCATGCACACACTGTAGTAGAATCAAGGTAGTACTCAAATTAAGGTTGTCTATATCTTCTAACTTTAAAGTGCTTGATTCTACAACCTTAAATAAAAGTTTTCCATCAACATATGGATTTCTCTCTCTCACACAACTTCCATTTATTTTTTTAAAGGCAAGACCAAGTTCTGCTGTGGACAACTGTAGTTGTGAAGTGTTAGGCAACCTTAATATTGGGATGGCTAACCTTACCTCTATAATGGAGTCCACTATGAAAAAGTTTGAGAACTCCTGGTTTAAGTTTATAACACAGATTGATGAGAGCCCAAATTTTGGGTCCCCAGCTTGTAAGGGATCCTGCCTGAAAGATGCTGTCAAGCAGTTGGGGAAGGACTTATTGTGCTGTAGGAAGGCATCAGGCAGGTGTAAAATATGTTAATAGGTTTCCCCTCATCCACTGGCTGCACTGCAGGTGGGTGTGATTTGAGAGAGACTATTGAGAAATAGAAATTTAAACAATATTTCTTTGCGGGTGAGAGGGCACTGTCTGCTCCCAGCTGTAGAAAAGGTAGCGACAGTTGTGGACGGGCTTTGGCTGTATTAAAAGTTTGTTAGATTTTTTTTTTTTTGTCATGGCCTCATCTCATTCCTTCAGCTACCTGTGATGTTACAATATTTTGTACTTACTGAACTCTAAGGGAGTTGCAGTTCCTCCGGAATTCTCAGAATTAGGCCCTTAGATTTTTCTAATACAATAAACCAACCCATAAAATGATGTTACACTGTGATAAATAACATACTATTCTTTACAGCTTTTGTCTTCAATGTTATCAGTGACATGGACTGAAAGTTAATTTAAAGAGTAACTACCATTGCGATTAACTCTATGCTAATTATGGGTATGTTCTATAGGTCCATTACAATATAGAATATGCACTGAAAACTCAGTCCAGATTTGAATATGGGTAAACAAAACAGAAAAACTTGCTTAATGTTTCAGCAACGTCTGAACAGTGAAGTTTTCTATTATTGTTAAAAGCGAGTATTAAAAATGGGATAGAAAAACTCCCCCCTTGTATGGAATGTGGCTTTGGAAGAACACAGGCAAACTGAAATCAGAAAACGCCTTGGAAATTAATTTTTTGCACGAGGTCTCAGTAAGACTGTCTTTATTAAACAAGATGCAAGAAGTTTCCACTGTGAGTGCCTGAAACTTGATCACTCTTCTAGCTAAGGTAATGGTTACCAGAAAGACTGCTTTGAGTGGCAGATGGAGTACTAAAGGTTTAGGAGGACAATGTTGAAGTCCCATCCTGGAGCAGGTTCTCTAACCAGTGGGTAAAGGCATCAGACAATCACAAGGAGGACAGGGTTTAAACCCAGTGAAATTCTAGTACGCCAATACAAACAGTTGGTGTGAAGCATTTCACCCCAATGTACAAGGAGGATCTCTCCCCCCCCCCCCCCCCCCGCACTCCCCGACCTTTTCCTTTTTTGGGAGAGGAGAATGCCCATTTAAACAAATTTTCAATAGAAATACCAAAATAAAGAAAGTGAAGAGAGATTTCCTGACAAATTAAGAGTGTTTTGAAGCCTAGAAAAAAGAAATGGGTCAAATACAGTCCAAGCTCCACCTCACTGCCATGGGAGGTGAGAAGGAACTTAAGGAGGGTTGCAGCCACTCCACACAAAAGCACAAAGAGGCAGAAGAAGCATGCACAGCCCTGAAGGATGCTACTATTCAAGCGATTATGAACTCTCACATGAGGCATGTGCAAACCTATAGTGGAGTCCAGAGACACACTTATAAAACTACAAATTCTTCAGTAAAATATGGTGTCTTATCCTTTTTTAATTTGCTTTTTAAAAGAACCACACACAGAGAACAAGAGAAATGCAAAAGATAGTACTTGCTGTCATTAGGTTGATAAGCAGCAGATAGATTTTGTTGTTGCCTAGGAATATACTGGGAGGATTTAATTAATTAATTGAAAACTATGTAGTCTCAATCTTAACTCTATTTTAACATATCAGTTACATAAGAGTAAAAACATATTACAAAAATGCTGTAGCCACCCCAAAAACAGATATTACACACCCAGAAAACGCAGAGATAAGGTTACATTCAAAAGAAATCCAAATGAGTTAAGGTAAGGAAATGTACAGTAAAGACACCCAAACAATCTTTTCTATGCACTATAGTGACACCATGCAGTAACCACACAATTATCATTAGTGCATAATTGTTTCCAGTTTATATTAAACTGATTTTTAATAACTTAATATATATTTTCTCTCAAGGTATAATGCAGTCTTAGAAATACAATACCTCAGCCAAGCACTACGAAATATTTGCTGAGAAAGTGGATGAAACAACTAGGGCACCATAAAAATGATTGTGTTTGCTACTCCACAAAGTAAGCACTAATAAGATTAGAAAATACTGGATAAATATGACTATTTATATATTTACAAAGCAATTTGGCATGGAAGTTAAAATATACCTACACTAGCCTCTTTAAAGATGTAAAGCAACATACCACCAAAAAAAAAAATTGTATAACAATTACATGGTAAATCCATCCAGTTGGGTAAAGGGAGGACAGAGAGGCTGCACTTTAAATGGGTATTCCTTATTAAAACTTTATTCCAGTACACTGCATCTACCACTATACAATATTTTTCCAATAACTTCTAAATCACAAGTCTTCTTGTAACCATTGATAACTTGGCACTCACTTGGACACATGAAGCATTATATGTCAGTTACGCCAATCAAAGTTTATAACACAAAATAAATCATTTTGGATCATTTTGAAAGACTATGCTCCATGTCAATATCAGTTTCCACAATACCACTCAACTTGCTGTTTCCAGCACAGCGAATACAAGTAGTATGTGTAAATCCTCCCAAACCAAATAAGGAGATCCAGTAATAAAAAGTAAATAGCTCTATTTCAAACTCTAATCATTTACTCCCAATGAAATCCCCTCTCTCTCCTTTAAAAATGTTATGCACAGGGAATAAGCTATGAACACATGTATATGGAGCTGGAAAAATTCACTCACTGGAGGCAAGTAGGAAGCTTTGCCTGTTACTTGGGGGCACGTTAGCAGTTTCTACAAAAATTAAGCTTTTAATTAAAAAAAAAAACAACACTATTTTTCTGTTCTTTATGGTTCTAGAGTAAACATTCCAAAATGCAAACCAACTCAGCATTGTCTACCCAAATCTGCAGTCAGTTCCAGTGCCTTTGCACAGCATTATCAAGCACCAGCAGAGCATTTGGACTGGTCTGTTTCACTGCTTCTATTCAGAACCTGTGGGAAGCAATGAAACTCCAGAATCGAATCAAATTTACACTATTGCTGTAGCAAAAGCAATAAAGCATAGCAGCAAAAGCAGGCACTTCACAGAGGAGACAGACTCAAATTGGAGACTAGAGGTAGATAAAGGAGGACACTTTTGGCTGCTGGGTAGGATGGAGTGAAAGGCTCTAGATGAGAAGTCAAACAGTGGAGACCTGACTCACTCTATGCCTACACCCCATTGTAGCCAGGACGCAGAGGAGAGGAGTACAGTAACAAAAGCTCCTCTCCTTCGCAGCAGCCAGGAGGCTCTGGGATCCGTAGGATAGACATAAACATTGCCTTACCAGATCATTAGATTGACCAATCTTGTATCCTGTATCCAACTGTGGCCAATACCAGCTGCTTCAGAGGAACATGCAACAAATACTGCAGTAAACAGTCATGGAATAGCCTAATAGGGAAAGTTGTTTCCACTGTAATTCTAGATGTTTTCATTATCAATATAACATGAACGTCAACCTTTTTCTGAACTCTGCAAAGCTCTTGGTCTCATTGGTATCTTGTGGGAATAAGTTCCACAGGCTAATTGTGTGTTTTATGAAAAACTGTTTCCTTATTAGTTTGAAATGTGTTGCTACTTGGTTCATTAAAGGTCCACTTTTCCTTGTATTAGGAGAAAAGTGGAACAGAAGTACCCAACCTATCTTCTCTATATACTGTTCATTATTTTGTGTATCATGTTATTTTTATTGGAACATAACAGCACAGATTCCCTTCATCTTTTATACCTCACACTGACTAGTAGGTGCATCTTGTAAATTTATCAAGGTCTATAATAGGAAATATTTCTGCATGATCTCAATGTTTTGTCCTTATCGCTTAAGGCAATACAAGTGATTAAAATCATGTTCTAAGATTTTAAAGTCTCAGTTCCTTGAGAAGAAGCAATTTAACAATCAAATACCAACAACTGTAGCAACACAAAGGCTCATCATTTTTGTGCATTGCAGCAAGGTCTGCATGGCACATTAGTGCACCTCTTCTTGAAAAGTCAGGGACCTCTTCCTGAAACGTCAGGAGCAATAATCAGTTTCCTTAGTTTTAGATTTCTTAATTTATTTTCCCAAACACTTTTAATCTAAAGGATTTCTTTTCAAGATCTGAAGTGAAATTTGTTTGTGAATGATGCTGCATTAACAGCATTAGAAACTGAAGCCCCTGACTGATCTAATCTATGTAGCACGCCTGATTTGTAGAAGTGCAATCTCTAGTGCACTGCCATGCATTTTTTCTGACTAACATGTCAATACAGGAATAAAAGACCCTAAATGTCAAATCATGCCTTAGCTTGTGAAAGCCCTTTGTCTCCAAATCGTGACTTCAGTTATGTGTGTGTAATGCTCACATAACTGTGTGAGCATTCAGTTTATTAGTGGGGATGATGTATGAACCAAGGAACATCCACCTTGACTTTAGATACCAGATTGAAATTGTGAACTCATGTTCCTAGACATTTGCCTTCCAACCACGCTAATTTAAAGAAAAATTTCTTACATCAGTCACTGTTGGCACTTACATAGGAGCTTGTATACAAGCTTTCATGATGTCACTTTGCCGTTTTAGTATTTAAAATGGAGCAAGAAAACCCATTTTCAGTTGAAAACAGATTCAAAGTTAGGTATACACTTATAACAAGTAACCTATAAGATTACAATAAACAAAACATAAAAGAAAAATATTTATTTCCACTCCTCTCCCATTTCATTTACTTTGTCGTCAGATTGACTGTTTTATTGATGGTACACATCTTTCTCCAGATCCTACAACAGGATTTTTACCAGTATCACAAGCATCATAAAATCTCAACGTGAAAATGAAGAGACATCAGACAGAAGTGTGCTCTGAAACAAAAGTGAGGAATGAGCTGAGCATCCTGGGTGGTGTTTAAGAAGTGACTGATAGCAACAACAACAACCGGAATCAAGAAAAAGTTGCACATTTTAAAAAGGACTTTAAAAAATCACTATACATACCCAAATTAAAAGGACATGACCTGCATGAAGTTTTTGAAAATGTATTCTTTGATATAGCACCAATAATGCATTCTGATTTTTTTTTAGTTTTAGTAAGAAAATTACTATTACACCCCAATTGCCTCTATAGGGTGGTTTTTTAAAAAATTAATGTTTATAGTGACTCATCCCAAAAGGCTCCCAAAGCTCTTTTCAAACATATACATAGGATCACCCATCTCTGAGATTAAATGCGGCAGTCACTCTATACCGACAGTACCCACAACAGGTTTGTTATTAAAAATACATATATGTGGGAGACACACCTTTACCTCAGTTATATTTAAAAATGGAATAAGTATATTACTGTTACTAGATCAACTACTAAACCCTCAACTGAAGTTAGAAGAAATAGTTATAAAATACTTCAAAGAATTCTTAAGACTTTCTGTACTACTTCTGCGATCTGCTTACAGCAGCATCTACAGATAAATTTGAAATGATTAAATTTTCTATTCCTATCTGAATAGGGTAGGCTAATCTGAAAAGCATGGTTTTCAGCTATCATAGATTTCAGAATAAGTACCTACCACCAGTACTCCAGGGACACCTGAACTGAAAATATGAACTACTTTAAAATAAGTACAATGAGTCTGTCATTATACTTGCTATTCTATCAGCAATGGCAAAATGAGTTCTTTTATCTGCAGCATGCAAAGACAATTTATTTTCTTTGCTAGCAGAGAGGGAAAGGCTTAGAAGTCAGATTGAACACTAAGCCCAAGGCCAATCTGTTACTATAAACAAGAAAAAAACTGTTGTCTCTTTTCAAGAAAGTGATTCGTATAGCAATAATTAATCTTCTCTACTTTAGGACAGATACTGTAAAACTAAGTTTGATACTGAATAAATAAGAACAAAGGCTCTATTTTCCATACATTGGTGGATTTTACAAATTCTCAACAAAAGTAATTTAGAGGGGAAAAATGCTTTAGTTCATTACTGAAAAACAAAATTGCTTTATAGAAACTGTTTCTTACCTGCTCATAATTTAGACGTTGAATTTCAGAAATCTCTTTTGGTTTTGCATCAAGAATATAGTCTCCTTAAAAAAAAAAAAAAAAGTTTTCAAGTTATAGTTTATTCCACAACTCAAAACTTTAGACAACTTTTAAAGAGTACATCTATCTGCCTGAAGCTCTTTGACATCTTTAATTAACCATCTTTAAGAAACTTACCACTGGAACAACTTCCCAAGGGTCATAGTGGATTCTCCATCACTGACATTTTTAAGTCAAGACTGGATGTTTTTGTAAAAGATATGATCTAGGAATTATTTGGGGGAAGTTCTATGATCCCTGTTATATACGAGGTCAGTGATCCCTTCTGACCATAGGATCTATGAATTTAAGTTTATTAGTAAACTGATGAGGGCCCACTTCCTCAGAACCTTAATCATAATTGTTAGAGAAAAAAAAAAGTTATACATAATCTTATCAGAAGATAAACCCAAATGATAGGTAAACATTTCAGTTGGGCATGTACCTACTCTATTTGCTGACTTTTTTTTTTTTTGCTAGTCACTGTCATTTATTCCTAGAGTTTGCAAACAATATATTTGTCAGAATGTTTTATGAATTAATTTTTATTGGGTCCAAGATTTGCTGTTTTCTGTACAGTTTTCAATGTGTCCTGATGAGAATTTAATATTTATTAATACAGCTTATGCCTTTATGCAAAGCAACAGGATTATTAAAATAGAGTATGTTATATATACAAAGTTATACAGACACAAACTTGCAATTCTTACAGCAAACAAAAATATCCCCTCCCTATTTGCATCATATTAACATACATGCTTGCGAAAAACTGGTTATACTGTTTGAATGTCTTAATTGTCTATTAATTTCCCATTGTTATATTTAACTGTATAAAATATTCAATTTGTTTTTATACATTACACTTTGTTCAAAATGTGTTTTTTTTTTTTCCCCCTGGAGACACATGCAGAAGTGAAAGTTACAATTCTGCTTGCACAGCAAAATATTCCTCTTGCAAGTGCAGACCACCTGAGGCCCTTGTTTAAAGATATCTTTCCTGACAGCCAGATTGCCCATTCAGACCAAACCTTGGACTAGATGGGACACAGCCCTCTATTATCCAAGTGAAGCTGGCATATCCCAAGTCATATTTAAAGTTTAAGCCACCAAAAGAAATTGTAACAGCAGCAAAGGGGCCACATGGCAATATAACAAAGTACATGAATAAAATCAGACACCAAATTAGAAAAAAATATAGATATTAAAAGAAAAGTGAAATCTGAATCCTTTATGTTTTGTTAGTTTCAGATTCATTAAACTCAATTTAATTAGTTTATTTTTACATTTATTTTAAGTATTTTTGGTTGTTTTATTTTAATTTAATTTTAATTTATTTTGTATTTATTTTGGAATCTGATTATTTTAGTTTGCTATAAATGTAACATGAGCAATTATATCCAAATTAAATAATACTGAAAAGTAGGGCTGTCAATTTCTCGCAGTTAACTCATGCGATTAAAAAAAGTAATCACGATTAATCGCACTTATAACAATAGAATACCAATTGAAATTTATTACATATTTTACAGCACTCGACCCAAGGTTTAAGAATCTGAAGTGCCATCCAAAATCTGAGCGGGACGAGGTGTGGAGCATACTTTTAGAAGTCTTTAAAAGAACAACACTGATGTGGAAACTACAGAACCCAAACCACCAAAAAAGAAAATCAACCTTCTGCTGGTGGCATCTGATTCAGATGACGAAAATGAACACTTGTCAGTCTGCGCTGCTTTGGATCGTTATCAAACAGAACCCATCATCAGCATGGAAGCATGTCCTCTGGAATGGTGGTTGACGCTTTGATAGAACATAGCAGTATCTGCTTTATATGTCAGATTAAAACGTGGTCAGACAAAATATGGATTGTTTTGAAAATTAGTATTAGATTTAGTTTCAAATAGTTGTAGAATTTGACTAATGCATCCAGCTTTAATAAGCTATTTAATTTGTGTATAATACACTAATCAAGGTATATAAAAATTGAGGATATTGGGAGCAGCCAACTGACTAGGAGTACTGCAAAGAGCCAACTCCTTTCCCCACAAGCAGAATAATCTTCTGTCTCTTGGGAGTAGGAGATGTGTGGGGACCAACCATACCAAAGGCTCTTGTCCCATCCCATTACTCTTCATACACACACAAGTTAGCTACCAGCCTTTCAGAATCCCCTCAGTGTTGCTTCATTTTGCCTCACAGCACCTTTCTCCCCCAATACCTATGAATTAATTCTTCCCTTATCAGATATTAACTCACCATCTCCTAACAGGCCCTTTGAGAAGAATGAAAAAGTGGGAATTTCCTCACAACAGGCAGCTTCTTACCATAACCTGAGAAAACCTGGCAGATATTTAGCAAGAGATCCAAAATTCCTGTGTCTTCATGAAACACTTAATAAGGGGGACCATCTGTCATGAGAGCCTGACTCACCCCTTATCCTTTGAGCTGATGTGAGGCTACTTAGGGCTTGTCTACACTTACTTACATTTTATAGTGATCTAACTTGCTGGCTCAGGGGTGTGAAAAATCACCCTCCTGAGCACAGCAAGTCTGAGCACTTCAAACCACAAGTGTAGACCGGCTCCGAGCGCTCGGAGCTATGCTCCCAGTGCTCGGAGTTAATCCCCTCGTGGAGGTGGATTACCAGGCGTGCTCTCTCCCAGCACTCGTGCATGACCACACTCGCACTTCAAAGCGCTGCCACAGGAGCGTTCCCGCGGCAGCGCTTTGAAGTTTCCAGTGTAGACATACCCTAAGAAAAGCTGTCTTTGCAGGTAGGTGGTAAAGGAAACAGCTTGCTCAGCACTTGGGGGGGTGGGGAGGGAGGGGAAATCCATCAGCTCTGCTAATACTTAGGCTTGGCAGAACTGAATTTTTATTTTATTATTTTGACAGATACTATTGATGTTTATTTTTAAGCACTGTTTCCAATTTTTATTATCTACATTTTCACAGTTTAGGGAAATTATAGAGGGAGGGGGCCAGACAATGACAGAAGATGATGAGATTCAAAAAGTTCAAGCTTTATAACTGTTACCACCACCAACTGTCAGCATCAAATGTCAAAATATACAAAGTAAATATCCTTAAATCAAACTAAGTTCTCAAGCAGCATTTCTCTTAGTTTGCCTATCTGCAAATTTTGATTAAGGAAATACTCTGGTTAGTTTGTGTGTGTACAGTTAAATTGACGTTTATGACAATTATTGAGGAAAATCTCATCCTTCCAAATCTACCAATACTATATCGAGGTCCCAAGGATGCGGGGGCTTCCAAATCAGTGGAAAAACCTGAATGAGGCTTTTAAGGAATCTTCCTGCTATGGGATGGGAGGAAAACATGGCTCTGGATAGGAGTGTGTTATGCAGATATTGCTGCTAGAAGGAACCTTATGGAGCGGATTGAAAAATTGAGTCAGAGTTAGCAAATAGTCCAGTATTGCTGAAATTGGTGACATCCGGGGAGAAAGTTGGTGCGGAGATCCCCAAATGAAAAATCTCTTCCATTCAGCTTTATAATTAAATCTGGTTGAAGGCTTCCTGCTTTACAGCAGAATGTTCTGAACCTCAGAAGAAAGCTTCTTTCTGTGAACATCAGCCAGCCAGTATCCTGGCTGTCAGAAGTAACAGAGTTGGGTCCAGGTGTATAATCTAACTGTTGTTCTCAAAGACTATGCAGCCAGGGCCGGTAAGGTGATGGTGGCTGTGTTGAAAGGCTCATCAGTTCTGAATACCAGAACTGCCTGGCCCATACTGGAGTTTCCTCAGTACCCTCGGCATCATGGGCATTGGTGGAAAAGTATGCATTAGTCTTAGTAGCCAGGCAATTTAAAAAAAAAGAAAAAAGGAGAGGTTAAAAAAAAATGGACATCTGTCAGGGAGGATGGACTCCAACACCCTCTTAAACAGCTTGTCAGACTTCTGTAGTTCTGGTCTGTGGCAAACAGGTCTATTTCTGGAAATCTCCGCTTGTGAAAGATATTATGTAGGACTGAGTCTCTGACAGATCACTCATGGTAATCTGGGAACAGCCCATCAACTGTTCTATGCAAATAATAAGACCAGGAAGGTGCAAGGCAACCCGTGTGGTTTGGTTCATAATGCACCAATTCCACGGCCACATGGCTACCTGATAGAGCAGGGAATTATCTTGCTCCCCCATGGCCTGTTGACATAATGCATAGTTGTGGTGTAGTCTGTCAGAACATGTATTGTGGATCCAGGAATGCTTTTTCATGCCAGTTGGATGGTTCTGAGCTCTAGATATTTATGTAGAGAAAAGCTTTTTGAGAGGTCTGTCAGTGTCTTGGGAGGCAGCAGTCTATAGAAAGGTACTCTGTTGTACACCTGATGAGGAGAGGGCTTCGTGAGGAACTGTGACCATCATGTCCATGCAGTGCCTTCTGGATAGATACACTGATTTCAACTTCAACCATCCTGCAAGGGAATGTAGGTGAAGTCCGGAATAATCTCTGACATAAGCGGATGAGGCCATGGGTCCTAGTAGCCTGAGACACGTTCTTACTGATGTTCTTAGTTGATCTTGAAGTGGGTTGATAAAACCTATCACTGTTTGGAATCTCTTGTGTAAGGTAATCTGTCACTGACCTGGACTCTATCAGTGTTCCTAAGATATCTATACTAAGTTGGTACAGTTTGTCTTTTGATGTGGGTCTAGTGAGGCAAGCCACATTAGAATTGTTTGTGGTGATCTTCCTTGAATCCTCTAGTAGTCAAGCTATGGATGAACCCGGATTCTTTATCTCCTTAGATAATCTGCCATGACTAGTGAATACGTTCAGTGCTGTGGAAAGACCAAAGGTAGGACTGGTAGCAAGATGTTCCCACCAGGAATCTGACGTATTTCCTGTAGGCTGGATAGATGGATATATAGAATAGGCATCTTGCAAGTCAAGAGCTGCAAATCAGTCCTGAAGATCTAATGAGGTCATAATCACCATCCTGAACTTGAAATAGCAGATTTTAAATCCTATCAGTGCTAATACCCTTGGGAGGAGAAAGGAGAGTGTCTAACCTAACAAGTTTATCTAAGGGAAAAAAGATATGTGTTTTTGTAAACAGATGATTAACTATATAAACTACGATTCTGACTAACATCTGCTAGCACAGTGTCCATAGCAAGGGAGACAACTGCAGAGGTTCTGTATAGCAACCACAGGCCATGAACTCAGGGACAGCTGGACCTGTTCCAATCTTTACACCATCAGTTGAGGAGGAGTAAAAGGACACCTAGGATGCAGGCATAGCCCCACATTCATCTGGCCAAAAGAAATCTCCTCATATGCATGAAGCACATGCACACCAAGAGCAAAATCCATTTAGACAATCACTCAAAGAAGAATCAACCAGTCCAGGGTTGTAATTCCTCCTTATGAAAATTTTATAGAACAGGCGTTCTCAAACTGGGGGTCAGGACCCCTCAGGCGGTTGAGAGTATATTACATGGGGGGGTCACGAGCTGTCAGCCTCCAAGCCATACCCCACTTTGTCTCCAGCATTTATAATGGTATTAAATACATTTAAAAGTGTTTTTAATGTGTAAGGTGGGGGAGGAGGGAGTCGCACTGAGAGGCTTGCTATGTGAAAGGGGTCACCAGTACAAAAAAGTTTGACAACCACTGTAATATTCTCCACAGCCAGTTTACTAGTAGGGCTGCTTAAGAGTTTCTTTGTAGCATTAGCAATGGTAGAAGTGTTTTAAATCTCCATTATTATTCACTGTTTGCTATATGTGAATGGTTACTAAATTTCATAAATAACCTGAATCTATATGCTTAGAACAGCCTTCAAACAGTAGATTAAAAGAAAGGCTACTAGGGAAAAAAAAAAGAGTTTTTGAATTACGGCAACTAAGAAAAATTTAACGCTTAGCACCTCTGACTGACGAGAAGCCCCAAATTACAGATATGTATATGGCCATATAGACCATGTAATGTTTCCCATTCTTTCTTGCCACCTCCTATGGCTCTTGATGGGACAGAGATGACAGTAGCCCTCAGTTAAAATGACCTCTTACAAAAACAGCCATTACCTCCCTTTGTTCCCAGTAAGAGTGAAGCAAAGCTGCTCTCAAACAAGATGGTGTCGCTTAGGCCGTGAGGGTCCACGATCTCCTCAGTGTGGCTTAACTTCTTTCCTATTGGGAACAACAAGAGGTGGTGGCCGTTTCCTAAGACAACAGTTCTCTGGGGAATTCCCTTAAGACCAAAATTATATTTATCAGCCTCAGTTATGAAAAGTAAAAGCAGATAATATAAAACGAATGCCTTCAAATGGAGCCAATACATGAGATTTCAGTGAGTTTTAACTATATGGGGAGTTCGAAAAGTCTGCTATTCCATTATTTAAAAAATTCATAGTAAAGTGTTCAGACACTGGATGCTAAATTTCTTAAGAACTCATTAAAAAAAAAAAAAAAAAAAAAAAACAACTTTAAAACTGATGTTATTTCAAACTAATTCATTCTGCACCAAAAGATCAAGTGCAATAATTGTGGGAAGGATATGCTGTATTCTTTATACATAAAGAGGTTGAATTCCTGCTTTAAGAAAAAAGCACCACCACACCCCTCAGCTATGGAAGCACCAATCACAGTTCCATAATACATGCTCATAAAAAGTAAATCTAAACAGTCCATCTACACAAGTGCTTCCTACAGTAGTACAGATCCATTCATTGTATAGCGCAGGGGTTCTCAAACTGTGGGTCGGGACCAATGTTCCCTCTAATTTTTGACAGGCCATGTGCGCAAAAAATTTCTTCTACGCAAATTGTTGTGCTTCTGTGCAAATTTTTGTGCGCGTGATGTTTCGCCATGTGCGCGGGGTTTAGGATCTGTGTGCGCGCGCACACGCACACAGATTAGAGGGAACAGTGGTCGGGACCCCTCAGGGGGTCACAAGGTTATTATATGGGAGGTCGCGAGCTGTCAGTCTCCACCCCAAATCCCGCTTTGCATCCAGCATTTATAATGGTGTTAAATATATTTTGTAAAGTGTTTTTAATTTATAAGGGGAAGGGAGTTGCACTCACAGGCTTGCTATGTGAAAGGGGTCACTAGTACAAAAGTTTGAGAACCACCTGTATAGCGCCTAATCTTTATGTTTTTCCTCTTTGTTATTTTAACCCATGATAAACTATTCCCTATGGAGGGAATGTTATACAGAAAATCGTTTTCACGTTTTCAGGTTAATTTTATACAAAAAACTGAAACATCGCTCCAAAGTTATTAGGCTAGGACGGAAGGACCTGTAGTATCTAGAGCTTAAGATGCGTGGTGACTGAACCTTGAATGTTCTGGCGTATCAGAGTTAGCCTTGTCCTCTGGAAAGTTGTAGATGGGTTAGAGACTGAACCAGAGAATGAATTGGTGCCTGAAAATAAGAGACCCCATCTACCATGCCAATTACATTAATTTTTTGCTGTTCCTGTAATTAGGTAACACCAAGAAGGAGAAAAATAAAGTCACCGTAGATAATTAAAAGAAACAATTGTCTTAGTACTTTTTAGGAGATATAGTATGAACAAAGCAAGGAACAGGAATAAGAAAATGTCTATTGGTATCCTGGAGCACGAGGCCAGGCCACCTGCATGATCTAGGCCATGAGCCGACAGCCACAGCAACATTTTACATTTAACCACAAAGGTAAAGCACAGAACTTCCATTAGCAGCACCAATGAAAAGCACGAATGATAACCAAAGGTAGTCTAGTATACCAGATTATATTTTGTGTAACCTAATTTCAATCAAAACCTGCTGGAAAAATATTCTCATGTAATACTACCAAGTGATAAACTACTTGCTTAAATAACAATTCTAAATCTATTCTGGATCACTACTAACCTAAATATTCCATCAGCTGTTCAGCAGTTATGATTTCCATCATTGGTGGCAGCTTGACCTGTGAAAGAAAAGGATTTTGTTTCAAAAACTGAGTATATTTGAGGAAGTTTGTGTTACATTAAAATCGAAGAGTGATTTTACAAGCTCTTCTGGGCAGAGACCATACCTATCTCTGTGTTTATAGAGCACCTAGCACAAGGGAGCCCAGATCCTATATGATACCTCTAAGGAATACCATACTATAATATTTTAAAAAATAGAAAATACTTTCTAGTACATGAACTAAACACACAAGGGTGAAAGATCTCTCTGCCACAACATGAGCGTATGGTCACACAACTTAAAGGAATAAGACAGTTGCATACTGTATTTAATGTAACATGGTCAACTTACATACAATTAAAAAAATTAAACTTGGTACATCTTTTGCTTTTCTACCATCCTTTCCTTCCTTGGTTCACTAGCTTTTTTTTCCCCTTTCCTTTCTCTTCCCCTCCAACTCCTGATCTTTCCCTAGAATGTTTTTTTCTACTGCCTCTCCTACATTTTCCCTTCCTTCTCACAAGGTCCACCCTTCTCTCTCTCTATTGTATTTCACTTCTCTAAATTATCCCATCAAGCTTTTCCTCTCTCCCCTCCATCATGCAAATACAGATATAGGATTTTTTTTAAAGAGAATACCCAATAGCAAAAGAAATAAACTTACAACCTAAACATATACTAAACACTGGGCCAAATTCCTGTGGAAGTGAAACCCCTCTCCATATACACACACAAAGAAAGAATTGGTGCTGAAATCCCTGAATCTTGCTTGGAGCACCATCTTTTGTATCAGCCTCTAACTAGTAGGTGTCTGATAAACGTGAAGCTCTCATGCCAGTCTCCCAAGCCTCTGGGGCTGCTAGAAGAGAAGAGAGTCTCCTGTTTACTTCTTTACCAACTCTGAACACAGAACCCAAACCTCAGTTGAGTCACTGTCCTTGGAAGATAGTTCTAATGACTACTTCTGCAACTGATGAAAATGAAATTCAATTGTCAGTTTCACTGCTTCCAGTGGGATTCAAAAAAGCAGAAATGGAAACTAACAAGACAAGTTTTCACTGCGCTGCATCTTGGCAAAACTATAAACAGCATAAGCAGCAGTAGAGCTCTCCGAAAACTCTGGAACAACAGAACAGCATCAGGTGAAACTTATAATTTTGGAAAGGTTTCAAAATCATAAGGGCTGAAAAACCTTAATACTTGATTCTCAAGAAGCTGACGGCAGCTTTTGCCTAGACAAGTGAATTTTTGAAACCTTTTAAAACTGAACTACTTAGAATGACTAGACTTGTACAACATCTGAACCTAACTGCACATCAAATCTATTTGTATAGGGATTCACTAACACTCTACAAACTAATGACTTTCAAATCCTTTGGTAAGTGTGCATACAAGATTTTTGCCAAAATGGTGTGCAGACCTTGAGTTCTGTTGCAAAGATTTGTCTACACATGGAAAAAGTCCAGAATAGATAGTGCAAAATAGCTACTGCTGAATAGGTATTCCACACTAGCTCCCCATATGGATACACTTATTTTGCACTAAGTGCCTTTGTGAGTTTTAGGTTAATTCATTTTAGAAATGGATTACCCCAAACTGCACTCTGTGCAGAACAAGAACATTCACACAAAATGTCAAAGTAGAATAGCTATTGAGATCTAAATTTGCACCCTACTTATTTTACAGTAACTCCCCTGTATAGATAAACCCTTACATTCCCAAGCAGCAATACTGGTCCATACGGTCTTTCACAATCCACAGCAGGCCATATGAAACTATAGCTATTTTTCTGTTATGTAGACCTTCCAAGAGCTAGATGCCTATGCTGCCTTCAAACTTGACTACAAAAAATGTGCTTTGTCCTTCCCACAGGCTTCAAGCAGAAGCTACAGCTAATATAAAATAAGATCCACTTAATCAATGTGAGCATATGGGATTACATCTGTGCTAAAGTCTCTGAACTGGCTTCTTGTTCACATCCCAACAATTCACGCTAATAGTGATTATATTTAATGCCCTGCATAGTCTAGAACTAACCCCTGCCTCTGATGATCTGGGGGAATCTATATGTATAAATTACAAATTCTGGTTATTATGAAGTTATTGTTAAGAAAATTACTGTATCATGAATGCCCCTCTGTTGATGTGTACCCACCATGGGCTGGCAGGATTGTTCACAGACCAAGGACAACGTTGAGTCATTAAAATTCAACAGCCATGTATTCAGGGTAAAGTACGTTGGGACAATGGGTATGCTTGAGCTGGAAGGGGACACCTCCTCATCCAGTCTGAAAAGAGAGGGGAAATGGAGAGCGGAAATTCCCAAAGCAGGACAAAAGACACCAATATACGGATGTTGGCCATAGAGGCTGGGTGGGTCAGGGGAAAATTCACAAGATGACACAGGAAGTATAGGAAGAAGGGAAGGGAAGGGGATGGTCTAGCCATAGTCAGAGGAAGCAAGCTGACCTAGGAAGAGAGGCTCCGTGTTTTGAGAAAGAAGTTATATAGCCGCAAGGAAAGGATCCTGGATCCCATAGAGGACCCTGTTCACAGCCCAAAGAATGCTCTGGAGGAAAAACTCAGGCAGGGAAATGCATGTAGAGATGATTATTTTTATATAGATCTGTGTATTTCTCATGTGATTAAGTAAAAAGAAATAACGTGTTAGAATTCTGTGCAAAGTGTCTGTGTGTTACTTGCTACACCTACCACGTAGCCCCTTGAAGAGGTAAAGCAGAAGGCTTACATCTTCAGGTGGAGTTTGGGAGAGAGCTACTTAATTCACAGGTGAGTCAGTACTGCTCCATTTCTGTGAAGAGGTAACATACACAGTTGGGGCCCAAGACATGTGCCAGACAGGCCCAGGGAGAAAATAGTGCTGCAGCCTATTGACGTGCAGGCAAGTAAGTGTCTGGATCTTCTCATAGTAATCTGGTGGGCCACCAAAAGGAGGAGCTCAACCACATCTAAGACACGGCCTCTCATCGTGGCAGTTAAGTATATTCCAGTCAAAATACTTAGAGCCTAAATAAAATAGTTACTCACCTTCTCGTAACTGTTGTTCTTCAAAATGTGTTGTTCATGTCCATTCCAATTAGGTGTGCACGCACCGCATGCACAACAGCCGGAAGATTTCTCCCCTAGCAGTATCCGTAGGGTCAGCCTGGGAGCCACCTGGAGTAGCGTCTTCATGGCACCCAATTTAGGGCCCAGCTGAGCCGACCTCCCGTCAATGGCTTCTTGCCAGATACTCCGACAGACGGGTAGGAGGGAGGGTATTGGAATGGACATGACCACCACATCTCGAAGAACAACAGTTATGAGAAGGTGAGTAACAGTTTTTTCTTGAAGTGCTTGTTCATGTTAATTCCAGTCAGGTGACTCCCAAGCTCAAGTTCAGCAGATAGCAGACAACTCCGACCCTGATTGGAGTACCAAAGGCCACATTGCAATTACCTAGCAGGCCAGAAACATAGTACACGGTGAAAGTGTGTACCGAGGACCACGTCGCTGCTCTGCATATTTCCTGGGTAGGAACCAGAGGCAGGAAAGCCATTGAAGAGGTCTGTACCCTGGTGGAGTGCGCAGTGATCAGAGGGGCAGGCACTCCAGGTTGTAGCACTCTCCGATACAGGACATGATCCATGACGAAATCCGCTGAAAACAGACAGGAAGACCTTTCATTCTGTCTGCTACAGCCACGAATAACTGGATGGACTTTCGGAATGGCTTCGTTCTCTCGATGCAGAAGGCTAGTGCTCTGCGGACATCCAATGAGCGAAGCCTCTGTTCCCTGCCATTTGAGTGCAGCTTCGGATAGAACACGTGGAGGAAATCCTGGTTGATGGGAAACTGGGAGACAACCGTCGGGAGGAAAGCTGGATGAGGCCTGAGCTGAACCTTGTCCTTATAGAGCACCGTGTAAGGAGGCTCGGATGTTAGAGCCTTGAGCTCAGACACCCTCCTAGCTGAGGTTATCGCTACCAGAAACGCCACTTTGTACAAGAGGTAGAGAGATTGGAGCAAGTTGCCAGTGGTTCAAAGGGTGGACCCATCAGTTTGGAAAGGTCGAGATTAAGGTCCCAAGGCGGGATCGGCTGCCTGACATGTGGATATAGCCTGTCGAGACCTTTCAGGAAATGGCTGACCAAAGGGTTGGAAAAGATGAAACGGCCCTCTGCGTTTTGATAGAGGACAGACATGGCGGCCAAGTGAACCCTTACTGATGACATGGACAGCCATTGCTGCTTGAGATGGAGAAGGTAGTCCAATATAAGCAGAATAGTGGTGAGCATCGGGGATGAACGATTTTGCGCCGACCAGATTGAAAATCTTCTCCACTTGGCAAGGTAGGTAGCTCTGGTGGAGGGTTTCCTACTGCCAAGAAGGACTTGCCTAACCTGGTCAGAGCAGGAAAGCTCCACTGGGTTCAGCCATGGAGCTTCCATGCCATGAGGTGCAGCGACTCGAGGTTCGGGTGCCAGAGACGGCTGTGATCCTGAGTTAATAGGTCCGGGAAGAATGGCAAGGTGACTGGAACGTCCACGGACATTTCCAGGAGAGATGTGTACCATCGTTGGCAGGGCCAGGCTGGAGCTATCAGTATCAGCGAAGCTCATTCCCTCCGAATCTTGAGGAATACCTTCTGAACGAGCAGAATGGGTGGAAAGGCATACAGTAGATGGCCTTCCCATGGGAGGAGGAACACATCCGCAATGGAGCCGGGGCTGGTTCAAAAAGGAGCAAACCTGCTGGCACTTCCTGTTGAGTCATGGGGTGAACAAATCTATCTGGGGAAAGCCCCACCGATGGAAGATTGAGATCAGGCATCCAACGTTCAGGCATAGGGCCCACTCATGGACATGGAATGACGTGCGAGATAGTCCACCAACTCGTTCTGTGCCCCAGGGAGGTACGATGCTTGCAGGTGTATCGAATGCTCTACACAGAAATCCCACAGCATGAAGGCTTCCTGGCACAGGGGAGAGGAGCGTGCACCCCCGTTTGTTGATATAAAACATTGCTGTGGGGGTGAGGAACTGCCTGAGACATTGAATGAGTCATCAAGGGCCTGAAACCTTGCTTCCAGGAGGTACGCCCTGGCTTGTGTCGAGTCCATCACTGCCCCTATAAACTCTATCCTCTGAACTGGGGACAGCGTTGATTTTACCTCATTCAGAAGGCGGCCCAGTTTGTCGAATGTCGCTCTTATGAAGTCGACTTGTGCCTCCTCTCGAGACCTGGAGCGGCCCTTGATGAGCCAGTCATTGAGGTATGGGAACACCTGTACCTGCCGCCTGTGCCACGACTGCCATGCACTTGGTAAACACTCGAGGTGCCACCAACAGACTGAACAGGAGGACTGAACTGGTAGTGGTTGTTGCTCATCACAAACCGGTATTTTCTGGTATTTTCTGTGGGGCGGAGTTATTGCTATATGAAAGTACGCATCCTTCAAATCAAGAACCGCATACCAATTCCCTGGATCCAAGGAAGAGCTGATGGAGGCCAAGGAGACAATATGGAACTTGAGTTTCTTCATTAATTTGTTGAGTTCGTGTAGGTCTAGAATGGGCCTTAGCCCACCTTTGGCTTTCAGTATTAGGAGATACCGGGAATAGAAGCCCTTTCCCTTGAGCTCCTGAGGAACATCTTTCACCGTTCCCAGTGAGAGGAATGAGTGCACCTCCTGTATAGAGAGCTGCTCGTGAGAAGGGTCCCTGAAGAGAGACGGGGAAGGGGGTGGAAGGGCAGAGAATTGGAGCAAATATCCCCTTTCTACCGTGTAGTACCCAACAGTCCAATGTAATATGGGCCCAGGCAGGGCAGAAAGGGGATAGTCGTGACAAGAAGGTAAGGTGGGGTGGATCCAGTTCCTGAGCTTGTGCACGTCCTTGTGCACACCTTCAAAAGGCCTGTTTCTGGCCCAAAAAAGGCTTGGTCTGGCCAGAGGTCTGATCTGAGGGCAGGTGCGGCCTCTTCCTGCCTCTCTATTTCTCCTCCGGGAACCATCCTGTCGGTTTTGCTGGTAAAACTGCGGAGGAGGTTGAGGCCTGAAATGCCTGTGCTGTGTGGCGGGGGTGTATATGCCCAGGGATTTGAGGGTAGCCCTCAAGTCTTTTAAACTGTGCAGTCTCCTGTTGTCTTTTCAGAGAATAAGGCCTGACCTTCAAAGGGTAGGTCTTAAATGGTCTGTTGCACTTCATGAGGTAGTCCAGAGACCTGGAGCCAAGAGGACCTTCTCACGGCCACCCCCGTGGCCATGGTTTGGGCAGACATGGCATCAAGAGCATTTGGGGGGCGGGAGGGAGGGAGAGGTAGGGACAGGAGAGCTTTCATGTATTCAGCTGGGAGTGACTTTACATCAGTGGTTTTCAAACTTTTTTCTATTGGTGACCCCTTTCACATAGCAAGCCTCCAAATGTGATCCCCCTTATAAATTAAGGGGGAGATTTAATTGAGGCTTGGGGCTGCCAGCTCCACAAAGTTGACAGCTCGTTTGAGAACCCCTGCTTTACATGCCAGTGGCTGAGCAGAGCCTAGAGGGGCTGCAGTTCTGACAGATAAGCAATGTAAAAGGCATCTTAGGCTGGAGAGATAAGGGAACACAGCAGTCCAGTAGTTCAGGTTGCACTCTGGGGAATGTCACAACAGCGAATAAGTTTGGATAGCATAATACTTATGCCTCGACCTAGTCTTGCCTGATATGAGTGTTGTCTTGGCATTCTCTCTTTCACAGACTTGTTTAGATAATGCTCACAGCTGACAGGAACAAAAGTAAAGTGTTTTTTTATAGTGCTGGAAGAAACAGGTAAGAGGAAGTTAACCAGTACAATCACACACAAAATGTCACGCTAAAAGCCTCTATATTGGAAAAACAGGAGTAAGATGACATGAAAACAGGGTAGACAGCAAAAGTTATAGAAAGTGAAGCTTGTGCATGTGTATTGTATGGGTTACATAAAACAACTTAACGTTGGTTGAAGGACAGTTAATTAACACGCAATGTGAAAAAGTATAAGAAGCCAAGAGAACAAGGGCCCAAGTCAGAGAAATACTGCAAAATATGAACAATAAATCTATCTGAACATTTATAAATAAAGGTGAAAATTGACTGAGCTGTGGATTTGGGTAAGTTTCCCACCTTACAGGTTCACCCCATCTATGAATGGAAACAAAAAACTGTTTCAGTTAACATAGGAGGGAGAGGTATTCTGCATCCTTTCTGAGGAGAGATCTTGAAGCACAAAGTGTGCTCATGAAATACTGGATCTTGGTTCCTATGAAGCCAGTCGTTTCTGCAACAGACTGGATCTCGAGGGAAAAAACATACTTTATTAGACAGAAAAAACAACTATTATAAGTTTAGACCCAGGTTCATGTTTTAGGATTGTTTCGTATTTAATCATTCGTTTCCATCACAACTTGGGGACAAGGATTCACCTATTGTTAACCTGCAGGTGAAGACAGGGCTGGCATTGCCCAGAAGTAAGTGCTTGAGTGGCTAACAGGCCGGAGATGTTTGGCAGCTGACACCCAGCCAGGCACAGTCAAGACTCCCTAACGTGGGAGACACGGGATGACAAGGTGACTCTTAGTACTGGGTGCCCTAAAAACCATCACAATGGTCATGGGACAAATGAACAAACATCGGTCAGAACTGGCGTCATGGACAGATAGGACCACCATAAGAGAAAAGAAAAGATAAGTTGTAATGGTCACATTTGTGAAGGAGCAGATTTTTTGACATAGCTCCTTCTAGGGAAACAGTTCCTGTTAGGACTACACAAGCTCTGCCTTTCAACACCACGAATTCAAAGGATACTGTGGTACCCAAATGCCCTGGGATTCCTTTCTTTCTGTGGCTAGCTGTGGGTGACTAGACACTTTTGCTCTGGGGCTAGAAGAGCTTCTGTTTTTCTGACCAAACATCTATGAGTTTCTTCTTGTAATTTAGACTTTAAACTACTTATCTAAGTAATTTGTTTTAGCTAAGAAATTTTCAATAGCTTCTGCACAGCTGTGCAGCTTAATTTCCCAGGTGCTTTGGTTCAAGACATCACATCCAACCCAAGAAATACAGAGAATGAGCCTGGATTTAAGTAGTGCATTTCACCCCTCTCTGTCTGCAGAGTCTGACCCTCGTATCTGCTGCCCAATATGCTTTGGGAATGGCCATTTATCAGAATGTTGTTCAGTGTGCCAGGCCATTATACATAAAGTCTGAAAGGATAGCCACACTTTGCTCCATGCCTTCCAAAGGCTTGCTTCAATAGACTGCCCTTGTCTCATTGTCGTCACAGCTGCCATCTAGTGTTCATTTACACAG
Organism: Macrochelys suwanniensis; assembly: GCA_033296515.1. Taxonomy (NCBI): domain Eukaryota; kingdom Metazoa; phylum Chordata; order Testudines; family Chelydridae; genus Macrochelys; species Macrochelys suwanniensis. The sequence continues at coordinate 60,467,638 of CM065785.1, forward strand.
AACTGTTCTCTCAATCTGGCACACTAATCTGACATTTGCTTTGGGAGAACAGTTCTGCAATTCTTATTTAACTTTAACACTTCAGCCCAACAACCTGGAGGCCGTACTTCAAGCTAGACTCCAAGTTGGAATCTACAGAGCCACATCAAAGAAAAAGAAAAGGTTACTTACCAGTAATTTTAGTTCTTTGAATGTGTATAAGCTATACTTTCATGTTACGGGCTCACCTTTCCTGCTTCTTCAAAATTCTAATCTCTCTTTAGTGAAAGGAGCTGTGCTAGTTGGGGACTACACAACTTTCTTACAATTTCGGTTACCCCCTCATATATCAAATGTTTGTATCTGTGCAGACCCAATGAGTACTGCTTTTCTAGAAGGTTACCAAAACTCAAGTGTTGCCAGGGGTACATTCCACACAACAATGGACTACAAGCTGTCAGGAACAGTATCCCTGATACTACCACGGCTAACCTGGTGGCAGAACTTTGTGATTTTGTCCTCACCCACAACTATTTCACATTTGGGGACAATATATACCTTCAAGTCAGTGGCACTGCTATGGGTACCCGTATGGCCCCACAGTATGCCAACATTTTTATGGCTGACTTAGAACAACACTTCCTCAGCTCTCGTCACCTAACACCCCTACTCTACTTGCGCTACATTGATGATATCTTCATCATTTGGACCCACGGAAAAGAAGCCCTTGAGGAATTCCACCATGATTTCAACAATTTCCATCCCACCATCAACCTCAGCCTAGACCAGTCCACACAAGCGGTCCATTTCCTAGACACCACTGCGCTAATAAGTGATGGTCGCATAAACACCACCCTATACCGGAAACCTACTGACCGCTATACTTACCTACATGCTTCCAGCTTCCATCCTGGACACACCACACGATCCATTGTTTACAGCCAAGCTCTAAGATACAACCGCATTTGCTCCAATCCCTCAGACAGAGACAAACACCTACAAGATCTCTATCAAGCATTCTTACAACTACAATACCCACCTGCTGAAGTGAAAAAACAGATTGACAGGGCCAAAAGAGTACCCAGGAGTCACCTACTACAAGACAGGCCCAAAAAAGAAAATAACAGAACACCACTAGCCGTCACCTTTAGCCCCCAACTAAAACCTCTCCAGCGCATCATCAAAGATCTACAACCTATCCTAAAAGATGATCCCTCACTCTCACAGATCTTGGAGGACAGACCAATCCTTGCTTACAGACAGCCCCCCAACCTAAAGCAAATGCTCACCAGCAACCACACACCATACAACAAAAACACTAACCCAGGAACCTATCCTTGCAACAAAGCCCGATGCCAACTCTGTCCACATATCGATTCAAGTGATACCATCGCAGGGCCTAATCACATCCGCCACGCCATCAGGGGCTCATTCACCTGCACATCTACCAATGTGATATATGCCATCATGTGCCAGCAATGCCCCTCTGCCATGTACATTGGCCAAACCGGACAGTCTCTACGCAAAAGAATAAATGGACATAAATCTGACATCAGGAATCATAACATTCAAAAACCAGTAGAACACTTCAACCTCCCTAATCACTCACTGACAGACTTGAGGGTAGCAGTGTTGCGACAGATTAACTCCAAAAACAGACTTCAAAGAGAAACTGTTGAACTCGAATTGATATGCAAACTAGATTGCATTACCTCAGGATTAAATAAGGACTTGGAATGGCTCGGCCATTACGTTAATTGAATCTATTTCCCTTAAGTTAACGATCCTCATTCACACCTGTGTGACCATCTTGTTTATCACTTCAACGGTTTTTCTTCCCCCGCTTTTATGGTTCCTCTCAATTAATTAGCCTCTTATGGTTGGTCTATGCACCTCCACCTTATCATGTTTCTCTGACTGTATAAATATTTGTCTACTGTATGTTTCATTCCATGCATCCAATGAAGTGGGTACTAACCCACGAAAGCTTATGCTGAAATAACTTTGTTAGTCTCTAAGGTGCTACAAGTTTTTCTTTCTTATTTTCGTTTTACCCCAGAAGTGTGATTAAACAGAGGCAGAATTCTCAGAGTCACTTACTTGTACATAATATTTCTTTTTGTAGCCCTACTCAAAACTGCTAAGGCTGGTACTGATGTGGAGTTCTCAGAAAATACTGACTGATTTTTCTTCTGACTTTGAGTAAGAACTGAAAAATCTTGCTGAAATGACAGATTTCATTTTCATCACCATTAGAAAAAAAAATCTACTTTGAAGAATATACTAGAGCATATTTACCTATATATTTGCTGCACTGTACAGCTCAACCCTGCCAGTTACTGCAGCTTTTACAGAAGCAAACTTTTAGAAACTTAAACAGGTCAAGAACTACCCAAGATCAATAAGTCAAGGTAGACTCAGGATTTGTGATGAACAGTAGAATGTGAATTGCCTAAAATACTTTAGACAATTTGATGAATCTGTATATACAAAAGTCAGAGATAATCTATGATGAATTTAGAGCTGCTCTGTTCTATTCAACATTTTAATCAATGATTTATATAATGGCATAGAGAGTACACTTATAAAGTTTGTGAACAATACCAAGCTTGGGTGGGGAGGGGTTGCAAGTGCTTTGGAGGATAGGATTATAATTCAAAATTAACTGGACAAACTGAAGAAACAGTCTGAAGTAAATAGGATGAAATTAAATAAGGACAAATGCAAAGTACTCCACTTAGAACAATCAGTTGCACACAAACACAATGGGAAATGACTGCCTAGGAAGGAGTACTGCGGAAAGAGATCTGGGGGTCATAGCGGACAACAAGCTAAATCTGAGTCAACAGTGTGACACTTGTGTTAAAAAAAAAAAGGCAAGATACGAGAAGTAATTCTTCCACTCTACTCCACACTGATTAGGCCTCAACTGGAGTACTGTGTCCAGTTCTAGGCGCCACATTTCAGGAAGGATGTGGACAAACTGGAATCAGGAGAAGAGCAAAAATGATTAAAGGTCTAGAAAACATGATCGATGAGGGAAGATCGAAAAAAATGGGGTTTTTTTAGACTGGAAAAGAGACGACTGAGGGGGAACATGATAACAGTTTTCAAGTACGGATGCTCCCCGACTTACGCAAGCATTCTGAACGCCTTGCGTAACTCGGAATTTGTGTAAGTCGGAGATGTATCTCCGACCATTATGCCATAAAAAAACAACAAAAAAACAAAAACAAAAAACCACCTATTTTTAGCTTACGGAGCTTTTTCCGTAAGAGCGGATTTGCGTAACTCAGATTTCCGCAAGTCAGCGAGCGTCTGTACATAAAAGGTTGTTACAAGGAGGAGGGAGAAAAACTGTTCTTAACCTCTGAGGATAAGACAAGAAGCAATGAGCTTAAATTGCAAACATGGAGGTTTAGGTTGGACATTAAGAAAAACTTCCTGTCAGGGTGATTAAGCACTGGAATAAATTGCCCAGGGAGATTGTGGAATCTCCATCACTGGAGATTTTTAAGAGCAGGTTAGACAAACATGTCAAGGATGGTCTAGATAATACTTGGTCCTGCCACGAGAGCAGGGGACCAGACTAGATGACCTCTTGAGGTCCGTTCCAGTCTTATGATTCTATGAATCCTGTATATTAACCTGGTTATTTAGATGTTTTCTGTATCACTATATTGATTTAAACACAACAGGAGAGTCTGAAGGAAAAAAAAACAGGCAAGAAGGGAAGGAATGGCTTAAGAAAAACCAAACATCTCTGCAAACACATGAGGATTGTTAAGGAACAATGCCATGATTATTAATTTTGAGGATTTTGCCCCCTCTGCAGCTAATCCACAAATCTCCTGTAAACACAGGACATGAAAGACTTCTGGCAGGTTAAAGGAACATTCCCAAGAGAATCGGTAATAATCTGGGGGAGGGGCTAGAGAGACAGGATGGGGTGCCAGAAAAAGTTAGGCCTGCCGAGATTACTGTCAGAGGATGGTAAGCCTTTAGGTAAATGAGGCATGGATGTTGACTGTTTTAAAATCCTCTTTTCTAAATGCTTTGTTCTTATTGCTAAAATAAATAATATATTGTTTTTAAGAAGTCTGATCACCATATGCTTCTGGTCAGACTCCTGAAAGGAAGAACCACAAGTGTATGAAGTCAATCAGACCTGCTAGGTAAGAACAGTTGATACACAGGATATTGTAGCCCTGGGTCTACTTTAGGAGTGGGAGAGTTGTGGAATTCCACCCCAGGATAGGTAAAAGCCCTAGTCACCTGAGGGGATGCACACAAGAAAGGCACAGAGATGCTGTTAGCCCTGTAACCATGACATACCCCTTATGCTGAGTTGCTACAAATGTTCTTTACAATAGTTTGAGACCATGACATATTTGTTTATAGGGTGACCAGATTTTCAAGGTAAACACTAACACCTATGGAGGTAAAGGGTTTGGTGGGTGAGGAAAGGAGACCGACCACTATTCTATTCTCTATATTTTAATCTTTCTCCCTCCCCCGGCTTCCCTCACTTTTTCTTCTCTCTACATCTTGCTGCACTCTGCTCTGAATTTCCGCTCTAGATATCTCAGGATATCTCTACCTAACACAAACAGTACACTCCATCTCTTTATCCCAACTTTGGTCCCTTGTTCCCATCCCCACAATTCCCTGCCACAATCCAGTTTTCACCCATCGTGTAGGGAAAGTGAGCAGAATGTGGACACCTATCCTCAGCCTGGATCAGTAGCCAGCTACATACAGATGTGGTGCAGATCAGCTGCCAATAAGCTTGTCACCCTCACCAGTGTCAACATATATCTGATTATAGTTTGGGAGGGGATAGTGGGAAAGTAAAGCAAGTGGGGGGGGGGCGGGCATTAACCAGGAGATTTAATTAAATGTAGGGGGGCAATATTACTGCATAACAAATTAAGTGGCGGTCCCTGAAGTGCAGGCACACTCACTCAGTGTGCGATCAATTTCACCAATTTAGCTGGCTGGCAGCTACTTCAGGTAGCCAATCTGCTGGGATTTACATAAATCAGGACAGAACGCTCTTCTGTAATACTAACAAGAATATTAGGACAGGCCCGAAATTAAAGAGACTTCTGATTTTTCAGAGAAACATCGTTACCTTATTTATAAAATCAGAGATTACACGGTTCACTCAAATGCATAGTAGCACACGATCATGGTGCACAAAAGTAAAATTTTGGGTGGAGGGTACAAATCTATAATTATACATACATATTATACATTGTAATTGGGGCATCACAGATTCTACTTTAACTGTGAGTTTAAAGCTGGAAAGTAGGTAAAGGTTCATAAACTGTCCCAATTACCTGTTATATAAAACTGTTTAAGAATAAATGCAAGACAGTCTACTAAAGCCAACCAAGGACTGTGGTAAGATCACTTTTGGTAAACAAGAGGAGTATGGAACCAGAAATCAACAGACCCAATTTGGTGCTGCAAAAATTAAGCCTAATTGGCGGACAAAATAATGAGAGGATGGGCTATTCCACTCAACATCCCATTTTTGAAGTCCCTAAGAAGAGATTTTGGGGGGTGAGCTACTAATGGAAAATTTTTGTTGTGAAACTCAGACCTTGGCACACCAATGAGAACCATCACTGCTCCCCCTTTTTTATCCCTCCACTATCTTCCTCCTGGACTCTTTGTCTGTCTGTTTCAACTTTTCTACTCAATCCTAAAACCAACTGCACTGCATAGCACCAGCATGACAAGATGAGGAAGCCCACCTAGGTCTCTCCGACCTTAGAAGGAGCAGTGAAGGAGAGAAACTTGACAAGGCCAGGCAAATTAGGTCCCTGACCAGAGAGATAAGCCAGGATCCAGAGCAACAGCTGTTGTGGCCAACCTGCCAGCCCAAAGCATCCATACATAACTGACTAGCCATCTTGTATTCTAAAAACAGCAAAAAAAGCTACATTTCCCCCACCTTTTACTATCCTCTCTCTTCATTTCTTGTGTCCCCCTCTGTTTTGTCAAAAGCAGAAAAATGTGGCCGGCCACGAGACCGGCCAGTGCGGCTAGCCGGTGCGGCTGTCCTCAGGGCTGCCCGCGTAGCTGGCTCTGGGGTCAGCTGCTTGGGTGGCCCTGGGGTCAGCCACACTGGCTGCTGCAGAAGTCATGGAATCCATGACTTCCACGACCTCAGTGACAGACACGGAGCTCTAGTCAGTGATTGCACCCTTCTTTCTAATGAGAAATGAAATAAATGACTAGATTATATTTAGAAGGTATCTTTTCTCATTACTTTTACAAAAAACAATTGTTGGATTAACAACACTTATCTTTGTCTAATTAAAACAAAATCCCTCTATTTAGTAGGAGAATACTGTTTCTTAAATCGCAATCTAATCTGGGGTTTCATCACATATAAATACAGCACGAACACACTTCACTCTAGAGAAAGACCGTCTGGGTTAATTTTAAAAGTAGGTTTTTGCTTTGTTTGTAAGATCATCTCTGCCTGGAGCTGAAGGATGTTTGTACTTTGTGTTTTTCAATGAAAATACTGGAGATCTGAGGTAGGTTTTTTTTTTTTGGGGGGGGGGGGGGGGGGGTTAGGTCATCCCTGAGTCAAATGCAAGTCTTGTCTGCTCTCTGTGGTCATTAAATATCCCACAGAATTTACTGTAAGGTCAAGTATATTTGCCCCTGGACTCTGGACCACCAAATTTCACTTCTATGCCAAAGATATCAGCATTTCAGTAGTGAAGCTGTATGAATATTTGGCCCAAGGCTGCTCCCATTTAAGTCAATTGTAAAACCTCCACTTACATTTATAAAATGCTTTGTACATCCTGAAGGTTCCCAACACCTACCTCTGAACCACTTTTGGCTCTACTTTTTTCATGTCACCTGCTACATTTGAAACAGCCTCCCACTCTGTCTTTCCCTTGCTCATTCAAATTCCTCAGAAAAACTGCTTCTTGCACTAAGCCTTCCTGTGCTGATTGCCTAAGTGATACTTGTGATAGACTGGTAATATCCTGAACAAACCTTATGGAATTAAGATAAACTTTACTGAATTAAAGTTAAACCTTATTGAATTAGGGTTAAAACCTTAGGGGTACATTGTATTAAGAGTGCAATTGTGTATTGTTGTGGCTTTGTATATACTTTCATTAGTAAGGCTGGGGAATGCTAATGTACTACTTCTGTTATCAACCCTTTGAAGCCACCCATCTGGAGAGGTATGCACTAGCCCTCAAAATGAATTCTCCAGGGACCAACAGACAAAGAAAGGATTTTTGAATAAACAGTCTTGTTTTAAACTGGCTATGGGCCTTCCTCTTGATCCAGCAAACAGACAGGTCCCCTGGTCCACAGAGGATCCCACTCCTTAGGGTAGGGTTGGAAGGACTGGGCCTGCTGAGGCCTCATAAGATTGGGTGTTTATTCGGAGCTAAAGCTGTAATAAACATGTAACCTGTGGCAATTTATAGCTATAGCAATTACACCTGTTAACCATCTCTGAAGAAAAAGCAAGTTGTTATCCTCAGGTAACCTGTCTGTGCTGGGAACAACATAATGGAGGCAGAGAACTGTGCATCTTGGAAATACCATGGTCAGAAGGGAGAGATTGGGAAGATGGGGGTCTACACCCACACAGGAAATGGCTGAGGAGCTAGAAGCCTCAGAATGGGTGCCCTTAACTGGACCAAGGAGGCGAAATACAAATGCAATTGCCCTGAGCTGTCACAATATCTTACAGTACATGCGAGAACAGTCAGGGTGCATCTGTTTGGGTTAGATTATCGGCTCTTCTTGAGAGAAGACCCATTCTGGGTGGTTTTAAAAGGGAATGCAAATTACTACTTAGCATTTATAGCTACTTCCTTTTCAAACTCCCCTTATAAATATTAATCCTAACACCATGCTATGAATTGTAGAGGAGGATTATCCCCATTTTATAGATGGGGAAAATTGAGACAGAAATTAAAATAATTTATCCAAGGCTGCAGTGGAAATAATTACACAAGGCAGGATTAGAACATGGGAGTTTACGGTTCCCAGTCCTTTGCACAAACGTAGCATAGAATACTAAATAATATTGGATCTTTACAATATGCTTCATACAATTACAGCTGTGTAATTATTATTAGGGATGTGCTTTATAAAGCACTATGCCCATTATCAATGTGCCAAACAGCAATCATAGGTTTGTATTTTATAAAGAACTGTATACAGGCTCAGCACTCCTGAAAACAGGTAATTTTTTTGCAAATTGTTGTGTATGTTCCCATCACCATGAATCTGTAGAATAGATTTCTATTTAGTAGACTCACTGCTACGCATATTTCCAGTAATAGATCATGGTTATGATTTTGTTTTGTGAAGCACCATCTACATTACTATTGCTAGTTAAAATGTAATAGCAGCACTTTACAAAACAGTCTTACCTATATTGCCAGTGCTATACAAATAGAACTGTTTTGCAAGATCCCATGCATTTTCCCAGAACTTGGAGTGAGAAGTGTGCATACTTTAAGTGCTATATAAAGCATATCAACAATAATAAGCTTGCCCTTAAGCGGTGTACTGTAGTTTCTAATGCTGTAGTAACAGGTCTGACAAATAGCTGTGTATAGGTTTCCACACTACAGTATATAGATTTGTGATTACAGAAGTGATGTGCATGTTTCCAGGGCTACAGGAATAGTTATTAGGTTTGTGAAACATCTGTACGTTTCCAGAGTTATACAAATCATAACACAAAGTGAGATATATATAGAGAGAGAGAGATATATAGAGAGCTATATATATAGTGCGCATCTCCACTATCGGGGCGGTGCGCATCTCCACTATCACAGAGACAGTAACTGGGTCTGTGCCAAGACTCAGGTGCGTTTCTGCAGCTACAGACATTATCAATTGCTCCCGGCCCGGGGGATACGATACCTTCCAAGTCAACAGCAGCACGTTCATGATGGCCAGCAGCGGGCAGGGTCCGTTCTCATTCTGGGTGATGATCGGCGTGTTCTCCTCCTTCCAACGGACCCACTTGATGTGATAGACCGACTGGCCGGGAAAGCGCTCCTTAGAGGCAGACAAGAGCTGAGCCGCCACCGGGGCCCCGTCCCCTCCGGGGGTCGGGGCCTTGCCCTCTGCTGCCGCCTCCGCCGCCTCCTCGGCATCGCTATTGAGGTCGGAGCTGCTCGGGCAGCAGGAGTGCAGGTTGGAGAAGGACTCCAGGGAGTCCAAGCTCCGCGACTCCTCCTCTGGGGGGCTGGGGTCGCCGCTGCTGCCGGCCTCCCCGGGGCCGCTCTCCAAGGCAGGAGCCGCCTCAGGGCTCTCAGTCACGGCTGGCTCCACGCAGTCCGCAGCGGACCGGCGGCTCTCACTGGCCGGCACGGAAGACCCCAGCGAGGTAGGCGTCTCTCTCCCGGGGCCCGCAGCAGGCGGGGCAAGAAGGGGAGGGGAAGGACCCCACTGCCCGCCGCCCTCCTCAGCAGTCACGGGTCCATCCCTGCCGCTACCCCCCGCCTCTTTCTCCACCGACCCCTCCAGGATTCGGCCCGCAGCGCCCCCGCCGCCCCGCTTCAGCGCGCCCGGGGGCGGCGGGGGCTGCGCCAAGCTCTCCATGGCCGGCCCGCTGCCCGCCCGCCCGCTTAGCTCTCTACTGGCTCCACTGAGGCTCTTCCTTCGCTAGCAGCGCCCAGGACGCCATAACAGCGGCAACGGCTCCGCCCCGCGGCGCCGCCCCTAGGACGTGTGGGTGGGAGGGGAGCAGCTTCAGGTCGCCGCTGGGGTGGGGAGCGCGCGCGAGGAGTAGGCTGGGCGCGGCCTAGAGGCTCGATTTGAGCCTGGGGAGGGGGCGGAGCGAGGAGCTGGTTGTACGCTACCGGCGGCGGGCCAAGAGCGGCGCGAGCCCGAGGAATCGAAGGGCGCGAGAAGCAGGGTACGCAGCGCCAACTGGTTTGAGTCCGAGCGGGAGAGGCGAGGGACTGCGCGTGGCCCAGAGGCGCGAGCCCGACGGAACAGGGTGCTAAGAGCCGGGCGCGCGCGCGCCGGGCCCAGCAGCGGGAGGAACACGCTAGCCAGCCCGACGTGACAATTTCGGATCTAGTAATTGCAATGTCCCGTTGGACATCCACCATGTAATCGTATGCGTGGTAGTGCTTTCGGGATACGGGTAGGGCAGGCACCTGCCTAAAGCCTTCGCCAAAAAACCACGGCAAAGCCGACTCCCTATTCCCAAGCAATACCCAATTTGTTAACTTAATCCTAGGGTCTCCATTGTATCATACAGGCTGAAAATGTTTGTGTGTCTTTCAAGAGTCACATTTTTCTTTCAAAGGCAATAGCCGCTTTCCTCTCCCCGGATACAACAGTTTGCTTTTCAGTCTCCAGTTACTCTGTTATTTTGCTAACGATGTCCGTGAACAACTATAAGGCACAGTACAGCGGTGTGAATGAGATGTGCCTTAGGCACTTTTTAAGACCTTTTTATTCATTGCAAGCCCTGCACGAGTTCTGGAATAGCGTGTTAGGAGCGGGCAGCACACACTGCTGCAGGGAAAAGGAATCTGGGCTCACAACCATTACATTTGCAAGCACCTCTCACTATTTTGCAGGAAGTTGAAACTCGGGGCATAGGACCTGCGCAGAGGACTCCGGTCACAGCGCTTTTAAAGAAACAGTGCAGCTGCTTCTCTGAGCGTAACAAAGAACATAAGAACGGCTATACTGGGTTAGACCAAAGGTCCATCTAGCCCAGTGATTTTCAAACTTTTGTACTAGTGACCCCTTTCACACAGCAAGCCTCTGAGTCCCACCCACCCCCCTTATACCTTAAATACACTTTTTATATATTTAACACTATTATAAATGCTGGAATTAAGTGGGGGTTGGGGTGGAGGCTGACAGCTCGTGACCCCCCCCCCCATGTAATAACTTTGTGAACCCCTGAGGGGGTCACAACCCCTAGTTTGAGAACCCCTGATCTAGCCCATTATCCTGTTTTCCTACAATGGCCAATGCCAGGTCCCCCAGAGGGAATGAACAGAACAGATAATCATCAAGTGAGCCTGTCACCCGTTCCTAGCTTCTGGCAAACAGAGGCTAGGGACACCATCCCTGCCCATCTTGGCTAATAGCCATTGACTATGACCAAAGAACTATTATGTTCTTCCGAAAGGAATTGTAACATAACCGAGATGAAAACCTCACAAAGTTCTCGCTTCCTATCAATATCAGGGATCTGGGGAAGCTGGGAGAAATGTCATCCACAAAATATTAAAGACCGTCTCAGTTCCAGGGAATAATTTTCCTTTATATATTTTTCAGTGGTATGCATTATTGTTTACTAACCATCTATGCTTTAAAATGTTATAAATGTATGGTTAATGTAAACCATAATTAAAAAAACTAATGTCACTATGATTGAAATTGAATACTAAGCAAAATCCCCAACTGAGATAAAAATGTGAGTTTGTAAAATGAAGGGTTGATATAGACTTGTGAGGCTGAGGCAGGTAAGAATTTACTTTCTCCATACTCTTATTTGTCTTTGTTTCTCACTCTCAAAATCCCTCTTTCTCTCTTGGTGTTATTTAAAGTCTTTGGAAACAATTACTTCAGCATGAGTAGCTTCCTGTGAAGCAATGGAAGTTCTTGTAACTTACCTAGCCCTTCCTGTGTATATGCTCATGTAATAATTCTTATAGACAGTTCTTCCATTTGATTAAAAAGTAACAGCCTTTGTAACTTATTCTGTAAAATATTCTTCTACTTTTTGCCAAGACAACAGTAACTAAAAGCAAGTGTTCAAAGCTTTAACATTTAAATATTAATTTGATGTTTTAGTACATAGTTGACAACTTCTGAAAAGCAAACTATAAAACTGGATTGTGTCCTCTTCTATTTATAAAAAAACCTTTTCAATAGTAGCACATAATAAACAATTACACATTTTTATAAATTGCTTATTGTTGACTTTTCTTGATACTTTTCTCATTGTGTCAAAAAATAACAGCACCATCACAGACAAATGCTATACCATTTCTGAAGTCAGATAGAATGTGCTGGAGCCTGAGGGAGTTGTGGGGAGAGGGTTATATTTAAATTTGATAGTAGCACTGTGACCTGACAACAGAGGTTGAATGCAAATGTGATAGTCTCACTGTAACCTGAAAGCAGGAACCGTAAGCAAATCTTTCGCTGTAATCCAGCAGCATTTTGTGTTACTTTATAGGGACATTCTAAATTGACAGTAGAGTTTGGATGTAAACTGGCAAAGTAACCCAACAATAGAATAAATCTCTGAGACTAGCACTGAAATTTGACAGTAGGTTACATGTTTAAATTAAGAGTGTTACAATTCTGGAGTGAGCTATACCTTTGTCTGTTCTCTCAGTCTTTCTTTGGGCACCTCTTTCAAGTGGCGGACCTATAACTTCTCTGCGTTGGAATCCTGTGATTCACCTAACTTTTAGATGGAAAGTTACAGCACCCCATTTACCAACCATGTTTCTTCAGCAGGTCCAGCTGTCTTTGGCCCCTACTGAAGTCTTCTCTCTGGGAGCTGCGACCAGTTTGTAAATACAGTGACAGAGAACAGCTTGTTCAAAATATAGTATTTATTTATCCATAGGAACATAACAGAGCAAAAAGGGTTAAAACAACAAAAGCCTAAACATATATTGTCTTACCTAAATTTAGCACCTGCGCATCCAGTTAGATAGTCCTGATTTAGCCTAAGTAAATTCTGCCTCATTTTCCTGAGGACCAAGCTGTAACCTGCTTTTCTGCAGAGCCTTTGTCTTCTCAGGCTCAGCTTTTTAACCGCTTTCAAGCTCTTCGTTGAGAGTTCCTGCCTCAAAAGCTCTGGAATTTCAAGCTGGAATCTATCCTCCCTTCTTGTGGGATCATACCCTGATTCCACATTAGTGAAGATAACCTTCAAAGGTATTCTCACCTCTTTGCTGTTTGAGTACTGGCCATTGGAGCTGTTTATAGCCATTGATTTTTGTTTCCTGCAAAGCTAAATAAGTCTACGGTGTCGGCTACTCTGGAGAGCTTACACCAGCATAGCTGCACCATTGTAAGCAGTCTAGTGTACGTGCTAGTAGTATATACCTCAATAGTATTTATCACCATGTATTTTTTTAACCATTTCCACACCCCATTTAGGGCTTATGTCCCGCCCTATGTTCCTCTTTCCGTTGGTGTTGAGGTTTGGCACTGTTGGCCATTTTGAATTTTTTTAAATTATTTTTGATGTTTAAATAGGGAGTATGTTGTGTGATTGAGCTTTGATACATTTGATTGTTTAGAGAAAAAGGTAGAATGAATAGAGTGAGAGAGCTTAAAGATTAAAATAAGAATGCTTTGGTAAGACTTAGAGGGAAAAAAGAAAAGAAAGTTTGTTTGGTTAGGTTTAGTAAAGGAGAGATGATTTGAAAGGCCTAGTTTGGCATATTATTAAAGAATAAAACATTTTGAGATACATTTAAAAGGTGTATTAAATATAAGGGTAGGTTAAAAGCATTTTAAAAGAGTTAAATAAAAGTGAAAAATATAAAGGAGGTTAAAAAAGAACACACATGGCAAAAAAGGGAATTTACTAAAGCAGAGACTGTTTTGTAAGCACATGGTAAAAAGTATAAAGGGAGGTTAATAGAAAAGCATTTAAAATGTTAAATATACCCGTTGGTTAAGAAAAGAGCATTTAAACGAGTTAAATAAAATAGAAACATAGGTTAAAAGTGAGAACAGGGCAAGAAAAGGGAAAAGAAAGCCCCTTTGCAAAGGGCAAAGATAGACAGCACATGGTTAAGTCAGCAAGAGAGATCTTACCCTACTAACTGTTCGTGGGGAAAGAGGGAGCTTCTGAAGTTTACAGCCCTCAGGCTAGTTGTCTCCACCTTTGGATCGGACCAATCAGATGCTGTTCTACAGCTGCATCATAGAATACATTTTCCTGAACCAATCCAATTTTTAAACAAGAGCCATCTCCCTCCTCTCCCCTCCCCTCACTACCCGCCCTCTTTAACTGCCTTATTCTTATCTAAAAATACAGACCCCAAGCATTTCCCCCACCATGTAGCCCTTTTCCGTAGGAGCTTTAATAAAGGTTAAAACCATAAGCCCTTAGTTACAAACAGTTTTTAAAAGTTTTCCCCCTACTTTTTAGACTAACATTGGTCATTTTTAGTGAGGACAATTTGAAGCTGCAGCAAAGCCCGTTAGCAAAAACAGCATCTGTGAGTCAATGGATCAGAGATAAGAAGGCTGCTTCTTCCCCCACTTTTTAACAAAAGCAAGTAAAAGATATATTAAGTTTTGTGAAGGAATGAAGCTCTGCTTTATAATCACTTGAAAAGACAAGCCTATATGAAGAAACATCCCTTCATTTATTGGTGTTTTAATAAAAAATGAGCATGCAGAAGCACCCCAGGGTTAAACCCACAAACCCTTACTAACAAAAAGTTTTTGAAAGCTATTCCCTATGCTTTTAGTGAGGACAATTTGAAGCTGCAGCAAAAACAGCGTCTGTGAGCCAGTGGATCAGAGAGAAGGCTGCTTCTTCCCCCCACATTCTAACAAATAGAGGTGAAAGTTATATTAAGTCTTGTAAAGGAATAAACACCTTAAAAAACAAGCCTATATGAAGACATCCCTTCATTTAATATTTTTACAGGTGTGTTTCAATAAAAAGTTATCATGCAGAAATATCCAAGGTTTAAAACCACAGGTTCTTAGTAACAGCCAGTTTATATTCCCCTTATACTGTAAACCAGTGGATCAGAGAGAAGAAGATTGTTTCTTCTCCCACTTTTTAACAAATACAAGTGAAAGTCATATTAAGTTTTGTAATGGAATAAACACTTTAAAAGACAAGCCTATATGAAGACAGAGTCCTTTATTTAACATTTTTATATGTGTGTTTCAATTAAAAAAATTAAAATATGAGCATGAAGAAACACCCCAGAGTGAAAACCACAGAACCTTAGTAACAGCTAGTTTATATTCCCCTTATTCTGTAATCCAGTGGATCAGAGAGAAGTTTATTTTCCTTCCCACTTTTTAACAAATCCATGTGAAAATTCTATTAAGCTTTCATTTTCTTAGGACTTTTAGATTCAAGTATAAATATTTCTGTTGTGTTATCAGCAAGGCCGGCTTTAGCGAGTGCGGGGCCCCACACGAAGAACAACGGGGCCCCGCCGACTTTGTCAGAGAAAAAAAAAACAAAACCTCCCACCGCCGAAACTCAGCGGAGCAAAAAAAAAACCTTGGGCGTGGGGCCCGATTCCGGGGAATCGGAGGAATCGGCTTAAAGCCGGCCCTGGTTATCAGAATGTCTTTGTTTTTAAATGTTTGCAACCAGTGTGCTGAGAGACGGGTACAAGCTCCCGTGTTTGTTTTGGGTCCATACATTTTATTAAAATAATACATCACAGGCTGGAGCTGTGGCTTTCTCTACATTTTAAAAGTGGATAAGACTACTGTAATTAGGCTAGCCAGTGATCCATACACTATAGTCTGCCTTAGCAATGCTCTAGGGGTCACCCCTTCAGTTTGCTGGTTTTTTTAAACAGACTTCTTTCCTAACTTTTTAAACGCTGTTAAAGTATTAACAAATGGTGAAAGTGCATTGAAAGACACTTTGTGAAAGTTATAACAAGTATTTTATTTTATTTACTGATTGTAAAAGACAAAAAACATTGCTTTGTGACTGCACGAAGCTCAGAGATACCCTATCTGACGAACAACCCCCCTTCGACTTTTCCCCCATACTTTTAACACTTGCTAAACATGCTGTGTTTCATTATATAAAGGGGTTTTTTTTAATTTAACATAAAAATAAAGGGTTTTTTAACATTTAACATGAAAATACAGCATTGACTGAGGTGTAACATAACATGACCCTTTTTAAGGATATTCTGTATGCAGTGAGGCATATTTGAACCATTATGTTTGGTTTTTTTAAAGTTTAACATGAAAAAGCAGTATTGACTGAGCTGTAACAAAAGAAGGCCACTCTTAGGGATATTTGGTAGCAGCTTAGTGAACTAAAAAGGCATAAGATACTAGCCTATCCTTTTAAAAATAGTGTTTTTAAAGTTCCAAAACAGCAACTGGGTAAGAACATGAAAACTGGCAATTGATGCGAGTTTACATATATGTTTTAATAAAAAAACAAAATTAACAAAAAAATACACAAGATTACTTTTTAAAGTTTGGATTTATACAAAAAACAAGAAAAAATTAGCTTATGTAAAAAAAGTTAGCTGCTTTTTACCAGAGATGAAGAGTCTGCCCCCCACCCCACCCTCACCCCCCCTACACACTTTCTTCTTTTCTAATGTTTTTTAAAATCTAAACCGAGGACAAACAAATTTTAAAAAAAGCCACAGCCACAGAGATCAGGCCATGGGGATAAGAAGGCTGTCCTGAGTTTTAGGGGGAATGTTGATAACTCTTTTAGTAAAACAGTTTTGTAGGCAGCCATTCTGTGTTAGTTGTTATGCTTTAGCACAGGCAAGCGTTTGTCATTCAGAAGCACTTTCCCACTTTATGAGGTATTATCTCCCCCATCTTATGGCCTATCAGAAATATCAACAAAAACAAACAGATATTTTGTAGCAGTGCCTGCAAAGCAACAATTACTATGTTGTTGATCATTATCTTGTCTCCAAGCCCCTACAGAATATTTTTTTGTGTTTTTATAAAACACTTTTATGCAAACTGTAACCCTAGATGCTGTACAGCATTAAATAATATGAACCAGTAGATAAGAGACCTGAGACACTGTTGAAATCAGAGGGATCATGATTATGTCCTAATGCAGAAGGCCGGGGGAGAGGGGAATGAAAAGGTACAGCCAAAGCAGAAGAAGGTATGATTTAAGAGGGGTTCTAGGGCTGCTTTGTAATGGTCCAGATGCCCCAACGTCTCTTTGCTCTCTAAGCCAACAGTAGAGCCAACAGCTTAATTACTCCAGCCCATGCAAGTGGTGGTAGCTATGTAGGCACTTAAGTTGGCATAAGTTATGTCACTCAGGGGGTGGCTAATTCACAACCCTGAGTGACATAACTTATGTCAATTAAAGCTGCAGTGTAGCTATAGCCTAAAACTGGTTTAACTCTTACTCTTTAGCCAGCAATACAATAACCACCAAGCCCACAGAGATTTATGTATAACATTCATAAAATTAATACAGATAACTCCCACATTCTCCAAGATAATAGTTGAAAAAGCTAGAAATTGAAAATACAGAGGTGATAGATGTGAAGAGGAATAAGTAGTGGAGTTGGTTGTGGAAGAGGAAAGGAAGGAAATGGAGAAGGATTATTTTCTTCAAATAGGTTAATCAAGTAGTGGATAAAGGTGTTGTTGACAATTTATTTAGATTTTCAAAAGCCCTTTCACAAGGTCCTCATAAAAGACTACTAAAGAAATGAAATACTCCTGATGTCAGAAGGAAAGTATTGTCATGGATCAAAAACTGGCCAAGAGACAGAAAACAAAGACTAAGAATAAATGGTAATTTTTCATCATTGTAGAAGGTTAAAATGAGAATACTTCTAGTTTCTATACAAGCACCAGTATTAATATATTTATTAATTTCCTGAAAAAAGGGGTTGAAAAATTTGTAGTTGACACAAAATTATTTAGCAAAACGAAAATAAGAAAGAAAAACTTGTAGCACCTTAGAGACTAACAAATTTATTTCAGCATAAGCTTTCGTGGGTTAATACCCACTTCATCGGATGCATCCGATGCAATATCCCGAGCACTGACTCTGCAGCTCCCATTGGCTGGGAACTGTGGCCAATAGGAGCTGGGGGGGCGCTGCCTGTGGGCAGCAGCACACGTAGACCCCCCTGAGCCCCCTGCCTAGGAGCCGCTGCTAGAGGGAAGTGCCAGTTGCTTTTGGGAGCCACCCGAGGTAAGTGCTGACCCCCTGATCCCTTTCTGCACCCCACCCCCCTGCCCAGGGCTGTCCCTACCCATATGCAAAGTACGCAGCTGCATAGGGCACCAGGAAATTTGGGGCACCACATTTCCTGGTGCCCTGCACAGGTACATGCTGCTCTGCTCCAGCCCCGCCCACACTCCACCCTTTCCCCAAAGCCCCTGCCCTGCTCCCCCCATCCCTGCTCCCACTCCCCTGAGAACTGCAGCAGGGCCGGGCCTGCACTCACCGGCGGTGGGAAGTGCAGCGACCTGGCCCCAGCCGCACCGCCGGTGAGTGCTGGGGGGCGGTTCCCCCCTGCCCCCAGCCAGTGCCCTGCGCGGAGGCCTGGGACCAACCCCCCCCCCCTCCCACGGAGGCCTGGGGGCCAGTCCCCCCTGGGGAGGCCTGCCCCCCCCTGCGGGGGGTGCATAGGACCCCAGAATAGCTAGGGATGGCGCTGGCCCTGCCTAGAGCCCACGCCCAAACTCCCTCCCAGAGCCTGCCCCCCGCCCTCCCGCAACCCTCTGCCCCAGCCTGGTGAAAGTGAGTGAGGGTGGGGGAGAGCAAGCGATGGATGGAGGGGGATGGCGTGAGCAGGGGGCAAGGCCTTGGAGAAGGTGTGGGACAGGGGCGTGGTTGCAGGGAAGGGGCGGAGCAAAGGTCTTTGGGTTTGTGGGATTAGACAGTTCGCAACCCTACCGGGCAGGCATGTGGAAGCCCTGGCTATGCCAGAAGAGCGTGCTCAGCAGCACAGCTGGCAGCACGCTGGGCACCAGCCAGCGCAGGCACAGCACTGCCTAATTGTCAGGTGGACCGCATCCTCGTGGGCGCAGCTTGTGCATGCATGGGGCCCAGTGCTGAGGCCCAGAATTGCTGTCAGTGGGCCTGTCCGCCTACAATGGAGCAGAGCTGGCAGGCACTAGGCAAAAGCAGATTAAGTAATTGCTTTGAGCCCCAAGAAGCTCAAGGTGGGGCCCATATTTGCTTTTTATGTGTTAGAGAGGGGAAAGAAATATTCTGGCATATGGCCAGTAGTGGCGCCAGGGTTTTTGCCACCCTAGGCGGCAGCGATCCTCCGCCGTAATCGGCGGCACTTCGGCGGCAGCTCCTTTGAAGCTGCGTTCTCAGCGGCATTTTGGCGGCCGCTTTTCTTGCTGTCGAATCGCCGCCGGGAAATGAGTCGCCACCAAAATGCTGCCGAGGGCGGTGAAATGCCACCCCCCAAATCCTGCCGCCCTAGGCAACCGCCTAGGGTCGCCTAGTGGAAGCACCGGCCCTGCATATGACCCCCAACGGGCTAGCATTACCTCTGGGGTTTCTTGCACCTTCCCATTGAGCACATGGTGTTGGCTACTTAGAAAGAGGATACTGGAGCACATATTGGGTCTTACCCAATATGCCTGTTTCCTAACAATATAATGCTACAAGGGGGGCCCTTAAGTCTTGGGCCTAGTGTTTCTACATGCAGAATCAGAAAGCGAGGAATCAAGACTAGTCACGTTTGCCCATGGAAAAAGGCAAGAGGAGGAATAGCATGGGGACTTGGGAGGCTTCATGCACTAAAGGTGTGGGAGAGAAGGTAATTCGATCAACCGGCTATGGCGATCTGGGCTTTATTTGAGGAAGCCCCTTTCATTGTGGGTTGTAGATAGAGCTTAAGTTCTTAGAGTATTTCCCGGACTCCCAACCCCGCGCTATATAAACTCCAGGGGATTTGAAAATATTTACGTGAGTTCTGCTCCGGACAGCTCCTACGGAATGTAGGGGAGGCGCGTATTGGGAGAGGGAGGCTGTACAGTTGGGCAAGGGGGAGTAGGCGTCTGCTTGTAGGAGTTTGCACCTTGCGCGGCACCTTTGTCGGTGCAGCGGTGGTCTTTACAGCGCGCTGCTAGTGCATCCTGCTGCGCGTGCACGTCCCACACCAGCGCCTCTGCCCGAACAATGAAACGGGGGACGGGGACGACGCTGCCCCTTTAAGACAGCAGGGACACTATTTTCCAGCAACGCCCCGACGCTTGGCTCTGGCTCGGCGGCTCCCTGTACCACGTGGGAGGAGGCCGATCTGAGCGTGGGGGCGGGGTGTGGCGTGGCCGATCGCGCGCTGTGGGCGTGCCCCCAAGCCTCGCCCCTCCCTGGTGCTGGCGTCGCGCGGGGGGAGGGCGGCGGAGATAGAGTGGCTGTGGCTCCAGGAGCGGGGCGCGCTGCCGGGCGGGCGCTGAGGCGGAACCAACCGCCGAGTCGAGGGTTGGAGGAGCGGGCGGAAGCGTCTGCCTGTGCGGCGGCGGCCAAACGAAGGGAAGCGCCCAGCCGCCCCTCCCGATCCCAGTCCCTGGCCGGAGCGGATGCGCTGCGGTTAGGAGGAAGCGGCGGCGGGGCCTGGGCCAGGCGAAGATGGTGCTGGTGGGGGCGATAATCCTGTTCTGCTCCTGGGCGGCCGGAGCCGGAGGTAGGGACTGGCCGGGGCCTGGCACCGCGCGGTCTCTCTGCCACCCCTTGTTGGGGGCGGGTGAGGGGGGATGTGCGCTCCCCCATTTATAGCCTCTTCCAATTCCTGGCCCCCGTCTTTGGAGCGGATCTGGGCCCCGCTTCTCGGGGATCTTCCCCTGAGTTACCCGCATGTCAGGCCTGGGTTAGATCCGGGGGCGCTTCTCTTTCCCTCCCCCGCCAGATTTCTGGGCGGGATCCAGACCTTCCTGGACGGGCTCTTCTGCCCCCCTCCCCCGCTGTTACTGGGCTGGGTCCAATCACCGAACCTCCCGGTGATTCTTCTCGCCGCAGGTCACTGGGCTGAATTCTTCCTCTTCCGAAAAATCCCTCCGCTGGGTTTTGTTTTCTGCCCCACGGTTACTAGGCTGCGTCTGACTTCCCTTCCCCTCGTCCCCTGGGACTTTCTTTATGGGCTCGGGATCTGTGATAGCCCAGGCTCATTCCCTCTTATTCTGTCTAAATCTTCCTCCCCCGCCCGTTGTGTGATGGGAGCGATAAGATGGTCTGTGTTGGAGGGAGAACAAGGCGCACAAACAGCAGAGCATGGGGGTGGTTGTTGCCTGGTGAATTGTTTTTCCCCCCAACAAGACATGCGGTAAACCTCACCAAATCACTTTCAGGCACATAAAAGATGTAAACTGGCTTGAACATCCTCTTTCCTCCCCCCGCCCCAAGAAGAAATTCTTCAAGCGAAAGAGTGGTTGAAAGTTGAAAGCTCCTATGTTTTAGAGTTCTGGGAAGATGATTAACTGTTTGTTAAACATTTCTTAAAGCTCCAGTTTCTGTGTAATAATTTCCCAGTTTTTGAGATCACTTGAGTTTTTAAAGGCGGAGGTATGGTTAGTGAAAGACGTTACAGCTGCCTTTTCTGCTGTGGAAATACAATATAAAAGCTGGGATTTCCTAGAATGGGACTGTAGTTACAGCTAGGGGACTCTGTCCCAGGCCAGGGAACCATAGCCTTGGAAGAAGAGCTGTTGCTTTTGACACAATATTTATAGTGGCTTTCTAACTGTGAAAATCACTTTGGGATTAGGAAGCTGTTGGGGGAGGTGGGTTTTTCTTTTTAAATGACTCTGGAAATGGAAAGGTTAATGGCAGCATAGGTGGAGCAGTTGATGGAGGGATGTATGGAGTAGTTGATAAGGGACTTCTGCTTATTTGGCATTTATTCTGTTTGAGTTCTGTTTCTGTACATTTCAGTATTAATGGGATTGTGCAAAAGATGGCATTTTGGGTGAATTGTAATAAAACAATTTTGAAATAGCTACATGAAAACTTCAAAACACAGTTTTTAGGCAAAGCCAACAGAAAAATACTTCTAAGATAGAGCTGAGAAAGCAACCCAGTTTATGTTGTCAAAACACACATTAATACTGCAGTATCTAGTACTTGACATAGGTCAGAATATAGACCAAGTTTTCATACTAATATTATTGTAAATTTGCAAATACTAGGACATAATATTCTTGTTTAAAAATGTATTGGAGTACTGTTCAAGGGTTTTTCCTCAACACTTTATATAAATTGATTAAATTGACTTGATAATAGGAGCATTTGAGTTAGTTCATCCTGTTCTTAAAATCACCACATTCTTGTGATCTACTTATTTTAAGCAATAAAATAATGCTTTCAGTAGGAAGCTTTAAGTACACTAAGAGTAAACTTAGAATGTACAAAAGCAAACTCACAGGAGGCCAATTTTAGGTCTAGATCTGTCAATTTTATTTTGGAAATTCATATTCAGATTAGCCAATGAAAGAGGAATGGGGTCCTATTTATATTTATATATATATATATATATATATATATTTATAATTTTGGGAAATGTATCAAACTTGTGGCCTGTGTTTTTGTGTGTAAACATAATCCTCAGCAGGCTAAGTAATATTGGGATTGGTGTTGGTATCCATTTCCCTCCAAAAAGTGATGCATGTGACATGGATCAGGTATCATTCTCAGTTTTGCATTATATGTTGGAGGCATAGAAGTCTATCTTTAATTGGAATCTAAATGTGTTTTACAGCAGAATAGATACAAATATTTTTATTTTCAATCATTTTTATGTACATGTTTTATTTACTTTTCATTTTACAGTGGATGTGCTGTAGTTATTTTTGTAGTTTATAGAACTCCAGTTTTTACAGATTTTTTTTTTTGCTAAAACATCACATTTAAATTGTTAAAGTACAATATAGAGGAAAAAGACACATCTCTAACCTTATAAACATAATTGTAAAAGCAGCACAGACTCATACAAAATTGCCAACGCTCTATTTGCAACCAATACCACCTTCCAATATAATGAACTTACACAAGTCAAGAAAGCTGAAATAACTTCAACCAGGCAGTGTCCTCCATCAGTGTTTACAGTTCAAAGTCATTAGGATTTATGCTCTTCAGTCACTTAGGTGCTTTTGAAAATCCCACCCTCAGTGTACTTAAATGCTTCTTAAAATGTTGACATGTGCATATTAAATGTTCATAGTTTTGTTAATATGTTCAATGTCTAAATAACTTATGCGATTTCGTTTTGAAGTGACAACGATTTTATGCCACTAAAAGAAGCTTTCAGTAAAATACATTAGCCTTGATGCATTGAAATGAATGTACCTGTTTAAGTGTTAGCAAGATTAGGTCCTTAATTCTCAATGTATTGGGGTTATTTGCTCATAGTAGTTCAAATATATCTATCAATACTGCCATCAAAAGGAGCAACGTTTATAGTTTAGTTAATTATAAACTGTAATCTAAAACTGTAGTAGTAACACAAATTTTCAAATCAGTTTTTACAAAGCCTTAACTTGATTTGAATGAATATCTTGGGGGGGGGGAAAAAGTCATTTGACAAATCACCTTGAGTTGAATGGCTCCACCCTGCTTGACAAAGTTTGTTTAGAAAACCACTTAAACTGGATACATGTTCAGTATCCAGTGACAACCGGCTTTTGTTGGGTTCCACTTTTAAGAAGTACCGTCGCTTAATAAATTGTTCTAGGGCAAAATGATTATTAAAATGTCCTTATTGTGATCCTTTGTAATCATTAATACACTTATTAATTAATAATATCCAAAACCCATTCCTACAAACATATATACAGAAGTGTTTAAGGATCAGGGCCTATACAAACTTATGTCAGTATAATGTCACTTAGGGGCGTGGAAAATCAACACCCCTGAGCAGTGCGGTTACACCAACCTAATTCCCTGTGTAGATAGCACTATGTCAATGGGAGGCTTCTCCTGTCAACATAGGTACCACCTCTTGGGGAAGTGGAATACTTACCTATATAGGAGAAACTCTCCTGTCCGGATAAGTAGCGTCGTCTACACTTACAGAGTTTAGTGACAAGCCTGTCTTGAAGTTAGACCACTTTCTGTTAGCAAATTAAATTATGTTAAAGCTGAGTAAATGTAGCATTCAGAAAACAAGTGATCGAGCTCTGCAGTTACAGGATTAGAGTAATTAGCATATACATCCATTTTTCATAATTGGAAGAAGTGGAATCATTAGGGGATCTGTTTTAGAGAGATGCAAACTTGCTAGCTTCTGGCACCTAAAGCTGGTGAGAATTTTTAAAAGATAAGTCTTTTAACTTAAAAGTTAGAAACTAGAATCCTGAAATTAGTAATTGCCTATAAGAAAGACAAGCTGTATGATGTAATATCTTTTATTGGACCAACTTCTGTTGGTGAGAGAAACAAACTTTTGAGCCACACAGAGCTCTTCTTGTGGTCTATTACCTCACTCACCTTGTCTCTCTAATATCCTGAGACTGACACAGCTACGTTCAAAACGTTAAATTGAGCACTGTGGAGGCATTTGATTTAGGGGCTATTCAGTGACTTACACTACTATTGCATCCACAAACAAGGCAATAGTCAATGATGGGGTGGGGGAGGGGATGTTCTTGACAACATTTAGCGCACACTGGTATACCAGTTTTCTTTGAGGAAACAGGATGCAACTATTAAATGATGTTAATGAGTTTCAAACAAGGTGGATTTGATTTAAATCATGATATAAATCACTAGTCAGGAAGATTCGATTTAATCATAGATTTCTACATAAAAGTGCATTCTTGTTGGTTATAACCTTAATACATATTCTTCACAACTCAGAGATAGGTGTAGGTTTCATTTTGTAGGAGGTACACACTATACATTTTTAAGTGATTTGTTTTGAAAACTTTTCAGATTAGTTTTACAGCTATATCAGAAAATGAATGATTGTTTGGTTATTTCATTTACCAAAGGTAACTGAAGCAGATATTTATGAAGTCATTCGGAGGTGAACTATCTCCAATTCAACAGGCTAATCATTAATATTTGGAGGATTTTCTTGCCATGCTGTATTAGGAGGAGAACATCACCAGACAGACATTTACATTGTTTTAGTTAACTAAAACAACAACATTATGTATTCCGGATATTTTTCTTCAATGGCAAACATATAATATTTTAACAAAACAAGCTTAAGAATTTTTGAGTTTAGTTAAACATTCAAGTTTTTTTAAATTGCTTTTAACTAAAATAGTTATATGAAATAATTAAAAAAAAAACCCCAAATATTAAATCAACTGTGTCAGCTGGGTCAACATGAGAAATTTAAAATATTGGTTTCTGCAGCTAACTCGGTCATCTTCACCTTCATTTTCCTGTTTGTTCATAATCTGGAAAAGAAAAACAAGCTTTCCTGCTTTTTCAGGTCCTAAAGGATTTCTCAATTTGGAATTAAGTAGTCCAAAGGAAGAAAATATTCTTTCTAAATCGGTGGAAGAAGTGAATGCTGTTAAAAGTGAGATGATCACTTCAACAGTCTCTGAATCCAAGTGCTTAAGTGACTTCCACCAGTTCACTGGTGTGACTTTCTTTAAAACATTATCAGCAAGCATATATTTCTTGAATGGTTCTTATTCCCAGACTGGGTCTCTTTTACGGCATGCTGCCATTATAGGTTTTCCCTTCTAATGAGAGAATGGTATGGTAGATCTCAAATCAATGAAGGCTACACTCAGAAAGACCTCAAGACTTCTGGAATATGCTGCTCACTCAAAACAGTTTCACTTTTGTTTCTACTGCCTGACCCTCCTTTCTCATATTTATCTCCAGAGACTTCTCCTTGTCCAGATCTATTCCGCCCCCAACAATCGTCTATTCATTGAACTTTTTGAAACTTTGAACTTTTAGAGAGAGGTAAGGGATTGACACTGTACACAAATTTGCAGAGGGACAATAGGGTTGAAGTCTGTTATTTTAAAAACATTTTTGCTGTTAACAAGTATGTTATCTCTGAAAACACAAATCCACAGTTTGAGAACTGTAAAACCAAGCCTCTCTGATGGTATCTTCTAGACTGAGCACTGAGTCCCGTTGGGTAGATAGAAAGATTAACTTAAATAATCTATACAGAAGCCCCTGGAATCCCATAAATTTGGGTCCCTAATCCATGAACTATTGAAACTAATTTACAAAACTTTTCTTAAACATTACACGAATATATTATCTCATACTATAGATTTAGAATTTATAATCCCTATTCCATGATGAAATATCTTTGAGCTATAATGTATCTTAATTAAAACTCTCTTTAGATTGCTTTTTGAGGAAAAACCTTTCTATCAAAAATCCGATTTAAATTTAAAAAATATGATTTTTACTTTTTTAAAAAAAAAACCATTGATTTTTATCCACCCTGGTTCCAAAAGGAGTTGCTTCTAGTCTTCCAAGAAGGTGAATATAGTCCATGGCCTTCTGGTTGAGGGATAGAAAAGTGTGGGATAGAAAATGGGCCTGGGAGAACTTTTGGCCTCTAAAGTTAACCTGTGTGATTAGCACATGGTTTTGAGGATCTGGGTTGGCCTCATCCAATTGTGAGCCATATTACAAAGCGATACCTGAGTTGCTATATCCTTACAAGTGCTGTGTTCACTCATGTCACTAGAACCTCTGTGGTTCTTGGTGCTGTGGTAAGATGAGCTGCTCTGATTCTTTTGCAGTGAATTGAGAGAGAACTTGTCTGTCCTTATGGGCACATGGGGGGAATTGTGGGAAGACCTTGGAGGACTATTAGCATTTTAGGAGATTTAGTCTGCATCCTCACTGCAGAGGGGGTGTGTTACCAGCCTGAACAAAAATGGCACTTGAGCTCTAATCTATAGTCCCACCCAGACAGCTAGGATTTAAAGCACCACCATCCTCATGTGAGAGGGTTTTGTGGGTGATGGGGAGAGGGGATTTAGGAGCAACACCTGAGTAAGCGCCTGAGTTAACTCTGCAGTGAGGTACATGATGGAATTAAAGCAGTTTCTAAATCTAGCTACACTAAACAAATTGATTTTGGTTCATGTGTGACCTTCTTCATTTGTAGTACTACCAAATTTGGCTCTTTATATATCAGTGATAAAAGAACGCTGCCAATTTGAAATTCTTTTCTCAGTTTTCTTTTTAAAAGTCTTAGTAAATTGAGGTACCCTTGCTTACTGTTGTTTAAAACACATTCTCTTTTATTTTTCTTTCCTGTTGTATGAAAAACCCACACAAATAAGGGAAATTGGCTCCAAGGAAACCGACTAAGCACCAAAACTCAGATGAGGAAAAATGTAGTTTTTTGTTTTTGTTTTGTTTTTCTATTACATAAAATATTTCAAATAAATGTGTTTTTTGTTGGTGGTGTCCCTTTAAAATTAAAGTTCTAGTATTTATGGTGTATCTCTTACATTTGTTTTATTTCCTAATGTCAGTTTTAATTTTATTGCATGACTTCCCATGCATATAATTGAGTGGGGGTCTTCGAAAATATTTATGCTCTGTATTTTTTCGGAATACTTGGTAACAGTATGTTGGGTGCAGAAGCTGCAAAGAGTCTTAAAACTCATTCTTAATCCTAGTATAATGCAAATTTATATGGGGTTATAATATATGAAATCGTTTTTCACAGAGGTTTATCTAAAAGGTTTTTTTTATTGTGAGGGAACGCTATCAACTTGAAATCTCTAATCAGTTTCAAATTAGTTAAAGGTAGCTTCAGGTACTATATCTGTCAGAGTCCCTCTGCCAATTCTTGTGAACTTAAAATCTCACTTTCCTATTTTTTGTTTTTCTCCTGTTTCTATATGAAAGGCACACACAAACAGCGAAACAATGAAACTACCTTTGATAGCACACTAAGTATAAAGTAAACAGACTGAAAGTATACTTTTCTTTTTCAGTAATCTGAGGCACGATGTGATGTAAATCTACAGTGCTCTTGGAAAACGTATATGGAACTTTAAGTGAACAGGGTCCACGTGGGCCAGTGATTTCCCTACACCCCCCACCCCCCCACCCCAGTTTTGTGAACTAGTTACATGCAGTGTTGCCACTTTAGTGATTGTTTGGGAATTTGAATTGAAATTGAAACATTAATACACACTTTAAAAGCATATAAAGTGTATGATAAAACACAGACTAGCTTCCTTATACAGCTTTTGATTTTTGTGACTGTCAGTGCATTCATGTCGGTGATGTTGGCCAACCTAATAATTTCAAATGATGATTTGTAAGCAAAGTCTAAATGAGCTCTCCCTGATAGCTAGTGATCAGCTGGGGACTGGGGGGAAAGGCTTCAGGACCATATTGTATTTACATTCACACCTAATCTACCTAGGTATCCAGCAAACAGAGCTGTGTTGCCCAAGTGATAGGTTTTTGGCTGGGGTTGGGTTACAAATCACTTGAATGCGGGGGGGTGGGGGTGTAATGAAATGTTGTTGTTTTTATTGTACGAGTAAAGGGCAGTATAACTGTCCTTAGCCTGTGCTGATTGAGGGCATCAAGAGAGAGGGTGGGGACAGGTATTTTGCTTGATGGTCTGCCTGAGTCATAAGTACTATTTGATCTGCGCCTCTCCACTGTTTAAAGACAGAGCTGATTAGGCTTCATAGAGAGTCTGTTGGTTTGTTAAGTGACCACTGGAGCTGAAATCTCTGATAATCAGGTCTTAGTGCTTAGACCTGCTGTGGGACAGTGTTTCTGTGGAAGAGATGCCCCAGTCTGCACTAGCACCGAGGTTCCTCCCACCCCGAAGAGCTGAAATCACTGAGAGTCGGGTGGAACCGCGAGAGACCGACTCACAGAGGTCACAGTGGCAGGTGGCAGCAGAAGGTGACAGTGTAGGGCTACTGGGGCAGAGCAATAGAGTGAACGGTGGCATGACAAACAACAGCGGCCAGAGCATTGGATTTAGGGTGACCAGATGTCCCGATTTTATAGGGACAGTCCCAATTTTGGGGTCTTTTTCTTATATAGGCTCTTATTACTCCCCACCCCCGTCCCGATTTTTCACACTTGCTTTCTGGTCACCCTAATTGGACTATGCTTTAGTGAGCTTTCTCCAGAAGCTATATTTGTGACTGGGAAACTTATATAAATATGTTTCCTAGTAGGCCAAGATTTTAAAAATGCATTATTTGCCAAGATCATTATCTCACATCATCGCTATCTCAAGAGGTCATTATCTTGGGGAGTTTCTGTACTAAACTTCTTTATTATTATAATTATTTTTTATGTAAGAATGGCTATATTGGGTCAGATCAATGGTCCAATCTATCCCAGTATCCTGTCTTCCGACAGTGACTGTTCCAGGTGCTTCAGAGGGAATGAACAGAACAGGGAATCATCGATTGATCCATCCCCTGTCGTCCACTCCCAGCTTCTGGCGAACAGAGGCTAGGGACATTCAGATCATGATGTTGTATCCCTGCCCATCCTGGCTAATAGCCATTGATGGACCAATCATCCATGAACTTACCTAATTCTTTTTTGAACCCTGTTATAATTTTGGCCTTCACAACATCCCTGGCAAAAAGTTCCACGGGTGACTGTGCGTTGTATGAAGAAATACTTCCTTTAAAACTTGATGCAATAGCAATTTTTGTTTTAAACTTACTGCCTATTAATTTCATTGGGTGATCCCTGGTTCTTGTGTTAAGTGAAGGGATAAATAACACTTCCTTATTCATTTTCTCCTCACCAATCAAGATTTTATAAGATGCTATCATATCCACTCTTAGTCATCTCTTTTCCAAGCTGAAAAGGCTCAGTCTTCTCTCCTCATATGGAATCTGCTCCATACCCCTAATCATTTTTGTTGCCCTTCTCTGTACCTTTTTCAATTCCAAGATATCTTTTTTGAGATGATGTGACCAGAACTACACGCAGTATTTAAGTTGTGGGCTTGTCATGGATTTATATAGTAAAAGTGGAGGAGCTTGGTTTGCCAGACTGATCAGCTAAGCCAATTCTGACAACCTATATGAAAAGGCTGCAAAATACCATGCCTCTGGACTGCATCAACATGCAGAAAGTCTTATAAGCCAGTCACTGTCAAAGCCAATTTTAGAAGAACTTAATGAGGCTGTTAAGAATGCTGGAGACACAACTCAGTGTTTGTGAACCAACATTGCTATTGCATCACACTTTCTATTTAAGCAAGAGATATCACACACTACAAACTAGAGGCCTATGTTAAGTGCATTGTCACTTGTTAATCCTGAAGTTGGACATTGGTTCCGAACAAGACTGGAAAATGCTCACTATCTTTCTGCAGAAAACTCAGCTGACTCTCTTGAAACATGTGGTGCAACAGTGAAAGACTCAGGAGTTGAAAAAGTGAAGAATTCTCTCACTATATTAAAAATCCATGTGCATACATGGCCGACAAATGCACCAGTGCAAATAGGCATCAAGTATTAAGTCATTACGTATGTTATCTTGATGTCTGTGGTAGGCCAGTAGATGCATTCTAGATGTTCAGGTTATAGAAGACACATCAGCTGCATCTGTGACATCTTAGAAGAGTTAAATGCTTGTAAACTGAACCCCAAACAGATGGCTGCTTGTGCATTTGATGGAGGTACAAACTTTTCGGGAAGACATAGTGGAGTACAAGCTTTGCTCAGAGAAAAGCGTAACCCTAATCTTTCCTATACACACTGTAGAGGCCATCTACTCCTAGCACTAGTACAAGCTGCAGAATCTTCAAAAGACATTACAAAGCCATACATTTAATGGCTTTTTATACTCTTACCTGGCGATGAGGACGGCGGCGAGTCGATCGCTGCCGCTCCCCCGTCGACTCCGCTTCCGCCTTTCGATGAGGTGGATTGCCGGCGCCGACGGGGAGCACGATCGGGGATCGATTAATCGCGTCTTAACGAGACGTGAAAAATCGATCCCCGATAGATCGATTGCTACCCGCCGATCCGGCGGGTAGTGAAGACCTGCCCTTAGATCTGTCCTATCTTGGTGGATACTTTCTAAGTAGTGAGGCTGGTGGACTACTTTTGTTACTAAGTTCAGAGAAGACAATCGCCATTCTCTCTCTTGTAAATCTACTGTTGAAACCACTTGGGTCATTAAACAATGTAATCCAGGCATCTGCTTCAACAGTAGTAGATCTTTGTCCAGAAATAGAAGCTATCCTTGGATCAATCAGAGATATCCATTGAAAATGTACTGGAAGAAGCAAAGACTTCAGTCCAGAAGTTGACTAATGAAGGTACTTATATTGACTCCATAAGTGAAGAGGACAAGAAGTGTTTGTTAAGCCAGCTGAAAAAGTACAAAGACTTGATTCTTACAAATCTACAATAGAGATTTCTGGATTCTATTCAACATCCACATAGCTTTTAAAAACACCTACAGTTGAGTGGAGTGAGGCACTACCAGCAATGGGGCTGCCATGTGATCAGGGCAGAATAGAGAATTTTGAACACAGAGTGGAATATCATACAATGAACAAATGAAGATTTAACTTCAACTTCTTTATCATTACTAATGGTTCGACCCAATCTTTGTGCTATGTTTCCTGCCATGAAAGTAGGAATTCATCTCTTGCTAATCCCAGTCACAACAGCTACATTGGAACATATTTTTTCCTCATTGAATAGAATTTTGTGTTCTGAAAGAAGTCGCCTTCTGCCTGATCATGGGCATATCATGAAGGACTGGAAGTAATGGACACACAAGAAGACACCAAAGAGTGCAAAATTACAACAAGAAACCAAGACTGATGTAGATGTAGTGCTTCATAGTAGGCTTGAGTAGCCAACTTTAATTTTTGTGATGGTTTTAAAACATGAGTTAAATCTAATAAAATTGTCGTGAAACATTTTTCAGTTTTTACTATGGTGCCATACAGCCCACCTTCACCCTCACAGTCTCACCCCTCATCGGCCCTGACACCCCCCCTGTAAATTCAAACACCCGCCCTAATTTCAATTCCTGGGGAAACTACTGACGTGGGCAGCTAGACCATGGCATGTTAGAGCACTGTAGATTTATATCCCAGTTTTCTACATGCCAACTCTATATAGATGTATCTTTAAACTTTAACTGTAACAGTAGAAGCTAAAAAGAAATGTTTGTGTCCCTTTAAGAGATTTCTTACCTTTTCTACTGGAGAAAGCAGCATGACAGTGCTGAATACAGAAGTTCTCTTTAGCTTGAAAAAAAGGACCAGCAATGCCAGGTTCTCCTTATTAATGCAGCTCTGTAAAATTCTGTTCAACCTTTCACCTTGACAGAAGGTTAAATGTTATCTTCACATGAGCAAATAGGTTTTGTAACTGGACTGGTAAATGTTCATGAAATGTTGTGGGTTTTTTTGCAAGTCTTCTCTAATGTACCTCTGTCTTCAGCTGGTGAGAGTATCTCTCTAGTGATGAGTAGTTCACTCCCTATGCTGACATTTACAAAGCTGACAATGATGACTCTTGCAATGTGGACTGATGTCCTGTAGGAACTAGGCTGAGACCATTAACCAGTTTCAAATAGCCTGTCAATCATACATCAGATTTTGTAATGACTTTTGACTTTTTTGGATTGGGTTTGAGCTACTGACTTCAAGGTAAGATTTGTCTTACTATCAAGCAAGGATTAGGGTTGTGCCAGGGGTGGAAAGTGGTTAGTTCCCCCTCAGGGGGGTGAGGAGGGCATTTTTTATCAAATAGGGAGCAGTCACAGTAAATGTAGTATCCTGTGACTTTTATTAAATTTGCTGTGATCAGTTTCTTTTTTTATTAAAAAAATACCATGACAAATCTGCAGTCCTAGTCATCGCTAATTATTGTTGTGGGCACATATGGTGTGTCACAGACAAACTACTGATGTGAGTGCCACTGTTTGAAGTAGGAGAGAACAGTGTTATCAGTATAACTCTAATTTTTAGTGGAAGATAGAGGCCAGATTTTTAATCTAAAAGTGTGGGTGCACAATGCTGCATTTTTTCAGCTGCAGTCACACCTGCATATATGACGTTAGTATTGTTTCAGTGAAACTATTTGGGCTAACACTTGTAATATCTTAACGTAAGCTTATCCTATAATTTTCCACATAAAGCAGTTTTTTGGGTGAAGTGTAAGGGGGAGTGTTTTCACATTTAATTTCTCCTCAAACATCTGGAATACTTCCCACTTTATTCACGTATACATTCTTAAATGGTAAGTTTAGTGTTCTGGAAAGGTGGCAGATAATACTAGCGAGAGATGTGGCATAGATACAAAAGTAGTACAGTAGAACCTCAGTTATGAACACAAGAGTTACGAAGTGACTGGTCAACCACACACCTCATTTGGAACCAGAAGTTCACAATCAGGCAGCAGCAGAGACCCACTTCCCCGTCCCCCCCCCCCCCCCCCCAAAAAAAAGGAAATACTGTACAGTACTGTGTTAAACATAAACTACTAAAAAAATAAAATAAAAGTTTTAAAAAAATTGACAAGGTAAGGAAACTGTTTCTGTGCTTGTTTCATTTAGATTATGATGGTTAAAAGCAACATTTTTCTTCTGCATAGTAAAGTTTCAAAGCTGTATTAAGTTAGTGTTCAGTTGTAAACTTTTGAAATAACAACCATAATGTTTTGTTCAGAGTTACGAACACTTCAGAGTTACAAACAACCTCCATTCCTGAGGTGTTCATAATTCTGTGGCTCTACTGTACCACAGACAGCTATGCAAACTTCAGACCACCCTGCCATGTCAATCTTGATATGAAAGGACTACTTCTAGGACTACTCTAACGCCTCTGCTGGGATTGATTCCAGAGCGGTCAGTGATGGTAACTGTGTGGTGTGGCAGGGTTATTTATTAGGAACAAACTGAGTACTAACTCATTTTTCATAGGCCACCAAACAGCCATGATGTATTATAATATAATCTTTATCAGGAGCTTTACAGATGAATAAACACAGTGGATGAGATTTTTCATCCCCCGCAAGCCAGGTAAAAGGGCTAGTGTGGCGAAACGGAGCTCTAAAATCTGGATCTGCCCAGGGAGGAATTCTCCCAGCCTGGGAAATGAGGAAGACAGCCACAGATGTCCTCTTCTCCCATAAATCCTGTGAGAAAAGATTGAAGCTGTAGCATATAGTGCTGTACTGATGGTGCCCATAGGTAACTCATGGCTGAGCAACTGTAACTTAGCCCTCCTCCCCCCCAGTTCTGTCCGTTGTGTGAGTAGCTCAGAATTAGGAGGGTGCAAAGGTGGCTTGAAGCTACCTTGTCACCCCCTACCTCTGTGTGAGTTGTTTGTTGTCTCTTTGTGCTATAGCTTTATCTTAGTCACTTTCTGTAGTCAGTTGGATTCTAAATGTAAACCTAGGAAAATGGTTGAAAGTAAAAAACATTTTGAAGGAAATAGGAAGTGTGGGGATTAGGATTAACAAAAACGTCTGTTGGGTTTATAAATTTGGTGAAAGTTGTTCATATGGATGTACACGGAACATAGTTTAACAATGTGGCGGTAATATTTTTAGTCATTTTTAGTACTTTTCCCTTCCTCTTGCCCTCTGTATTCCTGCCCAGTCTTTGTACTTTACCATATTTCACTACCTCTGTAATTAATGCTAGCAAGTTTTCACTTGTCTTGGAACAACATTTGTGACACAGGAGAGCAATGTGTCATATCTTATGTTTAAGGCTGCATTGTCTGTCATGGAAGTCATGGATTTGGTGACCTCCATGATTTCTGCAGCCACTGGTGCTGGCTCGGGCAGCCCCTGGGCCAGCAGCAGCAGTTTGGGTGTGGAGGGGGCTCAGGACTGGGGTGTCCCTGCAGTTCCTAGGTGGAGAGGCAACGGGGGGGCTCCATGTGCTGCTTGCAAAGTCCTCATCCATTCCACTGTGTGAACTAGATTTTAAGTTTAGTTACAGTCTTAATTAGTGTTAGTGTAGTTAGTAGAGTTGATTAATGAGGTTCCACCCAAATAAACTTTGTAGTTTCCTTTTGCCTGTTTCCCCTCCTCTCCCCATGCAGGGGTACTTCAAACATGGTAGACACACAGGAGCATCGCCAGCTTTTTTGCCGCTCTATTTGGCGCCTCCGGGAGACGCCCCGGGCGGCTGGAGATAATGCCGCCGAGGGCCCAGGCAGCCAAGGATCCTGCCGCCAAAATGCTGCCGAAGACCTAGGCGGCCGCCGAGGGACCTGAAATGCCACCCCCAAAAGGCTGGCGCCCTAAGCGACCGCCTAGGGTTGCCTAGTGATAGCACCGGCCTTGTAGACACCAAGCAACCAGGGTTAAGAACTGTATCTCGTTTGACTTGATTGTACACCTGTTAATGATAGGCGCACTCTGTACCTCATGTGCTTCCCAGAGGAAAATGTTCCAAAGTGTTGCTATATTTATTGTTCCTTCTTGAAGTGTACACAAAAGGAACTTGAGGGAGGCAAGACTCAAGCTCCTACTACTTGAGAAGTCTATACAAGTCTACTCCTCAGTAGACCGGTCAGTCTCTTCCAGCTAAAGGAGTCTGAAGTGGAGTCATGGCTCACGAGGGTAACTACTACTCACCCCTTTTGTTGTCAATGTCCCAGAGGGGTAGGAAAGACCACCGCTCTAGGGAAGGGGCTAGGTGTAGGTTATCCAACACCATGCAGGAGACACGAGCCACAGCTTTCCTTAGGCTTCTTCTGTCAACAGCCATAATCAGAGGACTGCTTTAGTAGCTTGGTACCAAAGAGCAAGATAGCACCAACAGTTCCTTATGATTATAAGGACCATGCTGCACTCAGTACTGAGTTCAGTGCCCAGTGCCTCGGCAACAAATGCTTCCCTTACAATACCAATGTTGGTCACCTCTTTATCAGCTGGTGCTTCAGCATCTTGGCATTGAACCAGGTATCTTTAATTTGGGTGAAAGTGTTTAAGGGAAGTTATTGCTAAACTCCCAGCTTTTTGTTTCCCATGTCTCTCCAGTTGAGTCTCATTGGTACCTGACATCTCCATGCCTTAAACAAGGCATGTCAGATAGGACTGCCTTTTCCCTAGAAACAGTTTACTTTTTCCTCTTCCTCAGCAGAGCAGAGGACACGAGCAGGGGAACAGTCTCTGTTTTCCCTGGGGGTGTTGCAGTGGGAGTCTGGGAGTGAATCCAGAGGTTCTCCTGCCCCAGGGGTATTAGAAAGAGATCTAGGGAGCACTTTAGTTGGTCTCCCCCATGCATCCTTCCCCACATTATCCATATCAGCTATGGTCATACTGGTTCCCTTGGGGTATAAAATTGTGCTCCAGAAAGTCAGCATCCTCATTTGTATTGAGAGTCAGATCTCATTCACCCGTAGTCAGATTCAGACTCCCAAACTTCTCAGCTAATTCATCTGCAGCTGTTAGGTCAAGAGAAGGACGGGGGGGATGATCATTACTCTCCTGAGCTGGAGTACCTAGCACCTCTTGCTTTATCCTTTTCTTCCCCCAGAGAACGTTCAGTCCTGCATCGTAGCCTCTGTTTGAGTTCAAGGTCTGCCAAGATCTAATGAAAAGGATGGCAGAAATGCTGGATGTTACCTTAGGAGAAATAGCATAAA
The DNA here is from genome assembly GCA_033296515.1 of Macrochelys suwanniensis. Lineage (NCBI taxonomy): Eukaryota > Metazoa > Chordata > Testudines > Chelydridae > Macrochelys > Macrochelys suwanniensis. The sequence goes on from CM065785.1 coordinate 60,503,889, forward strand.
TCCCTGGGTATCCTTAATACAGCAGCATCAGGAAGGCTGTGTATTCACATAAATCAGGGATTACACAAACCTGCCAAAGCAATTCCAGCTACCTGCAAATGCGCTGACTAGAGGTACACTTGACTCTAGTCAAGTACTCTTACCAGCATTCTGTACTTGACTCCCAGACCGTACAAGCGGCCTAAGGGAAGGCAAAGCAGCAAGGTCTACCAGAGTCCACCCTTGATAAGAATCCTAAAAATCTAGATCTTTTTGGCTGGAAGGTCTGTTCATTTGCAAGCCTACAAATGAGGATAGCAAACTGCCAAACAGTACTCTTTAAGTACCCCTCATGTCCCTTTTCAGAGACCCAATCTCATGAGACTGTTAAAGCAGGAGTTTGACTCCCTTTTACAATTGAGGGCAACGCAGAAATTGCCCTTCAAGTTCAGGGACAAAGGTTTTCATTCCCACTACTTAATCCCAAAGAAAGGAGGTTGGAGACCCATCCTCGGTCTTTGAAATCTGTTATTTCAAATTCCACATAGTTAACTTAGCTTCTACCATCCCTTCTTTGGGTACTGAGCCTGTTTTGTTCTGTTATGATCACAGCAACTGTCACCTTAGTGGTTCTGCCTGATTCTAGTCTCCTAGAATGGAGGCCAGATCCTGCATCCAGACCCAGCACCAACCTGACAACGTGGATGCTGGCTGGCTGAAGTTTACGGAGAAACTGTTGAACCTGTAGTTCAAAACATTTTGCTTCAAAGCAGGAAATCTTTGCTCAAACAGACGTACGAGGCCAATAGAAAGGTTTTCTATCTGGGCAACTCAACTTTTGCCATTGACAGCTCCAGTTGCAGCAATACTGGACTGTTTGCTATCCCTGAAGCAATCTGGACTATCAATGAGCTCAAAGTCTATCGAGCAGTAATATCTGCAGATCATCATCTTATCCAGGGCACACTCTATTTTGGCACCTGTCATAAATATGAAGGGAAGGGGGAGAGGGTCTGATGCAGTGCTATAAAATCCTCTTTCCAGTAAAGGGTTAAGAAATGCAGGTAGCCAGACTGACACCTGACCTGGCTGGCATCTGACCAATAAGGGGACAAGATACTTTAAAACTTTGGGAGGGGGGAAGGTTTTAGTGTGTGTCTTTGTCTGAGAGAGGGTGATCTTGGAAGACAGAAGGAACCTACAGAAAATCAAACCTCCCTTTTCTGAAGTAAGTTTAGATAGCATAGCGTATAGATTTCTGTTTGTTTTGCTTGGTGTATCCCCTGTGTTAGAAAGGGCAAAGGGGGGGGGGGGTGTTGTTCATGGTTTTCTGGAACTTTAAGGTTTTGTCCAGAGGGGGAAATCTCTCTGAGTTTGGAAATATAGTGTCCTGTAAAATAGTTACCATCCTGATTTTACAGAGATGATTTTACCTTCTTTATTTTTAATAAAATCCTTCTTTTAAGAAGCTGACTGTTTTCTATGGTGTTAAAACCCAGGGGGTGGGTTTTTAGATCACTGTGTAACCAATTGGTTGGGAGATTGTTCTCAAGCTTCCCCAGGAAAGGGGGTGTACGGCTTGAGGAGGTATTTTGGGGGGGGAGGGAAGTTCAAGTGATTCCTTTCCTGGATTCCTGTTAGACATTTGATGGTGGCAGCGAGAAGCGTTTCTTGGGGTGCAGGGAAGTTTGTACCTTGGGGGGTTTAACCTAAGCTGGTAAAAATAAGTTTAGGGGCTCTGAATGCGGGTCCCCACGTCTTTACCCTAGAGTTTAGAGTGGGGAGGGAACCCTGACAGCACCTTAAATGATAAAATTTCTGAAAGGATTTCTTTTGATTTTTCTACCAGTTAGGGAGCCTCCTCCTTGCTGGTACCTTAATATAGTACAGGTGTGTCACATCTTACATGCATTTAACATGTGTGAATTCAGCTTTGCGCGGTTGGCAAAAAAGGGAAAAAAAACACCCCTTGAAAACTATATCTGTAGTGCGGGCGATTTCGCCCGCCATTCAACTCAATGAACATTTGACTATATGCAGTTTTCGCTTTACGCGCTGACTGCAGAAGGTAACCCCAGCGTAAGATGAGACTCTTCTGTACTAACGGGATTGATGGGGTTCTCCTGCCTTTGAACCCATGACAATCTGCTTCCTTTGCCACCTAGCAATGAAAACAGCATTTCTGGTGGCCATTACATCAATTTAGGAGCAGTTAGGCCCTCACTCCCAGTCCCCTGTAAATGGTCTTTCTATCAGGACAGTTAGCCTTAGACCTCACCTGAAGTTCTTGCATTTGGTGGCTTCAGAATTCCATACAAATCAGTTCGTTTACCTCCCGGTTTTCTTTCCCACGCTTCATTCTAAGCCGGGGAATTGAAGTACAGGTCTGTCGCATCTTATGTGGGGGTTACGTTCTGCGCTGAGCGCGTAAAGCGAAAAACCGCGTATGTTGAGACTCCATTGAGTTGAATGGCGGACGGAATTGCCCGCAGTACCGATGCCGTTTTAAAATGGTTATTTTTCTTTTTTTTTCTGTTTTTGGTGACCGCGCAAAGCTGAATTTCGCGCATGTTAAATGCGCCTAAGATGCGACTCGCCTGTATCACACATTAGACATAATGAGAGCATTCTTTTTTGTTTAGGTAGGCTTGGTCCTAAAATGTTGTCCTTGGCATTTGCTTCTATGACCAAAGATTTGTCCTGTATCCACTTGGAGGTTATCCAAGTGGGTTTCTATACAAGGATTTTTTTTATTGATTAGTTAAGAAAGATTCCCACTGGTCATATTGGAGTTTATTCTACTAGAACACAGGCATCCTCTGTTGCCTGTTTGGATAATAGTCCTATACCTGGGACATATAGAGCAACTACACAGAGCTCGATCTACAACTCGCGATTCCATAGTGCAGGCTTCCAGATCAGATAATGGTGTTAGTAAGGCTGCCCTGCAATAGCTATTCAAAAATAACTTTGTACCCCTCTCCAAGCAACTAAATAGCTACTTGATAGTCACCACATGTGGAATCTCAGTACAATCAAAGAATGTAAGGAGGAGGGAGAAAACTTGTTCATTTTAGCCTCTAAGGATAGAACAAGAAGCAATGGGCTTAAACTGCAGCAAGGGAGGTTTAGGTTGGACATTAGGAAAAAGTTCCTAACTGTCAGGGTGGTTAAGCACTGGAATAAACTGCCCAGGGAGGTTGTGGAATCTCCATCTCTGGAGATATTTAAGTGTAGGTTAGATAAATGTCTATCAGGGATGGTCTAGACAGTATTTGGTCCTGCCATGAGGGCAGGGGGGTGGACTCGATGACCTCTCGAGGTCCCTTCCAGCCCTAGAATCTATGAATCTATGAATGTTTTCCTTCCAGTAACTGATTCTTCATGAGGTCTTGTCCACACAGCTTCCATGACCCAACTGCCTTCCCTGCCAATTTGGAGCCCTGCGCCAATGGGATTCCGTATTGGCGAGGGAACTGAGTGACACTTGAGCCTACTCCACTCTTTATTCCCTTGGCTAAAGCGCGGGTGGTAAGAGCACCTAGGATGCAGGCAGGGCTCCAATGGATACTGCTATTCAAAAAGATGCCGATCTTGTGTGCATAGGCCAGAGTGGAATCTCTGGACAGTACATCTGAAAGAACCACACTTACTGTAATGAAAGTAACTGTTCTTTGTTTTGTCTTTTAATTGAGAGGTTACAGGCTGCTAAGTTATGTCCTACATTTTGGGTTACCTGATACACTTTTGAATGGGGAAAATCATTGACAATTGTGCTGCTTCCACTGTTAGCTTGTGGCCATTTGCATTCCTCAGCATAACTCTCAAACATTTCAAAGTCTAGTCTTTGGGGGGGAAATAAGCAGAAGTACTGATTTTTTGATTTTTTTTTTTTTTTTTAAAGGTGCCCAAACAATGCAAAACACCCACACAACCAGTGTAACCATGTGTACTTACTATGAATAATCTTCTTGTCTTTCTCCTTCCCTTCTGTGTCTTGTCTTAAATTAGACTGCAGTGTAGGGGACCGCATCTTCCTGTGTTGGTATAACACCTGTCACAATGGGGGTCCAATTCTGATTGGGGCCTTTGGGCACTACTGTAATATTAATGGTAACTTTGTGTGTTTCTGAAAATGTAAGGTAGCATCATCCAGTGTGAAGCTTTGATATTTATTTGTAGAGCCCTTAGCAGATACAGATCATGTATCCGTGGATAGAAATCAGGATCCGCTGAACCGCAGGGCTCTCCTGAGACCCACAGCGGCAAAAGGAGCAGAACGTGGGGCCGCTGCTCTCAGGAACCAGCACCCTTCACCCGCAGCTCCTCCTGTGCTGTGACTGCGTCTCCTGTCTATGGTCTGTACAGCTGCGCCGGAGGGCAGGGCTGGGGTCAGGGCTTGGGGTGGTACACTTGCACTGGAGGCGCCGCCAGCATGGGACTCTGGCTCCTGGGTGTGGTTGTCCCACGTTCTGCTCCTTTTGCCGCCGTGGTTCCCAGGAGAGCCCTGCAGATCAGTGGATACTGATTTCTATCCGCGAATATAAATTTGTATCTGTGCAGGGCTCTATTTATTTGGTACAGAATTACTGAAGATTGAAACCCATTCTAGGAAAGCTACATATGAAAAGGCATATGCCATAGATAGTGCTGCTGCATTCTTTCGTGGGAATAGGGTAACATGAGCCACTCTGAAGTGGCAATTGCTGTTTCCTAATAGAGCAAGAGAAGATCTTTCCACAACACTAATCTAGCTAGGAACATCGCACTGCTGAAATGCACAAAAGGAATGAGTAACTGCAGTGAAAATACCTAAAAACCTTTCAGTGTCTACTTTTTGTGGGGAGAAATAGCAATATTGGTTCCTGATAGGTCAGTATATTGGAAGTAACTGATGAGGGTTTAGCAAAGGCTGTGTTGCTGCCTAGCAGAACCAATAGTTATGCAATAACTGCTAAAGCTGATTATTCTTGCTATTTTATCACAAAATAGCCACTGTGCCAGAGATGGACTTTAAGCACTGAGTACTGCAGAAAAGGATCTGGGGGTTATAGTGGATGACAAATTAAATGAGTCAGCAGTGTAATACTGTTGCAAAAAAGCAAACATCAGTCTGGGATGAATCTCATTGGAGCTGCACTGTTATAAGCAAGACAAGAAGTAATTCTTTCACTCTATTCAGGATTGATAAGGCTTCTGGAGTACTGTGTCCAGATCTGGGCATCACACTTCGGAAAAGATGTGGACAACTTGGAGAAAGTCCAGAGGAGAGCAAAAAAATGATTAAAGAGCTAGAAAACATGACCAGAGAGGAAAGATTGAAAAAATTGTTTTAGTCTAAGAAGCAAAGACTAAGGGGGAACATAAATCTTTCAGTATGTAAAAGTTTGTTTATAATGAGGAGGGTGACAATTTGTTTTCCGTATGCACTGAGGACAGCACAAGAAGTTATGAGCTTAACCTAATTCTCTCTTGCTGCAATTTATTAGGAAAAACTTCCCAACTGTAAGGATACGTAAGCATCAGAAGAAATTACCTGCAGAGGTTGTGGAATCTGTTGGAGTTTCTTAAGAACAGGGTGGGTGAGAGGATGTTTTCTACTTCCTCTAGCAGCTACCATTGAGAGTGCTCCCCAGTGAATGACTCAAATGTTTGCCTTTGCTCATAACTTTCCTAATCAGTAACAGAGTGATACTGACCTAATTATTAGTTTCACTGCTTCCCACAATAAATAAGGAAAACTAATGCTGGTCTCTCTCTCTCTCTCTCTCTCTCTCTCTGATCAGCAGAGGCACCAGGATAGTCTTGTTTTAAGATTGAGGAAAACAGTACATTATTGGTTTACTTTCAGTTCCTATTTAGAAGGTTTTTGGAACCATTAAAGTATAGAAGTATTTTTTAAGAGAGCCTAGGTTCTGCGGAAGTGAAATCACTTGCCCAGGAGACTTCTTGTTGTCCTCGGGTTTCACTTCTGTTGATGTTCTAGTAACCAATGAAGGAGACTTCCAGTAAATATTAACATCAGCATAAATTCAGAAGAGAGGTGCACTTTCTTGCCTTTTTGTTCATTACTACTTATTTTAAAAGTGATGAAGCACTATTATACCACTGTTAACAGCAGTGATAAATGCAAAGTAATAACTTGAAAACATTGATTTACTCAGAAAATCAAATCTGATGTCAGTTGTTGCAGGTACAAGATGGTTCTTTCAATTTAGTGACATCTGAAATTTGATTTCTTTAAATGTTAATCTTTAAGAAGAACCTTAAATAACTCAGTCTTATTTTTCTTGGAAAAAAGGTGACTCATCTGAAGTTTGCTTGGTAGGGGATGGGGGGGAAAGTGCTTAATCTCTATTTGTAAGCATACCATTGTTACCTAGGATACAAATGGATTCCTTGTAAATTCACTACACAATGAAAGTCTCATTCTTGAAAGTTCATGATTTTCTTCACTGATACTTTTAATCTGTTCAAATTTCACACTACCAATAGTAGACCAGATACAAGCTAGAAATTTTCTAGTCTTGAAGTCCTGTGTGAGGAAATGTCATGCTCATGGTTGGACTAAATGTTGGGTCAAGGAGAGTTAATATTTGATACAAACATACTCTAGAGCAGTGGTTCTCAACCAGGGGTATGTGTACCCGTGGGGGTACTCAGAGGTCTTCGAGGGCTACATCAACTCATCTAGATATTTGCCTAGTTTTACAACAGGCTATTTAAAAAACACTAGTGAAATCAGTACAACTAAAATTTCATAAACAATGATTTGTTTATACTGCTCTGTATACTATAAACTTAAATGTAAGTACAATATTTATATTCCAATTGATTTATTTTATTATATGGTAAAATGAGAGTAAGCAATTTTTCTTTAATAGTGTGCTGTGACACCTTTCTATTTTTATGTCTGACTTTGTAAGTTTTTAAGTGAGGTGAAATTTGGAGGTAAGTCAAATCAGACTCTTGAAAGGGGTTCAGTAGTCTGGAAAGGTTGAGAGCCACTGCTCTAGAGACTGGATGATGATTAGAATGCAGTTCTCTTTCAATTTTGGGTTTTCTTTCACTACCGTACTAAAGATGTCTGACGGAGTATTTTAGAGAGACTAGATTTGATAGAAACATCATCAGGCCTTTACTCAAAGCAAATCTTTGGTTTAAATACTGAATATGTTTTCCAAGGGATAGTCTGGTGTGTCAACTTATCTTAAGATAGTATTTTTACTTCAATAATTTGTATTTATTTTGTGATTTATTTACCCAAAAGTTTAATCTGAAAGACAACTGTCTTTCAGTGAATTACTGATTTATTTATTTTTTAGTTCAACTTCACAAAAAGGCTTATTGAAGTATGAGTGTGTGACCGGGGTCCCTGTGGAGGTCAGCTATGGTCACTCAATTAGGGTGAACTGCAAAGATTGGGACAGACAATCCCCATAAAGATGATGGATATTCCAATACTTAAATTTACCAAGCGAGCACAAAACAGCTTCTGTATTACCTTACGGGTTATTCAGAAGTCCAGAACAACACAGTTCCATTAAAGCAGCCCAGCCTCTCGCCTCCATCCAGTTACCCAAGTCAAATATGATGCAGATTCCTCTGAATCTTATTTCATCATATAAAAGAAAAGGTTCTACCAATCCCAAAGGATTGGACACATTACCTCCCAGGTTATTGAATATTCCAGATTTTACCCAAATACACGCTATAGCCAATTCTTATTAACTAAACTACAATTTTATTAAACAAGAGAGAGAGAGCATGGTTAAAAGAGCAAAATACATAGACACGAGTTCAATTCTTTGAGGTTCAGATTCATAGCAGAGATGGTGAGCTTTCTGGTTGCAAAGATTTCTTTCAGAAATAGTTCATAGGTTATATAGTCTAATGTCCAAATATCTCATTCAGGGCATACCAGCATAACTGGGATCTCAGTGTTATGACTCAAACTTCCCCCTATGAAGCTTAAGCAGATCTGAGGTGATCAAGATCCAAGGGTCCTTTTATACAGTGTCCTAGCATCCACTTGACCATGCAGTCCTGTTTAAACAATAGGCTTTTGGTGTAACCTTTTGCTTTCTAAACACCACCAGTAATTAGTTACACAAATTAACATAGGGCAATTTATCCATTAGGCAGTCTAGTACAAATTTCAAAGAGATGTATAGACAATGACATTATTTTACCCAAGATTAATCTAAATGTTAATATTCCCTTTTGATCTCTGAATCAATAGTTATTTTGACAGGAACTGTCTGTTTACGGTTAGCATCTAAGATGCACACAATTAATATTACTCCTAACAATATGGGTTTGCATTTCAAAGTTCTAGCCTATTTATCATGAATGGCCCTAATTATCATTGGCATACCCTTCTAACATGACTTTTAAAGGTAGGCTTTGGGTCAAACAGCCTGCAAGCTGTTTAACCCTTTCTAGCCATGCGTCACAGAGCGTTATACATTGCTTCAGGTCATACTATGAGGCAGTGGCTCTTCCTTGTTTTAAGCCATTATTTGTAACTATTAGAACATACTGATTTGAACTGGCATAAATTACATGATGCAAATGCTAGTTTTACAATGCAGAACTTTCTTAATGAAACATAGAACCAGAGTCGTCATGAATTCCTGTGTCTTACTGCTTGTTAAAGAATATTTCCAGTAAAAGTTTTTCTTGTATTGTCAGTGTTGTCAAAGACTTCTTGCCAGAACATGTCTTCTGGGTGAGGGACCAAGGCCAGGGCTACACTAACAAGTTAGGTTGATCAAGCTACATCACTCGGGGGGGTGTAAAAAAAAAAAAAAAAAATCTCCCCCTAACATCTCTCTTGAGCAAGGTAGTTAAGCTGATGTAACCCCTGATGTAGACCATGTTAGATCAACAGCAGAATTCTTCTGTTGACCTAACTACTGTTTCTCAGGGAGGTGGATTACTTACATTGATGGGATAACTTCTCCTGTTGCTTTAGTAAGCGTCTATGCTGAAGTGGTATAGCAATGCATTTCTAGTGACGACGTAGCCCAAATTTATTTAGCTCATATACAATAACTAAAGGGGAAATGAGCCACATAATTACAGATTTAAAACTGGAAATAGGCAGAGTAATATTCTTAAAGAGAAGAATACAAAACAAATCAAGAAAATACAGGCAAGTGTTAAAGGACTGTGTAAAAAGTGAATTGACACAGGTAAAAACACATACATTTTATGGTGTACCAAAATGCAGCTTCTCTACTACAATCCAGAATAGCAAACTTCTAAAACCACATCTAGATATGTCCAAGGGAAGTCTTGCTGCAAAACATCTTCTATAAACTAGTGTTTGTGAGAAGGCATATGATAATATGTCCAAAGTAGTTCTTTCCCTACCTTTCTTGCTGAAAACTAGGGTTGTCAATTAATTGCAGTTAACGCACACGATTTAACTAAAAAAAATTAATCGTGATTAAAAAAATTAATCTCTATTAAATAATAGAATACCAATTGAAATTTATTAAATATTTTGGATGTTTTTCTACATTTTCAAATACATTGATTTCTATTTCAACACAGAATACAAAGTGTACAGTGCTAACTTTATTTGTATTACAAATATTTGCGCTGTAAAAATGATAAAAGAAATAGTATTTTTCAATTCACCTCATAAGTACTGTAGTGCAATCTCTTTATCATGAAAGTATAACTTACAAATGTTGGTTTTTTGTTACATAACTGCTCTTAAAAAAAAAAACAACAATGTAAAACTTCAGAGCCTACAAGTCCACTTAGTCCTACTTCTTGTTCAGCCAGTTGCTAAGACAAACAAGTTTGTTTACGTTTACAGGAGATACTGCTGCCTACTTCTTATTTACGATGTCACCTGAAAGTGAGGACAGGCGTTTGCATGGCACTTTTGTAGCCAGAGTTGCAAGGTATTTATGTGCCAGATACGCTGAAGCCCTTTCATGCTTCAGCCACCATTCCAGAGGATATGCTTCAATGCTGATGATGCTCGTTAAAAAATAATGCGTTAATTAAATTTGTGACTGAACTCTTTGGGGGAGAACTGTATGTCTTCGGCTCTGTTTTACCCGCTTTCTGCCATATATTTCATGTTATGGCAGTCTCGGAAGATGACCCAGCACAGGTACGTGTTAAAAACACTTTCACAGCAGATTTGACAAAGAAGATGCAGTAACTCCTTGCTTAATGTTGTAGTTATGTTCCTGAAAAATGCGACTTTAAACGATGTTAAGCTAATCCAATTTCCCCATAAGAATGAATGTAGATGGGGCGGTTAGGTTTTAAACAAACAATTTAATACTGTGCACAGCAATGATGATTGTGAAGCTTGGTTGAGGTGATGAAGTTAGAGGGTGGGATATTTCCCAGGGAACGCCTTACTGCTAAATGATGAACTAGCATTCGGCTGAGCCCTCAAGGGTTAACTCATTGTTGTTAATGTAGCCTCACACTCTACAAGGCAACACGAATAGAGGGAGGGGAGACAGCATGGCAGACAGAGAGACACCCTGTGTATGGGGGGGGGGAGAGAGAGATGTGCATTGCCCCTTAAAGACGCTAACACCACACTCTTAAGTACATTACCTTTAAAAAGATCAGGCAGTTGAGACAGCAGCTGCGGCCAGCTCTCTCCGTCCTGAGCCCTGTTGTGTCTCACCCCTGCTCTATATGGAGAAGGGGTAAGCGGGGGGGGCAGGAGTAGGGGGGAGGGGGACACCCTGACATTAGTCCCCTTCTTCCCCCCTCCCTTGCACAGCAAGCAAGAAGCTCCTGGGAGCAGCTCCAAGGCAGAGGGCAGGAGCAGCACGTGGCAGGTGGGCGGAGGGACAGCTAAACTGCTGGCAGTTGGTAGCCTGCTGGGCAGCTGCTGCACAGGGAACTTAAGGGAGTGGGGAGCTGATAGCGGGGCTGCCGGTCCATCCCGGTTCCAAGCTCCCACCAGCTAGCTGCAACGGGCTGCTCTTCCTGCAAGCAGTGGACAAAGCAGGTGGCTGCCAAACAGTGTTATAAGGGAGCACTGCACAACTTTAAATGAGCATGTTCCCTAATTGATCAGCAATGTAACAACGAAACAATGTTAACCAGGACGACTTTAAGTAAGGAGTTACTGTACCAATGTGAGATTTCTAAAAATAGGTACTGCACTTGACCCAAGGTTTAAGAATCAGAAGTACCTTCCAAAATCTGAGAGGGATGAGGTGTGGAAGATGCTTTCAGAAGTCTTAAAAGAGCAACACTCAGATGCGGAAACTACAGAACCCGAACCACCAAAAAAGAACATCAACCTTCTGCTGGTGGCATCTGATTCAGATGATGAAAATGAACTTGCATCGGGCCGCTCTGCTTTGGATCGTTATCAAGCAGAACCCATCATCAGCATGGAAGCATGTCCTCTGGAATGGTGGTTGAAGATGAAAAGACGTATGAATCTTTAGCACATCTGGCATTTACATATCTTGCAACGCTGGCTACAACAGTACCATGCGAACGCCTGTTCTCACTTTCGGGTGACATTATAAACAAAAAGGGTACAGCATTATCTCCTGCAAATTGTAACCAAGTTTGTTTGAGCAATTGCTGAAGTAGGACTGAGTGGACGTGTAGGCTCTAAAGTTTTACATTTTTATTTTTCAATGCAGTTATTTTTTGTACATAATTCTACATTTGTAAGTTCAACTTTCATGATGAAGATTACACCTGTACTTGTATGAGGCGAGTTGAAAAATACTATTCCTTTTATTTTTTTTACAGTGCAAATATTTTTATTCAAAAATAAATGTGAGCACTATACACTTTGTATTCGGTGTTGTAATTAAAATCAATATATTTGGAAATGTAGAAAATACCCAAAAAATATTTAAATAAATGGTATTCCATTATTGTTTAACAACGCAATTTTTTAATTGTGCGATTAATCACATGGTTAATTTTTTTAATTGCTTAACAGCTCTACTGAAAATATGTTGCTACTCCACTGTTTGAAGTGGGGGATGATAGATGGTGTGTTCAGGGGTCTAAGCTTCCCTATTACTTCATTTTGTTTCATTTACCAGACAGCTTCTAGCTAGAGAGTTACCAGAGCTAGATACAAATACTTTAGTATAAGGGAACACTAATAAGCATTAGAAAGGTGAGGTCAGGTGAGAAGTCATACTGCTCAAAAGGAGGAAGAAACTGGGATTCTTCCAGATCCTGTCCTTGGACCCTGGTGGATGGGGCAACAGCTTCTGGCTATTAGATGTATGATTAATGTAAAGCTCTCAAATTGCCCTCCAGCTGATACAAGGAGAGCTTTTTTTGTAATTCAGGAGATCCTCTTTGGGATCCTAGTTTCCTAATGTGAGACAGGTAGAACTGAAATTCTTAACCTTTTTTTGTTCCTTAACCACAGATGTAGCAGGTAGAAGAGAGCTCCCTCCCTCAGTTGCTTGTGTGCGCCATAGGACTCTATCTGTAGTCAGTTCCTTGAGCATAGCCAACAAGGGGCTCTCTGCAGAAGCACTGTCTCCATTTGGTACTATTTTCTCTTCAACCTACTTCAGGTAAACTCTGTATTGTTCCTCTTCCTTTCACTGAGGCGTGGTTCTTTCAAATACTCATTTTACTTTGACTTTGCTCTTTCACTGCTGCTGGTTCTGAAGTGCTGATGGAATGCTGACCTCCAGATACCTAAGAAGAACTTCATATCTGTGACTAGGCTTTGCCTTTTGAATTTCAAGCACTTCAGAGATTTCAGGCTTGGTGCTTGGCATTCATTCGGTTTTGAAGCTTGAAGTTACATTTTAATGAATGCATAGCTTTGGAAACATTTTCCCAGAGTTTACATCATCTTCACATGCTTGATCAAAGGGGGGAAAAAAATAAGAGTTCTACTTGAAGTAGACTGACCACCCTTAGAAAATCACCCAATTCATTTAATTTCCTATGAGTTTCCCCAGCAATACTGTTGCTAAGGTGTCTGTGTCCAAATGATTATCCTACTGAATTGCAAAAGGTGATGACCTGGGTGGCCTAACTGTGTAAGGCTATGTGTCAGGGCTCATTTGATGTGACGCTAAACAGCTTCTACTGACTTACTCAGGTCTGTATTCATTAGGCATATGAAAGGCAGATACATGTTTCTTTCCATATGTTTATAAAGCACTATTACTGGGATTCAGTCTCTAGAAGGAATTCCACCTTAGAAACAGGTTCTCCAACCCTGAGAATCCAAAGCAAGAATCCAAAAGCATTTCTTCCCCAGAGTTTATTTTAGAATGTACTTTTCTGAGTTGGCCACACTTGCGCTTTTCTTCTTTTGATGCTCTCTACAGGCTTTCAAAGTCTTAAGACTGATGCTTTTGAGAAGTATCTTCACTTTCTCTTGTTTTTAGAACAAACTTTTTGTTCATTTCTGGTCTTGCTCTTGATCGTTTTCGTCTTTTTCTTTTGAGACATTCTTCAAACTACTTATTCTTCAGCAGTGACAATTGTGCCCAGATGGTATTTTGTGTTAGGGATAATTACTACTTTTCTGAAGATCTCATCTACTAGGATTCTCACTCATCCACTTCCCCTGTCTTGGAGGGAACCTTCCTGAGGTGGGGGGGGGTGTTTATCTTTACACTTACTTAGTTTTCTCTTAACTTTTCAATCCTTTCACTTTGGCTCATTTTTCTTTAGGAAGTCTGCTGGCTGCTAAATCACAAACTGGGTGAAATGTTCCAAAAGGTGGTTAAGCTATGTGGTAACATGCAATCCCCAAAAGACAAGCGACTCATTCTTTTGCCCACTGCTGTGGGTTCTTAGGGCATGTCTACATTGTACAGCAATGCACACTATGGGACTGTGGTTTCTAATGCGCATGAGAGTGCACCAGCACACTACACAGACCAATTAATGCACAACACATTTGTGTGCTTTAGAAATCACCCTTCCAATAGAGTGCATCACCTCACTGTTTAGACAAAGGTCAGGTCTACACTACAAACTTTCACTGGTATAACTGCGTCACTCGGTGCGAAAAACCTATACCCTTTCATGATCCAGTTTACTGACCTTACCCCATCAACGGGCTTCTCCCGTCAACATAGCTACCGTCTCTCACAGAGATGGATTAACTATGACAATGAGAGAAGCTCTCCTGTTGGCATAGTAGCATCCTTCACTAAAGCACTACTGCAGCACAGCTGTGCCGCTGCAGTGGTTTAAGTATAGACCTGCCCAAACCCCCAGAAAATATAAGGTAAATCATGTCAAGGTAAATTAAAGCTCATTAAAACCCCTCCCCCTGCTGCTCACTCCTGAATGTGAAGGGGCTACTTTATGCACATTGATTTCTCACCTGTCATTGATTTTTGTCCCCAAGTAGACATGCCCTTAGAGACCAAAAACCTTTGAGCTTGGACAGTTTTGAGTGTCTTTCTAGGTAAAAATCCAGCACTGTGAATCATACAAGATGTCTTCACGAGGCAGAATTATACAGTTATCTTCCCTTCTGTCCCTCCTGTCCTCTTGGGGAGTTCTCCATTACTGTACTCTTCTTTCCTGTCCCCAAAGTTTCCCAACTGCTGAGAGGAGGGGAAGGAATTAGAGGTGCTTTTTCTTCTGCCCTTCTTGTTGCGTTAATTTCACAGAGAAATGGAGATAAACTCTTACCACTGGGCAAACAGTCTGCAATTGCCTTCTTATTAAATGTGTAACAGTGATAATAGGAAGAGATGCTTTGAATTTTCCCGTGTTTATCAAAGTAATTGCTTACGAAGTCTGCTCCCCAAAATTTTGGGGAGATTCAGGCGTTGAGTAATATGAGCTTCAGGGAAGCTTATGAACCATTTTCAAATGACTGCTGTGAGATTTTATTGCTTGTGCGCTATTGGAGTTTTGATATGGGTATTTCCTGCGTGGCTCCCTGGCTGTACCATATCGATTTGTATTTTAAACATCCTTTTTTTAAAAAGGGAAGCTTACCTAGAGTAGACACTTGTGCTCTTTAATTCATTTTTTATTACCACCCCTTTGATCAGATAGTTAACAGTAAATTTTCAGTTCTTTGTCAGAAAATGGTATTCTGTAGAACAGACAGTAAGGCAAGGCTAGTATATAGGCAGACCAGGGGCCAAATCTGGACTGCCAGACACTTTTAAAAGCACCCCAAAATCTTTTTATTTACTTATTATTATTGTGATTGGTTTTTTGTTATTTTCTCTGGCGTCTCGACCTTGACTATACCCTGATCAAGAAATTGGGACTGTGACACAAAGAATTGACTTACCACTGTGGTAGGGGGAAAGCAAATGGGACATGAATGCCCAGTTATTCTGTTGGTGCTTTTATACTAATAATGGGGTAACTGGGAGCACTTTTATGTCATCTTAGCTAAGAACTTGTATTTATGTTGAGAGAAACCAAAATACTGTAGTAAATTCTGAATTAGAGAACATATTTAGCTGAAAACATAAACTGCTTTTAGCATACAGTAAATCAAGATAGTGTTCAATATTTTGAAATCACACTGATAAGATTTAACAGTTTCTGATATCTTAAGGTGAAATATTTAATTTAATGGAGAAGTTACCGAATTGTGGTATTTTAGTTGCAAGACATGTCATGTAGCTTCATATTAGTTGACTGCATATTTTAAAGTGCCTTTAGCAACTCCTAATGCTGCGTTATTTATACTGTTTTATGATACGTACTTTTTTTTTATAAAGGAAAAATTATTTGCATTTCTGTTTAATCAGTTTTGTAGTACTTCAGGAAACTGGTATATGTAAGTATTTTTTGTGAAAAAGGCCCAGAGACACAATTACTACCTGTCTATATTTTGAACCTACAGACAAAATTAATGGCAATATTTTTTTCCACTCACCATAGTAAAACAAAGGGTGAAAACCTGGCCCAGTTGAAATGAAAGGTCAGGATGTTGCTTCAGGGTGTTTGAAATCCATTTTTGTTTATTTTCTAATCTCCACTTACTTTTTCTGAGCTCTAGTCATTCTCTAAATGCATGTTTAGGGATGTCCCATTTATGCGCTTTCCACTTCTGGATGTTAGACTGTCGGTGTAAGTGTCCTACTCTAAATATGTGTTTTTAAATATACTTGACATTGTGTATGAGTAAGGCTGTGAGTCTGTTATGGAAGTCACTGATTCTGTGACTTTCCGGGACTTCTGTGACTTCTGCAGCAGCCAGTGCTGGCTTAGGGGCTATTTTATACATATGTAGCCTTATGTATAAAACAGATCCCACTCTTCAGACTTTATAATCTAGATCAGTGGTTCCCAAACTGGGGTTTGCGAAATGTTACAGGGGGTTCTCGGGGGGGAAAAATTCCCTAATGGCAGACAGAGCTGTCCCTAGGGACCCCAGGCAGCACGGAGCCAGCAGCCTCTGCGGAGCCCCTGGACTTCCAAGAGCTAAGCAGATCAAAGCAAGCATATGTATCACACTGAGGAGATTTAAACTTCAAGACTCTTTATAAGAGATGGAAAGGGAGGTGGATATTTTTTGCTGTTTTTAAAATTAAATACGCAGCTAGTATTGTTTTTAAAATTATTATGAAGAACAAGTTTAAGCTTGGTTGTAATGTGCGTTGTTTGCCTGGACTGCTCAAGACCTGAATGCCTGTGTAGAAAGAACTCTTTGAGCTGGCTTCTTAAATACCTTCATGTTGTTTCACACTGATACTCCTTGATGAAACATAGGAACCTTGTCTTATAACAGGTTTAGTCAAAGTGATACAAGCTACGAAAGTGAGATCTTGGGGGAGTGTTGCTGTTTTTATAATTAATAAAAATACTATAATGATTAATAATAATAATAAATAGTGTGTAATAAGCATGTCATAAAAACAAAATTATATATTTCCAAGATCACTACTTTTATAATTTATACTCAGGTAAAGGAGAAAATCCTTGGAAATATTCATTTTTAGGAGGGGGTTCGCAAGACTTGACATTTTAGTGAAAGGGGTTCACGGGTTATTAAAGTTTGGGAACCACTGATGTAGATAGACAATATACCAGCATGGAAGCACACTGTAAAAGCTTACAAAGCCTGGTTGTGGGTTTTTTTGTTCTGTTTTTTGCTGCTTTACTAGCTTCTTCCAATGATTTTCACACCTTTGCCTTCTTTACAGTTGTTCCAGCTTAACTGTTCCACTTTTGTTAACTCAGTGCTCTCTCTCCTATGCTAGCTCCATAGAAAGAAATAGCTCCCTTTCATAGAGAAAAGTGACTAAGTACCTGATGACTTCAATGCTTTTTTTTCTAAGAGTTTTTGAAGATGGTTCCCAAATCTCTAGAGGTCTGTGCTCACTCTCCTCCTGCCACTGCAGCTGCTCTGGCAGCAAGATGTTGGATCTGTTTCAGGAGGATCTCTCCCTCCCTACATGGGAATGTCTGCTGGAGATTGAGCCCAGCCTGGTGAGGTCTTCCCTACTGCTTCATAGTTCTTACAGTGTAATCAAGTGTTTGGGCTTGGATACAGGGTCTGAATAAAAAATCATCCAACACCTACTAACCAGATGCTAAAGATGTCCTCCTAACTTTTTTACTGTACCAAAAAGATGGGAAATTATTTTTACATTTAATTTCATTAGAACATGGAAAACAGCACTGTAAAGTCAAGGAGTAATTCACAGCTCTAATCTGTTCCTTGAATTAACTCTTTACTAGATATGTGCTCCTACCTCTTTCTGTACTCATTTGGAGAGTGGATTCCTTTTGCTTATTCTGATTTGAAAAAATTGGATGATATGTTTATGAATTTTCCCATGACCTTGTCTAACTTTTAAGTACTCATTGTTATGTAATTTAAAGTAGCTTATGGTCGTCGTGGTCTCACTTTTTAGAGGTATTTTGATGAGCCTCACTTTAATTACTGATTGGCACAGTGGAGTGGAGATCAGCTGTATGCCAGCCAGTCTGCACTTTACTATTCATTGCTCTAAATATTTCTGGGTGAGACTTCCTGAAGGAAACTTCTTAAGAGTTAGTTTAAAAAAAAAATGATTTTCGTGAGGCGCTTCTATCCTGATATTTTTGAATGTTGCAAAGAGACCATCAAACAAACTTGGGTGTATGAATTCCTACCCCCTCATAGACTAGGGCTCTGATACCTGCTATTGGAAGATATAATCTTTAAGGGAATTTATGGGTACCCTTCTCTCCTATCCCAGCCTGATTAGCTTATTGCTTCAGTTATACTCTTTACCCATTTATTCATCTTCATGCAGAATATACACATTCCAAAGTAGCTGAACAATTTTCCTGATAGCTGAACAGGTCCTCTGAATATTCTTTAAATTAGAGGATGTAGTTTCTCTGTTGCTGGACTTACTATTTTACCAGGCTGAATGAAATGGGATAGAATGCACTTCTGAGGTTATTTCCCCCTCTCTAGTGAGTCTATTTAAAAGCAAATTAAGCATAAATAGAAACTAGCTTTAATACTTTATTTGTTATACTGTCAGGAAATTAGGTGTTGTAGCTCTACTATAGCATAAATACTTTGAACTTTTGTAAGAGATCTGGGTAGGGTAGGCTGAAAATAGATATTGTGTTTGTTCCTTTGAATGTTTGACTTGGGAGAATAAAAGATGGCCTTTATATAGTTAAGTGACATTAATAAGAACTACGTATGAAATGACTGTGATTTAGAAAATTCTTTGATATTTTAGACTTCATTCCCGTTAAATCCTTTTAAACTTATTATGCTTAGGAAAATGTAATTACTGCTCTGCCAAACAGCCTGAAGAATCAGCAGTACTTAATTGCAATTCCTAAAAATTACTTCTGCTTAGTCCTTAGTTTCTCTTTAAAATGTAATTGTATATAGAAGCAAATATATCAAGCCAAAATATAATCAACCATTTTTACTTTACAGTATTGGGGTATGTGTACACTCGGACTGTAGTCCGATTTTACCAAAATCGATTTTTGTGAACCGATATTATGAAGTCGAACGTGTGTCCATACTAAGTACATGAAATCGGCATTGAGAGCCCACAGTATTGGGGCAAGCGTCGACATTACAAGCGGTGCACTGTGGATAGCTATCCCGCAGTCCCCGCTGCCATTGGAATTATGGGTCGAGCTCCCGATGCCTGGTGGGCCAAGAAATTTGTAATGGGTGGTTATGGGTACATGTCATTCAACGGTCACTCCCCCCCTCCCTCCGGGAAAACAACGGCAGACAATGGTTTCGCGCTCTTTTCCCTGGATTGAAAGCACGGACGCCATAGCGTGGTGAGCATGGAGCCCAGGGAGATCATCGCAGCAGTTATGGCTGTTGTCAACATCTCGCGCGTTATTGTGCGCTTTATCCAGAACCGGAACTTGAGAAATCAGGAGAGTAGTCAGCGCAGTGAGGAGAGTGATGAGGACATGGGCACAGACCTCTTTCAGAGAACGGGACCCCGCAAATTAGACATCCTGGTGGCAATGGGGCAGGCTCATGCTGTGGAACGCCGATTCTGGGCCCAGGAAATGAGCACAGACTGGTGGGATCGCATAGTGCTGCAGGTCTGGGATGAATCCCAGGGGCTGCAAAACTTTCGGATGCGTAAGGGCACTTTCCTGGAACTTTGTGACTTGCTGTCCCCTGCCCTGAAGCGCCAGGACACCAGGATGAGAGCAGCCCTGACAGTTGAGAAGTGAGTGGCGATAGCCCTCTGGAAGCTTGCTACGCCTGACAGCTACTGGTCAGTCGCGAATCAATTTGGAGTGGGCAAATCTACCGTGGGGGTTGCTGTGATGCAAGTAGCCAACGCAATCGTTGAGCTGCTGCTGTCAAAAGTAGTGACCCTGGGAAATGTGCAGGCAATAGTAGATGGCTTCGCTGCGATGGGGTTCCCTAACTGTGGTGGGGCTATAGACGGAACTCACATCCCTATCTTGGGACCAGACCACCAGGGCAGCCAGTACATTAACCGAAAGGGCTACTTTTCAATGGTGCTGCAAGCACTGGTGGATCACAAGGGACATTTCACCAACATCAACGTCGGATGGCCAGGAAAGGTTCATGACGCGTGCGTCTTCAGGAATTCTAGTCTGTTTAGATGGCTGCAGGAAGGTATTTACTTCCCTGACCAGAAAATAACAGTTGGGGATGTGGAGATGCCTATAGTGATTCTTGGGGACCCAGCCTACCCCTTAATCCCCTGGCTCATGCAGCCATACACGGGCGCTCTGGACAGTAGTAAGGAGCTGTTCAACTACAGGCTGAGCAAGTGCAGAATGGTGGTGGAGTGTGCATTTGGACCCTTGAAAGGGCGCTGGAGAAGCTTACTGACTCGCTCAGATCTCAGCGAAACCAGTATACCCATTGTTATTGCTGCTTGCTGTGTGCTCCATAATCTCTGTGAGAGTAAGGGGGAGACGTTTATGGCGGGGTGGGAGGTTGAAGCAAATTGCCTGGCATCCGCTTACGCGCAGCCAGACACCAGGGCGATTAGAAGAGCACAGCAGGACGCAGTGCGCATCAGGGAAGCTTTGAAAACTAGCTTCCAGACTGACCAGGGTAACCAGTGACTCTTACGTTTGTTTCTCCTTGATGAGAACCTGCCCCCGTTTGTTTACTCTGTTTATATTGCCTATCCTCTCTAATCACCAACCCCCGTCCAACCTCCCTTCCCCCATTCCAGTGCACCTTGCTTTGAAAGGAAATAAAGGCACCATTGTTTCACAAACAACAATTTTTCATTCAAGATTTGGGAAGACAGGGAGAGAACTGGGACGGTGGCCAGGGTGGGGTGCGGGCGGAGGGGTGGAGGAAGGAGGGAAGGAAAGGCCGTTTCAAAACTTGTTGAATGACAGCCTTCTGCTGCTTGAGCAATCTGCAGGGGTGGAGTGGTTGTTCGCACGTTGCCTTCCCCCCCAAAGTTTAGGGGACTCTGGTTGAGGAGGCTATGGGACTTGGGGAGGGGTGAGGGCAGTTACAGATGTGCTACAGCGGCGGTCTGTCATCCTGCCTGCGTTCCTACAGAACATCCACCAGACGCCGGAGCATGTCGGTTTGCTCCCGCAGTAGCCCAAGCATCACCTCTGTCACCCTCTGGTCTTCCTGCCGCCATCTCTCAGCACGAGCGTCTCTCCTGTCCTCCCATTTGCTGGCCGCTTCCTGTACTGGGAAATTCCGTCCCTCCACACATTCTGCTGAGCTGCTTCACTGCGGGAGCACTGCATTAGCTCAGAGAACATCTTGTCGTGTGTGCGTTTCTTTCTCCGCCTTATCTGCGACAGCCTTTGGGAGGGAGATGCCAGGGGAAGCCTAGGGACAGTTGCAGCTGTGGGATGAAAAAAAGGGAGTGAATTTTTTAAATAGATGCATTTTACAGAACAATGCATATACTCTTTCGCGGTGAACAGCACCATTCACAGTACCTGCCAAATATACTTGCAGTACAAGGTCGCATTTTGCATCTTTATATTGAGTGCCTGGGGCTTTGGTGTACAGATCACACATGCAGGGCTGGGCAACGAAATTCGGCTAGCGGGCGGCCATGGTAAGCCATAGACTTTCGGCCTCAGAAACCTTAATTAACAGCAGCACCCTCCTTTCACACTCAAAGCCAAGTAACTCAAAACAAAGTAACTCCAGCCATCCCATTCTCTGGGATGCTAGCTTTCACCGTCACCCAAAAGCGTGGCTGGTATCAGGGAAGCTACCTGCTAGCTGAAAGCCAACTGCCCATCCTGAACGGCACCCTTCCCCTCCCTCACCGCGTGGCTGGAAACTGCGGGGAGGATTTCTTTTCAGGAACAGGCAAACAGCCCAGTAGAAACGGCCACCTCGAACTGTCCCCATAATTAAATTCCCGTATTTCAAACAGGTCACCATGAATAATATCACTCTGATGAGGATAACACAGACAGAAAGAACGGATGTTGCTTGAATGCCAGCAAACTCCGGGGCTGTATGCTGCCAGTCTTTGCCATGCAATGATACCAGAGTACTTGCTACTGGCTTGGCGTGGTAAAGTTTCCTACCATGGAGGACACAATAAGGCTGCTCTCCCCAGAAACCTTCTGCAAAGGCTTTTAGAGTACCTCCAGGAGAGCTTCATGGAGATGTCCCTGGAGGATTTCCGCTCCATCCCCAGACATGTTAACAGACTTTTCCAGTAGCTCTACTGGCAAGGAATGCATCCCAAGACCTCAGGGCAAAGTAACCATTAAAAACCAATTGCTTTACAACCATGTCTTTTCTATTTAAAAGACACTCTCACCTGATGTGCCTTCTCCGGCTTCACGGTCCGGGATACTGCCTTGGGAGGGTTGGGAGGGGATCTCTGTCAGGGTGAGGAAAAGTTCCTGGCTTTCGGAGAAATCGCCCTGCAGAGCGCTGTCGACCACCTCGTCCTCATCATCCCCCTCATCATCTTCCCCGTCCGCAAAAACCTCAGAGGATGCGAGTGATGAGAATACCCCATCCTCGGAGTCCACGGACATGGGTGGGGTAGTGGTGGCGTCCCCCCCCCCAGGATGGCATGCAGCGCAGCGTAAAAGCAGCATGTCTGGGGATCTGACCCGGAGCGTCTGTTTGACTTTTTGGTCTTCTGGTACGCTTGTCTCAGCTCCTTAATTTTAACACGGCACTGTGTTGCATCCCTGCTGTATCCTCTTTCTGTCATGGCCTTGGTGATTTTTTCATAGATTTTTGCATTCCGTCTTTTAGATTATAGCTCTGCTAGCACAGATTCATCTCCCCAGACTGCTATCAGGTCTAACACCTCCCGTTCTATCCATGCTGGAGCCTGCTTTCTATTCTGGGATTGCATGGTCACCTCTGCTGAAGAGCTCTGCATCATTACCTGTGCTGCTGAGCTCGCCACGCTGGCCAAACAGGAAATGAAATTCAAACTAGCCAAACAGGAAATGAAAATCAAATGTTCCAGGGGCCTTACCTGGGGCATTTCCTGGCCAGAGTATCTGAGTTGGGACTGCTGTCCAGAGAGGTCGCAGTGGTGCACTGTGGGATAGCTCCCGGAGCTATTAGCATCGAATTCCGTCCACACTAACCCTAATTCGACACAGCAATATCGATTTTAACGCTAATCCCCTCGTCAGGGAGGAGTACAGAAATTGATTTTAAGAGCCCTTTATATCGAAATATATCCTTTGTGTGGACGGGTGCTAATTCGATTTAGGATTAGGGTTAATTCGATTTAACGCTGCTAAATTTGATATAAACTCTTAGTGTAGACCAGCTTGGTGGATAGCATGCATAAAGGGCCACTTATCTGACATAGTTTGGAGCAAAGTCTGAGTGTTCTTATGATTGGGGAGGCGCTTCTGTTGCTTTGATATATTGGTTGGCTGAGTTAATTGTTTCTTATATGTAATTTAATGCCGGGTGGTCATCCTTTAATGGAGCATTCAACGTTTTTTTGCATAGGAATTTTTTCTTGTCTAAATATAAATAAAATAAAGCAATTGGCTAGTCATGGAGAACACTTCGGTGTTTAGGGAAGGTGAAGTGTGTAGTATTGTTTCCTTTTGCAGCAGTAGCAGGGCAGAACTCGTATATGGGGGTCAAAACTGAGAGTCTTGAAATGAATCTATCATAAAGATGGTGTCCCAACCAAACTTCCGTTAGGTACAGCTGTGGAGTGATTACTCTGAAAAGCCATGCCTAACCGTGTCTTAGTAGAATAAACATTGCCTTCTTCCAATCCAAATGTAAAGCTCACTGCTTCACCCTTGCTCTTCTGATAAGCAGCGCATAGTATACCAGTATTTGCTTCAATAGTTAAAGAATTCATAATTTCCTTTGGGGGCCAGAAATGGAAAAGAAAATTCAAATAAGATGCTAGTGTGTTTGTTTTACCATGGAAAGTGATCAGATCACAGTGATTGCTTCGTTTAAAACCGTAAATAGAAAATCTAAAAAAACTGAAGGTAGCAACTTCCAATGAATCTAAATGTGCAAATGTCTCACTCTTGCCACATACCGAGAGAGGCCTCTGCTCTATTGTCCTCATTTTGGGAGGATGAATCCTCACTTGAATTTGGCTATGGAGATAAGGGGAGGTGCAAATCCATGGTAAAGCCTCTACTTTGACTACTTAGTTCATTTCAGAATACTTCATCTCCAGAGAAAATATATCAGAAGTATAACAGATTCAGAAATGGGAGACAATTACTAGAGGTATGGAAAACTCCAGGATATTTTTAAAGATTGTGAAACTTGGTGTGATGAGGAAATGAATGAGGTAACATAAGAATGCCGCATGATTGACCTTCTCTAGCACTTATTTATCTTCTCATCGCACAAGAACAAGGAGATGAATGAAAATTAAATGAATGAAATTTAAAAATAAAATTTTATTTAGACACAACATATAGCTATTTTATGGCAGCAAATGCCACAAGTTACAGAGGTAAAGTCTTGGGGGCTACATAAATTCTTTAGTAGCCTTCTCTGCTTGGAAAACTACCTTTAAAGGGGGTAGTGTTTTTTGGGGAAATCCCTGTGGAGCTGTGCTGGCCAGGGAGATGGGCAGAGCAACAGAGTCCTGGTATCCAGGGGATTGGTTTGGTTTGGGATTAAACAACTTCCTCATTGGGAAAACTACATTTTCTCCTACCCTTAAATTAATTATTTGGAGAAAACTCAAGGACCTGATTTGCCTTGGATGTGTTTATTTTTACCATAGTGAAATCCTCCAGATCCCATCTGACAATTATTTCTAGAGAAAAGGGGAAGGTCCAGGCCAAGTTCTGGAAGATCGAGGACAGGAAACAAAAGAATGAGTTTCCGAGGAGGATAACCTTGAGAATAGAAAAGATTATTCTCAAATAGATGAGCAACCATATTTAAGTGTGGTGAGCACATTAAAAAAATCATAAGGGAGAAAAAAAGTAGATGGTGAGCATGCCTTGTCTCCAACTATATAATTTTTCATACAAAGTACTAATGGCAAATACTCATGTGTTCTGTATGCAAAATGTGTGTAACGTTTTAAGGCCTATTTTAATTAGGGTAGCCAGTGTTTAATTTTCTTCAACATGCTGTGGTTGTTTAGTGTCCCATTCTAACAAAGAATGCAACAATGACAGGGCATCAAAACTCTCTCTCGAATTCTGTATAATAACTTTTGGCCTGATCTTCAAAGTTGATTAACACCTGAAGTTTACATTTATTTGCTAGAATTTGAGGGTACCCACCTTTTTATTGCTGTTCCTCTTATGAACACCTTGAATTCTTAAGGGTTTAGATTTCTGGACCCAAACCTTTACTTTAGGGAGCAAAATCATATAGAGCCTATGCACAGTCACTTTAAGTGCCTTATATCCAATTACAAATGCTTTGCAAGATATAAAAATATTGTATCTGATCTCCATCTGCTCATCTCTCCTTCTCTGTTGGGTTTGTTCCTCTTTTCTATTCTTCCTCCCCTCTACTTTCCACAGTTAAGTTTTTACTTGTCTTTTTGTCCCCACTCTGAACTATTGAATCACTTCCTCTTTTTAGTTTTCCACAAAGCCTTCTTTCAGCTTGCCTTATTATTAACTCTGAAACAATATTCTTCATGCATAGAATTTACATGCGGATTGTGATGCTTCAGATATTGAAGGAAACTATACATAATGGCTATACTTATGTGTAGGAAGAACAATTGCTTAGAACACACTTAATGAATATCAGGACTTAATAGAAGAATATCTTGTCTCAAACGATCACTTGTGAAACTTAGTTTGTTTCTAAGAGTGTACTATCACTCTTGCATATTCACTTTCCAAAATAGAAGCAGAAGTCTTATTCACTTTTTATACGAAACATCTGAAATAGAAGGGAAACATAGTATTCACCATTCGGGGCATGAGTCCCCACCACTCTCCCATCCATGAGGGTTTGTGGGAGGAAGAAATTCTCAAGTCAAAGCCAGCCCTGGGATCACTCATCCATTTTGAGTTGGTAGCAGCAACCTTGAGTCCCCTGTACATTCATTACTTTTCTTTCTAACATTTTACTTGGGAAATGTCACTGACATGCTGTTTGCTCCAATCCCCTCCTGTCCACTACTCCACAGGCTGCTCACCATCAGCTTTGACATCCGTGTTCCTATTTTCCTGTTTCTAATTCCCCTCCCATTTAACATCCTCTGTCCCTACCTTTTGGTTTTCCTTGTTTTGTTTATTCCCATCCTTTGTCTGTTAAATTGCTTTAGCAGCCTAAGTTAGCACATATCCTTAATTTGTCTTCTGGCAGATGTCTGCACAGCAGTAGAGAAGTCAATTCGCTAGCTTATGAGTGCCAGTTGACCACTCAGAGATATCTAGTCTTGCAATGAGTCTTGTACTAAGGCAGAAGTACCCAATGTCTAGCATAACTTTAAAACCATTGTTTTGGGCTCTGTCTGCACTATGAGAGCTTTGCCTGGATCTACATAAATGCCAGTGCTCTTGGCCAGTTCTCCTTGTGTTCCCTTTCATCTGCAGGGTAGCCAGGTTTCTCTTCCAGATTTCTCATGCATTCAACATGAGTCAAAAACTTTCTGCTGGGAAATGTGTAGGCCAAGAGGCTTGAATTCAAGCTGAATCCTCAGGGATGTTTCTTTAACTTGCATGGAAAACTGCTTTGGAAGCACAGTTATCACATGGAAGAATATTTGTATCCCTGCACGTTAAGCCTTGCTTTTAATTGCCATGTTTCGGCTGCAGAAGTAAGTCTTCAATTTTGAGTAGAAACTGTAATGCTAGCATTGTAGAATGAAAATGCAAGTATGTTTTTCTTTTAGGAATGCAAAAGAAAAATGTCAAGTTCTATTCACTGATACTTTTGAAATGCTGAGACTCAGATTACTGTTTTGTTTTTTGTTTCCTCCCACAGGCCAGTATGGAAATCCTTTAAATAAATACATTAAACATTATGAAGGATTGTCATATG
Organism: Macrochelys suwanniensis; assembly: GCA_033296515.1. Classification (NCBI taxonomy): domain Eukaryota; kingdom Metazoa; phylum Chordata; order Testudines; family Chelydridae; genus Macrochelys; species Macrochelys suwanniensis. The sequence continues at coordinate 60,530,755 of CM065785.1, forward strand.
ATGTGGATTCATTACACCAAAAACACCAGCGTGCCAAAAGAGCAGTGTTGCATGAAGACCAGTTTCTGCACCTAAATTTTCATGCACATGGAAGGTGAGAAATTTTTATTTAAGGCTGTTCATCTTAAGAATACTTTCCATTTATTTTAACAAAATACAAATGCATTGGTTGAAGTACTATACAAGTGCATATGAATGTTATATAACTTTAATGTTAAAATATTTTAAAGATACCTCACACTGAGTTGCAACTAACTGTCATTTTTACTTAACTTCCTCAGATTTTCTTGTTTAACCTCAGACCAAAGATTTTATTTTTGGCTAAGCTTAAATCTCTTTTGGCTTTCGAAATATATTAAGAGTGGAGTGGCATAGTTATTCCTGGTTTTGTAATGCATTTTTGGACTTCATGAATAGCACAAAGCTGTACACTGAACTTTGCCTGTGAGTAGTCTTCATTGAAGAAAATAGTCCAATTTGGGACAAAGTACTAAATTTCGTAAGCAAGTAAAAATGCATTTTCTATACTTGTGCATGAAAACATAACTGAAGTTATCTAATCTAACTCCATGTTGCCAGAGAAAATTAGGTAATTCCATAGTGTCACATTGTAGATGAATGGGGTGTGTGGGCAAAAACTAGCATTGTGCTGCAAAGATTTGAAAAACTCTGGTCCTGCAGGTAGCATTTTCTTTTAATAAAGAGAACTCTTGCATTTAACGTAATTTTTGCACTTCCTGATTTTTATGGTCAAAATTTCTCCAAGACTGCCTGTACTACAAGCGCTACAGCAGCACAGTTCTACAGCTATGGAGCGGAAGGGGTTTTTCTGTTGCTGTGTTGCCCAATTCTTTAGTAGTTGTTAATTATTATTGATTTCCAATTAATACTAATTTAAAGAGGGTACTGTAGGTTCTAGTCCCAGGATCTGGCATGACAGATTCAAGGTCATTGAGTTCAATATCTTGTTGGGAACCGCAGAGTACACAACGTACACACTCAGGCTGAGGGCAAAGCAAAGCTTTAACACCTTTTGTGAACACAATTAGTAAAGCCACAAAAGCTCCAGTCCGCATAACAAGATAGCAAAAATACAGAGTTACGATGATATCTTTACCATTCCTCACATATATACTCGTATAGTCATACCCTTGCTTGGGGATCTGATGGTAAGAGACAACCTTCTCTGACCCTGGCATGCCAAATGAGTCCGATGGTCCAGATTGACGGACGACAATGACCCCCTTTATGTGGTGGTCTGTCCTATTGTAGGGCCCAGGGGCTGTCATGAATATTCATTCAAATGCCCAGCATCCCTTGTCCATATCCAACTTTTATCCTATAGATAAGCTAAAATCATTAATATACTTATCATATACATCCATTAATTTCCAGGGCAAATACGTGGTTAAGCATCTGCTGGCAGTCTATCCTAACACATCCAAGCCTAATATCAGCTCAACATTCCCGTGGTTACCTGGTAGCATTTTAGACAACCCCTTCCTTAAGCACACTATTCCCAGTTCCCCAAAACTCAGAGTAACTTGGCCATTTATCTATGCCAGAGTTCACAGGCCTCAAAGCCTAGGCTTATGCTAATGTATGCCTTATATTAACTGCCTAAGCTAATGTCTTACAGGATATGGGCCTGTAGGTTCCTTGCATTACTGCCAAGTGAAATAAAATGCTAAAGTTAGTTCTATAGGCTACAAATGTAGTAAATCTATCCCCTTGAGAGGTGGTAGCTAGGTTGAGGGAAGAATTCTTCTGTCAACCTAATGGTGTTACTACTGGGTCTTAGGTCAGCTTAATTTTGTTTCTCAGGGGTGTGAATTTTTCACTCTCCCTGAGTGATATATCTAGGTCAATGTAGGTTTCATTGTAGATCAGGCCTGAATGTAGACTTATGTAAAATTGATATAGCCATATACATCTCTGATGTAGGAAAGTATAGTGGTTTGACACGGTAGAACAGAATTACAGAAAACATCACATTTCAGATATCCTCATTTTGGATGCCTCAGTGACTGCGTGGTTAACTTGAAGTATCCAGGGCTTGATATTTCAGAGTTTCTGAGCATCCAGAGCTCTCAATTATTTCAGCTGGAGTTGTAGGTGTTACAACTAAGCACCCAGAAAATAAAGAACAGTTAGTAGCCACATCTAAAAATTTTAATCAAGTGACTTGACCAATATTACATAGGAAGCCAGTGGTGGAGGAGGTATAAAGCCCAGATCACCTGGATCCTAGCCTTATGCCTTTGCCCACAAGGACTATCTTTTCTATTCCTGCAGCACTTTGCCTTATTCAGTATGAACCTTCTGGGGGAATGAGAACATGAGAAAAGAAATAGAAATTCTCAGCTGTTTGTATCTAAGCAAAACAGAAAAAGCTGTTTGTCACCCTTCAGTCTTTTCCACTGCTGTATTTTAAAGGCCTGCTGTAAACAATGGATGTTTTGGAGTTTCTCAAAAAAAAGACACAATAATCTTTGTGTCTCTTGGCAGTGTTCCTCTGGGTGGTGTTTGCGATTTCCTTGGGTTACTTTTGAGATCAGTGGGTGTATTATACCCTCAGCCCAGAGCTCCAGATCTCCTGAGCTCCTAGTTACTTAGATATGTTTCAGAGTTCGCCTAGCTGGGGGAACCAAGGTTGCTAATTAAGCTTGCAGGGACAATATGGCAGGAAAGCAGGGAGTATAGGCTTAGTAAAGGCATTTTCTAACCACTGTCATTTTCTAATAATGTTTGAGTTACAGATCTATAAAAATAAAATATGAGCACAGCCTCCCCCAACTCCTGGTGTCTGATCTCGATTGTCTTGAGAGTCCTAGGTTTGGTTGAAGTACTTAAGGCAGGGCCCCCAAACTGTGGGGCGTGCCCCCCTAGAGGCATGTGGAGGAACATTTGGGAGTGTGTGCAGAAGGGCCTGGGCCAGCCCCATGGGGGTCACTCTTCCAGACCAGCTCCACCTCCACCCTTGCTCCTCCCCCAGCCCCGTTCAGCCCCCAGTCCTGCTCTGCCTTCATGTCTTCAGGCCCTGTCCAGCTCCCATGGGGGATGGGGAGGGAGTGCCACATTTCCAGCCCATCTCCGCTCTCTTTCCCTCGCTGTCCCTCCCTCCCCCCCCCCCCCCCCACCAGCTCTGCATCTAGCCCCGGTTCCTCTCTCATCCCCAACTCCATCCCAAGCTCTGCTGTTGAGGAAGCCTTGGCTGTGTAGTAATGGGGGGAGGACACTTACAGTTCCTATTACTGGTTAGCGGGGAGGGTGACTGGAAAAGTTTGCTCAACTATTGCATGTTGCGATGGTCTGGCCTCTTGCTTAGAAAAGTATCCCTCTTCTAAAACAGCCTCTCTCCCCCCTCTTTCCTGTGTGCTTCAGCTCCCCTCCTTATTCTGTTGTGTATAGAGACATTTAAAGTCAAGGGCCCTACTGGAAGAAAACCTATTGTTCCAATAGGGGAGAGTCATTCAACATTGATAGTTGTGCCATAGCTTCTCAGACAGTCTTTCTGCTAGGTGTCATGCTGCTGCTACAAAATGGATACTCTAATCAAAGGAGGTTGTAATGCAGCATGAAGGTCATGCTCCAGATGATTACAATGGAAAGTAGAGCCCCTGAAACAACATGGGGTTTATAATTTGATATTGACACATCCTCAGTTTCAGATTGACCACTTGTGATCAGTAAATAATCGATGACACTCTCCAGAAAAGTACCGGTGTTATATTGATGTTGTAAACATGTTCCATCATCTCTTACTACATTTTGCTTACCTAAAAATTTTAGCTGGTGTGGTATTCCATGTTCTAAATATTACCATAGTGTGGTGATAGTTATCTGCTGCGTTTCACCAAAGAAGTGGTTTCTCTTCAATGGTGGATAAGTCATCCATATATGTAGCTTTATCTACATGCTAGTTTTAAAGCTCCATTGGATGAAAATAGCTAAATAAAATTTAGATAGTAATCTTTGAAAGACTTTCCACTGTAAACTGGTCTGTTGCACTCCAGTGCCATAAGGTAACTGAGCTGAGGAACCTGACAGGGTTCTTTAAAAGATAGCATGAGAACATCTGCAGTTACCTTAGAAAGCTTTTTTTTTAAAAAAGCATGGAAGGGATATAAATCTGTTCTTCAGGGCATAAGCCAACTTCTTACTGAAGGGGTTAGGAGGAAACGTCCTACACAGACAGGTGTCACAGTTCTGGTTGAGCTCCTTGTAGACACTCACCAGGCTGCTGAGTTTGGTTCTCAACACTGGACTTTTGTGTTTTTTGGCTTTCTGAGCAGACCCCAGGCACTACCTCTGGCTTTGGGTCTCTAGGCACACTCTCCGGGTACAGATCCTCCATCTAACTCTTGCCCCTCTCCGAGCTGGGACTTTATTGCCCACTTGCCTAGGCTCTGATACTAGCATCATCTTCCCAAGGCTTTCCAGTAGCTTAAGTACATCCATCCCAGAACTCCAGTGTTGTGGGCACTCTGCTCTATGGTTTATTCCTTCAGAGACATCTAATAGCTGAAACAAATAGATAAACTTGCATACGGTTTCCAACACAATCACTCTTCACTTTAGATGGTATCAGAGGTACAGATCTAGGCAAAACAAGAAACATCTGTGCAAAAATCCAAAACAAGAAACATCTGCGCAAAAATCCTTGCCTCAGTTTCCTCAACACTTTTCAGCATTCTTTGGGATTATACTCTGTGTTCTCTTGTGGTTCCAGGACTCCATTCCTCCAGGTCAGGCTTCTCTTCCTGATCTTGGAGTCACTGTCTGACCTCTGCAGTCCATTTCCTCTAGCTGTGGCTGGTGTCCCACAGTCAAATAGTTTTCTCTCTCCTCCGCCTCTGATTTTAAAAGGCTATACCTGCACCTAAGCTATATCTACACTTAATATGCTACAGCAGTAGTGCTTCAGTGTAGACCAGTGGTTTCGAAACTTTAACAACCACTGAACCCCTTTCACTAAAATGTCAAGTCTCGCGAACCCCCTCTTAAAAGTGAATATTTCCAGGGATTTTCTCCTTTACCCGAGTATAAATTATAAAAGCAGTGATCTTGGAAATATAAAATTTGTTTTTATGACATGCTTATTACACACTTTATTAATTATTTATCATTACAGTATTTTATTACATTATGAAAACAGCAACACTCTTCCAAGATCTCACTTTCATAGCCTGTATCACTTCGAATAAGCCTGTTATAAGACAAGGCTGCTATGTTTCATCAAGAAGTATCAGATGTGAAACAGCATGAAGGTATTTAAGAAGCCAACTCAGAGTTTTTCCTACACAAGCATTCAGGTCTTGAGCAGTCCAGGCAAACAACACATGTTACAACAAAGCTTAAACTTAGAATCATAGAATATCAGGGTTAGAAGGGACCTCGGGAGGTCATCTAGTCCAACCCCCTGCTCAAAGCAGGACCAATCCCCAATTTTTGCCCCAGATCCCCAAATGGCCCCCTCAAGGATTGAACTCTCAACCCTGGGTTTAGCAGGCCAATGCTCAAACCGCTGAGCTATCTCTCCCCCTTGTTGTTCTTGTTCTTCAAAATAATTTTAAAACCATATTAACTGCCTATTTAATATTAAAAACAGCAAAAAATATCCACCTCCCTTTCCATTTCTTATAAGGAGTCTTGAAGTTTAAATCTCCTCAGTGTGTTAGGTATGCTTGCTTTGATCTGCTTAGCTCTTTGGAAGTCCAGCGGCTCCGGGCTGCTGGCCCCATGCTGCCCAGGATTCCTAGGCACAGCTCTGTCTGCCATTAGGGAATTTTTTCCCGTGAACCCCCTGTAACATTTTGCGAACCCCCAGGGGTTCACGAACCCCAGTTTGGGAACCACTGGTGTAGACAATCATTACAGTGATGGGAGGGGTTTTCTTGTTGCTGTAGTTAATTGGCCTCCCCTAGAGGCCATAACTAGATCGACAGAAGAACTCTTCCATTGACCTAGCCCTGTCTAAACCGGGGGTTATGTCGGCATAGCTACGTCTCTGAGGATGGATTTTTTACAACCTGAGAGAGAGATCTATTCAGATGTAAGTTTTCAGTGTAGCCCATCCCCTGGTTTTTGTGCCCCTTATGGAGAAAAGCCACTGCTCCAAACCCCCACTTTGTCCACAAACTTGGTTGACCTGGTTTCCATAGGCTTCAGCCTTTCCATGGTCCTAATGTGTTCGCTCTTGAGTAAGCTGTTTTTTGTGATGACTATCCATTGCTCCTGGTCTGGGAGAGACATGACACCAGCCCTGATAGCAGATGACTGACTATACATCCCCTGAGGCATTTAGTGATGCAGAAACCTTATCAAATCAACCACAGTTCAGAAGTGTTGTTGTGTAGATCCCCAAATAATCACAGCAGGTTAGTACACAGTTGCCCACTTTGGGATTTTTGCACCTTCTCCTAAAACATGTGGTACTGCCCGCTGCTACAGGCTGAGTAGTGGACTAGATATGTCTGGTCTGGTAATTCTTACATTAATTGTTTTGAATTCATTCTTAAACTAAATGGCAAACATTAAATATACACACAATGCTCAGTGTAGAAATAAAGTGTTATAAAAATTATGACACTCTCTTTAAAACTGGTGGTGCTGGTGTTTCAACCACAAAAGCAAGCAATGCAGTGTTGTGGGTCACATTTGCCAACATAGGTAAATAGATATTGGATCAAGAAATCATTACTTACTATAAACAGCAGTACCTGGCATAGGTTTGTGGATGGGTTAAGGGCAGATATTCAGCCTTGGGATTCCTAACTATGAATATAGCTTTCGTTTTATACATAACTTATTTTTATGGTAATATGGAAGGAAATCTGTTTACAGTTTTTTTTACATTGGCTAGTGTATGAACTGACTTCTTTGATATTCAGTCATAACTCTGTGTTCTGAATGTACATTAAAATTACTACTTGGTGTGGTTCAGAAGTTTAAGCACTGATTTGTTAATAAACCATGCTAGCAAAGATTGTAAATACACTTTGTGGAGAGGGGAGAATATTGTACAAAATTTGCAACCATTTAACTACAGTAAACTGGCACCTAAAAGACAGCTTTTTTGGGTGGTATTTTTTATGATCTGTTTGCAAAAGTCCTCTCGAGTGCAGACCCATTTGAGCTTATAGGATTTAGGTGAAATGTCTTGAAACATAGACCCTGAGTCTGCAACGGGCTGCACCAAATAAGTCCTTGGTCTACACCTAAAACTTAGGTCAACCCAGCCACGTTTCTAAGGAGCGTGAAAAATCCACACCCTTGTGCTATGTAGGGGTAAGGCGACCTAACCCCGGTTGTAGATGGTGCTAAGTCAATGGAAGAATTCTTCCATCAACCTACCTGCTGCTTATTGGGGGAAGAGGATTAACAGCAATGAGAGAACTCCCCCTGTCACTGCAGTGAGTGTCTACACTGAAACCGCTACAGCAGCACAGCTGCAATTGTGCTGCTGTAGCGGTTTCAGTGTAGACATAACCTATGCCCAAGTATAGACACCACTAGATTGATGGAAGAATTCTTCCATTGACCTAGCTACCACCTTTTAAGGGGATAGATTTACTACAGCAACGGAAAATCCTTCTGTTGCTGTAGCAAGCGTGTACACTGCAGCACCACAGCCGTGCTGCTGAAGTGCTTGTAGTGTAGATCTACTTTTAAGGCTCTGCCTGGGTGTACTGGTCTGCCTGGATGGAGCCAGTTGTAAGACTGAGGCATTAGTGGGGAATTTATATTTTAAAACCTCATTCCCTGGCTGAATTCTTACCTTCACTTGTAGTCTGGATGATGCTTTAATGGCCCAGTTGTAAACACTTGATAACACCAGTTAATATAATACTTGCATCTCCTTAAATGTGCAAGGACACTAAGCATAGCCACTTCTAAACTTTTTAAAACTCTTGCCTAGCGTACAAAAGAAGTGCCTGTTAAAATGAGACAAAAGCTTTTGTAGAAGTGTGGTGCATCTATATATTTTTATTACAATGCTTTTAATCCTAATTTCAGAAGATTCATCCTTTTAAATTGACTTTGAAGATCTTGGCTTATTTCTTAGTCATAGTGACTTTTATAACATACTATTAAAATATTGCAGAAATTGTATTCTAAGCAATTATCCAAAGACTTTCTACACAAGAGATGTTTTTGTAAGAAGAACAAAGCTATTCTTTTTAGATGGGGAGAAGCAATTTTGCACTTGTGCTAATGGTAAATGTATTTCAAAATATTTATTGAAAATTAAAGAATACTATTGGAATACTAATATTTATGAATATTTCAAAATATTCAAAACTAATTAAATTTCAACTTGCTGATCAATTTGTTTAACATTCCAATTTAGAATAATTCCTTGCTGTTTACGTTTTCTTGCGTTGATTTTTCTAAAAAAAAGTGCATGTACATGAAAGCAGAAACTATCAAAAGAATTCTTTATAAAAGGTTGAATGCTTAGAACAACTTCATGAATTAATTGCTGTAACTTGCTGAAATTTTTCCAGAGCAAAATTCTAACAATACCAGACTGGTGTCTTGTAAACTTAATTGAACAGCTCTGGTACCACCTATGAAACTTTTTTCTGTGGCTCTGTTTCCTTCTGGGACTTTGTGGAGGATCAGAGGCTACTGCTGAGAAGTCCTTGTTTGTGAGTGAAAATGAAGAGGGCCTCGTATTCTAACTGCTTTCTTGGGCTCATCTGGTGCATTTAGAGCTGTTTTTTCTTTGCAGAAATAGCTTATGTGCAGGCTAGGCTGTAATACTACTTCATTACTTGATTTTTAACTGCTCCCTGTTCCCTGCATAGAGAAGAATCAAAATACCCTTCAGCTCAGTGTCCAGAAAACTTGCTGGTGGCATTGGTGGGAAAACAATGTGTGAAGAGTATTCAAGTATGGCTGGCTTACTTCACTGTGATCTGTCTTTTAATCTGTAGAATTCTGCTTAATAACACTAAGACCACAGACATTTACATCTCGTTACATTTGAGTCATTTTAGTTGAACTGATATTTGGATAAATAGTCCCTGCTAGTAGTGTCAGATATGTAACTATTGTATCACTACTATGTGTAGTTTTTCTGACAACTTACAATTTCAATATTTATACTAAAACAAAATGCACAGTACACCACAACCACACAAAGCACTTAACTTGTAAATACAAATTAAAACAAGCTCTTGTACTATAAGTTCACCAAATAAATAAAACATTGTACAACTTCAAAAACCGATATTACAGTAAGGTTTTATAATTGGATAATCATCTAAATACCATTTGTTTGGCAGCTTTAATGCTTGAGATTTAAAATGAACACTTATTAAAACACCAGCTTAATAGGGCAGTTAAGACCATTAAAAGTAACATATGGAAACCTATTAAATCTTTCGAATCATAAACCTTATTGTTTAGATCAGTTGACATTGCTGCCTTGCAGACGGTACAAAACTTATTTTATATTTTCAATGTCTGAAATAGGAGAAAATGAAAAGTTGCATGTGCAAGAGGTACAGGTTAGACTTAAAATTAACCTATCTACAGTTATTTTTACATGCCCAGGGTTAGCAAACCCAGTTGATTCTCATTCAGGTAGGTCCCCTACTGCTCTCAGTATCCTATTGGGAGGGTAGTGAATTCAGAAGGAATGAGACACTAGAGGGACTCCAATATGATGTAACTCAGTGGTCTGGGCCACCTGGGGTGCTGCAGGCAGGTTTCAGGTGGTCCACCAAGCATGGCTGGCATTAGACTCTCTAGGGCCCAGGGCAGAAAGCCAAAGCCCGGCCGGGCAGGATTGCAGCCTGGGGCCCCAAGTCCCATCACCTGGGGCTGAAGCCAAAGATTGAACAATTTAGCTTTGCAGTGCCCCCTGTGGTGTGGGGCCCTGGACAATTGCCATGCTTGCTACCCCTTAACGTTGGCTCTGGCTTTTATACGCAGAAAAATATGTGGTACAGTTGTGGCACAGCTGGGCTGTGGAGTTTTTATAGCATGTTATGGGGGGGCCTCAGAAAGAAAAAGGTTGAGAACCGCTAGTGTAACTTACACTGATTTGCTGATATGTGAAGGTAAGCATGTGTAAGGGAGTTGGATTGTAAAGGAGTTTAACTTACTCCATTATATGCATTACCTCTTCATATGGGATATTGGTCTCCATCTCACTGGCAGTATTTTACTTTCTAACAGACTTTTCTTGATCAAAAATATGGCCTTATTGTTTTGATGTTCACTTTCCTTTAATAAACCCTCCAGCAGAAGTTTCAAAACCTTTTGTAATATTACATTTAATTTTAAGGTTGAAAGAAAAGCTAGGCTTCTATAGCAATCTTGTAAATCAGATCTATCCCTTCATCTCAAATGATCATTGTAAGGTAAATCATGATTCTCGAATGGAAGATTGAATCTTTCATAAAGTCTGCAATTTAAACATAGGAAGTTGTATTTTGTCATGTTAACTCCTGAGGTTGCAACTTCCAAACTGGACTATAAATCTACTTGAGTTCTTGTGTAGCTCAACTCCTTGCTCTTGTAGGGTCCCTGACCTTGCATTGAAAAAGGTAGAAATGTTGATCCAAGGAATGAAACTGTCCCAAAAATTGAAGAGTACTGGTAAATTGCCCATCAGGGAAAGACTCTTCTCAACATAGACATTGCCAGCATACTAACAGCAGAACAAAAATAATCTTAAATAGGTAACTCTGAAGTTCTATTATAGGGTGAGTTTATTGTGCTAGACATTAATTAGAAATGGATTATTTTCATTGAGGACAGGATTTGAAAAACTTACTTCACACCTCGTAGTCCCAGAATTAAGTCTGCCAATCAGGGTGAAAAATACATGTACAACCAAGACCCATGCATATTCAAAGGAATAATAAACTGTCTTCTGTTTAACTGTTCTGTCAATTAGCTTTCTACTTAATGCATTTAAAAAAATGTAATTTACTATCTCTTCCTTATACTTTTTTTCTAACTTGTTCCATCAGTCTGTCATCCACACCCACTAACCCCCACCCTGCATAGATTCTGCAAAAATTGATGGCACTCCCCTGGGAAAGATTGCTACTCACCATGGGTGAGTGAACAAGTGGATTTTTCAAGTGCTTTTTGAGGACAAATGACTACATCTGCATATTACTAAATCATGTTACAGGTACACTCAAAACAGTTTTTCAAAGGCTCCACAGTTTATCACTAATCTAAGATTTTTTTCAGATTTTTATTGCAAACCATTTCATATCATTCCATTTGAAGTCAAGCATCTGAATTAGCTTCTGTTGGAATGTGTAGCCTTAAGGAAAAAGCTGTTTTTAAAACATGTAATATATATGACAGTTTTTTAAATTTTTAACTGTAAGTCAAAAGGCCTTTCACATGGTTAGACCTGTAGATATTTTTGTTCTGTAAGATTTGATTCAAAGATTATTTAAGACCCTATTATTTCAATATTTAATATCTATTATAAAAAAGTTTCAACTTCAATAGCAAAATACCTTCTATACATTTGTTTCAGTCTTTGACTTACAAGTAAGGTAGCTACATCTGATAACTGTCAAAAGTGCTAATTTTCAAAAACTAAAATGCCAAAATGTTTGGAACAATTTTTTTTAATGTGCTCACCTGAGTATTTCTAATGGTGTTTTCATTGGTCAGCGCAGAAAACAGAGGGCACCTATGGGATGGCTTGCACAGTTGGGCCCTGAGTGACCAATGGATGCTATTTGCAGTGGATGCAGTGCAGTTGCTCCCCAGGAGACTGACAGGAATTGTTGGTGTCAGCAGTTCTCTGCTTCTTGTGCTCGTCCTGCACGTTTTTGAATGTAGGGTCAGTGGCTCCGATTGACCAGTGTAGTCAGTACTGTATGGCTGCCTTTAGCAGTGGAGTCAGATAAGAGTGGGCAAGCAGAGTAGGAAGGCTAAATAATCATACCAAGCCAAAAAAGTGGCAGTATAGTTACCATACAGCTGAATCAGTGCTTTTAATTGATACATCTTAAACAAGTTTGCAAAAAAAAGTTCAGCAAATTATCTTGAGTTCGGACTATAGGCCTGTGGCAATAGGGTATTGGCCCTTTAAATACTATTGAACAGCCCAACTATATTCAGGCATAGTACCCTGGACTCTAGTTACCATTGGGTTAACATGGAACAAGATTAATTTCTGGATGCCATAACCTACTGCCCCAAAAGTAGAGGCCGCTGCAAAAGGGTGTGCATCCTGACAATACTAGAGAGCCTCTTCAGTGAAGGGGAGAGGGAAAGGCTGGTCATGATGAGACAATTACAATTAAAAATGTCCTTACTAAGATGTACTGGTCTTATTCCAGTATTCACATTTTCAGTGAAAATGTTCTTAATGTGCTGGTGGTACTGCAGAGTAAGAAGTCTTCATCTCCGCTATAGGCATAACTTTGGAACATGTATTATCTGGCAATCAGTTAAGATCAGGATAGGAATGAGCCTTATTTGGCAAGTAGAATTTGCGGGGGGGGGTCGTTTCCTTACCATTCAGTGCAACTCTAGATTCTCTTCAATTTTCACTTGAAATTAGTGCAAACCACTGACTGTTTTGATGGATAGGTTCATTTTTATTAATGTGTTCAAGCTGATGTTACATCAGCAATGATTGTCATGAGATTTTTTTTGGGTGGGGAGTGGGCATGTTGATTGTGCAGTCATTATGAACTGAGAGTTAGGGGCACAGTGGTCCCAGAGCAGTTCGCTAACACGTTATGCTATTTTTGTAGTCTTTGATATAGTATAGTTCTTTTTATAGCGCCTTCAGTCTTCAAAGCTGTTAAACACTTGGATATGTTAAACCAAGTAATTGACTACATTTGAACAGGTCATGAAAATGAAAGGTGCAAGTTTCATTGAAATTATATTGATATATCGTCATCTTTAAAAGTCATATACGCAAAGCATGCAGCCACAAATGAGATGGACTGAGGCGACAATATTTTACCTCAACGAACAGGGGGAGGATGCTCGTCTCCACTCTGTCAAGAAGTGACACCACGCTGGGAGTTGTGTATTGCTAACTCAGTAGATATAGAAGCATCATACCTGTCGGGAATACAGAATGACCTAGCAGACCAGCTGAGCAGATCATTTACGAGTCACCATGAGTGGTTTCTTCGCACAGATCTGGCCAAATACACTTTCCAGTGGACAGGTTCCCGAAGTGGACCTATTTGTTACAGTCCAACAGAAAGCATTAGCAGTTCTGTTCCATATGAGGTCACAGCCCAAGTTCCATAAAACAACTTTTTACTGATATGGTCAGGCAGTCTCCTCCATGCTTTTCTACCAATCCCATTCATTTGCAGGATGTTGCTAAAGATAAGACTGGACTAGGCCAGAGTCATACTTATAACCCCAGCATGGGCCATCAGCACTGTTCTCCACTTTCCTGGCGCTATCAGTGAAACCTGCAATTTCACTTTCACTAGACTCAGACCTAATCTCCCAGGATCATGGTTGCCTACTCCATGTGAGCCTACAGTCCCTTCACTTAACTGCATGGATGTTCCATGGGTAGATGCTAAAGAGCAGGCTTGCTTGAAAGATGTTCAAGAGGTCCTGCACAATAGTAAAGCCTTCTATGAGAGCCACTTACCTTGCTAAATGGAAACGTTTCTCCACCTGGTCTTTCCAATATGCTGTATCACCGACTGGTTCATTAGTTCAACAAATTCTGGACTATGCATACTTGAAACACCAAGATTTGGTAGTTACACCATCAAAGTACATCTGGCTGCTATTTCAGTGTTCCATCCTAAAGTGGACAATCGTTCTATTTTCTCTAGTGACATGGCCATAAGGTTTTTAAAGGGCTTAGTCAAATTATATCCTCAATTGCAAGAGCCCAGTTCCCCAGGGAAACTCAGTATTGTCGAGACTTAACGGTTCCCCGTTTGAACTGCTGGCTACCTGCTCGCTGCTGCATCTATCAATGAATGTGGCATTTTTTGGTGGCCATTACCTCGGCCAGAAGAATAGAGAGCTGCAGGCATTAATGTCAGGACTTCCTATATGATCTATTTTAAGGACAAGGTTTATCTGCGTCCTCATCCAACGATTGTCCCAAAGGTGGTTTCCTCTTCTTCCATAATCCAGCCAGTTTATTTGCATGTATTCTACCCAAAACCACATACAACCAGAGTGGAAGTGTTTTGGATACCCTGGACATCAGTGCCTTGGCTCAAGGCTCCAGGGACAATGATAGAGTCGGACAAGTTATTCTCTAATCTTTATTGAAATAGATTCTGATTCCACCTCCTGTCTTACAGTTTGAGAGTTGCCAAGAGTGGAATGCATGTGTGCAATCACTCAAAAAATAAAAAACAGTTGCTAACCTGTTCCATAAGTTATTCTTTGCGATGTTTTGCACATGCCCTTCCACAACCCTCCCTCCTACCCGTCTCATCGGAGGTACAGCAGGAAAGAACGGGGGAGGAGGGGCAGGGATGGCTTTGTCCTTTAAATCTGCATGCAGTAGCAAACGGCAGTAGGGGAATCTTGAGCTGCCCAACGGGTTCTGCTGAAGGAAAAAGTTTCCAATGGCTGGGTGCTCGGTGCACTGACATTGAGAGAAATGGATGTGCAGCATATCTCGAACAACAGTTACAGAACAGATTAGTAACGGGGTTTTTTAGCTTTTAGAAGATACTCAAAACACATATACTATAAGACTCTGAAAGAATCTCTTGGCTAAGCTGTTCCATTGCATGCTTCACTAATACATTTCTGTAGGAAAAAATGAGGTAACTGAAACATGTATGAAAGAGCACTCTGTTATAAAAATGTCTGCAGTTTGGACTGATCGCTTTAAAGTCAAGTTTGGATCCAGATGCAGACTTTTTTAGGGCTTCAGAAGTGTTGGGATCTCTGTTTTGTGTTGTTTTTTTTATTCCTGTTCATCTGGTCTGTAAAATAATGCTTTTGACTCAGTATAAATTAAAGTAGTAAGGTTCTTTGCGTAAGAAGTAAACTGGGAATGGAAAAGTGGAAACTATTCAACTATGGGGAGAGAAAGTAATTGAAAGCTTGCTTTAAGTTGGAAAGAGTAACAAATTGTGCAATATTGGAAGTGGGAGATTAGGGACTCTAAGGCTGCATTTACATGCCTGTTAGTCTTTACTTTGGTTAGAGCTGCATTTCCTAGTGTACAGAGACTTCACTTGGTGAGATTTCCCAAGTTGTCTTGTGCAAAAGGATAACAGTTGTCTCCTATTTATAGGAACTTGATACAGAATTAAACACTAAATTCTTTGCATACCTTAACTGTTATCCTATTCAGTCCAAATAAGCATGTCAGTAGTTTTCAACTGTTTGATTTGTTTGATATGTATTTTTATGGCTAAAATAAAATGTAGGATAGATATAATTAAAGCTTATGAGAAAATACCAAGGTTTTGTCTGAGCATAGGTAGCAACTGTTGTTTTAACTACAAATCTTCATGACAAAGGGACAGTCTGACCTCAGACAGTTGTAATATTTTAGTAAAATTGTTGAAACTGCTTTAAAAAAGTCAAACTGCAGTAACTTAAACATGGCTCATTACTGCGTCTCTGTGGTTGTATATAATCAGTTAAGCTATCCTAATTAAAATAACAGCAATAACAAATCTATTTAGTGAAAAAAACAAAGCCTAAAATCAGCAATAGTAAGCATGATTAAAACCATAGTTCTTGAATATTTTAGTTCAACTATAGAGGTAACATCACTGTATGAAATGTACTTTTATGCTAATGTGGCAAACATGAAATATGAGAGAATTTATACTCTAGCTATTTTTTGGAAATAGGTGAAAAAGATTATTTTACCAGTGTTCAAGCAACATAACTTAGCCTATGCTGGGTATTGGTAGTGCCTGTGTGGTGCTTTGTCAGTTTTTTCAGCAATATGTGGCTGCAAGCCGGAAGGTCAAAGCCACATTTCAAATGTATTACAATTCAGTTTATACATTTTAAGAAGTTCTGCTATGTCAGTTTACATAATTGTACTGAGCAAAATGGTTCATTTGCTTTCATTGCTAATGATAGATAACACATTAATAAAATGAGACTACAATGCAAATCCCCAAGCACAGAAATTCAAAGGTAAGAGCTCTGTTGTCGAGGTACTACTTTGATCCCAAACTGTGAATTGACGTGGTTGTGTGGGTTTAAACCAATATCTACCTTTTAAAATACGGAGTACAGACTTGCATCATTACCACTGCCTATCTAAAGCTTTGGGGCTTAATTTAATTTAAATTGTACTTCATCCTTGAAATCAAATAACTTTCATCCCCCTCCCATTTTTCCCCCCTTGGAATTAAAGTAGAAAATTCCCACAACTCATTAGAAAAAATTAGTGCTAGTCACTCGCCAAACTTGCTGAGTTATGCTGATTATTCTTTTGCTACCCTGGAGTATGTGCAAATGACCAAGAGAAGGCCTGTTTGTTGCAAAGCTCTTTTTAATCAGATTATCTAACAGATTTCTTAATTTAGTTAAATTAACTGAGGTGAGTAGGAAGTGATGAGGAAAGAGTGAAGTCGGCATGTAAAAACATAAACGGATGTATTTTTATTTAAACCGCTAGTCTGTTTTTACTTATGACTGGCTGATCGTTCAAACTGCTTTGTTCATAATAAAAAGTTCAATCACACTACTTTAACATTTGTGTTAATTTGTAGTTTTGCCCATATACTGGAACATAGTGGTGTCTTTAGAAATCAGGAATGCTAATTCCAGTGGCTATTGGAAGTTTACCTTACAGGCCAGTTTGGTAAGTATGGATTCCCAGGATGTACACATTCTCAGATACCAACAGAAAAAACTTTATTATAAGGTACAGGCCATCTAAGCAAACCTACCTCAACAATTGCCATTGTGGAGTAGGAAGTGCAAGATTGAAGAATGATGTGTAAATACCTCAGAAGAGGATTGTAGTGTCCGTTGAGACATGGAGCCTGTTTATCCTACTCTGTGTAATTTTAGGTTGAATCCAGTATATTCTGACTTTGTATATAATTTCCTTTTGTAATAAGGCCAGCTACATTCTCAATTCAGCTTATTTTAGTTGAGCAAGAGTGTCTGAAAGGAGAATTTGGCCCTAATTATATAGTATTCCTACACCTGTTTTTCATACTTCTCTTGAGTAGTTATGTAGTTTTCAATGTTAGATATAATAATAAGCTTGTCCTTTATTTCCCAATAGCTCATGATTGACTTCAGTTTATATGAATTAGAACTGGAAAAGTTTAGTCTTGCAGTACTTTATTTTCAATAATATGCTACTGTATCACATGTAATATAGAGATCAAGGATCATTCTTTGCTCTGAGCATATAGACTGTGTTAAGGTTCTGCAGGCAGAGTAAAAACATTTGAATTTCCTTTTAGAAAGAATACCATTCGCTCGAGTCAGCTGTGACAGAGGTCTTGCTAGGATTTTTAGCAGCCACCAATGAAATCAGGGAGACTAGGTTATTCTTTCACACATGGGCCTCCCCAGGAAGAAGATAGCAGCCCATCAAATGTGAGGGTGGAGATCTGTTACTAGAGTTTCAGCAGAGGGATCTAGTCAAGGGCTTGTCTACACATACCAGTTTGACTTAAATCAGTTTAGAAATGTATTTAAATTGGTATAACCTTGTTAATCTTGTGTATGGACACCTATATCTGTTTAAACGTGCTTTATTAGTTTATCTTGATTTACAGGCATAATCTGATAAGAATGTCCACACAAAGGTTTTAACAGTCTGTTTAAAACAACAGCTTTAAACCAGTGCTGTGTGTGTAGACCAGGCCTAAGCAAGAGCATATTGTGAACTTCATTATATTGCAAATCATCAGCCTGATCAACTTTATTGTTTAAAATGGATGACGTTGCTGACTAGGGCAGTTGTGTAACTTGTCAATGTAATATCAAAACAAAGTAATAGCTAATATTTTAGTTTTATTCTGTAACCTTGAATTCCTCAATTTTCCATCTTTGTCATTCGGCCTCTAAATATTTATAGTTTACCAGTACATATAGTATATATGTCTAGAGATGTACCATTTACATAAGGACATCCTGTAGACACAAACTTTCAGTGAGACATTCGTTTTCTTCTTACTACCAAATATAAAGTTTGTCTACCTAATCTCTTAGGCTGTGTAGAGATTACTTTCTCAAAAGATTAATGCATAAAATATCTTGCTGTTTGTTGCTGGAGTGGTATGCGATATTTAATAGAGTAGGTTAGAGAACAGGAAACTTAGTGCCTTGTTTCTTATTACTGAAGAAGTAATATGGCTATAGAAATATAAGGACAGTTGTATTTGGAGGTTTGCATATTGCGTTTTGTATTGGTGTTTGTATTGAAAAATCAAAGAAACTTGTCTGGATATAGACTTCACTATGCATTTTTCTGAGTTTAGGTGAAATTGAGTCTTAATATCAACAAAATGCTGAAGATATTTTTAAGCAACTTGAAAACTGAAAATATTATTTATTATATAATTGAAGTGTATACTGGAACAAAATTATCTTGAAAGTGACTGACAATGTGACTGACTTCAGACATTAACACCCCATTTTTTTTAGTACTGTGAGCCCAAATGGACAGTAGGTTTCACTATATAAACTATTAATCAGAATGTGTTTGTATTGTGTACATCTGAATGTATGGGGGAGAAATTGATTTTTTTCTTGTTTGTTTAAACAATGGATTTAAGAGAACTCAATATTGATGTGATAATTGTTTCCATGCTAGCAGATTAAGGGGAAAGTAAAGGTGGAAAGAGTCAAGAATATTTATTTATAATGACTACAGAAATGAAAATTACAAGCCAAGTAAAACCCTTTTTATATGTGCTTATTTCAAGTTTGTCTCACTAATTTGATTAGTTATTCTTCAAATACAGAAGAATTCTCTTAGCCATTCTGTGTAACGAAATTTTCCAGTTTGGCATGTACCCATAACAACTATTGTAATTATTTTGATATACAAATTACTTGTGTTCAGTTATTGCTGTGGCTTATTTAAAAGGCCGACTACTATATCCATGTATGGAAAACCATTTACAATTAAAAATGCAAATCTGGAATTTAAAATGAAATTGCTTTCCAGTAGGGATGTAAAATGTTAACTGGTTAACCAGTAAGCATTAGTCTGAGGCAGGATGTATGCAGTGTTGTAGCGTTGTCGGTCCCAGAATATTAGAGTGGAGCATGGTATGCATCTATGTCACAGAACAAATTAGGAAGGATGGTTTAGTGATTAAGGCAGGGGTGGGCAAACTACGGCCGACAGGCCACATCCAGCCCACGGGATCTTCCTGCCCGGCCCCTGAGCTCCCGGACGGGGAGGCTTCCCCCAGGCCTTTCCCCCGCAGCTGGCGCAATGCTCTGGGCAGTGGGGCTGCAGAGCTGCGGCCTGACCTGGTGTTCAAGTGTTGCGTGGTGTGCGGCTGCCTGTCCTCCGCCAGCCATGCCACCAGCCACGCGTGCTCCAGGCAGTGCGGTAAGGGGGCAGGGAGCAGAGGGGGGTTGGATAGGGGGCAGGTGAGTTCAAGGGGTAGTCAGGGGGCAGAAGTGTGGATAGGGGTCAGGGTGGTCAGAGGGTGGGGAACGGGGGTTGAATGAGGTCAGGGATCCTTGGGTTGCCGTCAGAAATGAGAGGAGGGGTTGGATGGGGCGGCAGGGAGCAGTCGGATGGGGATTCTGGGGGCGGTCAGGGGACAGGGAGAAAGAGTGGTTGGATGGGGCAGGGGTCCCGGGGTGGGGGTGCTGTCAGGAAGGAGAGGAGTTGGATGGGGCGGTGCGGGGGGGTCCAGCAGCAATCAGGGGACAGAGAGCAGCGGGGGTGGATGGGGCAGAGGTGGGGTGGGGGCGTCAGGAAGGAGAGGGGGGTTTGGATGGGGCAGGAGTCCGGGGGGGGCTGTCAGGGGGCGAGAAGTGGGGGGGTGCAGATAGGGGGGCAGGGGCCGTGCCACGCCTGGCTGTTTGCGGAGGCACAGCCCTCCATACAATTTCAGAAACCCGATGTGGCCCTCAGGCCAAAAGGTTTGCCCACCCCTCAGTTAAGGCATCGGACTGGGGCTAGAGAGATTAGCGGTAATACCCTGCCACAGGCTTCCTCTGTGAATCTTGGGCAATTCTCTTAATCTCTGTTTCTCCACTTCCTATTTACAAAATGGAGGTAATACTATGTTGTCTTGCATATTTAGATCGTAAGCTCTTGAGAGCAGGGCCATCTCTTGCTATGCTTGTATGGTGCCTAGGACAATGAGTCCCTGATTTCAGTAAGAGTCTCTATGAGAGGAGAGGAGGATAATATTTTATAACACAATCTCCATCCAAGATTTCAGTAAGGATAATTGTCCCTGTAGCTTGAGAAGGAGGAACGTGTCAGTCTGTGTTGCACATGTGAATTCAAGTTATGTGAAGTCTGCCTGCCAGTGAAGCTCTGATTGGAACCTTTGTGTTATGAGTCACATATGCTACGAGGGAAATGTGTTCTTTGACAGCATCTCCAGCTTCTGCCACAATTCCCTTCCTATGTGATTCTAGAGCTGTGTAGGTTCTGCTGCTGATAGGGGAGCATTTGGTTCCTCGCTAGTAGTGCCTCCTAAGAACAGATCAAAAGCCCAAAGCTTGACCGTCTCTCAGGGGATGTGTACCTGGGGACATTCAGGACAATTAAGACAGATCAACTGAAGGTGCTAAGTTAGTACGGATCTTTAATTGATTTGCCTTAACTTCCCTTTAGATGGCTGGCTTCGTGTGCATCCTCTCCCTTGGTGTTTAGCAGTGGCAGCAGTACCTGTGTCCATCTCATTGTTTGAATGTACAGCAAAGCACTTCTGTAATGAGAGAGAGTCATACAGTAGAAAATAAGACCTAAATGAAACTGATATTGCAAACTTAGTTAAAAGAAAACCCAGGTTGATTTTATTTTATTTTAAGGGCTTTCTAGTGTTGGGAGGGTGATTCTACATGCAAAACATGATGTTTAAATGTTGCAGTCCTGATTAATTTAGCTGACTAAAATAAGTTGCCAGGTAAAGGTAATTTATTATTTTGTTCAATTGGACTATGCAGTTGTTGATTTAAAAAAATACTTTAGTAGTGTGGCACTTGTCATACTGTAATGCAAATAATAGCGTTGGAGTGAAAATGAATTTTGGGCCTAATAGTTGTGGATCACTAGTGGTGTATTAGTTATTGCAGCATTTATGATATTTCTAGCATTTTTCAGACCATAACCTTATCTTGGCGTAGTGAAAGGACTGTTTTTATTCATTAATTACAAAATGACTGTAAAAATTGTCATGTTAAAAAAAAATCAACCAAGTTGACCATGTTTTATGTCTTGATAACTTTTTCTTCCACTTAAATATTAGAGGTTGAATCATAAACTTGTGCTCCTGATTTCCAAAGAGAGATCATTTATATTTCTAGTGGGATTAAATGTAGTCAGTGGGTTAAAAATAAGTAAGTCTGTTCAATTTAGATAGAGTTGAACTGCTATAGTTACATGTAGTAATCCGTATACATTTTTGTGGACTTTTTATTACAAGTGTTGGTGTTCATGTTACTTTTGAATTTTGTATCAAATTAAGCCAACCGTATACCTATACTTTAAGTCTCTCTGCTGGAAATTGCAAGTAAAATAAATTGAAAATGACGAGATTACTAGCTTGAATAGTTTATAATGCTTTATCAAAGAAAAGATGGCTCGTCCTTCAGTTACTCCTGCGTTTTATGGAAGAGTGAGAACAAAATCTATAGTTAAGGCTGAGCAGGTAAGATTAGGTTTGTGAATTTAAAGACTGGCCATGATTTCTCTTACATTATTTTGTTAGTATAGTTACATCAGAAACATCTGAATACCATTATGTACTGAACTGAAATCATTCTTGTAATACGTTTGCCTGTCACATGCTCTATGTAAGAAATATTGTTTCCATATTGGTAATATTTTTAAAGGATTTGCAAGGTGTTTTTACTACCTACATTTTAATAGTCTATATTCAGCAGTGCTTGTGTAACTGAAATTATATTTCAGTTTATTATCTTTTGTTTACTTGATAGACACTTCAACCTTCGAATGAAGAGAGATACGTCCCTCTTTAGTGATGACTTTAAAGTAGAAATATCAAATAAAGTAGTTGATTATGATACCTCTCATATTTACACTGGACACATATATGGTAAGTACAACACATTGATTAAAAAGTGCAATGATTTTAAGCAACTGCTATTTGATTTTAATGTTGCTTTGCCTTATGAAGTGGAAAATACTTGATCAAATTGTTCAAAAATATTAATTTAAAATTTCCTTAATTGAAAAAATACTAAAATATGATGCATGGACAGTTGATTAATCTTTTCCTAACTTTTTTTGAAATCATTCAAAGTCTGAATGGTCTTTATTTTAAGCACCTTTTCAAGAATGTGGGTACTGCACTTCTGAACATAGTCTTTCTTTCCTTCCTTTCTTCCCTCCTTGCTTTCAAACAGATGGTGACTTCAGTCTGTGTATTTTCACTTAAAGATGAACTAAACCAGATGGCTGAACACTTGATTTGACCATCCCCTATTCAGTTATACTACTGAGTGGCCCAACTACACTATCAGGCAACATTGTACCTGAGGGATTCTGACAAGCAATGTGGTGAACTTAGACACCCATATCCCAAAAGGAGGCCCCTGTAAAAATTGTATGTAATCTTGTGCTTAGCCCTTGGAACAAGCTGAACGTGGAAGCTAGTCCTGACCTTTCCCGTAATGCTTGCTGGAAAAACTTGAAATTTTCTGCTAAGTTTCTACAAGGATTATGAAATGGCTACAGGTGATAGAGTATAAAATATAGAATTTGATGCCTGTTCAAATTTACTTCCATTTAAGAGTTCACATACCTTGAACTATAAAACTTTTATGCTCATATTGAATGAATGGTGAAGGAAATCCAGAGAGTCGACACCAGCGTAGAATCAGTAACTCAGTCATTAACTGGAAATGCCTGCATTCCAGAATATATATAACTGGAAATGTAAACTCTTGCACGGGGGTGGGAAGCGAAGAGTGGTCTCCCCTACTGGTGGTTCATACATTGTTAATGGGAACCAAAATCTCTTGTGTATCTCCTTAAGAGAGCACCATCTCCAAAGTGATGTACTTATGGTATCTTGCCCCATCTTGCACCCCTCCTTGTACCAAAAAAAAAAAAAATGTTGGAAGACATGTAGGGATACATAGTTGGTTTCCGTAAGTGTGTTCTGGCCCAGATTTGGGGTGGTGGTGGTAAATTTGCAGTCATTTTTTTTCATGGTCTTCTTGGGATACAGCCCCTACAAAATGTTGCGCTTTTACATTTCAAAGTGCTTGAATGCTTGTGTATAGCCAGACTGTCTTCAAGTCGGAGTCTGGGGTAAGCGATGTAGTCAAAATCTGGGGTTATTTGGTTAAAGGGTTTGAGAGAGTCCCTCCCACAAATGACCAGCTTCTAATTTGCTAAGTGCTCTTAAATCAGGTACACAGTGAAGCTAGGGTGGGGAGCTGAGAATAAGCAGGCAAAGCTTATACCATGGACTGGTGCGTAGTTCTCAAAGTTTGTAGGGGTGGGATGTAAGGTCAGGGAAACTGTAAGAAGAGGCTCATCTTGAGCTCTTCAAGGAAATGCATAGTGAATGAGAGGCCCTGGCAACTGATCCACTCACCTCAACTCAGCTGGTTGCTTGGGGAGGCTGGTGTTCATCTGCAGTCCCAGTGACCATGGGTTCAGATCCTCTCCTCATCTGACTCTTGTGACTGAGTTTTAAGCATGTGGAGTCCACATACAGATTCATCTGGGTTTATCTTGTGTCTAGAATCAGAGCCATTCTCAAATGCAGATGATCTGCTGGGTCCTAAGGGGGTAGCCAGACTGAAACTCTACTCACCAGTCCTGCTGGTCTCTCCAGCTGCTAATTGTGGACATGTGAGAAGTGCTAGGAAAGCCTCTCTACCGCACCCCTTTGGTCCCATAATTGCCCCTCATTCATGCCCTATATAATTTTTTGAAAACTGGAAGTTCACCTGGAAAAAGATTATTTGTAGGCTATACGTGCTCCTCCATTGCTTTGTCTCATTCTATTTCAGAACATATGATTAACTTCCCCAATGTAAACATTGGCAAATGAGCAAATGCAAAGTTGAAGTGACTTTCCCATATGAGTTTAACTCGTTTTTTTTTTTTTTTTTTTTTTTTTTTTTCCCTCCTTGATGTCTGAACAGAGGAGTCTTCGTCATCCCTTAGCCTCTTCCAACCAGTATCAAGTATTCAGGTCACTGATGCTTTACAGAATACAGTGAAGGTCCATTGAACAGCCTGAATAGGAGTGCTGATTTGGAGCTGTACAGGGCTTGATTAAAGAAAGGGGGTTATGGTACTGTGGTAATCCCAGTTCCTGTAGCGATCCCTGTGGGGGGATCACTTGGTTTTGTGGGAAAGTATTGCTTTAACACTTTTCATTATTTTTGCTTTTTGACACTTGTTTTGTTCTTGTAACACTAACCTTTTAAGGTACATGTAAGAGGACTCTAATTCCGCATTTCTTGGTTTGCCAATGTTGGAATTTTGGGAATTAGGCTCATATTCTGGAAGATCATGAGTACAGGGCAGTGCTGAGTACCTATTACTTTATCTGTATGTTAACTAACATATTTTTATTCACATACAAAACAATCTGAGGTGGTCATGGGAATTTTATTTTTACAGCTTTTGTTCTTCAGAATTTCCTTCTTGAATTCATGTTTCAGGTGTGTTCTCGTAAATAAGCTTAATTCGCACACTGTTTCCCTGTATTGATTTCAGAGTGTATCCTTTGGAATCATTTTTGTATATAAACTGTAAGAATGTTTTGAGATGCATGTAAATGTTTTTTTTTGTTTAATAGGTGAGCAGGGAAGCTTTAGCCATGGATCTGTTATTGATGGAAGATTTGAAGGATTTATCCAGACTCACAGTGGCACCTTTTATGTTGAGCCAGCAGAGAGATATATTAAGGACAGAACCCTACCATTTCACTCTGTCATTTATCATGAAGATGATATCAGTAAGTAGTCCCAATTTGTTCTGTAGACAGAGAAAACGTTTTCATTAAATGTCAAACTGCCTAAGCATTGGTAAGTTTCAAACTGAGGGATCTATGGAGACAAATATTCCTAGATTCTCATAATCATACAACAGTATGAGTCATGATGTCCTGAAGTGATCCATGTGAAAGGAGTCTAGAGCAGGCACAAAGCTTACCCCACTGCAAACTTTTGTTTGTTTTGTTATTCGCTACTTGGCCTCTTGGGCTAGCCCTCTAGCTGCCAGACCAGTGTACTAGTGGAGATATTTCCTGCAAAGTTAACACAAAGCCTTCCCTTGAGCTTGTGAAAATGTCACATACTGGCCATGATGCTTTCTTGTGAAATTCTGTGGTCTCCAAAAGGAGGGATGAGTAATCTTAATTCACATTAAAGTGCTCCTAGCTTGAGATCATGTAAGAAAGATACCCAATTCAGCCATGTGGAAAGCTTTCCCTGCACGTATGGGTCCCAGACTCCTTCAGACTGGTACTTAAAAAGTGCAGTAACAGCCAGCATCTGTAGAAGCAACAAAGAGTCCTGTGGCACCTTATAGACTAACAGACGTATTGAAGGTGCCACAGGACTCTTTGTCGCTTCTACAGATCCAGACTAACACGGCTACCCCTTTGATACTAGCCAGCATCTGGCATTCTGGGGCACAGTTCTGATTGGAATTTTCAGTTGATGGGAAAGTGCAGAAAATGCTAGCTACAAAGGTCCTTGATTGTAAGGCTATAAGAGACCATTATAATGATCTAGTCAGACCTCCTATATAACACAGGCCATAAGACTTCCATACGTTCTGAATTAATTCCTACTCAAACTAGAGCATATCTTATAGAAAACTATCCAATTTTTATTTAAAAATTGCCGAAGATGGTGAATCCACCTCCACCCTTGGTAAGTTGTTCCAGTGGTTAATTACCCTGTTAAAAATGTACATCTTATTTCCAGTCTGAATTTGTCCAGCTTCAACTTCCAGCCATTGTATGGTGCTGTACGCTTGTCTGCTACATTAAAGAGCCCATTATCAGTTTCATTTCCCACATAGATACCTATAGACTGATCAAGTCACCCCTTATCAGTCTCTTGTTAAACTAAATAGATTGAGCTCCTTGAGTCTATTGCTGTAAGGTAAGGCATTGTTTTTAGTATTTTAATCATTCTTATGGCTCTTTTCTGAACCCTCTTCAATTTATCAACATCCGTCTTGAATTGTGGACTCCAGAACTGGACAGAGCATTCCAGTAGTGATTGCACCAACACAGTAGAGGTAATATAAGCTCCCCACTCCTACTTGAGATTCCCCAGTTCATATATCCAAAGATCACATTAGCAGCGGCCCTTTTGGACACATTTTTACACTGGGAGCTGGTGTTCAGCTGATTATCTGCTGCAATGCACGTATCTTTTTCTGAGTCCTGGCTTTCCAGGATAGTGTCCCCCATTCTGCAAGTATGGACTATATTCTTTGATCTAAATGTGTAACTTTTTACATTTGGCCATATAAAATATGTTCAGCCTTACCAAGTGATTCCCATTGCTTTGTAGCAGTGACCTGTCTTCTTTACCACTCCTTGAGCCTTTGCATCATTTGCTTGTGCACATTGATAATAATGTTAAGTAGTTATAGTGCCAGAAACTAATCACTAAGACCCAACTAGAAACATCCCCACTTGATGACTGTAACCTATTCACAATTAAATTTTGGGTCTGTCTACACTGCAGCTGTCTATACTGCAGCTGGAGCTCAAGCTAGCCCGCATTAAAAATAGCAGCATGGTCTCCCAAGCTTAGCGAGTCCGTATATGACATCAAAACTATTTGCTTTATTAACCAAATTTATAATCTTGTCAAAAATATATAAAGTTTTAAAATCTATTTTCCACAGTGCTGTGTCAGTTTCTTCCGTATTTTGACAGATCTATGTCAGGCTGATAAGCCTACAATTGCCAGGGTCATACTGTTGACTTTTTTAAAATATTGGTACATCAGCTTTCTTCCAGTCTTCTGGAACTTCCCCAGTGTTCCAAGAGTTATTGTAAATAAAATAGCTCCTCAGCCAGCTCTGTAAAAACTCTTGTTTGCAAGTTGTCCTGACTTGCCGAATTTAAAATGTCTGACTTTAGAGCAGTGGTCACCAACCGATCAATTGCGATCGACTGGTTGATCCTAGAGGATCTCCTAGTCGGTTGTGGTCTCTGGCAGCCACACTGCGCTGCTGCCAAAGGCAGACTCCCTGCCAACCCCGGCTGCATACTGCTCCTGGAAGCAGCCACTGCAGCCCCAGGGGCGGAGGGGGGGGCAGAGGTCTCCCTCTGCACTCTGTTTCTGCTTGCAAGCACTGCCCCCCGCAGCTCCCATTGGCCAGGAGAGCTGCGGGGCCGGTGCTTACAGAGAGGCGCAGCGCGCGGAGCCACGTGCCCCCCGCCCACTCCACTCCAGGGACCGCAGGGGCGTGTTGGCCCCTTCCGGGAGCGGTGTGGGGCCGGGGTAGGCAGGGAGCCTGCCTTAGCCTCGCTACGCCCGCTGCCCAGTGGGAGGAGGCACCCCAGTCCCCATCCCTGAGACCCCTCCCAGAGTCAGCACCCCAAACTCTCTCCTGCACCCCAATCCCCAGCCCTGACCCCCCATCTCAGAGCCAGCACTGCATACTCCCTCCTGCACCCCAAGCCCCTACCCCAGGCTCAGCCCAGAGCCCCCTCTCACACTGAACCCCTTGGCCTCAGCCCAGCGCCTGCACCCCCTCCCGATCCCCAACCCCCTGCCCCAGCCTGGAGGGGGTGGTGGAGTGTGCGAGGCTTTGAGGAAGTGGCAGGGCCTTGGGGAAGGGGCGGGACAGGTTCTGGGTTGCCCTTAGATTCAAAAAGTGATCGTGGGCTTAAAACTGTTGGAGACCAGTGCTTTAGAGGCTGCTGTTTTAACGTCCTCCTGATTTTCTGTTATGATGAAGAAACTCTCTCCATTCTCATCTATTTAATTTTGCTTTGATTTTTCATGGATATCAGCTTAGGATAACTTCAGGGCTTCTATACATTGAAATATTTTAAAAATTAATGTATGTTTACTAAGACACCTCAAAACGATTCAGTGAGACCCTAAACTTTCTTTGCCTTTCAAAGCATACTGTCTTAGATATGTAATCTTGTTTGTAATTGTAGTTTAATGAAACAGGCTCTGTAGAACTTTTTAAAATGAAAACAAAAGCACACAAATCTTAGTTTCTCTTGCTGTATAATCTATAACTGCTTCTAACTCTCACGAAATAGATGCAGATTGACATAGACAGCAGCTCGCACTGGAGAGGGAACAAAAAAAAACCCACTCAGTGCTAATTCAGCAGGTTGTCGGGGAGGGGAAGGAATCTTTTTGCTTTAAAATGAAATAATTTTGGTCAGCCGTGTTTGAGCCTTTTGAAACAATATACTTTTAGAGCCTTTTCAGGAACCATAATGTAACATATGATTAGCATCTCAATGAAGTCTTATTCAGTAGTCAAACAAAAGTTTTTTTGTAAATGGGGATTATATTGTCATCTTTATAAGAAGGCTTTTGTCTGTTACAGTCTATGTGGTGACCAGTGGAAGGCAGCCTTCTATTCATGACTTTGAACACAAAATGAATGATTTCAAATTCCTGAGCCACTCCCAGTCAAACTGTTTTATAACTCAGTGCCAATATGATGCAAATTAGTTATTCATTGATGGATTAGTTTTGGAAACCAGTTTCTTCTACACACTAAGACTTTCAAAGGAACTCTTTATTTAAATATGTGAACTATATAATATGTTCTTGAGTCACATTATTAAATACAAAATGACTTGCATGTTTACTCAGATTAGTTGTGGAAGGGAAATCCTGCACATAAATCTTTTACAGTAAGTCATAAAGGAAGTGGACATTTTGGTGGCCTCTTCGAGGCCTTGGAGAAATTGTGTGTTTAACTTTTTTTTTATTTTATTTATTTATTTTTAAACCAAAATCCTGTACCTGTTTTGGTGAGTCCATATTTTGGTACGGTAGCATTATTCACCATGAATAAATTTACCCAAATGTACATATTGTGTTTTTAATTACAACTCACATTTCTGTGCCCACTACTTGTGGTCACCATCTTATAGATAAAAATATTTTTTAAGGTGTTATGGGACCCCAGTGTGAGTGGTTGATAGTGTGGCCTCTGTTTCAAATATCTAACACTTGTAGGAGCATAGGAAAAATAGTTTTACAATTGTTCAACGTATTACCTTGCAACTCTTTGGCCAGAAGATCATTCTATTTACATCCAGTGCAGGTTCAGTCGAGAGGTCCAGATGCCCTTCTTGGGTTTACTGGAAAGTTGTGGTAAGGAAGAAGTGTCTGAACTTGGCCTTTTGGTGAAGGCACATGCTCCTCTACTGGTCAGCTCTGCCAACACTGGAGCTAGGATCAAGGGCTACTTCAGGACAACTGGAGAATCAGAAGGGAGCTATGCTTCACACAGGAGTTTAAAAGCATAAGAGAAGCGCTGCCTAAGCCATTGTGATTCAAGGAAGCATCACTGCTTTAGCACTCACCATCACAAGCTCTTCTGGCACCTCCTCTTCATCCCCAAGATCAGAGTAATGCCCACACTGAAATGAATGGGCAGTCCTTGCTGCCCTGCTGCTTCTTGCACAGCATAAGTGTAGTGCTACTGATTTATTTTTTTTTTAAAGTGGATATGAGTTCTGTTTGGGACTATATTACTCTGAATACTAGCATAGCCACAAATTCTAATGATTTTTTTTGGTTTTGGAATGTACATATATCTATCAAAAGGATACTAATTAATTCAAACTCCTTTGGTGTTAATATTGCAATTGAACAATTAACAATCAGCAGAAAATTCCTAAAAAAGTTCTAGTCTCATCTCAGTAAATTTTCTCTAAAAAGTTGCCATCATGGGAAGGATCTTCATTTTGAGTAGCATTTGCTATAGTAAACTCAGCTTGAAAAATTCCTGATTGCAAATGTGGTGTCAGTTGTACCGCCAGCTTCCTTGGTAGAGATGGTAGGCACCATCAGCTAGTTAGTGTCTCGATACACTGATAATATGGCTTAGGTATGTCTGTTGTATTTTGATATCACTTAAAACCTCTTTAAGGTTGCTACTGCACAAAGGGCCTCTTGTCCCCTAAAGCTTTTTGGAACATGAGACTTCAAAACCCATATTCAGATATGAGAAACCCTAGAAAAAATACTCATTTAAGGGGTCTCTACATATCTCTGAAAAGAATGCTACGGTTATACGAAAAAACAAACCACAAACTTATAAGTCCATTTGAGATACCAACATTTTGTATCATCCTTTTGGAAGTGGGAAATATTTGCCTAAACTTCAGGAAACTTTAGGAAATCCATTAGTGTATTCTTAGCTTCTTAAACTGTTATTTTGTTTCCTGGAAAGGCAGCTCATTGTTGACAGATCCCACCAAATACTATTTTCGTTATCAGTGCTGCTGAACAGGCCACATTGAAGGTCCTGTTGGACTATATGAACAAGAGTCCTGATTTGACTTTGTGGTGGCCAATGAGTGGCTTTTTTTTTTTTGCTTTTTTTTTTTAAGGAACGGGTGTGGTTGTTGTGTATGTGAAATCTGCTGGTACACATGTACTGTTTGTCATCACTGTCTATTGGTCATCACCTTTTAGCTCACCAGAAATAAGTGCGAGGTTTATCTTGGAGCCAGGCAACTTGGTCCAATAAAATCATCCTAAAGTAGCATTAATTTTGGGGGGAAATCCTGGTTAAGTCAGAAATTTTAAAAATAGTTGGTTTATTGCATGATACCGCTTAGGTCTCAGCCCCTCCTGTCTAAAAATATAAAAAATACAGAACATAAGAGCACTTATGAGGAAGCTGACATGCCTAATTGAGGTAAAAAAGGTCTTGTGATGACATTGTCACTAGTTTACGGAAAGCTTCCAAAATCCAGTAAAAAATAGCTGAAAAGATCCTGGCAACAGCCAGCCACTGAACATTCATTTATCAGTAAAATTAAAAAATAAGTTGGAGAATTTATGACTAGTATTGCCATTCTTCTTGCAAACAAGACAGTTTACGGTAATCTTTATATTTAGGAACTGGGCCATAAATGAAATAGCTTATCTTTGAAAGTTTTCATTTGGATAAAGAAAAATTGTTTTAAAATCTCTCAACATGAAACACATTTAAGAAATAGTCTTTTATATAAAGTCTGTGTGCTACATACAGTATTTCTCTCAGGTAAGGAAAGCTTGCGTATTCTTTAAAGTCATAGACCATGGATTAACAGAAAAATCATATGTATTGTAAAATGTTCTTAATTGGTTTGGGTCTTCAGCAGAAGTAATATAATTTGGCTTTGTAAATTTCAGTGTGTTCTAGTGTTAGAGAAGTTAAGCACTCACCTCAAATCCTAAAATAGAAAATGAAATACTAGTTTTTTTTTCTGTTCAGTCTTTTTTTTTTTTTTTTTTTTTTTTGACTGCCTACTAACTTTTTCTTAGTGTGTGTAATGTTGTTTCTGGGGTAGAAAAGAGTATGAGGAGGAATATGTGGTGCATTTCAACTTGAATTATTGGTGTCTTCCCTCCTCCCCCCCCCCCTTTTTTTTTAATGTGTTGCTTGAGAATGATCCAGCACTAGGACTGCTTGCTTTGTTCTATTCTTGCTTTCTCCCCCCCCCCCCACACACACACACCTATTCCTTCACTCTCCCACCACCAGAAAATGAAATCCTCCAACAGATGATTGATTTGTATTTAAGATCCTTTGTAAGAAACATACCTTACGATAACCTTTGCCTATATTAAACTTGCAACAAAAACTAACTTGTGACCTTCATTACATCATGTGACTAAAGCTGATTATGAACATAATTGGATTTAAGACACAGCCTATTTAAAGTTTCCCTGTAAATTCAACTCCCCCCTTTCACAAATATGCAACTGTCTGTATTAAACAATAAAACATCAGACAGACTATTGCTCAGGCTAGGTAGAAGTATAAATATTGTGCACTTGTCTAGTTAAAGGGTTTCCCCATAGAACAAACTATTGCTGTTCTGAGTTGTGATATGCCATTGAAAAGAAGATATGGGTGTTCCAGGCATTTCTTGTAATGCAACCATATTTTCCAAAGACACATGAACAATAGATGCTACTGTATTAACAGAGTATTAAACTAATGGACACTTGTTTATCAATAAACAAGTACTGTTTCTCAACTTAACTTTGAAAAGCAGTATTTCTTGAAATGTGCAGACTAAGCAAAGCTGTTGCTGTTCAATAGAGCAGTAATCTTGCTGCAAATATCTAACTCAGGAACACGTTAGCTATAAGAAGATCTATGCTAATTATTAAATATAATCAAAAGGTTATTTTTTACATATGTATATCCATTTGAGATTTAATTTAAAACCACAATTTATACTAAATACTGTATAAAACTAGAGTTTAAAACTAGAGTTCACTGTATGATATACTTCCATTTGACTCTAAGATTCATCCCGACTTGATCCTTTGGCATCAGGAATTGGGATTTGAAAGAGAAGGCTCCCATCTTGCGTTCGTTTCCATGGAATAGGAAATTGTACATTTCCCTGAAATGAATTACTGGATTAATTTAAGACATTGGAATAGAATTCTAATGCAAGTGGATAGAAATGTATTTTTATTTGAAATTGCAAGTTTCAAAATAGTTTTACAATGTTGTTTTTTTGGCAAAAAATGATTATGTAAAAATGCCCATTACTCAACAGATATTCTGCCCCTTTCTGATTTAATCATATCTAATCCTTTACTGAAAGTCATACTTTTATTCTGCCTTTCATCTAATTAGCAAAATGGTTAGTAAGTTTATACATTTAGAAATTTAGTGTTGAGTTTGTGAGGGACAAAAAGATTGCAACTTTGAATGCAGTCCTCAGGTTCTCTGCAGCATTGTCATTTAGAAAATCCTTTTGACTTGTAAACTGAGCAAATTTGAATTGGAAATTGGAGAAAATCAATATGGAACACCATTATTTCAATTTTAGTAAATTTTTCACTTTAATTTCTTAAGTTAAATATACCATAAATGGCAGTGGCTTTAATTTCTAAAAGGAAATCTGTAGCGATAAGCCTAGATACTGCATTCTTGCCCACTGTGGAGTTAGCTGCTATTTAAAGAAAATGTCATTGGTTCACGCTAATTGTCTAGATAACATTTATTGTCCTAGTGGCATGTCTGTCACTCTTCACTTCCTTTTTGTGCAAAGGATATTCTTATTCTTGCTTCTCCTTTTCCTGTAAGGTTCCCCTCTCTTTTCTCTATTCTTCCTGTTTTAAAAGCCAACATTTTCCCTAAATAGTAAATACCACTATCTGTAGCTATGAACTGGCTACTGCACATGTAGTGGGTGCCACCTACAGTTGTACTGTACCATGTCCCTATTCTCATCTCAGGAAGCACATTTCTCTTCGAACAGGAGCACACTGCCATCATGCATTTCAAATTGTTGAAATAAACTACTTTTGTTTAGTCAACATTGTGGAAGGGTAAATGCTTTATTCTTTGCTTTGTATTATCAGTGATTTATGCTCCAGAAAACAACTAGTTTTGTGGCATTTATCTGGATTCTCTACTCTAGGGGTATGGTGCAGTTAAAAATAGACTTTGACGTTTATAACAGTTGTATCTTAGTTTCCATTAACAATCAGATTATAGTAATTCTAAATCTTGTTCTTCTCCCTCAGCTTCCCCACAAAATTATTTTCATTTTTTAAAGCACAGTGTGGCCATGTCTACATTAGACTTTCAACAGCATAGCTCTATTGCAGTGGTCCCCAACCTTTCCGTTGCAGTAGCATCTTCATGTTCCCGGAAGAGTGTGGCGGGCGCCAGACTACCAGCTGCCGAGATGCCACTGAGAAGTGGCGTCATCGAGAAGCGTCGCTGCCGAAATGCTGCTGAAAAAGCGGTGGCGACACTTCTTGGCGTTACCGCTTCTCGGAGGCATTTCGGCAGCTGGTTGTCCGGCGGCCACACTACTCGGCGGCGGGTTGTCTGGCGGCCACGCTCCCTTGTCGGTAGGCGGGCGCACATAAATGCCCCGGCGGGCACCATGGCGCCCGCGGGCACCGCTTTGGGGACCACTGCTCTATTGGTTGTGTCCCCCCAACGTGTGATCTTGTACCAACTTCACTCTTTTGGCAAAAGCTCCAAGTATAGATGCAGTTGTAATAGTACAGTTTTGCCAGTATCAGTTTTGCTCAGGGTGGGGGTGTAAAATAAGCAGTACCAGTAAAAGCGCAGCTTTGCCGGTGTAAACTGCCTTCAAACGAGGAGCACTTTGTTGGTATAGTATACTGGTATACTTATACTTACCAGTAAAGCACTCCTACTGTAGACATAACTTATGGACCTACCAAAGTGTCTGCCAAAGACACTGACCAATAAGTTGTATTTACTGATACGCCCAGTAAAACCAGAATAACTCTGTAAGGTGGAAAATGGAGGCACGAGTCCACCCAATGTAGGCTTAATCAGTTTTTTTCTTTGTAAATTTCAGACAAAACCATTGTTATTTACAGTTTTTGATCATGTATAACACAAAATAAAATGGAACAGATAGGGGTCCAAGTTACCGAGTTCTGTTGTACCGGGAAGCTCTCCATTTCATGATGGTCATCTCAGTCTCTGGACTGGTGTTTTCCAATTTGAGCCCTTGATCACTTGGGTTTTCATACATTTTGTATGTAAGAACATGCCCTAATGTCAGTATATTCTTATTTTCCAAACATGGGTTTTGGGAGTGTTTTTGCTCGGTTTAGCAGCAATGCTCATAAACCATTGAAAATCCTACTGTTACAATTTGAAGTACTTATTCAGTCTAGGGCCAAGATGTTTAATTGTTCCCCAACAGCTTTGAAAGTCTCTTGAAATATTAAAGTACCATATGACTTGTAAGGTTCTTTTAATTTTGTTTGTAGATGGCAGGAGAGGTTATAAAATACAACCCGTGCAACCTGTAAATATTCTACAGACTATTCAACTTGGGACATTATAGCACAATCTTCAGGCAACGTGGTCCAGTTGTTGGAAAATGGGACAGGGAATTAAGACATGAATTCTTTTCCCATCGCTGCCACAGACTTACTGTGCGACTGTGAGCAACTCACTAAATTTCTGCGCCGTAGTTTTTCCTTTGTAAAAAGGGATAATAACCACCTGTAAAATTCTGATAATTATGTAAGAAAATGGTTCTACGTATGGCCTACTTTATATAAAATATACACTTCCCATATGAGCGAATGAAAATATATATATATATATATATATATATATATATATATATATATATATATATATATATATATATATATATATATATATATATATATTTTCATTCGCTCATATGGGAAGTGTATATTTTATATATATATATATATATAATTTGAATGTTTAATTTTAAGCTTACGTTGAGTAGTCACTAGTGATTGTTTTGTTGTTGTCATATTCATGTTAGTGAGACTTAAATTTGTGGGTTGACGAGAGAATAAAGGTGCTCCAGTATAGTAAGAAAGCTCAGAAGTGAACTGAAGGATTTTAAAATCCGCCACTTGTTACTTTACATTAACAGAGTGCCTCAGGTAGAATTAAAAATGGCCAATATTGTAAAACAAATAATATAATTTCCTCTTACCTACCAGGACCTGATTTCAAGGTCTTCCTTTCTTCAGCAAGAATTAATGACAGCATTAGAACCAAATTAATGTAAGGAATACTTCTTTAATGGCCAATGATGTAATCAGCTCTTGCAGTAGAATCAAAATCCTAAACAGTCTGGTCAGATAAATGCTTCAGTTCACTTTTTTAAAGCTTATTTTTCATTGTAAAACTATCCATGTTTTAGTATTTTGAGTGTCACAATTCATTTTTGTGTGAAAGAAACTAAGAAAAATTAAGTTAAGATGGTGGCTTATTGGGAATGCTTCTTCGGGGAAAAAATTCAGATGTTCTGTTGCATACTGAAGTTGCAATCTCTGAAGATTAGAGATTTTTCCTTTAAGTATCAAGTGAGCAATGTTGGACACTAATTTAATCTATTTGATAATTAATCTATTCGATACTTTCACATTTCATACATAAGTAAAATTTAAACAAATATTCAGAAGTTGAAAAATCAAAGTAACCTAATTTTTCCCACATTTTAGAGTATCCTCATAAATATGGACCACAAGGAGGTTGTGCAGATTATTCCGTGTTCGAAAGAATGCAGAAGTACCAAATGACTGGAGTAGAGGAACCACCAATACAGGTACAGCACATGATATAATGGATCATATTGATAAAATGAAAATTAAATATTGGTATTGCTCCTCTGCATATGCCCAGTATCCCTTCACTCTTTTCCTGGCCCACCTCACCAGCCCTCCACTCAAAGTTGCCCATACAATTTCAGAGGACTTCTCCAGCTTAACAAAAGTATCTGAAAAATCATTTTCCTGTCTTTAAATTGTTTATATTTCAAAAAGCTAATTAAATGTAGGTCCAAAAGTCTACATTCCTGAACACAGGTATAGTATATATGCTGGTTGGTATGTTATGTTCATGTCAATTAAGATGCATTTGTGCACGGGTACTTGGGTTTCAGTTGAGAATATGTTTTGGATACAGAACAGAGGTCTGTGTAGATGTTAGCTCAAGGTCTTAGTTATTTGACTATTCTTACGGTATTCTAGAGTGGCAGTAGCCCCTCCATAATTAGGGTTGCAAATGAGTTCCCATTACAAGTGAGACTTTGCTTCTACACCACCTAAAATCTGCAAACTGTCATGTCAACCGTGGAACTGAAAAGTTAGTCACATTGACGAGCCTAGTTGTTTGTTTTTGTCTGGTGACTAGCAATTCAGCTTTAACCCACTGAAGACTAACCAGCTTCCTAAGGTTTCTGGGGAGAGGGAAGAGGGATTGGTTCTTGAAGAGCAATCTGTTGGTTACAGGCCGCAGGGGATCCAGGAGTTTGTCTGCAAGTAGCTCATTTTGTTACATGTAGATTCTTTGTACTATATCCATCACTATGGAATTTGAACACCTTCCAGAGGCAAATTAAGGAACATGAGTGGAATGAGCCTCAGAATGCCTGCAGCAGGCAATGGAAGTTTGAGTGGAAAGGCACTTTAAATGTACCCAGTGTGGAGCCCTACTTCTTTGATTCTCCTAGGATGCACAGGAGTTTAGGTGTTCCTTATGAGAACCTTCGGAGATCCACAGGAAGGAGGGGAGAATTTCCCCTCTCTGCTGACCCTTGTAATCTTAGTCTCCTAATTTCTCCCCTCCCTGCCTACATATTTGCAGTGTGCACCTAGGAAGGGATCCCCTCCTAGCGACCTTAATATCTTCAGCAAAGGCAAAATACTCTTTAGTGCAGTGGTCCCCAACGTGGTGCCCGTGGGCACCATGGTGCCCGCCGGGGCATTTATGTGCGCTCGCCGTCAGGGTCGGCGCCAAGGAAGGAAGAGGAGAGGTGCATCCACCAGAGAAGCGTCGCCACTGAAATGCTGCCGAGGAGCGCTTCCGGCGGAGAAGCTTTCGCCGAAATTTCCGCCGAGGGTGCGCTTCTGGCGGAGAACCATCGCCACCGAAATGCCGCCGAGAAGTGTCGCTGCCCGCCACACTCTGATGAAGGGATGAATGTGCTCTTGGCCACAGAAAGGTTGGGAACCACTGCTTTTAGTGGATATTAGGAGATGCACAAATGAGGGCTTCCACTCCTGCAGACCTCAGGAAGAAAATAATTCCAAGTCCTTTGCTCTGCCAAGTTGCGAATTAGTTCTGAAAGACAAAACTTGGTTATGAAAATATTAAGGTTGCAGATATATATGAGTGTTACCTTTCAAGAACCTGTTAGCTTAAAAAAAGGCTAAAAATTAGATAAGGTTGTACTTCTTAAATACAACATTGCCTTTTTTAAAAAGAACCTTTACTCCACCCTCAGTAAAAACAGCACAGAGCAAACTCGTACCTGAATACCATAATCGCCATAAAACTACATGTTCATATAATGTTAAAAACCATTATTATTGTAATCTTATTCTTTCTTCCATTGGACTATGCCTTAGTTTAGATAGTGGTTTGTGTCTTCTTTTAATAAGCACTAAAATTTTCCTTTAATATATCCACCCTATATGTTAATATATTTTTGGAGCTTTCAGTGAGGAAATCCTGCAAATACAGCTAATTACACCTGAAATATTCTCTTTCCTTCATTCCCTACATATTCTGGAAAGGGAAAGGGCCACAAAGCAAATTTCATCCATTTTCTGTCCTTGAAGGGTAAAACCTAGTTCAGATGCTAATGGTTTAAATTAATTTTACTTTCAACAGACCTGCTCAGATGGGATTTGCAAAGTGCTTTAGTGTTTTAGGAGCCAAAGTCTTACTGAAAATCAGTGAGAATTGTGCTAAGTCACTAAAATGCTGTTGAAAATTGCACCCACAGTCCCTTATGCTACAGTACTTTCAACTTTATTTTAATTATCTTGGTTAATAAGTCAACTTGCTAAATTGAGTCTTCCAAAGCTGACGGTATCCATCTCAGATCCTACCAAATAATCTCTTATGTTATGGATTTGCTCTAAGTCCTTGTCTCTAACTAAAAACGTTCTTTCCAGTGTTAGGAATGTCCTGATCTCTAGTGTGGACAGTTTCGACTGTCATCTATTTTCAGAGCTGTCCGATAGATTTACCTTCAGCGGTTAAATGGCACTCTGCTGAAAAAAGCACTAGCAGCCAAAACCCTATTTACATTGTGGCTCAAGAAATTGCTAACACTGGTGCAATGGAGCCAGTGCAGATGGATCCAGTGTTGGGAGCAGCAGGACTTGTCCCCAAAAAACTGCCATGTGTAGACGTGACCTACCAGAGGATGATGGGCTATAAATAGGGTCCTACCAAATTCACTGCCCATTTTGGTCAAATTCACGGTGATAGGATTTTAAAAATCTAACTTTCATGGTTTTAGCTATTTAAATCTGAAATTTCACGGTATTGTAATTGTAGGGGTCCTGACCCAAAAAGTTGTTGTTGGGGCAAGGTCGCAATGTTATTGTAGGGGGGATTGCGCTACTGCTACCCTTACTTCTGCGTTGCTGCTGAAGGCAGAGCTGCCTTCAGCAGCGTTGCCTTTAGAACTGGGCACCATGGTATTGTATGGTATGGTATTGCCCACCCTTACTTCTGCTCTGCTGCTGGCAGGGCACTGCCTTCGGAGCTGGGCCCCCCAGCCAACAGCTTCCACTTGCAGGCCGCTCAGCTCCAAAGGCAGTGCAGAAGTAAAGGTGGCAATACTGCGATCTGCGTAAAATAACCTTGCGAGCCCCCCTACCGCACCGCCACTCCCTTTTGGGTCAGGATCCCCAATTTGAGAAACACTGGTCTCCCCTGTGAAGTCTATGTAGTATAGGGTAAAAGCACACAAAAGACTAGATTTAACGGGTGGGAGACCAGATTTCACAGTCCGTGACGCTATTTTCATGGCAGCTAATTTGGTAGGGCCCTAGCTATAAAGCAGTGAATGCCGCTAAGGCAAATATGTTAGCTATCAGTGCTCTGAATGGCAGAAATAGTGGATGTGTTATTATGGCTGTTTGGTAATACTTCATTCCACGTTCAAGCACATATTGGAGTGTTTCAGCTTGTTCAGGTTAATGACTCTTAGAGTAGTAATGATCTGAAGTAACAACCTTTTTGTTGTGGTGAGGAAACACTTACAGAATTGATTTTTATATCTATAAATTGGATTTGTGTTGTTTCTCCACCATTGCAAAGAGCTACATAGTTTTCTATTGTGGTTTCCTAGGTTTTAGAGGCACAGAATTCCTGTGATATGATGGTACCAAAACTTCTCTGTTCTTGTTAGCTATATTCTAAATTACAGGGATAAGCTCGCAGAGGAGTTATGACTAAAGTGTGCTTATGAAATGAATGACCTACTTGAAGACTAGCCTAGTTCAAGATTTAAGAAGCTTTTATATAGTAAATAAGATAATAGAGCTCTTCATGTGTTTTTTCTCTTAAGAATACTGCACTCATGTAAAAGGCATTAGTGTTTTTAAATGGTTTAATTTCAAAGAATATGTACAAAATTAATGCTTCATTGCTTTCTAATATATATGCATAGAAACCCTACAAAGAACATAACATCAATGGTCCAGAGCTTTTAAGAAAAAAACGTGCAGCTCAAGCTGAAAAAAATACTTGTCAGCTCTACGTTCAGACTGATCATCTATTCTATAAGCATTATGGAACAAGGGAAGCTGTGATTGCACAGGTATTTGTAAGCCTTTAGTCACTATTTCAAGAATCTGTTCTTTTTCTCTTTAAGGGGGAATAGTCTACTCTAGACGAATGCATTTTTATCATGGTGCTTTTCATGTTCAGGTCTGGATACACTTTTTCATCTGTTACTGCCATCCTGGCATTATTAAGGCAGCTCTCTCATTGGCCCACCACAAGGATACCAAGTGCCCAATGTTCAGAGGTGCCAGGCACTTGGACCTCTCTTTAATGGGCGTTGTGGGTATTTAGCACCTGTGAAAATCAGGCCCCAAGCTCATAATTTGTTAGGGAAAAGAGTTCCTTTTGGAAATGTCAGACTTGTATGAAGGTTTGAAAAAATGCTATGTTAGCATTTCAAGAGGAAAGCTACACAATGTAAGCTCTGAGCACTTTCAGTTAATGACAGTGAGTATGTCAGCAATGCAGCTGGGAGCATGCCTTCTAGGCTGAGTAGACCGATCATACTAGCTCTGCTTGCGCTAACATGCTGAAGCAGTGTTGCCATAGCAGCACAGGTGGTGGCGGCTTAGGCTAGCCACCCAAGCGCAAACCCAAGGAGTCAGGAGAACTTGGACTTAGGTGACCTCTCTGAGCCCCTCGGCCCGTCCCACAACGTCCACACTGCTATTTTAGTGCGTCTGTCTACCTGTGCTGGGACACATGTTCCCAGCTGTGGTATAGACGGTCCAGTAAGACCTACTCCTATAGAGGCAAGTTCAGTAGATGGTGAGAGAAGCAGTAGGAAGAAACTAAAAGTAGACAATTCTCACTTATTTCAATTAATTCCTAGCCAGGAAACTTACTTTCTTGGTTCCTCTTCTGTTTGCTGAAAAATCTAGGTGTAACATGTTACTACTACTTGAAGTGTTACGTAGCTTCACAGCCCACTTTTGCATCTAATTTAATATAGATTATTAGTTCATTAGACTGTACAGCTACAATTCATTATGGGTAACGTTTTCAGAAGTGTCCTATTCCCATTTTCAAGAGCAAGTTAGATACTTAGGCACCTAATGGAAAGTCAGTGGGACTTAAGATCCCATGTCTCCTCTTTGAAAATGGGGTTTGGGCTCCTGAGGGCTACATCCACAAAGGGACTTAAGCTTTGCAACACTTTAAAACTTTTAGGTGCTCAGCTGCCCAGTGGAATCCTTAGCCCCAATTTAGGCAATGCATGGTGAGAGTTAGGTGCCTAAGAATGGGATTGAGAACAAGGCAACAAGCTGAATGGGGAGCAGCCTAAGCTAGCTAGTAGGAAATACCGAGGAAAAAGGTGGGGTTTAGGCCCTGCCACACAAAGGTAGTTAGGCACTTCCCTCCAACCCAGAGTTAATTGCCTATTTCAGCTCAGCATTCATAGCTGTGAATCCTCTCGTGGAGTTGTGTACTGGGCTTTACAGTCAATCTTTGGTCCAGTGAATATCGATTTATATAAAGTGGAGCAGTTTCAACAGGAGAAATTGAGTTGGGGCACTCACCTGGAATGTGGGAGAGGCTGCATTCAAGTGCTTGCTCCAAATCAGGCAGAGTGGAGATTTGAAAATGGGTCTCTCCCATCCTGAGTGAGTGCCCCGACTATTGGACACACATCCGCCCTTTCCATTCCCCCAAATTCCTGATCTGGTCACCCCCAGCTGTCTTCACCCCCCCCCCCCCCCACACACACACACACAGACAGATTAGGTGTGCTCTAAGCACACCTAATGGATTGGGCCCCCCAGGTGAGATAGGCAGAGGAACGCTTAGTTTGAGAATCCCACAGGTGTTTAGGTGCAAGCTAGGGCGGGCATCAAGCTGCTTTGGTAGCATCAAGACTTAAGCAGTTTTGTGCAGGCCCTTTGGCAGGAACTTGGGTGGGAATTTAGGTGATGACAATGTTATGCGCCAGCTGAGTGGGGGGATTTTGAGGGTCTCATTGGTCCCTAAAGGTTGGACATAAGCCCACTTAAAGTGGCAATTAGGCGTGTAAATCCCTTTGTCAATCTAATCCTTAGATCACTTAGGTGCTTTTGAAAACTTTATCCTGTATTCTTAAGAAGGCAAATGGTAGTTTTTCGTATTTGCTTTCTAGTAAAAAATAGAATAATGTGCAGTGACAATTTACAAAATTAAAAACTTTTCCAGTATATCATTCTTTAAAATAATGCAATCCTTTGAGGATACCTTTCACAGTGCTTTGATGTTAGGGTGAATTGAATGGCTGTCACAACTAAATATATCATAGTTGTTTCCAGTTATTTGTATTGAGTGAGCAATGTTAATTTAGCAATAGGGAATATCTAAGATTTTTATGTCATTTACTTTAGATGTACACTGATTATTCATTAAGGGTACTTTATCACATATTAGTGAAAGTTAATACTGCACGTGAAGATGCTTACATTGACGTTTTCTTGTGAAGTATAATATGTAGAAAACATTTTTTGCCTGTAAAAACACTTCATCTTGTCTCTTTCTGATTAATAGATATCCAGTCATGTTAAAGCAATTGACACAATTTACCAGTCAACAGATTTCACAGGAATCCGTAACATCAGTTTCATGGTGAAACGAATAAGAGTGAGTAATTCTGTTGTTGCAATCATATTTGTTGAATGTGAGGAGTGTGTGTTTGTTTAAAAGAATTATTGCCATTTAACTATCATTGTTGACTGTGATACTTTCATGTTAAAAACAGTCTGTTATAATTGGCCTCCTACCTAATTTCTTCAGTGCTCTTGCAATCTTAATATTCACATTGCCGTGGCTTTCATTATAGCCTTGTGATGGTTCAATTCAGCGTTTTGATATAGTGGACTAATTTAAGGGACAGAGCTTCTCATATATTGGTTATCAGCAGTGATGGGAAAGGAAATACAGTAGAAATATAGGAGTTTACCGGGGGCTGTTACAATATTAATGTTTTAAAACTGCTTATATTTGATGTCTTAAACCAATGGTCACTGCAGAATTTTGCTTCCTAACTTTTAAAGTTCAGTTTATCTTTAAAATGC
Source organism: Macrochelys suwanniensis (assembly GCA_033296515.1). Classification (NCBI taxonomy): domain Eukaryota; kingdom Metazoa; phylum Chordata; order Testudines; family Chelydridae; genus Macrochelys; species Macrochelys suwanniensis. The sequence continues at coordinate 60,574,180 of CM065785.1, forward strand.
TCCTTTTATTGGTGGGGAAAATGTCGTCAGTATATTGATATAAAGAAACACCAAATAGTTGTTAAAAGTGACATTCAGAGGAGAAAACTATTGTGCTTGTTCCCTTTTTGTTGCTTTGACGTACAAAGGCGGCCTGAAATTCCAAGTGTGACTGATAAGTGGTGGGCTTCGAAAATCAGAAATTTGGGTCTTTTAAAGAGGGTTTGTTTATGTAGTGGGAGGAGAGGATTAATTCCCTCCAGCACAGGTGAAACTCTGTGACTCGTCTTATGCAAGAAGTTAGATTAAGTGATTTTGTTGGTCTCTTTTGGCCTTCAAATGTATTAATCTACCTTGGAAGGATATCAGACATTACAAGAGACCAACTAAAAGGGGGAGCAATTGAGAGGAAGTGATTGTAGTCTAGTGTTAAAATACAAGGTTTTTTTAATCTTCCTAACATCTATGTGACTAATGTATAAACAGCTTGGGAGAAAGAAGGTCTTTTTTTTTTTTGAAGAGTCAGCACTCCAGCCTCTTGGGTTAAGGTGTGTGAGGTAGCTCACAATACATCAGACCCCTGAAAAGTTTCTCTGGAAAAAATAGGGCAGATCAAACCAGACAGGATCACTTGATATGCCTGACTCTCTTTATTTTAAAGATAAAAGCAGAAAAAAAGGCCTATTAAAAAGCTGCCTTTATACATTATAAAAAAACAAAAGACCAAAGCGCAATTTAAAAAAAATTTCCTTTTGCACATTGCTTTTAAGCCTCCAACTTTTAGACATTTTAGACTTTTAGGGCATGTTACACATGAAATTGCCCTGTGCATAGTAGCATATTTTGTTGTGTTCCGTTTAAAAAAAAAATAAATCTCTAATCAGCTTTTGCCTTAGTGTATGTTTGTGCTCAGAAAAAAATCTTTGAGACACTTCCACAGTACAATTTGCTGAATGGAATTTATGTATAGCTCAAACCTTGTTCTTAGCTTTGTTAGAGATTTAATGTGAGCATGCAGTTTTACTCTATAGGACACTTTTACAAATCTTTCTTGTTCTTAGCAGTATCTAAACATCTTGACCTTTGTGTGCTATGAAGTATCCTGTGCCATCAGTGTACATTATAGGATGTAATACAATCTTTTTGCTCCAGGGACTTGCATTTAAAGTAGATACAGTAGTCAACTGAATAACCAGACGAAACTCCAATCTCAGAAATGTAGAATTAAGGTTATAAATACACTTTTTTATTTCTTGTGGATGAAGTTTGTCTTAAGGAAGCATTTTAAGGAAGAGGAAGGAGGTTGTAATTTGCCACATAAATACAGTTACATTGTCTTATGAAACAAGTTCACTTTAGGACTCAGGATTTTCCAGATAGTATGAATTGATATGTAGTGTCTATAAATCTTTAGATATTAATGTACTTATTTGACACCATTGTTAGTAATAGGAAGTTTTTCTTAGCAAGCTTGGATTAGCCAGACAAAAATGCAATGTCTGATGCAGTATAAACTTGAATTTACTTTCAGATCAACACAACTGTTGATGAGAGAGACCCTTCCAATCCCTTCAGATTTCCTAATATTGGTGTGGAGAAGTTTCTGGAACTGAACTCTGAGCAGAATCACGATGATTATTGCTTGGCCTATGTATTTACTGACCGTGATTTTGATGATGGTGTCCTTGGTCTGGCTTGGGTTGGAGCCCCTTCAGGTAATTAATCCATAACTAGAGTACTCTCTCACAGAAGCTAAGTATTTTTAAGTAGGAGCAAGGAAGTATAAGCTGTTGACTTTACTGAAATATTTGTAGGTCTGATTCTTCACAGTTTGATAATGTATGATTTGAAATTATGTAAACATCAATACATCATGTGCCACTAACAATTTGAGTCATACAGATTCCCCTATTCAATGCTTTCCTTTATAACAGCACCTTATTTCTCTGGGCGAACAGTTGACCAGGTATGAGTGACCAATGAAATGAAAGAGGTGTCAGAAGTGCTTCAAATAAACTATCACCAGGGCTCCGTGTATTCCACGACAGTGCACAGCCATATAATTCACATCTTGCCATAGATATGTACTCCAGGATCTCTGGCTTCCAGCTCTTATGGATACAAATAACTTGGAAATCTGAACAGAGTATAAACCAATGCAGTAATGTCTGCAGAGACACTGAAACAGTATCTCTGTACTTGCCCTTCCTAGATGATTTTTCTTTAAATTTCAGTGAGACTTTGACCAATTGCATTCCAGCCATGTGTCTTAATTTTCAGTTTCTAAATATTTCCTGATAGCACTTTGTCATTTCATGTGGAGAAATTTAACAGAGCCTTCATGATAACTTGCATTGGAGCTACAAAAATCTGCTATTCCGATAGTATCTTATGACGGCTCAACTGGGACATAAGAGAAAATCTTTCTAGAGACTGACTTTGTCCATTGGAGAAATACCATTTACCATCTCACAAGGAAAGTCTGTTCATCCATGTGGATAGACAACTATCTCCCTCTGCAGAAAAGAGCCAGTATTGTTAATATAAAACATCAGTTGAATAATATTGGAGGTCACAAATGTCTACTGGATGGAGAAAACTAGTTGCAACATTCTTTCAATCTAAGTGATCATACCTCACTTAATTCTAGAGTATCTGAATGCTAAATGGATGACCTACCATATTTTCCTGTTTTCATATCCATTTTTTGTCCAGAAAGTGTAATTCTTGTGCTACAGATAATGTCATTCTTGGTTTGTCCTCTGAGGCTACGTCTACACTACCCGCCCTATTCGGCGGGTAGCTATCGATGTTCTGGGATCGATTTATCACGTCTCGTCTCGACGTGATAAATCGATCCCAGAGCCGCTCCCCGTCGACACCGGAACTCCAGCTCCGCGAGCGGAGGAAGCGCTGTCGACGGGGGAGCCTGCCTGCTGCCGTGTGGACCGGGGTAAGTACTTTTAAAAATCGATCTAAGATATTCGACTTCAGCTACGTTATTCACGTAGCTGAAGTTGCGTATCTTAGATCGATTTTCTCTTCCCCCCCCGTGTGGACCAGCCCTAATATACTCAAAGGCCTTCATACATCTGATAAATACACTGATGCAGTGCTGCCTTTTTATTGTCTTCTTGGACCACACTCTTTACTTCCTAGTTCCTAACTTTTTTGGTCAACCAGTTAATCTGCAGATGAAATTTAAGATTTCATTGTGCTGTGGATTTTATTTGGATATTTGGAACTGATAAAAACTACCAGTACTACTGTAATTCTCTGGTTTTTTTAATGTTAACTTGGGCATGTCCGTTTGATTCCCTGAATGACAGTTGTATTTGAAATAAAATAAACACTAAAAATCACAAGTTAGTAACTTTTATCCCTTTACTTAGAAAGTCAGTGGTAAGAAAATTTCCTGTTTGAAGATAAACAAATAAAGAATTTCTGATAATCTTCAATCCTCAAAAACTAATCAGTATGCGTAATAAAATATGAAAAAATCAATTTAACCTGTAGTTCTTTATATATAATTTGTTCTAATTTTTTTTATAAGGAGCTAGAAATATTGCTATAACAACCTTAATCAAAATTTATTGTGGAAAAGAAAACTTTTCGTTCAAATTCAGGATTGTGAACAAAACTTTTTATTCCGCCTTCTTCCCCCCCCCCCCCCCCCCCGAAAATAGTTTTTTGAGGCTTTAACTTTTTTATTACTGTAATGTTTACATGAGCATGATATTTTTATATTAAAAACAGAATCTAACTTCAGTCTGAATAAGCATAGAATACAGTTGAGAAGTTATTTAGATTTCTTTTCAAGGCTTAGGCTTATTGGGAAACAAACTTCTATAGAAGTACGTAGAAGTTGAGGAAGAGGAATGGGTGAAGTCGCTTGTAATTGAAAACAAGGACATGGCTAGTGAGTGGAATTATATTGGAAGTTGAAGCGGAGAAGTAGATGAAATTTAGAATTTGATTTGCTAGAAACTTCTGAATATGAGCAAGGCATGTGAATTAGTTAATCTTGTTCGGTATCCAGCATTGAATTCAATAGGTGACTGTTCATTGTTCTCACTGTAGCATATGTGAAAGCTTGCTGATCACTAATGAAAGACTTGCAGAGTATTTGGCCATGTTATCTTTCACTGCAGCTTGTAGTATTTGGCAGCAGTGTCCTCTATTTCAAGGGAAGTAGTAGATGTTTGTGTTAAATGGTGACCTACATGGCCTGGAGTTAGGATTGTTGTTTCAACTTCATTTTCAGGAACATTAAAAATTGGAAATATTAAGCATATTAGTTTAAAACAATAGTTCTTGAGTTGCCAAAAAATAACATCTGTTGCTTTGGCTGCCCCATATTGCTTATTTGTATAATTGATCCTTTAGGAAATGCTGTGTTTGAGATATTTGGAACAGACTGGATATGTTGTTTTTACAAGATGAATAGTTTGCAACTGATCAGTCTGTACGGCAGCTCTTATTCTTGGATGTCTTACCAATGTTGTATGTTACATGCCCAGCCTGAGAAATAAGATTCTAACCTCACTTTCCCAATATTGTGTTAATAGCCAAGCAGTTACTACCAGATGAGAGATTAGTTCCTCATTTCCTCGTGTGTGACCATTTCCACTGGAAAAACCTAGGAAGATTATTGAGGGATCATTTGGTAATAAATACTCAACGATTTGTGATATTTGGTTGTGGATTGCATCCCAATACTCTGTTAGTTCATAGTTAGTGGTACCTGTAGTTAAAAAGTAGTTTAGTTAGAATTAGTTTAGTGCACCTGGGTCAGGGCATGCCCCATACCTTGGACTTTAAGTCGTGCGACACTTGCAAACGGCCGATGCCCATGAGTGATCCGCACGCAGACTGTTTACGCTGTCTGGGGGAAACCCATCTCAGCGATTGCTGCAGGATTTGCAGATCCTTCAAACCTAGGACAAAGAAGGAGCTGGACATTCGGTTCCGAGTCATTTTGATGGAGTCGGCCCTAACCCTGACACCACTGCGCCGCTCTGAGTTGGCACCGAGCACCACAGCATTGGTGTGAGGCGACCCTACGGTTCCCTCCACCAGCCGGTACTGCTACCCGTCCACGGGACACTCCAAAAAAGCGAAGAAGAGGTCTTTTCCGCCGAGGCACTGGAGCAAGACTGTGGGAGAGACTAGACCTGCGTTGGAGAGCTCTGGGTCCCCATCGGCCTCCTGTCCTCCAACTCAAGTTGAGTGGAGTAGCCCAGCCCACTCCGAGCTGGCCTTCCCAGACCCCCGTGGCAACATTCGGGTGCCCTCCACACTGGAGGCCCTGCAGGTGGCTCGAGACGTTATGTCTTTGCCGGTACCGGTGGCACTGCTGCTGTTGGCTCCCCAGTCCAGAGACAAGCCACCACTCAGATCCCCGCAGTCGCTGCCTGGACAGTACCGCTCACGGTCTAAGGAAAGTTCCCGACACCGTTCCCCGCTCAGGAACCACCCTGTGCACAGTCTCTGCTGGTCCCCGTTGAGTCCCCACGAGGTTGTCTGGCTGGGTACCGACTGGTAGGGGTTCCAGGCACTGCTCTGCCTCAAGGGCCCATAGACCTCGCGAGGAGAGCGTGCCCCGTCGAGATTGAGACAGAGTGTACCGGAGGTCATTGTCTCTGAGAAGCTACTGTAGCCGCTCGCAGTATGGGCATCAACGCTCTCATGCTTCAGGCCTTCACATAAAATCTAGCTATTAGATTAGGATGAGATCTAACGTGGGGGACACACTATCCCTTGTAGTGGAGTTCTTGCGCCTTCCTCTGAAGCATCTCATAAGGACCACTGATAGAAACAGGATATTGGACTAGATGGATCTGTGGTCTGATCGGTATGGCAATTCATGTCTGTTGTCCCTACCACTTAGATCTTCTGAGTAGCTTATGCAGATGAATTGGCCTTTCCCTGCACCCTAGTACAACACAGAGGGATCTGTATATCAGTTCTGTGTAGACCAATGTTGATCTCTGCCCAATCAAGATCATCTCCCCCAGTGGAATTGACTGGATGGGCAGCTCTTTAATCTTCATCTCTGCCCGAAGTCTAAAGTCTTCAGGGTGTCCATTACTGATCTTCAGTACAGTGATGATTGTGTCATCCTCGCGCACACTGAGAATGACCTTCAGTCCATTTTCTTGCACAAGCTTACTGAAGCCTAGGACTCAATCAGTATTGATAAGACTAAAGTGCTCTATCAACCTGTTTCAGGCCTTGCACATGACCCACAACAAATCACCATTGAATGTCAGACTCTGGAGACAGTTGAGCACTTTTGCTACCTCGGTAGCCAACTTTCTCAAAATGCAAAAATCGACAATGAGATCCAGTACAGAATCCAGTGCACAAGTGCTTCCTTTGGGAAATTGCTCCGATGCGTTTTCACAGACCATGACCCTATGGCAGGATATAAAGATCCAGGTCCATAAGACAATTGTTGTTCCAACACTCCTCTCTGGTTGCGAAACCTCAGTGACCTATTGACAGCACCTCAAGAGTTTGGAGAGGTATCCCTAGCGATGCCTCCGGAAGATCCTTTGCATCAAATGGCAAGATTGCCACACTAATGCCAGTATCCTCGCTGAAGCCAGTGTCACCAGCATTGAAGCAATGATTCTCATACACCGACTTCTCTGGGCTGGACACTGTGTGCGGATGCCAGACTGTCGCCTCCCAAAACAAGTCCTCTACTCTGTCACCCATGGTCAGAGATCCCGTGGTGGTCAGAGGAAACGCTACAAAGACACACTGAAAGCGTATCTTAAGAAAACTGATGTGGACATCACAAGCTGGGAAGAGCAAGCCATCAACCAACCCCAATGGCACCATATCCTCCATCAGGCAGTGGCCTGCTTCAAGGAGAAGCACCTTGTCCTCAAAGCTGAAAAGAGAGAGAGGAGGAAGGAAAAAGAAATAACTTTCTCCCAGCAGGCCATCGTCCTGTCACAAAGTGTATGTACCTACTCCGGGCAGATTTACGGTTCCAGAATCAGACTCCAGAGTCATCTCAAGACCCATATGTAAATCAATGGTAGGGATTGCCAATCCATCAATCAATCAGACCAGTGTTGATCCTGAGGAAGAGTCACAGGAAATTCAATACATAAATCTAATGGCCCTAATTCTCCATGTAAGTGGCACAGAGAGTCTGTTTTGCTCCATTGGCTGGGGAAGCATGGCGGCATAGTGGGGTAAGGCTGATAGAATGTAGATTTTTGCAAGCACTACTCACAAGAACTTTATCTGCATAAAACGTACTAAGTTGGTGAATTTCACCCTTAATGCATGTGCATCTACTAGATAGTTAGCATTCAGGTTTTATCTCACATCTGTACAGGATTTCTTAATCAAGGGGTGCATTACATGCAGTCTGGATGACTAACAGGTGTTGGATGTGCAGCTAAGGAATGTTTTGTTAGTCTGAGGATTTTAGGAATCTGATCATATTTTGTAGTATGAAAGAAAGATGAGTTGTCCTTTAAGACCTGCTGCATTGAAATGTATGGGTGAATATAGAGTATGTAGTAAGGCTCCACTTTGGACTTTTTACTCACTGACTTATAGGTGCCAAAGTGTACGAATCTTTATCACCCTTCACCTGTGAGACTATTCCTGGAAGTACTTATTCTCATTCTCATATATGATCTATTTTGCTGAACTGCAATTTGACTTTAGCAAGACCAAACTTGTTTAGAAAGTATATGTTCTAGATTCTGAAAATGTTTTTACAGTAAAATTACAGTCTCAGGACTGCGTTTTCAAACACTGGGTGTAACTTCCTTGATTGTTGATCTTTAAACACATATATGATTAACCACCAATCAAAACCACATTTCAGTTTTAAATTGTACTGTGAAGAAATGAGTCACTCCTTCTCGCTAGGATATGTAGCTAATCTTAGATCTTTTACAAGTACTTCTGGGGAAAAAATGGAAGATACTATTTAAAAGCAGGTTTGAAGTATATGCAACTGAACATTGTGAATGTTAGCCTTTTTCCTTGATACTGGAAAGAATTTTCTGTGTTCAGAAGTAGTATATTCTTTACTTGAAAAGGAGAACCAAATAGGATTTAGATTAAAAAACATTGATGTGGCGCTCTACACACTTTCAGTATTGTAATACAGTTAGAGTAAGTTTTCAACTAAGATGCAGAACAAAAAATACAACTCACTGTTTTTCTTTCAAAATGTTTTAATTTTGAGCTGTTTAACTCTTGTTCTAAATGCAGGGAGCTCTGGCGGAATATGTGAAAAGAGCAAACTCTATTCTGATGGTAAAAAGAAGTCCTTAAATACTGGAATCATCACTGTTCAGAACTATGGCTCTCACGTCCCTCCTAAGGTTTCTCACATCACTTTTGCTCATGAGGTTGGACATAACTTTGGTTCTCCTGTAAGTATTAAGTGTTGCTTCATTACAAATTTTCAATGTTTTGGGGGCATAACTTGTTAATGAAAAAAACATTTTGTAACTTAAACCTTTTACTATTGTATATACCAATAAAAAAATTCTATTAGGTATGCGTGCAAAAGAAAAGCAAGGACTTTGCAGATAAGCAATATGTGTTAAGATCTTTATGAATGTTCTACAAAAGGAAGAACTTGGTGCCACAGGACTTTTGTGAATATTCTTAATTTCTCATTTAGCTGCTTACAGCAACTACTGGCTTAGCCTTTCTTATACTGCACTTATTCATGACTACTCTTCTGCAAAAAGTGTGGGTTATTCTCTCCTAAAGTCTTCCCACTTCCTTTGAAGGGCAAAGCTTACTCATATCTCTTCAAAAGTGTGTTTGCATCTGAGTTATGGTGAGAAGTAAATACTAGTTCTTATTTTATGCAGGGGAAGGGTCCCAGCTCATGAGGCAAAACTTTGGTTATGTCCTCTCACCCAACAATGGGGATAAAACTGGCTTTTCTTTGTACCCTGTTGCATTTTTTTATACCTTAAAGATTAATTTATTTTGAGAAGCAGGTGTCTGAGTTACACTTGTAATAGGATTTTGACGTAATTGTCTTCACGTGCTATGTTCAAGGCTTTTGTCTGTCAGAGGCTGAAAAAGTTGAGGTTTTATTTGTTTCTCTTTTATTTGTGGGTGGTGGTTGTGAAAAGTGGAGAATATTTCCTTTTTTACATGTCACTTTTCAAAAGTTTTACCTTTTAGAAAACTAGAAATTTAACCATTAAGCTAATTTCCACCATATTGGCGGGAACAAGAATCCAGAATGTTAACAGTGTGCATTGATTGAAGAAGTAGAAAATCTGTCATAGAGTGAAAATCTTTTTGGACCAATTGAAACATCATTTTTGAACTTGCCTGTGAAACTCATGTTTGATCTTGGCTAGTCAGCAGATATACTTGTCAGGAAATTTGCTACTCTTTGTGGTAATACCACTTTAAAAGTGCACATTTATATGCTTATATTGGAAGGGTTGGGTCATATTCTGGGGAAATCAGTTGTCAAAAGTGGTAGTACAGTATTGGTATTAAACAGTTTCTTACTCTTGTCAAATATTTTTTCAAAGCTTTTGCCATTTATCATCATCTTTGAAACCTTTGTATTATAAAGTATTCCATATATGTTACCAGGTGGTGTTATAAATGATCAGTTCTCCATAGTGTGGATAGAAATGGACTTCCCCACAAATCGTATCGTATTTAAGTCCACGTTTTCCCTACAGCGTGAACGTGAACTATCTGAGATATTTCTGCTGGTCCTCCCATTAATGTCCCACAGAGCACGTGGTAGTATTCAGAAATCTCAGAATCCTCTGCTTTTGGGAGATACCAGGAGTTGTGGACAGGTACCCAGAGAGCAGTGTAACTGAAATAGTCTAAAACAGTGCTAGTGTGTAAAACTGCTGTGATTCTTTACACCAGTCAGTGTGGCTAAGCATGGACACATCAAACCATTTGTGCTTAAGCGGATTTTATTTAACCATTTCAGTTGGACAGTCAAGTTCTCTAGTGTAAACATGATATGGTTGCTCTCACAGAAGTTAACTTTTGTCAGTGCTCTTAAACCTTTCAGATAGAATGTAAAAGCAGTAAAAGAAAGGAGCGTGTGTGTTGTGTTGCTGTAACCAGCACACACACAGATTGAGAAGCCACCATTAACATTTAAGCTGGAGGTGTTGTTGTGACTTTCCATTTCATCCTGTGCTTCTGATATTCTTCACTTTTTGAAATAGACAAGTGATAGTCATTTGGGTCAGTGCTTTGAAGAGGATTCTGTGTTTAGTAATAACCATGGCATATATCTGGTCAGACAGAACATTGGTTTCTTCTTCTGCATTGCTTCTTTGTCCTTGAACTGTCTGAGCCTGTCCAGACTACTATAGGTCTAAAAAGAAAATACTTCAGCTATAGCAGAGGCAGAGGTCACTAGTTTGGGATTTGCTTGTGGATGCGAGAACAGAGCAGCCTCATGGCAAGAAGTTAATTTTTTGAGGGGGGTGGTAGCGGTTCATCAGTTACGGTATTTTTGCTAAGCTTAATACAGTTAAGTATGTAGCTGCTCTTAGACTTCTCTATTCAGATGATAGATGAAACAGGATGGGATGGGGAGAAAAAATAATGATATATTAACTATTAATGGATAAAATCTTGGGAAGAAAAACGATAATTTTAATGTTCAGAATTTTGAACAATTTCCCTTTATGGAATCATTTTCCACTGACACACTTTCATTTCTAGGTACCATTATGCTGTAATGCTATATTTTTCTATTGTCTATTTGATTCAATACAAAAACCTGTGTAGAATGTCCCTTCCCCCCCCCCCCTTTCTTTTTTGGGTACACTTTTTAAAAAGGGAACCCTATTACTCCACACAGGTCTGTTATACACATAGGTAGAAAGATAGCAAATTAACTGATAGAAACTGATCTGCTTGAAATAGTTTACAATGTTCTGTTTTGCAGCATGATTCTGGAACGGAATGCACTCCAGGAGAGTCCAAGAACTTGGGGCAGAAAGAAAATGGCAATTATATCATGTATGCAAGAGCTACATCGGGGGACAAACTTAACAACAATAAGTTCTCCATCTGTAGCGTTCGAAATATCAGCCAAGTTCTTGAGAAAAAAAGAAATAATTGTTTTGTTGGTATGTATTTTTGTCATCCTCATAAAATGCTAAAGAGTTAACTTTATTATGTATTGGTATTATGATAGCGCTTGGGAGCCCCAGTCATAGACCAGGACCCAGTTGAGCTTGGTGCCATACAAATGGAACAAAAAGTCCCTGCCCTAAAGAGCTTACAGTTTGAGTATAAAACAAGAGACAGCAGAGGAGATCTGGACAGATTGACAGAGTACAAGAAACAATGAGAAAATATTAGTTAGCATGATAAGGTGTAGACTTATTTCTCATAGTAGCACTTACCCCAGGGGAGGGCAAACTATTGCCAATGGGAGCTTTTGGGGTGGTACCCGCAGGCGAAGGCAGCATGCAGCAGAGCTGCCTGCTTCACCCCACCCCCAGGAGCCACTGCCGGACATGCTGGCCACTTCCGGGAGTGGCCCAGGACAGGCAGGGAGCCTGCCTTTGCCCCGCTGCCACCCCAGAGCCGCTCGAGGTAAGCAGTGCCAGGCCAGAGCCTGCACCCTGAACTCCTCCTGCAACCTAACCTCCTGCCCTGAGCCCCCCTGCACTCCATACCCCCTCCTGCACCTCAACCCCCTGCCCTGAGCCCCCTGCCTGCACCCCAACCCCTTGCCCTGAGCCCCTTCCTGCACACCGCACCCCCTCCCACGCCCCACACTCCTATGCCCCAACCCCCTGCCCTAGCCCTACATTCATGGCCCTGCATACAGTTTCCCCACCCAGAGGTGGCCCTCGGGCCAAAAAGTTTTCCCACCCCAACTTACCCTCTCCCCTTTACGGTTTCTGAAAACTTGGTAATATTTGCTCATTACGTATTCAACTCCTTATCCACACAAATTGTGCCAAAAATAATTTAAAGGGGGTACACACACTCTATTCTAGGGTCTTATCCTGCATGGTTCTTTGAGAATTGTCACAGCAGAGCCCTGTCCAATGATACTGGGTCTGAACCTTTTGTAAAGTAGTGCGGGGATGCACAAGTCCTTGTGAAACAAAGTTTTGAAGCTGCTGGTAGAAGGACCTCAGCTCTAGACATCATCAGTTCTGACAACCAGAACAGCTATTATGGTCAAAGAATTTTTTAGGAAGAGGGGGAGCAGTGCAGGAAAACAGAATGCTAACTTAGATAATTTTCCCGTAAGTCTCCATTCTGAGCTCTGATCTCACTTTTCTTTTGTACAAGGAGTTCCCATTGTTATTAGTGGAAGTTCTGAATACAAAATAAGGACAAAATATGTAGTAGAAATCAACAAACTGGATGCTGAAGAGTACTGTTCAAGTTTCCCTATAAAATCCTAATCTGCAACACACCTACACTTCCAATACTAATCATCTTGAGTAGACATTGCCAATCATGCTTAACTATGCCATATGACAATTTAACTTCAAGTTACCATGCATATCTTTTATATTCTCTAGTGTTACAAAAATATACTGACATTTTTCAGAGTCTGGCCAGCCCATCTGTGGTAATGGAATGGTAGAAGAGGGAGAGCAGTGTGATTGTGGATACAGTGACCAGTGTAAAGATGAATGCTGTTACGATGCAAATCAACCAGAAGATAAGAAATGCAAGTTAAAACAAGACAAACTTTGCAGGTATTGTATATTTCAGTTATATTATGCTTATTGAATTGTTCAGACTTATGGATAGGCTAGCAAGCTTTATTTTAGAAATATCTTCTATGAGGTATACCGTTTGACACTTGAAGTCTAATCTCATTTATATTGTTAGAATGTTCCTAATTTAACTCAGCACTAATTGTAACTTTTTCTTAGTCAGCAACTATGAGACTACCTTATTCTTAGTCTCTTGGAAAAATACATAATGTAAAACTCTTTCTAACAAATTACGTTAAGGACACCTTAAGACCCAGTATAGATAGGGACACGTTGTGTTTAAATGTTGTTTGGTTGTAGTTATCCCTTGAGCTAAATTCAACCAGCTAACACACTTAATCATTACTGTTCTTGTCCCTACGGAGGGCAAAATCATATTTATCACATTAGTTATATCCTGCAAGGTAACACATTCATTTGTAGACATGGTTTTAAAAGAAATCCAAATGTGTAAATCCCTTTACTTGCTTATCTGATCTATCTTGGATGTTTTGCAGAAAAATTAAGCAGAGACTCTGTATATCTTGTGCTTGTGAAAAGGGTCAGGTTGACAGCTCCTAAAACTGAAGGTCTCTCTTTAGCTAGAGGAAGGTTCAGATATGCAGTGTCAGGACATACTTTTCCATGCAGCTTTATTAACATGGATTAAAGCAGGTATGGTTAGGACACATTCTGCTGATTAAATTTAGTCTTACTGTTAATACAATTATTGACTCCTTTACTAAAACTGACATGAAATGTTAAGTTTTTGTCAAACGTTAAGAATTTTATGATATGAACATCTGCCCACTAGTACCTGGACTGAGGCCATACTTTAGGTGACTGTATTGTCATTAGATGATTTCAGTACGTATATGTACCCTGGTCAAAATTCTCTGGTGATCTTGAGCTAAGAAAGTCTGTATAAACTGTAATTCCTTGTTATTCCCTCGGTCTGTTATTCTTAATGTTAAGTAATATCAGAGATTTGTGGGGGAAGGGCGGGAGAATCAATTGGATCCCTACCCTTTTTTCTCTTTCTGACTATTACTGTTGGGGAGAGAATAAAGAATGCATGCTGATCAAAATCTGTAGAAGGCTGTCTAAGGTCTTGTCTACTTACTGTCTGGCAAGCTGGGGTGTAAATCTATCCTACACTAGCCTGCTGCGCACTAACACTCGGTGTGGACTCTGCTGCCAGACACTTTTATCTTCTTAGTTTCAGAACAGGGTAGATTGAAGTGCATTGCAGAATTTTTAGCATGAGGGAGCAGGGTCCACACAGACACTTACTGCAAGGTAGATTTATACCCCTGTTTGCAATGCAATAAGTGTTCCTGTAGACAAGACCTAATTTAAGAGCAGCATGAGCTTTTCTTGGCTCACAGCTATACAAGGCTGCTTTGTTCTCTAACCCCATTGCATGTGATATCTTTTTTTCATCCTCACTGCTGCCAGTGTCTATGAATACATTAGACTTTAATGGCTTGTCAGACACCAGAGTTGAACTTCTATTGAAGTGGCATTGATCAAAAAATCAAGAATTGGCACTAGAAGACAGTTCCACTCATGAAGCCTATATGATAGCAAAAATGGCTATAGCGTCATGTTCATCAATACAACCTGCATGCCTAAGATAGCAATGTGATGGTAATGAACCCAAGCAAACCCTGTTTACAGCAGTAGACTTCCTTGGACCACTTGTTGCAAATAATTACAAATGACAAGATATATTGAGAAGTCCGTATTTATAAGAGAACTTTCAGATAGAGGCTGGTATTTCCAAGAAGATGTTTTTGCTTTGTTAAAATGCACTATAAGACATCTACCTACCTGTTGTGGATGACTAAATATTCTACCACGTTTATTTAGAATTTGGTCATTGTCATAGAGTGCCATATGTGATACATTTCTTAGAAAGAAGGTGACTCAAGGATACAATTTGATATCAAATAGATTTTTCTGGCACTTGGGTTTTACATATCAAACTTCATCTGTGTTATCTTGCTTCTAGGCAATGCAACACAAAGAATATTTTACTTGGAGGATGTGAATGTGTCTCGAGAGAGAGAGAACCAAAAAATGAAATTGCCTAGCCTAGATTAATTGTAAAAAATGAGGGGAAATGCTAAAAGTAAACTGAAATTATACAAGTTCATTGTTTCAGTAATGTAACATTGATAAATTACTGTTTTTAGATTACCTGTTAAACCTTTATGAAAGCTATACAATTCATCTTAAAGTATCCAAGCTCATAAGCATTATTTTGGATGAGGTTATTTTGACAGATGTTCAACACTTCTGTCTAGTAAATTGTTAAACTATTGCATTGTGTTAGTGATGAAGGGTATGATGTGTCAGATGCTTTAGTGTTTTGGGGTACACTCCTCAGTGTGAAAGAAGGACTTCATCTTTAATTTTAAATTTCCTCCGGGTAGTGAGTTTAACTTGTGCAATGTTAGCTGAACCTAAAATTTCACTTTTATGAAGGTGTTCAGATGTAAACATGCATGCAAAAGTAATTTTTCTAGTGTAACATAAATGGTGTTGATTTTTCATAATTATTAAAGTTGAGACCAAGAAGACTGCTGGATGCAGAATACCAAATGTTTTGTTACCCCCCCAAAAAAAACATTTTTCAGTTTACATTTTGTTGCACAAATTGGAAATAACAAAACTTGACAATATTTTTGCATGCAGTTGTAGTTTTAAGGGGTATTCCAGTTAAACGTGCATATTTCTTAGCAAGTTCTGCTTTATTCTACCTCCATTAATCGATAAATGTTAAATTTAGAAGACTTGAACAGTATTGCTATTCAGGGTACATTAGAAACACCAGAAAAAAATCTTAATACATATTTTCTGTTTTTTCTCTGTAGCCCCAGTCAAGGCCCCTGCTGTACTGCACAATGTAGCTTCAAACTCAAGACTGATAAGTGTCGGAATGATTCTGACTGTGCAAGAGAAGGAATGTGTAATGGTTTCACTGCTCTCTGTCCAGCATCTGATCCCAAGCCAAACTTCACAGATTGCAACAGACACACACAAGTTTGCATTAAAGGGGTGAGCTTAATGTTCAGCACTATTGTACTAACAATATATTGCAGAGCACAATTTTTGAAGCAATATGGCTTTATCACTTACTGAGGATAGTATAAGAGTATTGCCTTAGTCTTCAGAAAACCCACTGTGATCTTAAAAAGAAGAAAAAGTAGTGGGAAGACGAATCTTCCCCATAGTTACCTTATTTTGAAACAGCTCCTCTTTTTAACACAGCTTTTGGTAATATACTCTTTTGCAGTGCTTGAATTTCTGGGGGCAAGGCCCCCTCATGCTTCAAGCTGCCCTATTCCTCTCCTATTCCATGGTCCTGGGGGAGTGGAGTGTTTTGGCCCCCTTACTTCTCCCAACAGTTCCCTTCAAAATGCTCTGCCTGGCCAGGGAGTATTCATGGCAAGCCAGCCAGCGCAAAGGAGCATTTGCTGACTGCCCACCTGCCGGAAATGTATACAGCAAGCCAGCCAGAGCAAGGGGGAGCATTAGCACATTGGAATCCTGCTAGTAGTTCGCACAACAATCCATTGCCCATAGGGAGTGTCTCAGTTTCATGCTAGCCTAGAAATGTGCCCACCACATCTAGTAAGGCAGGGAGAATCATAAAATTCCCAATTTTTTGTGTGTATGTGTACGTGTATGCACAACTGCCCAGCACCAGCAGGGAGCATCCCCAAATTTAGGTTAAGACCTGCTTCCTCTTCTAGATGCTGCTAATAGAGTATGCTGAGCATGCAAGGACAGAAGAGTTAACAGAACTGTTGGCCTTCAAAGTTTCATACTAACTGGGCAGCTCAGGGGGGTTAAGGAGCAGTCCTTTGAGCCAGGGGTGATGGATTCTGCCCACAAGTGAGAGGGCCTTGTCCCCCAGTGTTCTGGTGCTCCTGCTTTGAGCATGACCTAGCCGGTATCAGTTCAAGTCCCATCTTGTGCAGAAATCTGGGAAAGTTTGGGAGGTGTATTGCAAAAATCTGTCCCTGGAAAGGTTTTGTTTTTATTTTGGGTGAATGAAATCAATATCTGTGTAAAAAAATATTATATCTAGAGAGAGACATGAATGCTTGCTTGGGCAAGGGAAGAACCATGAGGACAGTGGGGGCGAAAGGTTTGGAGGTGTATTGAGGGGAGGGAAATAAATGTGAGTGGTAGAGCGGGGGAGAGGGGTTGGGGTGTTCAGGGGAGGGACACTGGGAAGGGGATACGAGGAAGAACTGGAGGCGGCGTGCCTGTTAACCCCACATTCTCCCCTTATTTCATCTGCCTCGATCTGGACAGTCGAGCCACTCTTCTTGCTCCCTTATGTGAGCTGGGATCTGCGAGTCTCTGGTCCCTCAAGGGTGTCTGAACCCCACGCCTTGTCCCATTGCATGTGTGCCAGGATCTGGGGGACCTCTGCCCCTCTGTGATGGTCTGACCCCTCCGCCCCGCACCTTCCCAGTTTTGGGGGGTGAGGGGGACTTGCTTTTCTGGGTACCAAAATCTAGGGGTCCCCTGTGCATCTTTCCCTACTCCCTCTCATGTGAGCCAGATTCTGGGGAGGCTAGGCTTTCTGGGGATGTCTGAGCCCCACACCCTACTTTCTCATGTGATCTCGTGGGGTCACTCCCTCCTAGGTGTGTCTGAGCCCTGCTCTGTGCCTCCTTCATGTGAACCAAGATCAGGGAAGCCCTTCCCTTCTGGATGGGGAGCTTAGAGCAGGCATGCTTGGCACGTATACCAAGAACACACTGCTGAGAATGGGTGAGGAGCTTGAAACTCTGCAGCACTGGGGAGGGGAAAGGGAACACTCACTGACATGAATAGAGAGGTTCACAGGTTTGAGAGCCATTGTGTCGGGCTGTATTCCTCTCCAGTGTATTCTCTTTCAGCTGAGAACATCTCATTGAGATGAATGGGCCACTTAACACCTCTCTGAGCCTGCAGCTTTGAAGTTAGATTCCCTCCTATGGTGGATTTCTGAGAGTGAACTGTAAATATTTGGGGGAAATCTGAATTTATTTATTTTGAAGAAATGTAACCAGAATAGAGCAGAAAATTCAGAAGATGCTGAAAGTGTTTTTGGAGAGTAAATAAAGTACACATGTGAAGGCTCACTGGGAGGGAAGGGAGAGGGGTGATTAGGGGTGCAAGAGTAGGTGGTAACTGGAGAAGAGGGGATTGGGTATGCAGCGAGGGATGAAAATATTATGGGCAGGGGGATAAATGGCAATGGGCAGTAAGGGAAGGAAGAAAGGCTGGGGGCTCAGGTAACAGGATGGGTTTAAGGATTGGGGAGTGACGGAGGAGAACAAAGCAGGGGTTGGAAAATGAGGGGTAACTGAGGAAGTTGAAGGTTTGAGGAGGAGGGTGGGGCTGTCAGCCCTGAATTCTCCCCTTTCATTTGTGTGCTGCAATCTCAGGGAGCCTCACCCCTCTCCCTGTTCGCTGTGTTTTCTGTGATCTGGAGAATCATGCTTCTCTTCGGGTGCCTGAGCCCTTCTCCCTGCCCCTCCCAGTGAGCTGGGATTGGAGGGAGATGAAGATAACATAAATTCAAACCTCTGAAATCCAGAAAATGAATACTTAAGATACACATCATCCCTGTTTATGTGGGGGAGGCCCCACACTGACCAGTGTCAGTGGGTCTGGGGCCCAGTTTTAAAGGAGGGGAGGCCTGGGTGGGCCTGCAGCATGGTTTGGGAAGACTAAAGGTGAGTAGTGGGATTGAAGGGCACAGCTCAAGCTACGTAACCCGGATAGCATGCAATCCTGCAGTAAGCTGCTTCCTGTTATATGTATGGAGCAGCATAGGGCAGGAGACAGCAAGAAGCAACTTCTTAAACGTTAATTGCTTCTACCGTGCCAAGTAAAGACTTAATAGGCTGGGAAGTGATAGGGGAGTCGGAGACGTTGGTGTGGTGACTACATGTTGTGGGATGGGGGTGGAAAATGAGACACAAACCAGTCTTCTCTTACCCTCTTAAAGTTACTGTTAACAACCATATAATAACAGTTATTATAATAACACAGTCAAGATTTTGGGACATAAACACATTTGCATACATTTTAAACCATGGCCATTATCCACATTCTGCATATTCAAGAGATGGGAGGAGCACTGAGGAATCACATAACTGTTTCCTGGAACTATTTCTGGCTCCGCCGCTATCCTGCCAGGCAAACCACTTTGCCTCTCTGTGCCTCAGTTTCCCAACTGTAACATGGGGATAATGATGTAAAGTTATTGGAGATCTGCTGATAAAAAGCACTATATAAATACTAGGTCAATCTGCTGCTTATTATGTAACCACTCTAGCATTTCGGCTGCAAACCTAGGTAAGAACAACTGACTCCAACCAACAAACATTTCTTTCTGTTTAAAATACAAAACTGTGCAATTAAATGGCAATCAAGTATACATTTAGGTGATATTTTATGTGCAAGTGCAAAGGGATTGTAAGAGGGTATGAAGTGATTAAATTTTACAATTGTGGTATTCTGTCAGAGGAGTAGGCTCAGCATTGGGGCATAGGACAAATGAAGGTAGTGTCTACCCATTAGAGCAAAAAGACAGAGTGCAAGTAATGTGTTATGGGCATTGTGGGGCATTGCTCAAAGAGGGCAGAGTTAAGGTTGCTGGGCATTTACCACAACTGTGTTTCCTGGTTTTCAGAAGTTTGAGTTTTGCTGAACTTGGCATTCTGGAAGGGCATGAGCTACCAATGGGCAACCATTACTGTATTAATGAATTTTTTTGGCATTTTATTTCCAATGTGGTCGGAGACTACTTTAAAACTGCTAATACTGTAGGGGACCATGCAGAGCAATCTAGCCCAAGAAGGGAACATCCGCAAAGTTCTAGGGCCCCCCTTCTTTTTTTCCCATAATTTGATCGCTGCTCATCTGCTCGCTTCTGAATTTGATTTTGAGATCATCCAAACATTTAATTACATACAGTATTATAGACTCTTTCGTGCTACTGATTTTTTCCTCTGAGAGAGAGAAAACATTGAAATGCCATATCTTTCACACTCTTGAGCTATTTTTATTTTCATGAATGGGTATTCCAGTTCTATGGTCTTGATTTACATTTTTTTTTTTTTTAAACATATTTCTGTGCTGTGTATTTGTTGCAACTCCCAGTTTGCATGCCTCCCCCATTTATGGGAATAAGGCATACCAAAAAACCTAAGATTCTGTACCTCAACCATCCAATTTTAAATTCTTGTCCAAATTAATCCAATCCAATTAAATACTTTCTCTTAGAAAAAATAAATATTACTGTTTATAAACTTTAAAAATAGCTTAAATTTACTTTTGACGTGTTAAGTTTTCTTTTTTAGTGAGCTACTCTTTATGCTTTTTGTCGATTAAAATTGATATTTGTTTTACCTGCTACAAATGGATGTGAAGATCATTTTGAATTAGTCTTCCTCTTTTTGTCTCCAATAGCAATGTGCTGGTTCTATCTGTGAGAAGTATGGCTTGGAGGAATGTACATGTGCTAGTTCAGATGGCAAGGATGATAAAGAGTTGTGCCATGTCTGCTGCATGAAAAAAAGTAAGTTTTGCACACTTCTGAACACTAATAAATTAGTAAATCTCTCAAGGTTTTTACTAGACTTAATTTTATTTAAAGTCACCTTTGTGGATTTTAAAATATTCACCAAGTTTGAGTGAGTAAGAATTGCAGCATGTGGGAAAAGTCTTTGGTCTTGCTGTTCTGAAACACATTTTTTGGAAATATACAAAGTATAATTCAGTGTTTATTACTTATGTACTATTATGAGCAATGTGCTTCTCCCATATTCAGTGGACCTTAATAGTAAAATGCCCATTTGATAGGCCATTGATATGTCATAAATATTTTTGTTTTTCAAGTTAATAGTACCTTCATGAAAGGCAATTACATTACCACGTCCTGATACGTTTTTAAATAGGGTAAGAGTACATTTTTAGTAGTGGATTGGATATCCTTTTACACATTCATGCATGTGCAAGGTATTTTGTTATAAACTTGTCTTGAAATAAAATCCAGTCTTCAATTATATTCACTTTTTTCAGTGGATCCAATGACTTGTGCAAGTACGGGATCTAGTCAGTGGGAGCAGTATTTCAATCTCAAAACCATTACACTTCAACCTGGATCCCCCTGCAATGATTTTAAAGGCTATTGTGATGTATTCATGAGATGTCGGTTAGTAGATGCTGATGGTCCTCTAGCCAGACTAAAGAAAGCAATTTTTAATCCAGAGCTGTATGAAAATATTGCAGAATGGATTGTGGTAAGTATCTTAATGGTTTGGAAACATAAGCATGAAAGATTCCTGTAAAATGGATTGAATATATTCAATGTTTGTGACTAATGATAAACATGACTGTATATGCAGTATTTCAGTGTTCTCTTAGTGTATGTCTACACTGCAGTAAAACACCCACAGCTGACCTATGACACTGTGTTCAGGCTGCTGGGATATAAAATTGCAATGTAGACACTTGGGCACAGGCTGGATTGCTGAGGGTCCAGAGCCTGATTGTCTACACTACAGTTTTATAGTCCCACAGCACAAGCCCCATGAGCCCAAGTCAGCTGACACAGGCCAGCCACAGGTGTTTTACTGCTGTGTAGACATACCCTTAAAGTACATTCTCAATCATTACTCTTTGGTCTACTTCTTTACACTCATAATCCAACTAGCAATCTTAGCAGATAAAGTTCAATATCCTTTGGAGACAATTGAAGCAAGTGGCTTATGGTATATGTAGTATGATATTGCTTCTAACCATGCTAATATCTCTTCAGTTTACTGAGTGGTCACCTTAATTTTTTTTTAATCTGTTGGTTTTTTCCAGCTCTTTAAACTTTTGTCCTCCTATGTAGGTGCTCAGTTCCTCAGAACATCAGGGCATAGTAGCTATTTGCATATCTTTTGATCCCTTATTGTAAAGGGATTGTACTTTTCCAATAAAGTATCCTGCAGCTAGAGCTGCAAGGAAACATCAGTGGCTTTCCATGTTGGACTCCTGTGTTCACCTTTGTATTAGGTACATCTATAGTTTGTCTGTACAGTTCATTCATTACATGTATCTACGGTACCAGATTTTTCACTGTACATCTTAGCCAACATATTTGTCATTACCAGCCATCCATTCATTTAAAAAAATGTCAGAACTTCATAAATGAACTATCACCTGGATCACCTGGATTGATCAACTTCAGCTGTCATTAAGACTGCGCCGATCACAACACGTCTGCCATTCTTCTCGCACTCTTGCCTTTCTTCTCCACGTTCATCCGAAACGTTTAACGATGTCATCTTCCCATCTTCTTGGAGGCCGACCGGGGGGTCTTTTCTGTTCTCGCGCGTACCACTCAGCAATGATTGCGGTCCACCTGTTATCCGTGAGCCGTGCTGTGTGGCCCGCCCATCGCATCTTGTTATGTCTGCTTTCCACGACAATATCTTTCACACCGCTGCGTTCTCTGATGATTTCATTTGGTATACGATCCAGAAGGGAGATTCCCAACATAGCTCGTTCCATTGCCCTTTCAGCTACCAACAGCCGTTGCTCTTCTCTCTTCGTCAGTGCCCACGTTTCACTGCCATACAGCATGGCTGGCAGCACTGCTGAATTGAAAATATTTTTACGTGTGGTCTTATCAGTTTTTCCTTTGAGGACGTCCTTGATGGAATTAAACGCACACCATCCTGCCCGAATCCTTCGCGAGAGTTCTCCATTCAGGTCTTGGCGCATATTAACTTCTTGGCCCAAATATATGTACTGCTCCACTTCTTCGATGTCTTCTCCTGTTACCGTTATTCGGGCTTTTCGTAAGACGTCTGATCGCATATATTTCGTTTTGCAGCGGTTCATTTTCAGGCCGACCTGACTACTTTTCTTGTCGAGTCTTCATAGCATGCTCTACAGTTGGTTGGTGCTTTCGGCAATTAGTACAATGTCGTCTGCAAATCTGAGATGAGATAATCTCTCTCCATTTATGTTGACACCACTCCTCCAATTGATCTTGTTCATAATCATTTCGAGGCAGGCGGTGAATAGTTTCGGTGAAATTGTATCTCCTTGCTTTACGCCTTTCTCAATTGGGATGCTGAGGGGAGTTTCAAGGAGAGTAATGTCTGTTGTACATCCAGTATTCGCTTCCTTCAACAAACTAATGTACTGTGTGTTAATGCCCTGCTCTGCGAGTGCCTTTAATATTGCGTTAAATTCAATGCTATCGAAGGCCTTTTCATAGTCGACAAAAGCAATGCACAGCGGAAGTTTGTATTCCCTCGCTCTTTCTAGGAGCTGGCTAAGGGTAAATATATGGTCGATTATACTGAAATTTCTTCGAAACCCTGCCTGCTCGCTCAGCTGTTGTTCATCCAGACTCTGCGAAAGTCGATTCGTTATCACCTTTGTGAAGAGCTTGTAGATGTGAGAGAGCAGGCATATAGGGCGGTAGTTCTTAAGATTTTCTCAATCACCCTTCTTGTGCAGCAAGATGGTATTCGACTCCTTCCAGCTTGATGGTATTTTTCCTTCTTCAAGATATCGACTGAATCTTAAAGCAAGGGCCTTCCAAAGTTTTTCGCCTCCTGCATAAATCATTTCTGACGTTATTCCATCTTTGCCTGGAGCTTTTCCCTTCTTCATCTGGTGTAGTGTGCTTCGGACTTCGCTGACGATTACTGGGGGGACGCGTTCTTCTGACTCTTCGAGGGTTGGGAGGGGGACGTTGATTCTTGATTTGAACAGTTCTGTATAGAAGTCCTTGCAGACCTCCTCCATCCCTGCTCTGTCGATTACTGTCTCTCCATCCTTGTTCTTCAGTGCTGTTACGCTCAATCTATACTGCGTCAATTCCCACTTACATGTCCTGAGGCTCTTGCGTGATTCAGCTGTTTTAAGGAGCTTTTCTTTCCGGAAGTTCTCAAAGTCATCCTTCAGTTTTCGCCGTATAAGCTTGCACAGAATGGAGTACTCGAGGTTGTTATCCGAGCTCCTTTTCATGTTTCTCCGCTTCTCCAACAAGCTTTTCGTTTCAATGGAGATTCTTCCCTTCGCCGCCTTCAGCTTTTTAATTTCAGCTGCTTTTATGCAACATCTCAACTTGTCAGCAAAGATACTATAGTCCTCATCACACTTTTCCATCTGGCTCCAGTCAAACCCAGAAATCGCTCTTTTCAGCTTTGCTTCATCGAATGTCTTTGGCTGCTGTTTCCTGTTTGCCATCTGTAACGCCTTCTTTTCCACCGCTTCGTTGAAAATCAACTTCGCTGTAAGCAGGCGATGGTCACTGCCGGTTTTGAATGGCTGCACCACAGAGACGTCTTGAACGATGCGCCTTTTATTGACTAAAATATAGTCGATTTCATTCTTACTCTTCGCGTTTGGTGCGATCCATGTCCACCTTCTTGAGATCTTCTTTTTGTACCAGGTGTTTGCCACGTACAGTTCTTTCATTTCTGCCATTGCTACCAGCCTGTCTCCTCTTTCATTCCTTTCGCCACTGCCATATCTCCCTATGAATTTGTCACCAGCTTTTCCTCGCCCGACCTTGGCGTTGAAATCTCCCATCGTGACAGTGTAAGTGGACTTTTGCGCGAGAGCTCTTTCAAGCTCTCGGTAGAATTCTTCCACATCTTCGTCCTCACTTGCACTTGTGGGAGCGTAGGCCTGGATGACCTTGAGGGTAGCTTTTGACTCCATCTGAAGATGCAGCACACCGATACGTGATGATGTTAGCTGGCATGATATGACTTTCGAAGACCAATCTTTTTATTGACGATAAATCCAACTCCTCCAACATTTCTAGCGCCATCTCCCTTTCCGAGCCTCACAGCACTTCCATCCTTCCAGTTGACTTCCAGCTCCTTCTTTCGTCGGGTTTCGCAGACACCGAGAATATCGCATTTTATCCTTTTCTTCTCCTCCATCAGATGGTTTAAAGTTTCCTCCTTTGCCAGTGACCTACAATTGTAAGTACACACAGCGAGGATTGTCCTTTTCCATGTTGGCCTAGCACCTGACATTTTTAGCAACCTCTTGTCGCTCAATTTCCGCTCCACCACCGTAGAACATGCATTTACTCGTGTTGTTTTAGCCGTTAACTTCAAGCCATCCCACTGGCTAGGTGGGCAGGCATGCGTACCTCCTCAAGCTTAGCTAGCCTTCAACCTCTAAGGAGAAGGAAAAGCGCTCTTTCCTCAGAGAGCAACCCTCCTCCCTGGATTGGATAGTCCGACACCTTTGTAGCATGGTAAAACCTACCAGGGCATACGCCCCGCTACCATAGCTGTCAGACGGCCAGGGTCACCGCTGCACCACGTTGAGGCGCTGAGGTAGGATTTTCCACTGCTTGCATCTGATGAAGTGGGTATTCACCCACGAAAGCTTATGCTCCAATACCTCTGTTACTCCATAAGGTGCCACAGGACGCTTTGTCGCTTGTTCAACAGTATATTTTGTCGAGCCCTTTTATTAGTTGCATATGATGCTAAGTAGATTCATCTCCACTCTGAGGCCAAATATTAGCTGCTTATTTTCACTATACCAACGTTGTCCTTTGTTTGACGTGTTTAAATAGATGTCTGAATGTTAGCCTGTACACTTCCACGGTGTTCTTATAGTGTATATTTAAGACTCAAAAGTCGATTGTCTGTTTATACTGCCACCCATCACTGAGGAATCTGAATGCCTTCTACATAAAACTGATAGCAATATCAAAATCCTTAGTGGACTTGAGTCTCTGGCTCTTCTCTCTTCAAAGTCAAACCTCAGTTTATTTTTTATATTTTATTAATTTTAGATTTGTTTCAGGGTAACTTCTGATTTTGGTTGGATTTTTATAAGTAGAAGGGAGTATTAATGTTAGTGTTGTTCTTGTAATGGAAAGCCTTCTCTGAAGGGGAAGGATTTACAGTGTTTCCTAAAGACAGCAAGAGTCAGGATATGCTCAGTTTGCTCTGGAAGCTTGTTCTATAGCCATACACCTTAGATTGAAAATGTTTTGTTACTAGCAATCCTGCTTTTAATCCTGGACTTCATGATCTGCATTGTCCCAGAAGAGCATAGCTACTTCTGTGGTTCAGAGGTTAAAATTCAGTCTCTGTTGTAGCTAGGACTTAATCAATTAAATTTTTTGAAGATCAGGACCAAAGATTTAAACCGGCTGCAGGTAAGCTTCTCATGCGAATGGAGGGACTTGAGCACAGGCTCATTGTGCTCCTGGTCGTCTTACCTATGGGGAAGGTTGGCAAGTCTTCTGTACCAGCTGAAGCTTGTGCCTAGATTACCTTTGTAATATAATTGATCTGTTTCTGTTTCCATAGTATTTTTGTGTATATTTACTAGTCAGTTTTGGTTTTATTCATCTTGAAACTTATTTTTTTACTTGAGGTTTTCTTTATAGACCTAATTGTGTATGATCACAATAATACTAAATACAAAGAGCAACTGAAGAAAAATATGATATATAAAGAAAAATTAGAGGATCATATATAGCGTAAAGTAATTAATGGGGGTTGATAGCTCTACTCAAAAACAAGCAGAGAGAATGACACCTGCAAGGCTGGCCAGAAACATTGTAAAAGTTAAGTTTAGAAGGGAAGTTTTTTCCTCAACAGTAAGAGCAATTTGACAATAGAACAGCCTGGCAAGATAGGTAATTGTGGAAATGTTTAAAAATGAAACTGTCTAGGTACAGCATAGCTTGCATTAAGTGTAGGAAATCAGATGTGCTGTCCTGTGTCCCTTGTAATCCTAGCAGCTAGGGATTTATGATCTAAATACATCCACTGAGCAGTCCTCAGTATTTTTTCGTCAGCTCTTTCAGACCAACAATTGATACGTTAGAAATTAAAGCTGTTTTTCCAAAGCACCCTAAAAGAATTGAGCACACAAATCATAGTGAAATTCACTCTGATTTACTCCCTTGACCATGATTTAGTGGTTATTGAAGCACTGATAAATATGCTGTCATTTATTAATGCAATTTTCATTGCTTGATGAATACCTAATACAGTATAGGTATATAACAGTTTCTTAAAGCAAAAGGGAAGTATAATTTTGTTCTAGTATTTGCACACAGTCAGTTCTCTGTAAACTCTAAATATCCTTTTTTGAGAGGAAAAGGAATTTGCTAATGTCACTCTACTCTAGGGGCACAGCCAGAATTTTCCTAAGGAGGGAGTCCATGGAGAAGATCCTTCTCCGGTAGGATGCCTGTCCTGGGGCAAAGAAAATGGTGGGACACAATCCACAGTGTGCCCTGCAGACATGGCTCAGCTTCATATACAGCCGACAGGGCAGACACAACTGCAGGCAGTTTTGTGGGGCTGCAGCCAGGGAAGGAAAAGCTGGGATGCCCAAGGCCCCCGGTGCCAGGGCAGGGCACAGCCCAGAGAGCACAGGGGCAGTTATTGTGCAGTCTACAGGTCCCCAGCTCCCTGTGGAATGCCCCAGTATCTGGGCAGCAACCCCCACTACTCCCCCACCAAGGGAAAGGACATTGGGGAAGTACTGGGGCCTTCCCTGCCAGCCCACAGCACCAGGATTCTGGCAGGAGCTCCTCATTGGGCAGGGATGTGGCACCCCAGCCTGTTACTTCTGTATGGTCAGTGGGTCCCAGGCTGCAGGGTTGCCCCATACTTAGAGCCCTACCAAATTCATGATCCATTTTGGTCAATTTCACAATCATAGGGTTTTAAAAATAATAAATGTCACGATTTCAGCTATTTAAATCTGACATTTCATGGTGTTGTAATTGTAGGGGTCCTGACCCAAAAAGGAGTTGGTGGGTGTTGCGGTACTGCTACCTTCATGTCTGCGCTGTTGTTGGTGGCAGCACTGCCTTCAGAGCTGGGCGGACAGAGAATGGCGGCTGATGGCCAGGAGCCCAGCTCTGAAGGCAGAGCCACCGCCAGCAGCAGTGCAGAAATAAGGATGGCCTGGTATGGTATTGCCACCCTTGCTTCTGAGTTGCCTTCAGAGCTGGGCGCCTGGCCAACAGCCACTGCTCTCTGGCCACCCCGCTCTGAAGGCAGCACAGAAATAAGGGTGGCCATACCATACCAGGCCATCCTTACTGCTGCACTGTGACTCCCCTAAAATAACCTTGCGACCCTCCCCTGCCAACCCCTTTTTGGGTCTGGACCCCCAATTTGAGAAATGCTGGTCTCCCCCATGAAACCTGTATAGGGTATAAGCACACAAAAGATCAGATATCATGGTCTGTGACGCATTTGTCATGGTTCTGAATTTGGTAGGGCCTACCCATATTGCTGTCTTGGGCATGGCCGGGAGGTGAGGCAGCAGCTGCTGGAGTCTGCTCGGAGCCAGCCAAGTAGGGGGTGGGCCTGGGCCCCCTATTTGTTGTGCCCCTGCTTTTCACATAGATATCTCTGTAGTGTAGGTTTATAGCAGTTTTTGACGGGGGGGGGGGTGAGGGGTAGCCATATCTTGTCTTTAAAACAATCGAATACACAATATGTAACCATTAATGCAGTTAGGAAATAGTTAACTTTAACTGCCTCATAAGGGTTTCTGAACTTTATCTACTAAGCTTGCTAGTGTGCATCAAGGATCTGACCAAAGAGTTGTCTCTTTAGAGGAAGCTACCTTCAGGAGAACTCCAGTCACAGGTAAGTAGTTTGCATTAACCAGCCCTGTAATATGTTAAGCTTTGTATAGATGATGAAATACGAAACAGACACCCACTTCTAAGGAATTAGATGCTTAAACATGAATTTAAGTGTATTTGCTATGGCTTAACTTTCATTTGAACTAAAAATGTTCTATTTACACCAAATCAAAAGCATGAGTCAAAATATGTAACACTGAGAAATGTTTGATAAAATATTACATTTACTATTAGCATATACAAATTAGATAGTAATCTCATGAATTTTTATAGAAATAGGCATGCAGATTTTAAATGTATGCAGCAAATGGAGACGCAATATGTATAGCTATGGAATGTAATATATCTGTCAGCCTCATTCATATGCCATACAAAAACTACTAAATGAAAATTATTATAGATAGCAAACTAAAGCATTGGAAAAAGTTAACAGCTGCCTGTGCAACCTTAATTTTGCCCCTTTGTGCCTATGCATTATTATACAGTTTTTAATTACATCATTGCATGCTATCTTTTTTTCCACATTTCAAGTCTCACTGCGTACAAAACCTTGTCCCATTCACCTCCCAATATG
The DNA here is from genome assembly GCA_033296515.1 of Macrochelys suwanniensis. Lineage (NCBI taxonomy): Eukaryota > Metazoa > Chordata > Testudines > Chelydridae > Macrochelys > Macrochelys suwanniensis. The sequence continues at coordinate 60,603,140 of CM065785.1, forward strand.
TTAGAGGCCTATGAAAAAATAGCATGTGATTATGTAATTAGATTGTCATAAAGCAAAAATGGAAGGGGACAGAATTAAAGTTGCACAATAAGTCTGGCATTTCTTAACTTTGGAATGCTTATCTTTTCAACTGTAACAAGGTTTTTAATGTAGTTTTTATAGAATTTTCTTTAAAATAAAAGTTCATATGCAAGTGTGGCAAGGGCAGCTCTAAGATTTGTACCGCCCTAAGCACGGCAGTCAGGCAGCCGTCGGCGGCGTTTCTGCCGGAGGTCGCCAGTCTCACGGATTCGGCAGCGTTCCTGCAGGCACTCCGCCAGTCCCATGCTGGCGGCGTTCCCGCCGCCGAATCCGTGGGACCTGCGGACTGCCTGCAGAAACACCGCCGACGGCTGCCTGACAGCCGCCCTCGCAGCTACCGGCCGGCCGCCTCCCTGCGGCTTGCCGCCCCAGGCACGCGCTTGCTGCACTGGTGCCTGGAGCCGGCCCTGACTGGCACACAATTTGAGTGGGTTTTGCTGTGCCACACTGAAATGCTCGGAATTGGGATTCCTGTGTTTTATTCCTTGATCTGGGAGTGGAGAATGGCCTTTGATGTGATCAGAGGAGTGAAAGAAAATTTGGTGGTGGTGGTTTGTCAGTTATGCTTTTTGCTTGCACAGTGCTCACTGTTGCCTGTCTCTTGTATAAGACAACATAACCAAGTACATAGATTTGGCACATTCTTTGAGAGGCAGTGCGACTAACTAGATAAGATTTTGGTTTGCTATATTAGAGTCCTAGGTTCTATTCTTACTAGTCTATCATCTAGTCTGACCTCCTGCACAACTAGATGATCATAATGGTCCCTTCTGACCTTAAAGTCTAAGAGTCTGAGTATGGAAAATTCCAGTCTGAATGACCAGTTTGTCTAAGTTAAGTAACTGTAAACAAGGTTATAATAGGCAGGGCTGTCCCTAGCTATTCTGGGGCCCTATGCAGTCCCCCTGCGGGGCGGGGGAGGGGGGGCGCCAGGCCTCTGTGGGGCAGAAGCAGGGGGGCTAGCCCCAGACCTCCACGGGGTGGGGGGAGCAGGCCCCAGGCCTTTGAGGAGGGGGCGGGGCTGGCTTGGGGGGCACGGCAGAACTGCCCCCCAGCACTCACCGGCGGCACGGCTGGGGCTGAGTCGCTGCACTTCCCACCGCCAGTGAGTGCAGGCCCAGCCCTCCTGCAGAGCTCAGGGGAGTGGGGGTGGGGCTGGGGCAGAGCAGGGGTGGGAAGAGGTGGGGCGGGGCTGGGGTGGGGGCCCTGGGGAAGAGACAGAGCAGGAGCTGGAGCAGCATGCAGCTGCTCAGGGTACCAGGAAATTTGGGGCACCAAATTTCCTGGTGCCCTACGTAGCTGTGTACTTTGCCTATGGGTAAGGACAGCCCTGATAATAGGTGTTAGACAGCTTTAACTATAGTCTTTGCTGCTGCTATCCACCGGTTGGGAACCCCCTGGACGTTAATAGCAGTGTAGGCGGTGAGGCACTGCCTGTGGGCATCTACCCAGTTTTATACCATACACAGCTCTCTACAGCCCAAGCAGTGCCTCCCCCGTCTACACTGCTATTTTTAGCAGTGTGATGTCCCACCACTGAAGCCTTTCCCTTTCCTGTCAGAGGAAGAGTCCTACAGCAGGGAGCTGTGCAGAAAGGCTCTACTAGCTCACCGCTGCTGGAGCTTTCTCCCCGCTGTGGGGGAAGGCTTTGGTAATGAGATGTCGTGGAAAAAGGTTCCAGCAGCTTGTTGCTGCTTCCCCTCTCCAGAGCCTTTCACTGACATGTAGCTACATAGCAGTGTGGACACCACTTAATTTTTATTATGGCTTGTAATGAAAACTGGTGTGCGATGTAGACATAGCCTAAGAATTATTAATACACTAAATGAACTCAACAGGTCAAAGATGCCATAAAAAGATCTAAAAGTAAAATGAGCTGCTCCATTTTCACTTTTTCCTCCTTAAGCCTCTAATAAACTGAAATGTTTACAGTATGTCCTGAAAGTAATAAATCCTGGCCAGTGTTGGGTCCAAGTGGAGGAGGGAGGAATGGATTTCAGAGTCAAGGACTTCTCCCTAAGAGCCCTGCCGGTAGCCCTTCTCAAGTGCCGGTAGGGGAACAAGAACCTTGGCTAATTGCGAGTGTTACAGTATCGTATAGGGAGTGTATCCCATTAGTATTTCTCATCTAAGGTCTCATGTATACTACATGGACACTGCTCTGCTGTGTGAGGCAAGCAAATCTTATGCTTTTTTTGGGGGGGGGGGGAGGGGGGGAGTGGAGGGAGAACTTGTTTTAAATCTTCCCTTTCCTTCCATGGACTATATTTTTGTGTATTCTCCCTAGGGTATATTTACTTCAGTTGCAACAGCATTTGAGAATCATTCTGCAGTCTTCTGTTATGTTTTGTCATTTTTTCATTAGTTGTAACTGAATTTTACTTTATGGTTAGATTTCATTGCTTTCTGCATGCAAAAGCAAAGGCCAGATTGTCAGCTAAGAGCTCTGAAAAATATGCAGATTCTTACCTAGTTGCTGAATTGCCCCAAGCTGCAGTACAGCAACGTAATACTTTGACCTTTTTCATTTGGCTTTTTCTTGCAGTTTGTGAATTGGTTTACTCACTGCCTTGGAATATGTCTGCCAAATCCATGGGAGGAGCTGGCTTTTATAGATAGCTGGCACTGGAAGATTTGTGACTTCTATAAGTTTTACTATAATAAAATAGCAATAGAATTAATAATTAAATGGAACAACAATGCTAGAGCTCAGAAAAGCTATTATCAAGTTGGGGAAGTTCAGTGTCTGTTCACCCAGATTTGATGCAATAAATGCCTAACAATGATTAAATGGATAATTTGATAAATTCATTAATGCCACTAAATTTATTTTATGTAACTTGTTACAATGAAATATATTATGAGAAACCTTACAGAATTCAGCCAAATAAATGTAACAACGTACTGTCTTTTTTTAAAACCTTGTTTTGTAATGTGTTTTAGGCTCACTGGTGGGCAGTGTTGCTTATGGGAATTGCTCTGATCATGTTAATGGCTGGATTCATTAAAATATGCAGTGTTCATACTCCGAGCAGTAATCCAAAGTTGCCTCCTCCTAAACCACTCCCAGGTAAGTACATCCAAGTGATTAAGACTACAGAGAAGTAAGAAGGTAGAGCCTTTATTCTCAACTATATGCCTTGCCTTTTTAAAGTGTTGAGAAACTGTAGCGCTAGTTCTATAGTTCATAGTCTGGCACTGTGACACTGCAAGGTTATGTGTGTTGCTTTTTTCGTGCCAGTATAACTCCATAGAACTATTTCTCAAATCTGGTCTACTGTGTAGACAGAGATAAAATTACAGCACACTTCCTCCTAGTCAAAATATGGACTAGAAACATGTGGAAAGTAGAACGGTAGTTGTTGCAATTACTAACGTAAACTTCCTTTTACTCCCTCTCCCTACACCACCTTTCTGTCAGAAAATCATTGTATGTGGCAGTTTATTTACAATATATTACATGTTCACACCATGTAGTTGTCTGTTAACTTTTCTTACTGCAATTTTAAATATTGTGCTTTTCACAAAGCATGAAAATATCCTTTCATATTTAATTTGTCTACCCAGAATTGTACTTCATTTTATTGGCAGTCATTCTTTTAAAAATGCTTTCTTTGATTTATATTTTTCCCTAACAACTCATATTTTTTCTCTGTTTACAACAGGCACTTTAAAGAGGAGGAGACCACCACAAACGACTCAACCACCACCACGTCAGAGGCCCCGTGAGAGTTATCAGATGGGACACATGAGACGTTAACTACAGATTTTGCCTTGGTTCTTCCTAGTGCCTACAATGGGAAAACTTCACTCCAAAGAAAACCTATTAAGTCACTGTCCCCAGTCCAACTCTCAAACAAAAATAGAAGAAAAAAAGGCAAGATGTTATGTCCTCAAACAAGTGGAGGAGTTTAATTTTTAATTATTGGACCTTCCAGAGAGAGAAGTGATTTTCTTACAGATATTTTTAACCTAATGGCACAAAAGTCTTAGATTATCATGGTTTTTTTCCCCTTTTCTGCTCTTCATTGCTGCATTTTCTTCACTTGCAGGCAAACATGGTTCTAGTAAAACTTTTATTCACAAATTGAAAATATATATGTATATATTTTTCAACTGCCAATCAAGGGTAGGAAGCTAGACCACCTCAGCATTGGAGACATAACCTGCCAATGTATATAAATTGTTATATGCAGACATGTATTTCTAATGTACACCCGTACTTCTATGTGCAATTGTAAACAAAAGAATTGCAATATGGATGTTTCTTTGTATTATAAAACTTTTCCGCTATTAATGAAGAAATTACTGTTTAATTGACTTACTCAGGATAACAGAGGATGGAGGTGTATAATGGTCAAGGATTCTGTAATGCTTTACACAGCAGTTTTGAATCAATTCAAACTTTTTTTATTAGGATCAGAATTGGTTCAAGTACTCATTTCATCTTTTATCAAACAGCTGCTAAGACATAGCACACAAGTTTGAATGCTCTTTTGGGAATACATGCAACAAGTGTTGTACAAACTTCGCATATGCCAGAACGTTTCAAAATTACATTTTATATAAATGTCTGATTTCTTGTAGTTCAGCATAAGTATTTTTAATTTTCGTCTGATTATTCTGTTAAATAATGAAGAGTTGGATGAAATATTTTCATGCTTTAGTAGAGAAATATGCCTGTTATACAACATGCAACCAGTTTATTTGGGTTGTTCAGATATTCGTAGTGTGGTAATTACGTTCATGATTCTGAAGAAATGGGAAGGATGAAAAGCTGTAGTTTCTATTTTTTAATTTGTCAGATATTTAGATAACTTTCCAGCATGATACTGTTAATGAATAACCACTAAAATACAGTAATATTCCAGCTACTGTAGCTGACTTAAAATTGTAGTTAGGCCAACTGATTTTTCCCTTAAATATTTTATAACAGTAGTGAAGTTCAAACAGCACAATGTCCCATTCCAAAGTTTTTAGAACGAATGTAAATAATTGGCATTTTTTTAAAAAGAAAACAAAAGCATTTAATGTCTTAACATGCTTACTGCTATGCAGAAATGAAAGGGGCATTACAAAAGTTTAAGCTCGTGACATATTTATTGCTTGTTTTCCAAAAGCTGCAAGCTAATTAGAGGCAAATGGCTATAATTTTCCTGGCTTTCCTTAGGAGAAAATTTATTAAGGGTTGGACAGGCTTTCTTTTTTAGTTTTTGTTTTTTTAAGAGTATAAAGTTTACACAATCATTCTCATAATGTGACGCAAGCCAGCAAGGCCAAAAATATTACAGAATATAATGGGATCTCTTCCTTGTAAACTTGTACAGTATGTGGTGACTTTTTTCAAAATACAGCTTTTTGTACCTGGTTTAGAGACAAATTTTGTACATGAAACCCCATAGACTATAAATAATTCCAAACAGTCTTAATCAGTTAGAAATGTATGTAGTTACTTTTAAATCATTTTAAATACATTTGTTTTCAGACTGTGCAAAGACTGGAAGTGGGTTTGCATTTCTAAAATGGTGACTTTTATTCAGCAAGAGTTCTTAGTAACTTCTTGAGTGTGATAACCTTTGGGACATGTAAATTTTTTGCTCGTAGTGTTATCCTGTGGTGGGGTTTTAGCAGATGATACATGCTGCCCTATTTTATTTTGAGTCTAAGTTAAATGTTTTCTGAAAAGAGAAATGTGCACTGAACTCTCCACTGCAAGTCAAAATGTGGTAAAACAAAAGAGATCAAGACAAACGAGATCTAATACTACTGTCAATTTAATGTCCACTGTGTTTTATACAGTATCTTTTTTTGTTCACTTTGGAAATTTTTACTAAAATTGCAAAAAATAAAGTATTGTGCAAAGATATGTATGGTTTTTTTGAAACTTGAAATGCATTAATAAATAGACTTGATGAAATTATCTTGAAGGTTCGCTTGCTTTTTAAACTCAAAGCAAAAGGAGTATACAAATGCTGCTTCCTCCTACTTTTTCTGTCTTTCACCACAGATACCATTATAACAAGAATTTATAACAAGCATTATAACAAGCATTATGACTATACCAGAAAGTGTTATCCACATCTCCCAATTTGAGCTTCATGCAGTAAATAGAGTAAAATTTGTCCGTGGAAACACTCTTTTTAAAATAAAGCTCTAAAATTATCTTTATTCTGTTTATTTCTGATCAAAGTATTTTAAACTCCTTCTCTGCTGTTATGTTTAAAAATTAAGCTAATAACTGCGAAGGTGTATAAGGTCGGTCTTTAGTTGGCTTGATCTTGTGAAATAAATTTACTTTCTGACATTTTATCTGACAATATAAAATTCACTGAAGATAACTAATAAGTTTTCAAAACATGCTATGCAAATCTGATTTTTACTGTTTGTATTAAAATTATCAACATAGGTAGCTTTTAATTTTTAGTGGACAGATCTTTGAAAATGGATTGATTTTATTTTTTTACTGGTTGGAGTAAGATTTATATTAAAAGGCCTGCCAGCCACATTTTTCGTTCAAACGTCGTGCAGTCTAAGGAATATATGCTTGAAGCTTTTCTTTCTCTAACTGAGCGATTGATCTGAGGAATTACTGAGCATGCTTTGATGTACTGTTTTCATGATTTTGACATCACTGCTTGCTCTTAGAATGAAATTGTACAGTTGGGTGTAAAAAGAATTATTAGATTATCAATGGGAGCTCTGCACCTCTGGAAGCCAGATAACCTTTTCAGGTGCCTAAATAGGGATTTAGATGCCTAACTGTGAACTGAAATTGGGAAAACTGACTTATAAGCACTTAAAAATATGGTTCCTGTTTTCTTTTAAATTAGTCCTTGTAGACCTACAAGTGTGTAAATGGCTTTATTTTTGGTAACTAATCTGATTTCCCCAGGATACAGCTGCTAATTGAATTCAGTTGTGTTCATACTTCTAAAACGATTTTATTCATTAAACAGCTTTTTTCCTTTAGGGAGAATGTGCAGCCAGAATGGTGTGAATGTCCGAAAGAAGGTCTTTGTGATTCCCTTTAACATGACATTTTATTTAGTTAATCAAAGCAGCAAAGATTCTATAAATCAGTGGCTCACAGTCTCACTTTTTCATTACTGTTCCCAACTCTCATAAAGAAAGCAGAGGGGAGAGTTACTAATTTTGAAGACAGGTGAATAGAACTAGGAAACATTAGTTCACGTAAGGTGATTAAAAGCACTTAGCTTTTGTATAATTACTTTGACATGATTTGGTTTCAAGCTCTGTTTGTGTTTGCAGACAGAGAGAGCAGTAATCTCAGTGAACAAAAAGTGAGGCACCACTAACAAGGATTCCGGAATGACAATTGCAAGTTTAAATGGAATTTAGAGAGTCAGTTATAAATATATCTTATCTGTCTATAACTGGTTTATAAACACATAGGCAGCTTTTATGTTAGAATGTCTCCGATTTTATTAGAATAGATAACACTTGTAGTGCAAGCAGTGTTTGTTGTACAAGATTAGCTTGTCTTTAAATATCTTGTCCCAAAAGATTTGAGAGACTTGGATTTGTAAGAAATGGGAATCTGGATGAAAGTAGAGTATCTGCTGCATATTTGCAGATAACCTGTTTTGTTAAAACTCCTGTATAGTCACTTGATTTTGCTTTTAATTTTCTTAGCTGACAATTTTAGAAAATCTTCAAAGATGCATTATCTACTGGTATCCAGGTTAGCCATAATGATTTCTTTACAGGAGGATTTCTTTCCAAGGAATCCAGGGGTCATAAGGAGGTGTCCTTGATGCTGAGGCTTCAGCAGCCTCCATACAGATCCTGATATTATCCAAATGTTTCATACTTACATTTAGACACTCAAAGAAATGGCCTGATTTTTAAAGGTATTGTGCACCCATAGGTCCCTGAAAATAGGTCACTTATTAGGTGTCTGAGGATTTTGGGTGTCTAACTTTACAAAAACAAGTTTGAAAATGTTGGCTCACGTACATAGATATCTTGGACTTTACACCTAAAGTCAGCTGTTATAATCTGTTCTCTGTTATAGTGGCTTTTGTGGCAGATTTGTTAAGTTTTCATATGGATGCCTTTCATCATATGAAGTAGCAAAAGGGTGCCTGTGGCTTCAGCCTTATAGAGGAATTGTACTTGGGTTCTAGCCTTTGACCCTTGCTCTAAAAGCAAGATCAGTTATTCAGTATCCTCTGAACACAAACATTCTTCCAGCCTTCAAGGAAGCTAGAAGGAATATTGGATGTCTTTAATTATCATAACTTTCTAGTTTGATAGAAGCAAGTCCTAAACAAATGGATATGAGGCACATCATGGTGCAGAGGCAGAATGGAAGGCAGAGTACAATCCAACACTGCCAGCAATACCCAGATCATAGTTTAGAACAGGCCTGCACAACTCGTAAAGCGGCGAGGGCCATATTACTCCAAAGAAAACAGCTGAGGGCCGAAACCCCCCAGCCCCACGAAAACAACACCCCCCCACCAGCACCACCCGCCCTGTGGAAACAACCCTTCCTTCCCCAGTGCTGGGGTTTGGAAGCCTGTAGAGGGGGAAAGAAACAGCGCAAATAGGGTGACCAGATCACAGCAGTAAAATAGGACCCGCCCCCTCCCTGCTAGGCCCCACCATAACACCCCTCTTCACCCCCCCAGGGGTCACTATATTACTGCACACAACAGTCAATGCAGTTGTAGATAAATCTCTGCATTATGCATTTTTGTATAACTTTTCTATGACTTTGTATTGAAACTTGGTAATATGTTATAGCGGGCCCCTAAGGTAGTATAATTAAGGTAAAAGAAAAATGTCTTTTTGCTAGAAGTAGAAAAAGATCTTCCCCGCACTTTGTATTCAATTGCCCTGTTGAATGAATGAGGAAGGCGTGGAAGGCAGGAACCTCCAGACAGCTGCAACCTGTTGGCTTGCCCCGCCCCACCACTTGCCTACTCACCCCCCGCGGGCCGCACAGTGAGCCCACGCGGGCCGCATGCGGCCCCTGGGCCGCATGTTGTGCAGTCCTGGTTTAGAAGGTAGAAACCATAGTTTACATATCTTGAAGCACCAGTAGCCACAATAGCAGAATCGGACTTTCCCAGTCACAGAAAACTATAAATTGCTGAAGTTTTAAGATAATCTAGGGAGATTTACAGTTTGAATTGATCAAAAAAGCCATTCTTTATCCTGTCCTGGTCTTGAAAAAAAATCCAGTCAAGGTGACCTAAATGAACTTTGCTATACAATATGATGGCCACAGATCATTTGCCTCTTCAATGCTTCTTTAGAATATATTCAGTTTTACTTTTTCTTTTTAAAAAAAAAAAAAAGGGGGGGGGGGTTGACAGTTGTGGAACTTCTAGCACCTCAGAGAAATGTAGTTTGTGAAGATGTACACTTCTAGATGGAGACACTAGCATCTGGTGTCTGCTAAATGAATGCAAGACCTCTCTAGATCTGCATAAGGCGTACACATCCAAATTTGTCCTTCATTATAAATTGCTGAGATTTTTCTATTGAAACAGATCCATGGATTATATGCGTTGTCTACACACCCCAGACTGTTCACAAGTTAGTATAGTGTTTTATGATACTGGAAAGAAGGAAATTAACATTTTCCTGTCAATGGTCATGTCACGGTCAAAGCATCGTCAGAGCAAGAGGTAGATTTAACTTATATGTCAGAAGTGGAGGTACACAGTTTTCTGAATTTTTTTTTAAAGCCACATTGTTTCCACCAGACATCTAATTCACCTAGGAAACCAGATAGCCACAAGTATCAGAAGAACCTTTTTATTCTAAAATGGAATACACAAGCTTTGGGTTATAAGAAAAGTAACAATTGTCTGGAGATTCAATTGCTCTTAAGCCTGTTTGGATGATGTACAGTATGTGCAACGAGCCAAATTTCATGTGTAAACTCTCGCCTGATATCCCCTTGGTTACATGGGACCACATTTGAAAGGTTCAGAGAGTCCTGCTTCCTAGAGGTATGAAGGCTTCTCACTTGAAGGTGAGCATGCTGGAGGGGGGGGAAGTCTCAATACAAGGTACTTGGGGTAAAATTTTCAAAAGTGCTTAAATCCCATTTTCAAAAGTGACTGAAGGCTTGTGTACCCCATGGGATTATGTGCACTACAGGGTGTGATTTCTAAAGCGCACTTTCATGCACTGGCTGGTCTTTGTAGACCCTGCTGGTGTACACTGAAAGTTCCATAGCACTATGTTAAAGTGTACTAAGGAACTTTCAGTGTGCACCAGCAGCATCTACATGGGCCAGTTAGTGCACGATACGTTAGCGTGCTTTAGAAATCACACCCCCATGGTGTGCAGTGTAGACGAGCTTTTAGGCACTTAGAAGCCTAAATATGGAAAGTCAGTGGTTCGGTTCCTGATTTAGAAACATTCAACCAAAAAGTGGGTGTCTGCTGTTCAAGAGTGATGAACATTCAGGCCTTATTAGTTGATCCACTCTCCCAAGACTCGCCCACATGGATCTTTTATACACTTTCCCACCAGCTTTTTTCTTGTACAGAATGCTTCAAAAGATCCAATAAGTAGGCCCCTAACAAATTAATGGGGCATTTTAGTCAATTTCACAGTCATAGGATTTTAAAAATTGTAAATTTCATTATTTCAGATATTTAAATCTGAAATTTTACGGTATTGTAACTACGGGTCCTGATCCAAAAAGGGGTTGTGGGGTCATTGCAAGGTTACTGTAGGCGGGGAGGTCATAGTATTGCCACCCTTACTTCTGCACTGCTGCTGGCAGTGGTGCTGCCTTTAGAGCTGGGCGGCTGGAGAGTGGCGGCTGCTGGCTGGGAGTCCAGCTCTGAAGGCACCACCACCATCAGCTGCAGCGCAGAAGTAAAGATGGCACGGTATGGTATTGCTACCCTTGCTTCTGCACTGGTGCCTGCAGAGCTGGGCTCTTGGCCAGCAGCTGCCCAGCTCTGAAGGCAACAGCACAGAAGTAGGGGTGACATAGTATTGTATTGCCACCCTTGGTTCTGCGCTGCTGCTGGCGGGACGCTGCCTTTGGGGCTGGGTGTCTGGGCAGCAGCTGCCACTGTCTGGCCACCCAGCTCTGAAAGCAGCACAGAAGTGAGTGTTGCAACACTGCAATAACCTTGCAAACCCTGCCCCCTGAAGCCCCTTTTTGGGTCAGGACCCCCAATTTGAGAAATGCTGGTCTTCCCTATGGTATCTGTATAGTATAGGGTGAAAGTACACAAAAGACCAGATTTCTTGGGGGTCACCAGATTTCACAACTGTCAATTTGGTGGAGCCCTACCAATAAGTGAGAGCTTGAGTTAATATCTGAGTAGTATCCAGTTGGCCCTGGTGGCTTTGGTGCTTGACAACAGAATGGGCAATTGATCCTTCATTACACCAATGTCTGGGCAGACCCCCTTGCCTTAAGATTCTTTTTATCATGCCACACCAAGCATGATTTATTTAATCATGAGTGTGGTCATGTGTGGAATTTTGAGTGTGGTCTTCAGGGGTTTTGTCTGAACATAGCCTTCCAGGGCCTGGAGGAAATTCAGGCACAGCCATAAGGATAATGAAGAAGTATCAAGCATAGGCTGAATTTTGGACTGTCAGATCTTTGCGGACCCGGATACTAGCACTGAGAAACAACTTAGTGCCAGGAGCTGAACAAAGTCTAACCTTTCCTCTTTTAGTGAGACCTATTAAAGCACAATACTTACTGTATCCATTGAAGATCCAAAAATTTGCTTCCTGGGGTTAGACTCTGTCCCCATCAGCATCGACCACAAAGCCCTTTTAGCCAGTTTGGGCAGTCTTTTTCCTTCTAATCAAGGTCTTATTCCCAGTGGTCGTTGCTTTTGCCAGATCAGCTTCTGAACTGGGTGTATTTTCAAGGAAGGAAACTGGTGTATTCACCAGTTAAGTGTACTTCACCTTATATCCTGGCTACTGATCACCCTTTTGGTTTCTGAATTTAAGATCATGGCATATTTTAAATTAACGGTAGCTATTTAAAAAAGCCTGAGAGTGCTAATAACATAGAATCTTAGAAATGTAGGGCTGGAAGGGACCTCAAAGTCGTCTAGTCTAGTCCCTGCTAAGTATGCAGTTTGCTTTGATTGCAGGGGCACATCTGTTCATTTACTCTTTTTTACTTTTTTTTTTTTTTAACGTGCTAGAAGAGGTAGTGAAATAGCCAATGGAGGTAGAATCGCTATGTGCTTCTCATTCCCCTGTACAATTAGGCAGAGGGGACCCTGCAGAAGAGTTGGTTTATGTGCACTGGTCTATCCCGTGAATCCTCCATAGAGATCTCAAGGAAACTTTCCTGGGTGTAGTCTGCAATCCTCAGCTGAAGATTTCTGGGGAGGGCTGACTTATTTCTTCTGCCGCGGTAGGACACTTTCCCATGTCACTCAGCAATTCTTAAGCAGGCACACTACCAGCATATAGACCTGGCAGGAGCTGTTCCCTTTCAGCCTCCATTCAGGAGTGAGATGGCCGCTAAAATCACCACCGCCTGTGGAAAACGGTGCCACTATTCAGTTCAATTGTTCTATCTGCATATACTCACGCCCATGAGCTACCCTGCTTTGTCCCAGCTCCAAAAGATCTTGCAAGCCTCTGGTGCTTCAGATACCAAGTACAGGGCTTGGAGGATCACCCTCATGGACAGGGATCGAGAGGCTAGAAGAAAAGCACAGAGAAAGGAGAGACGTGCAGCAGGAGATACTATCACTTCTCAAGCAGCAGACAGACGTGCTCAAGACTTGCTGACCTTCAGGTTCAACAGACCCGTGCTCACCTCCCTCTGCAGCTTATAGAGAACTGCATTCTGGGACCTCCCTACATGCTCCGCCCCCCACATTCCATGTGTGTGGGGCCACTGCACTACCCTACCATTCCATCCTGGGGGAGAGTACAGATATTCACAGCCGCACATACACCAACCATCTCTCTCTCAGGGCAGTGTATGTGTTTGTGAAATGAAAATGACTGTCCTTTCCCTTTCAAAGGTTCTTTCCCATATATTTATAAAGCATTTCAACATCCCCAATGGTAATCCTCTGGTCTGGAAAAAAAAGTACCTGCTTACAGCTTTCTGAATAGTCCCGTCTTCTTAAAGATGTGTGCATCATCCACCATCCTTGACCATCCCACATTAATGTCAGTAAAGCATCCCCAGTTATCCACCAGTGCTTGCAATACCATGGAAGAGTAGCCCTTTCTGTTGATGCATTCTGTGGCAAGGTGATCTGGTGCCAAAATAGGGATATGCACAGCATCTCACGCCCCACTGCAGTTCGGGAATCCCATTGCTGCAAAACCATCCACTATGTGCTGCACATTGCCCAGTGTCACAGTCCTTCGTAGCAGCATACAATTGATGGCCCTGCATGCTTGCATCACAGCAACCCCCATGGTGGATTTACCAATTCCAAATTGCTACCCATCTGTGGGGAATCAATCTGATGTTACAAGCTTCCACACAGCGATTGCCACTCACTTCACTGTCAGAGCAAGTCTCATTTTGGTGTTGCTGCGCTATCTGCAGCTGCTTCATGAATGCCAACAACCTTGAATTGTTTCTATGTCCCACAGCAAATTAGCCTCCAAGGAATCATGTTCCCTGTAGCTCCTCTGGCAGCTCTTCAACTACTGCATGATCAGGTGCATTGTGCTCGCAATGCTCATCACAATAGTGGAGAGCTGTGCGGGATCCATGCTTCACACAGTGATGGCGGATGGGCGTATTTGTGGGGCTTTTGAAAAGAAACATTATAGGATGCAGATAAAATTATGGGATAGAGAAAACTGCATCATGAGACATTGAAAGCATGTTCCCAGTCACCCATGCACAACTCGTTTGCCTCTAGAGGCATTGCACCAAAATACCTTGCGCTAGGTGGCGACAAGTTGCACAGTGGGATAGTTACCCATGGTCCACTGCTCTCTGCCTTGATGCAAGCACTGGTAGTGAAGTCATGCACTGCTGACCCAAAAAGTGTAGTGTGGACATGCAGAAGTGATTTAATTACTGAGGCGGCTGAATATCAACGTAACTTAGGTAGTCTTAATTTTGTAGTGTAGACCTGCCCTTAGTAATTGCTCGCTAATTTAAAGATTGATAGATCTGCCTAAATTGTTGATTTCCCACATCTTTCGATATCCTCACTTTCATCCTGACTCGTAATTTCTGTACATTTTTATTAACATTTCTCTGTTTCTGGTGTGACAATACAGCTTGTTTCAGGCCTCATGACCACCAGCAGCCATAAACATTTTTCAGTATTTGAGAATAACATTTCAGATTCCTTAAAGACTTTAATAACATTAAACATCACAGTAGTAAAAACAAACTTGTAATGATAAATCTTGATTTCTGGCATAACCAAATGACCAATGTAATGTCAAAACACTATTTTTTTGATTACCACATGCAATCATAAACTGAAAATAAAAATTATCTGAGGAAATTTAGGGCTGTTTCTTTTTTCCATATTTTCTATTGATACAGGAAATAACAGAAATGCATAATCTTGAAGTTTCATAATTCTCTGAATGTAATGAAGATGGCTGAAGTTTTACAATTTTCATTTGTAAATCATGTTAGTCTACTGTGAAAATTTTAAGTCTAAAACATAACTTTAGAGTTTACACTAGCAGGGTGAAAAGGATTTACGTGCAGAAGTTCACTGAACATGACTGCAAATAGGACTATCAGCTGGAATGTGCTTTAGTACACTAAGCATTTCTTTAAAGCAAATTAGTTTAAAATATTTCTGTCACTACATTGAACAGCAAAGCATTTTCCTATAGAATAAACTTTAATGAAACATGTTATTAAAGGTACAATTATTTGGCTCATAACACTGTAAGTTTTATTGGGTATCAGACAAGACGGATGAGCCTGCCACCTTCATAACTCCTTAGCTCATGAATGTTAGCAAGTTATTCAGTTAAAAGCTCATAAAAGTTTTCTATAGGTGTGAGAATTTTCTCTCTTCAATAACAATATTTTTGCAGTAAGTGATTCGCACACCAAGTTCACTAGTAAGTAATTCAACTATGCTTTAGCTGATAATATTCAGGTTTGACCCATGGAGGCTGTGAATTATTTCACCCCAGTGAACTACTTGTTTTGTGGCTAATAAAATTGTTTTCTACCTTGCAGTATGCAAATTGTTGGAAGAAATTTTTTTTTTAAAGAGTCAGCAACATGAAATCTGCCCTGTGTTCAATGGCAGCTTTTAGCAAGAGTCTTTTGAAGTAACCATGTTTGCATTTTCACTGAACAGGTTTTCTTTCCACATTTCAAAGCAATTTAGATATAAACACATGATATTGGCTAAGAAATTGCAAGCTGATCTGTTTGGGAACAGCTTTAAAGACAAACAAAATGCATATTTCAGTATACTGTTGTATCCCTAAAATAAAATTTTGATTTTTGTCTTGTTTCCTCTGGAACTGTCAGTGTACATTGTTTTTTGTTAAACTTGGTATATTTAAAATGTTTGAATTATTGTTGTAGGTGTGTGGAATTTTACTAATGCTTGACGGGCAGCTCTGTTCATGTTCTTGCTAATCTGAATTTTCTCTTTAGTCTCCGAGAGCTGTTTGCACATCTCACAAAAGTTTTCTCTTGGGCTGGATGCAGGTGCACGTTGTCAACACTTTGAGAACAAAATGTCATTCTAAATAGAAAACACAAAGTATAAGTTACCTTTTTTTGACATTTCTTTGTGTAAATGTTCTGTTCCCCATAGTACTCTTGACTTCAATTCCTTTTTCTGCTTTTTTAATAAGATACCCAATTGTTTTCATTTGCTTTTAATTATGAATGTACATCTCGCAGCAAAGTATTTAGAGCGGGGTAGGGGGGAGTAGGTGAGGCATAGGTGACTCCTATGTACTTAGTTTACTGCTTCTGTATATTCTTTCTGATCTTCCATACTTTATGCTAGTTCTCGAGAGTCTTGTCTTCATGAAGAATTTTTTGCTGATGGCCACTAGGGGTATAAACTACTAGGTGCATAAACCAGGTCATGTAGATCTGTTCTGATAGTTAGATAGATAATATGGTGCTTTAAACATCAGCAGCTGCCTGGACCCTACACTAGTGTTTTCCCACTCTTGCTACCATGTGTGATGCTGAAACATTAATAGCAATAGATGGACATTTTAGTGAAAATATCTTTGTATAAATGCAGCCATAATAACGTTTTGAGGCTGTGAGGATGAGGTCTCAAAGGCAGATGAAAGCTTAGCCCATCCTTGAACATCCCTCCTCTGCTCGTTGAAAAAGCATTCATTGACACCTGTCCCACTCTTCCGCACACAGGGAAAATCTAGCACATGAAACCATTACAAACAAATGTTTCAAATGATTAAAATGGGGAAAATGTGGATATGAAAATATAGTCAACAGTTTGTTCAAGTGCCTGGGAAAGTGGAAGACTAATCAAAACATATGGTTTGTTTTTTCTAGTATTTTAAAATCTAATGATTAAATTCATGCGGTTTGGTCTCTCCAGGGGCGTTTTAGTAAATGATTTAAATACACCCCCACATTTCTTTCAAAGAGAGATTTCCCCTTGAGTATTCCTTGTGCTTCCTTTTAGAAATACCTAGTATTTCACCCCAAAGCACTATTTCAGCAACCATGTTATTTAAGTTCCCATGAAGTTCTAGATTTCATAGAAAGAGAATAGCACCATATCAGCCCCTATTATAACATCGTCAGCACCAAAATCCAGCACCACTTACAGAAAACAATGCCAAAGGTCGTTGAGTATCTAAAACACCTACAAAGTTTTGTGGTGCCAACCCCCACAGACCCCAGCCTTATCTACTACAGTGGGAATCCCTAGGCAGCACACAAGTACTGTAATTCTTTTGAACTATTTTGAGAGTTCTCTTGCAGCACATTACTGGCACACACAACAGTATCAGGGAGGAACCTTCCTCTTTAGGAAAGCATTTCAAACAGAACAGACACATATTCCTTTCACATTTTGTATACATTTTCTTAAACTATCAAAGCTCCAGTTGAACCATGTCTCTCTGTCATGCCCAATGCATCTTATTCTTTTATTTGATTCTGCAGCTAACTTAGCTAAGTCAATACTGAATTAGGGCCATTATCATTTTCATACCAACACAAGATGTCATAAACTCAGGATTAATACTCTATGGCAGGATCAAGTCGGAGATGCTGTTCTGTGAGGAGGAAAATATTTATAAAACAAATGCTTTGAGAAAGAGCAAAAGGAGCACAAAGATATTGGTCAAGTAAATATATACTTTTTTTCTTCAGGTTTGAAGCACTATGTACATTTCTCTAAGTCACTCAGTCTAATCCCTCTTTCAAATCAGCACCAGGGAACTATGGCTCTGCAGATGGTAGGGGTACCCTCAATAATCTGCAATAGATATCACTGGTGGCGGTGAGGTCTTTCCTGACCTCTGTGGAGCAAGACCAATATAATAGTCCCTTCAGGGTTGAAGCCTTCTGCAAAGTAGGACAATTTGTTCTCATTTAATCCTAATTAAAATGGCTAGTTCTCAAGGGGTTGAAGCAGTGGCAGTCATTACAAACATTACTATGCAATCTTCTGGCTGAAATTTTCCTTTGTTTTAAAGACAAACAGTTTCACAAATATAAGCACTGATGTTACCAGTACTGTAGTGGTTTGTCTATGGCGGATGATGTAATAGCTCTTGAAAACCATGAAACCTCGCTTTGCATTTGGAAGTTTTTACTCAAGAAACTCTAGCTCCTAGCAAACAGAGTGTAGTGATTTAACAGTTCGCCTGACAAAATTCATCACTTCATATACAGCACCAGAAAAATGAAAGCATAGAATGCAGGAGTGACTGCCAAACAGTGGCAGTGATCAATGTTGTTATATATGGTGCTTTTCCTCTCCAGTATCTCTGTATGTGTATACTTAACCCACCATGGAAATTCCACTATCTCTGTAGTGGAAAGTATTCACTTATACACTATCCAACCATGCAGAGGCTTCCACACAAGTTTTGGTATTGCACACGTAGTAGTAGTAGCTCATCTATCAAAGACCGGGCCAGGGCAAAAGAAACTAATGTGAGAAAAATCTACCAAGTCTATCAGAAAACAGACTTCTTGTGTTAAATTAATGTGAGTTCAATCCCAGGGTTGTGAGTTCAATTCCTGAGGGGACCATTTAGGGATCTGGGGCAAAAATTAGGGATTGGTCCTGCTTTGAGCAGGGGGTTGGACTAGATGACCTCCTGAGGTCCCTTCCAACCCTGATATTCTATGATTCTATGATTCTAATGAATATAATCAGCCAGGAGACCATAGTTCTGAAATTGGCTTCCTCTGCTGTTGCCCTTCTGAGCATGATGTAAGGCACCCTGGCTTTTCCCCTGGTGGGGGAGTTATTGTTGGGGCAGGTGATGCGGGGCGGGAGTTGTCTTTATAAAGTTACTGTTGGCTAACAATGTGTGCTTTTTCAAAAATATTGTGTGGTCCCTAGGGACTCTGACAGGTGCATTCTGCATAAAAAAAGAAAAAGAAAAGCAAGCTGCCTTTGGTCATCAATTGTATTAGGGAAAAGCTTCACTGCAGAGTTAACTTAGGCTCTTACTTTGGTGTTTTGCCTAACCCCTTCTCTCATAAAATCCTCTCACCAGAGTTTGTGGTGCTTAAAACCAGGGCTAGCTGACCAAGCTGGGGGCACACGCTAGGACTCAAGCGCCATTTTCACTTGAGCTAGTGGCCCCCCTACTTTGTAATGAGCCTGCAGATGAAACCACTCAAGTGCTGATAGGTCTCAAAGGTCTTCCCACAATTCCTCTGTGTGCCCAGAAGGCCAGACAAGTTCTCCCAATTTCCCCAGTTCATTGGGAAACAATGATAGAGCAGCTCAGATTAGTGCAGCGTAAAGCATCATGGGACGTGCCCCCAGCAGTCCTACTGACGCCCACGGGTGCGTGCAGCACCAGGGAGGACTGAGTGAGTCAGGTAGGGTTTTGCAGCGTGGCTGCTCACTCCTGGGCTAGGCTAACACAGGTGATTGTCCCAGCTAACTCTGCAGTGAAGACATACCCATAGTGCTCAAAGCTTGTTGGTAGGTGGGTTGTGACTTCCAAAGAGTTCAGCTGATAAAGAGGCTGCTGTCAGAGAACAGGAGTCCACATGTAGCAATCAATTATCTAAAAAGTTCAGTTTCAGGCCTACAAATATCCTGTGATTTTTTTTTCCAGGCCTGGGCATATCTAAAGGTGCATGTTAAGCCTTGAATTCAGCTCTATTCTGAATCACAACTGGATTTATGACACAGCCGTGTCACCCTCCTCGTACGTATACAAAATATGAGCAAACCAAAGACTGCTTCTGCTATACGTAGCCAGTGAAAACCAAGCCCACTCCCCCCACCTTCCATTGCTACAAAGCATTTTGTAAGTTCTTTTATGTCTCCCTATCCCACTCACTGATGTATTTAAACTCATCTGGGAGACAGACAAGTGTGATGGACAGGCACAGTGCATGGTGGTTAGTGAATTGGAGCAAAGTGAGGTTTATTTTCTTTGCACATCTCAAAAGTTGTAGTCTTAGTTATTTTATATCTGATCATTCAAGATCTATGCCCACACTGCTCCTTAATTACTCCAAAAAGTGATTTCTATAACACCTACTTTTGCTGTGTTTCTCCTGCTTTGACTCTTATTGTCTTTACAATAAGTCCTGGTCGACGGTTGCCTGTTGTCCAGGGGATGATAGTTTGAACTGTGTCCCAGATATTTTCCCAAACTGCAGTTCCTTCCCATTTGAATTTGATCATCATTAGCTCACCAATGTCGATGTCCAGAGTGATGAGAAAGGAGTAGGTTTTATTTCCTGTAATGCCTTCAACGCTGTAAAAGAAAAACCACCAAAAGAGATATGGACACTGAAATGTGCTTTGTTTGAATGATAGTTTCTGGATTATAGGTCTATCTATGGTTTCCATGTGAAGAGGTAGAGCAGATGACACTAATATCTGAACAACACTTGAAGAAAATGTCTTTTTTTTCCTGCACGTTTTAACTGTAAACAATCTTGCAAGATTCTACAGCAGTGGTGCATTTACTATTAAAATAACGTTGTACTCTTCCCACTTACAAACTGGTCAGTACATTCGCCACTGAGCTACCAATGACATTATTTGTTATTTGTATTGCAGTAGTTCCTAGGAGTCCCAGTCACGGACCAGGACCCCAGTCTGTTAGGCACTGTACAAACACAGAACAAAAAGAGAGTCCCTGCCTCAAAGACCTTACTTGACGGACTTAATTTTTGTTATTACTGACCATATAGGTAGGGATCAAAGTGAGTGGGGGCAGTTCCCCTCCATTGCTAAAATCAGAAGGAGTTTCCCTTCTCCCTGGTCTGGGGGAATCACAGCTCCTCCAGGGCTTCTGCTCCTCCAGGGATGGTGAAGTATGAGAATTTGTCAATCGGGAGATTGAAATGGGAGGAGCCTGGCCCGTTTGTGGAGCAGCAGCAACTCCTGACAGGAGAAAAAAAGATTTCCCAAACCGAGTCCCTCTGTGCCTCTTCTTCACTACAAGAAGATCTTTCCCACCAGCAGCCCCCAACTCCCTCCCCCTCTGGGTGGAAAAACAGTAAATACAGAAGACCCAGATTTTGCAGAAAATCCCCCATTAGTAATGTCCCTAAACTTGTCTAAACTGCAGGAAATTACACCAGATGTTTCAGTATTTCTCCAGGAAGGACCTCCCAAGTTCCCATGTGCTTTTACATCAGTCCAGATTCTCTGTAATGGTCAAGTCTAAAAGACCTATAGCAATGGAAGTGGGGTGTGCTAGTGATGTGTCCTTCACTTCACTCCATGCACAAATGCTCTATCTCTGTGGTTAGCTGGCTATGGGCCTGGTGGGAGTGGAACCTTTTGGGATATATTCTTCTCTTATCTCCATTCTCTTCTCCTTCCTGCATGCTGGCACCATAAGAAGATACCGCACAGTATCTCTGTATGTTGTCTAGACTCATGACAACAGCCACCCATACCGGTGAACCTCCCCATTCTAGTTAAATCGCCTTTTAACTCTGCACAAAATAGATCCAGCATTCTACAACTGCTCACCATGGGATGGACTGAACTTGACTGGACAGGATGCTGTACTCAATGTTCAAGAAAACTTCTAAGATTGGCTAGTTCATTTTATAGTGACTTTTCATATCAAGACTTGTATGAACATTGTAAAAGGTTTTGTTTTTGTTTTTTGCAGGATTTCCAGTTCACCTCTATTGAAGACTGTACTAAACCAGGCAATTCGGAACAAATGATGCATATTTATTATATAAGTGAGCCTGTATTAGAAAATGTGGCATCATTTTTCATCATCATAAAATAGGGACTTTGTGTATAGTACTCACAGTGTGATGGGGAGATTTTCAGCATCTTCTTTAGTGCCTGTCAGAGAGACAGTAAAAGTTGGTTCTACCTGCTTCTCTTGAATTTCATTGATGAAGTGTATCTTGAATTGATAATGGTAAACTGCACAGGAGAAGAAATTGCAAGGTGAGTCATGGTCATACATGCAACATACTCATGTGATAGAATCTCAGGGTTGGAAGGGACCTTAGGAGGTCATCTAGTCCAACCCCCTGCTTAAAGCAGGACCAATCCCCAATTTTTGCCCCAGATCCCTAAATGCCCCCCTCAAGGATTGAACTCACAACCCTGGGTTTAGCAGGCCAATGCTCAAACCACTGAGCTAGCCCTCCCCCCTAGCAGAAGTTTGCAGTTCACAGCAGACACTCGAAAATCATTTCCCTTTTATTTATTTTATTAAATGCATTGGTCACCATTAAAAAGTCAGCAGTTGTCAATCATTGCCAAACAGCATTAGCCAACGGGTTTTTGGGTCCCCACTGCTCCCTTTATAGGGAGTGATGTAGGAGAAATGGGCGGGGGGAGTTTTCTGTGGGAAATCTTTCAGATTTCATAAGATTTAATTCTGAGAATTTCTGATGTGTGTCACACAGAGTAAGCAGGCCGTTCCTGGTCCGACTTCCCTGACTTCTGTACAGCTGTGTAGATAGAAATTCTTTTGTGGACTGGAAAGGGCAGTGGAGTAGTTACATGGATTGAGAACTCTCTTCTGGACGTCGGCCTTGTTCACTGTGATCTGCTGGAACATCTCCCAGCAAAACAGATGACTGTTCTTGATGGCATAATGATACATTGTGCTTAACACGCATCTGTTCACAATATGACTTTGTTCAACACATTGCAATAAGAAATACGTCATTACTGCTTTGAGGTTTGATGGGTTCTAGAAGAAGAGGGTTTGGGAAAGTCTTTGATGCAGTTGTGGAGAAGAGTGGCTGAGGTATCATCAGTGTAAATGTCATATGTAGTTTTCACATGTAGCAAACTGCAGAAAATCATTGTCTGACTGTGTGCACAAATTGTGCCATACAGCTTTGAATGCCCAACTTTGTCTATCCTCTGCCTGGTCAGCCTGTCAGAAGTAATGGTAACAGAAGTAGTTTCATTTACTGGGGAAAAACTATTATCAGCTGATGAAAGCATTCATATAGTAGTGTCTATCAGAGGATTTCTGAGCACGATGACTCTCCGTCTGCCCCCAATACATCGAAAGGCTTTAAATTAAGAAACATAACACTGATGAGTTGTTGGTCTCCCCCATAGCACTGAGCCCTATGGGCAAACACTCCTTCCTTCACCAGGCCCACTCCTCCAGGCTGGGGCTCAGAAGGGGACAGTATAAGCCTGCTTATGTCAGTCTTTTCTTTGGCCTTTCTATGTGGCCCCTATATGCTGCTTGGAGCAGCACCTAGAGCAGGGGTGGGCAAACTTTTTGGCCCAAGGGCCACATCTGGGTATGGAAATTGTATGGCGGGCCATATATGCTCACAAAATTGGGGGTTGGGGTGCAGGAGAGAGTGAGGGTTTCAGTTGGGGGTGCGAATTCTGAGGGGGAGCTGGGGATGAGACGGGGGTGCAGGAGGGTGCTCTGGGTTGGGACCAAGGGGTTTGGAGGGTGGGAGGGATCAGGGCTGGGGTAGGGGTGCAGGCTCCAGGCAGCGCTTACCTCAAGCAGCTCCCAGAAGCAGCAGCATGTCCTACCTCTGGCTCCTACGCAGAGGCTCGGCCAGGTGGTTCTGCGCACTGTTCCGTCTGCAGGCGCTGCCCCTGCAACTCCCATTGGCCATGGTTGCTGGCCAATGGGAGCTCCAGAGGTAGTGTGCAGAGCCCCCTGACTGCCCCTATGCGTAGCGCGAAGGGGGGACATGCCGCTGCTTCTGCGAGCTGCGCGGAGCCCCGGCATGCGCGGAGTGGGGCAACCCTCTGACTCCGCTCCCCGGCTGGAGCGAGGCAAGCCCCAGATCCTGCTCCCCGGCTGGAGCTCGAGGGCTGGATTAAAATGTCTGAAGGGCCGGATGTGGCCCCCGGGCCGTAGTTTGCCAACCCCTGACTTAGAGGCTGAAGAGGTGGATAGAATGGGTCCCTTGGTTGGTTTGGCTAAGTATCCAAACCCATCCATCCACTAAACACCAAATCTATCATTTTTAAATTGGTTTTAACCTACTGACGCTGTATATCAGACCACACTGATCAGACTGCACCTCTTACAAATGCTATGCCCATAACCATGTAAAATTACAGCTGGGCCTGCACTGATCTTGGAGACTTGGGAAGGAGGTGCATGTTATTAAATACTAATATATTTCTGAGTGGTAGCCGTGTTAGTCTGTGTCCGCAAAAAGAACAAGGAGTACTTGTGGCACTTCATCTAGTGGGTTTTAGCCCACAAAAGCTTATGCCCAAATATATTTGTTAGTCTCTAAGGTGCCACAAGTACTCCTTGTTCTTTTAAATATATTTCTACAGAAGCTAAAGGCAAAAACCCTTTCACTGTCCCCACAGGATGAAGGTTGGTTTTTTTCTAGCCATCTGCTGGATAAGACCTGTAACAGATGTCCTGACTAATTTTGGGCATTCATGCCTCCAGGGCACATTTAGCAAGAGTTAGGTGTTTATCCTGCTCTCCTGGTCAAATTACAGATCAGGTAATTACATACTATTACCCAATACTGCCTGATAGTTAGTACGGAAAGGTATTCACTCCCTCTCCTTAAAACTGATGTGTAGCTCACTTGCACAGAATGGCTGCAGTTCAGTGGTAGGTGAGTGACCCCTCTACGTACATACACGCAGTCTGTATAACACATTGATCTTTCAGGATGAAAGGCGCTATTATAAACGTGTTATCTTCTTACAACTGCTATCTTTTTAATGAAACCAGGTCAGCTTTCACTCCAGGACATACTGTCATTAACTTGAAGAATAGAATGTCCAGTTTCATAAAGCAACTAAGATTATGAGGAAGTATAACATTGAGCTTCTTAATTAGTTTCTGTCTGAGTTTTTCACATGATCTTTACAGCATTCTTGGGAAAGTGTTTCAAGATCACTTGATACAGATTCTTACACAGTTGTTGGACTGTTTTGCAGCTACTGTGAAAGAAAACTCTTGTTAAGGCATTGACCTTTTGATATCCCAAAGGTCTTTTTCTTTTCTTTTTTTACATCAGGAATAGTTCCAGGAACTGAAATGCAATATGTCTTTAAAAGTGAAATTCAAGTAAATGGGAACAACTGAGTTAAGGCTCATGGTAAGAAAAGAGTTCCAGATGCCAGTAAGAAAGCAATACCAATGATTTTTTTCTTTTGCCAAGATACATTTGTCAGTAGATGCCTTACCGTAAAAGCAGTGTTTATGCATGGATCTTGAAGGTGAGGTAACCACACTGACCCAAAATAAATTTTTACATTGAAGAACAAGTGAAGAGTGACTGCTTAGGGGCTCCTAAAATTTCAAAATACAGTTTGAGCAGTGTGATGGGACATCTGGCCAGTAAGGGGTTAATAGAGCCCTAGAGAGGCTGCAGCAAAAAAGCAGCTAATAGGAGAGGGGCTGTGAGGAGTGGCCAATCAAGGCCCAGCAGGCCCACATAAAAAGAGCCTCAGGGCAGAGCAGGGCTATAGCTGCCTGAAGCTTGAGGAGGGAGCACTGTGTCTGGAGTAGGCTGCAACCCTGTAGCATCTTGGACAGAGCAATGTAAGCAGGAACCAGGGGAGAAGAGAAGGAGCTCCGGATGGGCTGCTGAGACTGAGGAGGGTGCTGTGGCCACGAGGTAGTGATCTAGGGAAATGTAGCAAGGGCTGAGGCAAAGGAATGCAGTAAGTGACTGCAATTCGGAGGGTCCCTGGGCTGGGACCCAGAGCATAGGCGCCGACTCTGTGGGTGCTCCGGGGCTGGAGCACCCACAGGGAAAAATTGGTGGGTGCTGGCAGCTCCCCGCTAGCCCTCCCCACCCCCCCGCGCCCAACTCACCTCTCTGCTTCGGCCTCTCCGAGTGGACGACAAGCGGAAGCCGCTTTTCCTGGCTCCCTCCAGCTGGTCGGCAGCGCCTCAGGGGAGGGGTATGGGGAGGAGGTGGAGCCAGGCCCTTCGCCTCCTCCCCATACCCCTCTCCCGAGGCACCACCGACCAGCTGGAGGGAGCCAGGAAAAGCGGCTTCCACTTGGCGTCCGGTGGAGCCTCGGAGAGGCCGAGGTGGAGAGGTGAGCTGGGCGCGGGGGCACTGGCGGGGAGCTGCCGAGCCCGGTGGGTGCTCTGCTGCTTCTCCCCTCTCTTCCCCCCCCCCCCCAGCTTGCAAGCTGGGGAGTGGGGGTCGGGGATGCAGTGCACCCAGGGGAGGAGGCGGGGGCAGGGATTTGGGGATGGGGCGGGGCCGGGGGCGCGAGCACCCACTGGCGCTGACTAAAGTCGGCACCTATGACCCAGAGTATTGAGCAGGCCTAGGTCCCTCCCACTCGCCACTGGGGAAGTAGCAGGACAATTGACTGCAGTCACCACTGGGGAAGTGGCTGGACTAGGACCTAAACTCTCCTGGAAGGGGGAAACATGAATAGTCACATGGCTAAAGGACTGAGCTATGAAGAGGATGCAGTAGTTCCTGATGCTGTGAGAGGGGTTGCAGGTGGACTGCGGAGAAGGAGTGATGGGGTGCAGACCACAGATGGGGCAGTGGCCTCGAGCTAATCCCCAGAACGACCAGGAGGAGGCACTTGTCCAGTGGTGAGTGATGTGCTCCATGACAATTAGCTTTCCACATAATAAAAACTAAAATAAAATAGGAAATTCAGAAAATGTCAACTTTTTTTCTGTTTTCATATGGATTAAATCCAATCCAATCTGAGTAGATGAGACAGAGCTGTGCATGTAGCCTCCCCATTTGGAGTAAATGCCATGCATTTTAAACTAGGATTAGAGGAAGGGTTTCCAAAAATCTTTCAAAAGAACCCAAAAATGTGTGACAGTATTACATTGAATTACACATTGAGTACTGGGGACATCATACTGCAAAGTATAAGCAGCAAAATTCAATAGTTCTGTACATAAGCAGAGCTTGTTCTAGGGATGTGCAAACCATGTGGGTGTCCCCTTTCCCTCTGGCAACCTCTTAGCATCCAAAGTGGTGACAATAAATAGCCTATTTCTGAAAAGAGGGGGAAGGACTGAACACATTGTCTCCTTCAGACAATTCTCATATTCTCTTTAACAATATGTGAGATGGTATGGGCCAGATTGGCGCTGGCATATATTGCATCTGTGGAGTCCCAGCTTTTCCCTGCAATTCCCTTGCTGCTGGATGCTCTGTGATGCAGGCAACAGCCCTGAGGACAGAGAAACATTCTCTACTCTGACCTCAGTGCTCTACTCCCTCTTTCTTTTTAGTTCCTGTGAGCTTGGAGCCAGCAGGTGGCAGCAGGAGAAAGGGAAGGAGCTGTCAAGTGGAGGAAAGGGGAGGAGTCTGCTCCTGGCTCCTCCTCCTCCATCCTCCCCAAGCCGCCAGCCATGGCATTTCCTTCCCCTCTCTTACTCTGGCTGCCCCTGACTATCCAATGCCCTGTCACCCCCACACAGCTGTGGGGGTCAGGAATGGGATGGTGTGTGTCAGCCACCTGCAATTAAGTCATAACTATTGTAAGAACTATTTATAGGCAATGACCTGGGCTGGAGGACTCAGTCCTGATTTCCAGAGGTAATCGGATGCCACCAAAAACCTTGGGGGTGATGAAAAGGGGTGTGTTTAACTATTTCAAACTTCCATTCAATGCCCGTCTTCACTACAAAAGCAATTGTGTCAGTGGACATGGTTACAGCACAATAGCCCTGGGACATGGTTAAACCTGATTCTGCCTTGCAGTGTAGATAGGATCTTACTGTGTTTCCAAATCATGCTTATGACTTGGACTATCCAACTTTTAGCATTGTTTGGGAACATGGGGCCCAGCTACACTACAAGATGGGACTGTGTGTTCACTGTGCTGTAACTCAGTGGTTCTTAACCGCTCCCATTCCAGCAATATGGAAAGGGTATGGTAACTTTGAACCCCTGATATCTGTTCCCATCCCCCTTAGAGGTATCAATCCCAAAGCTGAGAACCCATGTTGTAGTTAGTATGTATCCAGGTCCCTTGACAATTTTTATAGTGCAGATAGGCCTCTATTCCATAATTCTCCATCAGACCTATTTCCAAATCCCCCCCCCTCCCAGTAATTGGTGTCATTCTGTATGTGTTTTCTCTCCAAATTCAAACAGTGAACGGTTCTACTGTGCTCCTGACAAAGTGATTTAATGAAGATAACACTAGAATTCCAGTAGCTTCATTTCAGTTCTACAATTCCACCCTATAAAAACCCACACTATTCTGTTCTGTCTTCTGTTTGCAAAGTAATCATTTGTGTGTCTGCTATAGACTAATTACAGATAAAATCTGTACCACAGTCAGAATGGGAGATCTTACTGGTCTCCCTGAGCAATTATGGGGTGGTTTTTTTTTGGCTTGGCTGGCAGCCTGCATATGTTATACCAATTATTTGGTTTAAGTTAGCAATAAGAAAATTCTGCAGATCAGGACCTGAGCAGCTTAGAAGCCACGAATCCACAGTTACTGTGCGATAAGCATGCAACTTGTTTCTCTCATTAAAATATTAAGAGAGCTCTTGATGGAATGGCTGCGGGGAAAAGCCTACTAGGATTCACAACTATCTGGACAAACTGTGTTTCTTTTTTTTTTTTTTTTACCTATTGATTTTAATACTTAGGCAAATGAGTTAACAAGATCCAAAAACCTAGTTAATTCTCTCACTTCATTTTCTAGTTGGGCTCCTTAGCAAGTGTACCTACTCACCTTTGAAAGGCGCATGTGCTCGTGTTTTCAAAAAGAGCCGTCTGTTTCTCTGGATCCTCTCCTTTCTGATGTTGTAGCCCAGGGTGTTGCACCGGTTCTTTCTACAACTGAGGCACATTCCTTTGTCAAAGGTGTGGATATCATTGCACCAGTAGGCCACGCTTTGCTTATCATCATGCAGTAGAGAGTCAATGAACAGATGAACCGACCTCTCGTGTGCACATTTCACTGTCTGAGTGATCCCTGGAAAATATAATCGGAAAACCCTTGACATTCCCGTGCCCCCACTTCCTATGCCAGTTACAAAGCGGTGCAGTAAGCTACCATGTAAATCTTA
This sequence comes from Macrochelys suwanniensis, assembly GCA_033296515.1. Lineage (NCBI taxonomy): Eukaryota > Metazoa > Chordata > Testudines > Chelydridae > Macrochelys > Macrochelys suwanniensis. Next base: position 60,631,838 of record CM065785.1, read on the forward strand.
TTGATCCTTCTCAACTCCTCATATTTACTGCTAAATCCTATCAGTTAAACAATCCCCACAGAGACAATTGTAGAATTCTTAATTCTATCTAGGAGCATTCAAACATTATCTGGCGGAGCTGGCAAACATATCAGGAACTAATGTGTACAAAATGGAACAGATTGTAACCATCCTCTTCTTTAATAAAATTGTTCAGACTACAGGTACCAGAATGCAATGCCCCATCTTGGCTGGTCCATATGGAACGCAGCATGCTGGTATCTGTAGTCTTTTCAGACGTCATTTCATATTAAAGATGACAGCCACTGTGGGCTGCATTGCAGAACGCTGTGCTGCACTTTGGCCGTTCCTGTAATACCTGGCATATCGTATACCTATTTAAGTGACTAACCTCCTTGATTAATCATATTTGCAGCTGTTGTTCAACAGGAACAACATGAATGCATTATTCCCACAGTAAATTGTTGAGAAAGAAGCCTGGCCCTAGGGTACTTATTCTTCATGTTGCTATCAACTGCCTTCAAATTAAAAGTAATTTTTAACAGTCTTTTCCCATAGTATTACAGTTTTAGATCTTCTTTTCCTCCCTGTGTGGTTAATATATACCATGGGAGACTATAAAAACACATCCTCACTCATGAGCTTCCTAATTCATAGCTGCTGAAGCCAGATATGGGCTATCTAATAGCTTTATTTCTTGGTATTGTGAGAAGAGCTGAAAATGTTTTGGAATGCAGTATGCTGGGCAAACTCTACCCTGTTCTGGTGTTTCAGCAAATCATTCTAATTGTCACTCTGCATGAGTGCCTTATCTTCCAGCAGTATATTGCAGCAGTAACAAACTCAATGTAAATGTACAGAGCTACGCTAGTGCAGAGCTTCTATATATAAAACTTAGATTGTTACTTGTTTAATTGGCAATAAGCTCCTAGAGAGAGAGTGAGTTTGTCCACTTTGCAGGGTAGTACCTGAGGGTGGCGAGGGGGGAGATAATTCAGGGAGGTAAGTAGTACAGCACTGAATTGTATTTGATTTTAAATAACTAATTGCACTGTAAATGTGTCTGTCTTAATTAGGGTAAACTCTCCTCTTGCCTCAGTACCCAAAATAAGCATCCTTCCAAATTGGTTGATAGTAGGATGCTTTTGTCCTAATTTTCAGAGGTGCTAAGTGCCCACAGCTCTCACTTAAGTCAATGCAAACTGTGGGTGCTTAGAGCATCTTAAAAACCAGGCAATCAGTTTCTAGCTAAGAAAAGCTCCCTTTTACAGTATGTTGTTTATATTGCGTGATATTTTAGGCTATTTAATTGATATGGATGTGTAAAGTTTCTCAGAGCTGCGGTCAGTCAAACTGCAATGCTTCCTTGACATGACAAAAAGCACTTCTTACCGGTGATTCCATACTGTGCAATGTGATTATACATATGCATGATGTGGCAGCCAGGTTGAAAGGTGCCTCCATTGGGATAAAAGTCAAAATGCGCCACTGGCTGCTTGATCCCTACGCTGAGACCCATGTGCTGTTGAGTAAATGTATGAATTGCATCTACAAAGTTTGCATCATCTGGAGATAAACGGTCTGTTGGTGACATTCCTTCAAACAAAGGACCAGCAGGGTCAAGGCCTACAATAAATGCAAATAATCTGTTTGAGAGTTACAGTAGATTTGTTTTACCAAAAAGAAGTTATGAAATGAATATTATAAAATGGAGAAAAACACACTCTATGACCGCCCAGACTTTGTGATGGCTTGCTGTCTTTATACTAAGAAACAAGACTAGGGACAAAAAGGCCACCAGTATGGGGAACACAACTACACCCAAAGAGTTAAAAGCAAATATAGACACTAACAAACAGTAATTACTACATACACAAGGACACTAGCCTGAAGAGATAGATGTGTTTGTTGTAGACAAGCCGTGTTCACTGCTGCTATGTCTGCTTGGGTGGTGTTTACTTAATTCTGGTTTTTAAATCCTGCAGAGGTCACACATGGCAGAGGCCCTATTGCAGACAGGTGTTCCACATTAAGTTTGACTTTTACCCTACATTTGGGACCTGCTACTTCATAATGTTTGGTTTGTTTATAGAAAGGCTTCTCTGTCTGGTTAGCTATTTTTATTCATAATGATTCTCCACCATCAAATGACTGTACATCAAGGCTAATAATTATTCCTCTTTAGAAAAAATATTCCAGCTTTGGACTGTGTTAGATTTAGTTTATTAAATGCTTTCCCAAGGTGCCTATCACCTTACTTTCTGAGGCCTATTGAAAGAACTGATTTTTTTAATGTCCCATGTACATTTTTAGCTGCTTTTCTGTGTCTAGAGGGCTACTCTGGGCCAGACACTGTTGGGATAGTCTTGCTAATCCCCTTGTCTAATGGGAACAGAATTGACACATGTGTATTAAAAGTAAAGTTGGCTATAATGAATATGTAGCCAATTTTTGTAGATATTTTCCATTCAGTGTCCAGTTAATGGAGATTATTGTTGCAAGCTTATTTCAGTGCTACTGAAGAATATACCTAATTATAATTAGAAATAATGTATTTTAATATATTTTTGTTTCAATGGCTTAATGTACTAAACATGATGTGAATAAACTGAACTAAGGGCTTTGATACCAGCTCGTATACACACGTGTGTATCATGTAAAATTAACTACTTTGCATGCATGAACAGGCCCAAGAACTGGAGGCATATAGCAGTGAATCTAAGATTAGAACTGGGAGTTAAAACTATAGTTGTCTCAGTTTGCCTCATTCCCAGACCAGATTAAAGTCAAATGGTTTCGTTGATAATCTAAACACTGCAGGTGATGTGGACCTCATGTAATATTTCCTTTCTACTTTAAAAAAAATGTCATTATACATTTATTTGGTATGGTGCTCTACATATGTGAATAATCTCATACACTCATTCAAGTTATAGTCATAATTGGTATGACATTACATTACAGTTGGGCCAAAATGCCATTAGTCAGCATAATCAAGTGTAACAGTTAACTTTCATGTTAACTTTAAGCATGTATTAGGGATACTCTAATGATATGGTCCTTGTCAAATATAATCCAGGACTATAATTTTGTCACAAGGGAATTGACTTCAAGTCACCATAAAGAGAGAGGTTCCACATCTGAAAGCACAAGTACAGCTAGACAAGTTCCTTAATATAATTTTCTTTTAAAAGAAAGAAATGATGAAGATATTAGTGGGTGAGAACAATGGAGTCTGAGAGGAGAACAGTTATCGGTCAGGTCAGTGACAAGATGAGGTCACAAATGAGTGGATTAATTTGGTACATTGTCAGGAATGGATAAAAAGATAAAGGTTGAGGTGGGAAGTTAATAGGGAGCATGTGGTCCAACTGTAAGGTCCTTAATTGAGCCCATTAAGATGGGGCTGAACACAGAGGGCATTGTGAGCACGTTCTTACTTGCTCACCCATAAAGGCTATATTGAGGGTTCCTGTTAGGGATGGCCAAACTACTTGGGATAAAATAAGAAACATTCTGAACCTTTGCCTAGAACTTGAACCATACTTGAGTAGAATCCTTTGGTTGATACTTGTGGACCTCTGCACTTCCTTGGTTTGGGCTGAGGCTGGAAGATGGTATACAGTAATATTGCAAGAAAGATTCTTACTGTAATTCTTCCAATTCAGAACACGTAAGTATTGGATATCCTAAGATTCTGTGCTTAGGAGAATTTCAGCCCAGTTTCTACACCAGTGGGAGAAGCTTCCAAACTGAATCTAGTTCCCATTAGAGCATAAAAAATTTTCAATGAGAAATTTGCCTCTTTTTCCAACCGAAACCTAAATAAAAGCTTAAGTGCTAAATTCTGCTTTTGTTGCAAGTGGAGTTCCTATAGCTTTTCTGATGAGGCCTGCTTTTACACCACTAAAGTCAATGGGAATTTTGTCAGAGACTTCAGTGGAAGCAGGATCAAGGCTCTAATTACCATTCCACTACAGAAAATGAGTAACTTCAAGAAAATGTATGTTAGAAGGAGAACGAACCAGCAGTCAAGGCACAACTAGTCCAAAATGGACTATTTCACAGCTCTAAAAATACAACAATTGCATTTTTTATTGTGGGAGCCCTTGCACAGGCATTGGCCAGCCAAGAAAAAGTACAGTGGTTACAGCTAGGAGAAATATTTTCAGAAGGGTGCACTTTGCCTTTAAATATCAAGCATTTGGCAGACTCTAAATGTGCTTCTCTTCCATTTATATCACCACTCATTACAGCTTCTGTCAAAGAAAAAGAATCATGTGGTGAACTGCGAAAATACATTTGGATGCTGTGGTATTCTTTGTACAGATCTGTAGAAGGCTGGCAGTGCCTGAGACACCCCGCCCTGTGAGCAGGTGTTAACCCTTTCCCAGCAATATCCAGTGGGTTCTGCTGGCTCACTGAAGGCAGTGGTTTATTTGACACCTGGTATAAGGGAGATAGGAGCGGTTCTTCAGGAATAGAGACTATAGGGTGTAGAATGAGCAGGCCTGAGGTAGGAATCCTGAGAGCAGTCACCCCTGGGGCAAAGGCATGAGTTGAACTTTATCTTATCTCCTATTCCTTTGTTAAACAGGCAAACCCCAGGAAGGGTTTATGTTTGGACTCTAGATATTGTGTGGACTTTGGTTTTGATCAGGTTGGAGAAGGCAAATAAGCAAGAAGGCTCATAAGTAGGACCCTGTGCAAATCACGTTTGTTTGATTTTTAAAGAAAATTCACCATAGCATAAATGGCAAAGTATTGAATTTCACAGAGTTTGCAGGGAATGAATTGTACAACTGAAATTAATCAATTTTGAGGATGGAATGAATTTTACAACTAATGTTAGTCAATGTCAAGAACTGAATGAATCACATGTAAATGTAGTCAGTTTCAAGGACAAATACTTAAGAGATCACAGGTTGGAGGTATTTTCATGATTTCCATGCCCTCCATGAAATCTTTATTTACACAGGGCCTTACTCATAAGACCTAATAATCAGAAGAATTTTGCCCTAAGATTCACCTTGGGACCTGTAGTGGATGTCCTGCAAACTGTAACATATATGGAGCTTGAGGCTATAGACTACTTTTTGCTCCCTTATAGCGGTGGGCCTGAACAAAACACTGGATTTAAACATATTTGTTTTGGGGATCCAGTTCCAAATGATGGGTGTCTGGCTTACCTCTGTTCAGCACTATATTATACAAAACAACGGGCCTTCCTTTAAAGACATGAATATCTGCAATAATTATATAACTACTAAAATACACCCACAAAGAACAATATCTGCAGATCTTTCAGTTTTTGACCCCACATAAGAGTAAATTTTCACACTTGCATAGTTCCATTGAGTTTATTGGGACTATGCAAGTGTACAAAGTTGCTTACATGTCTAAGTATTTTCAGAATCAGGACCTCAGTGTGTGTGTTTAAAATTTGGAATAATTATATTAGAAAAGGACACCAGTACACGACATGAATTTATTTAGCACCCTGCATCATAGGACTCCCGAAATAAATTAATTACAAGAAAACCTTTGAAAATCCAGTGTAAATATCACTATTATGTACTCACACAATCAGTGAGGATAAGATTGCTCATTTAAAAAAAATTATACTTCTAATGTAAGCTGTAACATAAGGCTGGTAAGTATTAGTACACTTGAGCAGTGAAGCCAGCTGGCTGTTCTATTAAAGTTATAAATATATTTTTACCTGTAATTCTTCCAATCTTGTTTGTGCCACTAATATAACTGCCAGCAAACCCTGAAACATGAGCTCCTAGGCTGTAACCAATTAGATGAACATTGCTTCTGGAAAACTGAACAGATTCCTGGAAGACATCAGCAGCTTGATTTAGGTGCATAAAAAATGAAAAATAAACTGGTAATTGCTGTCTAAGAATTCCCATCGGTTACAACACAAGCCAGTTTGTATTTTGATGCCAATGATCAAATGAGGTGCTGAGGTCACGAAAAGGCATTTACTGGTTTTAACTTCATTTAACTTCCACTGGACATATGTATACTTCAGGAAACTGCCATACAATTAGACACTCTCTGCTCAGGTAGGCCCTGGATAGAAATAGCAGGGGTTTGTTGATCTTCATTAGAAATGTTGCAGGTGTTGTATTATCTGTGTTTGTAGTATTCTGCTTTTCAGTTGCTGGATGTGTATTAAATACAGTGTAAAACAATCCTTTACATATAGGGTCCTGTCACCTCATACTGAGACACTGATGCATATTGCAAGCAAAGTATCACAGCACTTCTCATCAGAAAGGTAAAGTGATACAGCAGTGTCATTTCTTGGACTAATTTGTACAACTGGGTATCTGATCTGAAACTAGGGTGACCAGATAGCAACAGTGAAAAATCGGGACAGGGGGTGGGAGGTAATAGGAGCCTATGTAAGAAAAAGCCCCAAATATCAGGACTGTCCCTATAAAATCGGGACATCTGGTCACCCTATCTCAAACAAGCCTATTGAAGTAGAATGGCCTTGAGCTCGTCACTCTTCCTACTCAATACTGCATATATCTTAGCTCTCTCACTTACACTCTGAGGCACAAGAATCTTCTGAGTTGGAAAGAAAAATGTGGTGTTTGTGTCTCTTACAGAAACATCCAAACCTTTCAGGGTGGACTTTACCTGATGCCATGTTATTCTGCTACGTTTCTCAATCTCCACTAGAGAGAAGTATTTATAGGGAAAATGGTAAATTCTTGTGAAAGGTGATTCTCAGAAATTACACCTGAGAAATCTGAAATTAATAATTTTCTTAACAGATGTTGCTAAACTAGAGATGATGCCTGCTAGACTCCTGGACTAAGAACTCTAAGATTGGCTTTCTTTGTAATTTCAATTAAAACACATACACCTCTGAAATATTTGATACCTCCACTGTGGCCATTTCAGGTGTTCACATCTGGCTCTAAGCAAGTGGACACACAGCAGAAGACACTTCTGGAAGATGGAAAGGAAAATTCTCATTGCTAAGTGGACTGGGGGTACTTTTTGTTGTTGTTTCATTAGTTTCAACACAATTGTGTTTTGTTAGTAATGTTTACTTTATGAACACTTTCTTTCAAGTGAATTTAATCTCCCGCTCAATGGAATGTAAAGCTGTGAAAGGTGACAGCCAGTGTAAATCTTGGGGACACACTAAGGTGACCAGACAGCAAATGTGAAAAATCTGGACGGGGGTAATAGGAGCCTATATAAGAAAGACCCCAAAATCAGGAGTGTCCCTATAAAATTGGGACATCTGGTCACCCTAGGACACACAGCATAAAGGAATCCACCCATGCCACCACAGCAATGGGCCCAGAATCACTTCTTCAGTCCCATGCTGTAGTCAGCCCTTGGTTTGTCTGCTGAGACAGCTAGCAAGTATGATAGTGATTTCTCTGGGAATTGCACTAAGTCCACCCACTTGTCTCATATAGATCACTAACCAGCTATCAAAATATGACTTCAGGTCACTGCCACCATGAGCCCAGTTTGAACAAGAGCAAAGGTTACTTTTAATCTCACAAAGTAGAAGGGTGGCACCAGTTATCTTCCTGCCCTCTGTGGCCTAGTGTCCACTCTCCATAACTGGACGTGAAGAACTCATGACTACTCATAATCCCAGTATCAGAGTGGTAGCCATGTTAGTTTGTATCCACAAAAACAACGAGGAGTCATGCAACTGAAGAGTGGGGGTTTTACCCACAAAAGCTTATGCCCAAATAAACCTGTTAGTCTTTACAGTGCTACCGGACTCATAATCCTGCCATCACTGATGGTAGCTGCTTTGCTCTTCATTAGCGTTTGTTACAAATTTCTCAGTCAGCTTTACAGACTTCTTTTTCCCCCAAAAAGAAAGTTCAGTGTAGACATAGCCACGACTAAAAGGAAGTGGGCTGGTCTACACTACACAGACTTTGCTGATACTGGCATAGTTATACTGGCAGAGACCTTGAGTGTAGATGCAGTGTATGCTGACAGAAGGAGTTTTTCTGTTGGCATAGCTACAACCAGGGCCGGCTCTGGCTTTTTTGCCGCCCCAGGCAAAAAAGCCGCCAGTGGCCCTGGCCGGGGCGCCGGCCCCGCTGGCGCCCCGGCTGGGGCTCCGGCGGGGAGTGCGGCAGGCTCCGCGGCCCTGTTGCCCTGGCCGGGGCTCCGGCGGGGAGGGCGGCAGGCCCCGCTGGCGCCCCAGCCGGGGATCCGATGTGGAGGGCGGCAGGCCCCGCTGGCGCCCCGGCCGGGGCTTTGGTGGGGAGCGCGGCAGGCCTCGCTGGCGCCTCGGCTGGGGCTTTGGTGGGGAGGGCGGCAGGCCCGCCGCCCCGCTCCCCCGCTGGGAGTGCGGCCGGGAAGATTGGGTTTTTTTTTTTTTTTAATTTAAAAAAAAAAACCCAACAACAACCCTTGAGCGCCGCCCCCCCGCAGGTGCCGCCCCAAGCATGTGCTTGGTGGGCTGGTGCCTGGAGCCGGCCCTGGCTACAACACCTCTCCAAATGACATTAGCTCTGCCAATAGAAGCACTCTTCTGTCAGCATAGTTGCATCTACACTGGGGTTTTTGCCAGGGCAGCTGTGTTGGCTAGGCTTGTGTGTGTGGTTTTTCACACCTCAACCAACATAGCTCTGCCGACAAAGCTCTGTAGTGTAGATGTGGCCTGTGACTTCATATTTTCCCTGTGAGGTAGGGAAGCATTATCTCATTTTACATATGGGGAATCCTGGACCAGCTGTGTGTGTGTGTACTAAATAGGGGGCTGCCTAAAGCACCTAATTTTTATGGGTAGCTCTTGTTCTGTCATTCTTCACTCCCCCGTCAGCTGAAATATCATCATGGTGCTCCTCCATCGCCAATGGCAGCAGCAGTAGCTGGTAGCCATCAGACCAATGCAGCTCTGACATGGCTGCCTGCCACAGCCAGGACAGCTTTGAAGCGCATGTCACTTCCTCTGTGAGGGTGCTCTCTCTTTAACTGAGACCAAGCACAGTGGCCAGTGCTGGGAGTCATCGCATTAGCACAGCTCAGGCCTTGCTGCTCCTTCCACAGCAGCTGAGATCACTTTGGGGAGGGTCTGGGGGACCAAAGTGCTTAGTGCCAGCTGTGGAGAACTGAAGCAAAGACTTGTCCAAGGTCACCCCTAGAATCTGTGGCAGAGCTGGGAACTGAAGCCAAAACACCTCAGCCCCTGTCCTGTGAAGCCCATTCTTCTTCCAAATGATGCTCATGCAAAACCAGGCTCTGAAAAGGTGTTGCTCTTTCATTCTGCCCTGTTCCCACTGCCCACCATCAGTTTGAGTGTTTTGAACTTGAGCTTTATTATCCAGTACAGGTCTATAACTCAGACAAACAGCTGCCTGCAGAAGTGCTAACAGAACAAAGAAAATTACAGTAGCATGAAATGATCACATCTCTAAAGTAATATCAAATGTTTTAATAAACAGAAGGCCACTTGCTGTCTCTCTCTTGCACAATAAAATTTTTATGAAGTCATCTTAAAGTTTATGGAAGAAATTTGTTTGTGCGTTGCAATGAAAGACCATAAGTGAGTGAAGCAGATCACATTAACCAACATAACTTCGAACTGAGGTGAAAGCATAAACAAAAGGAGAAAATAGCTCTTGCTCAAAGAAACACATTTTGGTTTGGGGATCTTACCTCCAGCCATTCCAGGAAACCTGCTATCTCTTGCCCTATATTGCGTGTATTCTGTGCTGCTATAGGGTAATGATGATGAGCAAGTGTAAGCCAGTCTGCAATAATCACATTTGTTTGTTTATGCTGAGATTTCAGGGCTGCTACCATCTTCCAGATCCACCCTTCTAACATTCCATCTACCTGTAAAAAAGGATTTGTTGGGGGGGGGGGGGAGGAGAAAAGTACATTTTTTACCAAGTACATTCTTATGCAATTCCTGACAACTAGTTGCATGAAAACCAGAATATGTGGATTATTTAAGGAGGATTATTTAGTAGTCATCAGGTTTTGTATATCATTTCTGAGGATGACGATAAAATGTTTGTATATAGTAGTAAGATCAGAAGGATAAAACAAAGTCAAGAGCCAATATCAAAAGCATTCAACTTTTGGGCCTTTTGACCCGGGCCCTTGACAATGAACAGGTGCCACTGCATTTACTCTCTCTTCCAGGGATAACTGAGTAATTTCTCAGATTTCATTTTAGAGCAGCTAACCTCCAAAAATCCTAGGTACAGGGCAAGGGGTAGGTGTGGTGGTGAAAGATTGCTGGGCATCTAGATTTCCAGACTTCTGATTTTCTAGACGATTCCATCAATCATTTCAAAATCTGTCCTGACCCATTTTTGTTCTTGTTGTGCGCATTATTTCTCTCTCTCTCTCTCTTTTTTTAAAGGTCTGATCATGAGGCCCGTATTCACATAGGGAGTCCCATTTAATTCAATGGGCCATAAATTCCTAATGCTTTTTTGGTTGTAATAATCCTTAGTTTCTATCAAATTTAATAGTCACATTTTCTAATTGCTAAAGCTGTCAGAATTAAGTTAAACTAATTGAATACATTTCCTTTGCTGGGGCACTTATAGGTTTCTAAATCTCTTCTCCACTGAGCCTCTAACAGAGTTTGAGAATCCATGTTTAAATTTGGCTTAAGCACTGAGTTCCAACTCAGGGCCTGATCCCTCTCATGCTGAAGTTAAGACATTTTGTCACTGACTTGGGTGGGAATAGGATCAGGCCCGTGGTTTGCTCAACGAGGTCAGTGTTTGAATAAGGTCCCCCAGTTTGGTTAAAGACGCAGGGAAAAATGTTGGCTCCACTGAAGTTAATGGGAGTTTTGCCATTGACCTCAATGAAGCCAAGATTTCAACCTCATTGTAGATGGGGTCCAAATAAAAGCTCTTGAATTTACATGTCTATACCTGATGGGGGAACTTCACTTGAGTTTTACAAAACTGGAACGGTTGACCAGGTTAAGGAACAAGTTGAAACCCTGGTTCACTGTGTCCAAACTTCTGATATGGTATTCCTCTTCCGATTTCCAACTGCATCGTCATTTTCCACTTTGTTACAAAAAGCCCAATGGGAATTTGGAAGAGAGTTATTTCTCTTTTATTCCCTTACATTTTTGTTTGGGGTCCTTTACTGAAATAATTTTAGTGGTACATTCTCCATCCCTGTTCATCTGTAACTCCTACTAATGCCAACAGGTATTTCATCCATTGCTCGGGCGCAATGTCCTATAAAGTTTTCTGTGATAAAAGATTTGCTCAGACAGTTTTGTCCACCTTTGCTAGTAAGTGCGGCTTCTATAAGATTCTGCTTTGAATGTCTGTTAAATGAACATTTTTTTAACTGAAGAGCTGATCAAAATTCACTGCAGACTAGAACGGCTGTTTGAACTGGCTTTTTACTTTTTTTTAACTTGGAACCAGTTCAGTGGTTATTTATTGCTGTTCAAGGCTTCGTTTTCAGCTGAAAGTGTTTATAGAGAATTTCTCTCAAGGTGTGTGTGAAAGAGATGTGGGGAGATTTTGAGCACTTCTTTTCAATAACAATCTGTAAATATCTGTTAGCAAATAGAAGAGAAATGAAATCAGTACTCGAGCCTTTAGAGACATAGCACATTAATTCAGCTACTTGTTCAGACTCTACTGGCTTTAAACCAGGGAATATGAAAATAATCTCTAACACGGGTCTCCTCTATGATAGGTTGATATTCTGTCTCAGAATTCAATGGGAGTAACAGACGCTGGACTATTTCAAGATATGTTTCCTACTAAGGAAATATGCAGTCATTCTTTTCCTAACCTTTCCTTGGAAGATACTTTGGTAGTAACATAATAAGAACGGAAGTAGGTCAGATCAGATGCATCTTGAATTAAAAAGAAAATAATGTGAAGTTCATACCGACCATCCATGGACTATCATCACCAGAGGAAGAGAGGCATTGAAACTGCATTTGTCAAGAGTTTCCAACTGATCAAACAAAATCAGACAGCCTTCTTCAGTTGTGTCTGTATAGAGTCGAAATTTGGTTGCTGAGCTGTCTTGATTTTTCTTTATTCTAATGTGCTGGTGCTGTGACCCCAATGCCTCTGAAATGAAATGGATATAACACACCTAATAACAAGGAATACAAAACCAGCAAAGACTATGTATGCAGCACAGCTTAATACATGGATGAATAAAGTTATTTTTTTAAAAAATACACTTCTATTGAGTGAAATGCTGCATAACACAATCTGTTAATAACTAGGCATAAGCTGCAAAGCTTGATCAAAAGCTGACCTTTTTCAAAGTTTGATGCTGTTTGAATCTGGGGTTTGGTTTGAGCCTGTCTCTCTCAATAACTGAAATTACACAGGAAATATGGGCCTTATAATTATGGTGCATGATACAATATCTACCATAAGGATAAGGTACAGTTGTTGTGACTCTACAACATTATTACATGCATAGCCAATAACATAGTAACTCTGCAGGGGACATATAACTAATGTGTAATGTGCTAGTAGATGCAAAGCAAGTAGCATTATACTAAAGCAACCATTTAATACAAACATATAATTCTGTTTTGGGTGACCTGTGAAGCCATTAGAGCAGATCTCAAGTGATTTGTCTCTAGAAAGTCAAGATAAAAATTCCTTGTATAGGCTGTGGTACATGTACTTTCTGAGAACATACCCTTGTAGGAAATATAGGAGAATAGTCTCAAAGCACCTAAGTGACTTAGGCTCCTCCATCCCAGTTTCAAAAGAGATTTAGGAGCCTAACTGCCTGAGTCTCTCTTGAAAATGGGACTTGGGGTAAAATTTTCAAAAGCCCCTTTCACATTCGGTGTCACTTTACAATAGAATATTTCCATTACAAGACCATTGCATATGTGATGAGCAGTTCAGGTCCTTATGGGACCTCGAAGGAGCAACAGTCCTGGTTGTGATGTTTCCCTAATAAAGGGAAGACGCATCCCTCTTCATTAGGCATTTGTACCAGGAAGGTTCCAGGGGATGCTTAAATCCAGGCAAACTCCACTCCCAGCTGCAGGAAGATCAGAGGACAGCTGGATCCTACTGAATCATTTAAGGTAGGTGCAATTTTTTTTGCATTAAAAGGACTTGCAAAGAATGTCATGTCCGACCCTCCCCATCTCAGTGGGGGGAGGAGAGATGTTAGTTGGATCAGCAGGTATGATGCACAGCTCCCACAAGGGAAAGGCAGGGGATGAATCATAAAATTGTAGGACTGGAAGGGACCTCAAGAGGTTGTCCAGTCCAGTCCCCTGCACTCAAGGGCGCTCTCCTGCACCCCTGCAGGACTAAGTATTATCTAGACCATCCCTGACAGGTGTTTGTTTAACCTGCTCTTTAAAATCTCCAATGACAGAAATTCTATAACTGCCCTAGGCAATTTATTCCAGTGCTTAACCACCTTGACAGTTAGAAAGTTTTTCCAAATGTCCAGCCTAAACCACCCTTGCTGCAATTTAAGCCCATTGCTTCTTGTCCTATCCTTAAGAGGTTAAGGAGAACCATTTTTCTCCCTCCTCTTCGTAACAACCTTTTATGTCCTTGGAAACTGTTATCATGTCCCCTCTCAGTCTTCTCTTTTTCAGACTAAACAAACCTTTTTTTTTTTCAATCCTCCCTCATAGGTCATGTTTTCTAGACCTTTTATCATTTTTGTTGCTCTTCTCTGGACTTTCTCCAATTTGTCCACGTCTTTCCTGAAATGTGACACCCAGAACTGGACACAATACTCCAGTTGAGGCCTAATCATGAGCAAATGCCTGAAAATATCAGAGCTGGGCCCCTCCTACCTTGGTTTCGCTGTCTCCTATTGGCCAGCCAGGGTGGAGCTGAGGAGCTATTTGGCCCTTATGCTTCTCCCTTCCATCAATTTAAACCCTTCTTGTGCATTTGGGGGCCCCTTTCATCTTTAGCTGCCCGGTACTTCCTCCTTGTTGTTGTAGTATAGTGAGCTATCAGGATGCCGTGGGTCTTACCAATCTCCTGTTTTTGGTGTCAGAAAGGAATTTTTCTTGTTGGGCCAGATTGGTGGAGGCTGTGTTTATTTTACTTATTTATTTATTTTCTGCCTTCCTGAGCCCATCGTGGTGGTCCAGTTAGGTTAAAAAGGGTACGAATTGGAAGTTTAATATTAGGAGATTTCTAGGAACTAAACATTCATTAGAGCTTATGTCCACTGTCCATCATGGGATAAAGGCTAAGAGAAGTAAATGAGACTTGGGATTTTGCTGATGGACCCTTGTGCTTGTAGGAAGAAGGGGAACCCTTCACAGACTGAGGTCTCATTGGTATCCTTTATCCCTGCTCCCTTGTGCATGGGCAGTTTCAAAAAGAAGCTGAGTCCTGGGATAGGCTGAAGAGGGGAAGGCTCCTTTGGATAAGAATCTGGGTTGGTTTGAGAATTCACATTCAGTAAAGTGCTTTTAGGTTCTTGGATGAAAGCTGCTTAATACATGCAAAATATACTGTTGTGTTAGAAATGTTTCTGTGTGTAGTTCATCTCCCAAAAGTGAGCATTATTAAAGTGATGTTTGAGACTATCAGTGCTCATGACTTTTATGCCTATGGACATTTTTCAGAAACCATGTTGTCTTGACACACTGTACTTTCTCTAGAATACATCCATCTCTGATGTTCTAGTTATAAATGTAACCACAGGTTCTGATGACACTGAGTCAATTCAATACATTGCGAGAGGCTTTTGATAAATGTACCGCGTTGGCTCTTATTCTGGAAGCGTGCATAGCAATGGCACTACTCATACAATATTTTATATTGGGCTTTTATATTTTATATATGGGCTTTTATATTACACGATGCATAGAGAAATCAGATGTGAACGATGTGCTGCCTTTAGATCAGACTACCTTTTGTTTTTTGTAACATTGTTAATCTTGTTATAAGCATTATTCATTACATTACATTTTAGCAATCTAAAATTTGATACAAATAATATATTCTAATTGGCTGTCAAGCTAATGATGTCTTTGGCATAGCAGTAAAGCTCCCAAAACTGCATTACTGTAGTTATAAGCTGCTGTCTCTTTCTGTCATTAATTACCATATATTCCCTTTTGTAACAGCAAGTCATGCCAGACAGTGTAGTATGTTTCACAGGTAAGAAAATCCAATCCAGCCATTTAAAGGGGGCTAGAGTTAATAAAGCTGCAGTGTTAACCCTTTGCTAACTGTTGTAACATTCAGCTTCAGTAATGCAGTATGCCATATTTTTCTTTAAAAATCAATTTGACCATTATAGCTATTTAGAACTTAGCTTGATCATTTCTTTTTCACAGCATACAGTCATGAGTTGCTGAATTTGTATCTGGGGCCTTTGGTTTCAGAAAAGAGCAGTATTAGGAAAAGATAAAGCCACAGCAAACCAGGGGGACAGTTTAAAGAAGCAGATATGCTTAACCATGGACTCACTGTAAGGAGCTGTGAATATTACCCACACCAAGGCATAAAATGTATTGCATTCTTAGTAAATGAGAAGAACACTTAAAAATCTAGTGAAGATAATAAAATGGACACCCTTACTTTGTTTTTTTCCCTCTTACATTTTCTTGCAACACTTTTGCTCCCTGACTGAATTCCTGCTAGTTACTATGCAGTGGGACTTTGCCTTTCTGCATTTTATACATGACATATGTATTTTTGATGTTGCTCAGTAATAAATAACTATATTGGGGTTTTTGTATAAAGGTGGTGGTTGTGATGTGAGCTTTTGGTTTGGTGGTAGGTCTGGGAGGAAGAACTTATGAATAAGTTCTAAACTGGATTTTTGACTGTTCAAGGTGAAAGGTTTCAACAGAGTCTGCTGTGTTCTGAGACAAAGGAGTCCCTCAATCATGGGTAGTGGGTATAATAGGCAGGGGGCAGGGCCATGGTCCAGGCACTGGTGGCCTCCCCACTTCCATGGAGCTTCCGGCGCTCAGGTCCAGCCTCCCCAAATGCGGGAGTCACATGCGGCCCATGGCCTCAATCTGTTAATGCACATAATGTTTTCAAGAGAAAAACAGTGTATGAAATGTTGAGCTTCCATAGTGGACTCTGTCGCTGTAGTTTTTCTAGAAGCTAGTCAATATAATTGCAAAGTTCCATAGTGCATTTATATTTTCAAAATAAAAAGGCTCAAAAATCCAGTGCTAATCAGGACTAAGAATTTTAAGACACACTTGGAAGATCTGTTACAGAGAATTGAGAGCAAGATCAGCTCAAAATGTGTTATGCTGTACATGAAAAGAAATATGTACATAAAACAAAGGCCACTTCCTTGGGAGCTGACAAATTCAATTTCAGGGTTTTCCTCCATAGGAAATATCTCTTACTCAAGTAAGTGAGATCCAGAGCTATAATTGTGATTCTATAAGTGCAAACCTAATATGAGACTAACTCCTTCCAGAGAAGGCTGTGCAAGGTGGCCACATCCATCTCCCTTGACACTAATAGTCTAGGTTCCTGCAAAGCAGCATGGTGACCATTTGCAGGAAATGCCATTATGGCTTCCTTATGTGCTGCAGAGTTACAGGATGTTTTGTCTTTTCTTCCTTGGTCCCTATTAATGCTGATTTTGTGACACCTACAAGAGGCTGTAGCAGAGCGTTGGCCTGTAAGAACAGGAGTCTCTGGGAGTTGTAGCCTTCGACAGGGTACATGATTAAGTGTTGTGTGACGGCTATAAAGAAATGATCCTGATCAGTCTTTGTAAATTTAGAGTTAAGGTACAGTTCTGATGGAAAGTCCCTCCATGGGGACCTAGCAGGAGGCCTCGGCGATACCGTTCCCCTTAGGCAGCCCTTTCCAGGATACTTTCTGTTCCTCCTCACTTGCTGAAAGCCAGAAAGGCCTGGCCTTTGTTGGTTGCTGCAGTAGTCAGTTGTGGTGTTTTGATTCTGTCATAGAAATACTCAAGTTAATAAAGCCAAAGACCCGAGTTTCAAATTCTGAGTACTTCCATGCTTGGATGGCTAGTTGAGAGTCACTGACCTTCTGCACCTCTGAAAATCAGCCACCCAAATACTCAGGCCCCCAGTATTAGTAGATACTTAAAATTTGACTCAAGCCACTGAGGAGTAGCAGCTTGCGACCTGGGCCATGGGGAGGCCTAGCATAGACTAGTGGACTGGGGCACACCATAGAACCCTTCACAGTCAACCTGTGGAACTCATTGCATCTGTTGTGAAGGCCAAAACTATAACTGGGTTCAAAAAACAATTAGCTAAGTTAATGGAGGATAGGTCCACCAATGGTTATTAACCAGGATGGTCAGGGAGGCAACCCCAATCCCAGCTATAAATCTATCTATCTATCTATCTATCTATCTATGTCTATCATGGAACAAGGGTTAATGAGATGGATGCATTCTGAGTGCTTTAGTTTCACAAATTGATCTTTCAGAGCTTTTCTTGATAGAAATTTTGTCAGTGTTCCTGCTGTTTATCTAAAACCCTATTCACAAGCCTCTTTTCACTTTGAAGTGTCTGTCAACCCCCCCCAAACTGTACACTTTCAAAGCATAATCTGCTGATGCTGACACAAAATGGCATGATGTAATGTAGAAAATTAGAGCTAATGTTCAGTTGAACTCTTAAATCAGAGTTTAAGTAATAATGAGCTTAAAGAAGTGTTGGTGAGAGAGAGAAGCTTTTGAGTTTACAGAGTGCTCTTCAGGTGTGTGTAAGCGCAAAAGCTTGTCTTTCCCACCAACAGACGTTGGTCAGCGTGAGGTGGTAAAGAGTCTTCTTTTCCCCTCAAAAAGAAGCTGGCCGAAGCCCAGGGCAAAGTATGGAAATCTAGTAGTAAAGTCAGGAAAAAACCAAACCACCACCCATGGAAAGGGTGTGTGGGAAAAGAAAACAGTGGTAAGTGGCAGCCCATGCCTGGGAGGAGCAATAGGAGCTGCCTCCCTTCCTTATGGGAGAGTAATTCGGCCAATATGACCATGATGGGCCCAATCAGGCTGGGAGGGAGGAAAGTAAAGGTGGCCTCCTGCTCTACCCAAGCACAAGATTACCAATCGGGGTAGAAGGGCACCATCGCTCTGGTCCACTCCAGCGGGGCACTTAGGGCCATGTCTTTCCTTTTCCAGTTCAGCCAAAGCTCTCCTGGCAAACTGAAAGTGCGTGGGAGGGAAGTGAGGCCTGCAGCTCTTCTGCATCTCTGAAAATGGGCAACCACTGCAGTCGGAGACACTAGACACTAGTAAGCTGGCATTCCTACAACCAAATTAGGTATGGAATAAAAATGCTCTGGAGTTTCTTTGAATGGGAAAATTATTAGAAGAAAGGTTAAGTTGGTTTTGAAAATGTGGAGCCACAGCACAGTTATTTCTTGCGTGTCATTTACTTTCCAGATTATTATGATTTAAATGGCACTAGACATATACCTAAGATAGGCCAGCCAAAGTGCACTCAAATTACTGTGTGCAGTCAACATCAGGGCTCCAGATGGTGCAACATTTTCTTTTCATTCCAACATTCAACACTCCCCAGCTTTGGTCAACAGGTTCTATCTACTCCTTGTCCTTTGGGGGGAAATACAACAGGAAGAATTGTGACATCATCTTGGGAACTGGAAGGAGTCAAACCAATGCAGTCCTCTCAGCTTGTTTTTCAAGGACTAACAGTAGCTGGTGTTTGCTATGGAGGTAGAATACTGTATGTGTGCACTGAAAGATGATTGGTGAAAGTAAAGGGGTCTGGGCAATTAGCATGAACAAGTAGAATTCTATGAATGGAGATAACAGGACTGAGAGGTGCAAGCCACAGACAAGCAGGGTCTTGAAATTCAATCAGGAACGAAGATCATGGCACAAGGCAAAAATTGAAATTGGCGATGTATGGATTTAATGGGCTGGGATACGGCAAGGCTGTATTGGTGGCATTAGTGGTCCATGGTGACTGAAGAGTGATTACATTTAGGCTGATAATAGGAGATTTTTGAGCCAATTCCTATGCTTCTCCTGAACAGTCAATGAAACTGTTAATACGAAAGAGAGTGTGTGTGTTACTTTTTACAAAAATAGCATAGTAGTGCATATCCTGGGTGACCAGGGGTGTGGCTGTCTCTTGTGTTTCCCTTTGTGAATTCTTTACCTTTGAAGCATGAGGGATATTTTTTTCTCTGAAAGTTAGAATCCTCCCCACGTCTGCCTGGAGGTGAACATCTACTTCATTCCAGAGGAATGATTTTTGTATTGGCTAATAAGAAACAACCTGTCCTCCCCAAACCTTTCCCTGTTGCAGGAGTTCAGCTGCACCACTGTAGGTGGGCACCTTCTGAGACCTCCAACAAAAAATCCCCTCACACTGCAGGGAAACACAGGAAATATGTCTGTGAGATATATATCACAATCTGCTCTATGTTATATATGATCTGTACTGGACCTAGCAGGTCTGTGATCTGTATCTAATGAACTTTTTTCAACATGAAAAAGGACCAAAGATTCTGGCTGTAGATACAATTAGTAGCCACTAGACAAAGATCCTTATCCTTACCCTGCCCTAGTATGTTCTAGACAAAATCATTTTTTTAATAAGGCACAAAATATAATGGGAGAACTGGAATGTGCACACGTGTTAGCAAGAACTTTAGACCTATCCACTAGGTGTCCAAATTTGATTAGAACAGAAACTATTGAACTACCTTCCACAGAAAGAACAATTGGAAGAAATACCCAACACTGATATCACTGAAGATGCAAGTCAGTAGAACAAACAGCTGTAAATAATATTCAGGTTAAGCACAACTGCTCTTTTCTTTATTAAGTACAATTTGTTTGATCTGTGGTTTAAACAGGGCCGGATTAACTCTCCTGTGGGCCTGGCACTATTAGATTTTGTGGGGCCCCTGGGGGTTTGGAGTGGGGGAGTGGGCTCAGGGCTGGGGCAGGGGATTGGGGTGCAGGCTCCAGCCGGGACGCGCTTACCTCGAGCAGCTCCCGGTTGGCAGCGCAGCAGGGCTACGGCAGGATCCCTGCCTGCCCTGGCTCCATGCTGCTCTGCTCCTTGAGGTGGCCAGCATGTCTGGCCCCTAGGCAGAGGGGCCAGGCCACTCTTTACGGTACACACTGCTCGTGCCTGTGCAGCGCCCATTGGCCATGGTCTCCGGCCAATGGGAGCTGTGGAGCTGGTGCTGTGGGCAGGGGCAGCACGCAGAGATTCCCTGAATCAGCAAGCTGGCGCTTGCAGCTCCAGGCCTGGCCAGGGGTGTGGGCGGGGTGGGGGGTGCCTGAGGCTCGGGGACCAGTGTCTGGCCCGGGGCACGGAAACTTGCCATGGGCCTAATGACAAGAAGCAGTGGGCCGAATCCAGCCTGCAGGTCTTCGGGGCCCCTCTTAGCCCGAGGCCCTGGGCTGCAGCCCCCTAAAGCCTCTGTATTAATCCGTCCCTGGGTTTAAAACATAAGTGACTGCATGCCACCTGCAAACGTTTCTTATTTCCAGGATAACTGATCAGAAATCTTCATCACCTGTTTATTACGATACCATAGTCATATTCCTGTTCATGCTGTTTATTCAGAACTGCCTTCTCCTGTAAGTGTTCAGGCTGGTGACCAAGGGAGATGTGAACTGCCAATGCCTAAGTGTGTCTCAAATGACAGTATTTGAGGATTCTGAGAATATAAAAAGACCAGCAAAAGCCTTTCTAGCAGATCTTTCAAGAGATGAGTATGAACATAGGCTCAGTGCTGTGATAGTTTAGCTCCCATGTGCTGTTGTCTAGTCTGAAACATCTCCCTTACATCTTCACATATGAGTCAAATACTGTGTTTGTTTCCAGGTTTTCAAAGAGGAAGCAGCACATGCAGCATAACCTGTATGTCAAGAAACAGAAATGAACAGATTCTCCTTCTGCTTTGCTCTAAACGCTATGTTAATTGTCTCTCCTCTTGCCAAATCCACATTGCTTCCCTCATTAGTTTTAAATACTGTGTTGGCTCAAAAACCAGCCAAACAGACATTTATTTTCTGGTGCTTGTGCTTTGTTCTTAATCTTTCTCTTCCCCTATTAAACTCCCTTTTGTTGTGTAAAACTTCAATGTAATCTTTTTTCCAAGTATGTTTACTTTATGTGGAGCCAAGCGTAGCAGCAGTAACAGTCTAAAAGATGGGCAAAGACTGAAACACGAAAGCCAACAAAGTTGTGGGTCAACCCTTTTTCACATTCAGTAAAAATCAAAACCTTATGGAAGGAGACTGAGTCTCAAAAGCTTGAGGCCTTTTTTCCTTTTCTAGTTAATATAAATACCAACTTTGCACTTCTTTAGCATCTTTCATCTTAAAGCAATTTAAAAACATCAGTTAGTCCTCTCAGTACCACAGTATGATTACACAATCACAAGTGGTAATTATCCTCAGCAGATGGGGAAACTGAGAGGCAGAGAGTCCTCGGACAGAGTCTGGATTAGAACCTATGTCTCCCGACTTCCACTTTATACTCTCTGAAAAGGAGACAGTGTAGATTATTCTTATATAAAGAAATTTAGGATGATGTACCACCCCGGAAAGGACTAAGCATCTTTCATTAGTTACTAAGTAACAGGGTTTTCCTCATGGTATGTTCATCTAGGGTATATGGACCCTTAAATGTGAGACCTTAAATGGGATTTATATGGTGCATGGACTTTGTGTTGGCCCACTGCATAAGGGTGAACTTGCCCTAGTCAGCGTGTTCTGATGATTTTAATGCTTCTGCCTTGAAGAGTGTGCTGTCAGTCACAGTAATATAGCCAATGTAGGTTTAGTTACTGGTTTAGAGGAGACCCCATCTTCATAAAATAGGGTGAATTAATCCCTCTAAATACACACACTTGTTCTGTTTAACCTTCTGAACTCTTAAATAATGTTTTTTCAAGTACATGAGGGATTGCCCAGTATTCTACTGTATGAAAGCAATTGTTAAATTGAAATCAATACCCTATGAATTTCACTTGACCTATCCCGAATTCTACTTGCAGCAATACTGGGAAATAAAAAGAAGTCTTGCCAGAAATTCTTAGGACTAGTATGTTCCACAAATGTCAAACTCAACAAACATTCATTTAAAGACGTAAGTAAAAGGGAAGTAATGATTCTTTCCCCACTTATTTAAACAAAACTCCCACAGGAAATAAATTCTTATTGAAGTTGATCAGATTTAGAACTGGGCAAATACTGCAAAAAGTATTCATGGACACTTGTTCAAATACAGACTGTGAATATACTCTGACTGTATGTGCCCCTTTTTATTTATGTTCTGCAAACATTCATCCCAATGATTTTTCCCCCTTTACAGGAATATTCACTGAAAATATTTGTATGAAAATGTGTGACTAAATTTTTTAGCCAAGATACATGCCAAAAGTGTGCAGATGCCCATCTTGAGCTCTCATTTCCCTTCTGCTTTTAAGAACATGTATAAGGTTGAAATACACTTTTCATAGTTTCTACTGCTATTACTATAGCTCCTATGAGCCCTACTCACAGACCAGGACCCTATAGTGGTAGGTGCTGTACAGACAGAACAAAGACAGTCCCTACCCCAAGAAGCTTACGATCTAAATATAAGACAAGAGACAACAGATGACTATAAATGGACAGGTGAGTAGAAATGAACAATGAGACAATAGATTGGTCACTGTGATCTACAGTGGTCTCTGCGCAACAACCGAGTCAAACAATTTTGAATAAGGAACAATTTAGTAAAATCAAAGTTTGTTCATGGATAATTTGAAAAAAGATGGCTAAGTTTGTTGAATTATTTGTTATGAATAGTCAACCCATCTCTACATAAGAAATGTAGGAGCCAGGAAGGAAATGTTGATCCGAGGATTCAAACTGTGTGTATATCTTGTATAATCAACTAAGTCAGAACATTATGATTTCTTTCTCTTTCTTTTCTTTTTCTCCTCTTCTTCTTATATATTCTTGCAAAAGATAGGGAGAAAATTGCATAGCTGTATGGCTGCCATATCCGTTTCACTTTACAGCAGGGCTATAATGACAGGGCAAAATTTGAAAAGAGGACAGTTTTGCAAAGGATGTGACTATTTTTTTTTGATTCTGTTTAAAGATATCTGTGCTAGAAATAGAAGTGTTCTTCCTCCTCACATCCCCGCTTTTTCTTTCTGCATGATCTTGCAGTGAAGTGACAATCTAGCCTGATGACAACTTGCCATGGAAATGGCTGAGATGTCACAATTTCATTGTAACTTCTGAACCGCAGTATTAGGTAGAAGGAGAAGAGGGATCATAAAGTATATGAAATATGACCATGTATTTGAAATTTAGCTAAAATAGTGAGACTGTCTATGAGAAGGCAAGGTAGAAATATGCCTGGATTGTTCTACAGAAGTTCTCCAGTGTGAAATTTGCTCTTTAAGGGAGGTGAAATTCACCCATCAGAGTAACAACCATGGAAGGCCTTCCAACCTACTGGCATTATAATAGCTTTGTTGCATGGCATTGAAGATGGGTGGCTCTGGAGTGGAGCCATGCATGTGGTAAAGCTACAGGGAATTAAGCTGATGTCTTTGGAAGTTTCCAGAAAGCCAGATGTTTCACTCTAAGATAAATAACTTAGTGACCGAGTATATTAAATTGTTGCAGTTCCAAGAGAATTGGATTTTAGTAGAAACGGTGCTAAAAATATTGAAGTACATATTTCCCATGGAACCTTCATTTGCTAGTACTTTCCCTTGCTTTTCTGGTTTTGCCTTCTCTTCTTTCTAGTGTTCCTGTTTTGTTTTTGTTTTTTCCTTACCTTTCATCCAACCCTTTGAATTTTTTAAAACTTTATTTTGTTTTTTCTGTTTTAGTCTGGAAGAATTAGTAAGGCAAAAATAGCTGCCTGGGAAGTCCTGGTTTTGAAGCAGATAGTGGCTGTTTGCTTTGAGAGTCACTAAGTGTGTTCATCTAAACAACAATTTAATGTGTTCACTGATTTCAGATCAAAGGGCCCAGAAGGTTTTGGGCATGTCCTAAATTTTCTCCAGGGTCATCTCTTACAGTGGGTGCCTGATAAACAAGAGATGATCCAAAGCATTTATTTCTGCAACAAATTCTTGTAAATGGTATGCATTGCAGGTTCTGTCTGTTCATGTATTGTGTTTAGAAAGAAAGCTTCTTAGCAAAAATGACTTGGAATTAAAGAACATTCCAGCCCCATTAAGACCAAGTTAAATACATCTCCTGCTTATTTACCTTAGACTGAATTAATGTAGATTCTCTATACTATACACTTATTAGGTGTTTTCTTTTTCATTAATCTCCTGTCATAATTTTGTTCTGAATTTATAGATATCAAACACTCCAGCTATAATCTGTAAAGATCTTTCACATAAAATATTGCAGGAAGAGATTTATGGTGGTGTGATATAAAGGGTTTTTTAGCTTAAGTTGAGGATGATGCATTATTTAAAATTGGCAAAGCTGTTAGTGAGTTATGCAGGCAGTCCAAAATGAATGCTGAGAAAACCTTTGTACCACACCTTTGTCCTATATTCTCTATACTGTATGCCACTAGCATTACAGAAAAACTATTTTAGGGAGTTTAAAACTCTTTTTTATGAGGATTTTTCATCGCTTTCCCTGTAAAGCCAGATCACCTTAGTTACCATGACCCCAGCTGTATAATAGGATGAAGCAAATTATATTTTAAGTCATGATAAGGTGCATTAACTTGGGCAGCTAGTAGTAAATGATGTGTGTCCCATTGGAAGCTATAAATCTCAATTTCCAAAGGTATAAAGCTGTCTTTTTGTAGCACTACAGGCTCATAGAATATTGGACTTTTAACCCGTTGTTGCTCTAGCACTGTGTTTTCCTTGCTCTGGCAGGGTTAATAGTTTGGGGAGAATTCCACATTTGGGGAGTGGAGAGAGAGAATCATTTTTCTGGCACGTTGCTTAAAAAATGGCAGCTCTTTGAAGTTGCTTAGAGTTTGGAATATTGAAAGTAAGTGTCAATGTAGATGGGTCAGTGGGCAGTGCCAGTGATGAGGTGGTCGAAGTTGCTTGATAAACGGTAAACCATGTGATACTCTATGTTGTACGGCTTTGCAATTTGTCATATGGTTATCACCACCCCGGGAGTGGGTATGTATGTGTAGTTTATATAGTTATAGATGTAGATAAAAAGTGTGTGGGTATATTATATATATATTTGTATAAGTTTGTGATGTACATATTTGTGTATATAATATTTTTTTCTATGCAATTACAGCACATAATATGAATGAAGTTTGGAATTAGAGGTTGCTGGTGTTTGTTTAATATGCAAGGAGCATGTACATAAAATGTCAGTGAGTGGTTTTTTAAAATTTCATTGCACATCCATGCATCACTGAGTATTTCTTTAGGCCCTGACTATGGTATTTAATGCAGATGAAGACTCTACAAACAGAACATCTGCACTAATTTTGGAAAGCCTTGAATAGACTTGTGCTTGCAGAGTGATTCAGCTGGTTTCTCCCTGATATGATGTTGTCTGTGAGACTGATTCAGCCTGGGATAAGAAGTTCGCCCAGCAGCTGCAGCAAAGGAATCTTCACAACTAAAATTACATGGGGTCAGATCTCCCGGGTGGGTCCTGTAACTCTTTCTTGTGGATCTGAACACTCCTTCTCCCTGGGTGTCTCTGAATGTGAATCCTGTTGGTGTTTCATAGAGATGTCACTTTTTTCTCCAGTGTGTGCTTATTTATGTGCTTGCTGGTGCTGTGGATACATATTAAGAATACTCCACATACGTCCATTAAAATAACGTAGGCAAGATCCTCCAGTCCAGTCAAGCTATGTTCAGCATGGAAGACTATGAAGTGGAGGGTGAAGAAAGAGGAAAAGGTGCCTTTGCAGCCTTTGGATGCTGTGGTTGTTTGAACCCCCAATGCAAGTTACAGCAGCCTGACGTATGCTCTAATTTACACTAGAGGCTCATACTCCAAAGTATCCCAGCAGCCATGGATCTCTGAGTCAAAGGGATGTGTCAGCTGCACAGGGACGGCTCTAGGCACCAGCAAACCAAGCACATGCTTGGGGCAGCACATTTCAGGGGCAGCATTCCGGCCATCCTTTATTTTTTTGCTTGGGGTGGCAAAAGGACTGGGTAAGGACTGGGACACTCGGGCTGGGGGCCGCCCCGCAGGGCACACGGAGCTGCCCGCAGGTGCCGCAGGGCAGCCGCCCCCCAGCACCACAGCCGGGGCTGGGTGAAGCGCCCGAGCCACTCAGGGGCTGTGGCAGGGTGGCCAGGAGCAGCAGCAGCAGCGGGGCCATAGAGGGGACCGGTGCCCGGGGTGCTGCCGTGCGGGGCCTGCGTCCTGCTCTCTGGGGCTCCGCTCCCTCTGGGGCTGTCCTGCCATGGCTCCTCAGCTCCCTGCTGGGGCGGTCCTCTCCGGCTCTGCCCTCCCGGGTCCCGGCTGGTCCTGGAGGCGGGAGCCCCGGCTGGAGGGACCCTGGGCTGAGGCGCGGCCTGGGAGCCCCACTGCTTACCCCGACCCTGCCAGCACCGGACAGGCTGGAGGTGAGGGGGGAGCAGGCAGAGTCAGCACTGGTGGGGGGGAGCCCAGGGCTGGGGCGGCAGGGGGTGCAGGGAGGGGAGAGAGAGCCCAGGGCTGGGGCGGCGGGGGGGGGAGAGCCCAGCGCTGGGGCGGCAGGGAGTGCAGGTGAGGAAGGGCACTGGTGGGGGGGGAGGTGAGAGCCATGGGCCAGTGTGGCAGGGGGTGCGGGGGGGAGCCCAGGGGTGGGGTGGGGTGGGGGGCAGCCAAAATTTTTTTTGCTTGAGGTGGCAAAAAACCTAGTGCCAGCCCTGCAGCTGCACCCCTTGTATGAGAAGCTGGGAAGGTGGAGGGCATAGCAGGTGCTAGGCTGGGAGAATCCTCAGTGGGCTGGTCAGGATCTAAGGATTTAGCCCAATGAATCTAATGGTGTATAAGGTCTGAAGACACTGTAGAACCAGAGCCATAAATATTGACGTGGCATTTGTTTTTCTTCTTGATTAAGAGTTTTAACAGAAAAGGGAAACTCAAGGCACAAAAATCTGTATTCTAATACCATTAAAGAAATGACAGACTCAAAAAGTGAGAAACAAAACTCAGCTATACAGATACATACAGGCTGTGTGTGAGCCAGACACTAAGATGACATTGTTCGATTTCAATGAAGAAAAGCTATGACAAACTCACACAATGTTGGTTTTACTGGGTAATTTACATGTGTATTCCTGGTATGTGGGAAAACCAAAACTGGAATGATTATATCAAATTTTCTGAAAAAGTGTGCTCAGATTTCCAGAGTGTTTAGGTTTTTCCTTGTGATACTTGCTGGGATCCAACTGGAGAGTTTTTCTATTGTTGGATCAGAAACAACAGGAAAATCCCCCTAATCTTAAAGGTGTGTTTGACAGTGCTGCGAGATGGAGCATGAGCCAGCACTCTGGTTACTATTAGCACTAATTAGGTTCCCCCAGCAAAGACTAATTGATCAGGGCTATGCCTGATTACCAGGTCAGACTGGGATTAGGAAGTTAATGAGCTAATCAGCCAATTAAGAGCAAAATGGTTTAAAAGGAGCACAGGAAGGAAGTGCTTGAGGAGGGCACGGTGTGGCAGCAGCTAGGAGAACCTGTCAAGGGGAGTTTTTGGAGTAGATACACTTCAACCCCTCCTTCCTTGGAAGAAAGGAACAGAAAGTGGGAACACAGTGCAAGGGCATGGAAGCACTGATATGTATTAGTGGAGACAGTCAGACATTGTAAATAAAGTACACTCTGGTGCTGCCAAGCAAGGAAGTCTCCAAGTGCTCTGGGTTGGTGCAAGAGGTGAGAGTACAGGTGGTGGGGCCCTGTCACAGTTAGGATGAGATCACGAAACAGCATCAGATCTGAGAGCCTGGAAAGAGCAAACAGTGCATCAAGAGGACAGCTGCCAAGCAACAAAAAAGAAGCTGTTCAGATTTGAGCTAGGCTAGCAAAGGGCTTACAAGTTGCTGAATATCTTTGGAAATTAGTGGGAGTTGGGGGCACTCAGACCCTTTAGTGGGTGCTCAGCACCATGCAGGCTCAGGTCTCAAGTGTTTACTCTATTAGAAGGCAAGTGGAGTAGGGAGTTAGTTTCACTTACAGTTTTTCTTGGCATGCAATATCACAGACCCCTACTTTTCTTCTGTAGGTATCTTGAAAATTGCTCTAGTGCCTTTCATCCTCAAGAGGACAGAGTGCTCCCCAAATGACATATATAAAATATCACTGAACTGCAGCCACTTCTGAAGTGGAAAGGTGACAGTCAGTTGGATAATTAGTGCACACCTGTGAAGGAGTGAAAATGTTGATCAAGGGGCATGTCTTAGGGACAAGCCCCCCTACTCACAATTTTTGGATGTTCAAAATTAGCCACCCTAATTAGTGGACTGACTATCACAGTTGCTGTGTTCCCTAAGGTGTTGTGCTGAAAGCTGGAGCAAGGAGCACAGAATGGTAAATGTGGTTATAATGGAGGAAAATAAATTCATTAGCAATGACCAGGATGTCCCGGATAGTCAGCAGCACTTAAACATATAGTGAGACCTCACATAGTAGCTTCTCAAGTGCCTTCCAGCAGGCACCCACAACTTCCACCACAGTTGCTGGGTGCTGAACACCTCTGAAATTCAGGCCAATTTTGTCTACGTGATTCAGTAGCACTCACAAACGTGGAAGGCTGGACTTGTGGGCAAGGCACAGGACAGGGAGTCAGGATACCTGGCTCTCCCAGCTGTGTCCCAGACTTGCATTATGAGGCAAGTCAGCTAACCTCTCTGTAACCTCTAGTTTGGCTTCTGCCTCATATTAGGCTACATCCACACTACCCGCCTGATTCGGCGGGTAGTGATCGATGTTCTGGGATCGATTTATTGCGTCTCATGTAGATGCGATAAATCGATCCCAGAAGCGCTCCCCGTCGACTCCGGAACTCCAGCTCGGTGCGAGGAGTAAGCGGAGTCGACGGGGGAGCCTGCCTGCGCCGCGTGGACCCGAGGTAAGTAGTTTGTAATTCGATCTAAGATACTTCGACTTCAGCTACGCTATTCACGTAGCGGAAGTTGCGTCTCTTAGGGTTGGTCCACACTAGGGGGTGGGATTGATCTAAGATACGCAACTTCAGCTACGTGAATAGCGTAGCTGAAGTCGAAGTATCTTAGATCGAATTACAAACTACTTACCTCGGGTTCACGTGGCACAGGCTCGCTCCCCCGTCGACTCCGCTTACTCCTCGCGCCGAGCTGGAGTTCCAGAGTCGACGAGGAGCGCTTCTGGGATCGATTTATCGCGTCTACATGAGACGCGATAAATCGATCCCAGAACATCGATCACTACCTGCCGAATCGGGCGGGTAGTGTGGATGTAGCCTTAGATTGATCCCGCCCCCTAGTGTGGACCAACCCTTAGTGTTGCAAACTCATTAAAGTTTATGGAAAGCTGAGATGCTGTGGAGATAAGCACCATAAAATGCCTATAAATTAAAAAATATTAATAGTACTAGTAGGTAGTTATTAAGTGGACACAGTGGCAATGGATATAATCTGACAGAGAATGTCTTCAAGGTTATAAAATATTTCTGGTTTTAAAACCTACCACATTGTCACCATGGAAGCTTATTATAAAAACAAACAAACAAACAAAAGACCTCCTTCTAATGCTCCCGCCCCACACTCTTTGGTGCTTATGAATGATTCAACCAGATCGTTTGCTCTCTGGCTACAGAAATGGTCATCAGCCCAAAAAAGAGCAGTATAGGTTAGCTAGCTAGCAGCATGCCAAGAGCTTTATTGATGTCACTAATCACATCATTATTAGCAGCCAAAATCAAACAGGGCAGTTTCCCACTGGTTATGTGAAAAGGACAAGATGTGAAAGGGAAATACACATTTTAGGAAGCAGATATTGCAACCAGTGAAAAACAAAAATTAAATACACTTGATACTGGTTATATTTAATGTCCATGTCATAGGTATATAACTGAACTGTAAGCTGATTTAAATTCTACTTAATATTAACTACTCATTTTACAAATGCTCTTGGATTTCCTTATGTACTGGGCCAGATTCTGAACTTAGTTACTACAGTATTAGAGCAGAATAACTCCACTGAATATACTAAAGAGGATGATAGTGTTACTCATTTGTATTGCAGTGGTACCCAGAGGCCACCATCAGCCTCCAGGTCTCATGGTGCTAGGTGCTGTACAACCACACAGGAAGAGACCTCCCCTATTCTGAAGAACTTACAGTATAAGAGCTTGATCTTGCAGTTACTTCTGTGTGAACGTATCTTTGCACCCATTGAGAGCCACATTGAAATCACTAGGATCCTGTGTGCGTACAAGGGGTATGCTCCAGTTTATCCAGTTGCAGGAACAGGGCCTAACTGAAGAGGAGATGCAACAAAGGGCTGTAACAAACAGAGGGAATAGTGAATAAAAAAATGCATCGCATAGACTGGTTATGTGCACAATTAGCACCTAGGAGTATTAGAAGTAACACATGTTAATAGTCAAGGAAGTAAAATTAAATTATGTGGGCCAAATCCTTGGCCCCGCTCAGGTCTCTTTGTACTGGTACTGTACTGTAGGATTTCTTGTATTTAAACCATCCAAGACAGATGCCTATCCAGCCTCCTTTAGAAAATGTCCAGTGAAGAAGCTTCCTCAACTTCCCTAGGCAGTCTGTTCCATTGTCCTGTTGTTCTTACCATTAGGAAGTTTTCCTGAGATTTAGTATGGGTGGCAATGTGAAACTCCATACAAGTGACTAGGAAAACCTACAAAGAATCTGTAAAAACAGTCATGAGAATCCCCCTCCTTAATGTTCCTATAGCAAATGTGGGGATACAGCAAAGCTTATCACAGTACCTTTAATATGAAGGAATGGAATCTGGAGAAAATGAACAGTTTATTTTTATCCAGGAGGTCAAATGCTTACATACTCAAAGTCCAAAGAGAGAGCAATGTCTTGGTAGAAGAGCAAAGGAGCTGTTATGTCACTTGGTGAACATCTGCTACTGCTTAGATCTGTAAGTGTACAAATGCTACCAAAATCATGCAAGAGTGAGATCCTTCCAGCCCTTCTATGCAAGGCAGAGATGTGACAACTGAAGGAGTCAGAAGGAGAAAGATGGGGTTATGCTTGAGAACAGCTGTGTAGATAAAATCCTGAGAGTCAGGTGCCCTAGAAGAGGTTAATTTTGTATTGTCGTCTTAACATTTTTTGGTCACCAAAAAGTCACCTTCCCCCTACTGTGCATATTCTATGTAGCACATGGTGGATGTAACAAATCTACCCATGCTCCCAGTTTTTGGCTGGTGTATTGAATCCAGCATCTGTTACATTCTGTAGGGCAGAGAAGGTGAGATGGCAGTTCATGCATGTGAGAGAGCAGGGATTCAGAATGGGAAAGGATATGCTGCATAAATCATACTGCTTCAGCCTCTGCCAAGAACGACCATGTCTTTCCACTGTATTGAAATTCACTGTGTAGTCAAAACATGCAATGTCTTTTGTCAACGTGTTGATAAAAACTGCTTGTATGTGTATAGTGCCTGTCATCTGAGGAGCTGAAAGCATTTTACAGTTATTTTAACCTCTGCACTCTGAGGTGGGTATGTAGTACACCACACACAACACAAATGGGGAAACTGAGACACACACAGGTTAAGTGACTTGCTGAAGGCCACAAGGTCATTGGCTGATCAGTAATCCTGACTTCCTGTGTGCTCTGGCCACTTGGTCACACTGTAAGTGATAGGGTATTTTCACCAAGGATGTATAAATCTGTGGCAATTAGGTGTGTGGATATAGAGAATTCACAATACACATTGCTCTTACTGTCCGTGATCAATCAAAAATAATATAAAATTGTTCCCTTCTGTTATGCTTTACAGATCTTTGTGGAAATACAGTAGTGCTTCTGTGACACCCATCAACTTGGTCATCTCCAGTGACTGAACCCAAGATCTGCAGAGCTAAAGTATGAGTGTCTATGTGGACCAGGCCCATGGGATGACATGTAACACACTGAATAGTGGGTTACAGTTCCATTTTGTTTCTGATTAATACTCTCCCCACTACAGTAGGGTAGTTCCTTTCCATCCCACAAGCCTACCCCTTTGGAACTCTGGTTGTGTCCAGCAAATGTTCACTATACCAGTTTCCTTTGTTACTGATGAAAAGCACATCAAAACTAATGTTTAGATGCATTTTTTGTAAGCCTCCACTGTAACTGTCCTGTTTAGTTTATGGTTTTTATATGCCCAGTGTTGTGGCATCTAGGATCATGATCAATGTTCCCTCTAATTTTTGACAGGCCGTGTGCACAAAATATTTCTTCTGTGCAAATTTTTGATAGGCAGTGTGCGCAAAAAATTTCTTCTATGCAAATTGTTGTGCTTCTGTGCAAATTTTTGTGCCCGCGGTGTTTCTCCGTGTGCGCGGGGTGTAGGATCTGTGTGCGCGCGCACATGCGCACAGCTTAGAGGGAACAGTGAGACTTACTGTAAATAAAGGCTCAACAAATTAATCTGTCCCAAATATGCAATGCATAGAGCCCCCACTCTGTGTGCCACCCCAACCAAATACACTATATTATCCAGTGTTTGACCAAAATGATGTGTTTGGTACCATGCTCCAATTAATAAATTTGGGCTGTCACAGGTACTGAATTCTTGGGGACCCTCCATTCTCCAAGAGTGTGCAAGCAGTGACTGCCAGGAAAAATACCTCTGCTGCTGATGACCATTATGATAAAGCATAGTGTGAGAGTTGGCCCCTAAGACAGCCATTCCTAGAGTACATAGGATTTACTAGACTAGGACCAACACTGTCAGTTGCCCCTGAAAGCAAGTGGGAAGCAAATGCAATTTAAAGATGGACACAGCACAGATGAAATGTGCAGATGTCAGACCCCCTAGGCTAAGCAGGCAGACTGCATTGCCAGCATCACCTCTGCCCACCCCAGAGTGAGCTGCAGCTGAGTTAGTTCATGGCTGTGTCTTGGACAAGCAAGGACAATTCTGATCAAAGTGCAGCCTGATGAAAAAGAGATTTAGAGCTGAGTGTTACCAGCAACCCAGAGTGCCTCACAGTCTACCTGGAAGCCTTGTATATATTCCGTGGTGACCATGGCTGATCAGAACCCTGTATCACCACCACAAGTGAGCAGCTACTTGGTGCAATCCACCATCTGCTACTTCCCAGGTTCTCCTCTGAGACTTGCAGCAAAGAACAGAGAATCTAAAGACCAATCCCATTGGCCAATTTGATCCTGCTGGCATGTCAGCAATACTTTGTGCTTAGCCATATCAAAAGCTAATAAATTTAATAACATCATCATAGACACTTGGCCTCTGTCCACTGTCACTAGATCATCAGCTAAAGAAACCAGTGGAGTCTCTGTACCATGGCCAGGCATGACAGAGAAAATGATAGCAAAAATATTTGCAAAAATTATTCACTCTTCTGACTCTACTGATATTGCTGAGAGAAGAGGAATAGGTATCAAATGAATTCCTTCTGAGCTCCCAGATAGCTTGAGAATTAATAGCTTGTAGTGGAGAAATGATGGTCTAGGCCTGAACATCCCTTAGTTCAACATGTACAGTTCTCCATAGTGCTGCACCTATTCTTCCAAAGCTCACATTATACACACCAGCTGGAGTGGTCCCCATAGTGTGGGGAAAGAGGAGTTGAACCATGGATGATATTTAAATGGTAATAAAGAGTTGTAGTGGATTGCTTTGTGTTCTTAAGAGCTAACCTAGTGTCTGAAGCTTCATTTAAGAAATGCAGCATTAGCAGAGACTTTAGTTCAAGAACTGGTTAATAGGTAACAGGTTTCAGAGGGGCAGCCGTGTTAGTCTGTATCAGCAAAAACAACGAGGAGCCCTTGTGGCACCTTAGAGACTAACAAATTTATTTGGGCATACGTTTTCGTAGTTTATATAGATAGATAGATTAGATTATAAGAGAGAAATCAAAAAATTCTTCAGGAATAATTTCTGTAGTGTAGGACCAGATGGCTGAACAATTTTCCTTACCATTTGCAGAAAAGTTACAAAACATATATGCAATTGGAACAATTTAATCCCCAGATGAGTTGTCACTAGACTGAAGGTATTGGGCACTCAGTTGGGAGGATTCTAGAGGGAAATCTTGGTTGCAAAATCATTTTGTACCAAATGAACCTGGGAATTCTGCTCAAGGTTCAGAATAGAATTGAAACCTGGTATCTTTTGAGTTTTGCTTCTATTGATTTATTGAGTTTTCTAACTAGCTTCCCCTCTCCCCAAGTACAAACCTCCCTATCCAGTTGCTGGGTGGGAACACTTTGTAGCTAATAGTTTTCTTACAAAAATTTTCAGTAAGAACTTTCTGTGAGATGAAATTTTGTTAACTGTGTATGTGTTCATGTGTTGTGCACCTGTTTTATGTGCATTAAAAGCTGAGTCTTATGGCAATAGAAAGTATTCTGACTATAATTGGTGCACCAGTCTTTAGCAGGGACCAAGTGTCATCTATGCCTATAATTTAAGTATAACAAATGGATTTTGATAGACTAAGTATGCAAGTGAAGGGAGGAAGATAAGTCAGCAGGGCTCGATTTCAGCTAGCCAAGGGACTAGATGCAGAAATTGCAGATTATCTTCTGAAAATTCATGACAAACAGGGATTCAAGGAACCAAGGGATTGGAGAAAGGCAAATCCTCTACTGGTCCTTTTTAAAAGGTAAAAATGGAGATTCAGGTATCACCAACTAGTTCTCTAATGTGTAATAAAGAAATCCTCATGTAAAGGCTCAGAAGAGAAAAACAGCTCAATAGAACAAACATGCAAGGTGAGCCAGGTAGTTTTCTGTGTAAAAATTACAGTGGACAAAGTGACTGTTAAATTAGGAGCATAAGAACTGCCACCCTGGATCAAGCCAGTGTCCATCTAGGTCCAGTATTTTGTCTCTGGCAGTTTTCTTTTTAAAAGGTATATTAGATGAACAGGCACTCCAGGTCCAAGAGTGTGGGATGCCAAGAGTTGTCTGAAATTCTCTTGCTTCTAAGGCTCCTGAGAATAACCTGTAAATAACACCTGAAGATAGATTCACTTTCATTTTCAAGAACTGACCCAACCCCCATGGAGATTATGTGATGTATGTGTCTTATTTCTCTTTCATTTAGTTGTGTAGCAACATCATAGATTTTGTTCAGATTTATGGAGGCTGCCTAGACTAAACAACTCACACTGGAAGGAAAAAAATCTACCCAGTTCCATTTATTACACTTCTACCAGGGAGTTTAATAACTTCCATAATTTTCTCTATGGATTCACATAAAGAGCATGCTGTTTTTAAAAAAAGAGAAATACATTCTCCTCCATCTAGGACTGACAAATCTAATAGCAAAACCTTCAATTAAATGGAGAGAGATTCCTTTATTTTGCACAAGTTCCTTTCTAACCTTTCTGGTAACTATTAACTATAATTACAGTATTATATAATTACAGTATTTGTATTCTAAGCATTCTAACTTCAAAGGTATGTAGCAGTTATTCTAATCTGTCAACTGATATCCTTTTTTCTGAAGCACTCTGTAGTCCTGAGTTAGTAGTTTGTGTGGTAGCCACTCTAAAGGACACGTTTTGCTGAAATGTAGTGAGAATTATTCCTTTAAACAAGTGTTCATTTCATCCTAAACATAATTTTCCCTCCAATCCTTCAGTTTTATTACCTCTTTTCTTAGAAGGTTTGCAGTAAAAACACATTTACTTAGTGCAGGACAATTTTTCTCATGAACAAAACACACACTGGTGCAGAATCAGTGCTCTGGCAGAGTATATCAAGGACTTTTGCATGGGTGCAAGGGGAACAGGACGTACTTTTTTTTTCACTGCATCCTTCACTAGAAATGTTTTTGCATGAAAATTAAAAGACAGTTTTGTAGAAATGAAAATTTTGCAACTGGTACAATTTCTGTCAGAATGATCTAGTGTTAATATTAGTGTGGGGCAAAGCTTACAAAATTGGTCCAATAAAAGATATTACCTCACCCGCCTTGTGTCTAGCCTGGAACTGACCTGGCTACAACAGCACTACAACCAAAGTTTGAATAAACATGCAAAAATGTAGCTGCTTGTTTTAGCCGACTGAACTTCTTAGGTCTGAAAAACTGAAGACCTAAGCAATTTCAGAAGAATATGCTTTTGTGTGCAACTTCCAGTTTTTCTTGCTTTCAGCCAGGCCAGGAATGCCATGAGGACTGCCTTTCTCATGGTATTTCGGCAGGTTTGTGGTCTCAGCCTGAATGAAGTGAAAAAGAAAAATCGACAACAAAATTTAACAACACTTCTCAAGCTTAGGATAAGGTTTGATTTCATTTTGATTGCTGATTTAGCCAAACCACTTTACCTATTCCTAATTAGTATCTGATATTATCTCCATGCAAGAATCTTGTAACCTCAATTGAGTTTGACAGAGGCCAAGTGTGCACCTGGATGCTTGTTATCTACCCAAAAATGTCAGGTTCACCTGCCACTTAAAATAACATTTTCCAATTAGGCTTCAACCCTTTATGGAAGGAATCACACCATTCCCTTCATCAGCCTACCTCACATGGAGATGGGAAGTAGAAAATAAACCAGAGAAGTGCTCCGTGGAACTGATGAATCCTTTTGCTGCATCTGTTGTATATTTCTAATGTCCACAATATAGTTGGGTAACTCAAACTTCCTGATGCTTGGGGATGGGGTGAGGGGAAATGCAGGTAACCTAAGTGAATTAGATGAAATATGTCCCTGTAAATGTTTGTGGATGGACCAAAAAGTATTCATAGTATTTGTCACAGAATAGGTGGTCCCTTTGAGTTGACCAAGCCCAGCACCCCTGTGTCAGAGCAGGTGGGCCCAGTTGAGGCAATTAAAAGGGGCAGGGCTACATCTGGGTCTATAGAGGTCTGTCACAGGGCAAACACAGGAGTGATGGGGGTAGGCTGTGCTTGGGGAGTGGAGCTAACTCCTGTGGTGAGGCCTTGGAACTGGGCCAGGTCCCCAGGAAGGTTGCCCTGGACCTGTGTTCTAGAAGAGTAACCGAGCAGGTGGAGAGCAGCACTGGCTGTATAAAGACTGGCTGAGAAGTGAGCTGAAGAACCAATTGTGTTTTTGCTCACGTGTGGATGATAAAGCTATTCAAAGGATGGGGCAGTGTAAGCTGAGAAGCCCTGCCACTGTGAAAATATTCTGTTCCAGAGCTAATCTAGGAACAGAGCTGATGCTTGAGGAAAAATGGGAGTAAATGAAAATGAACAAAAAAATTCTGGTCCAGCTTCATTTACCTGACATGCTTAAGGCATGCTCCCTGAGCCTCATCCACTTGAGCAAATATCACAGTGATTAGGCACATGGCATTGGATGTGGATACTTAAAGAAGGTATTGCTGACTGCCCACACCTGTCCCATACCACTATGTTGATAAGACACAATGGCTCATGTCTGTCTGCTTGAATACAGGGTAGGCTTTTGGTAGAAGGCAATGTTCTTCCTTTTAAGGAACAGATGTGTTTTCTTGGGGCATATGATGCATAGAGCAGTGCAAGAGATGGAGCAAGCTGTGGGTTACATACAGTATGTATAAGAATAGAATTTCTCTGTAATTTAAAAAGAGCCCTCCTAGCAGAGCCCTCTATAGTGGTTGACTAAAGAAAGGGTATTTTGCACCTGCTTGATTCCCCCCCACCCTTCTTAAGTCCTGCAATTCATTAGTTTAAAAACTACTTTGAAGTAAGACAACTTGTCCTGCATTATAGGTATGGCTAGGTGAGGGCAAGCACCATTTGTGAGCTTCAGCGAGGAAAATGAAGTCTGACCATGACAAAGGCAGAATCGGAAGCTAACCTGATGGTGTGGCAGTAACTAAGCAATCTATGGCCCTTTAATCACCACTGCCTGTGAGTTCAAGGCCCGTGGACGGTGTGAGGCCGGTAGCGGCCCCCAGCATGCCGGGACAGGATCTTCTTGGAGTCGGGTTGCTTGGGAATGCAGCCCAAAGCTGGTGGTAAACTCCATCTAAGGCTAAATACTGGCACAAGACCGATAGTCAACAAGTACCGTAAGGGAAAGTTGAAAAGAACTTTGAAGAGAGAGTTCAAGGCCTGTGGACGGTGTGAGGCCGGTAGCGGCCCCCGGCGCGCCGGGACAGGGTCTTCTTGGAGTCAGGTTGCTTGGGAATGCAGCCCAAAGTTGGTGGTAAACTCCATCTAAGGCTAAATACTGCCTGTGAAGGATCCTTGAAATTTGCTTAGATATTTGGACTGGTTTCTAATAATTGTCTTGCAGCAGATCAATGCAGACAGTTTTACAGGTATATTTCCTCTTATTGCTATGGAGACAAATCAGTTTCTCCATCCCAGCCTCTCCTCATGCTCCAGACAGCCAAATATTTGACAGGATAAAATATTTCTCTGTTTAATTATTGTGTTTTTTAAAATTTGTATTCATTAGGAGAATGGTAGACTAGAGGCTGTGAAATTATCAGGCAAAGAAAGCATCTAAAAATATTGCTGGTGTAAGCAGGGTCTGAATGAGTTCTCCCCTGGCAGCTTGCGATAAGCTAGGGAAAAACACTTCAGGAGCAGACCATGTTTGCATAGATGTGCCTATTCTGCCTAGGGGTGCAGCAGATGGAGTTGCTTTGCCAAATTGATCAATTTGGCTGGTTTTGAGTTACAAATCACTCTAGCCCTGCATTCAAATACTAATGAAACGTTTCCCTTACTGTATGAGTAAAGGACAGCAGAACTGTGCTTTGCATGCCCTCACTGAGAGTCAGCCTAAACTCAACCTCACTTAGTAAGCAAGGGGTATGGATGCCAAGTAGATGGGAGCATGGGTGGGGACAGGTGTTCTTATTGAGGATTTGGATGCTGCCCAAAGAGTCCTAGACACCGTTTGACCTGCCCCCTCCAGTGTGCAATGATGGAGCTGATTCGACTTACTTCAGAGCTTTTGTTGCTGGTTGGTGATTCCTAGAGCTGACCTCACTGCTGAGCTAGTCTAGGAGTGAAGACTTAGGCTTTGTGTGGGGACAGTGAACACAGAGACTGCACGGGCTCTGAGGTTCCCTGCTACCTGCTGAAATCACCAAGAGCTGGGTTAAGTGGTGGAACCTCAGAACATGATGTTGTGGAAGCAGTGGCGGCTGAGGACAGTGGGCTCATGGCCGGGAGACAGCAGCCAGTGGCAGCAGAAGCGACAAAGGGTCCTGTGGCACCTTATAGACTAACAGAGGTATTGGAGCATAAGCTTTCATGGGTGAATACCCACTTCATTGGATGCAAGCAGTGGAAATGTCCAGGGGCAGATATAAATGTGCAGGGAAGAGTCAGGCTAGAGATAACGAGGTTAGCTCAATCAGGGAGGGTGAGGCCCTCTTCTAGCAGCTGAGGTATGAATACCAAGGGAGGAGAAACTGCTTTTGTAGTTGGCTAGCCATTCATAATCTTTGTTTAATTCTGAGCTGATGGTGTCAAATTTGCAAATGAACTGAAGCTCTATTGGGCACCCGTATGGCCCCACAATATGCCAACATTTTTATGGCTGACCTGGAACAATGCTTCCTCAGCCCTCGTCCACTCACGCCCCTTCTCTATCTACGCTACATTGATGACATCTTCATCATCTGGACCCATGGGAAAGAAACTCTGGAAGAATTCCACCACGATTTCAACAGCTTCCACCCCACCATCAACCTCAGCCTGGACCAGTCTACACGGGAAGTCCACTTCCTAGACACCACGGTGCAAGTAAGCGATGGTCACATTAACACCACCCTATACCAAAAACCCACCGACCGCTATGTCTACCTACATGCCTCCAGCTTCCATCCCGGACACACCACACGATCCGTTATCCACAGCCAAGCGCTGAGGTACAACCGTATTTGCTCCAACCCCTCAGACAGAGATCAACACCTACAAGATCTTCACCAAGCATTCTCAAAACTATGATACCCGCATGAGGAAATAAGAAAACAGATCAACGTGTATCCAGAAGCCTCTTGCTGCAAGACAAGCCGAAGAAAGAAACCAACAGAACTCCACTGGCCATCACTTACAGTCCTCAGCTAAAACCTCTCCAGCGGATCATCGATGATCTACAACCCATCCTGGACAACGACCCCTCACTTTCACAGGCCTTGGGAGGCAGGCCAGTCCTCGCTCACAGACAGCCCGTCAACCTGAAGCATATTCTCACCAGCAACTACACACCGCATCATAATAACTCTAACTCAGGAACCAATCCATGCAACAAACCTCGATGCCAACTTTGCCCACATATCTACACCAGGGACACCATCACAGGACCTAACCAGATCAGCCACACAATCACCGGTTCATTCACCTGCACATCCACCAATGTAATATACGCCATAATGTGCCAGCAATGCCCCTCTGCTATGTACATCGGCCAAACTGGACAGTCCTTACGCAAAAGGATAAATGGACACAAATCAGATATAAGGAATGGCAATATACAAAAGCCTGTAGGAGAACACTTCAACCTCCCTGGACACACAATAGCAGACTTAAAGGTAGCCATCCTGCAGCAAAAAAACTTCAGGACCAGGCTCCAAAAAGAAACTGTAGAGCTTCAGTTCATTTGCAAATTTGACACAATCAGCTCAGGATTAAACAAAGATTATGAATGGCTAGCCAACTACAAAAGCAGTTTCTCCTCCCTTGGTATTCATACCTCAGCTGCTAGAAGAGGGCCTCACCCTCCCTGATTGAGCTAACCTCGTTATCTCTAGCCTGACTCTTCCCTGCACGTTTATATCTGCCCCTGGACATTTCCACTGCTTGCATCCAATGAAGTGGGTATTCACCCACGAAAGCTTATGCTCCAATACCTCTGTTAGTCTATAAGGTGCCACAGGACCCTTTGTCGCTTCTACAGATCCAGACTAACACGGCTACCCCTCTGATACTTGAGTTGCCGCAGAGTCATTGTTCGATGCTCCTGCCCGCCTTCCCACATGATTGCCCTCTGAACTCTGAGTCTTCACCAACCAAGGACAGCCAACTCTGAGTGGGGTGCAGCGGAGGGAGAGGGGGAATGATATTTTAAAGGGACATTGATTTGTTGGACTTTCCCACCACAAGGTGGGAAATGGGGCAAAGGACTCTGCTCAACACACAGTGAGGTTGGGTTTGCTTATGGTCATATGCTTTTGAATGTGGTTGTGGTTTTTCCCCACATTAAAGCTTGGTTCCCTTTCCCTTTTATTAAAAGTTCTTTTGTTGTACACAGACTCAGTGCTTGCGAGTTTCTGAGGTATTCTCTTAGAGGGATCCTGGGGGTGGTGGTGGTAAATTTCTGAGTGGGGAAAGGGGCTCAAGCCAGTTCTGTTTTGTATTGTTAAAAGGAACCCCTAGATCAGGGGTCTCAAACTCAATTTACCTTCGGGCCAGTGCCAGTCCTCAAATCCTCACAGAAAGCCAATAATGTCACTCAGGCTGCCCAGAACCCGCCCCCCTCCCCCAAACTCTGTCCCCCGCCACCTGCTTCAGGCTCTAGGAGGGAGTTTGGGAGGGAGAGGAGGTCTGGGGTAGGGAATTGGGGTGCAGGCTCTGGGAGGGAGTTTGTGTGCAGAAGGGGTGAGAGGTCGGGCTCTGGCAGAGGTCTGGGGTGCAGGCTCTGGGATGGAGTTTGGGTACTGGGTGCAGGCTCTGGGCTGGGGCAGGGGATGGGGGTGCAGGAGGAGGGGGTGGGTTTGCAGGCTCTGGGAGGGAGTTTGGGGGCAGGAGGGGGTGTGTGGGGAGGGGGTGCAGGCTCTGGGAGGGAGTTTGGGGGCTGGGAAAGGGCGGCTCTATGTTTTGTGCCGCCCCAAGCACGGCAGTCAGGCAGCCGGTGGTGGCGTTCCTGCGGGCGATCCGTCTGTCCCGCGCTGTCGGCGTTCCCACCGCTGAATTGCCGCCGAATCTACGGGACTGGCGGACCTCCTGCAGAAATGCCGCTGAAGGCTGCCTGACTGCTGCCCTCTGCAGCTTGCTGCTCCAGGCACGCGCTTGCTGCGCTGGTGCCTGGAGCCGGCCCTGGGGCTGGGGGTGTGAGGAGGGAGTGCAGGCTCTGGGAGGGAGTTTGGGGGTGGGAGGGGGTGTGTGGGGAGGGGATGGGGGTGCAGGCTCTGGGAGGGAGTTTGGGGGTGGGAGGGGGTGTGTGGGGAGGGGATGGGAGTGCAGGCTCTGGGAGGGAGTTTGGGGGTGGGAGGGGGTGTGTGGGGAGGGGATGGGCGTGCAGGCTCTGGGAAGGA
This sequence comes from Macrochelys suwanniensis, assembly GCA_033296515.1. Lineage (NCBI taxonomy): Eukaryota > Metazoa > Chordata > Testudines > Chelydridae > Macrochelys > Macrochelys suwanniensis. Next base: position 60,674,152 of record CM065785.1, read on the forward strand.
GGTTGGGGGTGCAGCGCTTACCTGGGCTCCAGGGCGGGCCGGGGGGGGCCTCTGCACTCTGCTGTCCCCCAGGCACCGCCCCCGCAGCTTCCCATTGGCCATAGGGGTGCTCGGGGAGGGGGCAGCGCGTGAAGGCACAACGCCACCCCGGGGCTACAGGGAGGAACTGGCCCCACATGGAGCGAGTGCACAGGAAGCTGCTCAGCTCTGCTGCGCTGCCGGTGGTGGGCGGAGCCCCGGGCCATTTTAAATTGCCCAAGGGATGTGCGGGAGGGCCCAGGGGCAGTAGGCCGGGCCAAGGGAGAGACCCGGCCCCAAAATTGCTGGAGCCCCCTGGGCCACATTGGGGAGGTTCTCGGGCCGGGACTTTGAGACCCCTGCCCTAGATATTGAAATTGGCCCTGGTTGCTGCCTGCTCCACCTGGCAGAAGGGTTACATTTATGATGCTTGTTATAGCCAAGTGTGTGGGAGTTCCAATTGCTAAGGAGGTTTATAAAGTGATGTCATCATTGTAAATGAATTGAGGATGGATTTTTAGAGATGTGGTCATTCAAAATTGGCATGGTTTTAAAACTACCTCAACAATGAATATTTAGAGTTATTTGAGGCTGCATATGATCTCATTCTTCCTACAGCACCACATGGACTCTTTTGTATTGCAATAAAAAGGATAGGCGTGAAAAAATGTAGGAAGTTGAAAGCAGTTGCCTTTGCATTTTCTGCCAGCTGAAATCAAATGGTTTGACACACTTGTGAGGGAAGATATATACTGCATACAAGTCTATCTTAGCAGGAATGCCAAAGACAGCACCTTTTGAAAGAAAAAGTACTGGAATATGGGGTGACTGGGGATCACATGGTGGAGTGTACATGTGTCTGTTAGTTACTCCATGGAGCCTGTGATTAGCCAGTGAGGCAGGGGTGAGTGACAAATGCTTGTGGGGGTCTTAACAAAGTTGTTGGGCAATCTCATTCCAAAGATGATGGACAACTTCCTTGGACCAAAATATTTTCCTAAGCAGTATAAAGTTATTCCGTGTAAACATGTTCTAGTCAATGGGTTATTCTGTGTGGCCCCTGCCCCACCTCATAAGGACAAGAGGATAGGGATGAGTAGAATAGTGCTAAAATATTGTTTCTTGGAAATAAGGCACTTCTGAGAGTAATTTCTCAGCAAGGTTTCATAAAATGTTAACAACTCTAACAAAAAATTCCGAAATCACAATAGGGAGCTGCTTGCCTGAAGTATTGCAGTCACTACAGTGTATAATGTGTTTATATACTGTAAGTATTTCATAAAGGATTGATAATACTATAGATCTGACAGAGCATAGTGACTCTTTAAAAATACGAGTCCCGTGAAGCCTGACATTTGCCTATTTATTTTAGTCACATCTCCTTACAAAGCTTCTTTTTGGAAATGTGTGTGTGAATGTAACAGTTATCTGGGTTTTTACTGTTCCAATTTCCAAGCGCTGCTAGTTGTGAATTACATCAGTTGGAGAATAAGGTTTATCTTTGTAGATACTAATGTGCTTTTAAATAAAATATTTGTAAAAGAATCTTACTGCAGCACAACACTTTATTTGGCATATAGCAACGCTTGTTGGATATGCCATTTTATTTCATGTAATAATTCTTTAAAGAGCCTTGTTTTAAAGCTTCAGCAACCAAACGAGGGTGGCCATTGTACTTCAGAGAAATGTCCGTGCTGATGGCTTCGGTGACATGCTAAAATTTGGCCTCTGATAGCTGCAGCTATCAATACCTTCCAGAGCATGTCACTAGAACTGCTGTCATTGTGGGTCAAGGTCCAGTGGACTAAAACTGGAACAGCTTCTATTTAATCTTCCGAACTTGGAGGAATAAAAATAATAAAAAAAACCCTTACTGCTACTGAAGTTTAATGAAGAAAGGATTAGACTTTGTAAAGTTAGGCAGCGTGTGTGCAGTGTGTTTCCCCTTCCCTCCTCCAGTGGCATACTGTCAAATCCTACTGGCTGTATTCCTGTGAGTATTCCCATTGTCCTCAGAGTGGACCACATGCAGAACAAAGACAAGCAGGCTTTAATCCGTACAGTATTTATTCCCATCTGAGTGCTCTGAGATTTCCTCTTCTAACTCCCTGCAAATTGAGATGGAAATAAGCTTTGTGCTAAATTCATAAAGCTGAAAGCTTCAGGTAAAATAGGGTGGTTGTTGATGGTGGTGGTGGTGAGAGGGTTTGCCTTGGTTATTTCCTTTTTTTTATCAGGTAGTTTAACATTAAGAATGGTTTATTTAGAAGAAAATCGCCACATGACAATAACAGGGAATTCTAGGGGTTTTTTATCTGACCACTTGTGAAGCAATACTTTTTTCAAAGTGAATGTAGCCTAAAACCAGCTGGGCTGTTCCTGACTTCTCAGATCATTGTTCGCAAATCAGAATACACATCGCTTTAGAGCCTTTTTTTGGTGTTATTTCCAAGGCTTGCTGTTAGGCAGCTATTTAAAGAGCTAACTAGTAATGCAGCTGTGGCTAATTAAGGAGGGGTGAAAAGAAAAGTGAGGAGTTGTTTTAGGACATGTGGGTTGTTACTTGTAGAAGCCAGCCTCCAAGGAATTGATCTTTGCCAAGTTAGGACCCCTGCTCCAAGCAAATACGTTATCATAAAATATCCTTTAATGCATTTTTTTCCAGATTAGGGTAAAATGAGGAAAATAAATACTTGGGCCCTAGGTTGAGTGGCACAATCTGGCTCTGCATCATGAAAGGAGAACTTGGAAACTGTTGTCCATGGCTAAGCTCAAGTAACTGTGAGCACTCATCACAGTGATGGATAGGGGTGAATTGTCCCCTTAAGAATATTTTCATACTCTTGAGCCAATGTTCCCAAGTTTCACAAATGTGGATTTCCTTATTCCACTTTTGTTAACCTACAACAACACTGGCTGCATTGGAGTTTTTGTATCCAAAACTCAAAGTAAAGCAGCAAGAAAAGACATACCTTTTCTTTTGTTGATTGAATGTTGGCTGCCTTCTTGCACATAGTTGATTTCCAGTATCAAATTAGAAGGTTCACTGAAATTATTTTTAAAAGCCCTGCAAAACCCAACCAACCATGCCCCTCTTCCCGGCAACCTACATACAGAAAACAAAGAAGGAATGCTTCTTTTATTGCTTTAGTATAAAGCCGGGTGCCTAGAAAAGGAATTTTAATTTTATTTTAATTTGGTCATTGTATTGCAAGTGACACTGACAGCCAGCCTTTCATGTAATAAAGGAGAAGCATTTTATTGGAAGTTCTGTTTAAGCACGTTGCATACGTATTTCACTTGGCTACACTGCAATGCAACAGCCTATTTGTACAAGCTTGTCGCTTCTATTATTTAGGCATTTGTTTTGGTGTTTATAGAGCTCATCACCACAGCCCACTGCTATGAGCTTTTTGTCTGCATAGTAACATATTACTCAAATATCCTGTCCCTTTTCTGAGAGCTACAGGCCAGATGTGGAGATTTTGGGAAATTACAGTATTTTTATGAAAATTGTGACTCAGTTTACCCATTTGCTTTTATATGGCTACCTACTTGGTTGCAAGAAGCTAGCTTCTTTCCAAAGACACTCTTGCTGGGAGCATGAGAACAAGCATTGACTGGACTGGGTGGGAGTTACATAGACATGTCTGCGTTGGCATGATTGAAGTATCAAGAGTCACCATGGCTTGGATAGAGCTACCTTGGAGATGGTCAGGTCCTTGGACTCCACTATTAACTTCTGATGGCCAAGGGAACTTTTTGTAATACGGATGGGTGATTACTTGTCTGACCATAACTTCTCCCCTATCTTGTAGTGCTGCTTGTTGGAATGTAGGAGGAACGGGGTACACACTGGTTAGCAGGAATAACAGTTGAAATGTTTAGTTGTTACCTGATCCAAAACAACTTGACATTTTAAATGAACCGTAAAATAAGCCACCACAGGTCAGAGAGCTGTAGCAGAGCTGTACTGCAGTAGATGCCAATAGTGGTGCACTAATCATGGATCTTCTTGCTTCAACTCAAAACCTCTGTGTAACTTGGGAACAAGGAGATCCTATGGGGTGCAACTCTGCAGTTGACAGGAGGTGAATGCCCTCTGTGCAAGGTTCCTAAATCTTGTGCCCACTTTTGCACAGCTCAATGATGCTAGTTCCATTGCTTCACAAGTCTCTTAAGTTATGGAAGGGACTTGGGGTGGGAGCAGGATTTGAATTGTAACTGACAGCAAAATTAGACTCAGTCTTTGATTAAAATGTATAAATGTACAGACTTTAAGGAACTGGGCTGCTTACATATTGTCACCTGCAACAGAAACTGAATGAGGGAGGAAAAGGAAAAATTAAGAGCTTCAGAGTTCACCCAAATATGTTCTCTGGTTCACACCAAGTTACAAAGTTTCCAGGTGGATGTGTCTCCAAATTTCAGGCAATTCAGATTTAAATTATCACACATTTGTATTTTATATTCTTATGCTTAAATAACGTTTTTTAAACAAGTGGAAACAAGAAGTTTCATACTTTAGCTACATATTTCTCCATAAACAGGGAACCTGTTTGTGTTTTCTGTATGTGATATAATTGTGATTAGGCCTGCGTAAAATAAATACATGGCTTAGTATTGGCAGAACAACATCCTAAATTCTCCCATCAAGTTTGAACTGTAATGATGATAACCATAGCATTTTTTTTCTTTTTTAACAACTTGACTCAAGTAATTTGTGTGGCTGCCATCTTGGGATAGTTTATTCACTTCTGTGTTTGGAATATCTGAAGTGTCACAGGACTGTCCTATAAATCACTGGCTGTTGTAGATCAAGTATATTGAATGCATGAGTTGTATTTTTTTGGATTCATGGTCCATTACATGAAGGGAAAATGTCATAGGCACAGAATCAATATACATGTTGATTTAATGAGAGACTTGTGGGTGACTGTCACGTTAAATAATATCAGACATGAGTCTTGGTTTTGGGAATGAGATGAAATGTGCTTATCAAAGCATGTCATGTTGTTTTAAATTAGCTTGCTCATATATATTTATATAATAATTTTAGGTTACTTTCAACTAAAAGCTTTTCTCAGCAGACTGAGCATCAGAACAAAGCACCCTGAAGTAAACTGTTACTACTGTATTTCTATGCCCAACCATACTAATACTGGAGCCTTGTCATGCAAATAGAGAGAATCTTACTATGGAATGCTGAAATCAATAAAACTCAATTCGAAAGCTTATGCTCAAATAAATTGGTTAGTCTCTAAGGTGCCACAAGGACTCCTCGTTGTTTTTGCTGATATAGACTAACACGGCTACCACTCTGAAACCTGCTTCCATTTTTCAGGTTGCTGGAGGAGCTAAGTGCACATCTGAAGCCAGAATATGGACCTATTATAATATCAGTGCTTGGCAAGCTTTACTTAGCTTTGTAACCTTATGCATTAGTCAATCAGTGACCAAACTGTTTATCATAATCAGTTTGAATATTTAGTTCTCTTCCTTTTTGAAAGGGGTGAGCCGCAGAGTTATACTTTAGTGATGCTGTTAGCTAGGCCTGTCTCTGCAGGGAGTTTTTTTGCATGAAGGGAAAGGTTCATGACAGATTTGACATTCATTTCTGTCATGTCATTAAAGGCTGTTTTCAGTTTGATATGTGGGGAATCAGGTCCACAACTCCCATTATATTAATTAATTTTAGTAAAAAGACATGACACAGTGTACATTCAGGCAATTACTGTGACCCGTGGCTGGTGGCATAGGCGCCAACTTTTCCTGGTGCCAGTGGGTGCTCGCCCCTGCCCCAACTCCACCCCTGCCCTGCCCCCATTCCAACCCCTTCCCCAAAGTCCCTGCCCCAACTCCGCCCCCTCCCTGCCTCTATTGGACTCCTTCCCCAAATCCTCACTCCGACCCTGTCTCTTCCCGGAGCGCGCCGTGTTCCTCCTCCTCCCAGTGCTTGCTGCTGCGAAACAGCTGTTCATGGCGGCAAGTGCTGGGAGCTAGGGGGAGAAGCGGGGACGCGGCGCACTCAGGGGAGGAGGAGGAGGTGGAGTGGAGGTGAGCTGGGGCGGCGGGGAGGGTGGGGGTGCGGGGAGCTGCCGGTGGGTGCAGAGCACTCACCAATTTTTCCCCATGGGTGCTCCAGCCCCAGAGCACCCACGGAGTCAGCACCAATGCTCTTTGGTGTCAGGAAATGGTATATCTGAAAAAGGAAAACTCAGACTTGTGCATTTATTGCATGTTACTGACAAAGATAATGACATTACTGGCAGTCAATGAGAATGATAGCTTGCTTTGTGGCACTCAACAGGCCTTCTGAAAAAATTGATATGATAGCTGCAGCCCACATGTCTGACATTCTTCTTGGCCAGTGGGACCCTGCTACCAGTGCCCCCAGTTGCTTAAACACATTCCCCCCAAATCCACCTAGCTGGAGGAGCTCTGCTTTCTAGTTAAATTGTCAGGAAAGCAAGGAGTACAGTCTTAGCAAAGGAATTTCTTAACCATAGACATTTGAAAGTACTAGAGTGTTACAGATCTTTGGAAAATAAACAGTCCTTGAATCCAATCTGCCTTGTCTGATCTCACCCCTTTTGTGAGTCCTGGGGTTGGTCACTGTCCTCTGGCTAAGCAGTGCTTCCTCTCCTTAACCTGGTCTATTTGCCAGCTACTTCTGGCCCATGTGGCTTAGGCTGAGGAACTGCAGTTCCTTCCTTGTTAATTGTTCTTGCAGATTGTCTCAAGTATTAGCCCATCAGATTTGATGGCTCTTTTTGTTTAGCCCCTTGGTACGTATCTCACCTATAGCATGAGCATAAAGAATAGACTGACCTTGTCAGGATTAGACTAGCTTTCAACACCACCTGGGTGCCATAATCCAACATGGAGGTCACAATGAAGGTTATAATCACAAAATGGCATTCACAAACCAAAATGGAGTTCACAATTCGACAGACATGCCCCCAGCCTGTCACAGAAAGCATCTGTGTTCAGCTGACTAGTTAGTTTTGACTAATGAAGGGCTATACTTCACTTTCCTGTCTACATCTGATGACCTCCTGTTCACTCTTGCTGTACCTAGATTCAGTAGCGCAGCCAGGTCCAGAGCGCAGGGGGAGCGGCGCTATAAAAAGGCGCCTCCCCCTGTACTTACCTGGCGGTGCTCCGGGTCTTCAGCAGCACTTCGGCGGCGGGTCCTCACTCACTCCAGGTCTTCGGTGGTACCCGCCGCCGAAATGCCGCCGAAGACCCGGAGCGCCGCCTGGTGAGTGCAAGAAGCGGCGCTTAAAAAGAAGCGGCGCCTTTTTATAGCACTGCTAAAAAAAGGCGCTTCTTCCGCCACTTCTGCTTACAGGGGGAGCAGCCGCTCCCCCTGCTCCCCCCCTGGCTACGCTACTGCCTAGATTACTTCACCAAGACATGCAGTGCTTATTTTTTGTTTTCCTGGCCTCCTCTGCTTCTTCACTGTGCTTATCCGTTTCCCTGGGAATGCTGAGTAACATGGCACAGCCAAATAATTTTGGGGCCTTTGCGTGGTCACTGGGGAACCCCAGACCAGAGTGGCACTGTGACCCTGTGTGCCAGGTCACAAATGTCACTCACTCAAAACTGGCCCATCTGTACCCCGCCCCCATCATGATGAGGCAGTGGGCTAAACCCTGAGTGAGTGGTGATGTGCTGTAACCATTTTTTCTGATGTTCAACCCCCACCCCCAAGATATGGGGTGGGGAGGGTGGACGTGCAAGTTCACTAAGCGCATATGAATGAATCCAGACCTGCTGACTGAAGAGTTATATTGTCTGCATGTTTTCAGTCTTTTCACTTTCTTTCTAATCCTATGGGATTTATATGAGGGGTGGAGGCTATAAGAATAGCCCTACTGGGTCAGACCAATGGTCCACGTAGCCCAGTAACCTGTCTTTCAACAGTAGCCAGTGCCAGGTGCTTCAGAGGGAATGAACAGAATAGGCAATCATCAAGTGATCCCTCCCCTGTCATCCACTCCCAGCTTCTGGCAAACAGAGACTAGGGACACCCAGAGCACGAGTTGCATCTGTGACCATCTTGGCTAATACCCATTGATGCATTTCTCTCTTGGGGCAAGTACTTTGGTGTCATGTTTTACACAATCTTGTTTCTTAATTCCTGTAATAGCTGTATTTTATTTTTTATAGTATTTGTATCTCTGGATTTAAGATTTCCTTGTGGATTGTCTCTTAATCCCAATAAAATCACTGATTTTACATATTATTTTTTCTCCCAAATAAATCCTCCGGCAGCTCCCTCATTGAAGTGGCAGTGTCTTTTAATAATAAGAGCTACTGTCAGGCTTCCGGTCTCATGGTACTTTGTTAGAATATGCATATAGTGCATGAGAATGATGTGCTGGTGGACTTTCATCAATTCTTAGATGACTTCATAACTGATATCAGTTTGTTTTTGGACCTCTGAGTCTGCCCTGATATTTGTAGTTCAGATTTTGAGGAGTCGTCATCAATTTTCATGAATATTCAGACTCATAAGGCACAGACCTGAAAGTACATTGTCATGATTCATCTGTGTGTGTGAAGTATCTGTTTGTGACCTGTTATACCACATATAACACATGGTCTGTCTATAATTAGTAGGACCAAATGATTTTTCTTTACGAATTCTTAAACAGACTCTGTGGAGAGTTTCTTTCCTCTGAAGTTTTGTTTTTATCTGATCTTTGCTTGTATAACCATTTTGGGAACATAGGTCAAATCTTACTTTACCAAAAGTCAATTTGCATTGGTGATATTTGCATCTTGCTAGTAATAATGAGAATGGAAGTTAGATCTTAGAAAGAAGTAAGAGAATTCTGTATTGTCTTACATGCCTCTTGGCTGCAGGTAAAGAATTCAATAGCTTGTAGGAATGCTAATTAAAGCTAATAATAACTTCACTGACCTGCCTTGGCACTGACATGCCTAACAGAAATTGCTCTGGTCCTTGGAGGACTGAGATTTTGTTTCTGTGAATGTGTTTGGGAAAGCTCATGCTCTCATGGTTCTGTATTTAGTATAAATTCAGAGTAATGATCTAAAAGTGTGTGTGTGTGTGAGAGAGAGAGATATGGGGAAGAGAAGGGCAAACAGATCTGTCAAATCTATTCCACTGTAGGGTATTACTTACAGAGGTTGATATTCTGAGTTAAATCACCTTGTTAAAACTGGCAATATTGGAAAGAAAACTGGAACAGGAGTTGGATCGGATCATTCATTCATAGTTAAACATTTTCTCTCCAATACTTAGAATTCATTTGCGTAAGTATGCACAAAGGGGTCTGAGGGAAATCTAGGCTTTAATTTGGGCAAGTGTCCAGAGAGCTCAGAGGTAGAGGTTTTTACTTTAACTGGCAGACTAGATTGCTGACTATGGAGAAAATAATCATATTAGCTCTAGTTTTTCAAGGGGAAGTGTGCCCTAGACCACCTTAATGTAAATATTATTAGCACCAGACAGAAATGTCCCCACCCACCTTAAACCTTTCACAAGCCATCAGCAGAGTGACAGAACTGTCTCCTTCTGCTTTTTTTCTTTCTTGCTGATGAAATGATTAGAAATCAATCCATGAAATTACAGGAGAAAGATGCCCTTTAAATTCTAATGGAGCCAGGAACTGCAAATAAAATCACTACAGTCACTACTAAGAAAACAAAGGCCAAATTCTGCTCTTGTGCAGGTGTCAGTCAAAAAGTAGTCACAGAAGTTGATGGAAATATTCCCAATTTTTATTATTGGGTAGCTAAGTTCAGAATCTGGCCACTGCAATCTTTAGGTTTTTATCTAATAGAGAATAAGTAGTAATAGCAGAATTTACTGGGGCTGAAAGTTGGGGCTGATTTCTACTTCTGTCAGATTTGAGGATATCTACAGAATGGAATCTTATATACAAATGTGATTCAAGAAGTGCTAAAACAGGAACGTACAATTAGGCTTGAAAGTCATGCTTAAATTAACTATGGACTTAAAGTGCCTAGCATCCACCTGCCTCCACTGGAATGTGTCTAGAAAAAATAAAACAAAAATGAAGCAGACTAGACCACGTATTTCTCCAGAGCTAAACCGATCTAGAATGTCAACTCTTCTGTTCTAAATATAGAACCTGTGTCTTTTCTGTTGGGTTCTAAATCTGGCAAAAAGCATCTCTCCACTTGCCCTTGAGCTGTATTAGTGGGGTGGGGTTGTGAACAGCAGGGCAAAAATGTTTACACTTGATTGCTTACAGTTAAGTGCTTTAACTGAAGGTTTTTTAGGGACCTACTTATGGATTGAGGTGCCAGACTGTAGGCACACAAGCTTGAACATTTGGTTTACACACCCTTAATAGAATCATCGGACTGGAAGGGACCTTGAGAGGTCATCTAGTCTAGTCCCCTGCAGTCATGGCAGGACTAAGTATTAACCATTAGATGCTCTACTACAGCACACAAACTACTGTGGATATTGGGATCTCTTATTGGGCCAGAGCCAGCTCCTGTTAATTCAATGCATAACCTGCCATTGAATCATTGAGAGAGTTTGTTGCAGAAATAAGCACCTCACTTCAACATAAAAGAGGATATTCCAGACACAACCTTCTTTCTGGAAAGTTTTGGAGTCCTTTGGCTACTTCCGGAGTACAAACTTTTTTTTTTTAATTGTATTTAAAAAAATGAATGTAGGTAGTAAGGGACTGAATTGAGTTACTCAGCCCTTGCCTACACTAAAGGGAAAAGTCGATCTAAGCTACGCAATTTGAGTTATGTGAATAGCGTAACTCAAATCAATGTAGCTTAGATCTACTTACCGCGGGGTCCACACTATGCAATGTCGACAGGAAACGCTCTCCCATTGACTCCCTGTGGCGGCTTTGCACCTTGTCACCCCTTTGTTTCCAGGGGGGGACGAGGTTAACCCCGCCTCCCTGCGCTTATGGCAGTTCGACTACCTCCCCGGTAGTCAGGGCCGTCTGGCCCAATGGTCAAAGTCCTTCTAAATCCCCTCCCCGGGGGATCACGGGGCCTAGCGGCCGGAGTCCATCTATCTCCTTCGAGTTACGAAGGGGGTGGGTGAAGTACGTCTCCACACTGATGGAGACTGGGGTTCAGAGACCCCCGGCAGGGGAGCCCGGGGCCCACCCGCCTCCACCGGGCTCCGACCCAGGGCCCTGTCTTTAACAGCGTGGTCCTCCCCGGGTCAGCGGGGAATCCTACCGCAACACGCTGCCCTTAGAGTGGTGGGAGATACCACTCCCTTCCCTTCCCTGGGTCACTTCCTACCCCTTCTCCGGATGTAGCTGTCCCTGGGTCCTCAGGGTCTTCAGATTCTTCAGCCCCCAATGCTCCCTGGGGTTCTGACAGCTGCCAGTCTCTGGTCCTACTTCCCGGTCTCTCAGTTCCCTCCTGAACGAGGTACTGCTGCTCCTGGGCTGGAGCTTCTGCTGGGCTTCCTCCTCCCTCAGCCGCCAGCCCTGACTGAGCAGCTCTGCAGGCTTTTAGACTTGGCTCCCGGTTGGAGCATGCCCAGCAGAGCCTCAGGGGCGGGACTTCCTCTACCAGCAGGGAAGGGTTAATCCTCTCAATACCAGTGCGGGGCCAGCCTGCCCCGTCACACTCCCCTTACTCTTCTCGATCAGGTGGAGAACAGGAATCAACGGGAGAGCAATTGGCAGTTGATTTAGGGGTCTTCACTAGACCCGCTAAATCGACCACCAATGCATCGATCGCTGTAGCATCGATCTTCCGGTAAGTGTAGTCAAGGATATTGGGTTATGGAGCACGCAAAATAGAAAACCTGTTGCTTACTAAAAACCTGAGACTCATTCGTTTAGCTTGCCCTGGACTCAGTCCAGGATGGTTAAGAAGAGATCAGAAACAATGACCTGAGCTGCAGAGCACTGACTGCTAATCTGATGCATATGTTCTGTGGAGTGTCCTTATGTGCGTATTTAGGTATTTTAGTCTCTGAGCTGATAAGGTGTCAGTCTCTGATGTTTCAGCATTTTATTCCTTTTTTTTAGACTAGAATTATTATATTCAGGGTATCAGAAAACCAGATGAGAATTTTTAGTTTAGCCAGTTTAACTTCTAAAATGTTTGTCCTTCATAAATGGAAAGCAGATCAGAACCTAAACATTTCAGGCTGGCTTATGAGAACTCACCTACTCACAGATATTCAGAAAACGTTTCATTTAAATGAGAAGCTGAAGGTGTTTTGAGGATAAACAGACACCACTTTTATGGAAGTCTAGAGCTAGAACATTCTTATTTTACTTAAAATATTTTATTTTACAAACAGACTGCTGGATATATAAATTGAGCTAGAAAGATGCAATATAGTATGGAATCATAAAAATAACAAGCAAAAAAGATTCAAGAGCAAGTCACATGGAGTCCTAAAATTGCAGAGACAAGGTACAGGGAATTCCTGCTGGCTGTTTTATAGGGAGGCAGAAGCATGTCACAAAACCTCCATTCCCTTGCTTCTGTCTTCTCTGACCATACTTGTATTTAGTTCCCTCCATCCCATGCATAGAGGAGTGCGTTGGTGGGGGGGTCCTATGGAGAAACTAGTTTAACTTTTTGCTACTTTTAAATGTTAGATATCAAGAAATCAATCCTACAAATCTGAGTGCCCTCCATAACCACTGAAGTATGAAGTGTAGTAATCAGCCCCTTACGTTTCTGCTTAATCCAGGCTGGGATTTGGGGGAATAGTGACAATAAGCGGCACAGGCTGTACTTAGTTTGGAAGATAGAGACAACCACACTGCATCTGTGTCCAGCGGCTTCACTTAAGAATCCCCTTTATATTCGTTACAACCAAATCCTGCCCTTTTTTTCTTTTTCTTCTGTGAAGGATACTACAATATCTATGGGTGTTGAGGTACTCAGTTCCTCCCAACATTGACTCCATAGTGTGGGGGGTCATGTTTCTTTTTAGAAATGGTCTTGCTGCAATAAATTTAAGGAGAGGATTATGTCACCCTCCTTGAAGAGGTATATCATACCTACATGCTTCTGTGCACTAGGAGGTATTCTGAAAGCCTCCCTGTGCTCCCCAGGGTGAACTTAGCTTAGGGTGACCAGATGTTCCAATTTTGTAGGGACAGTCCTGATAGTCAAGGCTTTTTCTTATATAGCACCTATTACCACCCTCGCCCCCACCCTCCCGCTCCTGATTTTTTTTCATACTTGTTGTCTAGTCACTCTAAGGTAGCTCCACACATCCACCAGTGCAGAGCTGTGGCTAAGTGCCAGAATTTAGCTCACAGAGAGCAAAACTTCTTTCATTCAGTAAACTCTGTATGCTCAGTATCCTTGACTGAATTTGAAATGCCCTTATATGTGAGCATTGTACAGTGCACATGCTGTTTCATTTCTTTCTTGTTGACCTTGGCTTGCCCAAGTAAACAACATGTACTGGTCAACTGTAGACTGTTGGGAACACAATTTTTGTAAAGATAATCCTAAAATCTAGGGCTCAAATTCTGCCTTTGAGTAGTACCTTTCTGCACAAGTAGTCCTATGAGTTTCAGTTGGACTACTTGTTTAATAAAGTACTACTACTCAGTACCGGTAAAGATGGCAAAACTGAACCCTTAGTAACTAAAAGAAGCACAAAAGTTCAATACCACACATACGTGCACATCTTACATTACATACTTTTAAAAAACCTTTTCAAAGCAAGCTGTCGCCTAGGATTTCCCATGCAGCACCTCTTGTTAATTCCTCAGATGTCATGACTTTGATCTCATTTGCTAAGAAAATTCCAATCTATTATTTTCCTTACAAAAAAACTGTTCTCCGTTAAAAGAACAAGCTTGCATAATGATGTAGATTTTAATTTCTATTCCCCGGTAAGCATGATGGAGATGGAGCACAATAAATTACTGGGTGATGAGCCAGCTGGCTCTCAGTGCAGTATTCCACTGCAGTTGCTCCCCATTTGCTGGTATGTATATTGGTGCTTAAGACTTGCGAGACTGATAATCCAAGTTCCCTTCTCTACTTTAAGTCTAGATGGCCATTTTACAACCTTCCTACAACCTCATAGCTGCACCATTCCAGGAGCAGACCAGAGAATGAATTGGTTGGGTTACAATTCCTTCCTTGTGCTTGGATGGAAGGTACTTTATCCTTTTCACAGAACAGTTTACTGCTCCCACTGCACCTGTTCATCTACTTTGGGGGTTGAGGTGGGTTGAGCCAAAGTCAAACCATCTTCCCCTCTGCAGCTGGTGTTACAATCTGAGCAGGCTAAACAGAGGCGACCTTACTCCCCTGCATGGCTGAATAAAGGCTGTGACAATTTAGCTCTCAATGATGAGCCTCTTTTCTGAGTCCAGGTAAGCTACTGCTAGCCAGCTCTCTTAATTATATGCATTTGTGAAACTGGAATTAATAGCTATGGATCTCTGTTGTAGGTTAGACATACACATTTGAATAGGATCTGGCTGATTTAGCCAAGATCAGTCTTTGTTATATTTCAGTTGCCTGAAAAAGGTTTGGTAACCACTTTCCCTAGTGAACTTCCAAGGGATAGCACTTGGATTGGAGTCTAAAGACTTGTCATTTTTAAATGCGGTTTAAATAGCTCATAAGAACTTTGGTTGAATAAAAATGGAAAGCCCCTTAGATTCTTACATAATACAATTTAGCAGAGGTACATAGTTTACAAATCAAGTATGTGAGATAAGCTGGAGGTTAAGCTTTCCTCAAGATGTCTTACAAACATCAGTTAGTTCATATTTGTATTTATTTCCCCATATCTGTAATAAACAATATATCACCACAGAGGTTGTAATCAGTGGTGAGAAATGCAGTACATCTCAAGCATTCCCCCAGATAACAGTAACAATCCTAGACACAGTCAATTTTCAAATGGTCTAAAAATATTTCAGTACAATGTAAGCTCTGGAGTGGAAATATTGTTAGTATAACACAAAATATTTTATATATTTGATATGTAGTGAATACAGAAACTCCCTGGGGGTTCTCTAGCTATTGACCTAGGTTAACATTTAATTATATAAAAATTAAAACTACCAGCTTCTTCTCATCCCAAAATCTGAAAATAGCCAACTAGAGATGAGATCAAACCAAAGCAATACCCACTTGACCCTCTAATACCACACCTTACCATGCCTTTCCCTCTGAGAGTTCTGTAAAATATAAACATTAGTGTGTCTATAAAGAAACATTTTAAAGTTTCCAGGCAAATAGAATTTGTTCCCGAACAGTGTCTGAAGTTTAAGTAATTGCTAACATTTATTAACGTGGACATCTTGGTAAATCAGAATTCATCTGGACTGTTTTTTATAGCCAGCATTTATTGTAAGTGATTGAGGAGGACAAGTTTACATTTGACTGGGCTCCTAATTGAGTGGCCTTTGTAAATGAGGAGTTATGAACACAGAGTTAAACATTAACTGATGTCCTCCAACATGCCTCATGACCCATCATTACCCAATGGTAAAGCAGTGGCACTTGAAATAGGGAATAAAATCACTCAGTGGCACGCTACAGAACATTTGACCCTGAAATAAGAGAACTATGGGTAAATGATTTAATATACAGAAATATGAAAATGATCAATCTAATCTCAGCTCTGTTTTTATATATTTGCTTAGCATAAAACACGTGGGATAACATGCCATGGAAGCAGAGCCTTGTGGGAGTCTGTCTACTCCAAAGCGACAATGACTGGAAATGCGAGTCTGTTTGCTGCCTTGGGGCCTTATTCTGACACCATTACTTCAATTGTATAATACCTTTGTGAATGGTCCCAGTAATTTCAGCTGCAGAGTAAGGTAGTATGCCATGGGAATAAGAGTGGGAGAATCAAATTCTTGGATAGTAGTAAGTCATAGGACTGCTCTAGTGCAAATCCAAATTTGGATTTGCAATATGTGGTACAAGGTGGCTTAATTTGTTATAGAGAGCTGCATGTATCAATAATTTCTCCATTCATAATCAGTTTCAATTGGGTTCCTCTTTGTCACGTCCTTTTTGGTATTTACTGTTTGTTGCACTTGGTGTAGTTGTGTCTGAATCTGGAGGCCAATTAGAAAAGTAAAATCCATTTTGTATTACTGGTAAAAGACTAATTCAGCTGAACTTAATTGAAACTGCACAAGCAGCTTGAACAGTATGTGTGCATGTGCATGTGCACGTGCTGTCAGGTTGCCATACAGCCAACTGCCAAGACCATGAAGCACGTCATGCCACACGCATTGCTTTACCAGAATAAACTTTCATTGGCTGATCATAATGTGAGGTCATGAAGCTGTTGCTAGCTGCTTATGAAGGAAATTAGTCTTCTACAAGTTAAGACTTTCAGGGAAGTTACAGCACACTAACGGGTAAGAACTGGAGCAACTTTTATGAAAACAGAGTAATTAACAAGTAAGAATTCATAACTGTGTAAACTGCCTTTGTTTTTCACAAATGCATTGTGGAGTAAACCATTTTAGAGGGAAATTCTTCCATAAATTTTTTTAAAGGGGAATAGTGTAAGGTTTGTTTTCCACATCTATCTGAAGAGGATCATAATTCATCTTGGCCCATTGCCAAAGTAATGAATCTTATCACCCAGGCTTGGCATGTGCAGATAGATGGCCCCTTTTGTCTCTCTTGCCAGTTATTGCTTATTCTGCTAGGAAATCTTATGCATGCTGCTTGGAAGTGGCTGCTGGCCCATCCAAATACTGCCACGCTCTCTGACTACATATGAAGCCAGACTTAGCTTCAGCAAACTGTTCTTAGCTGTAGCTAATACATAGGAAAAGAGATCACTACACTAAGGCTACTCTGCTGAACAATATAAAGATGAAAACTGCATTATTAATGTAGTTAATGAAACCCCACTATTAACCCTGAAACTTCAAGTAGATTCAGCATAGCGCTCATATGACAAAATATGCCACATAAGCAGTGGTAAACAACAACAAGCATTGGAGAGAATAATTAATAATGAATGTATCTATTGACTGATATTTCCCATTAAAACAATATCACCTGTTCTGCTTTGAAAGGAATGAAGAAAACCACAAACAATTAACAACATTTCTGCAGTGCTGCGTAGATGCACTACCACATTATCAAGAAAATGTACTTTGTTCCAGTTTTTCTAGTGTGATATAAGTGATCACTACAGTGTGAATAGTAGCAGGAAAAGGAAAGCAATGTACAAGTCAAGTGAATACCTATTATGTTTTCTTCTTCTGGTGAATGTAAGTCCCTCATTAAATTGTTCAGTCATTTGCATTAGAAGAAAACACTGAAGCTTGTTTGATGCATGGCTAGTTCTTTGTTCTAGACCCTAGTATTGGGTATTTCCATGAACAAAAGAAAAGGGTCTTTAATTAATTGGACTGAAGTTGTATTTTGGATTTCGATGGTAAAGATTGGTGTCTGGAATTTCACTTTTGCGGTTAGCCAGATCTTGAAAATCTTCAATGAAGCCCAGCCCTCAAAGAAGCCTTTTTAGGTGATAGAACTCTTAATTCCAAAGGACTTTGCTGCTGTATGTCTATACAGTATCTCTAATGAAATGCAGCCACCGATGGTGTAGAGGGCAGCAGCCAGCAAATGTATACCACATTGTCCAACAATGGGGGGCGGGGGGGGAGGGCTGGGGAATTTTGGCAAAGGATGCAATGAATGTAATGGGATCTGGATCTTCAACATCCAAGCAGAGACCAGTCAGACCAATCTTTGGACCAAAATTTTCAAATGTGGGTACTTAAAGTTTAACTCCTAAATCCATATTTAGATGGCCTAAATTAAAGAGCCTGACTTTTCTGAGGCAACAATGACCCACAAATCCTACTGAAGTACATGACATCTACTAGTGTCTTCCCATCCTAAATACCATCACACAATAAACTACCCGGTGCTTAATTTCCCTGCTTTGAAATGGTGAGGGGCCGAGTCTAACCTAACTACAAATTCAAATTCAGTTGAAAGGAGTGTCATTCTATGTATTTCAAACCTGAAACTTAGACTACTATACACACTTTGATTATTATTTTTTGTAATCCTTAAAAGGAATAATGGTTATTAGTTGAATAATTGAGAATAACTCCATTGAGGTCAAGAGTTATAATGGTATAAAACTGATGTGAGACAAGAATCTGACTCTGGTATGCAAGGCTGCTGCAACCAGACTTTAACCTTTGTAACTAAGCTCTGCAGACCATTCTAGCTATGTTCTGTGCAGATGAGAACAGAGCAGATTTTCTTTTAAAAATATATATATATTTCTTAGCTTTACCTATTCTTGTTTCTTAAATCAACAGTATCTCATTTAAAAAAGACACTAACATGGATGTGCCCGCTAACTCTAATGGGACACATGCTTAATGTGCTGCTTAGATGACAAGGTAGGTTCTAAGCTAGGAAAGCAAAGAGCAAACAAGTGGAGTTCATTGATATAATTGTGCCTACCATTCCTTTTTGTAATCCAGCCTTGTTATAAAAGGTGCCAGAGGTGGTAAGGGAGGGTGAGTGGGCACTGGCATCTAGTGAGCCTTCTGACCTTAGGGGACCTGGGATACAGTGACCTGCTGTCATGTTTTTGATGAATGACCTGAACTTTTAACACACTAGGTTTTGTATGGAAATGGGCAAAGCTTACATTACAAACCCCAAACTACAAACAAATCTCCATCTGAGTTGTATTAAAAATTTGAAACTCAGTGTAGGCCTGTCAATGTTTTGCTAAGAGTTGTCAGCCTTTTAAGTACCTGTGGGCCCAGCTGTGTGGGAACCTGGAACAGATTATAGTTTTGAGTGAAACTGGTTTTGTGTGAGGTTTTTCTTCAAGTTTTTGTTGTGTCAGAAAGTGAAACACAAAGTGAAGCTTTGGGTGCAGAACCTCCCTGCCCCCGAATTGAAATCACTGTGCAAATGATGTGGATAGTATCCTCTGATAGGAAGTAATTAATAGAATTGTTATCATAAAACCTTACACAGCTACCAACAAAGGACATACTTCTACTGCAAATGTACAACTCTACATCTCACCTCAGTCTAGGGATGAAACTATATTATCCCCTCCAGATTTAAAGTATTGGAAATAACCTTAGATAAGAAGGAAAACTGCTACTTAGTATCTATGGTTTACAAGGTTGAATATAAAATTAACTTTGACAAAGTAGAGAGGTTTAGTACTAGTTTTGTGGTTGTCATATTCCGATAATCAAAGGGACACTCCGACATAAAGTGGCACAATCCCATGGAAAATGGGGGTGCAACAACTTAATGATTCTACACACAACTCCTCCAGCACAAGATTTCAAAGATATACCCCTTTAACTCCAACGGCACTCCACCAATAAATACATTAATGAAGCAATTTGTAAAATTTGTGGAGACCTTTTCCCCTCTTTTAGAAAATATTCTTTCACGGAGCAGATTACACTATTGGTCCTAGAGAGTTTTCAAACAAATACATTTTTTAACTTAACTGTCAACAAACATGTTAGAGGTCAGATTACCTTACAGTTACATTATTTGAGAATGGTTTCCTCTCATTTAAAAACAGCTACATTTTCTTATAAATGTCATTTTAATGGCCATGCATTTAATTAAGAGAACATAATGTTCAAAAAAGCATGCTGAGTCCCAAAGAGTCAGTGTCTCAATCTTTATAGCACAAACTTTGAAACAAAAATCATGATTGCTAGTTACATTAGCCAATATATTACCTTTTTTCTTCCCTCCATGTGTATTTGCTTGAGTAAAGATGAAGAAAAGCAACAAAAGAGAGAGAAATCGGAAACTTCTCATTTCTTCTCTTTCCACACGAGCACTGAGGTTTTCACTACTAATTTTCTGCTGCCAAAGAGACATGGAAGATTATCAATACTTTGGAAGGAATGGTTACCCATTAATCGTTAACCTTTAACCTTTAAGTGTTCTGTTCACTGTTCCAATATTTTCCTTCTGTGCCTCACTCTAATGTGAACTGAATTTGCTTTCATCCAAATACATTTTCATTTTATGTTGCTTTTGGAAGAAATTAAATTTAGAGCTGGATCCCTACCTTATTCAGCAATGCTCAGTTTTGAACAGATCACACTGAGGGTGAATATTCTGTTCTGAAATGCAGCTGAAGGTCGCGGGTAGTTAGCTCAAAGTTGGTTGGCTCAGTCTGAACATATTGCAAAACGACTAAAGGAAAAAAAGGCTAATCTAAAGAGTTCACAAACCTAGAGACATCCAAGTTGGGGTTTGTGTGTGTAGAGGGGAGCCGGTCGGGTGGAGTGGGGGAATCAAATGTGATATGCTGAAATGCCTCACTTAATAACGGTTTTGCTAACTTCAGTGCTATAATAGATAACTGCTCTTGTACAAGAAGAAAATGTTTTTTAAAGTAAGCAGGCAGATTTTATCTTGTGTGAGAAATTCATTAACAAAGCACAATTAACTGACATTTCCCTCCACTACTAACAGTAACAATAACTGCAGTAAGTGTAGGGGTGACTTCAAAGAAAAGTTATTGTTTGTATGGTACATGGTCTACTGGAAATAGAGCAGGCGGTTAATAATTGTGATGTGTACAAATGTCGCTACAAAGGTGTGTACTGTATTTGTGCTGTGACAGGTTGAAGTGGCCTTGTCAAGGAGGCAGGAAGCACTGCTTGTTTCTGCCCTGGTTATGTGTGAGGTGTAGTGCTGAGGGCCCGGTCAGACACTTGGAGGGAACTTAGTAAACTCTTTTTTTTTAAAAGCTGCTTTAAGGGGATAGAGTTCCTCCTAGGGACGGATTTTGACACCCTTTCTCCAGTGGAGTAGTGCCTTATATTAAAAGAAGTCTCACAAAGTTCACTGGAACTACTTTTGGGATAAGGTGCTACTTTGTTGTAACAAACTCACTCCAGAATGCAAAGACTACTACCACAGGAGTGTTTTAACTAGCTGATCCAGTGCACCACTTTACATATAGCTTGACTTCATGATTCCGATCACCCTGGTTTAACTATAATGTTGAGTATTTCTATTATGAACTTGAAAAGGTCACTGAAGATCACTTTGTTTTTCTGAAATATTAGTAGATCTCTACATGCTTTTTTTCTTAACGAATTTAGCTTTTCAGCTAGGTTCCTACAATATTAGGGAACTGGGGGGCTCAGCTGTCTCCATGGCACTGCCTGCCCGTAGACTTCTTGGAAATTGAGCAGCCAAGGACAAAGGGTTGCCTAGCCCCAAGGAGATTCCCTGGAGACATGAATACAGCCCCCAACTGTCCTGGATTTCCTGGAGACCTTCCTGGGTGTCCCAAGAGCAGCCACAGCTGGGGGAATCTTATTAGTCCCCCTCCAATGGAGCTGAGGCGAGGAAGAGGCACAGGATCTCCGTGGATCTTAGGGGAACCACCAGATTTGGAGGCAGGCCCGCTGCTTGGGCCAAGGTCATTAAACACGGTTGGGTTGATCTCTGAGTGGAGCCTGGTGTGGCTTTCCTTAAAAAATCCCCTCACATGAGATTTATGGAGTAGGAGATGATCTGGATGTTGCAGGCGAGCCTGCCTAGTGCTATTGGATTAATCTCTGCCCCACTGTGCAGGTACCTATGTTTCATTCCTCATCTTGGTATCTCCCCTCCTGTGCTGGCAGGTGTTGGGAATGGAGTTTTGTGAACCAAATTCTCCCTTTACAGAATTTCAAATGAACTTTTTTCACTTAGCTCTTCATGGGAGTTCGTAGTCCCTTGAGGCTTATTTTTTGAGTTTCCCATTCAAGCAAAACAAAAAGTCCTCACAGCAAAGCACAAATGAGACTGTATAAATTCTGTTTTTTTCCATCCAAAATATCAATTCAGTCATGTGTGTTCAAATCTCTCTCCAAGTTTACTAATCAGTGTGGGAGCTGTGGTAACTCTTATGTGAAAGCCATCCTGAGTTCCATGGGCACACTAAAATCCCAAACTGGCTACTTTTAATCAGTTCTTTCCTTTTGTTATGAAATTTTCACATAGTGCTAGTTGGGAGGACTACTTAGGTGGAAAAACATTGGCTAGTTGATGTCACCTGGAGATTACAACTGCACAGAAATATGGCTCTTCAGGGAACTAAGAGAACTTCAGAAATTCTTCCTACCTGAGGGGGTGGGGGGAATGTAATGAGCATTTGCTCCTGAATCTCAACTGGAAAAATGTTTTTACAGTTCTGTAAACTTTGCTGCCTTCAAATTCTGCATTTCACCCACATCTCATGGGTTCCTTTACAAATCAGAACTGGGACATCCTCTTAAATTAGGAAAAGTTGAGCTAAAAGCCAAGGCATATGATTGAAGTGGAAGGGTGTCATTCCCCATTCCCCCAAGAGCTGGAGGACCTCATTAATGAGAAGGTAAGGGTCACAGGAACTATATTGTCAGAATGGTTAAGTAGACTTGGTGTGCTCTAAAGAGTATTTTGTAAACTCTCTGCTATACTTTGTTTGCATGGATTTGCTGTTTAGAAATAGCAAATAGAGAGAAAATGCTTTAATAAGAACTCAAAAACTATCTGCATGGGATGGAATAGCTGAAACCAGAAACTGAAAGATTAGAAAAACAGAGTGGAAAAAACACCATTATGGGTCATCCTATCATCTCCACCCCTTAATTTGCATGATTGAGCCTATCATTCTCACTAATCTAACCTGTTTCTGAGCACATGGTGATCATTTTGGGATTGCAACACTTACCTGGTTTACCAGCATAACAAACTACTAACCCCTGTGTATGACACATAATTTAACAAAAGGCATTGCAATTGTAATCAGTACAATTCACGTGTGAATATCAAAGAGATGTAAGTAAACCAGCAATCACTAACCCATTCATTAGTAGTAATAGGAATCAAGGGAGATAAATGTTTGCCTATGTATCTATATTGTGTTAGTTTACAAATGTAACTAAATTAGTGTATAGATGCTAAGTCCCTTTCATGTCTTAATTGCCTTTATATTATGTATGCGACTGTGTTCAGTTAACCTGAAGATCAAAGATGTGAGTCACTTCAGGAAACTGGTAATATTACCTCTATTGTCTTCAGTTTATCTATCTCTATTCCTAATGAATGACCAGCAATTCCCTTATATAAATCAGTGTAACTAGATTACCTGTCTATGCATAGGAAATGGAATGTTAACTTCCATGAATGGGTCAATATGCACTCAACAAAGAAGAAGTCACAGTCACATGAAGTGCTCAAAACACTTGACCGCCTGTTTCAACTATAAAAGAGAAACCTCAGGCCTGATTCTGCATCTCTAGTCTGCTGAACTTTGAACAAGGAAAGTTTAAGCCATGGGACTGAGATCTTCCAAGTAGTTACTTGAAATACCCTGGAAAATGAGTGGAAAGACTTGAACTGACTCTACATCTAATCTGCCTTTGAATTCTGACCTGTTGGAATGATTCCAGAGAGACTTTCGTGAAAACTAGCAAATTTACCATCAATGCTACAATTCTGATCTGAGGATTTGCCAATCACTTGTATATGATTCTTTAACCATTTAACTCTTTTTTTTCTTATTAATAAAATCTTTAATTTACTAAGAATTGGCTGACAGCATGATAAGACCCTAAATATATATATTGACCTGGGGATGAGTGTCTCATCCTTTGGGATTGGTAGAACCTCATGTACAGTGAATTGGGTTTTCAGTAACCTCTCACTATATTAGACTAATTTGTCTGATGGGAACAAGGATCTGGAATGCCTAAAGAGGTCTGCGATTTGGCTTCTTGTTAAACAGTGTGATGCTACAGAAGCTCATTTTGTTACTGGTTTGGTGACTCTGATGATAGAATAAAACACTAGTTCTTGAGGTGTGTCAGCCCTGAGTGTGACGTTCTTAGTGGTGATCCCTTCTAGGCAATGGTCACAGTTCATTTCATTGTTCAATTGGTCTTGCCATTAAAAGCTATTTTCTGATGTCTACTCTGAACTCTTCCTCCTTCAACATACTGTTACTTGTTACAGAACCTTCTTTCATTTGGCAGCTCGGAAGCCCAGATAGATCTGAATCCCCCATTAGTACTATAAACTGATTTGTTAGGCTTTATAAACAAAAGTGGAATTTGCTCCAGGCTATCTTATTTATTTGTATTACCTTAGTGTCTAGGAGCCCTTGTCATGGACAACCTACCTCCCCCTCCCACCCGCCATTGTGCTAGGCGCTGTGCAAACACCGACCAAAAAGACAGACCCTGCCTCAGAGGGCTTGTGGCTGTTTATGGGGAGCTCCTCACAAGCCTGAGGGGAGCTTGAGAGAAAGCATGAAGGTGTTTTCAGCTCTTTGTCGCACCCCAAAAAACTCGTGCAAGTCAGTGGCTGCATGTGTCCATGATACTGCAGATATGTCATAGGTAAAAGGATCAAGGGACACCAATGGGTGTAGAGGGAATGAACCCAAGTAAGATGTTTACACCAGTGTGACATTACCCAGGGTACAGTCTGGATTGTCAAATAACTGGCTCTTCAGTTCTCCAATGGTGAACATAATAGTATAGACTGTCACAACAAGCTGACAGGAAAAAATACTACCAGAACATTAGAAAACAAGCACAATAAAACATGCAATAGAGAATAGACTAAAACAAGCACAGACATATTGTTGAAGATATGGAAAGACATCTGCTTTGTCTGGAAGTGGCTCTGGTTCCTCAGTATGAGGAAACTACTCATGACTCATCTCCTATGTAGGGGAGATCTGAGTTCTCTTCTGGTGTTTTGTCACACTTTGTTTTGTGACCTTGTTCTTGTGACCTTGTTCAAGTAACTTAAATTCTCTGGGCCTCCATTCCTCATCTGAAAAGTTAGGATGACACAATTGACTTCAAAGGATGCTGAGCCTTAATTCAGGTGAGGTTTAAAAGTGGTTTGGAGATTATTAGATGGAAGGTGCTGTGAAATTAAAACAATTTAATATATTTAACAAATTGTGCTTATGTGTGTTCCTTCATGGCAATATCTGTCTTGGTCTAAAGGTTCTAACTGGGGCATCATTTCCAACTAGTATGCACAATTAGCAGTTTCTTGTGGGTGTGGTGTCGTCGTCCCCGCCCCCAAATGCCACATTGAAGTCAATAGTCATGTTATTGCAACACTCCTATTTCCAGGTAATACTTCTGCTATATAAAGCAAATTCATATTTTGCTACCAGCATTAGTAATTTGCCTTCAGCATTGACAGTAATACAAGCAATAATGGCTAGAAAACCAGGCAGTGCTTTGGGAATACTTGTACAGTATTAGAATGAGAAATTCCACAGCATGCATTTAAGATAAGTTGATGTAGCATAAAATTGCATGCTATGGCACATTAGTCAACAGAAAACAGATGCCATTGTTTTCTAAGGGAAGTCACTGCTCACAATGGCCCCTTGCAAGGCTATCCCATTCACACTACATGTGATCAGGGTCTTTTTCTTTTTCCTAGGTCTAATCTCCATTTGATGTACATGAGTAATTCCAATTAACTTTAATACGCACTCATCAAGAGAAGACTGGATCTCCTACAATAGAATGCACTTTAGAGGTAGAGGTTTCTTGATTAAATACACAGAAAAAGTGCTTCATATCTAAATTGTAATTTAGCTAATCCTGCCACATGTTTGACAGGTCACTCAATAAATGAGTTGCCAGCTTTTGTGTGAGCTGCTCTGTCTCAATTGGGTTGCAGACTGGCTCTCATTACTAAATTGTAGTCAGTAACACACAGAGATCACACACAAGCTTTCAGCATATAGGAAAGGCATAGAAAGATCTGGTTATGCTTTAGCAATTACTGGCTTGTTAGCCCTTTGGCACTGACCATGTGAACAGATGATCATTTTCTTAAATGGTATTCCTTTGTTTCAATTCACAGGCTATCTCCCCTGGTTGAAGGAAGGATCATATTATCATAGGAAGTTAGCTTCCAATAGGTTTGTTAGTAGATAATGACTGCAGCAGATTTAAGGCATACCATAGATGTCTGTTTCCATATAGAGAATTATTGAAGCTGGAATTCTCCAATTTCAGGATGCCTGCTGAATCTTTCTGTACAACCTGTGACCATTCTGGTTTGGTGACATTAAAAGGCATGTTGGAAGCATGCTTTTCACACACACTCAACTATACGTATATGTGAGGTTATGTCAAAATTTACATCTTGGTAATGTGCATCTCTCGTAAGGTGATTGAGAAGTTTCTATTTGGTTTAGACAAAATGAGCTTTGTAATGTTTTAATGGTTATATTCATGATAACTGTTTTATGGAACCCCCATTAGGGTGTGTATGGAGTACAATGTGTATTCCACTGCTTAGAGGGGGCTGCTGTGCTCT
Source organism: Macrochelys suwanniensis (assembly GCA_033296515.1). Classification (NCBI taxonomy): domain Eukaryota; kingdom Metazoa; phylum Chordata; order Testudines; family Chelydridae; genus Macrochelys; species Macrochelys suwanniensis. The sequence goes on from CM065785.1 coordinate 60,700,501, forward strand.
GTTGGGGACTTATGCTGGGAAGAGGGCAGCTGTTGGTATTGGTGGGGCTGCCAAAAGAAGGTGGATTTAAAATCTGGATGGAACTCCATAGTAGTCCCATGGGTGGAGACTGCTGGGGGATGTGTCCCTTGGGCAAGCTGGCTTCTCTTGGGGCTCCATGCATTGACCGCAGACCTTCAAGTGAAACAGGAATTGTAGCAGCAGCAGTGCCTCTGGGTAGGATTTCCACGGTGGAGGGCCCTGCACCATTGGCTGAATAAAGTCTGAGGCTACAAAGCTAAGGAAACACAGGGCTCGGGACCCGGAGGATTCTAAGCACAACTAGCTTGACCCTGGGAAAGCACTTGAGAAGCTGGCACCTGGGACACATGGACTGTGCTGTGTCCTGATTTGACTTCAGGGAATTAACCACGACCATGTACTCCTGATTATCTGAATAGCAGAGAAGAGGAACATGGATTTTATTCAGGTTAGTGGGAGTTCAGATAGCTGAGAGGGCAGGAGTCATTCAGCACTGGGGGCTGGAGGCTGCTCCTCTTCACAGTCCTGGCTGGGGACGGGGTCTTAGCTCTGCCCCACTCACTCACTCCCATGACAGCGGGGCTGCAGGGGTTCCCTGTGCTGTTGCTGGGCCAGGGACACCCAATCACTGCAGGAGCAAGGTGCAGGGCAGAACAGAGACCCAACCCTCCACCCCACCCCCTCAGTTCGAATTCTGCTCTGCCCTGCCAGGACTGCAGCCTTCCCTGCATCTTGCACCTGTAGGGATCAGGGATCACTGGCTCTACAGCTGCGCAGGTTTGAGCCCTCTGCAGCTCCCCTGTCCTTCGCCATTCACTCACTCCCATGACAGTGGGGCTGAAGAAGGCTCCCTGAAGTACTGGGTTTACAATGGGACCATCAGGCTGGGCCCATGCACAAGAGGGGCCCATTATGGTTGCCAGGCAGTAGCTCCAGAAGGCCCTGAGAAGTTGGGGGGCAACTGCACAGGGACTGTAGCCTCTCTTGCTCTTGTCCTTCCCCAGGGTCCCACCTGCACTTCGCTCCCCCTGTGGCTCTGCCTCTGCTCCACCCTGAGGCCCTGCCCCCACTTGGCCTCTTGCCCCCAGGCCCTGACCTCAGTCTGTCTCTTCCCATCCCTGCTCCCCTTTCTTCGAGGCCTCACCCACTGCTCGCTTCTCTCTGCTCCTTCCCTGCCCTACCCCCAGGCAGGAAAAAAGTGATGGGGCCATGGCCCCCTGGTCCTCCCTGCTCCGGTGCCCCTGTTGCCAGGTGTCTGGTTTTTGACCAGACAGTCCGGTTGAAAAGTGGACCTGGCAGTGTCTGGTCAGCAGTGCTGACCGAACACTAAACGTCCAGTTACAGGAGTAACTGCAGTCAGCCTCCCCACCAGGAGGGTGGGAAGAGAGAAACTGCCTTGAAAGGACCTGGCTCTGGCAGCAGTAGCGTAGCCAGGGAGGGAGCAGGGGGAGCGGCCGCTCCCCCTTCAGCAGAAGCGGCGGAAGCGGCGCCTTTTTTTAGCAGGACTTAAAAAAAGGCGCTGCTTCTTTTTAAGCGCCGCTTCTTGCACTCACCCGGCGGCGCTCTGGGTCTTCGGCGGCATTTTGGCGGGGGTACAACCAAAGACCTGGAGTGAGCCGCCGAAGTGCCACCGAAGACCCGGAGCGCCACCGGGTGAGTACAGGGGGAGGCGCCTTTTTATAGCACTGCTCCTGCGCTCCGGACCTGGCTGCGCTACTGCTGGCAGAGGTAGGTAGGTACTGGTTCCGTGCCACGCCAGGGGGATCCTGTCTGCCCACCCCGCTGTGCTTGCCCCTGGCCCCTGTCTCATTCCAGAGACCAACACCCCTCTGCCCCCGCACCGCTGTGCTTGCCCCCGGCCCCTGCCTTGCTTGGGAACTGACCTCTCCCTTACCCCATGGGGGCCCACAAATATGTTTGGCACCAGACCCACAAAAGATTAATTTGGCCCTGGCTCCTTGCACTGCCCCAGGAGCCATTCAGCAGCAGAGTAGCCACACCTGTAGCCAGGGGCTCATCCTCCTCACAGTCCTTGGCGGGGGGGGGAGGGCTCTGCTCTGTTATCTGAAGTTGAACCTCTGCATTATCCGAATCCCTTCCTTGTCCCCCATGTATCTCATGCTGGGGGACAAGGAAGGGATTTGGATAATGCAGAGGTTCGGATAATAGGGTTTTGGCTCAATGGGAGTACACCGTAGTCCTTTCTTGAGGTACAGGGTTGAGGTTGCTGGTACTAGGTGTATGCCAGCCAGGGGAGTTTGGTATTTGCAGAAGCTTTGGTGCATTCCAAGGCAAAATATAGGAATTTGGAGCTTTGTAACTTAGCCCTGGTCTACACTACGAGTTTAGGTCGAATTTATTAGCATTATATCGATTGATCCGTGCACCCGTCCACATGACGAAGCCATTAACATCGACTTCTAGGGCTCTTAAAATCGATCTCGCCACTCCACCCCCAACGAGGGGACTAGCGCTTAAAGTGATATTGCAGAATCGAACTAGGCTTAGTGTGGACGCAATTCAACGGTATTGGCCTCCTGGATCTATCCCACAGTGCAACATTTGACCGCTCTGGACAGCAGTCTGAGCTCGAATGCTCTGCCCAGGTACACAGGAAAAGACCCGCGAACTTTTGAATTTCATTTCCTGTTTGGATTTTGGGCTCCCCCCTCCACTGCTTTCTCGGAGGGAGGGGGAGCAAGGGTTAGGCTCCTTTCCTTCTAACAGCAGATGGTGCAATATGCCGGGAAACAAGGGTTAGGCGCCTTCCCTTCTAGCAGTAGATGGTTCGATAGGCTTGATATCCATCATCATCTCCTGGCCCCCTCAAGGATTGAACTCGCAACCCCGGGTTTAGCGGGCCAACGCTCAGACCGCTGAGCTATCCCTCTGCCCGTGTTCCAGGCAGTACTGAATCTCCCTTAAACAAAACGTAAAAAAGAGAATGACCAGAGTCACTCTGGTCACTCCCATTTATGTCCAAGCGCCCCCAGCCAGCCACACCATAGGCCGCCAGCCAGTAGCACACGAATTTCAAGCATATTGTACGATCTGCAGCCCTATGACTACGATCATTTATGGCCTATTACACCATCTGCAGCTAGAAGGCAAGGAGCTTATGCTGTGTAGTCACGTGACTACCAGCCTCAGGCAGAATGGCCCTCTCAAGGATTGAACTCGCAACCCCGGGTTTAGCGGGCCAACGCTCAGACCGCTGAGCTATCCCTCTGCCCGTGTTCCAGGCAGTACTGAATCTCCCTTAAACAAAACGTAAAAAAGAGAATGACCAGAGTCACTCTGGTCACTCCCATTTATGTCCAAGCGCCCCCAGCCAGCCACACCATAGGCCGCCAGCCAGTAGCACACGAATTTCAAGCATATTGTACGATCTGCAGCCCTATGACTACGATCATTTATGGCCTATTACACCATCTGCAGCTAGAAGGCAAGGAGCTTATGCTGTGTAGTCACGTGACTACCAGCCTCAGGCAGAATGGCCCTCTCAAGGATTGAACTTGCAACCCCAGGTTTAGCGGGCCAACGCTCAGAACGCTGAGCTATCCCTCTGCCCGTATTACAGCATGACTGAATCCCCACTAGACCTAATGTCCAGGCGTACGCTGGAGATGTACGGTAATTGTGAGCTGAGCAGGCTTCCGTAGCAAACCCGTAAACCCCGGAAAAAAGGCGCGAAAAAGATTGCTTTCATGGAGGGAGGGAGGGATGTTTGATGGCTTGATGACATGTACCCAGAACCATCAGTGACAATGTTTTCTGCCCCATCAGGCTTTGGGATCGCAACCCAGATTTCCAATGGGCGGCGGAGACTGCGGGAACTGTGGGATAGCTACCCGCAATGCAACGCTCCGAAAGTCGGTGCTAGCCCCGATACTGTGGACACAGTCCGTCGACCTCATGGTCTTAATGCTCTTTAGTGGGGACACACACAATCGAGTCCATAAATTTGGGTTTTAAAATATCGACTTCTATAATTTTGACCTAATTCTGGAGTGTAGACATACCCTTAGTAGCTTTACTTTCATTTTTTTTAAAAGCTCAAGTAATGATGTGCAGCATTCCTTATGTTCTCCAAGGGGGTTTTCAATCACCTGCAGACAAAGAGCAGCATAATACAAAGTTGTCTTTCAGCTTGAGAAGAAACATTATGGGCCAGATTGTCAGCTGGCATAACTCCATTGAGCTACCTAAGGCTTGAGGTGAAAAGCAATAGGGCCCATGCCCTTTGCAGGAATGTTTTCCAGTGTCTTAAGGGGCCAGTGAGTTTCATCTTCTGAGTAAAATAACTTAGTGGGCATGGACCCGATCCTGTGAAATAAGAGTCTTCTGCAAGATGCAGTCTGTTTTATTGCTTATTATGCATGTGACATCTCTTCTGGACTGTTCATTCAGAATCATGATGATGTCACCTATACTTGCCCTGAACCCGGACCTTGGGCTCAGAATTGCATTCTTGTAGCTTAAAAAAGGCAGTTTACCACATCCTGTATAGCTGTGTTCATTGATAACTATAAAAAAACCCTCAACCAGCACCACTGAGAAACTTGTATTTTAAATGTCTCTTAAGAGAATTGAAAATCAAACAATAGCCAGACATAAATAAAACTGAATAGTAATAGTGGATTCTTCTGTGTAATTTCAGTAAATAAAATATTTACATTTTCAGTCTACTTCCTTCAGTGCCCTTTATTTAGGGACAATGTGTTTAGCTGCCTCGAAAGAATGGTGTCTGAACTCTAAGTGACTTGTCCTGAGGGGTGAGCCAAAGAAGACTGGGGGCCAGAGGCAGGCAGCTGATGGTCGATGCTGGAGCCAAAGATCATGGCAACACTCCACACCAATGCAAAGGGGATCTGCGAGGGTGTGTGAGCTCCACCACGACTATCTTCTTAGGGATTCTAGGTTTTGATTTTTATGAACAGTTTGTGTATTTAAGAAACCCTGTTTTTATGTCAGTACCTGGTCAGTGATGATATAGGGGGTCAAGATTGGGGAAGAAGGGGAAGCCTTCCATAACTCTACATGGCAAAGCTTACATGTTAAGGAACTTATTGCCCCCACAAGCATGATAGATATTTCATGGAACCCCCCTGGTAAGAATCAGGCATGCCTGCCAAGTGTACTGCCTTCTGTTGTGTTGTGTGAGACGAAGTACATTAAGTCCGTGCTTACTCATGTGCTTGTGTTTGTTCAGGTAAAAGGTCTTTTCCCTTCATTGTACTGCATGTAAAATAAACTACTCAAACATACATAAAGAATTTCATTGAAAGACTGCAACCCAACCCAGCCTCATGCATGGCATTTTTATGTTTTTGTTGTTTTCTTCTCCTTTTGGGAGTAGAGCTTCAAGGTTTTAAGCAAAAACAAATGCAATTTCTGTTTAAAGCAGCCTTGCTTGTTCACCTCCCTCGCTTCAAATAAAAGTACATCTCAAAATGATGACTGCATGGTAAAAACAACATTGCTTACTCACCTCCCTTTCCTTTGCTGCACTTGGGAGGAGGCAAATGTTTCTGACACTAGATAGAGAGCAGGCTTGTTTCAGAAACTGATTGATAGTTCCTATGAATAAAGAAGACAGCAGAACAAGACAACCAGGGATCATTGTAGGCAACATATTTGAAGAGGGATACACTTGAAAGCACTTAAAAAAAAGGCCAAGAACTGTGGCAAAACAAAGGATATTGAAAGACATTAAACATTCAAGTGCTGATTGATGGTGACTCTTAGGAGTTAACACGCTTATGCGCAGAACCTGAATCCCTCTGGAGAGGCAATGTATCTGAAACTGTCTTTAATAAAATAACGAGAAGACCAAGTAGACAACAAAAATTAAAGAAGAAATGGGTAAAATACACATCAAATCTGAAAATATTTCTGAACAATGAAAATGGGAATCTATGAAAGGGTAAGGAATAGCCACGATAAACAAAACCCAAAGTGCAGAATAATATATTTTGAAGCATGAGGGTTTATAAGACTAACTCAAACTCTAACTAATGAGGATCAGGAAGAAACTTTCTCTATGGGCAAGTTGTCCTATAATTGTCTATTTCAGGGCTTCTTGCACCTTTCTCTGAAGCAGCTGATACTAGCCAGTGTTGGAGGTAGGATACTGGATTAGATACTCCACCAATCTGATGGAGTATGGCAATTCCTGTGTTCATAGAAGATTATATGGTAGGAAGTGAGTTTATTTTAGAGATGGAAGATCCTTGAAAGTTGAGAGGTTCAATTGGATTAAGCTCACAGAAGTTTGTTCAGAAAGTTTAGAGAAGCAGTATCTCAATCTGCAATACTGGATACAAATATTTTCAGCAGTTTCTGTTGGAGCTAGGCCGAGGCATGCAACAAAGATTATTTTTTAAAGAATTTAAAAAAAAAATGTTTCATCCTTTTTGAATCTCAATTTCAGTTTGGGTTGCGGTCATGTTTTTCTTAAAGGTTCTGGTCAGTTCACCCAATCTTGATTTATGAGGAACAATGTGATGGCCTTTAATGGGATTTGTACCAGCAGATATTGCAGTCATCTGTCTGCATTTTTCTCTCTTAATATTTTTGAAGAAGTAACAAGAGTGTTTCAAAGTTCAGTGAGACTCGTCAATCTGTTTACTGCAGATGTTATTCTGGATGATGTGGTCTTTCAGGGATGTATTTCATAAGGATTGTTGCTAGTTGTCTGGGTTTTTCAATGCTGCTTTATTTGCAAATACTACAGATTAAGGGTTCAAAATGTGTTGTAACTTGAATTGAAGAGCTGTGTAAAGTTTCCTTTGCCTGTACAAAGGGAGCAGGATTGGTTCTGATAAAGGCAGGCAATAAGAATGTCCATTTCTTATACTAAGATAGGCTCTGCAAATTTCTGTTGTCTGTCCTATGATGGAGGGACAAAGCCATAAGAATTGCAAACTTTTTAATAAGGCTTTCAGCCATTTATAAAGAAGTCTTCTACGCTTAGCGCAGTCACCAGTGCTGAGTCAAATCATAGCTGAGTGTGTGTGTTGTAGTTATTTTCAGGGCAGTATTTAGGCATGCTGATTGGGGGTGGGAAGGGCATCTGTGCCACACACACTCTGCGGATCTCATTCTCTGAAGTTTAACTTTTGCATCTTTTTTGTGAGCACCAAATTAATTTTAAATGGGGGAGGGGGTAGATGCTGTTATGTTCTGGGGGGCAATCCAGACTGGTGAAGAGTTGTCACCTCTTACCAGGGCCGGCTCTAACTATTTTGCCGCCCCATGATAAAAAACAAACAAACACAAGCGCCGCCCCGCCAAAACACCCCCCCAGCACCGCAGCACCGCCGAAACAACCGCCCCCCCCAACGACCGCCTCTCCAACCCAAAGCACCGGTGGGGAGCGCAGCATCCCTGCGGCCCCGCTGCTCCAGCCGGGGCGCCGGCGGGGAGGGCGGCATCCCTGCTGCGCTGGCTGGGGCGCCGGCGGGGAGCATGGCATGCCCGCTGCCCCGCTCCCCCACTGGCCTCAGAAGAGTGTTTTTTTTTCAATTAAAAAAAATAACAAACCCTGAGTGCCGCCCCGCCTGAAGGTGCCGCCCTAAGCACGTGCTTGGTTGGCTGGTGCCTGGAGCTGGTCCTGCCTCTTACCCTATAATCCTTAAGTACCCAAAAGCTTTGCTACTGTAGTCTCTGCCTGGGATGCCCACAGTCAGCAACCAGCATGCCCTCTGTCTATGTATTGGGCAGCTCTGGTCCAATGCCTTTGATCCATGAGCCTGTCTGTAGACCCCAGACTTCCACCGGCTCTGGTTAACATCTGATAGTGACTCTATACTTCCTTAGCCCTGAATTTCCCCCCCCCCTCCCCAAAAACACATGCTTTGGAAGAATCAGAGGAAAGTTAGTTTGCTGCTCCTTTAGGGTCAATATACAACAGTTTGTTACTTCTACTGGAGTTACCCCTACATAAAGTTCACTCAAACTGTGAGGAAGCAGACATGGAGTCTCCCGGTGAAGGAAGTTTCCTGCTGAGTGTGATGCTGCCTAGCAGGCGGCAAGCTAAAACCTAGGCAGCAGGCTAATTCACTCGCGTGCTAATAGAAACTAAAGAAATGGTAAAAGATCATAATGTGTTCAAACCAATTCACTTGTTAGAATAGACAAAAAGGGGCTGTTCATATACATGGCATATGCCCGATAATTACATTTGCCTTAAATTCTTGAAATTTAGTGGAATGCTAATAGTGTTGTTTTCACTCATTTAAAACTTGTTGATTTACATTGATCTAGGGCTAACTAAGTACAAATGGATATTAGTATTTAGATGTGAGTTAACTTAATATGTAAAACTTCATGAAAACTAATGAAAGATTGTTTCTGGCTATCACACTGTGTGTACATTATGTTTGCCCATTGGAAACTGGAGCCTTGGAAATGTAAATGAAGAGATCACTTCAAAGCAAGGGCCATTAAGCGACAAAGGATTCACAGTCCCAGTCTGCATTTCCTAATCTTCATCATCAAAGGAAGCACCTACATGGGTCAAGACGCTTGTTAGCATGCCTTCTGTGAGCGGGGTCTATAAATACTGTACTGATTCAAGGTACTGATCCTGTATCTCTGATCTATTTGGATGCTGTCAGGGGGCGTTCCAGATGCAAGACTGAGGTCCCTAACGCCATTTTGGGCAACCCGGAGAGACTTATGGAGAACTAGCAGATTAGACTACAAACTTAGACTCACCTGTAATGTATTTTACTTGCTTTAACCTCTCAATAATTTTCATTTCTTAGCTAATAAATCTTTAGTTAGTTTACTAGAGAAATTGGCTACAGTGTTGTCTTTGGTGAGATCAAGAGTATCCATTGACCAGGGGTAAGTGATTGGCCCCTTGGGGTTGAGAGTAACCTAATGTGTGGTGAATTTTGATTTTAATAACCTTTCATCATAAACTCCAGTTTGTCTGAGGGGCTGGAGAGCTTAAGGGGACTGTCCATGGCTCCATGGCAAGACTAACATAGTAGTCCAGGACTGCACATTTGTTACTGGTTTGATGAAATCTAATTATAGGATATACCACCAGTCTGGTATATGTTTTCTGACCTGAGACCGGCACTCTCAGCTATAAACCATACCAGACGCAGTGACGCTTGCATTGTCTGCTAAAATGCAAATTATGTAGGTCCTTCCCCCTCTGCTCTAATTACATGAATGTTAAATCTGTGAGTGTCAATCTCCTCCCCCTCTGTGAGAGTGTGAGTTTTGCCTCCACCGCTTGTTAGCTTGATGGGTCTGTTTAGGCTGTATGTAAATACATTCTCATTGGTTTTTTTAAAAAGTACTTTGGCAGTAATGTCCAGGTGGGAAAAACACATTCCTTTGTCTAGGGTGGGGTAACTCCTGCTCAGCTGGAAAACACATTTTAAGAAATATAATTTCAGTTTCTCCATAACTCTGCATCAATTGCTTGCACCTACATTGTGCCATATGAATAACCAGAGAGTCATGAGCTTTTCATTGGTACCTTGAATGACACTTATCAGATACAGTCCATGACATTAAAGAATTGGGGTACACTGAACTGGTTAAACAAGATGCAATTCATTGCCAGGTATCTGGGAGCCCTTTGCCCTCTGTCCTTGGGCTGTTCTTAAAGCCACAGATATCTTCCAGTTTAAATACAAGTAGGAAAGTTAGAGTGAAAAGAAATGGCCACATTGACCACCTACATGAAGACTGCGTTTTCATTTCAGCTGCGCTGGGTGTAATAGCACACTTGGTCTGGACACTGCATTGAATAACTCATAAAGAGGTCTAGTTAAAGCCAAGCCAGCAACTGCTATTAGCTCTGACATAACAGACCCAGGGGAGAAACTGTCAGGTGTCATCATCCCACACAAACTACCTGCCAGGATAATTCCAAAGCAGTTTGCAAACCAACAGCTGTGAAGACAGAGCAGCCCTTAAGAGGGGAGTACTGCTAGCCCCCTCCTGTGAATCCTACCCAAGGATCAGGACCAGGAAGACCAGAGATATTCTTCTCCGCCACCCCCGTGCTTTCCTCATGCGAGGTATGAGGTGAAAAGTATCTTTCTGCACCTGACATTGAAGCTCTCACATTGCTATGTAACGGAGAGTAAGGATCCAGCCAGATTGTCCCTGGCCAGTGCCCAGGGTTTCACCAATAACTCAAGATCCCAGTATCTCAGTTAATCTATACTGGACATGTGCTACACAGCTGGTGCAAATAACTCAATAGTCCATGTGATGCTGGCAGACCAGGTGTCCAATTATACCAAGGTCCCTAGACCTCACTGAACATTGACAAATGCATAGGTGGAAACTAGTCTGGCTCACCTGTAATAGTATTGTTAAACTAGGTATTAGATCTATAGAGATGTTTGGACTTCATGAAACGCTTGAGAGTTGCTTCATGCATTCATCTCTCTTATAATATCTGTATCCTACGTTATAAAGTAATATTTAAGTATTTGCTTTGTAACTATAAATGTGTTTGTTATGAAACTGGAAACCCCCACAGTCAGGCGAGCAGCATTACCAGGTGTGAGATACTAGTTTTCCACAGGGGGTGTTATCTCCTGCCCAACAAAAGAGAGACAATAGATACCAGATGAACTATTGTGGAACATCAGTGGACAAAAGATTTTGTTGTTTGCTCCCCACACCCCATGAAGAGGGGATGTGCACAAATCCTCCTCTCATCATGGTTTGAACTCTGGGAGAAGGGACTAAAAATCCCTGACCTGAAAGATCTCTATCACTATGCTGCTTGGAATTTGGAGAGGGTAATATTTCTAAGCATAGACAAGGATCCCCAAGCTGCTTAGTATAGTAGCTGCTTTAATGTGCAAGATCTATTACTTTTTGAAACCTAAGACTGTAACTCGTGTGTGGGTTTACCAGCTTAAACCTTGTAAATAACGTATTTCTTTTTTGTAGTTATTAAATTAAATGTTTATTATAGGACTGGCTACAAGCGCTGTCTTTGAGAGATCTAAGGTACAGTTGCCATGGGGTAAGTGATTGGGAGTAACCTGAATATTTGTAATTTTTGATGTGAGGGGCCATTTATCACAAAGACAGGCTTGCCTGGATGGCAAGATAGACCAGAGAGCTTAAGGTGGCTGTCTGTGACTCTATGTTAAGGCTGGTGTAGTTCCTGGGAAGTTAACACCTGATACTGTTCTGGTGAAATCTAATTATAGAACACACCCATTTTGGGGTTTGTGCGCTGGTTTGTAACACCCTGCCCTGAGGTTGGCACCCACATTCATGAACCAATCCAGACAGCTTGACAGTCCAATACCCCTCCCCAGAAACACCTCCCGTGTAGTCTGTTGAAGGTGAAAAACGGACACGGATAACAGGCAGTCTGTGATGTGAGAAAGATCCTTCATATCTCCTCAAAAGGGGGCTGGCCAAAAACTAGGGCAAACTGGGAAATTGAGCAGTAGACACAATAGAACAAGTACCCATGGGAAGGGCAAATGGGGAAAGAAAACAGCTGTGAATGGCAGCCCGTGTCAAGGAGAAGCAATATAAGCTGCTCCCTGCTTTGTGGGGGGAGCCATCAATGCCCACTGGGACTGTGCAATCAGGCTGCGAGGGTAGGAGCCAAGGGTGATTCCCCAACCATATGTTAAGGAGATGGCACCACCACTCCCTACAATCCCAGCCAGGACCCCAGCAGTGTTTTCCTTTGTCATTCCAGATAGATTTCAAATGAGAAGGCCTCCTGCATGGAACATGTGCATCATTCTTTCCTTTTTGCTTGGGCTAGAAGTGATAGGAATGACTATTTGGAGACACGTGGAAGGTATTTTTGTGTTCAAATTGGAAGCGTGTCTTCTTTAGAGTATGTGAACGTTTGTAATGTTCAGTGTTCCATGACCCATTATTGTTTTCCACCATGACAATTGTATCTAGGAAATTGATTTTTTTCTGGGAAGTAATAACAACGGTGGGGAGGAATTTAGTGACGGCATTGCAAAATGCTTTAAAAATTGTCAACTTCTGTTGGCATAAATAAAAATACCAGAAGTTCACTGGCAATATGTGAAACACTTATTTGTTACTTGCAGTCTTTGATTAACCATAAGAAAATTGATGAACTGTGGTGCCATCTGGGTGTCCATAGCTATTGCAGTGTCTTGCAGGAACATGTCATTGTTAAAACTAAGTGATTGTGAGCATGAATTCAGTCTCTTTTGTGCTAGTGTCCTATGGATATTGATGTTCTACGGTTGAAATGAGGAATTAGGAAAACTATTAAACACGGAATTTAGCACAGATGTTTCTATTGTAACAGATTAGTAAAATTTCAGTATTCAATGGCCCTGAAACACCCTCTTCCATCTGTGGAGCCCAGTGTTAGCATTCTAGAGTCTGCTAGGAGAGAGGGAATTTTTTATAGAAAACATTGGAATCTTCTCTTACTCTCCGCTTTGCTTCATTCTGGGTGTATTTAATTTATATGTGGAAATATTTTACCGGGGGGAAAATAGATAGCACAAAGCTAGCTCTCCATTGGTGAGTAGCAACTATTGCAGTCAAATGCACTGCAAACAAGTCACAGGGCATATGCTATATGCACAAGCAAAAATGTGGTAACTGAGCGAGCATGATGGTGATGGTTGTGTAGCCATGATATACTCAGCCAAAGGACCAGTTTGTGCTTGTTGCTTTTTAAAGTAGTTTTCATTCAGCCAGTAGCTTTAAGCAAATGAACATACCTGCTGTGATACAGCATGGCCAGAAGGCAGCAGGAGAGTGATCTAGGGTGAGGAGAAGCCTTATTCCCTGTAGATTAATTAAAAGCACCTGAAACCAATTAGAGCACCTGAAACCAATTAGAGCACCTGAAACCAGTCACCTGATAAAATCCCCCTGCTTCAATCAGCCAGAGGAGGAGCTGGAGCAGAGTGAGGAGGAGCTGGAGCAGAGTGGTTTGGTGGTGGAGCAGAGAGCAGTTTGGAGGAGCTGAATCAGAGTGGTTTGGTGGTGGAGCAGAGAGCAGTTTGGAGGAGTGAAGCAGAGTGAATTGGTGGTGGAACAAAGAGCAGTTCAAAGGAAAGTGGAGGAGAGTTTTGAGAAGTGCTGCAGCAGGCTAAGAAGACCAAGATCCTAGGTAAAGGGACACCTGGCTTGTGCAGAGGGAAGGCAGGAAGCCCCACAAGCTGAAGGTCAGGAGAGGGAAGTAGCCCAGGGGAAAAAAATCACTGGTACAAGTGGTTCACCTGCTATCATAGGGCCCCTGGGCTGGGACCCGGAGTAGAGGGCGGGCCTGGGTCCCTCCATCTCCACTCCCCTTCCCTGGGATACTAGTAGGATAGCTGTTACCCCAGTTCAGGGGCAAGAAATGGCCCCCTGAAACCCCCCCACAAGAAGAGAAAGTGCCGGACCCATCATAGTAGTGCTGGCAATTTGCCACACTGCCTAAAAGAGGAAAGTTAGAGAGGGGCTAATCAGATGACAAGACTGATCAGGTATGTTCTGTGGGAGGGGAAACAGGTGAATTACATGAATGGGGTCATATACATGAATGGGGTCTCTTTAGGCAGGTTTTTCTGTATGTTCCCCATCCCCTTCTGCTAGATGTATGGCATCAAAAATTTAGGGATTTCAAGATTACTTTTACTTTTTGTCCTACTCTTATTCTCAGCATGAACTGACATCAGAAAAACATGGTGGACTTACAAAAGTCCATGAGAAACCTTACTAATAACATCCAGTGTCCCATATAACGACTGGGGAGTGTTTAGAAAAAGAGCTATAAGAATATTTGACGTCTAGGAAATGTGCCTTGGAATAAAAGAGTTTGGTCTATGTTTATTGAAAAGAATCTCAACAGGTGACTTGATCAGTCTGTAGGTACCTACACAGGAAGAAGATTTCTAATATTAGAGGACTCCTTTGTCTCAGTCAAGCAGTGTTACAAGATCCGATGGCTGAAAGATTGTTAGAAAACTTCAAAATGGAAATAAGATGACCATTTGTACAGTGAGGGCAACTAAACCATTGAACAGTTTACCAAGAGAGATGGGAAATTATTCATCACTTGAAGTCTTTGAAGTTCTCTAAACGATATACTCTAATTCAGTCACAAATTATTGGGCTTGATGCAGGCATTATTGGTGAAATACTATGATTCTCATTATGTAGGAGGTCCAGATTAGCTGATCAGAATGGTCCCTTTTCGCTTTAAAATCTATGAATCCACAATGCACATCACAGATAAAACAGGGTTATTATCCACAAAATACCATGAAAGCTCGAGTTCATTGATCCATCCCACTCTTTCATATGCTACACACAGCATAAATGCAAACTATTTTTTATTCTTGGAAGCTGAGTTACTTTAAAGTATTGGAACATTATTTAGTGTGTCACTTGTATATGACCTGGCAGGAAAAGACCCTTCTGTTTTTCAAAACACATGGTGGTGGCAGTGGTTGTTTTATTATTAATAGAAAAAATATTAATCCACTATATTGCTGCTAACATTACTAATGTGTTCTCTTTCTGTTTTCTTTTTAGCTTCCCCTTACTCCTGTATCCTGCTAGTGTGAGATCTCTGTCTCTTCCTCGCCCCATCTTTATCCATCGTCAATTATTTCTCCTTTCCTATACTTTCTCCATGATACTGGTGTTCCATGGAACCAGTGAGTTCTCCTGAGTAGCAGCTTGTCAAAACATCTACAGATCTGCCTCCTCCTGACTAACAGTCTCGTTTAAAAGTTGAAAGAAGTATAGCTTTGAAAAAATGATGTGCAGGTGCCTGTGCAGCTTCACAGAAAGCTGTGATAAAAGGCACACAGTGAAGGTGTGCTTAGAATCACTTCCAATTTAGTTTGGAAATTGAAGGGAAAAAACCCCACACAACAGGAAAAGTAGCCTTTTGGTTTCTGAAACTTGTTGAACTGAACAGTTTCCCCCCCATCCCCAAAAAGCCATTTTTAAAAAATGACAAAACTCTGCTCATTAAAGGCAGATGTGGGAGCGTGGTCTAGTTGTTAAAGCACAGAACTGGAAATTAGGTGACTTGTGTTCTGTTTCTGCTCTGTCACAGACTTCTTGTGTGACCTTGGGCAAGTCACTTGACCTCTCTGTGGCACTGTACATGGGGTTTAATAAAACCTACCTCTTGGGAGTGTCATGAGGCTGAGTGAATTGTCCATAAAGTGTTTTATATAGCACCTTTCCTCTAAATACCACAAGTCAAAAAGATAGCTCTGACCCAGATTGAGCGCTTGAAGATGTATTCAGACTAGCTGGTGGTAGCAGAGCTTAAGGAAAATGTTGGCTGTTTTTTCCTTTACATATTTCTGCTATTTTTATACAGTAGAACTCACTTAAAGGAATACCTGGTAAAGGAATAGGAGATAAGATGGATGAGAGATTTTTTATTGGGCCAACTTCTGTTGGTGAGAGAGACAAACTCTTGAATGCCCCCTTTCACCAGCAGAAGCTAGTTCAATGGAAGATATCACCTCACCCATCTCGTCTCTCTAATACCCTGGGACCCGACACAGATACAACAACACTGCCTACAACAATGTTACAGGAATAGACATTTTAAAGGAATACATTACTCCCCACACTTAACTGTACATTCCCATACCAAAAACTTTTGAGTTAATGTTTTAGACTACAGATCGCGGTTATGCAAAAGATAAAAGCAAAGAATTACAACTGTTCTGCAGTTCCCTCTTCCTGCCCATGGTGGTGGGAGGGAACCTATGCCGTCTGCCACTTCCTGGGTAGAATTTTGTTATCTTAGCTCAGTCAGGGTTCAATTCCTGACTCCTTTTTCCTGTCTTTTGTTTTTGTTTTGTTCTAAAAACAAACCTTTCTTTATGAATTTTCTGTTTGGCACATCACACCTCTACTGCCTGGAATGGTGGATCCAAAACCAAAAGCCCAGCCTGTCTTGTAATGGACTAATTTCCTTCAAAGATGGCCACAGCTGCTCACTGTTTTGCCTTGTGAGAGCCATGTGCCTAATTACTGCTTGGTCTGCCCCTATCTATGGACACCTGTTTAAACTTTATCATCTTGAGAGCAATCCATGAAGTGCACCTCCATTCCTTCAGATTGGACACTGAGCTCCAGAATGGACTGTCCACGAAGACCCAGTTTCAGTATCCCGGATATCCACGATCAGTATTGGAAAGAGCCCAGCCCAGCGCTAGCAGGGTAAGAGTCATGTCTGCCAAAACCCAGGTCTGCTCCTGTGGCACTATAGGCTGGTACTGCCTCTCAACTCAGAGGCAGGGAAAGAACAGCTCATTGCACTAAGCACAGCTCCCAAGACAAGAGACGCTGAGGCTACTAGCCTTCCCTCTCTTCCCAGAAGCATAACACACAATCCTCTCAAGTGTCACTGTGTCAGCTTCTGGTTCAACACTGAAGGGCTTTGAGACAACTACAGTACTTACATCATTATTTTTATCAGGCTTGACTGGAATAATCACCAACCGATGTGTCCTGGAGGCTATCTCCAGAGTGTACCCCACCAGTTCCAATCCCTGTCCACTTCCCACTTTCCTTACCTGCCCTCTTCAGGGATGCTTTTCCCAGAGGAATAACTGAAAGAGGAGGTGGCTTCCCAGACTCTGCTTTTGGATATCACACTTCCACAAATTAATTAATTAAAATAAAAAGGAGCACTAGCCTTCTCCTAACTGCAATGGGAAGCTTCACAAACCCAGGAGGGGCTTATTTCTGGAGTCAACATAATCTGATTTTCCTGACTGTCCAAACTGCACACAATTTTTTTAGTTCTAAGATAGTAACAATGTAGGACTTTTTTTTTCTTATTCTGTTAACTAGAGTGTGTCTGACATTTTCTATTGTTTGATTTCCTGGTTGCTAAATTATGAAATTAGCAATAAAATTAAACTTTGTTATTTTACGGATTGCATAAGACAATGTTTGGGTAGATCTTTGGGTAACATCAGTTTCAAATAATACGAGGTTCATAGGTATTTGATAATTCAATGTGCAAAGGCATTTACCCTTCCCATCTGCTGCTTTTTTTTTTTTTTTAATGCTCTTTGCAAGGTCTATGGAGGTTTTAAGCTTTAATCTTTGTTACAAGCTTTTTCAAGCTGTTGTTCACCTTTTTAGATGAAAAGCACAACAGGCTTATGGTTGGAAATATGAGATTCTTTGCTACACATTGAATTCAGATTCAGTTCAAGCCACTTCTGCTGTAAGCTGCCTTGTTATATTGAAGGAGAACCTACAGATCAGACAAAAATTTTCAGAACACATTAACATCTTACAATCATTTTTTGTGGTGGTGTAGCCACGTTGGTCTCTCTAATCAGTTTTTTGTCAGTTAATGGAGCTATTCTTAGTCATGGTTTCAGAACAATTGTAAAATAATGGAGCAGTGATGCATTGGCAGAATGATTGTGTTAAATCACTCATTTTGTATTCCGTTAGAAATCTTAGATAAATTTGGATAAGCTACTTTTTATATAAAGTATAGTTCAGTGTGTTAGCCTATAGGTGGAGAGATGGCAGCTTATTAAACAACCGAATTTAAGCAATCCCTACTACTGGATAGGAAGCTCATGTTAAAATAAGTATTTTTCCTAGAGACAAATATACTAGCAACGAACCAGCTAATGTATCACTGCCCTCCATTAGATGCAATCAAAACTACTCAGCTATGTGTCATAGTCTACTCATTTCCATAATTAATGGGAATGCTCCTGTAATGTAACTGGTAGAAGCCTATACTTTTGGAGCAGGGGGACCTGAGTTCTACTCCTGCTGTTGCTGTGAAGTTCCATTTGGCTATGGTGTTGAAGACAACCATGAATTCTTACATAGCTAGAGATGTGTTGCAATATGCATTATATACTGCTTCATTTTGAAGTAAATAATAATGCAATTTATTGCTTTATCATACTATTCTGTACTTTTGGATAGATTAAAGCAAATGTGCTGTTAATAAATTTTGCTTGCATCATGTCAACCAATTTTTTAAAAATATTATGCATGTGAGCATGGGCTGTGATCTATTGCTGGATGGTGCAAAATTATTTTGAGTGATTTATTTTAGACAATAGGATTTGATAAAATAGAAAATGTCAGTACATATCTACATCTTCAGGTTAGAAAATGTGGTTGGGTTATTATAAATCAAACATTGAACATGTTACCGTAGAATTGCACTTTATTGAACTGTGAAAGCATTGCAAGAATTGCACATTCATTCCAAAGGCCTTCACAAATTATGCCCAACTTCATCTGAGCTGTGCCAGTATCTGAAAGGCCCCCATACAATGAACTGATTGTTACTCTTGATACATAACTGAAGAATGAGACACTAAGTCATGCTGGCTATGATTTGAACATGTCATTCCAGAGTTTTATACCTCTTTCTGAGACCACTAATCTCTACAAAGCAGTCTTATTCTGTAATTAGCCTGATACGTCTTGGGGTGTTCATCTCTCCCTGTGGCAATACTAATCTACTTTCTCCTGGTATCATTTGAGAAGAGTAATAACCAACTGCCTTGCCTCTGAAGACTTGCTTCCCCCTCTTTTAAGGGCTGAAGTTAGCATCCTTTCTTCTGGAGTATCCAACAGTGCTTGCCCATAGTGTAACAGTCTGTACATCCAACTCCAGTTATCAACCTTTATTTGGGATCTCTTTATTTTGATAGAAAATAAAGAGAATGTCCAAATGAATGTTTGCAAATAAACACATCTATTCTAACAAAAATACTGCTAGATGTGTAAAAAGCTTATGTTAAAGTAGGGAAACATTACCTACAACATAAACGATGTAGATTTCTCTCTCCCTGTTTACAGTTTGTTGGGGCTTATCCTAACTTCTAGGAAACTGACAAAATTCTGTGTTCACTATCCCAGTAGGAAAGAAGTGTGCACTTTGTTCAAATGTTTGTAAGAATATTGACTGCATTTATTAAAAAGTTCCTTGCAATCCAGTTGACTAAATGTGACCATCAGAGGAAGAGGAAGCATCTCATTAAAGCGTATTAGTATCTTGTTTTTCCATCACAATATGCGGGAAGATAAGGAATTTGTTTTAACTCTTCATACGTACAATTCAAACTTTGTTAATCTGCCATATTGCAAATGACAATGCTGCTTACTGTACTCCATAGATCAACAAACATTTTGCAAAACAATCCAGCTGCTTCTCTGACATTTCTGCTGTATTGTGTTCAGTTACAACAGGATCCTTCTTTATGCTTTTAGTACTACAGTATCTAGTGGTGCCAGGAAGCTTTCTGTTTCCCTCAAAAAGAAAAACAAAGATTCAGGAAAGACACCGCCTTAGTTGTGCACAATTACTCAGCTCCGGTTCTGTGACCAGTAAAACAATTCCTTTATATTTCTACATAAACACACTTTTTTTTCTAGAAGGAGCTTGCCTAGCTTTGAGAGTTGGAAGTAAATATAATTTGAAGTTAGACATTTGCTTTATCTCATGCTCAGTCACAATAGCCTGTAATCATTAATTACCCATTGATCATTTTTTGAGACTACTAAATAATTCAAATGAATTTAAACACATAAAATGGAAGCTGTAAGACCAGAAACATAAAAACATCCTGAAGCCAGACACTGAGTGCTGTTTTAAAACATTTATTGAGAGAAAAAGAAAGGCACTTAAACTACATTGGATTTCTTAGATTTCACTTTTAAAAATGCTTTGTTCAATGGCTCCTGCCCTACCTGTTTTCCCATTTGGACGAACTTTATGATTACCTTGGCCTTTCCAGACCATCAAAGCTTTTGTCTGGAGCTCTCTAAAGTGACTTTGGAACTGAAGTAAAGATTGGAGAGACCTGAACACTGAGCTGCTTTCCGACCCTTTATATGTTTAACTGTTATGGGACAGCTTTTTATATGGAGAAAATGCATAATGGTTGGGTGTTGTATAAATGTTTCATTGGTATAAGTTTGGGATGAGTGTATTAGCCCCAACTGTTTATACGGAGAGAATGCATAATAACTATTCATGATTAAAGCTGATCAGATGTGAGTAAACAGACATCCCAGCTAACTCTGTTGAGTGTTCAAGTCACAATTCAAAGGTGAAGTTTGAGGCTTAGAACCTCACCCCTGCTCTGTTAGCTTTAGCTGGGTAAAAGGGCTGGAGCAGTGTACAGGGGCTCACAGGATATGTTAACACTGCAATTAAAAAACCCACGGCACCAAGTCTGAGCCCAGGTCAGCTGACTCGGATTCTCAGGGCTCAGGCTGTGGGACTATGAAATAGTAGTATAGATGTTCAGGCTCAGGCTGGAGTCAGGGCTCTGAGACCCTCCCCATGCCTCAAGTCAGCTGACCTGGATCAGCTGCAGCTGACCTTTTATGGCAGTGCAGACATGCCCTGAATGTCCTGGTTGCATTCTTGGGAGGACTCCCTTGATGCAGATAGTATGGAAGACTGCTGTAAGGCTGCCCTTTGAGGACCCCATCTCAAGCACTGGTTCAGGACAGGAGATGTGCTGGGGTTTGCACTGGCAGGGGTAGAAGAAGCATGTCTGGGGCCAGGCCACATTGCTGAGCACTATGATATACTGGGCAGCTCTGAGGTGCACAGGGCAACCTAGGGAGCCTTTCAGGACTTATGTTCCAGGCCTTAAAGGCACCTTAGCCTGTCTCCCTTTGAGCTGTGAGTTCTGTATTGTGCCTCTTAGATGCAGCATGGAATTTCACCCTGTATGTTTAGTTACACTGTAAGCTCTTTGGGGCAGGAGTTGTCTTTTGTAATGTGCTTAGATGGAGTCAGGATCTCTGGTCACCACCACAACACAAATTATTAGTAATAATACAAATTAGCCTTTTGACTTTCAGGGAACTGGCCTGATAAACTAGTAGGAGTTCACTTTTTTCTCCTCCAGCATATTCATCCACTGTTTACAGTTGGAATCCTTTTTCTATCCCACTCAAAGGATCCAGTGCTATCATCTTTAGAAATATGAACAGGAATAATTTGCAAACAGGCTGTTTGAGAAGAGCTGTAAAAAATCCAGTTGTAACGAATACTATAAATTATAGAGGTAAGTCAGAAATCTTTGGTTTGCTGCAATATCCTAACAAAAGCATTTTAAAAATCTTCCTAATAGTTTGTACGTTCTAGCTGGTAATCACAAGTTCCATGGACTGGATTCTGCACTCCGTTCATTTAAACCTCCCACTGACTTCACTGGAAGTTTCCCTAAATCAGAAGGTATTGTATGTTTGAGTGGTGTTTAATGTGTATAGCCTGTGACAAGCTTTGAAAGATCCCTTGGGATAAAAGGTGCTATATAAATGCAAAATATTATTCTGCTTTTGAGCTGTGAGTGTGCTATGTAAATGAATGTTCCGTTAATAATTCCAATCATTTTGTTGTTACAGAGAGAGCCTTTGAAATATACAGCATAATTCGGTAGTAGAAAGCTTATCTGAAAAACAAGTTTAAAACTCTGTTCTTAACTAGAGTCTTGGGATTTTAATTTTTATAAGGGCTGGAAGACTACTTTGATCCTCTTATTTTCAGTGGTAAAACAGAATGTTGTGTTTCTGACAGGCACATGGACTACCGATTTTTAGAAAAAATTATTGTCCTCCAGACTTCGTTCCAAATCAGTGAAATAACTTTTAAAGGATTACACATGGTAATCAGTATTTGTTAATGGGAGAAGTTATAAACTGATTTCCCTTAGCTCTGAAATGACAGACTCCAAATAATGACTACTAAATCCTCAAACACATCTATATTTTAATCTATCCACTATATAATATTTCTGAAGAACTAAGAATAGACTCGTGTCATTTTCTGTAATTATTAAAACCCTGACTTTAAGACTGCACATAGTTCATGACCTATGTCAAAATCGATATAGCACTAAGAAATGGAGCAGATTACAGGTTGTATTTGACTTTGATCTAACCATAATTTTTTGATATCTCTACCCTTCATTTCATTTTGTTGTTTCTTTTCTTCCCTCCCCTGCATAGGAAGCCCTTACTTGGAATTACAGGATTGGGCATTTATGGGACATTTTGGATTCAATAACAAAAGATATTAAGGCTTGAGCAGATCACTGCAATTGTAGAGTATTTAGCAAAACCATCAATACTGAATGGAGCATATCACTTACAGTCAGGCATGTATTTACTGGCTTCACTGGGAGTTTTGGCTATATAAAGATTGCAAGCTTGAACATTTCATCTCTTCCTTCCATTTGTATTCTTTGTGGAGCACTACAACCCCTTTTTTGCTGACACTACTCATTTTGATTTTTGTAGTTGGAGCCATTATTATTTAGTTCAAGGGAAGTAATTTAATTTTAAAAAACAAAGAAATAAAAAAAAAAAAGCTAGCACTGCTGCTTTCCTATCTTTAAATGGATGAGCCAATTACAGGAAGAAAAACTACCTCATATGTTAAATTACACACGCTTCAAAATGAATACAGAAGAAACCAAAAGACAAAGGATTTTAAGGATTCAAAATAAGAATTTGGAAAACCTACTCCGATTCCTTCAGTGGAATGAATCACATTAGCTTTGCTAACTGAAGGTCACACACAACCATAAATCCTTAGTAAAAGGGCTAGCTCATAAACTATTCTTTTACACTTGGCTTCCTACTAATAGCTACTAGAAATGAATTATGTGGCCCAATTATTATGTACATGGTAATAGCTGACATTGTATAACATTTGCAATTTTCCATTATACCAAATAAGCAAAAATTCAAATGTAAAATGCCAATACATACAGCCATTTTCCAATACAAAGTGCTTCCTTTTCATGGCTCTTTAGTTTTTTCTGATGCTTATGAGTGCGATTCTCCTTTTCTGTTCAGTCTAAGCACTCATGATTCAGCTGGTGGTTTTTCAGTATGCAAAATAGATGCACTCAATCTGTTTGCAGATGCACTCAAGGAGGCCCACTGAAAATCTGACCCATCTGAGCAGGCTTTGTGAATGGCCCTAGTGGCCTTGTTGCATTTTGCACTATAGTGTGCAGCAGCTCCAGGTTTAGGAATGACTGTAGCTTGCTTCTCCTGAGCAGGTGGAACTTTGGAGTTTCACAGAAGGGAGACTGTTGGGTTCATGGCAGGATGGACACAGGTCCATGACTCTTGAACTGAACAGCAAAATTACAGGAAGCGCTAGTCAGCTACTTTCCTAGCAAAAGGAAAATGCTGTGACTATCCCTGTCGAAGTGAGAAAGTTCATGAGGAGAACAGTTCTCAACCCTAGAAGAAAATGGACAGAGATCCTTAAAAGCTTCAGTTGCAGGGAGAGGGAAATCAGTGCAAAATGTTTAAACTGTAAATGTTACAAATGTACTAACTAAAGCATGTGAGTGCCTTCTGGGACATAGGTTCCTTGTACTGGTTTGAGTGGCAGAAACTCAGATACATAAAAAATGGAAAAACTTCAAAAGTGGTTGTTATAGTCTCTGTCTGGGTATGCTAGTCACCAGTGGCGTAACCAGGTTTAGAGCACAGGGGGAACAGCGCTATAAAAAGGCGCTTCCCCCTGTACTCACCCCGGCGGCGCTTTAAAGGGCAGCGGCAGGAGCTGCCGGCCTTTTAAAACGGCCTTTAAAGCGCCTTTTAAACTGGCCTTTTAAAGCGCGCTGCCCCCCCAGCCCGGGGCCGGCAGCGGGGCGGGGTGGGGGGAGGCGCTTTAAAGGGCCGGCGGCTCCCCGCAGCAGCAGGAGCCGCCGGCCTTTTAAAGTGCCTCCCCCCCCAGCCCGGGTCCGGCAGCGGGGCTGCGGGGGGCGCTTTAAAGGGCCTGTGGCTCCCGCAGTGGCAGGAGCCACCGGCCTTTTAAAGTGCCTCCCGCAGCGGGGCTCGGGCGGCACCTTAGCGCCGCTTCTCCTCACAGGGGGAGCGGCCGCTCCCCCTGCTCCCCCCCTAGCTATGCTACTGCTAGTCACCCAATGGAATAAAAATCACCTTCGTTTGTGCATTTTGTGATGGCAAATTTGACAGTCTTTTAAAGTGGATAAAAGGATTTTTCTAATAGCATAAGTATTAGGGTGGGGGTTTTGGCTAGTTATCTGAATTATTAAAATATAGCATTTGTTAAACACATTCAATATGAACTTCAAACTTTCGACTTCAGCTGCTAACATTAAACCAAAAATAAAACTCATCCTTTGACTATAGTTGTTGGACTTGGACCAGTCAACCTTTGAAGAAGGAGGATGTGTATTCTGTGTAAATCTGGGCTAGACTTATACACATGGGGTGACTTGCATGCTGAATTTGAAGTTAAGATTAGGCACACGCACAAAAATAGAAGAAACTACAGTGAGGTTTTAAAAAAAATTCAGTACAAAGTTAAAGTTTATTGCCAGCACTGTTCTTGCAGATCAAAGCTATGCTAATATGGTCTAGAGTTAATTTAATATTTTGCAGCCTCTTGTTCCCTTGCTGCATGTTTTAGGCATTAATATTACTCATTCACTTTTACAGTAAAATACTTTTGGAAAAAAGTCCTCTGCTTTGTTGTGGCCTCCTGAGGTGGAAAGTCACAGAGATGTTAAGTCTCACACTGGTTGGTCCAACTTCATTATGTTGGATGAAAGAACTGTCCTAGTCCTATCTCATAACAGACAGTGCTCCCTCAATAAACTGCCTGCTCTGAGGAAGGCCATTTTACCTAGAGGTTGAAACAGTGTCCCAGATGTTCTCCTGGCCTTCTTTATATGGTACATATTGGAAGCTTGATACATACATACATACATACATACATATCTATATCTATCTATCTATATATATAGATATATACAGTATGGTGGGGAGCCTTGAAGAGGGATTTTTACTTGAGGGATACATCTGTAGACTCTGAAGTTCTTTATGGAAAATGTGCTTTACAGCCCTGTTTTGATGCAGGGGACTCAAACTTGTTCTATGAGTTGTGCTGAATTCTATATTATAAGCCAGGAAGTAAGTTTAAGAGTGTATTCCTCTCAACCCACAACAGAATTACCTGTGGGAGGTTGATACAAGGGTCAAGGGTAGGTTATAGCCTTTGTTGAGGTCTATACTGGGATAACTGTCAAAGTGATCCCAGCAGTATAGCTACACCAGTATGCTATAGCTGCATCCACACTTGGAAAGCTTTGCTGGTATAACAGCAAAACTGTGTTTTTGCCAGTATAGCTTAGTCCAGGTAATATTCCCAACCGCCCCACCAAAAAAAAAAAGTAAAAAAAAAATGCTATACATGTATTTGTAGAAGAGCAACTATGCAAGGGGCTTTTTCCGGCGCAGCTATCGGTCACAAATGACACCTCTTCACATTCTTGATCGACAAACATCAGCAAAAGTTTATAGGGTAGCCTGGACTTTTATGCAGTAACTGAACTATTGGGGCTTTGCCCGATGCCCTGAGTACAGGGTTGTGTGTATATGTGCCATCCGGGAAGAGCCTCTGTCTCCTCTTGCTCCGGTAGATGGAAAATGGGGAAGGGAGGAATAACTTGCTACCGACTGCTTCCAGGTGTGGCTTGCTCCCATCCCCTGGCATTGACTAAGGCTATGTTTACACCTAAAATGCTATAGCAGCACAGCTTCTGCGCTTCCCTAGACACTCGCTACAGCGAGAGGAGGGTTCTCCCATTGTTGCAGTCAGGGGCGGCTCCAGACACCAGCGCAGCAAATGCATGCCTGGCGCAGCAAGCCCCGGGGGGCAGCCTGCCGGTCGCTGTGAGGGCGGCAGTCAGGCAGCCTTCAGTGGCGTGCCTGCGGGAAGTCTGCCGGTCCCGCGGTTTCGGCGGCAATTCGGCGGCAAGCATGCCCAAGGCGCAGAACCGGCGGATCACCCGCAGAAACGCTGCCAAATCTGCGTGACCAGCGGACCGTCCGCAGGTATGCCGCTGAAGGCCACCTGACTGCCGTGCTTGGGGTGGCAAAAAACACAGAGCCGCCCCTGGTTGCAGTTAATCTACCTCCGTGACAGGCAGTAGCTAGATTGATGGAAGAGTTCTTCTGTCTACCCCGGCTT
The DNA here is from genome assembly GCA_033296515.1 of Macrochelys suwanniensis. Lineage (NCBI taxonomy): Eukaryota > Metazoa > Chordata > Testudines > Chelydridae > Macrochelys > Macrochelys suwanniensis. Next base: position 60,726,530 of record CM065785.1, read on the forward strand.
TGCTACATCTCTTGCTGTGTGGATTTTTCACACCCCCTGAAAGAGGTAGCTATGCCAATGCAAGCTTTCAGTGTAGGCCAGCCCTTAGCTCTGCTGGCCAGCCGGTTGCAGGCTGTACACCTTTCCACCACCATTTTTTGCCCCAGGGGTTTAGGTATGGAATACAGCATGCTACCCTTGTTCTCTTGCCTACCTCTGGATCCAAGGTGCAGGGAGCTGCACAGGGCCATTGTGGGTGGTGTTACTTTTCTGGGAAGCTGTAACCAGGCCCTGACAGTCTCTGCTCTGTTTGCATCACACCTGAAATGAAAGGAATCTTAGAACTTGGTGAATCTGAGAGAAATTGTGGACCTGTGTATGTATTTGCTCTCATTTCTGGCCTCGTTGGGTATGTCTATGCTGCAATTAGACACCTGCAGCTGGCCCGTGCCACCTAACTCAGGCTCGCTGGGTTTGGGCTAAGGAGCTGTCTAATTGCAGTGTAGACATTTGGACTCTGGCTGGACCCAGGCTCTGGGACCCTCCCATCTCACAGGGTCCCAGAGCCTGGACACCAGACTGTGCCCCAACATCTACACTGCAGTTAAACAGCCCCTTAGCCCAAACCCCAGGAGCCTGAGTCCATAGGCGCCGACTCCGTGGGTGCTCCGGGGCTGGAGCACCCACAGGGAAAAATTGGTGGGTGCACCCACCAGCAGCTCCTTGCCCCGCCCCAGCTCACCTCTGCCTCCTCCCCTGAGTGTGCCGCTGCGTCCTGCTTCTCCCCCCTCCCTCCCAGCACTTGTGCCGTGAAACAGCTGTTTTGTGTGGCAAGCCTGGGAGGGAGGGGGGAGGAGGGAGAAAGTGGTGTGCCCTGGGAGAGGAGGTGGGGCTAGGGTGGGGATTTGGGGAGGGGTCCAATAGGGGCAGGGAGGGGCGGAATTTGGGCGGGGTCTTTGGGTCAGGTGTGGAGTTGGGGCGGGGCCGGGATGGGTGCGAGCACCCATCAGCGCCAAGAAAAGTTGGTGCCTATGCCTGAGTCAGGTGGCACGGGCCAGCCGCGGGTGTCTAATTGCAGTGTGCACATACCTTTCTAGACATTCACAGCTCTCTAAATTCAGAGTGTGGTTTATTTTGTATAGAACTAATGCAAATCAAGTCATAGAATTACTGTAGAGTAGAAATAATTACATGGCTATTTCCAACATTTCAAGGTATTTTCACTGGTAAGTGAAGCTATTTAGTTTTTTGTCAGAAGGGAGAACAAAAAAGACTCTAACCTTTTTTGTGACCTTTGCTCAAGGGAGCTGGCAGAGCTCAGAGAACTTTTTTTTTTTTTAAGTTGCTAATAGAAGCCTAGTTTGTTCCCAAACCATTAGTTAGAAGCTTTTGTTTTTTTTCTGCCTGCTGCAGACCAGACAATTAGTTCAAAACAAATGAAGGTTTTTCAACACACATGGTCAATTATAAGCATTCCCAGTCCTCTCTTTAAAACCATGCTGTTATGCTGAAACAGGGGGACTGCATTGTACTGTGTGTAAAATCTTTGTTTGATAGACAGTAGGAGGTATAAGGTATTGATTTAAAAGGCTCTGAGGCAAACCAGTTAGAGGTTCATTGACAACACAGTGACCATTCATCTTCCAGATTAAATGTAAAAATAAGGTCCTGACCACTTGTGGTCATTTAAAACTCCCAAAGCATCTTTCGAGACTGTTGTCCTGGTCAAATTCCAGCTTGCCGTAATTACATTCTGCCTACCCCTACCCTAAATCCCAACAGCAGGTTCAGCTGGAACAAATTTATTCACCATTTACTGACCTAACTGCTGTGGTCGTGTTGCAATGCACTATTAAGCAGTTGCTGCCTTTCAGCTTATGAGTTGCTTCATTTCAGTGGTGCATGAAGTGATTCGTGGGCAAGTTTGTACTTTGCTTTGAGACCAGAGGTACTGTATGAGTGTTATCATTTTAGCCCCAGAATGTCTGAGAACTGTGTGGAGGGTGTTTTAGAGGCACAGTATAGATAGAACTAGTTGCTCTCAAATGGTGAATAGGTAAAAGGCAGGAGATGCTGTTGGACAGATAAAAGGAATAGTATATAGGGAAATGAAGTGATTATGGTTTCAGGTACTGGTTGGCACTGAATATAATTCAAAGGATCGTTTCACCATGCAGCAAAGCATAATGAGAGAACACTGGGAAGGATATAGATTTATTGTAATAGGAGACTCAATCATATGCTTTGTGGGTATCTATAGCTGTAAAAAGGAGTTAGCTAACAGGATTGTTGTTAATCTTCCAGAAGCAAAGATGAAGGAGGTTGTAGAGAGACCTGATAAACTATTCAAGAGGTTTGCTGTTCAGCCTCCTGTAGTGCTACGTATTGGACTAAACGATGTCAGAGATACTTAAAAGGAGATTCAGACTCTGCCTGGAAACTGAGAGCAAGGAAGCATGAGACAGCATAAGATATGAGAGCCGTTTAAAGGTTTTATCTACCTCCTAAACTGCTCAATCACGGCAGCGTGCTCATTTTCCTGTCCCTTTGTCCAGACACCTCATAGCACCTGAACTTTTCACCTTTCATGTTTTTAGGTGTAGATGCTCAACTGCTAGACTATTTCTAAAACAAACAGCTTAAAAAAAGAAAGCAGCTAAATAAATAACTGATCTGTTTGCCCAGGGAATAGCCACATGCCAGAATAACACTTTGTTCAAACTGCAAAATGGATACAATGGATGTAGGGAACCAATTTTCTACTAGAGGCTGCCAGTTCCATTAACCTTTGCCCCCATGCTGTGAATGGAAGCACAACTGTGCCTGCCTGATTTATCCAGCAGCCTGGAAGCAGAGATTATGTCCCAGAACATGAAGGTTTTCTCTCCATAGATAACTTGAGTTTAGTAGGTACAGCACAGCTACCCTGGCGTACTCACATTCTGCCAAGTGCAAACAGCCCCTTTCTCCTTCACTAGTTAGCAAAGAAGGTCAGGAAAAATCAGCAATTTATTCCCATCATTAAAAAAAAATTGTGTGTCCAAAAGAGGACTTGGTGCTTAACAGAAACAAGACATGGTCCCTCTCCTGTGGAGCTTCCAGTCTAAGGCCCTAGCCCTATAATGAAATCCACTAGTGCAGAATTGGTGTCAATGTAGCATCCTACAGACTTTGGTGCAGGGCACTGTACAGTGTAGGGTCTGTGCTTCGAGTCCCATTGACTTGATTGGGACACTAGGAACACTGAATGGGCACGGAGGTCTGTGCCAGAGGTCCACCTGATTTCAGTAGGATACTGTATGGGTGTAAGTGTTTGGTTTAGGTGGAGGGAAGTAGTGTTAAAGTGGCTTGGGTTGCTGGGCTTCCTTATGATTCTGGTGATGGACCTGTGCCCCAAAAACACAGGGCTGGGTGAGAACCAGCAGTTCTAAGGTGCAGGAGGCATGTACAATGAGTAAAGCACCCTGTGAACCTGTTGAGGAGTTGAATAATTAGTTATTGTAGAACTGCGTAAATTATTTAAAAAACCCAAACACTTCATGTATGAATGGCTGTGAATAAAATACCTAAGCGCAATTTGCTGTAAAATGTCTGCAGATCCCAGAAGTTTGTTTCACATTATTGAAACATTCATCTCAGAAGTGGGCTATTCATTATTTAGCATTTATAATCATTACTGTGCTGTACGTAGCTTGTATCTGTATTATTTTTGGGCTCGCTTGTTCCTTTTAATGTAAAATAAAGGTAATTGTGTTTGAACGTATAGGGTTGCTCCTTGTATGTGGGAAAACAGAAGTTATTCTCTAGACTTAAAAATCTGTCATCCAGTCAGGGAACAGAAAATCTATACCAGGCGACTATAATACAAATGGTGATTAATCAAAGTGAACAGTTTATGAACAACCCCCATAGACTGAATACTAATGAATAATGCATGCATTTGAGGAAACTATGATCAGCTCTTGAACAATCCACTAACAAAAAAAGGGTTATTTTTCAAAAGATATTGTTTTAAATAAATAACTTAACTAGCTCTCTTTAATTGGCAGACACAATATAGCCAATCATAGCACGTTTTCATCAAGTTCTGAATCATGATAGAACCCTTTTTCTTTGTTGAGTGTTTACCAGTTTTCTTGCCTTAACATCTGCTTTAGTCTATGATGCCAAGTACCCATCTATTGGTGTTAGAACACAATGTTAAATATTGAAATTACAAAATTTTAGTGCAGTATTTTAGTAGCATTTAACCCTGTTTCTTTTGGGCTTTGTATTTCTTCAATCTTTTTCAATTTTAGCCTCAGTGGTAAGAACTATACAAGAAAATATGAAGATGTACTAATATAAAGTGTGACAAAGCTCCGACCTTGTCTCAGTGGGTCCTGCACTTCCTGGCGGATTACGCTAGCTTCAGAGGCTCACTGTGACCCTCCATGTAGCCCTTCTCTCTCTAGAGGCAAGGGTCACAGCCTACTGAGCCATTTTCATCATAAGCCAGCAAGGGAGGTAAGGAGAAGCTATCCTTCCTCGCACACTCTGTTGTCTCCCAGTCTCAGTGATTAGTCAGGGAGGGAATGGGGGATCCCGGGCCCGCCCTCTACTCCAGGTTCCAGCCCAGAGACCGTGATAGTAGCAGCTCTTGGTAGCTGACTTTTTGGAAACAGAACAAGTACAATTCCCTGGGCCACTTCCCCACAGCAACCCCCACTTCCTCAATATCTACATCACCCTTACCTCAGGGCCTCCTTCCTTGTGTCTGATAGGGTTTGTACTGCTCCATTTCTCCAGCAGCATGGCTTCCTCCTATAGCTCCTGACAAACACACCTCAACTGACTAACTGGGAGGCTTTTAACTAGTTTAAGCCAGCCCCCTGATTGGCTTCAGGTGTCCCAATCAACCTAGCTGTCTTCCCTGCTTTCTGGAAGGATCTTAATTGGCCCCAGGTGTCTTAATTCACATGGAGAAACTACCATTTGCTTACCCTGGTAACAGGGATTTGTTTAGCCTGGGGCTAATATATTTGTCTCCCACTACTTTCCTATAGCCATCTGGCCTTGCCCCGTCACAAAAGGAAAATATAACTTATAATGGTAAAATTTTCAGATGTGCCTAAGTGACCTATGCATCTAAATCCATATAATTGTTTAGTTAATTGAGGGTAACTAGTGGAATTGTATTGAAGTAACTATGAAATCTACATGAATGTCAGAATCTCAATGTGGTACCCAGTGGGGATAAAACCCCGCTGCTTCTTGCTTTTAAATCAAGGAGTCTCTGCTGTTTAAGCTAAAGAACTAGGCCTGTTATCTGGGAACAGTAGCAGACTTATAAACATCTTAGGTGAACCAGCTAGCGTCAGGACAGCCACATAATTCTTACTTCAAAGTAGCATGGAAGTTTCTGATTCCAGCTTTTTGGATCTGATCTCTCTTAAGTTTTGTATCAGTGCACCTCCACAGATGTGAGTGATGTTACTCCAGAGGTACCTATGTTATACCAGAATCTGGCCCTCTGTGTCTCATAGTATGTAAAAAAATCAGAACATTCCCTTTCACCTGACTTTGAAACAGATTACAGTTTGACACAACAATTTTCACTGTAAAGTGAAGCTTTCAAACAAACATAGATGAAAATTCACTCCTTAGAGACAGTGAATAGTGGTCACCAGCTAGTATCACTATTTTGTGGATTCTACAGTAGAAGCCACAATGGTACCACACTTTTAAAGAGATTGTAGAAATAACATGTTCTTCAAATATATTCCCAAACAAGGTCACTAGTATAATAATCCATATGACCAGAGATACAATTACCGTGTAAATCTCACACACAAACAGGGATCCAGGAGAGCAATTTGGATTTTTTTTAACTGCAAAACCATGGGCCTCTCCCACATAAACTAAAGGTTATTCTCTCTGTGAGACAGCCACATCGCTCATCTACATGTATTTGGTCCACTCATTATAGTAGGCAAGCAGAGATTGAAGGTAAGCGGTGTTTTCCCCAGGAATTGAAATTAAGGGGGGTGTTTTAATATTTAGGGCAGGTGAGGGCCAACGAGGGTTGAGACCATGAAGGCAAAGGTGGGCTGTATGGCACCATAGTAAAAACTGAAAAATGTTTCACAACCATTTTATTAGATTTATGTTTTAAAATCATCACAAAAATTAAAGTTGGCCACTCAAGCCTACTACAAAGCACTACATCTACATCTGTCTTGGTTTCTTGTAATTTTGCACTCTTCGGTGTCTTCTTGTGTGTCTGTTACTTCCAGTCCTTCAAGATATGCTCATGATCAGGCAGAAGGCGACTTCTTTCAGAACACAAAATTCTATTCAATGAGGAAAAAGTATGCTCAACTGTAGCTGTTGTGACTGTGAGTAGCAAGAGATAAATTCCCACTTCTTTAATCCCAGGAAACAAAGCACAAAGATTGGGTCGAACCACTAGTGATGAGAAAGAAGTTGAAGTTAAATCTTCATTCGTTCGTTGTATGATATTCCACTGTGTGTTCAAAATTCTCTATTTTGTCCTGATCACATAGCAGCTCTATTGCTGGTAGTGCCTCACTCCACTCAACTGTAGGTGTTTTATAAGACAGCCATCTGTAAAAGCTACATAGAGGTTGAGTAGAATCCAGAAATCGCTATTGTACATTTGTAAGAATCAAGTCTGTGTACTTTTTCAGCTGGCTTAACAAGTACTTCTTGTCCTCTTCACTTAAGGAGTCAGTATAAGTACCTTCATTAGTCAACTTCTGGACTGAAGTCTTTGCTTCTTCCAGTACATTTTCAATGGATATCTCTGATCCAAGGGTAGCTTCTATTGCTGGGCAAAGATCTATTACTGTTGTAGCAGATGCCTGGATGACATTGTTTAATCACCCAAGTGGTTTCAACAGTAGACTTACAAGAGAGAGAATGGCAATAGTCTTCTCTGAATTTAGTAACAAAAGTAGTCCACCAGCCTCACTACTTCGATCTGTCCTATCTTGGTGGATACTTTCCAAAGCCAGTAATAACAGCTGCAGTAATTTTAAGACAACAGCCAAGAATCGCTCCTGAGAAAGCCAGCAGGTTTTCCCAGGTTGGACTAATTTGAACTTCAATCCCAGTGTATCTTCTATTTGTTTCCAAGATGTTCAGTCCTTTTGGACTCATACTCTTTTTTTTCAGAAAAAAAAAGCCATTAAGTTTGTGGCTTTTTAATGTCTTTTTAAGATTCTGCGGCTTGTACTAGCACTAGCTGTAGCAGATGGCCTCCGCAGTGTGTATAGGAGAGATTAGGGTTACACTTCTTTCTCTGAGCAAAGCTTGTACTCCACTATGTCTTCCAGAGAAGTTTGTGGCTCCATCAAATGCACAAGCAGCCATCTGTTTGGGGTTCAGTTTACAAGCATTTAACTCTTCTAAGATGTCACAGATGCAGCTGATGTGTATTCTATAACCTGAACATCTAGAATGCATCTACTGGCCTACCACGGACATCAAGATAACATACGCGATGACTTAATACTTGATGCCTATTCGCATTGGTGCTTCATCAGCCATGTATGCACATATTTTTAATACGGTGAGAGAGTTCTTCACTTTTTCAACTGCTGCGTCTTTCACAGTTGCACTGCATGCTTCTAGAGAGTCAGCTGAGTTTTTTCAGAAAGATAGCGAGCATTTGCCAGTCTTGTTTGAAACCAGTGTCCAACTTCAGGATTAACAAGTGACAATGCGCTTAACATTGGTCTCCAGTTTGTTGTTTGTGGTATCTCTTGCTTAAATCGAAAGTATGATGCAACAGCCATGTTGGTTCACAAACACTGAGTTGTGTCTCCAGCATTCTTAACGGCCTCATTAAGTTCTTCTAAAATTGGCTTTGACAGTGACTGGTTTGTAAGGCTTTCTGCATGTTGATGCAGTCCAGAGGCATGGTGTTTTGCAGCCTTTTCAGATTGGTTGTCAGTATTGGCTTAACTGATTGGCTAACAGCTGGCAAACCAAGCTCCTCCACTTTTACTATATAAATTCATGATATGCCCACATCTTGAATACTGCATGCAGTTCTAGTCACCCATCTCAAAAAAGATATATTGGAATGGAAAAGGTACAGAGAAGGGCAACAAAAATGATTGGGGTATGGAACAGATTCCATATGAGGAGAGATTAAAAGACTGGGACTTTTCAGCTTGGAAAAGAGACGACTAAGAGGAGATGTGATAGAGACTTATAAAATCTTGACTAGTGTGGAGAAAATGAATAAGGAAGTGTTATTTATCCCTTCACTTAACACAAGAACCAGGGGTCACCCAATGAAATTAATAGGCAGTAAGTTTAAAACAAATAAAAGGAAGTATTTCTTCACACAACGCACACTCACCCAATGGAACACTTTGCTAGGGATGTTGTGAAGGCCAAAATTATAACAGGATTCAAAAAAGAACTAGATAAGTTCATGGAGGTTAGGTCCATCAATGGCTATTAGCCAGGATGGGCAGGTATGCAACACCATGCTCTGAGTGTGCCTAGCCCCTGTTCTCCAGAAGCTGGGATCACTCGATGATTCCCTGTTCTGTTCATTCCCTCTGAAGCACCTGGAATAGTCACTGCTGGAAGATAGGATATTGGGATAGATGGACCATTGGTCTGACTGTTCTTACATAAAAATAATTATAATAAAAAAGTTTAGTACAGAAACTCCCCAAGATAATGACCTGTTGAGATAGAGATGATGTGAGATAATGACCTTGGCAAATAATGCATTTTTAAAATCTTGGTTTACTAGGAAACTATTTATACAAGTTTCCCGTCACAAATCTAACATTTTCTAGTGAAGTCACTAAAACATAGTCCAGTTCTCTGGCCGCTGTTGTTTGTCATGCCGCCGTTCACTCTACCGCTCCATCCCCAATGGCCCTGCACTGTCACCTTCTGCTGCCACCTGCCACTGTGACCTATGCGAGTCGGTCTCTCGGTGGTGGAAACTCGCTGCTAGTGCCGGCTGGGCCGTCTCTTCCACAGAAACACTGTCCCACAGCAGGTCTAAGCACTTAGAACTGATTATCAGTGATTTCAACTCTAGTGGTCACTTATGAAGCCTAATCAGCTCTCTCTCTAAACAGGAGAGAGTGGCAGGTCAAATAGGCAGAGCCCACACCACCAAGCAAAACACCTATGCCCCATCCTCTCTCTCTTCACTAGGATCTGGTATCCAAACCTCCTGCTTAGGGAGTGCAGTTCAGTTGAGGGTGACCAGTGCCTAATTTGTAACGAAAGAGGTGCTGGGGCTCAAGCAAGTTTGTTACTTTCATAACCGATGTGACAAGCCTGGAGGTCCCAGGGGTATGAACTGCTGAGCCTAGAGGTGCGGGGTCTCAGCCCTGGCAAGCCCTAGCACAAATTAAGCACTGACGGAGACCCCCTCATTCAGTCAGGCTAAGTACAGTTCTGCGGCCCTTTACTCAGACAATAAGGATAACAACATTTCATAACCCCCACATTTAATACTTCAGTGATTTGTAACCCAACACCAGCCAAAACTTATCATTTGGGCAGCACAGCTCTGTCTGCTGGATACCTAGGCAGAAAGCGCGTTCATGTAAATACAGTCTGGTCCTGAAGCCTTTCCACCCATCACTGGCTCATCACTAGCTGTCAGGGGAGAGCTCATCCAGACCTTGCTTATAAATAATAATTTGAAATTATTAGGTAGGCCAATACAGCCGAAACAAATGTGCCGACATTGTCATAAATAACAGCTGTATGAGGAAGCTAGTCTTTGTTCATACTTTTCAAACCCATTCTGTTTTCTCAGGTACAAGTATTTTCTCATATACTGTATATGCTTTTAAAGTGTGTATTAATGTTTCAATTTCAATTCAAATTTCCAACCAATGACTAAATTGGCAACACTGCATGTAACTGGGGAGGGACGTGTTAGGGAAATTCAGGAGGAGTCTAGGGAAATCCTGCAAGGACGTAGAAGACTTAAGGCCAAATTCTGCTTCTACTGAAGCTAATGGATGCCCTGCCACTTACTTCATTGCCCTTAAAGAACAATTAGTTTCCAGCTGGCTTTAAAATGGAATGAAAGGATAAAAAACTGTATATGGCAGAGATCAGATTTCCTGTTAGGACACAGGAAGTGTTAGCTAGTGTGTAGATAAGAATGGAAACAGTTGTTTAAACACTGGAATCTCTTAGAGTGAACACAGGTCCAAATAATACATATCCATGAATTATAAGGGAAATGGGATTAGAAATTAAATCCCAATGTGTTGTTTAAATGATCAGATTCTGGGGTAAACATAATTCAAGATAAAGGTTAGGAAAGATTGGCAAGCAGTTAGAGTAGCCTAGTTACCTCAACAACAGTTGTGACTGAGAATATTAGCAGTCTGTTTTGCAGAATTTTGTGAAGGAACACCTTAAAATTTTTTATAAGAGCCAATCAAGCTGGATTTAGGAGAGGGAGGTCTTGGTTCATTATCTTCTTGCGTTTCTTCAAGGCTACAGTATCACTGCCATGATTGGCACAGCTAATACAGGCGATATGATGCAGAATAAATTTACATTTAAAAAAACATTTAAGGTCCCATGGTGATGGTATAGTGAAGGCTCTCTGTGTGAGAGGGAAAAATAGCTTAATGGATAGAAATCAGTCTCAGAAACAAGTAACTGAGTGACTATTAGAAAATGGTGCATTTCCTTTGGGGTCAGTTATAAGACATCTTTTTGTTGATTGCTGTATCTAATTCTGATGGATAGCAATATCAATTGTAAGATAACTATTTGCTGAGGATACTGAAATTGAAGATAAATTAATTGAAGAATATTCAGGGAGATTTATCTCTAAGATGATAGTGTAGGTAGACTGAAAATAAAGTGAATGCAGACAAACTTGAATTAATACTGTGGAATATACATATGAAATGGAACAGTGATATAGCATACCAAGCAGCCCTGGGATTTAGGAGTCAGTGTGTGAAATCCTTGTACTCATCAGCTCAGGGTATGACTCCAGTAAAAATGAGCAAATGGATTGTAAGATCTTTGCTACCTCCTCCAAATATCTCCTCAATATCCACTGCTGGCTTGGCGCATATATGAAATGAGTTGATTGAGGGTAAGATAAGGATAGCTGTATTTACTGTTTGTAATTATCAGAAAAAAAGTGACCATACAGTCAAATAGACAAATTTTACATATTCCTTTCCCCCTCCTTTTGTATGTCAAATGTCATCTTAGATTGTAAATTCTTCAGGGCCAGGGCACATGTCCTTATGTGGTTTTCAGTGTAAAGGAGCCCCCATTCTGACTGAGGGATTTAGGTGTGGCCATAATACAAATAATACAAATAATCTCACCAAAGCCAGTGCAGCATGTTTATTTAGCTGAGGCAAGTTTATCACTACTCTCGCTTGTGCAGTGGGTGTTTTCTCTTGCTTTATTTGAGGAAGCTGTGGCCTTTTGGCAACAAGATTCAGATCTTTGTTCTAGGATACACAGCAGCTGAAAACACAAGTCCAGTCATGAAGATTGCGTTCAACCACACTGCAGGCCCAGCTGCTGGGGTCTCCAGTTCCTGTATCATTGCCCTCCCCAGTCAGTGAGCATTGCTGGAAGTGCTTCAGAGATCAGGATTTTAGTCATTTTCATTCTGCTGTTGCTCACGTATGCACGGTACAGCAGAGAGAGAGGGAGCAGAGTAGAAGGAAATAAAAAGGGAGGAGTGAGACCAGAGACAACACAGAGGAAAAGAGAGGCTCTCATTTTGCACAGCTCTTTCACCTTTCGGTCAATGAATGAATGCAGCCCAAGTTAATGGTAGGAGATAGGCCAAGAACAAAACATCAGATTTCATGAGGAGTATGGGGATTAGGTTCACATTTGAATTCATGTTGCTGGATCTCTCTCGCCCCTACCCTGCAATTCTGGTTCCAGCGGTGATAACTAGAACAGTAAAAGAACCTATGTTCAGGTTTGGATTCGGACCAGGCTAAAATCTCATGTTTGGCCCAAGGTGGTGGCAGTGTCACAAACTAATGATTTCAAGAGATTTTTCACTGCAACTATTATTTTGCGCTGAAATCTCACCAGCATGTGCTACTAACTAATAGCAACCCTTACCCTGGCCTTGGCCTTGAGCCCCAAATGCTCTCCTAAATGAGATTCAAACACCATCTCCTTGGCTTTTCTGTAGGTGATGGTGACCAAAAGTTGTTGACATCTAATGATTGGAGGATGGCTGGTGTGAAATGAGTTGGTGGTTCCAGTCCAGTTCATAGTGGGCAGGTGTTCACAGCGCCAGAAACACCATCGCAGTGCAGCTGGCATTAATTAACAAGATCACACTTTTGTAGTGCAGTGTAGAAAGCTAAAAGCCTGTGTGGGCATGAACACTGTGCACTTCTCTCCCCCAGACATAGGCGTGCGCATGGAGTGTGCCAGGTGTGCCCAGGCACACCCTAATCAGGGCCGCCCCAAGCGCAAAAAAAGGGGCGGGGGAGTCCATGGGAGGGGGGGCCCGGCCTCTCTTCTCCGCCCCCGCTCTCCTCTGCGGGGGAAGAAGCTTGCTGGTCCTGGGTCCGGAGCTCTGTTCTGCTGCTCCATGGCAGCCAAGCTCCTGCCTCTTCCCACAGCCTGCTGACATCTCGCCCCTCCTCCCCTCACTCTCTCTCCCTGCCCCCGATCAGCTGTGTGCCGGGGAGAGAGAGGAGGCAGTGGAGAAGAGGCGGGGGCAGGGCCTTGGGAAAGAGGGTGGAATCGGGGTATACCCCCCTCTCCAGCCCCCTGCTGTGAACTGCTTAGGGCAGGGGGCTGGGAGCACCCCCACGACTCCAGCCCGCACTCCTGCACCTCCACACATACCCAGCCCCCCAGGGGGTTGGAGAAGGGGCAGAAGGGGATTTCTGGAGGGGGCAGTCAAGGGACAGGGAGTAGGGGGTGGGTTGGATGGGTTGGGGGCTCTGGGAGGGCCTGTCTGGGGGCGGGGGTGTGGAGAGGGGTCGGGGTCTCAGGAGGGGGCAGTCAGGGGACAAGAGCAGGGAGGCTTAGATATGGGGTGGGATCCTGGGGGGAAGTTAGGGGCAGGGTCCCAGGAGGGGGGAGTCAGGGGACAAGGAGCAAGGGAGGGTTGAAGGTTCTTGAGGGGGGCAGTCAGGGGGTGGGAAGTGGGAGGGAGTGAATGGGGGAGGGGCTAGGGCGGGGCTCCCTGAGTGCACACCCTAATGAAATGTGCTGCGCACGCCTATGCCCCCAGACCTTTGTCTGAGGCACAAAGGTTAAGTTAGAAACCCAACAGCCACTGCCAGTGCTGTACCTGTTGTCTTGGTACATAGAGCAGGCCTGCACAACACGCGGCCCGCGTGGGCTTACTGTGCGGCCCGGAGAGGGGAGTGAGTAGGTGGATTCATTGTGCGGCCCAAAATCTGGGACTGTGTCCGTTGGTCCTTTTTGCTGCTTGTCTCTGGGCTGGGGGTTGTCCCAATGCTGCAAAGAGAGTGTTCCCAAAGGAAGGTGCTTGCTTCTAACCCCTGAGGCCGTCAGTATGTCTGCTCTTCTCTAGTCAGCCCACTTGACAAGTTTGATTGTCCTTGGTCTGGTTCCCATCCCCTCTCCAAGGGTTGCAGCTGTCTGGAGGTGCCTGCCTTCCACGCCTTCCTCATTCACACCTCATTCATTCAACAGGGCAATTGAATACAAAGTGCGGGGGAGATCTTATTCTACTAGCAAAAAGACATTTTTCTTTTACCTTAATTATACTACCTTAGGGGCCCACTATAACATATTACCAAGGTTCAGTACAAAGTCATATAAAAGTTATACAAAAATGCATAATGCAGAGATTTATCTACAACTGCATTGATTGACTGTTGTGTGCAATAATATAGTGACCCCTGGGGGGGTGAAGAGGGGTGTGTTGGTGGGGCCGAGCGGAGAGGGGGCGGGGCCTATTTTACTGCTGTGATCTGGTCACCCTGTGCGCGCTGTTTCTTTCCCCCTCTACAGGCTTCCACACCCCAGCACTGGGGAAGGAGGGGTTGTTTCCGCGGGGTGGGCGGCGCTGGGGGGGGGGGGGGGGCGTGTTTCCGTGGGGTTTCGGCCCTCAGCTGTTTTCTTTGGAGTGATATGGCCCTCGCCACTTTACGAGTTGTGCAGGCCTGACATAGAGGAACTTCAGCCTCCATGCTTCAAGTGAATGTAAGGCTGTGAAAGGAGCTGAAACACTCAAGAAAGAGTTAGAGTCTGGCTGCATTCAGGAGCCAACCATTTACGTTCGCATTTCTTGCCGCACACCGTGGAGTGGGTTGTCTTTCCCTGGCAACACCCCTGAACAAGATCTGATAAGAATCATAGAATATCAGGGTTGGACGGGACCTTAGTAGGTCATCTAGTCCAATCCCCTGCTCAAAGCAGGACCAATCCCCAATTTTTGCCCCAGATCCCCAAATGGCCCCCTCAAGGATTGAACTCACAACCCTGGGTTTAGCAGGCCAATGCTCAAACCAATGAGCTATCCCTCCCCCCCTTTGACAAAATTGACAAAAAGAGTCAATTGTGGCTGGCTGTAGTTGTGTGTGGTGGTGATAGACTGTTTTCTTCCCTTAAAAAAGATAAGAATATCTGAATCACCCCTTCCTGTTGCCTCAGGTTTTTTACTGAGCTCCACCAGCTCTTGAAGTGATAGTACTTGCCCAGGATCATGGGCTAAATTCAGCTATGGTGTAAGCAGCCCTACTGCTTACGCCACGCTGAATTTGGCCCTGCCCCTTAGTAAGCATTTCTGCATTGATAGTCTTAATGCACAGTGCTATATTCTAATTGCCCTTTAAACTGATGATTAAAATACAGCATCATCAGATAACATCCCCACTTCATGGCATCAGAATCCTTACTGGATAAGCAGTCCCCCAAGAAGTACTGTTTGTCTCCATACAGTCAGTGCAATAGCAAGAAGCCAGAGTCTGAGAGCATAGGAGAAGGAAACTTATTCATTGTTGTTCTTGCATTTTTGTAAAGGAAAATAAATGGCCACTGATTGTGACCAGGAAATTTGGTGCCCCAAATTTCCTGGTGCCCTATGCAGCTGCGTACTTTGCGTATGGGTAGGGACAGCCTTGGGTGTATGCCCCATTCCAGTGTTGAGATGCCAGGTTTTTTTCAAACACAAAGAGTAACCGTATACTTTTAGTCTGAAGACTTGTATTTTAGATAAAGGAAAACAATAAAGAAACCCAAAAGAGCAAATGTAACTTCTCCATGGAAGAGCAGTGTGTATGTGTGTCATCTGTAGCAACTTTGAGAACAAAACGGCTACTGTCTCTGTGTTAACTTTTTTTTAAAGTTGTTCTTACAACTTTACATAGGAAACAGAGGCATTGTGATTTTGTGGCTACACACACCACAGATGATAGTTCCTGACTATATATTTTTAAAAAGACAGAAAGGTGTTGGTAGAAATATTTCAAAGCAATGTCATCAGAAATAACTAACCAAATGTGAAAAAGAATTAATTCCTTTAAGCTGTGAGTCATGATTTCTCATTGTGCATGCATTACTATTACTGGCATAGAATAAAACACATCCCAACGTACCATGGCTACCAGTATTGAGTCTAATTAATCACTGAAGAAACTGGGATAAGGAATGGTTTGTGGAAGGAATGTTGAATTTCAGCAGCTCTGCTCAGGAAGAATTCCAACCTGGAACGAACATTGGGATTTGCAAATAGCACTGAGTTATACTTTTCAAGTCTATCAGAAATGACTGCATCCTGGCAATGTGAGGATCTAAATCCAGAGATTTTCTAGCTCTTTTGCTATTCAAAGCAGTGCTCTCTAATATGAAAGCTCGGGTTCCTACTCACCATAGAAAGTCTCTCTCAAATCCCTTATTGCCTGCTCCTTATATTCAGATTGCTATAGAGTAGTTGTGAGATACTAGACCCCAGCTGATATCAAGCACATACAGAGGACACTAGAAGAAGACTAAGAATTAACAGAGATTTGGGGAGAGATGGTGAAAGAATACCTACCTTACGCCTGCCAGAGAAGACTATTCTTTGGCAGACAAAGGAAACCCTGTAGGGCTAAGTTGACCAATAAATAAAAAGCTGTCATTCCAGAACAGTACAGCCACTTGTCACTTGTAGGCAATAATCTGCTGACCAGGAGGATGAAGCTGCTGCTGGTGGTTTTGGCATTACCTAGGATTGTATATGTCTGTGGACATGCTTTTTGTTTTGTATTGCAGCTCCTTAGCTGTTTCATTTTTGTGATCTTTTTTCTTGATGGATTTATTCCCCTCTCCCACCCCGACCTGCCTTTTTCCCCCTTGGCCCTTATGCATAAAATTGATTGGGTTCAAATGAAGGTATGGTCAAGTTACCTAGCTACCCAGTCTAAATTTTAGAGAACTTTTTTCAGATTTAGATTAGATTACAATGGAACTTCTCTGCTTAATTGTACTGATGAAGAGACTGTCACAATAGCTCCTAAATGCCCTGGTTTGTGCAATAACAGTTATAAGACTTTTGTTTAAAACAACAACAAAACTCTGTTTAAGACTGTCAGTAAGGGCAGCATTCTCCATTATCCATAGTGCCAATCTCTATTGGACTGTATTTGTGGTTTGTTCATGGCACTTCTATTGGCATTCTCTGGAGTTGATTCGGAGTGGAAGAGGGGAAGAGCAAAGAAATTCTTTGTATTTTTAAGAACAGTCAGTTAAATGTGTATTGGGAGGGCAAAGGGAAAAGAGTATGGTCTAAATCCATCACTTCAAGCTATGCCTTCCATGCTGCCTTGAATTTGGATCATGCCTTACTTTAAAGTATTTCTAAGGGAATCTCTCCTCCAGTTCTAAACTAATGGCTGCGTGAAGGGTCAGGTTCTGGTTACACAAGCAGGAAGCTTCCCTGATTTTCTGCACCAGTCCCAGAGCAGATTAGAGCAGCCTAGGGGCTGACCTAGCTTTCACCAGCTGATTGGCTATGGTCCCTTTTCTGTCCCCAAAACAGCCCATATCTCAGTGGATGCCTGGTGAGAGGTGTAAGAGCTGGCTATGCATGTTGGGAATTTGCCAGTAATTTCTGTTTCCCTTTGCCTGTTCACAGGACAGAAAATCTGTTGCAAAATTATCTTACACCTTGAAACATGCAATTCTGCTTTGTTACACTGGTGTAGATCTGGAGTAACTCAGTTTCAGAGTAAATTGGAGTAACCCCATTGGATTCAATGGGATTAATCAGAATTCTGATCAGGATGACAGAAGAATTGGGCCCATTGCTCCTAGAACTGCAATACTAAAATAGTCTCTTTGGCTGCAAACAGCAATATGTAACATCTAAAATTCAAATACGTTGGGAGCTGCTATGACTACTGTTAGTATTTCATTCTTTTAAAACTAGACTTGATCTGCTTTTGTACTGAATTACTGACAGCATATGTGTTGCTATATAAAATAGTGGAGACAGTCGTCATTGCTCTTTAATATTCTCTGTGTGTTTTGCGACACAGCAGGCAATTTGGAAAATCAGTGAGCTTCTGAAGACCATGTCAGGACTGGAAGAATATCCCCAGAAATAAGGGTCCATGTCCAGGGAGGAAGGGAGAGCGGGGGGAATTCTGAACACGGGCCTGTAGAAGGAAATAAAGGAGGAGGATAGAGAAATTGGAAAGATTTGCATTTAATCCGAACAGTTCCGTGTATCTCCAATTAGCAGACAAAAATACAGGAAAATGTATGATGAATGATGAGTCTGCTTGGTCCCGTTCTCATTATACATACATCTGAGGTGGAACCAATGCCATTTATGAATAATTTAATTAAAATAACCATGTTTTATTTTTGTAGCATACAGAACTGTAAACACTAATTTAATAAGGCTGACGATCATGAAATGCAATCTTAATGACTAGAAACTAGAATAATCAGCTGAACTGAGGCATTTCCAAAGAGTTAATTGTCTTGCTTGCATTTACAGCTCCTGGGGTGGAACTAACATGCTGAGAAAGTTAGCGTAGTTATTACAGTGTATACTTCAATGTTTTGGAAGAGACCTTAAAAGTCAAAGAAGACCTGGCTGTTTTGTGTGACTATCAAATATTCTGACACACCTTCCATGACAGTAGAGGTTAGCCTGTGTTCTTGGCTAAAATATCTTCTAACGCCAATGTACAGTAGTTGTCTGCTAATCTCCTTCCCAGAGGTGGCTGCATTCTCAGTAGTTGAAGCTGTATGTACAGTTTTATCCAGTAGTTTTGTAAAGTGCTTTGGGGTCCTTTGGGATGGAAGAAGCTATAAAATATTAAATGACACCATCATTGTTGCTATTATTTCAAATAAGACTTTTTTAAATTCTATTTTTTTGTACAAATTATTATTCCTCCCTTCTTTTTAAATGAACTTTGCTTGGGCCTGATTGGGCTGCCATCAAAATCAATAGCAAAATCATATTGTCCTCAATGGGTTCAGGGTAAATGTCTATGATATTAAACCAATCTAATATCATGTTCCTAAATATAAACATTGGATCCTACCTATATTTTAATCTAATGTTCAGTGTTGACTTAGATTCACAATGTTTTACCATTTCTTGATTATTACAACCTTTGTTCTACCACAGGATTTTTAAAAAAAATCTGTGTATGTGTAATGGTCTGTGCTGCCTCCATGTTGCCAGAGTGTGCTCTTACATGTCCTGCTCTCACACTGGTGTATCTCCACTGACTTCAGTGGTGTTCCTCCTGATGCACAAATACGTAAGGAAATGAAGAATCTGGCCCACATCTGTGATTATATATACATATGCCCAGAAATGCAGTCATCCTCCTGTTCTGGTTCCCTCTCTCTTCCAGTGTAAGTTTCTTCTATAAAGGAGAATTGCATGAATGCAAGGTCTGGATATTTCAAACCGAGTCCTACTCAATAAAATCTGACCTATCAGAGACTCAGACTTGAGGCTTCAGAAAGCAGAGGGTTTGTACCCTAAATATAAAATAAATAGATCATTTTTAAACCATATCTACAGTACCTGCCAGCACCTTTGTTACTGTGGAATACGGTGAGATGACATTGAATCTGCTCTGGAAGTGACACTCCTTTCACCTTCAGTATATCCATCTCTCTGTTTCTTTTCATTAGCCGAATACTTGTTCTGTGGCTTACCATATAGACTGAAAAAACTGAACAGAAATTGGTGCCTGAGTTGTTTTTTTATCCTTTCATTGGGACCACATACATACACATACATAATGTACGCGTCTAGTGCACATCCAGGGGCAAATTCATCCCTGTTTTGTAATTCCATTGTCTGTATGTTCTGAGATTTCAGTCTTTGAAATATGGGAAATTCTGTGGTTTTCAAATTAGACAAGTGATTCATTAACTCCTAGCTGGTCTTAAAATGTTCATGTTTTAAAATCAAAATGAAACTGCGCACTACCTCTGAAGGGCTAATGCCAATAAAACAGCACAGGTTTACTAAAATAACCTTAATAAAGTGACATCTAGTGGCTATGCAGAGACTTATCACTGAAAGTATAAGATGAAGTTGTCTGGGAGGAGGAGAATCCATACAACTGATGTGTGTGCAGTTTTGACGGGAACCTACACATTCAGGGGAATAACCATGACTGGACATAACAAGGGAATTGCTCTTCCTCACAGTCTGTTTCTGACTCAGGTTTTCAATACATGACTGATAAATCTTCTACAATGAACTCTCCTCTAAAATATCTAACAGCATGGAATTATTGCTGCAACAAAACGACTGCTTCTTCAGTTGTTTCCATTTGATTTTCAAAAGTCACATAAACTCTGATATCAACAACTGCTCCCCCAGGTTTGGTATTTGAGCATGCAGGCAGCCACTTGTAACTTTTAAGTGTCTCTCTACTATTAGTGCATGCAATCACTGGAAACAACCTTCTGGCAATAAAACTTACTACATACATTTTTAAAAATCTGATTCAGGTTTGGACGCAGTGGTGGAATGATCAGATACTTTCACTCCTAATTGCTGGTACTAAAATATACTAATGTTTTGTAGAAAGGACTCTGGCTGGCTATTGCAGAGTTTGATGTCAAAGTTGTTAGTTTGGGTCAGTACAGGCGCAGCAATGAAATTGCACAGACACACCCCTTTTTTTTGAAGGAAAAAAAATCTCCAACTTTTTCACCACCACCTGGTGATTCTGAGCCCATCTCATAGGAAGCAGTATATCCTTGAGGTTAGAACTCAGGACAGGGAGTCCAGATCTGGGGTGAAATCCTAGCCCTGTCAAAGTCAACTGAATCAGGATTTCACCGCTAGATTTTAATTCCAGCTTTGACACTAACTGTGATTTTATATAAATCAGCTAACCTCTGTTTTCCCATCTGTAAAATAGGGATAATATGATGATACTTTTAATTCTCAATATAACTTTCCAGGAGTGCTGCAAGGTTTTATTTGATTAGTGTTTACAAAATGCTTTGCCATTCTCGGATGTAAGGTGCTACAGAAGGGCTAAAGAAGTAGGGTCATTCAGTGACCTATGCATGACCCACCCGTTCTTTGAATTTTAAAAAGAAACTTGTGTGCTGCTGAAACTAGAATTTTGTTTTTGTTTTTAAAGGGGTGTGTGTGATAGAAGCAGAGTTTAATGTCATCTTTCTCTCAGAAGTGGAGCATTTGACAGGGAATTGGGGAGCAGCATTGTAATCTCACCATTGTCCTTTCTACATAACAATACTAACATGCATGTTTTACTGCTTAAAAGGTGAGTGACTGCCTCATACTTGTGCCTAAAACAACAAACCAAAGAGACATCTTTCCTCCCTATGCATCTTGAGTCTCCACATTCTTTCCTTAAATTCACATGCCACTGATGTTGTCAATGGCCTATACCACTTGCGCCAAATTCTGCTCTCATGTGCAGCTAGGGTGACCAGTCAGCAAGTGTGAAAAATCGGGACAGGGGGTGGGGGGTAATAGAAGCCTATATAAGAAAAAGACCCCAAAATCAGGACTGTCCCAATAAAATCGGGACATCTGGTCACCCTATGTGCAGCCCTTACACCTCATTGACTGCCAGGGATAGAAGTGAGGGCAGAGTCTGGTTGCTCAGAAGTACTGGGAATGGCCCAGGTTTCAACAATATTTGTAACGTTTATGCTGAGTTTATAGCTTCTTTGCTATATTTTTGCATCTTGTGCATATCCATTTGCCTTGTGTCTCTTAAATAACTGTTGCTTAATATTAACAAGGCCAAATTTGCCAACTGTACCAGAGTTTTGTGTGTTTTAAAACAGAACATGGACTTTAGAGAGGTTTGGTGTTTTAGGTCTCTTAAATCTGACCAACTAAAGCACTGCTGTAACTTACTATGGTTCTTGTTCAGATGCCACAGAATCATGGTCATCTCTGGCAACTTTGGGAGATGATTGCTATGAAAGAGCAAAGGATTTTTTTTTATTATAATAAGCACAGTATTTCTAGTAAAACTGACATGATATAGAACAGATTTGTTTGGCTTCTGTATTGGAACTCTAGATTTACACCATTTGTAAGTGAGGGGAGAATCAACTCCCAAGCTTCTGGATTCATTAGTAGGTTTTTTATTCTAATTATATAAAATAGAATTAGGTTATGGAAGCTAAATGGAATAGAGCCGCCCGTTTCCAACCCTAATAGGTGGAAGCATATTATGAAGATTTCAGAACTGAATGAAGAAGTTCTGATTATATAGAATGCATGAGTGGGTAAAAAAAATCAATCTGTTCTGAACTGAATAGTTGAATTCAAACTTTAATCTGAAGATGAAGTTGTTTGTGTTAAATCTGAAGTGACTTGTGCAGCTGCGAATCAATAGGGTTTTAGAGAGACAACCCTGGGAATCAGGAAACTTAGAAAAATAACAGGAAGCCCACACTTCACAGAACACGGGGCGGGCGAGTGCCGGAAGGGCAGGCAGCGGTCAACTTTCTAATCACACAAAACCGAACACTCTTGCCCCGCCCCTTCTCTGAGGCTCTCCCTGCTCACCCCATCCCCCCTCCCTCCGTCGCTCACTGTCCCCCACCCTCACTCACTCGCTCATTTTCAGTGGGCTGGGGAGGGACCCTTTTCAACCACATGTTCTGGTTGAAAACTCAAAACTGAACACCTGGCAACCCTAGGCAGTGCGCTGGATGGGCCAGCCCTGGAGTGCAGGCCGGACCCCACTAGCCCTTCAGCCCCAGTCTGGGACCCCAGCCACGGGGGGGAGAGTCCCCTGCAGCAAAGACTAGGAAGCAGGAAGGGGGCTGGGGACGGAGCGTGGGCGTGACCACGCAAGGCTGTTTGGGGAGACACAACCTCCCCCGCCTTCGATATCCACAGCCCATGATTCCAAGCCTTACTTTCCAGCCAGAACTTTGCCTTAAAAATGTCTTGGCTTCCTCTCAAGGCCATAGGCGCCGACTCCGTGGGTGTTCCGGGGCTGGAGCACCCACGGGGAAAAATTGGTGGGTGCAGAGCACCCACTGGCAGCTCCTCGCCGCACCCCCCCCCGCCCCAGCTCACCTCTGCTTCGCCTCCTCCCCTGAGCGCGCTGCCGTCGCTCCGCTTCTCCTCCCTTCCTCCCAGGCTTGCTGAGAATCAGCTGTTTCCGCGGCAAGTCTGGGAGGGAGGGGGGAGAAGCGGAGAGGCGGCATGCTCGGGAGAGGAGGCGGTGTGGAGGTGAGGTGGGGCGGGGAGCGGTTCCTCTGCACCTCCCCCCCAGGGTTACTTCCTTTCCTGCGGCCCTCCCTGCCCCAGCTCACCTCCGCTCCGCCTCCTCCTCTGAGCGCGCCACTGGGGGAAGAGGCGGGGCCGGGGATTTGGGGAAGGGGTTGGAATGGGGGCAGGGAAGGGGTGGATTTGGGGCAGGGCCGGGGGCGGAGGGGCGCGAGCACCCACTGGCGCCGGGTAAAGTTGGCGCCTATGCTCAAGGCCATCATACAAAAGTTTAACTGGCTGTCTTCTCACTTTCCTGGTCCCTTCTGCCTACTTTCTGGCTGCTTCTGATGTGCACAGTTTCACCTAATTAATCCTCAGCCCTTGTGTTTGCATTCAGTCTAGTCTACTCTTTGTATAGTCAGTCCCCAGCTGAATGTTTCCTATTGCTTTGGTTATCACTAAACAAAGGATAATATCTCTTATTGGACCAACTTTTGACTAGACTAGAGCTGTTGAGGGGATCCTCTGGCACATGGATGTGAGATCAGAAGGGGATAAGTTTAGAAGATCACCAGGGATCTTTTCCCCTCTGATTCAAGGCTCTGGACAATGCCGAAGACTGCATGTGTTCCAGAGAGCTCATTCTGTCATCCACCAGTGCTACCTTCTCTCGCAACGCAGATGGGACAGCTGCTGCTCACCTTCCCTTTCTAGCTGAATGCCAAGTGCTACAGCACACACTGTGCTTGTTAGCCACTAGCAGGAGGGAGTCCAGTAAATCAGAAATGATTTTTTAAAGTTAGCTTTCGTTTTCATGTTTTGTAATGATTCTCCCTGCCCTAAACTTACAGCTGCTGTTGTGTTTGAAAAGCCATCTCTGCATGAAACAGGACACTGATGACTGGTTTGATACTTAACAGCATCCCTCAGTTTCCCTAAAACCCTTTCTCTGGAGAGATCAGATGTTTCCTGTTTCAGAAAAAAAGAAAGGGAAAAGTCAAAACAGTTAGATATTTCATCGTGAGGAAAATCCAAACATGAGCTGTAATCTTCCTTGATAAATACCCCAGTGGTGTATACTATCCTTTGCCTTGCCATTCCACTATATTTTCTTTGTTCATTTTAATGTTTCCTACATCACTGCAATGTATGTTCTCTGGGGTATTTAAAGCGGTATATCTACTTGGATATAACTCAGCCCTTCTCTCTCCTCTGTCAGTTGTCTTTTTTTTTTTTGTCGCGTTAAATTTTTCAACAACATTTTTTCACCTAAAACAACTTTTCATTGTTGTGGTTTTTGTGTGTAATTTACCAGAGCTAATATTTCCCTTAAAAATAACTTGCAAATTCTTCACTCCAGTGGCAGAATGTCAGCGAAACAGTGACATGCCTCTTGTTTGTGCAGAGAACTCGAAAATAATTTGCTCTCATTATACTGGGTTCCATCATATAGTGGGAAAAGGGAAAAATCTAAACAATTTAAGTTTCATTGTGAGGCAAATCCAAACATGAGCCGTAATCTTTGATAAATACCATAGTGGCAATAACTAGATGTTAATATTGAAATCTTTTTTTTATTTAAATGAGGCTGGGTTGTTTGAGGTTGCAGGACACCATAGCCAATGGTGGCTCAGATGTATATTTGCAAACATGCTTTCATCCAAGGTCCTTTTTTGCCTGTTCCTTTATACTCTGAACCACAGATCAGACTCTGTGCTGTAGAATGGGATGTTCGAAACAAAAACACACCCACCACGAGTATTCCCCTCCCCCCCTTTTAAAACTGCTCTTTGAACTCTTTATCTCATCTTTGCAGCAAGCACAGTTACACACTTTCCCTGAAATACAGGGCATGCACTGGCCACTCAAATCAACAGCAATGCCTCTCTCAGGAGGGGCTCTGTGATCTTTGCGGCAATTACTTTGATCTACAGAATTTGAGAAAATCATTGCCAGTTAAAAAAATTAAAAAAAAGAGGCCAACCTGCTGGTTGAGATGATCAATGTTCTACATCAGAAACTACCTTTGCTAATTAATTCACAGTCTGTGAGATTCCCTAGCTAGCTGTTATGAAATGCATTTGTTACATAATATATTACACTTTAGGAATAGCAGAATGCACTTCAGTGAGCAGAATTTTAAATAGTTGATTTAAACCTTCTGCCTCTTTTTTAAAAAGATATAATAATGCCTCTAAGCCCACCACTCCTGTAAAGTTCCTTTTCATCACTCACTCAATTGACTGACTGTGTAGGAGGAAGGGTTGCATTTAGGAAGGTTCAGCTGAAGACTCAATTCTCTAGCTGCTAGGTGTGTGGAACTCCCACTGGAGTGAATGGGAACTCTTCATAAGGTGCAGGCTCTGAGAAAACAGCTTACATTATTTCCTAATGCTGAGCAAAAAAAAGTCTCTATGTTCTGTGTGCATTACTAAGCAAACAGTGCAAACAAAAAGTACCTTTGACTTTCCAAACAGAGTCAGAGCTTGTTTGTAATAAGAGATGGCCTGATCTAAGTCACCTAGGCAGAAACTGGTAGCACCCAATCCTTCGCAGACTTGTTGCTGGCCATATAAATCACCTGTAAGAGATCATATCATTGCTGTTCAAAGTTTTTGTTATTCTGTCTATATAAATTCAACTTTAAAACACAGAATGGCCAAGTCAGTGTGTAAAGGGTTGAAATGCGTTTGATGCAGAGTATTCCATGGATGATGGTTTGATCCTATTCCAGTAAATAGTGTGGAGGTGGGGAAGGGTTATTGTTTGGTTGCTTTATTTTGCTTTAACAGTCAGGACATTGGAACTTCTATTCCAAGAAAGATAAGATGTTTCATTTCAGGAACAATTGCTGTTGATTTGAAGCAACATGGAATGCAATGATTTCAGGCTCACCTATCTTAACTAAAATATTTTTTCTCCCTCTAATAATTTTAGCAGTAGCTAAACTACTGCTAATTTAGGGCCTAATCCAATGCACATTACCAGACATGATGTTGCCAAACATTAAATGAATAACCGCACACATGTTAAATTCTGTGTATTCAGATATAATGAGAAGTCTGAGTTTAATGAAGAAATTAAAGTTTAGATGGCAATTCCAATATACAATTACATTCTGTGTTTCTAACTTGAGGGAAAACATTCCTTGCTGAAACATGACAGACTTGTTCACATTAAAATATAGTTTGCTGATTTTAAATATTTTTTGTTTTTACGTTCAAAACTCAAATGTTTAGTTGATCTCAGCTACAAAATAACTATTAACAAATGAATTCAGCAAGAAATTATGGCTCCATGTAGGCAAAACAGTGAAGACACTTATTTAAGTCCATCCTTGTTCAACAAGCACTTAAGCACATTATATTTAAACTCATGCTTAGTATTTTGCTTAAGCCTAGAACAGTCTTCAATGAAGACAAGAGGAAAGACTCATTGGCTTCAATGAGCTTCGGATCAGGTCCCTATTAGGTTCATACTCCACCATTTGGATATTTAGTATAGTAGGTAGATGTGCATATAACCAGACAACTCCATAGTGACTACACAGCACTGAAAGTTAGAGAACTGGTTATTCCAGAGGAAATGGGCACTTGAATTACACCCACTAGTCACACCATATTCATTTTGGGTGTTCATCTTACCAAAATGTGAAAGACTTGAGGAGGGGAGGGTCCCAGCAGCAGGTGCTAAATTAAGTGGAGGACACTGGTGACCTCTTAAATTCTGAAAGCCGCATGTTGGAAGTCAACACTGCAGACCTGATAGTATTACAGTATTGATAGTATTGCCCCCAGAGTTTGGGTTAGCTGATAAACCTTTCTGAAATTTCCTTGCTTTTATCTACTCATCATTAAATTAGGTGCCAAGGTAATGCAGGGGTCTCAGATTGGTCTCAGTACAGTGGGAGATATTATTTACTGTACCACAGCTAGTTTAAATACCTACACATGTCATGGTGATTGGGACAGAATGACAGACTTAATGTTAAATTATTTTGCCTTTAGTGACTTAATAGATATTAGTAGATATTAATTGTAATTTAACACAAATTATTTTAATTCAAGTGAATTGATGTGGGAAGAGATTATTTCTCTTTGGTGCTCATTTAATACCAAAGAGAAGAACATTATTTTCCCATTGTAATGGCTGGGGGGGAGAACAAATTAAAAAAATCTTCTATTGACATTGTAAACAGTTGTACTTACCTTGATAAGCAAGAAACTCATGAGGCACTTCCATCTAAGTAGAAAAATCTTCCACTGATATTGGTAACTTTAGAAACTCTGTTCCAGACCTGATCTTATGCCAGTGAAACAATTATTGGTTCCGTTCAATGAAGTACAATGTCAATGGACTTCTTCTAGTTTAGACATTTGTAAGTGTTAGACACTTTGATGTTGTATAGACTTTTTGGACAACAAACATTAGCAATACAAAGGTATGGGATACTTCCTTTGTAGTGAGAGCCGGTTAATTATGGGTTCTCCAGGCAAGATATGAAATCAGTGGATTCAGCCTGCTGCAAATTAATACTACTGATCTATTAAGAGCAGAAAATGGGGTTTTATTACAAATCTGAAATTATAGTGGCTGGAGGCAGCTCTCTTACCCACATCCACAAATGCATTAAGTGCCTCTTGATAGTAGTACTCTGCCATGTCATAGTTTTTCAGCTGGCTGTAAGCATATGCTAAATTGCAGAGACTTTGTCCTTGGGCATTTCTCTCTCTCAGTGCACCTAAAGCAAAGATTAATGTAAGTGATTCATGAGTTATAGTTACATAAACAGATTTATACATCCTCCCATACTCTGCATGAACAATTGGGTCTATGAATGTAGTGTTTTAAATTATCTATGCTATTAATTGTTTAAGTATCACTATTTTACTTGTATTACATTTTAACTTACAGATCTATAAGACATGATGTACCCTGAAGCAAAGCAATAAACCTATATCATTATGGTGGAGATTGAAAGAAATAATTTGTTTGCACTTACTATAGAATCAGTGCAAGTATCTGGGGAAAATTCCTTTGTTATAGCTTGTCTTGGTGTCTATTTTAATATTGATTTGTTCAGGGGTGGCTCTAGACATAGGCTAAGTAGTTAGTTTGAATTCTAGGCCTAAACATGTTGACATGTGATCCTTTAAACCAGATTTGGTATAAGCAATATCTTTCAGCCAGCTAGCTGAGAGGAACAAGACTTTGAAAGACACTGATTAGCCAAATGTCTTTAATTAGCAAGGGAATGAAACAGTGGATCAATGGTGAGGAAAGCTTACCAAAGCCTGGTGCAAACCACCTTTAAAACTGAACAAGTCAAGGACAGAAGTTGAGAGAGACGATGTAGGTGAGATAATATCTTTCATTGGACCAGCTTCTGTTTGGTGTGGAAGGTACAATCTTTCAAGCTACCCAGACCTCCTCTTTGCATATTACCTCACCGACCTTGTGTTTCTCATATCCTTGACCAACACTGCTGCAACAGGACAGAAATTGAAAGGATCCCATAGGAGGATTTCTGAGCAATTATTATTTTTACTGTATAAACTGGAACAATGAAAAGACTTGTAGTGTGTGGCTTATGTCTCCACAGCCTGAAAGAGGAGGAGAGAAAATATCAAAGTGGAATAAAGTACAATGAGAGCAAACAGTACTAAAAATGTGCTTGAACTGGGTGCACAGTATATGTGCTACCCACACTCCTCCTCCCCCCACTTCTTCAGATGGTACTGGTGAGAGAGGTTTCGCTCATTTCCATCCCTGCCTAAAAATGTCATTTACCTTGGTGTGTGGGTTCTGAAAACTTCAGTATCTGTTTGCAGTATTAGCTTTAGCAATGTTGGTCCCAGGGTATTAGAGACACAAGGTGGGTGAGGTAACCTCTTTTATTGGACCAACTTCTCTTGGTGAAAAAGACAATCTTTGGAGCTACACAGAGCTCGTCTTTAAGAAAAGAGCTCGTCTCTTTTGCCAACAGAAGTTGGTCCAATAAAAGATATTACTTCCCCCACGTTGTAAGAGTTAGGTAACGAAGTGGGACAGACACAGCCTTGTGTGTTTTGTGGCAGAATATGTGAGCTGGATGCATAGAAAATGTGACAAAAGACCAGTGTGTTGTGTTGGTGCAGGGGAGACAAAGAGGGTTTCATTAATTTTCAAATTTTAGAATCTCTCTTGTGTTAAGAATCACTGGTGTAAGGCTGCAGCTACCTTAGTTACTGATACTTTAATAAACAATGTGTCTAGAAACAAGTCTTGCCTAAGTACTATGTAATGTATTTGTTTACCCTGTAAGGTTTTTTTAAATTATTCCTGGGATGTTTGCAGAACACATGATCTTTGTTCCTTTGGGAACTTGCTGAGTTTTCCTCACCTAAGGTCATTGTTCTTTGCTTTGTTTTACAATAAATGTTGTTTGTTAAACAGGGAGGAACTGTGATGTCATAGTTAGAGGCTTGTGATTTCAGGTTAGGGAAAGCCAGCAGGATCAGATGACCTTCTAAAGAACAATACTTAAAAAGCCTGTTGTCCCACAAATATCCAACTAATGAAAACCAGGAGAAGAAAAAGCATAAAATTAGATGCTATGGAGGCAGAATTGTTCCAATAGGGATCTTTTTCATGAGGCATCAGTGGTTCTTTATAGCTGCTTTATGACTAACCTAAATCCATTATAAGCATACTGTACCTTTTTGAATGTGCAGCATGCTGATATCCCATGCAAAATGCATGGCTAGCCTGATTAGAAATACAAGCATTCAAAAGGACGCCAGAAAAACAAAATATTTAAAAAAAAAACAGCAAAGAAGGAAAAAAGACAATGTCTGGTCCAAACCTTACTATCCTTACCTATAACAAAATCCTGCAATCTTTGAGTATCCAAAGCTCACTGACTGAAATATAAATATTTCCTCATAGTGACAGTATAGTCCAGTGGATGGGGCACCTGGCTTGGTGTCAAGATACCTGAATTCTATTCTGGCTCTTGATGCTCAGTATGCAAACTTTAGCAACTCGCCTTACTTCTCTGTGCTTCAGTTTCTCCCATCTACAGATGCTTACTCACCATTGTGAGGTCTATAGATATACATCTATAGCTATGCTAATTAAATGAAAGGATAGGGCCTTCAATCTGTAGTCAGGAAGCATGTCTATTCACTTTGATTAGACTTTTGCCTAAGTAAGGACTGCAGGATTTGGACTTGTGAACTTTTATTAGATTCACCCAAGGAAAATCGAGTTAACAACCAGATTTTTTTTAACAATTAATGAGTACTTTATAGGACTTAATCTAATTTAGGACAACTGAAATACTGGTCATGTTGAGTGGTTAACAGCCTCTACACCAGTCCCAGGAGCGTTTTCCTTCTAGACTTTAAGTTTGCCACAGTGAATGACCTTGCTGCATTAAGGCACCACACTTGAATTCAGTCTTTTTTAAAAAATGTCTGTTTAGTGTTTAATGAAAACACTATGGAAGTTCTGTACTTTTTCATTGTTAGTTATTTATGTAAGTGCTTGTGCATTGTTCACTGCCTCTCCATCAAGTTAATTAAAAACACAGGCCCATAGTCACTCTGCTGGGATTGTGCTCAAAGCCCTGGCAGCTGTGGGTGTAGGCATGGGGTCCAAGTATTTCAAGCGTGAGGCTTAACCTTAAATCTTTATTAGCATATTCACCTATTCCCCAAATTTTCTTCCTTAAAACATTTCATAGGTTAGAAGATGGCACAAAATAGTTTTGCTGATTCTATCCCAAATTCTGTAGTCAATTCCTGTTCAGCAAAATACTTAAGCATGTGTTTAAGTCCCATTGATATAAAGTTAAGTATTCTTTGCTGAACTGGGGCCTGCAATGGGGTCTACAAACCCCATACTGCTCAGAGACAGAAGGGGGAGGAGAACCTCTCTTGTCTACAGGCAGGCAGCTTGACCACACCCCCATACAGCTGCCAGTCATGGAGGCAGGCACCCACAGCTGCAGGCACCCACAACAAAGCCTGCTATAAAAGAGAGAATACAGAGATGGAAGCAGGGCCGGCTCCAGGCACCGGCCGACCAAGCATGTGCTTGGGGCGGCACCTGGAGGGGGGCGGCGCTGAGGGTGGGTTTTTTTTTTGAAAAAAACCAACCAACCAACCGAACAAACAAAAAACCGCTCTTCCCGGCGCCCCAGCCGGGAGAGCGGGGAGACGGGCATGCCGCCCTCCCCACCAGCACCCTGGCCGGGAGAGCGGGGGGCGGCCATGCCGCGTTCCCAGCCGGGGCAGCAGAGCTGAGGGCGAGCCGCGCTCCCCGCCGGTGCCCCGGCCAGGGCAGCGGTGGGCGGCCGTGCTGCACTCCCAGCTGGGGCAGCGGAGCTGCGGGCCTGAAACAGAAAGGCCTGAAACAGAAAGAGACAACACTCCTGTACTAGGCTGCTTCCACAAACACAGCCAAGAGACTGAATTAGACCACTAGATTCAGTTAGAGGGGAGGGTCCAAAAATTGTCTTGACCAGGGCCAAACTAAGGAGGGCCAGTCAAGAGTGGCAGGGACTCACTCAAAAGAGCATGCCAGGAGCGGGTGCTAGGGCCTTACTGGATTTTTGACAGGTTTGTAAAGTCAAGATGCCTGTCTGATCCTTCAGGCTTGGGGAAGAGGTGAACCTCTCCACCCTGCTGAATGAATCACATGTTTGACACCTCACCATACAGATGTGCTGCCTCGCCGTGATATCTCAATGAATTTTCATACTGGCATAAAGCATTGTAGATCGCTCCCAGGTTTTGTAGTAATACAGCTCTCTTCCGTATAGAAAAGTTTGCCCCACTGCAGATTTGCATGGCTTTGATAAAGTATTTCCCAGCTTGGTGGAAGCACATCATTTCAGCATAGTGCAATCCAATGTGGTTGTAGAGTTTGCCTGAAAGGTAGCACAGCAACATTAACATTAGATGGTTGGGCGAAGAGAGAGAGTTTGGTACAATTTAGGACTAATAACTTGGCTATACTTTTCCATCTATAATATTTCTAATTGGCTGAATATATGATGAACTGCTTTCAGAGGGTGATGTTTACAAGGCTATTTTAGGTAAATGAACTCCAGATCAATGTACAAGATGCCGTGAGCAGGCTGAGCCTGTGCTTCATAATGTGTAATATGTTGTACAATTGGCTGAATCCTTCCTGTTGCATCTGGAAGTGCGAATGTGAAACTCTTGCAACTGTGACCCAAAGCCAGTGCTTATGTACAGGGGGCTCCTTTTAAATAACTGTGGCAAGTAAAAAAATCAAGTAATAAATCAGCCATTTGTAGGAATTACAATGATACTTTGCTGTTGTCAGTTTTCACCGATGGAAATATCTGTATCACACTTAGAATCATAGAATATCAGGGTTGGAAGGGACCTTAGTAGGTCATCTAGTCCAACCCCCTGCTCAAAGCAAGACCAATCCCCAATTTTTGCCCCATATCCCCAAATGGCCCCCTCAAGGATTGAACTCACAACCCTGGGTTTAGCAGGCCCATGCTCAAACCACTGAGCTATCCCTCCCCGCCACTTGGAGAGAGGGATTGTAATTTTGTGATATGGGTTTTGAAATCGACGTACAACTGAAATCCTCTCGCTTTCTATGGACCATGATACTTACTATCTATTAGCTAAGGCAAAAGACTGTAAATAAAGTGATTAAAATTTGGTCCTCAGTTTAGATGCATGAATCAGGAACTGAGAGCAGCAGCAACAGGCTAAAGCTTGCTTGCATGCCAGGCAAAGGCTTTGTGACACCATTCACTACATGCAAACACCTTTGAGAAAAGAAAGCAGAGAGATTTCTGTCTGGTGTTTAGACACCTCTGAAGGTTCTGATGCTTTACATATAGTACTTGGCCGGATGCACATTTTTGTCTATTTAAATTCTGCAAGAAAACAACTTACACAGTTCTCTTTATCTTTATTGAAACAAAATTGGTAATTAAAGTTACTGACTTACCTAGTAAATCCTGGTTAGTGATTCCAGAACATTGCTGTGCACATTCTGTTAAAGTCTCAAGCACTTCTGCCTTTGAGAACCTTTGACTCCGTATCATATAGCTGGCTGCCTCCCTCATGGCCATGGTAGCATCTTCCGTTTTCTCTGCCTTTTGGTAGGAGTGGCTGGCTAGCCTAAAGGAACGTGCAGCTGAGGGAAGGTCTCCTACGTTCACTGAACAATAGCCAAGTTTGATCAGAGCATCTGAGATGCTCTGTGTTTCACTAGGTCTGTATTCACTAATAGCTCTCTGATAAAACTTCACCGCTTTAGAGTATTCTTTCATTTCATCGTAAGCAGCTGCAATGTTAAAGTAGAAATCACCATCTTTCTCCACAGCTCCCTTTGATTTACACTTCAGCAGGCACTTCAGTCCTTTCTTTGGTTTGCCCATAGCAATATAGGCAGCACCTAGATTGAATAGACACATCTTCTGACTTTGCGTATCAGGAACCCCATCAGCCAGAATGTACGCTTTCTTGAACATGCTCAGAGCCTGGGCTGCTTCATTGTTTTTTAAAGACGTAGTCCCAGCTTTAGACAGCTTTTGTATTTCATCCTGGATGGATGGATGGTGGCTAATAGTCTGCACTTCAGAGGATCTGGAGACCAGAGTAAAGGCCATTTCTTTGTATTGAATACAAACTGTGAAAGGAAGTAAATATTTATACTACTTGTATTTCAAAACTGAATTGAAATTGACTGGATTTATGCTTCCTAAGATGTGTGCAATTGTTTTGCATTCAATAAGAACTGAAAAATATGATCTTTATGATCTTTAGAAAACTGATTCCCATATGGGCATGCCGGGTATTTCTAAGGGATTTTGTGGGAGGTCAGCCAGGGTTTACAGCAGGGGAAACTGAACTGGGACTCTCTGCAGCATAATTCAGTGAGGACAAATATATTCCATGCTCAGCCCCATGAGGGTTAACATTTTGTAAAGAAAACATAAATTGCTCTCAAAATAAGTGCTATATGCCAAGTGTTTTATGCACAGAATTTCTACCTCTGAATGTATAAACATCTGAAAATAGGGGATTGTAATGGAAATACAGCCAAGCCCTTAAAATAGCATACACATCCGAACACTACTACTATCAGAATACTCTTTGCTAACAGGCAAAGCTGTATGTGCTCTTCACAGTGTGGAGTCTAGCATTGGCTACAGTCCTACAATATTGTCTGGCTCATCCTGCCTACAAGACAGGGAGCAAATGTAATTCTAATTCAAGAAATAACCGAAACACTTTAGTCGGTCTTACAAATGTACATTGAACCAGCCACTTAATATGTCATATTAGGTATTTCATATGACTTGAGTTAAATTAAGTTAAATATTTAAAATGGCATCGTGTGATTTTAAACTTTTTGGTGATGGAACTCTGTGGTTTGGAACTCCACCTATGTGGAGACTGCTGCAGAATCCAGAGGCCATTGCAAGTGGGCAAATGTTTTCTACAGTACATAAGTATACTTCATATTCACTATTTATTAGATCAGAAGCAATTCACTGTGAGATGAATAATAGAGAATGAATTAAGTGTATGGATAGCACTGGAAATAGCCACATTTGTAGTAGCTGAGTAATCTAGAGAGATTGTTTGGCCTGCTCAGTATGAGCCTAATTCCAAACCCATTGAACTCAATGGGAGCCTTCGTATTGACTTCAATGGGCTTTGCCTCAGGCCTTGAGTTACTTTACTGTAATATTTGGTGATACCACAGAAAAACATGAATCGTGAAGGCTGGTCAACCCACAACTGTCTAATGTGCATAAATGTTTTCAAAGCCCTGTCACAGGATGACTGACCCCTTAAGGGTTATTGGGCTCAGCCACTATGTCAGATTAGCTACCTTCTCTCCCATAGCTGCCCCTTGCAAGCTGGTCCTGTTCAGCCAGGTGATTTCTTTTAAAGGGCTGAGAACTCAGTTTGAAGGGGAAGAACCACAGAGAGTGGGCAGGTTTCTATGGAAGGCCTTGAGTGAGGGTCTGCAGATGACTTTAAGGGGACTCCAAGGAAACAGCCCTGACTGCTCGGCTCTATCCCAGAGCCACAGAGGGTATGTCTACACAGCAATTAGACACCAGCAGCTGGCTGCTGCCAGCTGGCTTGGGTTAATGGGCTGTTTAATTGTGATATAAATGTTCAGGCTTTGGCTGGCTCCAGGCTCTAGGACCCTGCAAGGTGGGAGGGTCCCAGAGCTCTGGCTGCAGCCGTAGCCTGAGTCAACTGGCAGGGGCCAGCTGCTTGTGTCTATTGCGGTGTAGACATACCCAGAGAAATGAAACAATAGCCCAGAGGGGCTGAGTATGTGAGAGGGACTCAGGGAAGCAGCCTGGAATTCATCGCTCTATCTTAGAATGGAGAGACTTAGAGCACAGAAGGAGGAGAGCCCAAGCAGGTAAAAAAGAACCTTTTCTGTTTTTGAGACTTTTTGTTTGAACACTTGTTTCCCTAGAAGGGGATTGAATGCAGTGACCCAGCAGAAGGCTCAACCACATGTGTGCCTCTCTCCCCTCTCTCACCCCCAAAGACAGGAAACTGGGGCAGGAATACCTGCAGTGCACACTCGGCCACCAGGGGGCGTGGCAGGGCAGGCAAATTATAATGTAATGTGTAGGCTTTGGCATATACTCAACATACTATGGTGTGATTCAAATTGTAGAGGATTTTGGTATATGTTTTCAGACTTGTGTGTGTCCTTAAGACCATGGAATAGTTCTTTTTAACTGACCTTTATTAAAAGTGAGAAGTAAAATGCTTATGATCTGATTCTGAGTTTCAAAGAAATTCTGGAACAAAAGTATGTAGACTACATTGTAATATTAGTTTCAACTATCCTGAGAGCTCATTAGTTTCTCATATGTTTGGCATAAACATACATTTTATTTCAAGTAATTTTGTAATGAACGTGATAATCTAGTTTCCTGTATCAAGTGTATAATTTTACATAGGTAAGAACTACTTTGCAAACAGGACTCTGATTACAAATCATTATTAAAAATAATAAAAGCGACCACCAATCCTTGGTCCCATATGACCAGAGGTAATCTTGTAGCAGCATATGATGATATACTAAGAGGATTCATTTTATGTAGCTTAGTGTTATTCCATCACTTCTTTCCTATCCTTTCCAATATTATGACTTATTCTCTAGGTAATACTTTGTTCTTGGTAGTGTCTGTGCTGCAGTTTAACCTAGGGCTCTCTACTAGGGCTTGATTTTTTCCCAGCCCTTGACTTCCACTTGTGTGCATGTGAACCCGCACGTCAATATTGCAGATACAAACACCTGCAAGCACAGCTGGTTGAAAAATGGAAAAACAATTTCACAAAAATAAATCAAAATTCATTTGTTTCATAGGGTTTAGAACGGGATAATTCCTTTTAAAAATTTTGTGATTTATATTTTTAACTCTGATTTTCAAAATTTGTTGTCCCTTTTCTCCCCCTTGCCTGTTTTTCAGGGAGTGCAATAAACTGAATAGTGGCAGGATTTTTCCCCCTGATTTTTTTCTACTCTAAATTTTCAAAACGACTTCAGTTTTAGAAAAGTTAGAGAAGGCAGACTTGTAGCATTTCATTTTTCCTTTTGCCACTTCTGAACGTTTGGAAAGTTGGGGAGATTTTGAAAAAAATTAGAGTGGAAAGAGGAAATATTTTCAAAACTCTCCCTCCCCCCAACCATTAATTTTGAGATTTCAGAAAACAAAAACAAATGGCCTTTTTACAAGCAGAATGAAAATGAAAATTTTGGTTTGTTCTGAAGTTTCCTGTTGAAAATCCAAAGTCACTGAAATACTTTCCCCCTCAATTTTATTTTTATGCAAACCTATTTATTTGTTTAGCTGAAAAACTTCAACCAGCGTGCTCTTTAAACAGACTTACAGATGGACACACATTTTGGAATTTCTAGTAGATTGCAAATGTTAACAAGTTTATATGTGCACTATTTTAAAAGTGGGTGCATGCATGGGAATATTGGATAGAGGCCCAGATGAAAATCTACCCTTCAAAGAGAGAAATGCTAGACACCAGAACAAATCTTAAGTAAAAGAGCTTTGTGTTTAGATACTGCATGGTTGCTGAGTTGATGGAACTCCCCCCTAACCCGGAGGAAGGGTACAGAGAACCTTGGCAATTTGGCCATTGCCACGACCACACCCCACTGGGACCCTAGTTTTCCCCTGTATCCCTAGGTGTAGTTAGACTAGTTTGAAAGACCCAGAAGTCACACTCCTGCCACTTAGCTGCCTCACAACTCACTCTCTCTCCATCCCTCTGTAGAGTGCTTGCCATTGCAGTACTTAGAAGTCATTTTGTAGGGCCTCTCTGCTTTAGGTCCTGGTGTGCAGGGGCAACAAAGCATTTCTGCTGATTTTTTGGCCTTCTACCACCATGCTGTAGGCATAGGTCTTAACCCTTACAGAAATGTGAGGTGTTGATAAATGAGTAAATTGTTGTGGCCAAGTCCCTCCTGACATGAGACACTCCAATAATATATTTCATAACAAGCACTTCCTTTACTTTGAAGATTTTATTAAGGTTCCCAATAGGACAATAAGGGCCAATCAGCCTAACTACAAGCTCTCTAGAATGGCTCAAGAGTATTCCGCTTGTATTACCATTTAAGTTCATTTTATTGAATTTTGGCTCCTGCCCCACAAATTCCATTATCTGACAGCCAACATGGTAATGGAAGATCCCTATTTTCCCCAGCCTTTTGCATATTAAGATGACTCATTTTCAGTTAGTCAAAAATCCTTCAAAAACGGTGATGCTTTTTAATTAGGCAACTCTTTTTCTGGAGCTTTTAAATGATAATGAACATAACCAATAGAACAGCATAGGATGTGAGCTGGTTAAAATGAATTAGTATTAAAAATCTAGCTTGCTTGGGATAGTTGTATGAGATGCACAATCCTTGTCATGCTATTCATACAGGATTGCAGCAGCAGAAAGTAAAAGTCTCATACAAACAATATAATTAAGAACGCTAGAGGCCTGATAAATAGATATATACATAGTTCTCCTGCTCAGGTCCCCTTACCACTACAGTTGAGTTAATCACAATCTTTTGATATTGCGGCATGCAGGAACTTTTTCCCAAATACAAATAACTTTTACTTTTTTGCTTCTTAAAGTTAAAGGACCCGCTTCTGATTTGATTTACAAGAGTATAAATGTGGAGTAACTGAATGAATTCTTTGGTATAAACAAGAATCTGAATCTGTCCCCAAAACTTTGTACAATGCGTTTGGTGGTCTCTGTTGAGTGGGCATACATTCAAATCACAAAAAACCCCATCACCACTGTCCGCACTCATTGGCAGCCTTATTAGCAGTCTCCGCAGAGAGGTCAAAGATTGAATGAGCTGTGTGGACCATCTTCTTTCCCCCAGCCCTTTAGGTCAGAGTTGAGGCACGTTGGACAGTGTGGAGAAGCTCATTATTTATTTGTATCACAGAAGTGCCTTGGGGCCTTAATGGGCCAGAGAGCTATTGTGCTATTGTACAATCGTAGAACAAAAAAATGGTCCCTGCCTCTCAGAGTTTACAATCTAATTTCATCCTCCTGCTCTGTGGAGAGAGGACTTTACTGTCCAGAACTAAGTCCTGGCACTTTCCACATGTATTAAATTCATAGCATTTAGAAAGGACAATTTTCAGAGTAGCAGCTGTGTTAGTCTGTGTCAGCAAAAAGAACAGGAGTACTTGTGGCACCTTAGAGACTAACAAATTTATTTCAGCATAAGTCCCACTTCATCGGCTGCATAGAATGGAACATACAGTAAGAAGATATTTATACATTCAGAGAAACATGGAAAGGTGGAAGTACCTATACCAACTGTAAGAGGCTAATTAAGAGGAACTAGTATCAGCAGGGGAAAAAAAACTTTTGAAGTGATAATCAAGATGGACAATGTTAGCCTTAATACCTAAATTGCTGCTGACTGCTTGAGCTGCCCTCTGTTGGTGAATGAACAAGCAGTAGGGATCAATAAATAATTTGCTTATAAATTAAATTTTAACTACTTGAAAAATGTACAAATTAAGATGTCAAAATAGGCAAACAGTTTTGTAAAAAAAATGGACATGGCCTTTGTATTTCAAGGTGAAGAACTGTGCTGAATAGTTTGAAAAATAAATCTGAGCTTGCCATATTCTGCACATTTAAAAGCACATTTCCCACTCAGAATTAAAATATTATATTTCTGTAGCATTTAGCCACCTATTTCTGACTGCAAGAAGTAATATAACAAGTAATGGTGAAGAACAGCAGTATGCGTTACAAGTTAAATTTAAAAATAATAATAAAAAAAGCTTTGTAAGAAAATCCTGGCGACAGCATGGAATTGATGATAACTTACCAATGCAATTGGTCATAGAATTGTTTGAAAAAATTCCAGGGATTCTTACATTACTAAAGAAAGCCAGACGGCTTGAAGTGCTGCTGCCTTTCCCCAAGCTTTGCCAGTGAAATGTTTGTCAGCGCCCTTAGCAACTTTTATTCACCTTTCCTAGCAGTGTTAAACCAAACCCACACTCAACAGAGGAATCAGGTATCTGCTCACAGTCATTTCCTGCTGTTTTACTGCTGCAGTGGAGATTGTTTTATTTGCTGTAAAGAGAGTGAAATTACATCTATCTAGGTTCTTATAAAGCCCCCATTACTGTAGTACTTGAGCACTTCACAAATCTTTAATGTATTTACCTTCACCACACCGCCATGAGGTTTAGAAATACTGTCATCCAGATGAGGAACAGACGCTTGCTCTGGGTCACACAATTAATCCATGACCGAGCACAGAACTGAATCCTAGTCTCCCAAGTCCCTGGCTTGCATTCACACCACTGGACCATCCTTTCAGTCTATCCTAAAGATTCAAGGTCCAATCCAGTCGTCGTTATGGCAAAATATTCTCTTTGAGGCAAATGAAGTTACTGAAACTGATGTGAGTTTTGCTTGCAGAAAGATTGCAGGATCAGGCCCTCAAGGTTACTGCTAACTTCTAAAGTGCTGCAGTTCTCTGGAAGCCACAGTACATAATGTATTGCTGTCCCAGCAGTCAGATGCATGAAAAGAGGTAGGGCCGGCTCTAACATTTTTGCCGCCCCAAGCAAAAAAACAAACAAAAACCCAAGCACCACCCCAACGAAACAAAAAAACACCCCTCCCCAGTGCCCGCGGAAAGAACCCGCCCCCAGTGTTGCGCTGCAACAACCCCCCCTCAACCCCCCGGCAAGCCCTGCCGCGGCACCGCTCTCCCCCGGCCGGAGGAGCTCCGCGGGGAGGGTGGCATGCCCACCGCCACGCTCCCCCGGCCAGGGCGCCGGCGGGGAAGAGCGCCGCCCCCCCCGCGGCTTGCCGCCCCAGGCACGCGCTTGCTACGCTGGTGCCTGGAGCCACCCCTGAAAAGAGGGGAGTGGCAGATGGCAGTGCAGTCTAAAGTTAGCCACTGACACTTGGAAGTGAAAAGGTCAAATGGAAAACCATGCATATTTCATGGCTAAGAAACCGAATAAATACCGTACGGAACAAATTGCCAAAAACAGGAATGTAGAAAATAAAGAAGAGTTGGCTAAATGAAGACACCTGAGACCTGCAAAATAGCCGGAGGAGAAATTATATTAGTGTCTTAATAAAAGCAAAAGCTTAGCATGATTGTACAGATGTTAAGTGTATTTGTGTTAGTAACCATTCATTGGCCATTTTTAAACATCGCTCTCTGAGCCACAATAACATTTAAAAAATTATTAAATGGGCTTAGTCACTTCTAACATTTCACTTCTAAATAAGTGTTTTATGTATGGTAATGGAATAAAGTTTCTAAAGCTGGGAAGGTTTTTGTTGCTGTTGTTTGTTTTTTGTTTTAATACAGTGTTACTCTAAAAAGTGACTGAAAAATGGCATCTTGGGGTTCTGTGTTTAGCTCTCTCTAATGTGCATATCAAATCACCTCAGACTACAGGCAAAAAGGTGTTTTTTCTAACTGACAATATCACAGCCTCGTCTGGGATCTGAAAGTCAAGCTGGGTTCTTACTGGCTCATGCATCATACCCATAAATAAAAATTCTTCAATCAGAACTTAGTTAACAAACTAATACATTTTTCCAAATCAAGGTTGATTTTGTTTAAATAGAATCCCCAACCCGCTCAGATTTTGCATGTTCTAAACTTCAAATTACATTTTCATAAATCCTATTCCTAATACACCACAAATCATAACATTTGGGCCTCTTAAAAAGCACTTGTCTCACCTATGTACCAAAAGCTCATGATTCTGTTGGGACTCATCCAAATTCCTTGAAGCGGTAATCTCTATCATGTCAGGCTCCTATATGTAACACATCTAATAAAAAGGCAAAGGAATGTGATTGCCAGAGAAGTTATTGGAAGCCCAGTTGTTTAACTCGCTGAGATTTAGCTTGAAAATCACTTCTTTTTTTTTTTGGCTTCGTGAAATGAAAAGGTTGCTAATGGGAGCTTGTGCTCAAGGGAATAGAAAGACCAGGGGCACACAGTCAAGACAGGAGCTGCTGAGAGATAGAAGGGCCTGCTGCTGGTTGTACTGTAAAACAGATAAAATACTTGGAACAAGAAAAGGGTACAAATACTCTTGCTGGCAGTGTAAGTATTTTAGGTGGAGTTTTTCTTCCTCCTCTGTCTTTGTTTGAAAGCTGTTCTGTTCAACCGCAAAAGTTTCTCAGATTTCAAAGAACCAATTGTGATGTGAGGCAGAGGTCCTAAAACCCCAGCTGCTGGTTCTACAGCTTTGATTATTTTGTACCTTTTTGTTGTGGAGTAGGTTGGAATGTGTGTGATTTGCTTTTTACATTTTGTTTAGCCACAGTGTTTTTACTGATTCAGATGCCTTTGAGGTGCATGCAGTGTTTGGTTTGATCGCTTTACAACAATGTACATGGCCTGTGACTTTGGATTGTCTACTATTAAAAACTACTTCTTCATGTACAGCCAGTAGTTGTTAGGAATCTATACCTCTAAGCAGAGGTTTCTGCAGCTGCTCCTCTCTCTTCCCAAGACTTCATGGAGCAGCTTGTGTGCTTACTCCATCCAGTTTGTTGTAATTAGGCAGTAGGGCTGGACAGCAGCCACACTCCGGGGCTTCCTTTCCTGGTGATTATTTTGATACCCAAGGGTAAAGTAATTCTTTTCCTTATGCTCCTGATGGTTCCCCTTCCATGCCACCCTCTCCAAAAAACCACATGTGCCTGATTTTGCTCCCTTCTGTGTAGGGAGGTTAACACCAGGACCATGAACATTAGATGCATACAGGGATCTAAGAGAGACAAGGTGGGTAAGGTAATATCTTTTATTGGAGCAACTTTAGTTGGTGGAAGATACAAGTTTTTGAGCTACATAGAGCTCTTCTTCAGGTCTGTGGGACTGACATGGCTACAACAACACTGCAAACATATGGGGATTTAGACATTTAAGGTGAAATCCTCAACTCCTTGGAGCCAATGGGAAAACTCCCGCTGACTTCAGTGAGGTGAGGATTTCATCCTTTGGTGGCAGGAGGTATATGTAAAACAAGTTCCCTGCAATGCTTAGTCAGCACTAAGCTGTATTTTGACCACATTTTTTAATGCCAGCCTCCAGGATGGTGTCACCTGTGGTGTTTGTGTGATAGGGAGGCAATGATATTATGATTTCGTTTTCTGTGTTATGCAAATTAAATGTCTGGGATCTCCCTGCCAGTTGTTGGGTATTGGAGTGGGGTTTTTAATGCTGCAGTTAATTCAAGGTGGTTGTCACTGCTCCCTTCACCCCTATGAAGACGCTAAATTCATTCATTCTTAGGTGTTTTTCCGTACTCTGAAATAAGTCATCCAGTTTGAAAATGCAAGTTTTTGCTTGACTATTGGAAAATACAATATCCACCAATCCTAGGCCCTGGGAGAGTTTTATCACTGAGTATAATGTGCAATTTTACCCCATTCAAGAAAACATCAGATAAAACAAACAGCTATTTGAGTTAGCAATATTTTGCTGCCAAACTTAGGCATCTGTGGCTGCATGTTAGTTATTTGAGGTTAAGTTACTTCTATTGAATTCTGGTCAAGTTTGTTCCTGATCTCTGTATTCAAGTGTAGTGTTCTTGAGTTTCAATGTGGTGCATGCTCTGTTACTTTCTCATTGACAATCCTGTTGACATGACTGCAAAGTTGAAATGACTGGAGTACAGACTACTTTTTGAGGATGCTGAAAGTGTTCTTCATGTATTAGATTATTATTAAGTGCTGCTAGTGAGCACATTAAAATATGCAATGTCATTCACACAAGATTCAAAAGTTCAACTTTTAATAAGTTATATTTCTTTGTATTGACTAGTGATGTGTTAAAACAGGTGCCTGAATTAGAATGTATTAATTTCAGGAAGGTTTGAATTCACCTCTGATACCAGATTTTAATTTCATGAGTCAAACATGATGCTCGTGGTGGAGAAGGAAAGAATGGCCGTGACTAAGTGTTGTAACAACACACCTCTTTTGTCATGTCAGGGTCCAGCGTTTCTCCCTCTGGTGTTGGGGGGAGAAGGGGGAAGCCTGGGGTAAATCAGCCTCACTCCAGAAGTTTAATACTTCAATATTGATAGGGTAGGCCTTGGGGTTTTCACCTGAGGGTATCTTTAAACAAACAAACAAAAATACATTTCCTAACTCCCACTGGAAATCTGCCTCCTCTTATGCTACCAGTTGCCAGCAACCCTCTCTAACCCACTCTGGGCCTAGCTACACTGGGTATCAAGATCCCCTCCTCAAACAGAAATAAACACAAGATTTCCCCTAGTAGGGAAAAACTGCTTTTTTCCTAGAGAAGCCTTTTCCCCTCACTGTACATAACCCTTCTGCAGTTGGCTTTTCACCCCTCCCCCACTTTTCTTTCTCACAGGAAGAGGTTTTTAAAGATCTCAGGCTGCCCTTAATTAGACTCAGGTGCCCATAATTAACCTGAGGTAACCGCTAAGTTCATAGGAATAGTTAAAGCCCTTTTTCTAAGTGCTTGTCTACACTTGAAATGCTACAGTGGCACAGCTGCTGTGCTTCAGTGTAGACCAGTGGTTCTCAACCTATGGGTTGGGATCCCATTTTAATGGGGTCACCAGGGCTGGCGTTAGACTTGGCTTCAGCCCCGCTACACGGAGCAGTGGGACTTGGATAGGCTCAGGCTTCAATCCCTGCTCCTGGGTCATGTAGTAATTTTTATTGTCAGAAGCGGGGGTCGCAGTGCAATGAAGTTTGAGAACCCCTGGTGTGAACACTACCTATGCTGAGCGAGGGGTTCACCTGTCAGTGTACCTCCCTGAGAGGTGGTAGCTACGTCGCAGGAAGAATTCTTCCATTGATCTAGCATTGTCTACATTGGGACTTAAGTTGGTTTTACTATACTGCTCAGGGGGGTGGATTTTTCACCTAATTTTCTAGTGTATCATAGACTATCAGGGTTGGAAGGGACCTCAGGAGGTCATCTAGTCATCTAGTGTAGACTAGGCCTAAGACTGATATACCTGCCCTTACCCACCCTTCCAGTACTGTCAGGTCACAGTTGCTTTTCACCACTATCTATTTATGCCACGTTCCACAGACAATATTATTTTCCTGAAGTCGCCAAACATTTATTATTTCTGCCTTGTGGCTGGCCTTCATGTCTTGGTTTGTTTTGCTAACATTTGTGGATTTTCTGTGCAGCACATTTTCTCATTGCTTCTATAATGTTTGACAGAGATTCCTGAAATTCAAATTGCTTGCAAGCTCCCTAACTCTTGCTAACATCATGCCTAAAATTGCAGATCATCATCTTAGCATCTACTTACTTTTTTCTACAGCCCCTTCTTTCACTT
This sequence comes from Macrochelys suwanniensis, assembly GCA_033296515.1. NCBI lineage: Eukaryota > Metazoa > Chordata > Testudines > Chelydridae > Macrochelys > Macrochelys suwanniensis. The sequence goes on from CM065785.1 coordinate 60,771,079, forward strand.
CTGATTGGTTTAGGACAGGGATCTCAAACTCAAATCACCACGAGGGCCACATGAGAACTAGTAAATTGGCCCGAGGGCCGCATCATTGAAACCGTTTCATACAATGATACAAAAGTATAGTCAACAATGGAAAAAATGAAGAGTAATATAGTATTATATTAAAAGTCAATGTGTTAACTTTTTTAAAACTGTAATGCAAAGAGGGGTTTTAATAAAATATAAACACTCAGTAATGTTTGGAGCTTGGCTGCCAGTGGAGTCGGCGCCTATGGCGGGCCGCAGGAAATAACTCGGCCCGCGGGCCGCGTATTTGAGACCCCTGGTTTAGGATATGATGCGGGGGGACGCTTGTTCCTCTAACATAAAACATAGGTTGAGAAGAAGCTGCTCAGAACTTTCCATACTTTTTTTTTAAATTATTTTTAATGATTCGATGTATTGAATGACTTTGTAGTTGTACAACTTTGATGATTCCTACCTGTCTAGCTAGAGCCTCATACTGTGTCCATCAAGATCGTACCTGAGCATCATGATCTCCATTCTCGATCCTGGGCACATGTCCTTTAAGGATGAGATTGTGCCATTAGGCACAGCCTGGAACATGCACCACCATCCCAGGAATACCCCTAGGAGGCACTGTGTCTTTACCTACTTTCCCTTGCTTTGGTGTGGGGTGAAGTAATTTTGCTGTTGGTCTAACTTACAGCATCCTCTGCTCTAGCTCATCTATGCTGGCCAATGCACTGGAGTGTCAGAGCAAAGATTCCAGCCACTCCTTAGTCCTCCCTACACACTTCCTCACCCCTGAAACAGATGGGCTGAGAATAACGCCTGCACAGCACTACCTGATCCAAGGGCTGGATATCCTGTGCCAGGAAAGGATTCACAGGTTCTTAACCCCTGTATGCAGCCTGCAGGGGGTGTTGCCCAAGTCAGAGTCTAAATCTAAAGCTGAAGGCTCCAGACAATTGGGAGGGAAGCCTAGCAGCACAGAAATCAGACCTCTTCTCCTTTCATTAGAATGGGACATTAAATTTCCCTTGAATCAATGGAAACATGCAGTATTTTTATTGTGGGAAGGGGTAAAGGATCTTATTATTCTGTCTCTCACCTCACCCCACCCCAGAAACAGCGGTGTGCTTTCCAACAAACAGCAGAGAACACTTCATATTTATGATGCTCAGCAGCAGGCCGTCCATATCACTCCATTTACAGTTATAAAGGCTTCCTCAAAGCCTTTAGAGGAGCTGTTGTGTAAGGTGATGTGTGCGCTGATTGGCTGACACCGTCAGGTTTTACACTGTCCACAATCATTCTTGTTACACCGGGGTGAAGGTGTGGGCCTTGAAATGTGATGTAAAACAGGAGGAAGACGATATATTTGCAATCATGTAGCGTTTTGCTTTCATGATATTGCGTTTTAGGTAGAGTGTAAACACTTGTGGGGAAAATATGGTTAAATTTGCAAAATGTAATACCATTTCCCAACACTCTTTCCATAGCAATAGGAGCCATCCTATTGCTGCTGTTTAGTAAACAATCTGTTTTTTTCTAATTGATATTTATCTTTGTTTTTATCTGACTTATGGCTGTTTCTTTCTACTGCTAAAGAGAATCCCCACTTTGCTATCTATTATTAATGTCTTTGAAGCATTGCATTAAAGAGAAAGAATAGATTTTATGTTGTACTGTAGTCCTAGAATGAAAAGCCGATATGGACTGTGACGGGGCAGGCTGGCCCCGCACTGGTATTGAGAGGATTAACCCTTCCCTGCTGGTAGAGGAAGTCCCGCCCCTGAGGCTCTGCTGGGCATGCTCCAACTGGGAGCCAAGTCTAAAAGCCTGCAGAGCTGCTCAGTCAGGGCTGGCGGCTGAGGGAGGAGGAAGCCCAGCAGAAGCTCCAGCCCAGGAGCAGCAGTACCTCGTTCAGGAGGGAACTGAGAGACCGGGAAGTAGGACCAGAGACTGGCAGCTGTCAGAACCCCAGGGAGCATTGGGGGCTGAAGAATCTGAAGACCCTGAGGACCCAGGGACTGCTACATCCGGAGAAGGGGTAGGAAGTGACCCAGGGAAGGGAAGGGAGTGGTATCTCCCACCACTCTAAGGGCAGCGTGTTGCGGTAGGATTCCCCGCTGACCCGGGGAGGACCACGCTGTTAAAGACAGGGCCCTGGGTCGGAGCCCGGTGGAGGCGGGTGGGCCCCGGGCTCCCCTACCGGGGGTCTCTGAACCCCAGTCTCCATCAGTGTGGAGACGTACTTCACCCACCCCCTTCGTAACTCGAAGGAGATAGATGGACTCCGGCCGCTAGGCCCCGTGATCCCCCGGGGAGGGGATTTAGAAGGACTTTGACCATTGGGCCAGACGGCCCTGACTACCGGGGAGGTAGTCGAACTGCCATAAGCGCAGGGAGGCGGGGTTAACCTCGTCCCCCCCTGGAAACAAAGGGGTGACAAGGTGCAAAGCCCGCCACAAGTGGTGGAGATGCTGGGGATTGATCAGGGCCTGCTAGAAGGACCCGCATGTACAAGATGGAGACTGACAAGCTCCTAAAATGGCTACTGGAGAATCAGCAACAACAGGCTGCACAACAGCAACAACAGCAGACGCAGCTGTTGCAGCAACTGGCGGCACAGCAGCAACTGCAGGCTGCACAGCAACAAGAAGCCCAGCAACAGCTAGTGCGGGAGTTAGCTGCCCAGCAGCAAGTAAGCCAAGATCAGCTCTTCCAACAGGTAGCGACCCTGTTGAAGACAGCCGTCACTCCTTCCCCCAACCCCACCGGAGGAGGGCCCGGGGAGGGCTGCGGGGGACTACCGATACGGCTGACAAAGATGGGGCCCGGGGATGACCCCGAAGCCTTCCTAGTAACTTTTGAACGAGTAGCTACGGCCACTCAGTGGCCCCTCGAGCATTGGGCCACTATCCTCGCTCCGTATCTAACGGGACCCGCGCAGGCTGCTTACCGCAATCTTGACCCCCAGGAGGCACTGCAATATGAGAAGGTTAAGGCCGCCATCCTAGATCAGACAGGCATCAGTCCGGAGACATACCGACAGAGGCTGCGTCGGGAGAAATATTCGCCAGGAGCCAGGCCGCGGGCAGTGGCCCAGAAGGTCCGCGACCTCTGCTGGAGGTGGCTAGAGCCGGAGCGCCGTACTAGTTGCCAGGTGGCCGAGGCGGTGGCGCTGGAACAGTTCCTCCGGATCCTGCCTACCGGGGGGAAGGAGTGGGTGCAACGACATCGGCCGAAAACTCTCACAGAGGCCACGTCCCTCGTTGAGGACTTCATGGCGGGGGAACCGGAAGAGCGACTGGGTCTTAAGACAAGGACTTCAGGAAGGGGGGACCGACCCCCAGAAGGAGTGGTGCATAAAACCAGCGGGGGAGGTCCCCATTTGCCCTCCCGACAGGCGGGGTCTCCGTCAAACCCCAAGACCCGGGGCCCCCTGGGGGCGCACCTGCCCCGGGACCGAGAGGGACCGGCTGGGGACCCAAGCCCACTGCAAGGCACCTTATCTACGGAGGGGAATCACGATAGATGCTACCAATGTGGACAAAGGGGGCACTTCAGGAGAGAGTGCCCCTACATGGACTGTAATTATGGAGAGGTCCTGACGGCGGACCGACGAGCCCGGAAGGACGGGCCATCAAAGATGGTAATCCCGGTGCGAGTGGAGGGGACCTCAACCCTAGCATTGGTGGACTCAGGGTGCAGCCAGACCGTCATTCGCTCGGGACTGGTAGAGGACACCCTCCCCACCGGGGCCCCGATACACTTACAATGTATACACGGGGACGTGAAGTCTTACCCCACCGTCTGGGTGCAACTGGAGGTCGCCCAACAGGCTGCGCGCTGCTTAGTGGGAGTGGCTCCTAGATTAGCGTACCCCGTGGTGTTGGGCCGTGACTGGCCGGGTTTTGCCGGTCTTATGCAGGGGTGGAACCGACAGCCCGAGAAGAGGAAGAGAGCCCCCTATCGGAGGCAGGGCTTGTTGGGCCAATCCGGGCCACAAGACCCTTTGGAGGGGACATCAAGAGGGCCCGAGGCAGCCAGGGGGAGCCAAGCCCCAACCGACGGTTCGACAGAAGAAGAAACGAGGTGGCTGGAGATCGATGGAGATTTCCTGGAGGAACAGAGAGGGGACTCCAGCCTTAGCCGGGCCTGGGAACAAGCAGTTAGCCAAGATGGCGAGGCCCATCCCCGGCAATATCGGCCCCAAGGCCCCCATTTTGAGGTCCACAAGGACTTACTTTATCGGGTGGCCCAGGAGCCAGAGACACGAGTCGAGGTACGGCAATTATTGGTCCCCCGAAGGTTCCGAAGAGGACTGCTCCGCTTGGCCCACGCGGTCCTCTGGGCAGGACATTTGGGGTGAGAAAAGACCTTCCTCAGAATAGCCCAACGGTTTTTCTGGCCGGGCATACACCAAGAGGTCCGCGATTACTGTGCCTCTTGCCCGGAGTGCCAGAAGGCCGGCCCGAAGGGGGTACCCAGGGCTCCCCTGGTGCCTCTACCCGTAATCGGCACTCCTTTTGAACGGATAGGCCTCGATCTGGTAGGGCCCCTGGAGAAAAGTAGCTCGGGACATAAATACATCTTGGTCGTAGTAGACTATGCGACTAGGTATCCAGAGGCAGTACCCTTACGAACAACTACGGCCCCAGTTATCGCCAATGAGCTATTACAGATTTTTTTCCCGGGTGGGGTTGCCACGGGAGATATTGACGGACCAGGGGACTAATGTAACCTCCAAACTGATGGCAGAACTCTGCAGACTACTGAACATCCGAGCCCTTAAGACCTCCGTCTACCACCCTCAGACGGATGGATTGGTGGAACGCTTTAATGGAACCCTGAAGTCCATGCTGCGGAAGTTCGTGGGGGATGATCCCCGCCAGTGGGACAAGTACCTGCCAGCACTCCTTTTCGCCATACGCGAGGTGCCCCAAGCTTCTACCGGGTTCTCCCCATTCGAGCTCCTCTACGGGAGACAACCCCGGGGGATTTTGGACCTCTTGAAAGAAACCTGGGAGGAGCAAGAAACCCGGGTCAAAAGTTCAGTCCAGTATATCCTCCATTTGAGGGAACGGCTTCGTGCACTGGGCACCCGAGCCAGGGAGAACCTGTTACAAGCACAACACAATCAGGAGACCCAGTATAATCGAGGGACGAAGATGAGGAACTTCGAACCAGGAGACCATGTTCTGCTGTTACTGCCCTCCTCGGAGTCTAAATTATTAGCCAAGTGGCAGGGGCCATTTGAGGTGGTTCGACGGGTGGGGCCCGTCGATTACGAAATCCGGCTGTCTGGGCGACGAAGGGACACCCAAATATACCATGTTAACCTGCTGAAGGCATGGAAGGACCGCGAGGGTTTTATGATTGCCCCGTACCCCCCAGAACCGGAACTCGGGCCCCTAGCCGGCGAGTTCGAGGAGCCGGGCCCGGTAGCCATTGGCCGAGAGCTCGACCCTACGCAGCAAGAAGAGGTACGGCAGGTAGTAGCCGCGTTCCCCATGGTACTGTCCGCTCGACCGGGGAAAACAACGGTGACCAGCCACCACATCGCCACTATCCCTGGCCAAAAGGTGAGAGAGAACCACCGTCCGCTCCCCAAGAAAATGTGGGAGACCGTGCGGAAGGAGTTGGAACTGATGTTAACCCTGGGAGTAGTGGAAGAATCAAGGAGTGAGTGGAGAAGTCCCATAGTACTGGTCCCCAAGCCCGACGGTTCAGTGAGGTTTTGTATCGATTTTCGCAAAGTGAATGCCATCTCTCGCTTTGACGCCTACCCCATGCCACGAGTGGACGAGTTACTGGAGAGACTGGGACAGGCAGAATTTATCTCCACCCTGGACCTAACAAAGGGGTACTGGCAGATCCCTCTGACACCTACCTCACGAGCAAAGACAGCCTTTCCCACACCTTTTGGCCTTTTCCAATTTACGGTGATGCCCTTCGGGTTACATGGAGCAGCGGCTACCTTACAGCGGCTTGTAAACCAGGTACTGAGCCCCCACAGTTCGTACGCTGCGGCATACATTGATGACATTGTCATTTATAGCTCCAGCTGGGGAGACCATATTCAGCACCTAACCAAGGTACTGCAAGCCTTGGGCGACGCAGGCCTCACGGCAAATCCGGCCAAGTGTCATTTAGGACAGCGGGAAGTGACTTATTTAGGCTATACGGTAGGGCGAGGAAAATTACGCCCCATGGTAGATAAGGTACGGGCTTTAAGGGACTACCCCACCCCAAAATCCAAAAAGCAGGTACGACAGTTCTTAGGGTTGGCAGGGTATTATCGGCGGTTTGTCCCCAATTTCTCGACGCTGGCCGCCCCCTTAACGGACCTAACAAAGAAGACACAGCCCCAGAAGGTCCAATGGACGGAGGAATGTGAGAATGCTTTTCACGCACTCCGAGAACACCTGACCCGGAAGCCTGTGTTAACCCAACCCGACTTTACGAAGCCCTTCCTTCTCCAGACAGACGCATCTGGAGTAGGTATAGGAGCTGTACTATCACAAGAGGTAGAGGGGGAAGATCACCCCATTTTGTACCTCAGCCGAAAACTCTTTCCACGCGAGACGCACTACTCTACCATAGAGCGGGAGGCCCTCGCAGTTAAGTGGTCCGTCGACACACTGCGATACTACTTGTTGGGGAACCACTTCTTTTTAGTGACTGATCACGCCCCCCTCCGCTGGATCAACAGCATGAAAGAAACGAATGACCGAATTATGAGGTGGTATTTGTGCCTCCAGCCCTATTCCTTTCAAGTGCTTCACAGGCCAGGTAAGGCCCACGGAAATGCGGACTTTTTTTCCCGGATGGGAGAAGAGAAGGACGAAGAAGAGGACAGGGCAGTGGAAACCCCTACCACCATTCTAAGGGGGAGGGTGTGTGACGGGGCAGGCTGGCCCCGCACTGGTATTGAGAGGATTAACCCTTCCCTGCTGGTAGAGGAAGTCCCGCCCCTGAGGCTCTGCTGGGCATGCTCCAACCGGGAGCCAAGTCTAAAAGCCTGCAGAGCTGCTCAGTCAGGGCTGGCGGCTGAGGGAGGAGGAAGCCCAGCAGAAGCTCCAGCCCAGGAGCAGCAGTACCTCGTTCAGGAGGGAACTGAGAGACCGGGAAGTAGGACCAGAGACTGGCAGCTGTCAGAACCCCAGGGAGCATTGGGGGCTGAAGAATCTGAAGACCCTGAGGACCCAGGGACTGCTACATCCGGAGAAGGGGTAGGAAGTGACCCAGGGAAGGGAAGGGAGTGGTATCTCCCACCACTCTAAGGGCAGCGTGTTGCGGTAGGATTCCCCGCTGACCCGGGGAGGACCACGCTGTTAAAGACAGGGCCCTGGGTCGGAGCCCGGTGGAGGCGGGTGGGCCCCGGGCTCCCCTACCGGGGGTCTCTGAACCCCAGTCTCCATCAGTGTGGAGACGTACTTCACCCACCCCCTTCGTAACTCGAAGGAGATAGATGGACTCCGGCCGCTAGGCCCCGTGATCCCCCGGGGAGGGGATTTAGAAGGACTTTGACCATTGGGCCAGACGGCCCTGACTACCGGGGAGGTAGTCGAACTGCCATAAGCGCAGGGAGGCGGGGTTAACCTCGTCCCCCCCTGGAAACAAAGGGGTGACAAGGTGCAAAGCCCGCCACATGGACAAAAAGAAACAATGGGTCTCATTCTCCTCGGATTTATTCACAATAAATCCAGAGTATAACAGAGACCAGAATTTGGCTTAGTGTGTGTACCTAAATATGCATGTCGTTGCAGTCCAAGGTTTCGTAGTAGAATTTGTAATTGTTCTAAACATCTTAGTGAAATAATGCTACTTAGAAATGTTCCAAATCACAATGGGGGTCTGGAGATGGTGGTGAATTATTGTACAAAAGATCTCCAAATGTAGCTCTCTTCTTGCATTATTTGCACATGGTACCTTTACTTTTAATGTAATTTTAAGAACAGTAAAATGCAGCTAAAAGGCATTTCTAATTATTTAAAGCATATGAAAGAACGTTACTTCGTTGTGGGGTCCTGTGTATTAACCTGCCATTAACCTTTTCATAACTAGGTCTTTTATCATGTGCAACACACTACCTACAAATACAGCATCCTTGGTCAGCCCTGAAAAAATTGGCCTTGGATTTGCAGGACAGTGTAACTCCTAACTGGGCTCTAGATCTAACCCATCCAAAGAACTCATCCTACAAACTAAAAGGTGCCCTGCTTCCAAAACAAAACTACTCATGACTCTGCAGATTCTTAACAGATTCTGAGACCTAGACATTTCATTTCTGACTTTAGTAAATACTAATTAATATAGGATGCTATCTTCAAAAGCACTCTGCCTTGGCATAACTCTGTTCCCAGTTTTCAGAGTAGTAGCCGTGTTAGTCTGTGTCAGCAAAAAGAAAAGAAATACTTGTGGCACCTTAGAGACTAACAAATTTATTTCACCATAAGCTTTCGTGGGCAACAGCTCACTTCATTGGATGCATGGAATGGAACACACAGTAAGCAAATATTTATACATACAGAGAAACATGAAGTTCCCAGTGAAGACAGTGAGAGTTTTACAATTGATTTCAGCAGGATCAGAGATAGGGCCAGCGGTAGTACTTTTATAAATTCCACTCTACACTTACCTCCGGAGTGACCGATCCAGTGGGGGGATCCAGATACGATAAATCGACCGCCGAGCACTCTCCTGTCGACTCCGGTACTCCACCGGAGCGAGAAGTGCAGGCGGAGTCGATGGGGGAGCGTCAGCAGTCTACCTACCGCACTAAAGACACCGTGGTAAGTAGCTCTAAGTACGGCGACTTCAGCTATGCTATTTTCATAGCCGAAGTTGCGTAACTTAGACCGACTTAGCTCGCGAGTCCCCTCCCCCGCAAGTGTAGACCAGGCGGTATAAACAGCCCACTACATGCTAGAGCATGAGCTACAGAAACAAAAAGGAAATGAATCAGTCTGCATCTGTGTTGCCTTGACTGAGTGAAATGCAAAAGCACAACAGCATAAACTGCAGTGTTGCCAGCTCTTGAGATTTTTATCACCAGTCTCATGATGATCGATTGTTTTTTTCAATTAAAGCCCTGGTTCCTAGAGTCAGATGATGACATGAGAATCTCTGATTTCATTAAAACAAACAAGCAAAAATTTCTAGCCCTCATTATTATGAAGCAAAGATTGAAAATGTGGACCCCCTAAAGGTACAAAATCCAGAAGGCAAATAAAAAGAAACCCACATTTTATTATTTTTAAATCTCATGATTTTTAAACCAATCTCATGACTGGTTGGGGTTTGACTTTATGATTTGTAATGCTTGGGGTTGGAAATATGGAGACAGTGAAAAGTAAATCTGATTTGTACTCAGTTCGGGAGGGTGTTAATTACATACAGAAGAATAAGTTTTGATTGTTTTTTTTCCTGATAACATCCCTTTAAGGAAGAAAAAGAGGAGGAATGAGGGGAAAACCCCACACAAGTATAGTGTGCACAGCTTCCTCTTTCACACCTATATAGGTTTCTTTAGTGTTCTATTTAGACATGCAGAGCACATATCAGTGGCTTAAAATCATTACCTACTATTCATTCTTGGCTGATCAACAAACAGATGCTGTACACTTTAGGCTGACTAGAAAAGCAGAGACAGTAACAGTAGTAGTGCCATACAAAGACATAATTTTAACAAGATGCAGGTTAAAAAAAATCTAAAATACTGTTATGTACGGAAGATGTTTTTTCCTAAATACTCTTTTGTTAAAATTTAGCAACTGATTAAAACGTAGAAATTTTTTTAAACTATGGAGCCAGTAATGCTATGCAATAACAATTGTACTGAACAGACAGAGACCAGCTGTTACTGGATCTTAGTCAGTTTACTTGTATTTTCCAGTGCAAGGTTGTTTGGAGGGAGAAAAAAATGCAAGCAACTGCCAAAAAACAAGCATGTGAGGTAAAACTTGTAGTTGCTCTCATGAGAACATTCTCAGATTCAAAAGTAGCTGAAAAAAAATGCTGAATATAAATCTCTGGAGAGCCATTGCACTATATAGAGAAAGAGCAGAGAAAATAGAGATGGCTAAGGAAAGAGAGCAGAACATACACTACCAGAAAAAAGACTGTAAGCTGTAGAGAGGTAATACCCTGCAGGGTGGATGAAGAATGAAATATCAATTACAACTCTGAATCTCCTTGCTTGTACTGATTTCTGTGACAAAGTGAAGAACCTCACTTAATCATTGTTTTGTTGGGTTATTTCCTTTTGATGTACAGGTTACAATAACCAATTTTGTTATGTAAATTTAAATTCAAGAGTAAAATGCATCCCTGGTATAACTCTGTTAACCTCCATGGAGCTTCCCTGTGGATACGTTGGCCTGGGAGTTTTTAAAGTACGGTAGGCCAAATTCTGACTATCTGTGCATGCCTTAAAATTGATTGCTGGAATGAGACTTATGTAGACAAAATTATTCCACCCTAATTCTGGCTTCAGTTCAGACTTCTGGGAAAGCTACTTCAAGAGTTTTTCCCCAAGCAGAACTGCAACGGGTCACTGGCTGGAGGATTCTCTGCATCTTGAAGTCTTTAAACCATGATTTGAGGACTTCAATAGCTGAGACATAGGTGAGAGGATTATTGCAGGAGTGGGTGGGTGAGATTCTGTGGCCTGCATTGTGCAGGAGGTCAGACTAGATGATCATAATGGTCCCTTCTGAGCTTAAAGTCTATGAGTCTATGAGGCTGAGATCTAGGGGCTTGGTCCACTTTGTCTGTGAATGGATGCCCCCTGAACCTGAACACACAATGGCCATTATTCATGCCCCAGCATTCCTGTGCTCCTGGCACTGCTTCTGACCCAAGTAATTTGCCACAGAGTCTATGTTCTGGGAATTGGGTTAGTTAATGTGTTCTTGCAACACCAGCCTATAAAACACTGAATGTCATGATTAGTGGCTACTTATTTCTTAGTATTTTCTTCAGTGCCAAAGGGGAGAATTTTGATATAAATAAAAATTGGTATTAGAATGTACTCATTATGGTTTGGTTTATAACTCATTTGCAGTATAATCCAAATTTTTGAATCAAAACTACTTGAAAGTGTTGTTTCAGCTACATTAAGAGCCTGATCCTACAAACACTTACTGCTGGCCACACTGCTTATTACTGTGAGTGGTGCCATTGACTTCTATGGAACAATAATGGTAGCAAGCATTTGACTCCATGGTGTTTGCATGATCGGACTCTAAATTAGTAAAGTGAATAATTAGCTTAAGACACTTTTTAAATTGTCCAAAAGATCACCTGAACATCAAATAATGCTCCCAAAGTGATTTTTCTCGAGGAGCTGATATTTCAGATCCAAATTAGTACACTGAAGCCTGCTCAATGTCAACTCACTGAGTGGAAAATCTCTCTTAATGGAAAAGCTTTTCTTTGTACCTGACCATCTTATATTAACTTAGGCAATGGACACGTTGCCTATCAACTGATAATACACAACTTCATGATTTATGTAAACTAAAAATACTTTTGTTCTGCACAAACTGAACTTCGTGAATCGAGGCCTGTAGCATGAGACGGAGTTCAGTTTTTCAGCTGTATTATGGAGATGCTGATCATGGCTCCATAGTTAAGGTTGAGCTGAGTTTTGCACTCAAAGCAGGGATTGGGGGGAGGGATAGCTCAGTGGCTTGAGCATTGGCCTGCTAAACCCAGGGTTGTGAGTTCAAGCCTTGAGGGGGCCATTTGGGGATCTGGGGCAAAAATTGGGGATTGGTCTTGCTTTGAGCAGGGGGTTGGACTAGATGACCTCCTAAGGTCCCTTCTGACCCTGATATTCTATGATTCGGTCTCTTTGTTTGGCATGAAGAGTACAACATATGCTCTTAAAAACTATAGCGCTTAGTTTCTGGGTGAAATCCTGGCCGCAGTGAAGTCAACGACAGCTGTCATTTGTACAGAGGGAATCTTCTGAAAATGTAGAAATAAACTAATTAATTAGCTTGAGTTAAAATTAATTTAAAAAATGGGTCCCTGTGTAGAATTGATAACGTAGTGATAGCAGGTTTCTGAGCCAAATTGGTGAGATTTGTGTTGCTTCTAGTCATTTTTTTTAACCATGATAACTTTAAACAATGATTTAATGTTTGTGAATGACCTAGAGAGGAGATGCATCATTGATTTTTCTTGTAGTGGTCTGGGCACCATGCAGAAAATGCAGCAGAGGAGCTTTGTGTACCACAGCTAATACACAGACGCATGCTATAGGTGTAGACCAATTGTTCTATATCCTGTGCAAAATGTCCCACTCAGACATTCCTGACACATGCTTCCACACTTTGTGCCACGGTTCATAAAAGGAAACAACAGGGTGTGGTATGGGGGGCATGCTAACTGGCTGTGGCCTTCTTGTGGAAAATCCTGGCACACCAAACTTTATCCTGCTGCAAACATTCCGAGCAAAACTTATTACTCCCGTCCAGTTGCATAACACATGCATATTTTTTATCTTCTGCACAGATGCTTCCGGTAAGGCACTGACTTCAGTGGGAGCTAAGGGCACTCAGCAACTTGCAGGATCACACCCTATGTGATTTTGGACAAGCTACTTAACCTCTCAGTGCCTTGGAGTGTTCTGTAATTTAACAGACTGAGGTTTGTAGAGCAGATGTTTGGAGGAAGGGTGTTACTGATTTGTACTATAAGTGCAAGTTATTGTTAGAGTTTATAAATTCCATTTTCTGACAGCCTTGTATTTTACTATATAATATCACAAGCTGTAACAGTACAATATATCAATATACAAGGCAGAGGAGGAAGCTGCCACAGCTGTAAACCCTGCATATAGATCTGTACAGTTAGCAATCACATATATGCCATGCACTTGCTTTTCCTGTACGATGAAGTGGGTACTAACCCACGAAAGCTTATGCTGAAATAAATTTGTTAGTCTCTAAGGTGCTACAAGTTTTTCTTTCTTCTCCAAAAGACATGGACCAGCTATGTCCTCCCATTTTTTTATGATGACTCTCCAAAAAGTGGTGTGATATGACACAAGCAAATGGATCTAACTGAATATGTTTTTGAATACAGTAGTCCAAAGCAAACTGGTTATAAGCAAATACAACATTTTTCACTGTGGTTCTAGGTGACTTGGCAATGTGCGTGTTTTATGGACAAACTGGAGAAATGGTCTGAAGTAAACAGGATGAAATTCAATAAGGACAAATGCAAAGTACTCCACTTAGGAAGGAACAATCAGTTGCACGCATACAAAATGGGAAATGACTGCCTAGGAAGGAGTACTGTGGAAAGGAACCTGGGGGTCATAGTGGACCACAAACTAAATATGAGTCAACAGTGTAATATTGTGGCAAAAAAAAGTCAGTGTCGTAGCCAGGGGGAGAGCGGGGGTAGCGGCCGCTCCCCCCGTGAGCAGAAGCGGCGCCTTAAAAAGGAAGCAGCTTCTTTTTAAGTGCCGCTTCTTGCACTCACCTGGCGGCGCTCCGGGTCTTCAGCATTTCGGCGGCGGGTACCACCGAAGACCCGGAGTGAGTGAGGACCCGCCGCCAAAGTGCCGCTGAAGACCCGGAGCGCCGCCGGGTGAGTACAGGGGGAGGCGTCTTTTTATAGTGCCGCTCCTCCTGTGCTCCAGACCTGGCTGCACTACTGAAAAAAGCAAACATCATTCTGGGATGTATTAGCAGGAGTACTGTAAGCAAGACACAATAAATAATTCTGCTCTACACCGTGCTGAGTAGGGCTCAACTGGAGTATTGTGTCCAGTTCTGGGTACCACATTTCAGGAATGATGTGGACAAATTTTAAAGTCCTGAGTAAAGCAACAGAAATGATTAAAGGTCTTGGAAATATGACCTATGAGAGAAGACTGAGGGGGGACATAACAGTTTTCAAATACATAAAACGTTGTTACAAGGAGGAGTAAGATAAATTCTTCTAGTTAACCTCTGAGGATAGGACAAGAAACAATGAGCTTAAATTGTAGCCAGGGTGGTTTAGGTTGGACATTAGGAAAAACTTCCTAACTGTCAGGGTGGTTAAGCACTGGAATAAATTGCCATGTGGAATCTCCATCGCTGGAGATTTTTAAGAGCAGGTTCGACAAACACCTGTGAGGGATGGTCTAGATAATACTTAGTCCTGCCATGAGTGCAGGGGACTGGACTAAATGACCTCTCGAGGTCCCTTCCAGTCCTATGATTCTATGCAGCTCCTCAGGTAAATGGTATTGTCAATGTCCAGTCAACAATGCAAATTCAAATAAAGCTTTTGTCTGATCAAGTGACTTTCTACTTTTTTGCTGCCATGTGCTGGGCCTCTGAATTTTTACTGCCATGTTATGTCAAGGAGGGGGAGTAACAGACCTGTCCTCTGACAATTGGGAGAAGGCTTCTGACCACATTATTCTCAAAATCACCTGTTTGTCATTTGTTGGAGTGGCTGGCCATAGGAAGAGTTCTGCACTCCCCAGTGTAGATACTTTGGAGAAAATGTTGTGAGTTTCGAGGATGGATTGAGGTTAAATAGGGAACAATAAGACCCTAAAATGAGTGAATAGAGCTGATAACCAGAGCTTTAAAACAGCTTTTGAACATGAAGTCTCTTTATTCACAATCACTACCAACAGCCATATAAAAATTTGAGATTGCTTTGAGCTAATTTGACACATTCAGTTTACATTGATAAAACAGGAAACTGGATTTTCAAAGTGAGGACTTGATAATGATACTAACTAGCATAAGCTAAATAGTGTGGAAGTAGAATACATCTAACCATCTTCATTAGAGAAAGAGAGCCCGCTCCTCAGAGCCTGTCTGGATTTGAACTCAGTCTGGATCTCAGAGCTCATTGCAGTTTGAATCTGGGGTCTGGCTTTGGACCTATTTCTAATTTTAATGGCTGTTTTTGTGAGATAACTTGAAGCCACCAAAACAAAAATTGCTCCCTCTTAGAGGATGAAATTCATCCTGTGCAGAGTGCCCACATGAGGCCTCTTAAGAGCTTAAGTAGTGCATAGGACTTGCCTGCATTGCGTAAGCCTTGTGCTACTGGCCCTCTGCGCAAGGATGAAATTCCCCCAGAGAACACAGCAAGAGACATTTGGATGAATAATCTGGTTTAGGGTTTAAATAGACGCCATTAAGATTAATCAACTGGTTTGCAAACCTACTTGGAGCATTACAGCTATGAAGAAGCTGAGCAAAAGTATCAATATTATCTTTTTGGACTAGAGCTCAAGACAGATTTCTGACCTTTTGTCAACATGGTATCTATTATCAATCCTCACCACTTGCATATCCTTTCACAGCTGTGCAGTTAATACCCAGATACAAAATTAGGTACAAACCACTTCAATTAACTTTGGGGCAATTATGATATTGTTTTTCCTAACTCATAATCTTTTCAGCACATGCCTTTTTTTAAATAAATGGCTGTAATGAGTGAAATCGTTTCTTTACATGGTAATGCAGCACTGGACTGTCTGTGCAGGCAGTTTTGTGACACAGTGCCCCATCCATTAGTGGTTAGTTAGATCACTTGATTTATGGATTGTATGGATTGAATTAGCAGGTCAGTGTATCATCCCATTACAATTTCATCTAGAAGAAAACTTGACCTGAAAACCACAGAAAAAAAGACAGCATTTTTTCCCCCTGAAGCAAATAAGTACTTTAATTCCCAGATTTTGAAATAATCAGCCCTCTGCTTCAGGGGAAGAAATCCTTTTTGGACTTGTTTTCTGTGCAGTGCACATGTAACTTATGAAATGTGTACTTTAATTGAGGCACACACTTTTTGCAGAATGGCCTATACAGTCATTCTGCTTTAAATCCGAACAGGCTGCTGATTGCAAATTCTTTCTTCTTTCCCCATATTGGTAAGTTCATATTTCTCATAAATATCAGTGTCTTCTTCCAGCTGTGTATCTGCATGGTGAATTTCAATAAAAATAATATAGGTAACGGCTCCAATGATTCCTCCCATCATAGGGGCAACTGTAGGAACCCACCACCAGTTATTTCCAGCCCTGTAAGAAAGAAAAGCAGAATTATGATTTACTATGTTGCTAATACTGTATCTATTGTTTGGCAGCTGAGTTATGAACACTGTATGGTGGTATTGACTTTACTGCAATATTTTGTATAGCTAGAATGCCTGTCACTGAGGTTTTTGTACCATATCTTACTGTGGTAAATGTTTACTTTGACCTAATATTTCTGTAGATTGGTGACAACCATTATCTTCCTGTGCACACTCTGGTTGAAATATGCTAACAACCGCCTGGGCCATAGATCTGATTACTGTATATATTCTTTAGAAAATAAGGCTTCCTACCTACCAGACCCTTAGGAGATAGGGAATTTGGGAAAGCTGGGATTTGTTGGCTTGTAGTGAAATTAAATGAAACACATTTTTTGCATTATGTTGTCAGATGATGAACACGCATTAATGGGCAGCTGGCAACATCAAGTATGATGGTTGCACAGGTATGTCTCAATTTTTCTGCTTACATGAGGAATGGTTTACAGGATCAGGCCCTGTATTCACATAGTATACAATGTTTTGCTCGAGAAGTATGGTATATTATGTGTGTCTTGAAGAGTATAGTTTAACATAGTAAAGTGTAAAGTATATTATGCTTGACTAGAGTGGTCAAGATTCAAGTTTCATAAGGCAGTTTATTATCGCTCTTTAAGGTGTGAAGTTTTTTCAGTAATAGTTACAAAAGATGCTGTAAAGTTTTATAGGCCTGAAACTGAACTTTCTTATAATAGCAGTACCCTGATAGAAAGTCTTGTAGAATCTAAGGGGGAAATTTTGGTTCCATTGAAGTTGATGGAAATTTTGCCATTGATTTCAATGGGGCTGGGACTGTAGGTAATAGCTACTATATGTGTGTATCCTAAACATATACAATCAACAGCAGCAGTTAATTCTGAGCACTGGTTCCAGAGCTCTGATGATATACTCAACTGTGCTGGTATAATGAGCTGTTTTGGCTCAATAACATGATATATCAGTTGAAGATGTGATTCTCAAGCAGAAAAGAGTCACTAACATTTAATGCATACTGGAAATGAAGAGGGAACATATTTTCCCCAAATACAAAAAGATAAATTAATTTGAGCAGGATTTTATTGGAAGACGATTCTAGGAGATGACTACAAACAATGGTAAATCAAATTTTTTAAATGATATAAATAATTACTCAATGTGTGACAGCATAATTTTATGTGGAAGTGAATTTATATTTAGCCACAGTACAAGTACAGTGGTATTTGTTTCAGTCTTCACAATGTCCATTTCATGAAATTATTCTTCCTTTACTCAGTCTTTATGCCATAGTCTGGAGTTTTTCCTTTGGAGTTGTTAAAATCTTGCTAGAGAGTATAAAATAGTCCTTGACATTGTCCCACTGAGTTTGTGGCTCCATGCATTGCTCAGACTTGAATGGCCATCTGGGCTCTGTATTGCGGTGACAAGGTGTACTCAGTAGTCTTTGTTCTGTTGATCTACACATGCAAAACTCCAACTGTGTCTTGCATGTGTGTGCGTGTCCCTGTTCCAAACAAAGCCAGTGAAGATGGGACCCTGGTGCTCCCTATTTTATCTTCTCTAAATTATGGCCCTTACTTGCACTGGACAACTGGAGTTCTAGCATTTTCCCTCCTGCTAGGAGGGTGCAAGAGCAGCTGCCCTGGAGCTGATGCCAAAGCTAAACTGAGATCAGGACATGCTTGAGTTATGAGTTGCCATTATCCTCTGTCCTCCTCCACTGAAATAGAGGCAAGTACTCTGTGACATCCCTTAGCTCCACTGATGCACATTTACTTCTCCTATCGCCCAGCATACCGCTGTGCTGCCAGGTCAGAAGGAAATCATCCAATTACGTCTTTGTGATAATAAAGTATTTTCTCTGCCACTACTACTGAAGGGACACATTCTGCCCACTTTATTCATGCAACTGAAGACTAAGGGAGCTTGCAGGTAGTTTCCTCTGCTGCAGCTAGGGATTCCCTCAGGGCAGAAGAGTACACAGTGAATGCGGAGCTGACAAATGCCTATGCTTTCTGATGCCTATGCTTTCTTTTCTGCAGCCCCTGGCTCAGGGAGCATAGTATAGGTGGGGAGCAGGAGTGGCTGAAGTACACTGCACTCCGGTCATCCCCAGCTGGTTCGTGGTCCTTTGGGGAGGTGGGGCAAAGAATTGGGGGAGCTGTAATTAGCTCAGTAACAGCTCCTCACTTTGCTACACCCAAAACTGAGCACAGCAGAAAATCTGCCTCAATGGGACAGCTCTCATAAGTAGGGGTCTAGCGAAATCGCAGAGTTCATGGATCGTGAAATCTGATCTCAACTGTGAAATCTGGTCTCCGGTCACCCAGCTCTAGGGTGACCAGATAGTAAGTATGAAAAATCGGGACAAAGTGTGGGGGGGTAATAGGTGTCTTTATAAAACCAAGTGTCGACTATCGGGACTGTCCCGTCATCTGGTCACCCTACCCAGCTCTGAAGGCAGAGCAGAGAGTGGCGGCTGCTGGCCAGGCACCCAGCTCTGAAGGCTGCGCCGTGGCCAGCAGGAGCACCGAAGTAAGAGTGGGCAATACCATGCCACCCTTACTTCTCTGCAGCTGCTGCTGGCAGCCGTGGTGCCTTCAGAGTTGGGCAATCAGACAACATCCACTGCTCTCCTGCTGCCCAGCTTCAGGAAGTGCTTCCGCCAGCAACAGCAAAGTAGTAAGGGTGTCAATACCACGATCCTCCTAATAGGTTTGCAACCTCCTTTTGGGTCAGGGCTTCCAATATGAGAAATGCTGTGGAGAAATCACACATTTTTTTGTGAGTTGGTCATGGCATAAGTAGAACATTTTGTGGATGAGTAACATGTGATGCATGGTGTAGCACATCTGCAAATTTTGCTATTTATGCCATGACCAACCGGTGACAAATGTGATTTTTTTCCCGTGATTTAAGTAGAGCTCCTACTCATAAGTAAAATAAGTAGGGATTTGGTCCAGTATCCACTATCTGTAATGGAACTGCAAGTTAGAAGATGGATCTGGTTAATCAGAAAATCTGAAATGGAACTATATGGGATAAAATATATTAAACAAAATCCTGTGAAGATTTTTAAACATGGGGCAGCTGCATCACAGAGAGCGCATTACCTGTATGTGTGCCAATTAATTACTGTATGTTACTTTAAAGGGAAGCTCTCAAGTTCAAATCTAGTCATTTTTAAGAGTTCAGCATTGCACAGAATGCTTAAGCCCCCTTGCCCATTTTGATGGTTTTACAGTCACATTTTCTTTGTTTGAAAAATGCTTGTCCTCTCCGCTGTTGCTGTTTGAAAGTTTCCCAACAATAGGAGAAACTGGCTAGTTAAAGGTACATGCACAGAGAACCTAAGGCTATTAATGCACCTTCCAACACAGCTCTCACCTTTTGAAGTAGGATATTGAGGTTAGAATAATTCTGATTTGATTTTTTAGAGAATTCAAACAGTTTAAATACTGAGGATTTCTAGATGCTCCTTCACATTTTAAAACAAATGCAAAATATGCTGATGCACAAAATCTCACTGTATACAAGACCTTATGTAGTTCTTTTGGGCTTCTCCAGAACAGAAGTTGGTTTTAGTTAATGCTGTTTGGCAATTGCATCACTCAAACCAGACATGTCAGCAGAGATGTGTGTAGATGGTAGATACCTGAATACTACCTATAACCTTTAAAAAGAAGAAGCTGATAGCGGATAAACCTCTAATCCTTCAGTATGGAAATACTAAGACTGATATCTTGCAGCTAGCCACCAGAGGGCACTATTACTACGCAACAGAACTAAAAAATCCCCAACACATTTTAAGTGAGACAAAGGTATTCTGACCTAAAGAAGGGCTCTGTGTCTCTTGAAAGCTTGTCTCTCGCACCAACAGAAGTTGGTCCAATAAAAGATATTGCCTCACCCACCTTGTCTCTCTAAAGGAATTCAGAGGCAGTTTCAGGAGAGTCTAAATACACTGCAGATGTAATATTGAAAGGAACAGTACTGTCTGCACAACTCATACAGAACTTTCAGTCTGCTATTCAGTGAAATGCTAATATCGCTAAAGGAAACACTGCGTGCTTACCTAGCCTTTCGGAATCATCGTGGGCCCTGGTTAAAAAGGAAGGTATGATAAACACAGGGGGGAAAAATTCCACTGCTGCTAGCTAGGTAGTTTCAGATACTGTAGTAAAATACTCATCCGTAGCAATGTCCCTTATCACCTCTTCACATTTTGTTAACCTGCCAGCTAATCAACTGCAAGGTTGAGCATTTGTATCTGAATCTCTGGCTTTTTTTTTCTCGCTGTAACCAGAACTGTTAGTGGAAACCATGTTTAAGCATGGCTGTTAGGAGGGTCTAGCATTATTGCCGGGTTCAGGGGGCTAAACCTTGAACACTTTGGCTTTCCATTGAGACAGTAGACTTCAATAGGACCTACTTGTCTGAGTAAGTTATCCAAACTGTACTACAAACAACCCTCTCTGTCCAGCTCTGAAGTATACCACAGAATGGTTTGACAACTCAATTCTAACATGAGTTAGGCAAAAACAAATCTGTCTACAGTGATTAGAGACTTCTGCCACTGACCTGCTTACAATATTATTCAAACTTTAGCATATGCAAGACCTTATCCATATTCTGCAACCGACATACCTAAGTTTTAGCCCAGTTATGTAACACTCCATGTAACCTTCTGTACTCCAACTTGGAACTATGTTGTAAATGGGTAAGGAAACAAGCATGTTGTAACTGGCTCCCCAATTACAGCTGTAGGGTAAATGTGGACAGAGAGGAAGATGTCCTCCTTAATTTACATGTCTCTAAAGCCACTCAGATTATTTTTTTCTCGTGATTTCAGAGATCTACTGCAAGACATTCTGTGCTCTCCCTTTTAAATGCTCAATATGGTCTTTACGATGTGGATATATTTCCCACCTGACTATAAATCCCAAGAAAAACTAACAGAAATTATCTGAAACAGGCAATGAATGTATTTTCTTCTGAACATAGTTTTCCTATAGATTTTAAAATATAAATGTGAATGACACCTCATATGAGAAGAGGGGAGTTCCTAGGGAATCTATTATTAGATTACTTCACGACAAGGCTTAACCTTCTCCAGTAAAATTGCCTATTTATAATGAAAGTTTTTTCACCTGGATATGAAATCTTACACTACATATGCTCCATTTTTCAGAAGGCATTGTTGTCTAGTGGATAGAGCACTGGCCTGGAACTCAGGAGACCTGAAATCTACTCCCAGCTCTGCCACTGGCCTGTTGGGTGACCCTGAGCAAGTCACTTCACAGGCACTCTGTACCTCAGTTTCCCTGTCTGGAAAATGGGGTAATGATACTGACCTCTTTTATAAATGCTTTGAGATCTATGGATGGAAAAACTTTCTATGCAAGAGCTGCGTAGTAGTATTAAATGTCTTTGTACGGAATATTAGGGGCTCTGGATATTTATCCTGTAGATATCTAGGGGCTTTAAGTAGTTGTGGTGAGTACTTGGGATTCCTACTTGTAAATAATTAGCAATACAAAACTAACCAACCAGAGGAGCCTCCTCCTGAAGAAAGGTTTGAAAACAGTGCTGTTTGTGTATGTACAAAGCAGGCACCTGGATACAACTGCATACAGGTGAGCTTTGCTTTTGATATGTGCACATGGCTAACAGTGTGCCTAGCCAGCTCAGTGTGTGCAAACCAGGGATTTGAGAGTGTATGCTGAAACATGAAAACTAAGGAAGCATCACACAGGCTAAAAATCAGGCCTTTAGATTTTTCATATTTCTGCAATTACCTGCATTCGACTCTCAAAATAATAGTCCAAGTCAGCCTGTTCTATTTATGTTGTTTTCAGCATTATTGTGGCCAGGTTGGTCCCAGGATATTAGAGAGGCAAGGTGGGAGAGGTAATATCTGTTATTGGACCAACTTCTGTGCAAGAGACAAGTTTCCGAGCTTACACAGCGCTCTTCTTACCTTTCCCAGACCTGAAGATAGGGTAACCAGATGTCCTGATTTTTGGGGCTTTATCTTATATGGGCGCCTATTACCCCCCCCCCCCCCCCCCACCCCTGTCACGATTTTTCACATTTGCTGTCTGGTCACCCTACCTGAAGAAGAGCGCTGTGTAAAATCAGACTTGTCTCTTTCACCACCAGAAGTTGGTCCAATGAAAGATATTACCTCACCACCTTGTCTGATCTATCCATGGCTTTTAGTGCACCTATCACTGTAGTAATTGCTGACTTTCTACAGCAGTTTTTGTCCTTTATGAAAACTGTTGTGAGAGAAGAGAGAATTTCCTTTATGCTATTTTCAGTGTTATCTGAACCCCCATAATATTTTGGGAGAGTCTGTCTGAAACTGTACCTGGTATTTGAGGAAATGCAAGTTTTATTTTCTGGATGTGCTGAAAATCCTCATTAAGCCACGGTACTTTATCATGTGTCAAACTTCAAGCACATGAATAGACTTCGCTGGGACTATTTCATATGCAGCTGAGTATGGTATGTGCTGAAGTACCAGGCTTGATCAGGATCTTAATCTTTCAGCAGAAGAACATTTAACATGGACATATTCACATCCCACTGATGCAAGAATTACTTACGTGAATACTTCGAAACCCCATCCTGCTATAGCTGTGAAAATCCTTGGGCTTAGGTCCCTGGCTGGGTTCATCGCACAGCCACTGTTCATTCCCAAGGAACAAGTGAGCAGAAGGATAAGAAGTCCAACTGCAATTGGTTCCAAGCCCTTTGGTACACCCATATTTTTGGTATCAAAAATAGCAAAGACAACCAGAACAAGAAGAGCTGTTGACATCACCTGTCCAATGAAAAGAAAATATATTGAATAAATGTACACATAAGCTCTAAATAGAGAGGGGGCCATCTGGATCAGAATCTGAACTTCCCCAAAATTTGGTGAAGTTTGGATTAGATGATCAGATTCATCCCATTACAGAGAGAGGACAGAGCAGCCCAATTGTGATCCCACTGTCCCTGTAGTTCAAGGTGATAGGAATATGGTCTGGTTTGTCCCCTTTTAGCAATAAGCATCCAAAATAAAAAAATCAAACTCCATCCAAATGTTCATAATTTGCAAACATATTATAGAAAGGTGCCCAAGCAATAATAGATATAAAAATACTGAAAAATGCAAGTGGAGAAATGCAATGTAAACTGAAGCTGCTGGTACCTGGCAGATCACATTCCTTTATGCAATGATTTTGCCAGCACAAAACTAATTGCTTCATATTTCTGCTTTGCTCAGCAGTCCCTGTTGCACATTTTGATAGTTAGGTGAAGTGACAGCATCCATGCACATTAAAAATGTTGCTACAGAACTATTTGCTTATGATGGGCTTAATCCTGCAGACTGTGTACAGGCAAAACTTCCATTAGTCAGCCCAGTGTGCTTACCTGGACATGTATCCAGGGTTGCTTCACTTGCTGTCTAGGATGCTTCTGAAGAAGAAGTACCACCCCCTGAGTACTTCATACAGTCACAGCTAGCTCTGCTTGATTCTAGTTAACTTTATGTAAAGAGTGTGTGTGTACATAGACACAAAGGATGAGACTGTCTGAACAGAAAGCAAAGGACTAATCTTAGAAATGTAGAGAAGGAAGTGGCAAGATTTGTTTACAAGCCTGAACAAGTGGAGCAGGAGAGAGAGAGAGAGAGATGTTCCCCAGTGTCAGGGTTCATCTACACTCAGGTTTTTGTAGTAATTTAGCTATTTCGGTTAAGAGTTGTGATGTTTTTTACCTATATCATTTAATTGGTACAACTCCTAATGTGGTAAGTTTTATATACCAGTATAAAGGTGACTTATGCAGATACAGCTTATTCCCCTAAATTTACAGTTTAAAAAAAAAGAGAGAGTATTACATCCAGAACTTACATTTAAAGAACAATAAGTTTACAAAGTTAAGCACTCAAAAGTTAGGAAATGCCAGAATTTTCATTGCCTGTACAACCTTAATTTGAGCCCTTTGTGCATATGACTTATGACATAATTTGTAATAGAGCTGCATGGAAAACTTTGACAAAACAGTTTTCAGTCAGAAAAGACATTTCTGACAAAATCAAAATACTTTGCAAAATTGAGTCAATTTTTGAAATTTTTTGGTATATCATGTTTTTAATATAAAATAAAAATGTACTTTGTTGCAAAATATTGATCAATACACTACAATTTTTTTTAAAATTCTTTTACAGAGAATTTTGAAATGTTCAGGTTTTGTTCAGATTTGAAATGAAGCATGAAATGAACTGTGTTTTGAAAATCTCAAAATCCTTCACCAAATGGAATTTCCATCCTTTTGACAGCTCTAGTCTTTACATACATGATCACGTGCTATTTTTCCACAGTGCTGGAGAAGGCAAACAGAGGGATTAGAGGCAGACAGCAGGTAAGAAACCTCGCTGTCATTGAAAGAGGAGAAGGTGATGGTGTTGGAAGGGGAGGAGAAAGATGGAGGTTGTGGTAGATCTCAATTTTTCTTTAATCTTCAAAAAATTTTGCAGAGCAGGGTGGGGTGAAGAGGCATCTATGAGGGAGTGAAAGGTAACAAATAAATGACTGCAGTTCTAGGAGTAAGCTGCAAGGGATAACATTCATGTACCAAATGGGCCAGAACCCCAGAAGGTATAAATTGGAGACAGTGGAGCAGTGCTGATTTGCATCAGCTGAGGATCTGGCTCAATACATTGACAAACATAAAGTAGTAGAAGAATTCCAAAGACTGTGGGGATAAGAATAGCTGTTATCTGGGGTTTAACATGGCTCTCACCACTGGAAAGAGCAATTTTAAAGAGTTTTGCTTGCAATCTGAATGAAATTTTCTCTCTACAAACAGTAATATCTTGTCGTTACTATAATGCATAACAAGGAGTGACCAAAATGATAAACTTGACCACAGTTGTTAGAATTTTTTTTTTTTTAATTGGCCAATTTTATGTTTTTCAACATTTTGTTTCTACAGTCAAGACAACAAATGTAACAAGACTAGGTTTTTTTTGTTTTTCTCTGTGTACTTACTTGATCTGCAAATCCACTTATCAGGGACAGATGTGGAGCTGGATAAGTTGCAAAAATATGTGCAGTTGCATTAGATCCTGTAACTATAAGCTCTCCACCACTGTAGTTCATGAATGCATCTACAGAAAACATATCCATTGCCTGGTTATGCTTACTTATCAACATTACATACAGTGGGAATTGCACATCACATTCTCATTTGGAAGCTATTGGATCCTGTTTTATTTATGGCCGAGGAATGATAAAACCAACTCCTCAGTGTCTCATTTCTGCTCCTGTGCATTCAGGCACTGCAGTGCACCTCTTGTCTCTTACCTTCCAGCTTTCAAATCCAGGCTCATGTGTTCCTTCTTTCTGATTGCTCACCCCAAACCAGTGTTTGGAAAAGTTTCCTGGTCTTGAACACATTTGTATTGTTTTGCAAAATGTTTCTAGACCTAACATGACATCTTCAGATACCCGATTTCAGCAGCATTCTGATTTTACTGTTACAAAACCATTCAGGTTACCAGCAGCCAGGGAATAATGCCACATTACTTTTTGCATTACATTGCATTATACAGTCCCTTGCTGTGGTGAAGGAACACTCCTGAGGGATCTCTGGCCCCAAAAGAGCTTGCATTCCCTGCTCTGTGTGAGGGCTTTACTTCAACCAACTGCCAGATATTTCTTCTGATACCTGAACATCTGCCTGCCTGGAGAAAGGGAGTCACTTCTCTCAAATGTGGCCATTCCCCAGCCGAATTGCTCAGCTCCCTGGAAGGACCTGCTTGGTGGCATGGGAGTTGGTGCCTTATTACCCTTAATTTCTCTATCTAATTTAGTGTTTACCAATGTCTTCAGAGTTGCATTCCATTCCCAAATTATAGTGCCTCCTAAAAGAAGGTCTAAAGCCTAAAAGAAATGGCTCTCTCATTTTCCTAGCCATCCACCTTACTTTTTCTTTCAAATAGCAGACAGAACATGGTTAGTTCTCTCTTGTCTTTTTATCGGTACATAAGATATTACCACTTCTAGCATTGGTCTTCATTACGGCCAAGGTTTTTTGAAGGGACTTGTGATCGATTCTTGGGTGCTAAACCTGAGGCACCTTATAGGGACCTGATTATCACGATGTGCTAAGCACCCACCCTGTGAAAATCAGGTCCCTTTAAGGTGTCTCAAGTCAGACATCCAAAATCACCCGTCAGTTCTGAAAATCTTGGCTGAGAAGGGAATATCTTATTGTCACACTATAGCTGCAGCATGGTATTGTGGGGGAAACTCATTACGACAGAAAGAAATGAGGAATCCATTATATATATCAAAATAAGGTATTTTAATGTAAAACTTCCTGTAATTCTGGTCCTAAAGATCCAGCTTTCCAGATCTCCTGCCTGGATCCTAACCTGGAATGAGCTATTACTAGAACTGGGTCTAACTTGGGCCAAGGCCATGGAAAGCTGCGTTAATAGTCCCTTTGCTCCACCTTCCTTTTGCTTCAGCCAGTCAGCCCCCCTCCACTGCCCATGTGGTGGGGCGGGGGGTTCATAACTTTCTGTCTGTGAATTTGTAGTGTGTTAACTATCTAAAAACAACTTACCACCCTGCCTGAGCAGGAGGAAGGAAGGAGTCACCAACACCAGGCACCCATGAAAAACAAACAATGAGAAGAAACGGAGCATTGCTTTCGCTGCCACACTTCTGCCTTCAAGTGGAGCTATGGGAGCGTAGAAATAGCCTCACCTCTCTCATAATGGAGGTCATTGGTAAGTATTGCTGGCTTTGGCTAGAGCCGAGGGAGACCCAAAATGGTTTTAGAAACTTGTCAGAGGTAAGAGTGCCCAGGTCTCTACTTTTTTTAATAAAAGGGCAAGCTGAAGAAAAAAACAACTCTGCCCTGTACACCCCATGGTTGTTTTTTTCTTTCTAGTTTTGTGTGGAGTTGAGATTAGTTTAACTGTGAATGGCTTTTGGGTTATCCCTTGACTAGTTTCCCCCTCAGACTCCCTTCTTCTCCTTGGTGTTGTGTGAAGTACCATCTCTCTCTGGGACATCATTGGTGGTGAAGAAAAATAGCACAGGCAAGTGATGTGGGGTAAAATTATAAAAAGCACCTAAGTGCCTAAATCACTTTTTAAAATGAGACTTGGGCTTCTAAGTCACTTTGGTGTTTTGGAAAAGTTTACCTGGCTTCAGGATTCACAAGCAATAGTATAATGGGAAGAGCATATATGGGTGTAGGGATTGAACAAGGACTAACGGAGAGAGATGGTGGAGGGCCTAGGGAAAAGAGAGTTCCTGTAATCCTAGATTCTAGGAGACAGTAGTAGAAAACAAAGAAAAAGAGCATTAATGAACTACAAACACCCACAGAGATCAACGGAATTAAGGATGGGACCACAGAAGCATGGCATGAGTCCTTTTAACCAAAAAGCAGTGGTTAAAGAAATGACCTAGTCCTGGAGGATTTATCCAGCCAGGGAGGCCTATAAATACACAGTACGACATTTTATTTTTCTATCATGCCACAATATGTCATAGAGAGAAGCATGGCCCAGACAGAGTGGGGAGTCAGAAATTCCTGCATTCTAGCCTTGTCTCTAATATGTGACCACTTAACCCCTCTGCCTCAGTTTCCATCTATAAACTAGGGTTAATACCTAGCTCAAAGAGGTGGTGTGAGATTTAGTCAGCTGGGACTTGATCTCCCAATCTGTCGTCTCACTGAACAACGTTGGTGTTACTCGTGTAAGAGCTGTTGGATCTGTCCTTTAATATTTCTAACGTTCTTGGAGGAGGAGGAGGCCTATATACATGCTAAGAATTAAATAAATAAAAGTCTTTGTGAGAAATACATGTTCTTGGATAATCTAATTTCCCAAGAATGAGTCATTTTTCTAAATTTCAGAACTTTGTCTGTTTTCTGAAATGTTAGTGTTGTCGAACACTTGGGAGGTCAGAATCTTCCCCCTTATTTCTTCCTTTCTCTTTTGTCACATAGGCCCCAGTCCTGCAATGAACTGTGTGTGGCAGACCTCTATGCCTGCTTGGAACTCATTGAAGCATTAGGGTCTCAGAGATTTTCCTTACTTCTAGCAAGTCCTATAGGTGTGTCTACTATATACTCACCATAATAAATCCCAAAGACAGCCGCTGCTCCAACAAATGCTCCCAGGAATTGTGCTAATATATAAAAAGGCAATTTGGTCCATTTTAACCTTCCAGTTGCACACATGGCTAATGAAACGGCTGGGTTTATGTGACCCCCTGAAAAATAAATCACAAAATAATACCAATAATATAGATAACACAGAGAAATAGGAGGAAGTGGAGTGTTTGTAAAAATGTGAGCACTTTTGAACACTAGACCATGTGCCTAGGTTTGCTGGGCAAGGGGTTATTTTACTACCTCTCACTCTTCTCAGTATTTGGAGGGAGGGAGTGTCAATAGAATGTTATTGACTATTCATCCTGTTTCCCAAGCATTTATTAAGATTAAGAAGTAATGTTGACTTGGTCATGCTGTAAATCTTGATCTGGATTCTGGGCTACATCTGAGCTGCACTCAGGAGAAGGTGGCATTAAGTCATCTTTATGCTCCCCTTTGATCCTGGGGCTGGATGGGAACTGAGCCTTCCCTGGCATAAAGTAAAATCACCTCAGACTGCTCAAGTGTGCTGGCTAGAGGCTATCTGGAATCTGGAGATCACCAGTGAACAGACGCATCCTTACCCCTCACTGGTGAATAGATGCGCTCTTACCCCTCACCACACTCCTATGCTGAGTTCAGGAGGGCGTGTGGCCAGGGAGCTGCTGTGGTGACCCTGTGTATGCAAAGGGATCTATTTTTAAATATTTAGGAAGTACTCAGATGCATTTGTGATGGGGACCATGTAAGTACCTAGATATTTAGGAAGGACAAGATTTCTTTTTTTTATTTTTTTTATAAATGGAGATATGCCAGTCTCCTAGAACTGGAAGGACCTTGAAAAGTCATCGAGTCCAGTCCCCTGCCTTCACTAGCAGGACCAAGTACTGTCCCCTGACAGATTTTTGCCCCAGATCCCTAAATGGCCCCCTCAAGGATTGAACTCACAACCCTGGGTTTAGTAGGCCAATGCTCAAACCACTGAGCTATCCCTCCCCCCGCATCACAAGCAACAGCTGTAGTTAATCCTTCTCCAATAGCTGAGTTTACTGTAACAACTTCATTATCAAAATCTGAATCGTGTTGTTTATTATGTCCTGTATTATCCACTTCCTTCAACACCTTTTCATCTGCACTGGGGAAAAGTGTTGAATACCTTTGTAAACCTCATTATTTCTGGATGTGAAGTAGATGCTTAAGAAATGCAAATTTCTAGTTACAGTAATAAGTAGACTTCAAGATATGCTAAACTTGGATTTTGCTACAATGTAGAACATGCCATGTGGTAATTTCCAGGTAAAGCCACATTCAGGGATATATTGAGATAAGAAAAATGATGGCCTTTGTCTTTGATAATATGTATATAAGAAAGTGACCTTTGTCAAAAGATAGCAATGGAGAAAGGGTCTCTCTGTGCTATTTCCATGTTTACTTGTGCTGTGTTATCATCTTGTGAACCATAAGCACCTATGACACGTGAACAGATAAACACAGATAACAAGTAGGATAAAGACCTCCCTTGTATCCTTTCCAAAACTGTCACCTAGTGGCATACGTCTGGAATGAATTCTGAACTCCTCTAATTCTTCATCATTGAGCTAATAGATGGATGGGAGCTTATTTAACAGTTCTTCATGTGAATTTCATCTGTTCTTGTCTTTTCTTCTTTTCCTTGCTCTGTCTGAAATGAACAATTTTCTTTTCTTTCAACAATCACACAATCCCCCACTTGTGCTTAGCGAATACATGCAGGGGAGACGATTATAACCTGGAAAATGAGCTCATTAGAAAGGGCTGATAAAATTAGATCTGCAATGGGCTAGTCTACTGGGTGGATTTACCACTGACTTGGGAGAGACTCAAGATTCTTGGTCTTTGAGCCACCTGCTGCTCCTTCAAATGACAAAATAGCAGCATTGACAGGCTTTGGAAAGTGTCATTTCCATTCTAATTCAGCCAGAAGGGTGGGGAAGCATCAACAGTGAAATGAGGGGAAAAATGTGGGGAGGGGAATTCTCCGGGCATTGACAGGGATGTAGACAGCCCCAGAATGGTGGAAAAAAGGGAAATTCCCTTAAAATGGCATCTAGAAGAAAGCTCAAATTATCCAGACCTTTAACCTTATGATACAGGGAGTTAGAATTTCCTATGTACCAATGCAAAGGATGTCAGCAGCACTTAGCCATGGGAATGCAGGATTCCAGTGAGCCATAGGGTTTATTAATGAGGCTATGTGGAAACGGATATTCTGCAACATATACAAGTTGTTGGGTTGTCACAGCCTATTGACACATCTGCTTTTTCCTAGAGAAAATTTGCTGCATGCAGAATCCCTTCTCAAAGGAAAAGCTTTGCAACCTTGCCACAGTTGAGCCCCATATATTTTATATAGGTCCAGATGAATATCCTTTAAAGGTACAAAAAGTGAGATGTGCTTTCCAGGTTATTTTCATAGGTCTTCCAGTGCAGCACTATCTAACCTAACCTTATCCACATCACAAGCAACAGCTGTAGTTAATCCTTGCTCAGATTAGAACAGCATTCCTGTACTACCAAATTAAGCTTGTGTGGTACTATTGAATCACACTTATCTGTCTGAGGGGAGGTAATGAAATCTGGCTGTTTCACAAGACACTGAACCACTTCTTGGTATGAACCTAGAAACATCCTCTCAGTCCGTTATCTCAATGTATTGTCTGCGTAAAAACACACTAGAGAGGAAAAAACAAACAGCCACAGCAATTCCTTCCAAGGCAACTAGATTTATATGCTTATTGCTAGGCTGAACTGCCCCTCTTTATCAGTGGTAGCAGTTTCCTCAACCGAAACTAGAGGACTTTAACTTTAACTTTAACCATGGCAGTCTCCTCTTCACTTGCAATTCATTTTGCTTATAAACAAAAAATGCAAGTTTCCCTTTTAGGTACGAGAGCTAACTCAGGATAAACACTATAGCTGAAAGCTGGTATACAAACGCTCCCAGGATCAATTTGGTCAGAGCCGAATAGGAGGGTATAAATGCGCTACAGGTCGGTCCTGTAATGAGTTACCTCAGTGATAGGCACATTAGAGATGCCTGGATAGATTCACTGATTTTATTTATGTATAGACAAGTGGAAAGGTGGATAGAGAAACAAAGGGAAAGTCACACAGTACAAGAAGAGTATTATGGGTTTGCATGTTATTCCCGGATTATGAAGAACATCTGGCATGTTTAAATCTTCTCCTTGAATCCCTTCGTCTCTTATTGATTTCTGTAATGTCTGATTCTTCAAAGTGACTAAACTGACGTTATTTTACAAATCTTGGGAGGAGGGAGAGGAGGTAGACACTTGCTACTTTATTGACCTGAGACCTAGATCTGTAGTCTGGCTCAGCTCCCCTTGCTGCAGACATGGGGAAGGGGATGGCAAAGGTGTCTGTATGTCACCTTTATACATCCCTGATCCTAGGGCTGGCTAGTGGTGCAAGTTAGAGCAACTTCAGGGTCACTTTAACTTGTACCCAGCTGGGAATCATTGTAGTAGCTGGGCATTGCTGGACTCTAGCAGCTTTTTATGGCCATTACCCTAACATGGCTCTTACGCTGTCCAGGGAGCCCTCTCTGCTGAGGAAACCTCAGAGCAGTGGCTTGGCTGGTTTCTTACCTGGTGCAAAGCACTTATTGTAAGGACCAGGATCCCTAGGGACCTTAGTGTTACGTGTTTAAGTCCAGAATGGAAGCTGGTGGCTGAATTTATTAAATACTGAAAAAGGAAAGTGTGGGGAGAGATGGGGTTAATGGAAGATCTGATCTATCCTCTGCTATAATGGTGCAGACAGCAACTTGAAGTTGCTAAATGTGTAACTGATAAGAATACCATGAAACTGGACTATATATACATCTGTGAAAGCTGTGGTATGAATGCTTCACACACAAAAAAAGACTTACCAGACACACCCCCGGATACATACACTGCCATGGTGACTGCCATTGCAAATCCAACTGATACTGTTACAGTCCCGCCCATGGCCCCTCGGCTCAGGACGGCTTGGGCAACAGACCCACATCCGAGCGCCTGTAGTTCAGAAGGGAAAGGTAAAACAGAAGCATGCTGGCACCAAGCTGTAAATGAGATCTTACTGGATAGGTTGTAACTCCTGCTTGCTTAATGGCAGGGGAAACGTGTGAGTGAAGAAATGCAAGTGTTTGAAATCAATGGCATGTGGATAACCAGTACTTCAATTGTGCTGGGTATTGGTTTTTCATCTCCCTCAATTCAGTGGCAGAAAGCATGGCTTGTTGTGGGTAGGAATTTTATCCGCCAATGTCCTAGATTATAACAGAGAAGGATCTGGTATTCATGGAATAAAAGTGAACTTCTGAAATTCAGCTTGATTTATTGTGTAAAACATGTTCAAGTTTATATAGTTATTTTGACTTTTTCTTTCAGACTAAATCCTTTTAATGCTGCCCTTTCTGAAGTCCACCTCCCAAAACAAACAAGTTCACTCCAGTGGCTGGGTGCTGACTGGGGAAGATTTCAGTTCCAATAGGTTGTTATAAACAATGAGAAAATAATGATAAAAATTGTGACATATCCCAACAGTTTCTTAGCATGTAGCTTCATTTCAAAACTCTGGATTACACTGTTCAACCAGCAGGTAAGAGAGCAATCTTTGGAGATTGTATTGTGTGCTTATATAATGCTGTCTTGAGATCAGACAACACTCTGTCTGAATGTGAATTGATAGAATATCATGTAAAAACATTTAAAATGCTGGGTGCGCATACAGTGGACAGGACAGTATAGAGGAGAAGAGGTTGGAACAATTGAAAAGATCCAGCATTACATAAACGAAGGTCAGAAACAAGAATGAAAGACCAGGACTAATTACATAGTGGGCCTAGGTTGGAAGGAGACAAGCTGGAGCAAGTTCTGGAGAAATCAGCCAAATAGATCTACCTGTTTGCTCTTTCCCTATGCAAACAGCCTGAAAAATAAATAGTTATACACGCTCACTAATGAATGCCTCTTTCCATAACCACCCATGCCTACCTTTTCAAAAGTGCTCAGCACCCCACTGCTCCTATTGAGAGCAAAGGGGAGTTGCTGTGTACTGAGCGTTTTGAAAATCTGCCCACTTGTGAATATTTTATTTTAGCACTGTTCTTGGATGTGTGGACAAGCGCAAAC
Source organism: Macrochelys suwanniensis (assembly GCA_033296515.1). NCBI lineage: Eukaryota > Metazoa > Chordata > Testudines > Chelydridae > Macrochelys > Macrochelys suwanniensis. Next base: position 60,804,525 of record CM065785.1, read on the forward strand.
ACTCACATGAGGGCTTCATTGTCTCTGCATTCTCCACATGGCACCTCATTAAAATGAGGGTTCTCCATCAGTTCACACAGAGGCATTCTCACTAGGTTAATGAATTTACATTTTATTCTGGGTCTCATCAAGGTCCCAGTTCAGCAAAGCACTTAGACGTGATTAAGTCCATCCTGAGTCAGCAAAGCACTAAAGCTTATGCTTAACTTTAGGCACGTGCTCAAATCCCACATTAAACCAATAAGGAAGATTGTGAAAGTCACAAAAGGCAGTTAGGCACCCAGATCTCACTGCAAGTCAGTTTCTGCCTTTGAAAATCTCCCTTTAAGCACATTCCTAGATGTAAGCACACACTTAAGTGCTTTTCTGACTAGGGATCCACAGCTGAACTGGGGCACAGGGCCCTAGAATGGGTGGTTATCAACAGCCTGAGCACTTCCATTTCACAGCGTGTCCATCTGTATCTAGAGCAGGGATCTCAAACTCAAATCACCACGAGGGCCACATGAGAACTAGTAAATTGGCCCGAGGGCCGCATCACTGAAACCTTTTCATACAATGATACAAAAGTATAGTCAAAAATGAAGAGTATTCTATTAAAAGTCAATGTATTAACTTTTTAAAAACTGTAATGCAAAGAGGGGTTTTAATAAAATATAAACACTCAGTAATGTTTGGAGCTTGGCTGCCAGTGGAGTCGGCACCTGTGGCGGGCTGCAGGAAATAACTCCGCGGGCCGCATGTGGCCCACGGGCCGCGTGTTTGAGACTCCTGATCTAGAGGCTAAGGCTCACTGGATAGTAGCATGTGCCTCAGGAGCCAGAGGGCAGTCTCTCTCACTCCTTGTTAGGGTGTGACTGGGATTATCTTGAGGAATGTTAATTATGTTGGTGATTCATGTTCATGTGCATATTCGTTTTCTACCTGTCCATGTGTATGGGATTCTAATTTTTCTTGCTCCTTGTGAATGATCACTTTCTTATCTTTACTTAAAAGTGATTCCAAATTAGTCAGTGCTAATCACCTCTCTTCATTCACTGTTGTAATGTTATTGGGAGCCACCAGATGGCCGCGTTGCAGATGGTCTTGCTAACTCTGTTTATCTGAATATATATAAATTTGTTCTTGGAGAAGTGCGTATTGTGAGAGTAACACAAATTCTTCACAAAAACAATGGAGTCCTTGTGGCACCTTAGAGACTAACAAATGTATTTGGGCATAAGCTTTCGTGGGCTAAAATCTACTTAATCAGATTCATGGAGTGGAAAATTCTTCACAGAAGCTAAGCAGAGCAGCAGTAAAAGCCTATTTTGCCTTAGGCCTAAGCTATACCGACAAACCTTTTGTAGTTTAGAGATCAGGCAAACCCTCCTAGTGTAGATGCAGTTTATACCAGCAAAAAAAAGTGCTTCTTCCAGCATAGCTTCCCCCAAGTGAAATCACATTCATGCTGGTATAACTGCATCTACACTAGGTCTTTTGCTGGTTTAGAAATGTTGTTGCCAAAAAAAAATCACACCTTGACATTACTAGACCCGCAAAAAGCCTTTGGCCTGGCCTGTCTGTCTCCGCTGCATCATCTACCCAGGTGCAGCTGTTGCTTACAGGTTATATGCTCACTCACTAGCAAACAAAGCATTGTGTGGTGCCAAAGCATTACAGTTGTCAGGATATTTTATAGTTATGGTTCTTGTGTTAGAAAGCAGTTGTATAGGCTATAGCATTGTATCTTGTGAAGCAGACAGACAAATTCCATGCTTCAGTCTGTTTTATGCTATACTAGGAGTGGAACACTTCTGTAATGTATATTCTCTCTTGTGCTTTAAGGATGATATACTTCATGATTAGACACACACAACAAAAACCAAAGCAAAATGCATTTTAATTGTTTTCAAATCTGACTAGTTTTATTGTCTTTAACTACAACCTGGGTCGTCCCTGCTCATATGTTGACATTTCTTTAATCTGGGAAGAACTGATATTCCTGAATTGAAGCAGCTTGAGACTTTAGACCACAAGCCTGGTGTAATGGAATAGTTGATGGGACCTGAGCTGGTAGAGGATGAGTAAAGCATTGTGCTCTGCAGGTACCTTATTCTTCAGACTTTGTAGAAGGGCTATCTGAGAAATTGCACCAGGCAAGACCTCGTGATTTACACAGCTTAGAAGTGTAACAAAAAGTTCCCAGTATTGCTATGGTACCTATGTACCTTTCTGCAGGTACAGTTTGCACTCAGATTTTGCACCCAGTCAGGTGGTATCCCTCAAGTGAATGGCTGCGCACAAGTTTGCAGGCTCAAAAAAGAGACCACCTTCTTGAAAATGTGACCCAGTCTGTGTGTGAAAGAGACAACTGGGGTGGGGAAGACAGGGGGAGGAGGGGAGGTAGGGAGTGCTAAATGCTATCTTTTCTAAATATGTAGCATGCTTGCTACTAACGGCACCTACAGAAGCAGGGACACAAACTAAAATGTGCACGTGTAGCTAAGGCACTCAATACCTTGCCCAGTGTGTATGCGTAATGCTTGCCCATGCACAGTGAATGAATACCGACTATCGTGGGCACAGTCAATTATATGCATACCAGGAGCTAAGTTTGCAAGTATTGCAAACACCACCTCATAATATAATTACATGAGCAGCAATTTAATATCTTGGTAATCTCCACTAGTCTGAGCTGAAACTGGACTGGATCATCACGTTGTAACACGTAATATTTTAAGTTTCTAGGCCAAGTTCAGCCTTCAGTTACACCCATGCAATCTCACTAATGGAAACAATTGAAATCAGTGGTGGTTGCCTGAGTGTAATTGAGGGCAGATACCTTTATCTTATCTTGTGCTGCCAGGCTCTCATCTCTTCAGTTGTCTGCAACCTCGTCTGCTTAAATGTACCTCAGTAGCTTCAGGGCTGACTCTTTTTGTCCCAAAACAAATAAGATTACTGTCGTCAATAACAAGTAGTTTGACTGGGTGTGGGATGGCTGTCTGCACATTCTCTGCTAGAAGAGCTTGCTTTTCAAACATTGAAGCTTTTCCTTTGTCTTGGGTAATATGACAAACATCAGGGGAAGGAGAACAATTGGGCTCCTTTGAGCATAATATCCTGGCTGCTCCCTGGCAGTTTGTAGAACTTTCCCAGACTTTGGGGAGACCGAGAACATACTGCCTCCATCTGTGTGATAGTCAGGATTTCTGCAAAGATGTATATAATAATAGCATTTTGGGTATTAAAAAGAATTTTCTGAAAGGTCTAAGTCCAGAACTATAGGGATTATGTTTTCTATAGAGGCTATAGTGGCTGAGTCCTCTTAAAGTGCAATACTTATAGAGTATATATAAGAATCTTTACTCAACAGAGTTGCTTCTTGTGTATTCAGAGTCATATCTATTTCCGGTAGTGCCAAAACTAAAGTGCATTGCTTTTTACCGCTGTTAGCTGCAAAGAGCCAACACAGTTTAGACAATGAGGTGCATTCTTTTGCATCTTGCGCATCATCATCACAACTGTGCACTAAGCTCCAGTTAGTTACACTTGTGCAAGCCTACAATGGAGTGGCAGAGGTGTCGCTGAGGTCAGAATATGGTCTCCAGAATCTTTACAACTGCTGATATTGTACAAGAAGGAAAGAACTCAGCCCAAACTCAGGCTGATCCCAGAGGTGGCAGTTACAAAACCCATCTTTTAACTTGTCCATGAAGTACTCTTAATCTGGAAGTCATTGAAAAATAATAGTGTCTGTTTTAGTCACTTTTCAGAGGACAGCCACACTTTGATACACCCATTTGCTTGCTCAAGGATCACTCTAATGCAGTAGAACTTTCAGTGCAGATTTCTTTGTGAAGGGAGGACAGCTTCTCTGCCCCTTTCCGACACCAGACCCTCCTTCCTACCTTTCTCTACAACCCCCCGTAGGCATTTTCTATTAGCAGGCAACATGACTTCTCCCTCTTTCTTAGGGAAGGTGGACCTCTTTAATATTTGTCTGGATTATTCTACAGCTGCATCTGGTTCTTTGAGGCTGAGATGCCCCAGAATGCAATGCAGTATAATAGGCTAAACGTCCTATTATCCCATGAGAGACAGTCCTTACTGTATCCCAGCTTCATACATTCTGAGTCTGTGGAAGCAGAAAGATTGTCATGGGAACCTGTTAGGAGCTTGGAGGACCATCTCTAAGGGTAAGCTGTCTGACCTAACATCCTTAAGGCAATAGCCATATTCCCCCCTGGCTGTTTAGGATTTTGCAGAATATAGGATTCCAGAAAGTTCATCATCTGAAATGGCTGCAACCTGCAGCTGAAATGGCTGCAACCTGCCCTCTGCTGGGTTGTGGTGGGGAATGTGTCTAACCAGTTGTAAGGGACAAGGGCATAGGCGGTCACAGCTGAGATTTGCCCACCAGGGATGGGAGTTGCCCGGCAGGAGTTGAAGTTGGAAATCTAGTCAATTAAAGAAAACTCAAAGGAACATAGCTGTAATGCAAATCAAACAACTAATTGTTTTTAACCCCTAACACCTCCCTGCCCCTCCCGCACACCCCTAAAAATACCCCAAACAGGTTTTTTTTATTCTGAAATGGGAGGAGAGTCAGAGACTCCACTAGGGTCTTTTGTATTGCTGTGAAGTATGCATGAAAGTTGCTCAGCTACTGCGGTGACAGACAGCAGAATAAACGAACGAAAGAAAGAAGTTACAGGTCCTACCTCTGCCCCTTTGTAAAACCACAAAAATTGACAGGGGGGCAATCACATTTTCCTATTTGAAAAAAAGATTATTTTTCCCTGTTGCTATCTGAAGGATCTTCACAAAGAGGGGAAACTGGCTAAATAACTGATTCTACGGGGGAAAATGTGAAATTGATCATATGCAAATTGCTGTCAAATGCACAAAGTAAAACTGAAAACGTAAAGAATATTTTTCTGTGATCTTCTTCAGTTACGGGAATCTTAGGTGTTGTTGTTAATAATGCCAGCTAAGCTGTTTTCAGACAGAGAGACAATTATCAAGTCGATGGTATCCCTTTGAAAGTTTTTTCCTTTGTCTATTTTATAGTGTTCTTCACTTACACTCCATTTACTTGCAAAACCAACTTTGCTTAAATTGTTATTTCCCATTTGATTTCCTCATTAGGGGTAGGGACCATCTTTTTGCTGTGTGTTGGTACAGCACCTAGCACCTAGTCCATAACCGGAGCTCCTAAACACTATCGCAATTTAAACAATAACAACAGAGGCATGTTTTAAATCAGCTAGTATTTAGGGTCAGAGCTCTGGAAGAATTCAGGACACAGGATTTTTCTGAAGCTTTTTTTTATCCTTTCTGAAAGTCTTCAGCAAAAAGTATTCCTCATCTCCATCTTTTCCAATATCTCCAGTGTTTTGGCTGATATCATTTCTAAGTTTTATGGTGCAATAAAAATGTAGTCTACTAGTAAAAAAAAAAACCCAAGTAACTACTTTAAAACCACATGGCTCTTTATCATTAGTTACATATTTAGTTTTGTCCTGCTATTGCAATTTAATCAAACTTGGAGTAATAAGAGTGCCATATCCATTCTTCTGGAGATCTCCTGGGACACAATCAATATCCTTTCAGACTCAAATGGATTTCCCTTCATTTGTTTTCACTATCCAGTAAATAAGGGTTTGGAATTAAAGCTGATCATTTAGGTAATTAAATAGTATGGACATAAACCCTAAAATGATTATCATTATGAAACTGTTTCTTTTTAATGCAAAAAACATTACTACTAGGAGACAGTGATATACTGTACATTTCATAAGGCTCTAGCAGAAATATGTACATTTAAGCTTTAAAACACATGACTATCTGATTCAAATTGCTCTATATAAAATAAAACATATATATGAGAAATACTGAGCTATAGACCCTACTGCATTTTTAAAGTAGTGTTTTAAATGTTTTATTATTGTTCTTGCATGTGCTATAGAGGAAGAATTAACTGTTAAATTGCCTGGGGAAACTGGAAAGGTCTGTATTCTCTCATATTTTACTAATTTAATAATGCCCTCTTCATCCCTGGATATTGAAATGCTTTTCTGTCCTAAACTAGGCAAGACAACCAGTTTGAACCAATTTCTTTGGTGAAAATTATTTTCAGGTTCTCACTGGGTTTTAGAAATCCAGGAGAGGGTCAGAAAGGATAACACTCTGAAGAAGTTCAAGTTGTAGGCCCTACCTTGCAGGAGAGGAGGGCGTCTGCTTCAAAAGTGGGGTGAGGTGCAGAGAAAAGAGAAGGAGGGAAGAATTACTTTGTAGCTTCTTGAGGAGAACTAGAATATATTAATTTGGTGTTTCCTTGCAAGTCTCATCATTTCTTCTTGGACTGAGAGGTGTCTGTCTCTTTTCCTTCCTGCACCGACTTACAAACGTAAAAGCTTAAAAAAAGTAAAAGCATGTTTAACCACAGCAATGCTGGCTGGAGAGTTGTATCACCCAGGCAGTAGTGTCTGCAGGTGTTGTGCCTGCATAGAACAGAAGCTGGCCTGATGGCTCCTGGGAGAGTGGTACCTGAAAAGTGCAGTATGTACTTCCTCCAGGTGCTGGCAAATGAATGGGAATTCAGGGCCTTGGTCATGCTCCCACATGTACAGTCACACCCCATGCTGGGTGTGGTCATTGCCATTGGCCCTCAGCGGGTTGAACTTTGTTTTCATTCAAAAATAGGATCCATTTTGTAAGATTAATTTTTTTGAAAGGTTAATAGAACAGTGTGACACGGTAGGTGAGTTAATCTCTTATAGGACCAACTTTTGTTGGTGGAAGGGACAAGCTTTCTAGCTTCACAGAGCTCTTCCTTAGGTCTGAAGAAGGTAACTAGAGTGGTTAAGCTAAACAGAAGGTGGAATAGATTATTAAGCATAAGGGGTTCACACCTTCTGTAGAAGACCACTTAAAATGAAGTGGGCAATGAGGGGCAGCAGGAAATAGGGTAGGTTACAAATTTGTCGTAATGAGCCAAAATAAGTGCACTGGTTAAATCTATGGTTTTTAGCATCCAGCAGAGTTATGAATTTAAGTTCCCAGGCTCTTCTTCTGAGGATGTTGTGCAGTCACAGTTTCAGGGCAACTTTACCTATTTTCTCCCTCTGTGGTCTACCCAGGGGACCCATTTAATTGTTTCCAGCTCCTTGCTGTCATGTCTTCTGGGTGGAGATTTGTGCCTCACTCCCTTCTGAGTGGGGTTTTTAAGGCAATTCCCTGATTTACAGTGTGATACCTCCAACAAGTCAATCTGCTTAAACAGGCCGGTGGCTGTGCTTTGCTTTCTCTCCAAAGGCTATGACCAGTGTATTGCCTGCAGGTGTAAGTTACCACACTGCTTCTTCTAAGCTAGCACATCTTTTCTTAAGGTAAAAACATTAGAAAGAGAACATATCAAAACAATATAAGTTTCTACGTGCATGCTAAAAGGCTTACCAGAGATCATTGCCTTCTCCAACCAAGGACTCTGGTAGGTTTTAGTCCTTCACAACCCACAACTGGGTTACAAATTCATATCCATCTTAGATCCAGAACCAGAACAAAAACTGGGCAGATCAGCCTATTTCTTTATACTGCTCAGGCCCTTGAGCTTGACCTGCTGTAACAGGTAATCAGCAGACAATGATACTCTCCTGGAGCTGGGGAATTTGAATTAACCTTTCCCTAGGGATTCCCCAGAAAATCCACTTATTGTTCCAGAAGTCCTCACTTGTCTGGCATATTTTCAATAGTCTTTTTAGAACTTCCAGGTCTGGTATCTGCCAATCCCCCCTTGAGAGGTTCCATACAACCCCAGCCCACAATAATACATACATTTAACATATTATGTATGCAAGAATATTGCAGGAAATTGCCGTATCAGTCATAAACAGTTTTAGGGACGGCTTAGAAATTAATTCTGCCATTATATAAGGGAATGAACTAGATGTAACACAATAATTCCTTCTAACCTAAACGATTCTATGATTTTAACAATCAGAGCATACTGAATGCAAAAGAGTGTAAACTCACTTTATAGTGAAAAGTTAATTTCTTGTCTCTCATTATATGTTCCAGGTTCTTGTAACAGTTTGGAAATTTTATTAGTTTAACTTCATTGTATTTATTTGTATGTTCTTACTTAATGGGCCAAATTTCCAAAAGAGCAGCGTCCAAATTTGCACCCACATTTTGCACCTACAGTTGAATTGTGGATGTAGTTTTGATTATTTTGCAGTCAGGCTGGGAGAGGCTAAAGTACTCAGCAATGTGCGTGCAGTTCAGTGCCAGTTTTTCTGGCAAAAGTTATATCTGCACAAAGGACTCTGGGCCTCTGTCCTTGGAAAATGTATCCCAGTTTACTTATTGGTACCTCTGTGTTAATCAACAGGAGCCAATGAGATGGGGCTGCTGGTATTGCAAAGATGAACTGAATTCTCTTTTAAAACCTTTGCACGGTACAGAATGTTTGCAGCACCTGAAATGAAAATGTCATATACTGGAAAGCCTGACTACCACAATTTTGCACTTTGGGTAACAGGAAACACAAAGGATTTCCTGTAACTTTTAAAAATTATTTGCTGTGAAAAACATTTTAGGTTTGAAAAACATTAGCTAGCCTTCCTTCCAGTTCTTCCACTCCACTGCTAACCATTCAGCTCACTTAGAAAGAAAAACTATAGTGAGATATGAACTGCTGTTTGGAGCAAAAACCTAATTTTGATAAAAGTACAATTGTGGCCAGAAAAGTGACTATGCAAAAATATCTTTCTCACTCAGCACAATCTAGTGCCTGTGTGTTGGGCTGACTGTCCTCTTTAGTGACAAAAGTAAACGATGTTTTTATTACGTTTGACTTCTGTTTGCAAGCAGGTTCAATACATTTGAGGAGAGAGAGGAATTCTTATTTGGCTTGCAGGTCGTCAATAGAATTGCCAACAACATTCTAGCTTCAGAATCTGTTACTAGTAAGCTTGCAGGAGCCAGAAAACTTTCTGACCCCAGGTTGAATTTGTGGCATTGGCAGATAGGAAAAAACACAGATATTTTTACTTGTAAAATGCTCTGGAAGTTCAGGACCAAACTGTGTCAAGTTCAAATCATGAGTTATTATTATTGTGTTATTTGTACTTCGGTATTGCCAGAGGCCCTACTGCATAGAACGCCGTGACTTTGTAGAGCCACTTTTCAGAGTATTACTATACCCGAGCCCAACAACGCATAGAACGTTATTATAAAGGGTAATGCCATAGTAAATGATGTATCAAAATTTCAATTATAAATACATTTTAATCTTTCATTTAAAGATTTTTTTCTCCCTCATGACTAACCCATCCTACTTCAAATCTCTTCTAACTGACCATTCACATGATGCCTTCTGGAGATTGTCAATTGATAACAGCTAGTAGCTAGGTGACTATTAGAGGCCATTGATATCTATTTAATTTATATCTTATAATACACAAACATGACTGAACCCTCTCGTTCTTTACATAGATACTCTAACCTCTCTTTCAAACTTTGGATTTTTGATAATGACAAAACTTAAATCATCTTTGTTTTTAAAAATATAAAATTTGTAAGTACTTATTCCATAATGTAGGCTAAATACATCTTTCATTTAATAAACAGAAGTAAATAATCAAGATTTAAACTGGCTATTATCCAATAAACAGCGCTTTATAAGGATTTGAAATATGGCTTCACTACTGTGGATCTGCAATATAGTGCCATTCTTAATGTGCACTGGAGTTCATCTGGAGCATGGAAGAAGGAAAATATGAAGTCAGCTAAATTGTAATGGATTTATTGACTTGATTGTGACTTGACTAGCAGTCAGTGATTGATTTGTAGCTTTTTCAGACAGGAATAAACCAAGACGTGGTATTTTGGTGCAAACCCAAAGAGGAGTTTATTTAAATAGGAACCAGGAAAAAAAAGTGGTGAGTACAATAATGGAGTGCTTGCAGTTTGAAAACAAGACAAAAGATATTGATGACCACAAGATAAATAGGCATTCAGTCATTAGTCAAACAACCGCTGCTACCTTCCCTCAGCCCATGGCAGTGTCTTGAACACAGCTGGTCTATCGGATCTCCACAGACTGCAGTCTTTATGCACACACAAACACCCATTTGTTTCAATGGGACTTACTCAGGAGGCCTTGCAACTTCAACCACAGACTAAAGCTGTGCAGAAGGACAGCAGCCCTCCTAAGTCCCCGGCTCTACCCCCTTCAAGATCAAGTTTAAGGATATGCCTGCACTGCATTTGGGGTGTGTGATTGAAGCACTTCGCAACATACACACCCAAGCTAACTTTAATCTAGCTAGCGTGGGTACCAACAATACTGAAGTCACAGTCACTGTTCCCTCTAAGCTGTGCACGCGCACACAGATTCTAAATCCCGCGCACATGGCGAAACACTGTGCGCACAAAAATTTGCACAGAAGCACCACAATTTGTATGGAAGACATTTTTTGCGCACATGGCCTGTCAAAAATTTGCACAGAAGAATTTTTTTTGCACACAGGGCCTGTCAAAAATTAGAGGGAACATTGGGAGGCCACAGGCAAACAACACACAATCTATTTGTAGAGGGAGCCTGCACAACAGCCACCCTCTTGCCCTGATATTGCAAGTGGAAGCTTGTGCTCTACTTTAGCAAGTAAATAGGCCCTGCCCCTACCTGCCTCTTGGACTCCGGAGTTATTGGCTCCCTAGCCAGTTTTCTGGGAAATTGGTTTCAACAAGAACATTCTCTCAAGAGTGAAATTAAAACAGAAACTACACTAAGCTCATGGGAACAAGCGAGGGAAGTCGCTCTCTTTGGAGCATTTCACTGCTCCACTTCAGATGTGCTACACTGGTGTAAACTGGAGTAAATCTGACTTTACACTGGAGCAGCACATCACCACCACCACCTTGGTTCCTGTGTAGCTGCATTGGTGTATGCTACACTGATACAAGACACCCTTGCACAGACATGGCTTTAGAAAAGGGTAAGAAAACAGAAGGGAAAATATATATAGAGAAAGAAGGTTTAAACCAGAGAGAGACAGACTAGCCTTGCGCAGGCCCCTAATGAGAGATCCACTGGAATGAGAGATCACCTGGAAATCATGTAACCCACCCCTCTGCTCCATTGCTTCTCTGCTCTGTTGTGTCCCTGTCCCTGTGCCGTCTCTCCCGCTAGCCCCATGGAGCTCTGGGAGGAAATGTGCCGCAGACCCCACAGTAGGGTGACCAGATTAAAGCAACAAAATATCCGGACACATAAGGGAAGCAAAAAAAAAAAAACCACAACCCAGCCAGAGCGGAGTTGTCCAAGAAAAAAAACAAAAAACGGCCTGAGCGGAGTTGTCCACGCAAAGAAAATAAATAAATAAACAAAACGGCAGAAGCCCTGATTTTATCTGGACGTCTGGTCACCCTACCCCACAGCGCGAGGGCTGCAGTGAGCTGAAGGAGCCCTGGCAATGTGGCTCCAGTGGTGTCTCACTGTCGGGAAGCTGTCTGAGTGTGGGAGGTTGGCATGGGGCAGGGATTGGGTGCATGCATGAGTGTGGGAGACCCAGATGCAACACAGAAATCCATGGAAGGTCCCTGAGATTTGGGGGAAGAACCCGCAGCCTGTTTTGGAAGGGTGAAAACCCCACTATAATGAGAATGGGGCAGAACTGGAATGATCAGGCCCATACTGTGGTTTCCATATCCTGGGGCATGACTCTGCACCTGCTGTGAAGAAAACAGGTGTCTCTATTTTTATATATGTCCTGCAAACGCTGCAGACGTACCATAACTGGGTGGGTTAAAGATAGACTTTCAGCTTTTAAAATGTATTTAAACTACACTCTGAGACTTTAATGTTACATGTAATGCCACCAACACAAGTGTAAAAACAGGGAAATGAATAGTTCAGACATCAGCAAACGATTTGCAAGCAGAAATCTTTGGCATAATGCACGCTCCTCGTAGCACACATTTCCCTATGCTGCGAATATAGCTCTGCCACATAGAAACTGCACTAGTCCAAGTTTGTTTCTTATAAATTACACATGAGGCCTGACATTCCTACCTTGATGAAGTGTAACGTTTTCACTGCCTATCAGGGCCGGCTCTAGCTTTTTTGCTGCCCCAAGCGGCCAAAAAAAAAAAAAAAAAAAAAAGCCGTGGCCAGAGCTGCCGAAGCAAAAAAAAAGGCCCTTGAAATGTGCCGCCCCAGGAATGGCCGGAATGCCGCCCCTTCAAATGTGCCACCCCAAGCACCTCTTCCTTTGCTGGTGCCTGGAGCCGTCCCTGCTGCCTATGTATGGTGGAACCACTCTAATCCTGGTCCTAGAGCATAACTAGAGCAGCCATGCTGTGTGCTGGGGAACACTTTGGAAACTGGTGGTGAAAGAAGTCCTCTCCCCATATGGCAGAGGGGTCTAAAACTAGAGTAGGCTACACAGCAGCATCTATGACCCATTTTATATAGGGGGCCACGGCTGTTGACCTATATGCTATCAAATCCACCTATCTCAATGGCTTCCTATGAATTTGTGGTGTGCCATGAACCTCTGTGAAGCCAGGCTCTGGCACAGGGTGTGTGAGTAGCTAGCTCTATGTGGCATCCTTAAGGCCTGTCCTCAATGGATCCACATCAGTTCTACTGTAGGTGGAACCCTCCGCAACCCTGGTGGAAGGGCAGGTTTTGCCCCATAACCAATTGCTAGTTTACCAATATCTTGAAATAAATCCTATAAGGCTTTCACACTTAATTTTAATTAATAACATTCCAGGTTTGAGTGAACTTTTCAAACATGGTAACATATGAACGCATAGCGGTCTAGGATCAATGATGATGGCTTCCCAGAAGAACTGGAGCCAAAGTTGGATTGCTCTGCCTGTGTGTGTGTGTGTATGTGTTGGCTGGGTGTGTGTGTGTGTGTGTGCGCTACATCTTCTTAGGATCAGTGGGGTTGGAATCCTGAGGTTAGTAATAACATATGCAGTCTTCCACTTCTAGGAGAAATAAGTGACTGGCCAAATTATTATTTTTTAAATTTTTATTATTCCATCAAACCCCAATTTGGTAGTGACTGAAAGTCATTGCAATATGTGGCCTATTGGAAATCAATAGGCGGTCTTAGCCCATTTCGAGGTGGATATAGTATCCACATCCTACAAGCAACCCTCACAACTGGCATTAGTTGTGCCTCCAGAGAGGCTCTGGATTGAATAGACCAACTGAACTGTCTGACTCTCACTCTAGAATAGGATTAAGGCATGTCAGTGGGACAGCGTGGGGAAGCTCTTACTTCTGCAGTCCACCCCCACGCTGTACCTGCCCTTCGTGGATTTCTGTCTCCAGAGTTGTCAATCATGCCCCTTTCACCAACTCAAAATTAAATTGGTTTTAATATTTTTTTTAAAAGAAGTGAATCGGTGAGAGATGCTATTGCAGAAAAGGGAGTGCATTTTTACAATAACCCTGTACTGTAGTTTACTTCAGAAAATCCCGTGCGGTCAAAACATCAGCCTAGTTTCTTAGCAGCTTGCTGATTGCTCAATTATACAGTTTTGTCTATTTGTCTGTTTTTTCAGTATTATCCAAGGCTGAAACAACTTCAAACTAAAAAAAGGGAAAGTAGGTTGTGAAATGTAGTCACATTGCCAACCCCAGGATTATATAGTTTGGTTTCCCTGTAATACTATAAAACAGACTGTAGGGTTGCATTCCTTCCACTCTTGCATGGCAGAACATTAAAAATAATAGCATCTGCACTATAATATATTTTCTTCACTTACATAATTTCATTAAGGGGGGTGGGAGGAGCTAATGGGCATATTTGCCCCTGGTGTAGCTCAGCTAAAACCAACAGATTTACAGTAGGGAAGAATTTGGCCCATATTATACAAATACTGAAAGGTGCATTGTGTTGCATGTTAATAAACTTGCTCACCCTAGCTGTGTTTGGAAAGCACAATGTAATCATTATTTTATGTACTATTAGAATATTACTAACATGTCAGTGTCTTTGTAAATCAAATCTACATTGTGTGTCTAATTTCTAATATGCAAAGATCCCAAGAAACTTTTTGAACAAGAAGTAAAGAGGAAAACATTTTGCTGTTGTGAATAAATAATGGAGAGGTCTAATATTTGCCTGAAATGGAAAATAGTTGCAGGTTACAGCAAATGTAACAGTGTAAAAGCCACAAACAAAGTGTGATAAGCTTTCAAATCCCTGAGGATTCAGCAGTGCAACAGCCATTACATTCACTAGGAATCACAGGATTAAATCTAGGTTTCAGTGTAGTAGCCGTGTTAGTCTGTGTCAGCAAAATGAAAATAAGAAAGAAAAACTTGTAGCACCTTAGAGACTAACAAATTTATTTCAGCATAAGCTTTCGTGGGTTAGTACCCACTTCATCGGATGCATGGAATGAAACATACAGTAGACAGATATTTATACAGTCAGAGAAACATGATAAGGTGGAGGTGCATAGACCAACCTTAAGAGGCTAATTAATTGAGAGGAACCATAACAGCAGGGGAAGAAAAACCTTTGAAGTGATAAACAAGATTAAATCTGTGTAACACAATGAAAAGATACCTAGTCTGAGATCTGTTATCCCCTATATGCTCAATATGGTTCATTAGTGAATGCAAATGAAACTCATGCATGAGAACTGAGAAATTCCTGATTTTTTAAAAAAATAGAAAAGCAGGATTATTGAAGTGTATTGTTCACATCTACACATTTTTCAGAAGTTGGTAAGTCACTAAAAACCTAGTCAGCTATCAAATGAAACCTTTAACAGACAATTATAAAGTACATTCAACAAATACTGTAGTGTCTATATTTAATAGTCATGCATATTTATTTCAAGAGACTGAAGAAATAACAAACTTATCATTAATAGGAGCAATTCATATACTGCTGTGCACTATTTGTCAGTTAGTGACCCATGCTACTTGTAGAGTACAAGGAAAAGCAACACATGTCCCCTTACAAATACTGTCCATCATTAAATTAGTGGGAAGGAAGGAAGGAAGGAAAGCAGCTGACACTTACTATCATTACAAATGTTCCCAGGAATTCTGACAGGGCTTCTTTTATAAAGCTGTTCTTCAAGGCAAATTTCTCTTTGAATGTTCTTTTGCTTTGCCCGTTCATTTTTTGGTTCCTCTTGTTGCTCTGTAATGCCAGTTATGTTCCAACACAGACCCCTCAAATTTGCTTTGTAATCATCCCTGCTTCAGCTGAACTTTGACACTTTTACTAATACATTGAAATATGAGATTTTGACATCTGTGCAGCCAGTGAAATCATCTGACTGTGCAGGCATTGACTGGATCCCCTCAACATGACCTGATGATTCATCATGAGTTTTTCATGCTGTGCGATATCTAAGTTTGCTGGCTTCTATTTATATTAGCAGAACTAGATAATACTGGAAACTTCACAATCAAAAGCTGATGAACTTTTTTTCTTCTGATTCCACACAGAATGGATTAATCATTGTCTTTCCCCCAAGGTTACCTTTTACCAAGGTAAACTTTTGTGTGTTTATTTCCCCAAAAGATGAGAAGGAGAGAGATTATATAAACTGCCAAATATGGAAGCAAGCCCTTGGTTTTGCTCCCGGATGGGATTAAAGTTACGCAGTTGTTGGCTATTTGAAACCTTTCTGCAAAGGAGGCTATGCCAGTGAGTGAGTGCTTGCCAAAGAAATGTACTCTAGCCTTTCTTTTTGTTTTTTTTTTTTTTTTTTAAAAAAGCACATTCTGTACAGTTTAGAGAGATTTCAGTGCCCATTGAAGAATGCTGCTTTAGAAGTGCCGTGATTTTGTACATCCATGGACTGAATAGTAATACACTTCTTGGACTAAATGCCTTAACTCTCTAGTGATGAGAGAGCCCTGTTAATGAGAGAGCAATGAGGCAGAATAATGTAAATGCCTCTAGTGAAATCTGCTTCAGTCCAGTGGCTTTCTACAGTGTGAGTATAGTCTGGTGAGGCACTGAAAAAGAGTGTATACCTCCAAAATGTTTAGCTTAATTGTAGTCCCTATGTTGAAGTAAAACTGACTAGGGGCTTGATCCTGCAAGGTATTCAGGACCTTATTTCCCACTGACTTGAAAGAGAGCTGAAGTTCTGAGCACCCTACAGGATCAGTGGGGTGGAGGAGGGATAGCTCAGTGGTTTGAGCATTGGCCTGCTAAACCCAGGGTTGTGAGTTCAATCCTTGAGGGGGCCATTTGGGGATCAGGGGCAAAAATTGGGGATTGGTCCTGCTTTCAGCAGGGGGTTGGACTAGATGACCTACTAAGGTCCCTTCCAACCCTGATATTCTATGATTCTATGATCAGCCCCAGTGCGGAATAATATTTCTACAAGTGAAACATTCATCTACTTTTCTTTAAAAAGTTATTAGCATCTTGGTTGTTCCTATCAGATGTGTCACTGACTCAACGGACACATTGATTGACTTGAACAAGTTGATGCATTGTTTCATCCGTTGGCTTTGTTTGTATTAAATACAGGAATACCCAGCGCCTAATCCTGGTAGGTGACTTCATGATGAGTTGGGGACGCACAGGGTCTGGTGCTGTGTCTACACATGGGGTCTTTTGGATCCCTGGTATATATTTACACTGCATTTAGACACCTGTGGCTGGCCTGCATCAGCTGACTCAGGATCACAGGGCTTGGCTAAGGGGCTGTTTAACTGTGGTGTAGACTTTTGGGCTCGAGCTCAACCTCTAGGATGCTATGAGAAGGGAAGGTCCCAGAGCTCAGACTCTAACCTGATTCTGAACATCTAAACTGCAATTAAAGACCCCTTAGCCTGAACCAGATGACATGGGCCAGTCGTGGGTTTTTAATTGCAGTGTAGGAATGCGCACAGTTCCCAATGGCTGCAGTTCCACTGGTGGGTTAGATGCCCCTGTGGTAAAGATGTCTAAGCCTTGTCTATGCTATTCCTGTCTCCAGCAGTGCTGCACCCATGGGGTATTAGGTGTCTGAAATATCCTAGGGTAAATAAGGCTTTGTAGAAGGCAGCAGCACCTAGCAGCATCAGGAATATAGGGCCTGACCTAAAGCTGACTCAAATCATTGGGAATTCCCATTCCCATGAACATCAGTGGGTTTTGGATCTGGCCCATCCAGAATAAGGGCCTGATTCTGCAGGATCAGGATAAGGGTAAAATTCAATTACCTCACTCAGGAGTCTTCTATTCCAATTGCTTCAGCTGAGTTATTCCAGAGATCACTCTGGTTCGGTGCAACTTTGGGGTGTAATGTGATTATAACCCAATTTATTACATTTTGGGAGACACCTTTGCACCACTACATCACAAAGCTACATGTTCAGGATATTAGTTATTACAGCACATAAAAGGTACAACTTTATTATGGCTATGAAAGGAAAGACTTGCATAATTGTGTGTAAAAAATTGCAGCAGGTTCCCAAGGACATGTTCATTACAGCAAGAATGAGGTGAACACGGTGTTTCTTCCTTGAAAGATGAGACATACGTGGTGTACTTAAGAAAAGTAATTGATTAAGATAAATGTCGATAGCAGTTCCTTCTCTAACAGAGGCCTAGATGTGGCAAGTAGCCACAGCCCTGAGTAGGGAGGCAATGCAGAGCTGCATTGTTCCAGAGTTGCACTGCATTTCTGTACCCCTTTACATGCTCAAAGGGCTGTGTGGTGATCACCTCATTAATTCTCACAACAGGTGCGCAAGGTTTGGTAGCCCCATTTTTGGTAGCTGGAGATACTCTGGGAGGGAGAGTTGGCAGAAGCCACAGAGTAGAGTCAGTGGCACATCCAAGATTATGACTCAAGACCTCCTCATTGCGAACTCCATGCTCATTTCTCCAGACCACATTGCTTTCCCCATTGTGCTTTTGTTCCTTGATTTGGTGAGCACAACTCTGAGAATCCGCTTTCTAGTGCCAATACCTACACTTAAAAGATCAGAATTTGCTTTCTTCAAATATTCTTTAATATTTGCTTAAAATTTGCAGTTTTCACATATATTCCTCCCATTAAAGTCATTGGCTAGAATCTTTGCAGAAAGCCAATACAAAAGGGGCACAAACACAGCTGTAGTGAATTCAGTTTATCATTTGAGTGATAATCACAGCAGGTTCATTGACATATTCTCCCAGTTCTAACAAAGATCTAGATGGCATTGGGGCGGGGGGGAGGGGGGGAAGAACACCTGAAATGTAAGGAAAAAGAAATGCTATTAAACATTAAAAACCTTAATTAGTAATCCATGCAACCTACCTCTCCTGTTACTGGTCCTTTACTATGTAGAGAGCTGGGCTGCCCAGTGAAACAGTGGTCAGATGATAACACCATGATTACTGTTTTCTACTAGTCTCACTCATTCTCAGGTTTACCATCCTGGCCCTGCTCGTGGTGTCATAATGGTAGGAATACTGGCACTGCCAAACAGATGACATGAGCATCCTTCAAGACTGTCAGGTAGCTTAGAGCTTAAAAAACTGACAACTGGGATGTAACTCCCCAGGTCCATGCAGTAAGCACCACTGCTCTGCACCAGCATCTCCGGACTGTGATTAATCCTGGCCTTTGACCGTTGCTCATGTGGAAAGGTTGCTATTACTGCAAAGAGGTGGAGAGGGTCGCACATGTGCAGAACAGCGCAAAGAGGCTAATGCTCTCTGCCTGTAGTTTATTGATGTTTGCTAATGATGTTTTATCTGGACTTGAGTTTCCAGTTTGTGTAACATATACAGTTTAAGTATCATTAAATGGAATTCAGGTGACTGAAAGCAGGGAGGCCAATGCTTTTTTAAAAAAGGGAAAGAATGTCTACAATATTAATGTGATCCATTCGTGAATGTACCTATACTGTAACCTCAGAACTGGGCCCCATAAATTGTGCTATTACACCCGTGAAATCTGCATTAAAGTACTTTGGTCCTATGTCTATGTCCAAGCAGAATAGGAATGAGAAAGGGTTATATACAGACTGAATTATTCTACCTTCCTTACATTCCCCCCATACTTTGTGCTACAGAAATAAAGAATAATACTGCTGCATATTGCTCCCAGAGCTTAATTCTCAGGGGTAACAATATATACAGCACTGAGTTCTTAACAGTATGGTATTCCGAGTATCACACAAATCATTATTGATGTAAGTGCTAAACCCAACACAGCTAGGGTGAGCAAGTTTATTAACATGCAACACAATGCACCTTTCAGTATTTGTATAATATGGGCCAAATTCTTCTCTACTGTAAATCTGTTGGTTTTAGTTGAGCTACACCAGGGGCAAATATGCCCATTAGCTGTATTTCCTGTCCGTATGCAAGTTTATTCACCTAACTTACATTTTCACAGAAAAATTACTACACAATCTTTGAAAGATTTTCTCTAGTAAGTGAATCATTGCTACTGCTGGTGCATTCAAAGAAAACAACTATTTTATGATGAAGAGCTGAACAGATTCAAATGCAGCATTACTGATTCTTTGAATACCTAAGGAACACTTTTGCAGACCATCTTTCCCTTTCTGGTCTGTCTCCATCTATCCTTTGTTGTGATCCCTGATGCATAAGTGCTAACATGAATCAAATATAGGAGTAAAAGATCTCAGTCCGTAGAAGAAACATCAGCCCCTTGGAGTGACAAACTTGAAAGATTCCTATGAATTCACGTCACTTCTATTAGTAAACACTGTAAACATATTTCACATTGGCTATAGCCTTAAGGGCCTGATTCAAAGCCCACTGCAGGCAGTAGGAGTCCTGTAAACTCCTTGGGGCAAAGCCAACAGCTCTCTGTTCTGTAAAAGGCTGAACACACCATCGTGTCTCAGGAGATAACAAATGATAACATATTAGAAGATACAGAAGTGCAATGTGACAAGGTGCTCGGCACGAAGTGCTTAATCAGCCCCCTGCCACACCAGCCCCAATCAAGGGGAATGGAATGGGGCTGGCTGAATAGCCCTGCTGGCTTGGCAACTAGCATAGGGTGACCAGATGCGAGGACCCGAAAATCGGGACTTATCCCCTCCCACCGGACTTGTTGAGCAAAAAAACCCCCAAAAACCCTCTCCCGCCGCCGGAAAAAAACTTTCCCGCCGGGAAAAAACTTTCCTGCTGGGGGGGAGGGATAGCTCAGTGGTTTGAGCACTGGCCTGCTAAACCCAGGGTTGTGAGTTCAATCCTTGAGGGGGCCATTTTCAGATCTGGGGCAAAAATTGGGGATTGGTCCTGCTTTGAGCAGGGGGTTGGACTAGATGACCTACTAAGGTCCCTTCCAACCCTGATATTCTATGAATCTATAACACAGGACAAAAGAAGAAAAATCGGGACGGCCCTGATTTTATCGGGACATCTGGTCACCCTAAACTAGAAACAGGTGCCAGCCTAATTAGCCAGGGGCTATAAAGGCGGGCAGGGGGGAGAAAGGCTAGAGGCTGAGAGGGCCTGGTGACTCTAGCCTGTTGCTGGTGAAGTCTGGCTGTAAAACCCTGCACATAGATAGTAAGCTGGTGGTGGGAAAGAGCTATAAATAAAATACACGGGTGATTGCATGGACCTAAGGTGTTCCTGACTGGTTTTGTGAGGGCAGCAGGGGCAGAAGCACGAGGGGCCCAGCAGCCGAAGCGCCTCGCTACATGCAGCCATCCCATTTATTGACATAGCTTTAAGGAGCATACAATATGGCACGTCCTGTGTTCATGCAGATGACGCCTGTGCAATGCTCCGTTGAGAATGTGTGCTCTCAGAGATTATCTGTCTGAAATAGTATGACACAGATAACATTTCACATTGACAGGTCTCTAAGAGCTGGGCAGAGGGCAGTAATGAAATGCTGCGGTGTCGCTGCTCTTGTTTCAAAATGCAAGTGTAGTAAAAATGTTGTACAGCTGTTTTTGTGTCCATGCCAATGTTATATGTAGGGTTAATGATGGCTTTTCCTTAAACCTGCTGGTTATAATACTGATATAAGCTCCGTTTCTACAAGCAGCTCTATCTTACTGTATGCACATGGGCGAGGAGTGTGTAAATCAGGGCAGGATTTGGCCAGCAGTTTTTTTGGGAATGGATTGATTGAATACAGAGAAGTAGTTTGTTCTAGCCAGTTCCCTGTCTGTTTTCAGAGACATGCATTCCCTTTTTTAGAACAATAAAGGTCCATGAGTTATGCATACCTTTCTCTGCAAGAACAGAATAGCATTGGCTCATTTCATATTTTTTTATTACTTTCAGACCCCTGAAGAAGAAACACTTCAAAAGGTAGATCAAATGGGTGTTGCTATGAAAACAAAATTTTTCTCCGTAAATACATTTGTGCTGCGTGAAAAAAAGCAAGACAGCCTTGAAGTATTTCTAGTGGATTTTTCTGATGATGTAAGTTCTACATTTTCCTAATCAGAATGGGATGCATTATCAAACCCTTTTACCCTGTTACAAAGACTAAATTCCTTATGGCAGCAGGAACAGTGGACCTTGTTATGGCTACTGATAAGACGATAAGGATTCTAGAAGGGCAGTAGATCTAAGCCTTCCTAGTGTGAAATATTATTTTAAGAAAACCCAAGGGAAGTGAGGACTTGATTCCATCTCCACAAAAATAAAATGCTGCATTTAGCAAGCAAATCTTTGAAGATGGATAAGGGCAGCATCTTTAGAAGGGCAACAAAACTTCCTCCATTTCCATTGCAAGCCACCTTCCCTTTACACTGCCAGTCTGCTCCCAAGGCCACCCCCTGCCCGAGATCTCCTTGCATCCAGGCACTGCCTAGTGCTTAGTGCTTCTGCTTCCCTATTTCTAGTAGGTCTACCCAGCAATTAAAAACTTGTGGCTGGCTCATGCCAGCTGACTTGGGCTCATGGATCTTAGGCTGTGGGGCTGTTTAACTGCAATGTAGACATCTGGGTTTAGGCTGGAGCCCAGGCTCTAGGACCCTGTGACACGGTGCTCCTTTATCTTCTCACTTGTGTCATCTCTAATAGCAGTGTTACACTCACTCTACTGAAAGCTCATTCAGTCCATTACTTGCTGCCTAACGGGTGAGACGCTTCCTGTCTTGCTATTTCTAGGTGCTCTAACTCAGGGTCGCCCTCCCACTTTGTTCTCTCCAGAGGTCCCAAATTCACAATGCTTCAGTCTGGAATATCTGATTTCCTGCCTCTCCAGAAACAGAAGTGTTGCCGCTTGGGTTCATTTTGCATGGGGGAAATCTATCAGACGCTAGAATGAGGGCAAAGACCAGAAAATTGTCCAATTCACGCTGCACAGAAATGTTAGATTGCATGTGTGCTATGCTCTTAGCACTCAAGTTTGTTTAATTGAAAAAAATTGCTCTGAGATTCATAGCATGTTCTTTACAGGATATATAGGTAGGAACACTCCGACACAGCAATCTGCTGTTGCCCCAGTGCTGTATCCATATTCATTAAGGTATAATGAATCTATTAATTGAATATGTAAGTTCAGTTAATTAGATATAAGACTTATTCCTTTAGTTTAAAGGGTAATAATAAAAAATTTAAACTGGCAAACCAGATCGAGCATTTAGAGATGATAAATGTGAACTGGAAAGTGCAATATTCCAATATGAATTAGTTAATTGCATCCGTTCATTAGGTGATATACATTAGCAGAAAGGTCAGTCCATTTGAGGCTTGATGTGTTTTTCAAATAGTAAATTCAAAAAAGCAAATTGAAGAGAAGTTCAAAGTAGGAAGGTACGTTATATATCTCGCTCAGCATAGAGTATGTGGAACCAAAAGCACACCTGGCATAACTGCATAGATGTTAGCACACACTTTATAGAGCACCGACCCAAGACATTGCATATTGTCACCATCCCTATCTGAGTTTTAGTGATGCTCAGTTGACAACTGTGGGCCAGACTGGGCATGTGGCTCTTCCCCTGCTAGGCAGACAGAGGACACCCACGAGGATGGCTATGGTCTCAGGCAGATCTCAGGAGACCTTCAGATTTTGAGGCTACTCCTCAAAATGCACATTCCATAGGGGGAACGTCAGCCCCCAGCAGACCAATCTAGCGGTAAATCTGTACTGAGAACATTGTTTAAACCATAGACTTAAAAAGATAAAACCAAACTTTGCAGCTGACCCATTTCTAATATGGGCCAAACCAAAACCGCAGACACAAACCCCTGCAGACTCTTTCTTCTTGCACCCATTATAGGTAACTAAATAATTTGTGGCATGACTAAAATCCTGACTTTAGGCTTAGGATCAGATTAACGGCAGCAGCGAGGAATAGATCTGTGCAGCGTGAAATGGACACTATCACAGGTTTGAAAGCTGATCCATTGGTCTCATTTATAGTAAATAGTATATCAAATCTAGTTTTTGTCACTGGCAGTTTCTGGACTTCCAATGGTCAGGAATCATTGCTGATGATTGACGTCACCATCTGTTTTGAATTCTATATTGAAACCATTAGTGTAAAAAGTAAATCAAAATATAAGTATGGTTTTGCAGCATTTGTAGAACTTACAACAGATCCAAAAATCCTCATTAAGCAATTACGACTACAGATGTGTAATATTCAGACAGTGGATCCTTTTTGGTATGTAGAATCTTTTTATAGTGAATTAATATTTCTCTGTAAAATCCCTGTAGTAAGTTTGGGTGCTATTTTACAGGAACTACTTCGAACAGGTGCCCCTTAGTAATCTTATTTAGGAGAATATTAGGACTGTACTTTTATCCGGAGTAAGTATCGAGATTATTTTGCCTGCAACTCAAGGAATATAATTCTTAAAATATTTCAAACAATAAACCTCTCTCAAATCATCAGGCTTGGAGACATTTACAGAAGTGATTCAATTAACTCGGTGCGAGGGGGAAGTGCTATAATGTGTGATTTATTTTTGCAGATAAATTACAATACCAGTATCTGTGGAAGAGCATTTGCTGCCATCATGACCAGTAATGAAAATACCAAGCAATTAATATGAGACACTTGAGGCTGAAGCATTGACTGCATGAAGTTCAAATTTTAAAGTGGAAATTTGATCAGAAAAGTGACTTAGTGGAAGTGGCTTTTTGGTCCTTATTTATTCTCCAGTTCTAATTCCGAAGCATATTTGATCAATTTTCCAAGTTAATTGTTTTTAAACTGCCAAAACTGTAAACTGAAACTGATCAGCCTATATTCTTTCTTACTTTGCAAGTACATCAGCACCAAGCATTACCTACAACTAACAATCTGGAATTAGTTTTGCTGGCAATTTGGTTGATGAGTTTGTTCTACTCTTATGCAACTATACTGAATCAGTGCTAGGGTAGAAAAAAAAATAAAATTATTTTTCTGGAAAACAAAGTGTAGCACTATACAACATTGTTTTTATAGTGCCTTTATACAAACTGAATACCCAGAAAGCTTTATGTAGTTAACTGACATAATTACAAAGTTAATGGTGTGGGAGCAGGTGAGAAATATGAAGAGACGAGATGTTTGCAGATAAGATTTGAAATGAGAGAGAGATTTAATGAGGCAGGTTATTCAAGATGGCAAGAGCTGCAGAGGAAAAGGCTCTCATACCCACAATGGTGACATTGTGGAGGGCCAGAGACACTGGAGTGGAGGAAGTCCATAAAAGAGGCTTATATCAATCTATGGAGGGCTTTGAAAACAAGGTCTGTTTTCAACTGGGTCTTGAAGTGAAGGGGGATCCAGTAGAGTTGTGGGGTTTTTATCATTCTTTTTATTGATTTTTATAAAGAAACAGACAATGTAAAGTACAAAAAGGTAAATGACTTACAGCTTGTATATGTTTACAAATACCAAGCAGAGTTGTTTGAGTAGCAAAGTGATGTGATCAGACTCCTTTGTGTGTGTGAAAGGGTGGTGATAAACAGTCTAGAGCTGCTAGGGGAGTCTAGGAGAAGCCATTGGGAATAGAAATAGTCCAGGATCAAGGAGATGAAGGCATAGACGAGAACCTCAATGGCCATGGAGGTGAAGCAGTGCCTGTAAATGTCAGTGGTGGGTCAGCATTTACGTACCCTTTGTTACTTTCTAATGATAGTGGAATACTATTACATATTTTTGCATAAAATACTTAGTGGGCTTTAAGTAAACAAAATCTAAGATGACCAGGAGCTCAAGTGGATAATGATATTAATGAAGCTCCTGTCAGAATAATGCCCAACTACAAATCCACCTCATTTCCTAAGATTTGGTAAGCTTGCTTAGCTATTCTCTATATGAGCTAGAGACTCTCAGGACATATGAGTAAGGCCATGTCCAGCTTCCCATACAGGCATTGCCAGCGGGCTTTTAAATGGCCAAATGCACACTCCACAGTCATTCTGCACTTGCTCAGCCTGTTGTTGAACTGCTCCTTGCTGCTGTCAAGTTGCCCCATGTATGGCTTCATGAGCCATGGCATTAAGGGGTAGGCGGGGTCTCCCAGGATCACAATGGGCATTTCAACTTCCCCTATGGTGAACTTATGGTCATGGAAGAAAGTCCCTGCTTTCAGCTTCTTGACAGGCCAGGGTTCCAAAAGATGCGTGCGTCATGCACTTTTCCAGCCTGCATTAACGTCTGTGAAATGCCCACAGTGATCCACAAGCGCCTGGAGAACCATTGAGAAATACCCCTTCAGATTAATGTACTCGGTGGCTAGGTGGTCTGGTGCCAGAATTGGAATGTGCGTGCCATTGATCGCCTCTGCTGTTAGGGAAGCCCATTTGTGCAAAGCCATCCACAATGTCACGCATGTTGCCCAGAATCATGGTCTTTCGGAGCAGGATGCGATTAATGGCAACACGACTCCAATAGTCGACTTTCCCACTCCGAATTGATTAGCGACTGATCGGTAGCAGTCTGGAGTAGCCAGCTTCCACAGTGCAATTGCCACGTGCTTCTCCAATGGCAGGGCAGCTCTCAGTCTCGTGTCCTTGTGCCGCAGGGCTGGGGTGAGCTCACCAAACAGTCCCATGAATGTGACTTTCCTCATGCAAAAGTTCTGCAGCCACTGCTCGTCATCCCAGACATGCATCACAATGTGCTCCCACCACTCAGTGCTTGTTTCCCAAGCCCAAAAGCAGCATTCCACTGTGGTCAGCACCATAGGGTGCTCGTGCCCCCGGCCCCACCCCAACTCCACCTCCGGCCCCACCTCCATTCCACCCCTTCCCCAAATCCCCGCCCCCGCCTCCTCCCCATGGCATGCTGCATTTCCCCTCCGCACCCCCCCAGGCTTGCAAGCCTGGGAGGGAGGGGGGAGAAGCAGCAAATCACCCACCGGAAGCTCCCCGCCTACCCCACCCCCACCCCCAGCTCACCTCTACCTTCCGAGGCGCCGCTGCCGCTCCGCTTTTCCTCCCTCCCAGGCTTGCCACGCACCAGCTGTTTGGCAGGCGGCAAGCCTGTGACACTCGGGGGGGGGGGGGGAAGCGGAGTGGCAGTGCCTCGGGGGAGGGGGCGGAGGCGGAGGTGAGATGGGCGGGGGGGTACAGAGAAACCTCTCCCTGCCCCAGCTCACCTCCGCCTCTGCCTCCTCCCCTTCCCCCAAGGCGCCGCCGCTCCGCTTTCCCCCCAGGCTTGCTGCGCGCCAAACAGCTGGCGCGCGGCAAGCCTGGGAGGGAGGAAAAGTGGAGCAGCAGTGCCTCGGGAGGTGGAGGCGGAGGTGAGCTGGGGCTGGGGGCGGGCGGGTGGGGAGCTGCCAGTAAGTGCTCTGCACCCACCAATTTTCCCTCATGGGTTCTCCAGCCCCGGAGCACCCACAGAGTCGGTGCCTATGGTCAGCACCTCCGTGAATGCCGCAAGCAATCTCGTGTCATAGCTAGTATGCGTGGCGAGATCAACGTTGCACTCCTCTTGACTGTGTAGTTTAAGGAATAACTCCACTGCCACTCGTGACGTGTTGATCAGTGCGAGCAGCATACTGCTCAACAGCTCATCCATTCCTACAGCCCAAAAGAGGCAGGGCAGGGCGCGCAGTACACAAACCGTTGAAAGATGGTGCCAAATGCAGACAGAAACACAGGGATTGCTGGGATGTGAAGCAATGCATCACGGGGCATTGGGACAGGACCTAGAATGCCCTGCGACCCCTTCCGCTTTCCCACAAGTCTTAGTGGCAAAAGAAAAAGAAGTGCTCTCTGGTATAGCTGCCCAGAGTTCACTGCTCTGAATAGTGCCGCAAGTGTGAACATGCTAATGAGCAGGCAGCTGTCAGTGTGAACACACAACAGCGGTTTCCCTTTGGTGCTCTCTGAGCGGCGCTGTAACTGCCAGCGCTGTAACTTTGCAAGTGTAGATGTGCCCTAATACCTAATCCTTGGAGGGGTGAGTCCATTACACTGCAATGTCCAAACCTGAAAGGTGCTGAGTGGGAATGCAATAGGTAGTAAGGATAGGATCCATGAAAGTATTTAAGCACATAAACCCCAGACTTAGGTGCCCAAGTCCCTGTTTTAGGTACCCAGGGCCCAGTTTTGGCTCCACTGTGATCCATCAAACTCCTGCCAGAGCCTGTAGGCACCTAAACTCACTCTGTGCCTTAAGTTTTTCAGGGTAAAAATTCCCTACATGCCTGTGTTTCTGCCTCTGGGCATGCATGCTGCTACATCTCTATAGCCATCCAGATACCTGCCTCCCACCTAACCCCCAGAGCAATCCATGAACCAGGGGTCCACAGGCATTTGGTTGCATAAGTCATGTGTGAGGCCCACTTGGGTCTGGGAGGTGTGCTCAGAGGGCACTTACAGGATTGGGTCCCATTCAAAATCTAGCTGGAGGAGGTGGTGCTGGTGCCCATCTTATAACTTTTCGCTTGTAGTTAGAGCATTCACCTGGGAAGGGGGAGATCCAGGTTCAATTCCCCCCTGTGCCTGAGGGGGAGAAAAGAATACCACTGAGCTATGGGATATTCTGATGTGGGGGACTCTCAGTCTCTCCTGTTCCACTGTGGGTAAATAATGACAGTGTGGTTGGAGCAGGGGGACTGGACCCAGGCTCTCCCACCTCCAAGGGGGGCGGTACCCTAACCATTGGGCTACAGCGTCATTCTAATGCTCTTGTTCTCGCCCAATGACTGTGTATTTATCCACAGTGGAACAGTCCTTGGGCCAGAGAGAGAGGCAGAGTGGGAAATTGAAGCTGGATCTCCCCCATCCCAGGTGAGTGCTCTAACTACTTGGCTAAAAATTCCATGGTGGGCACCACCGCCTCCTCCTGTTTCTTGTGGAGCAAGGCAGGTGCCTAAGTCATTCCTACAAGAAACTTCTCAGGTGCCTAAGGTGTCTAACTCCAGGCAGTGGGTTCCTGTTCATGGATCACTAGGCATGGATAGGCACCTCCCTGCAGCCTGGACTGAAAGGCAGGCTTAGCATGCAGCCCTCTGGGCAGCGTCTCCTATTGGCTAGTTTAGATAGCTCCCTGCGAGCATGCTGGCTTTTGTGGCTCACATTCTTCCGTGCCTCTCTCTTCACGCTTTGTATGGGGAGCCTAGGAGCCTTGGCTTTGTGGATCACAGTGGTGTTGCTGGATTTTCTGTGTGTCATGATGCTCAGTATTACAATGCCTAAGTCCCTTCCTGGATGCCACCCTATGACACTAGGCAGTAAGAGTCCCAACTTGCTAATGTAAAGGATGTTTGTGAAGTTTGATTTACTATGTGTAACAGTAGCCATTGCATTCTGGGAATACTGACCTCTGCCATGTGACAAAGGGACCGTTCGTAACTCTAATCCATATCATGTGAGTGGGGCTACAAGCTAAAGACTAGTTTTACTATGACTCCTGGCTGTCACGCCTTTATTACATTTGGGTCAGGAAATATACTGCTTCCCATGCCACAGCACTGGTTCCTGTGCCCAATGTTACTATCAAACACCTTTATTTTTGCGCTTTGGCAGATGGCGTTTATATAAGTGATGCCACTTTTGTTTGACTATGAACAGCATAATTTGAAAGTGGGGGCATTAAGGTTTGGAAATGGAGTCAATTTTTTTTCTAAATGTTACCTACCTTTTAGATCTACCTGAGCAGAACCGATAATAAAGAAGAATTGTGACAATTACAGAATGAATTTGTTATTGGCTAGATGCTAACTGAAATTCTTCCCTTGAAAATAAGGGAGACAATTAATATAATACATGCCTATCTCATAGAGCTTGGAGGACCTTGGAAGGTCATTGAGTCCGGTCCCCTGCCTTCACTAGCAGGACCAAGTACTGTCCCCTGACAGATTTTTGCCCCCGATCCCTAAATGGCCAACTCAAGGATTGAACTCACAACCCTGATGCTCAAACCACTGAGCTATCCCTCCCCCACAGGTCTTTCTCCATTTTGCCGATGATTATTTCTTTACAAAGTGTGGAAGGACAGTAATATCTTTGTCATTAAACCTGACACAGAACAAATTTGTTTCCAGATTAAGTGATTTGAAGTTGCTGTCTAAATAGGTGTTTAATTAAAACCCATTCACATGGAAGAAAGTAAAACAGACTGATTTAATTACCAGTTTACTTAACACTCCCACTCAGAAAAAGAATAGAAGTTGCAAGAGTTCAGTAAAATATTGTCATTTGTGGAACTCCTCCGGTTTAAGCACAGATGGTGTTTTCTTCCATTTCCATACAATGTTGTTTTTATTGGAATTATTTTGTTCTCCCATGAAGCAAATCAAAGTGAGTTCTATATTCATTTCTATTTATTTATTGTGATAGCACCCAAAATATGGTGGGTACAGACACATAGGGAGACAGAGTCCCTGCCCGGAAAGATTACACTCAAGAAAAAATATTTGTATTACCTTAGTGGGGGCTCAACCTATGGTATTATAATCAAGCTCTCATAGTGTTGAGCTATGCTTGCAACGTTGTTATGTCCAGTGACGCATTTTGTATTCTAGACCAGTGGTTCTCAAAGCCGGTCTGCTGCTTGTTCAGGGAAAGCCCCGGGTGGGCCGGGCTGGTTTGTGTACCTGCCGCATCTGCAGGTTCGGCTGATTGCGGCTCCCACTGGCCGTGGTTCGCTGCTCCAGGCCAATGGGAGCTGCGGGAAGTGGCGCGGGCTGAGAGATGTGCCGAACCTGCGGACGCGGCAGGTACACAAACCGGCTCGGAGTGCCTGGTGCTTTCCCTGAACAAGTGGCAGACCGCCTTTGAGAACCACTGTTCTAGACCTTGCTATTACTCCCATTTGGCAAAGCCGCCATTGACTTCAATGAGAGCACAATCACACTCTGTTTTAGGCCCAAATCGTTGCCTTTGCAGGTAGGAGGAGATAAACCACTTTAGACCCCTGGCTAGTAGGAAGAGTGAATGCCTGTCTTTCCCACCTCTTGTCTTGAGATCCCTATTCAACAATCTGTTCACAGGCAGTGGGCTCAGGCAGGACTAGGGTGGTGCCAGTCGTCATCCCCTCCAACCACATAAAAGGTAATGCTAGCAGCCAGCCCTTCAGCACATTAAGAGGTGGCTGGGGTCTAGGGTCTGTGTGATAGGCAGAGGAGCCTCTAGCAACAAGGGGCACAGGATCTGCACTGCCATGGAGCTGGAGGAAGCTGGGAGGTAGTGCAAAGGCACAGGGCCTCTGTGCAGATTGTCCCAGCCCAGACTGAGCAGCATCTAAGCAGTTTTTCCCACTTCAGTTAGTGTCTACCAAGGGACCGAGTGCCTTCTGACTTAATCTCCAGCAGCCTGTATTGCTTAAGAATGAAAAATCCACACAGGCTCTACCTCTCAAATGTTTGCCATAAAACCCCCTTAGATACAAACCCCACTGAGTTTCACTCATTTGGGGGGAAGATTCCCTCTTTTGGTTCATTTTAAGGCAGTTTATAGAATATATCACTCATATAATAAAGCGCTGGCTCTGTGTTTTCAATGTGGCATTATAAACTGCATTGCTACATTTTTGAAATCTCACTCCTTCAAATTGTCACAGCTTGACAGTCCTGCCTATCCTATAAAAACTACAAAATTATGAAGCCATCTTCACTGGGAGGAGAATAAAGAAAAGAAAGAAACTGGACAAATATATTTGGACCTTCCTTTTTTGTTACTCAGCTGGAACCACTACTGTGGGTGAATTCACAGATCAGCGCTGTGGCCTATACACCACTAAAGTCCCACTTTAGCCCTAACATGACATATACCTTTTGCTGGCTCTCTGCGGAGGAGTGAAGTTCACCTTGTGTCCTTACATAACCCCCTTTGACACTCTGTATTTTCAAATTGTCCATGAACTGTGGTCATGTTTGTACAACAAAGAGCAAGGAGGATTTGTGGACTCTGCAAAGGGGCCATCTAACAAAACCAGAATGTCCCCAGATTCTATTGTTTATTCTTAGCTAGTTCAATAAAAAGAATAACCGGCGATGTTCCTGGTCGCTTTGATGTGTATTCTTTGTCTTCAGTTCCAACAGAGGGGTGATAGTTCTGCTGGGGGAGCTGACTATGGATATGAGCCACGTGGCCCAGCAGAGGGCAGCAGGCTAACAGAAGATGCTGCTGCCTGTAACCAGGTATCTGCTGCCGGCCGCTTTCTTTGGAGGATATTTGGTTTGCATTTATCACTGTCACACCCTGAGAGCCAGCCTCTTTGATGTAAGTAGCCGCAAAAAAGGGAGGCGGTTTTGAGAAAATCGGTACATGCTGAGAATAAAGCTGGGAGAGCTATAGAAGGGAAAAAACACCAGGACCTGTTTAAAAACTCTGGTTCCCAAATTGCAGCAGCCTGTGAGACCACTGCAAGAAGAGGCAGGGTCCCTTTTCTGCAAAAGTATATGATGGGGAAGTGGAGATCCGTTTGGTTAGATCGCTTGAAGGGGAGGGAGGAAGGAGGGTAAATAAAGTAACTGGCAGATGGGAACAAGAGGCTGGGTTGTGCAAGGAAACCCCTTTCCTGTAGTGGGGTGTGATGCAGGTAGGGCAAGGGGAGCAGACCCCGCATCTAGAAACAGATCAGGAGGGAGGCCAGTTCTAAAGAAACTTTGGGAGTGTGCCCTGTTGTTGTCCCTCTAATATCCCGCCACCAACACGGCCCATATTCTTCTTCGTCCACCTCCTGTTGGCCAGAGACAAAAGCTTTCCAGCTTACACAGAAGGAAGAGCTCTGTGTAAGCTCCAAGCGTGTCTCTCTCTCCCCAACAGGAGTTGGACTAATACAAGCTATTATCTCACCCCTACCTTGAGTCTTTGATTGGGAGTGGAAGGGCTGCCCATCTTTGCCAAGGGCAGGGCAGTGTGGGAAGAGGGGGCTGTTTCCTAGCAAAGAAGCAGGACTACCAGCATCTTCACTGGTATCAATTCCCCTATATTCTCCTAAGGTGGAAACAAAACGTGTGTCGGCTTGCGTCTGTGCTGTGCCCCTCGGGGTGTACTTTAGTGTCTGTGTATATAAAAATAGTGTATCTCTGTATGTGCTGTGAGTCTCTCTCTGTCTCTGTATAGCTGTCTGTGTGTATCTCTGGGTATGAGTATCTCTCTGTGTGTGTCTCTGTATTTATCTGTAGGTATATATATCCGTGTTTCTCTGTGTGGGTCTGTCTGTCGGTGTGTATCAGTGTCTCTTTCTGTGTCTCTGTATATCTGTCGGTGTGTATCTGTGTGTACATCCGTGTCTCTTTGTGTGGGTCTGTCTGTCGGGGTGTATCAAGTGTCTCTGTATATCTGTCGGTGTGTATCTGTGTGTACATCCGTCTCTGTGTGGGTCTGTCTGTCGGGGTGTATCAGGGTCTCTGTATATCTGTCGGTGTGTATCTGTGTGTACATCCGTCTCTCTGTGTGGGTCTGTCTGTCGGGGTGTATCAGGGTCTCTGTATATCTGTCGGTGTGTATCTGTGTGTACATCCGTGTCTCTCTGTGTGGGTCTGTCTGTCGGGGTGTATCTCTGCATGCGATTACATCTCTCTCTCTCTCTCTCTCTCTCTCTCTCCGTATCTCCCGCTGCCTGGCTGGCTCTAACTCCGTCTCCCCGTGTGTGTCCGGCTGGCTCTCCCTGCCCTGCCCCGTCGGAGGGCAGGCAGGGAACTGAGCCGCTGCTCGGCGCTCTGGCCGGGGGCCGGGATCCGGGAGGGAAGCTGCTGTTGGCGCTGGGCTGAGCC
Source organism: Macrochelys suwanniensis (assembly GCA_033296515.1). Classification (NCBI taxonomy): domain Eukaryota; kingdom Metazoa; phylum Chordata; order Testudines; family Chelydridae; genus Macrochelys; species Macrochelys suwanniensis. Next base: position 60,837,614 of record CM065785.1, read on the forward strand.
TGTCCCGCGGAGCTGGACCAGCAGCTGCCCCGGCCCCGGGCTGCGGGAACTGTCCCCCGGCTGTGTGGGCTGCTCCGTGCCCGGGAGCGCGGTGTCCTGTGCACAGGGGTGGCCCGGCCCCCGGGGATCCTGGGGGGGGGGGGGGGGGGGAGGGGGGAGAGCAGCCTTGCAGGTCCGCTCCGCAGGGGTCGCCCCTGGCGCTGGGTGTCCGCTGAGCCGGGTCGGGGGGGGGCGGGGGCGGCTCGTATCGCTCTGTCCGCCCCCCTTTGTCAGCGCGGCTCTAAGTGCCCCCTGCGGCCGGGCCGCGGAGAGCCTGGGCGCCCCTCGCAAACCCGCTTTGATTTCCGCCGGGTTGCACCTAGCACCCGGCTGCTAATTCCCCGGCTGTTATTGCAGGGAAATCCTCGGGAATTGCCCCCGCAGCCCCGGCACCAGAGCGCGCTTCGCATGGGTGCCTCGCTGCGGGCTCCCCGGCCGATGGGTGAGAGCCAGGGGCAGGGGGCAGCCCGGTGGGGCTCCAGCCTTGGCCGAGAGGAGAGACCTGTGGAGCGCTGATCTCCTGCAGTCTCGGCCAGACTGGGCTGAGGCTGAGCGGCTGATGGGAAGAGAGAGCATTTGAATTCTCTCAGCCTAGGTAGGATGGACCTGCCCCCCTGCCTCTGCCCTCATGGCCAATAAGAAGAGACCCGGCTTGACACCTGCCTATATACAGAGGACGAGAGCAAAATCTTCAGCACTGATCTGTGCAAGGGGGGGTGGGGGGAGGAAAAAAAGAAAAGGGGGGGAAAGGCCAGTTCAGATAAGGGGGAACGTTTGTACTATAAAACCCCCAAAGACTATGACTTCCAGTAAAATTGAGATGCCAGGAGAGGTGAAGGCAGACCCTGCAGCTCTGATGGCATCTCTGCATCTGCTGCCTTCTCCCACTCTCAACCTTGAAATCAAATACACTAAGGTAAGTTGTGTTCATTTATTCTGGCAGGGAGCTCACAGCTTTCCCTCCAGAAGAGGGATTTTGCTTAACATCGATTCCACTCTGCCCTAACCGACTTCAGTGCAGACATAAAAAACTGCCTTGAAACACTAATAAAGGAAACGGATTGTTGTAGCCCTGTAACCATCTGGAAAGCCAAAGGATAACAGAAAAGCAAATGAGATTTGCTGAGGTTGGCTGTACCATTTCTATGCTTCTTTAAATGTTGTTTTCCACAAAACTGATCAGTATTAGTTTCAGTGTAGCAGTCAGTACATTTCAGTTGCTCCTGATGGAAATCAGAGGAAGTTATAGATACTTATACTTCTCAATCAGAAAATAAAAATGTTTTCTTTCTTGAAATGGTCCATGTACTCCTGGGACTTTTTTACAATTCCTGCAGGGCTCTTAATCCTACCAGGTTGTTACAGCCTTGAAACAGGTCTCTTGACTAACTTCCTCAATATCTGAGTATGCCCTTGAAATGACATTGTTTAGAGGGCAAATTATCTTAACATTTAAGACATATAGTGTCATATTACATTTTCATTAAGGCATCGTTAAGAATTATCCAGTTGGGTCACTGTAATTGACCCACGGTACTCAGGATTTCTATATTACATTATAGAACTGAACAGTTTCCAGAGGCTAAAACAGGCTTTTGGACCAGTCATTTGTCAATGCAAGTTCAATTTTTAAATATGTTTTTATGTTTTGAATCTTTACACCTTTAGTACCTTAAACTGAAGTATGTTTTCATTTGTGCTGGAGAAATATCAAATGCATTGTATAAATAGATTACAATGTTTAAGATCTTATTCCTAATTACTGAGTAACTTAATAGGAAAAAAACCCACAGTCATTAGAAAAAGGTGATAACATTTTTATCTATTGGAAATACACCTTCAGGTGTCTTAGCATTGATAGGAAACCCAAGGTGGCCAATCCACTGTAATATTTTCTTTCCAATTATCACTTTAAAAGCTTTTTGTCTTTCTTTTTTTAAGCCAGTGCCAAAACAAATTTGTTCTCTAATTTGTTAGTTATTCCATGTTTTAGAAGAATGTTTGAGGGGAAACTCAACTACTTTAGGTGTCATAATTTTTTAATGAGAAATGAAATTTACAAATTAAGAGTGCGTATATTTGTTTGCTTATAATTTTCCAGAAGGTAATTTAAATGAAAATAAAAAAGTATGTAGGTGTTTGAGGGTGATTGGTGTGTCGTTGTAAGGACAATGATATTGAGCAAATATTTTGCATGAATTTTATTTACTGGTTTAAGTTATTATTTCTTGTATTATAAAATGTGTGTCAGGTATTATGAATACTCTTTGAATGATGTTGTGCTTATCCGACTCAGTTTGTATAGTAATTGTGTATACATTTCTCAATTTTGTGCAACTGGGAAATTGGTTTAAAAATCTTTCTAAATTATAGTGCAAACTTGTGAGTGGCCATGTGTTTCTTTTTCGTTTGAAAATATTACCAAGGAATATAAACTCTAATAATTTAGAATGAAAATGCCATAATCTCAGAAGTGTGTGAGATCTGACAGATTTTAGCCTAATGGTTGAAGTAAGAGAGTTCATTTTTCAGTATTAAAGCAACAACAAAAATGTTTTACCAGAATTTGAAATATCAGGTAACTCGTGATTGCCCTTGAAGAAAGAAGTTTGATATAGAAAAGGTATTTTTAGTATTTTATTTGGCATGTCTTCTGTCTCTGTTTTTCTGTCTGTCTCTATCTCTTTCTCCTCCCCCTCCCTTTTCTTTCTCTCTGCAGGAAAGACAAGTGATTTATAGATAATTGGAGTCTTCAATTTGGAGTCTTGTCTTGGGCAGGACTTTTATCCAGGATCCACTTTCCCACCTATTACAAAGAAAAACAATCAGAAATGAAATAATGGATTGAAACTTGATTCTTTCATTTGGGGGGAGGGGTCACTTCATGTCTTAAGTGACAAACAACTTCCATAAACAATAAATAATGCTAGACCAAAGCACTTTACAAAAAACTTGTAAAATCAGACATCTGTAAGCATTTCCAGCAGCCTCTCTCCTCCTGCTTGTTAGCGGAGACCTTTAAACACACAAGCAGCGCTCAGAATTCTTGAACTTCTTATTACAGTTCTCTGAATGTAAAGTCTTAACCATTTGGGAGTTAATTCTTTACATAAAATAAAGGTACTGAGAGAAATTAAAGTTATTTGAAAATGTTTTTTCTAGTTAAGGATTGCATTTCTGCTGTGTTTTAAATTCTAAATTTGAAAAATGCTTAGGAAATTTTGTTAAATCTAAAAGCTGTTAGACTTCCAGGGATCCTTAAGTCAGAATCAATATAGATTTAAAAAATGCGCATCGAGAGAAAGTATTACTTTTTTACCCAGAAATCTTTAAAATAGTAGGACGTATATTATTTTCCTAGGAAAATACCACACTGTTAAGGAGCAGTGAGTGACATATATAAAATAAACACTGCTTGTGTTTGTGTGTTTAAAGTTGGGTGTATTTCCACTAGTTAGCAATTAAATATCATAATTTTTTTTCTTAAAATCGCTAAATGCTAGATGTAGTGAAATGAATCAGCAGAGAATGTTTAAGTTCTATCACAAATACTTTTGCTCCATGTTTTGGAACATGCGCACTGTACATTTCTTCACTGATCAGGAAAAAAAAATTGGCGATGACTGTCAGTTTCCTGATGCATAAATGCAGTTTTCTTTTAATGTATGCTGTAGTTTACTCTGCATTCCATCCTCAGAAGGGAATGTAGTCTTCTTTTTAAAAACTAGTTGTAAAAATATAACCCCCTAGATCGAGCACAATAGAAAATGAGTAATTTAATATGTAAATAATAGGAAAATGCTGGGAGAGAAACAGCCAGATTCTGTCCAAACTGAAACAAGATTAATGTTTAGGGTTAAATATCTCCCCTTCTGGTGACACCCCTGGAACTGCTATGTGCAAGACACTTAAGATTTTCATTATAATAATTATTTTTTTAAACTTGTTCTTCATTTCTGAGCCCCATATAAATATGTTGGGAGGGATCATTCCCCCAGGGTCACCAGAGAGGAGGGTCTTCCCCTCTTGCATAGAAGCAAAGTCATTCTACAGTTCTGTTTTTCTGCCTTCCTCATCCCCCTGCTCCAAACCTGTGGAGACCTCTGTCAGTCCAGGGATCCATGTGTAGGGAAGGGGCAGGCAGGAGGGAATGCCAGGGTGATACACATCCTTTCCTTGGCAACAAGCAATCAGTCCAATTGTGCCATCTCCATGCTGGAAACTCCTCTAAAATGGGGTGTTCCAGGAGCATCAGATGTTGAGGGAAGCCACAGCAGTGAAGGTGCAGTGAACCACGCTGTCTGAGCGTTCTGAACATATAGTGGAACCCTGGAGATCTGTGTGCATCTGTGAGGACTCTGTGGGCTCCAGAGTCTGAACCCCCTTATCACTTGATCTGTTCTTCTCTCTAGGTATTTATATGGCTTCTCCAACACAATAATATCGGAGCAACACTCCAGTGTTTAAAAATACACATGGAATTATTCCAATGGAACTATTTCCCCTTACAGAGTTTTCCTCCTCTAAGGCCACCCTTGGTGGTTTTTTCTGCAGGAATTCTTGATCGCTTGCTGTTGTGTAATCAACCCTGTTTTATAGATAGGACTTCTGATGTTAGGTTTTAACCAATAAAACACCCCCAATTTGAAAACAAATGTAGGTGTTTATCCAATAAACACTGGAAAAATATCAGAAATGGTTACTCAATTTGTGCTGATTTCACCCCTTTCCCAGTGCAGTTTGTTATTATATGGGCAATATTGCTGGTCCCTGGCTTGTATCTACATGGAGCGGTAATGGGGATGTGATTTCTAAAGTGTACTAATGTGTTGTGCATTAATTGGTCTGTGTAGTCCCTGTTGGTGGGCACTAAAGGTTCCCTACTGCACTTTAACATAAATAGAATAATGAACACCAGAATTATGAACTGACCAGTCAACCACACACCTCATATGGAACCAAAAGTATGCAACGAGGCAGCAGCAGAGACCAAAAAAGAAAAGAAAAGGCAAATATAGTACCAGTACCTTGTTAAACGTAAACTACTAAAAAAAACGGGGAGGGAAGTTTAAAAAAAAGATTTGACAAGGTAAGGAAACTGTTTCTCTGCTTGTTTCATTTAAATTAAAATGGTTAAAAGCAGAATTTCTTCTGCATAATTAAGTTTCAAAGCTGTATTAAGAATGTTGAATTGTAAACTTTTGAAAGAACCATAATGTTTTGTTCAGAGTTCCGAACATTTCAGAGTTACAAACGACCTTCATTCCCAAAGTGTATGTAACTCTGAGGTTCTACTGTAGTGCCATTTGAAACAGTGCTATGGTAAAGATCAGTAGGGAACAAATGCACTGAACGCTAAACCAACGGTTTAATAACAAGGATAAAGCTTAAACTAACATGTACGTCATTTTTATACATATAATAAAAATTTTAAAGTGGAACCTGTTCAGTCAAGAATTTTGGGAAGTATCTCCACAAAAAAATCTTCATTATAGTATTAAAGAGAGACTCCCCAAAATCTGATTTGTGAAGATCTACACAGAACTCAAAAATTTCAAAAAATAAACCCCCAAAAATAAAATTAATAAATCCTGTTAAATAGAAGTCCTATGTGCAGAGCATTGTCATAGTGATTTTAATAAGTCACATTGATGTGAAAGGACAGGGTGGGATAGAGTGGTCTGAGCAGGAATAAAGAGCCAAGACTCCTGGGTTCTTTTCCCAGCTCTTGCGTGACTTTGAGTGAACAGCTCACCCTCTCTGTGTTTCACTTTACCTCTGTATAATAGGGATGATAATACTCAAGTTGATGTTGAGTTCTAATTCTTGTTTGCTTGGCATTTTTAGCTTGATCTTGATCTTGAGTAAGAGTTGCTAAATTAGATCCCTTGAGATCCTCTGATAAAAGGACTGTAACAGGATGAAGTTGTTTTATTACGAAAGGAGTGAGTATATAGTTCTATTAATGGCTCTTTGTTCAGAAAGAATTATACATTAGGATTAGGTGAATAGACTGATGGCCATATTAAACCTGTAACAGGGATCGTCTTCCACTCCTAAACTATAAACTAAACAATTTAGCCGAACTGTAAGCCCAGCCCTACAGTCAAGCAGTAAAATTACAGTTTGTACTAGGGATGGGTAAGCGACTTCTAGTGAAATAAGAACTGAACAGAAACATTTGAGCTTCCAAAAAAGTAAGTGTTTGGGTTTTTTATTGGTTGCTACTAAATTCTCTTGCCCATCTCCACTCTGTGACATTGCCTAGAACCCTTTTCTTGCAGGTTTTCTTGCCTGCTGGAGATTCTCAGAGTAATTTCTTGACCAAAATTCAGATTTGGGGTGGCAGGGAAGATGATTTATTTAGAATAACTGACCTGAATGTGTTGAACTGAAGCAGAAGGTTTGAAAAAATTCAGGTAAGTAGAGTTCTCCCTAGCTAGCTTTATCCTTTGTGGTAGCAGATCCTCTTTGGGTTTACGGGTCTTGTTTCATATACAAAAAATAATTCTATCCATGTAACAGGCCATTATTAGCTGGCTAATTTCTTGTAGATGTATTGGTAGAAGTTGCTTGCAGGGAAGCATTTGAATGGGAAGGGGTTAGTGGCATTGGGGGTCAGCTCAGCTGGAAGATTCCAGGAGTAGGGGGTGCCTGGATGAAAGACAACCAGCGATGGGATCTGAGAAGTGGACAAATGGAACCCCTCAGTTCCTCTGTCCAGAGGGTTCAGGTTGCAGAGATGCTGCACTCTGTGATGCTTTTCTCTGTGCCAGCCTGGGTAGGGGTTTGGCTACAGCTCTGCCAGTCGGTAACAGTCTCCCACTGTGACCAGGTCTAGATGTTTCAGAGGAAGGTGCGCTGAACTGTGCAAAACTATGTTGTGGTCTAAAGGGAAAATTTCTTCCTGACCCCTAGTGCTTTGAAGCTTGAGTATAGATAATATAATTGAAAACGCTATTATTTTCATATAAATGTCTTTATCTGTTCCTAGACTCATAGAAGTTGGAGACCAAAAAGGCCTGTTAAGTTAGTTAGCTAATCAATGTGCCTGGCAATGCAGAATTGCCCTTCCCACTCCTTAATCAGATGCTATACATGTTGTTATCTGCAATAAACTGAATGTAGTGTTCCAGGCGAACACATTAATTCCGCTGTATGTATCTTCCTCTGTTCACTTCTTTGTGCTGCACATTAAGAGATGTCTTCAATTAACTGTCCACAGTAATGCCTAAATCTTTCTCCAGAGGTTACAACTAATTCAGATTCCATTCATTTGTACTAGTAATTTAAATTCTTCCTTCCAATGTACACTGCTTTGCACTTACCTATGATGAATTTCATCTGTTGTATAGTTGTCCAATTACCTAGTTAGGTTAGATCCTGATGGAATTTCTCACAATCCCTTCCAGTCTCTTGACTACTTTGAATATTTTTTATCTGCAGCCGATGCACCTCACTGTTAATGATCTAGTGAATAAAGATATTGATTGCCACTAGTCATAGTAATGATCCTGGGGCACATTTCTATTAACCTCTTTCCACAGTGAGAATTGTCCATTTATTTCCACTCTTTGCTTCTTATCTCTCAACCACTTTTTAATCCATGACAGGACTTTATCTCTCACCATGTGGTTACTAACTTTCCTTAATAGCTTCTTGCGAAGGACTTTATCATCAAAACCCGTTTTAAAGTCTAAATAAATTATAATCACTGATTCTTCTCTGCCCATCATTTGGATAATTCTTTTCAAAGAACTCTTAACAGGTTACAGAGGCACAATGGTAGAATCTATATGAGTTTGCTCATATAGCCAAATGGTTCATAAAATATCACAGTTTTTTATGATTTTTCTCAACTATTTTTCCTAGTACTGAAACAAGACATTTTGCAATTTAATTTTTCATCAGCTAATTTTTTTTAAATGACTGTTTTTCATTTGTTTGTTTTAGCTTTTCCAGTATAAGAGTACCACTTCCTCCATGAAGCAAACAAAACTAAAAGTACAGATGCAGAGACAAAGATACACAGCTCAAGAAAATGAATGACTGCATAGGCCAATGTGACTAATTCATTATTATAAATCAACAAGGATGCATCAAAATTCAACCTGGCTGAAACAGATGCATTGTGACAGCCAAATCGTGTATTTATAGAGAAGTACCACTATAATGGGGCTATGTAAAGACAAGGTATTTTTATTTATTATCAAAGAAAGTCAGTTTCTTCAGCAAATTAAAGCTCTTGAGCACTTTCATGATGTTTGCATATAAATCTCCCTCCACCTTCTCCTTTGGAGAGGCATTCTCAGTCAAGTGATGTGGGTACCTAAGAACAAACACAAATAAGTGACTAAAATGGCTACTTAAAGACTTTTAAACATTATTTGTATTTTATATAATATATCTAAATGATGTAGCTTAAAAAGTGATTGCTTTTTAAGGACCTAATCCTGCATTATTTGCACACTTGTTATTAGTGAAGTGCTGGCTGCTCTGATTGTATATGAGCAGCTTGTTTCACCCAGAACACAAGAACTTCCATGCTTTGGAATCTGTCAAAAATCATAACACCCCGAGCCAGTGTTTTCTATTATTTTTAATAATGATCTACACACTATGTGTAGATAAATGTGACATTTATTTAAATTAATACACGGTCACATTTTTAGTGCATAAACAATTCATTACTTAAATATGCAGTACAAATCGCCACATCGAAGATGAAACAAAGTCAACACTAAAATATTCTCCAACAACAAAAACAGAATTCCTCCTCCTTCAGTAGCACTCCAAACCCTGCCCAGAGGGTGCCTGGTAAACTAGATTTTGCAACATGACCTGAAAGTCAATGCAGTTAGGTGTTGCTGGATTGAAGTAGGAGTAATTTTCAGAGGGGAAGGCACTCCAATGAAAATTCCCTGACACCCCACCTGATCTCAACTTTCACAATATAATACAAGGACAGAGGTGATCTCTAGAATACACAGGACTTACTCCACAAAGCAATTAGCAGGTCACAGTCAACACTCTAAATTGCACTCAGAACCTAAGTGGAAGCCAGTGTGAACTATTGAGCAGAGGTGTAATGCAGACTGTACACAATATCACTAAGTATGTAGTGGGCCACATTTTAATCCAGCTGCAGTTTCCATGTGGCCTTCAGGTGTAGCCAATAGTAGAGTAATTCAGTTGCAGTAATCCATGCTGGAGGTGGCAGGGGCATGGAGAATTGTAGTGAAGTCCATCTCTGAATGAAATGGTTGCCACCTCTTTGCCAACCTCAGACGAAAAAAAACCACTCTGGGTCAATACCACTCTTCGCTGTTCTCTGGACATCCAGCAGCAAGCAATGACCGAACAGTCCTAACATTGTAAACGTGGGTAATAAAAAGTGCCTTTCAACACAAAGGATCTCCAAACACACTTCTCTCTATAAAATACTTTACCCATCGCTGAAGTGAATCCATTTCTGGGGTGCAGCACATTAGCTGCGTTACAATGCAGAGCAACGCGAGGCAACAGTTTGAGGCAGGAAGTGAAGAATACTAGCGTCAGTTGAACTTGGAGAGGATTTTAGGAAGGTGAAATGTAATTACCCAAACCAAAATGTGACCATAATACAAAGACTAACAACCCTACCCCCCACCCGGGTGAAAAATGCCACAGGATTTTAAATGACAGTGTTTGGTCAGGACCTCAATTCTTCATTTCATCTGAAATATGACATCCCTAGCAGCACCATGCTGGGGCATTGTTTCAGTAATGGCTCAGTGGGAAGTATGCCACATACTAAATCACCAGCTCCACTTCTAGCAGCACCCTGGGATTTCCTAGGCGGTTTCTCATGCAATTACTGGCCAGGCCTCAGCCTGATTAGGTGGTGAGATTTGAGGTAGGTTAGCATTTGGGGCTGCTTGTAAGATCTCAGAATTAATCTCTTTACAACATATATGAAACGGTGGCACCCTTGGCTGATAGGGTGTTGTTTTAAATAGAGAAGTAAAGAGCAGTCCCTAAGCCCTGGGTTACACTAGAGGGGGTGGTCAACCTACGATACGCAACTTCAGCTACGTGAATAGCGTAGCTGAAGTAGGCGTATCGTAGATCGACTTACCTGGCTGTGAGGACGGCGGCGAGTCGATTGCTGACGCTCACCCGTCGACTCCGCTTTTGCCTTTCACGGAGGTGGATTTCCGGAGTCGACGCGGAGCACGTTCGGGGATCGATTTATCGCGTCTAGACGAGACGCGATAAATCAATCCCCGATAGATCGATTGCTACCCGCCGATCCGGCGGGTAGTGAAGACAAGCCCGACAGGTATTTCCCCATTCTCTTCTGTGGTGAAGACTTATGACCCCCCTCCTCCATGCCCCCATCCTTTAATTTAGGCCCAGGCTGCCTAGAAAGTCTCCTAGCTTTGTGTGCTTCCAGATATGGGTATTATTATTATTATATGGTCAGCTTGAGACACACAAAATCAGGGGCCAGTTCAAGAAAATGTCAGTCTTAGCTTCGACTGCAGCCTCCTTTATTCTCCCCTTCACAGCCAGGTTGTCTTGTGATCCCACTGACTCTCCCAAATCTGCTTTTTTTTAAAAAAAGTCTACACTTTATGAATTTTTAATTTGCCTTTACATCTTTGGTATTTTCTCATCAAATACCTCAAAGCAGTTTTTTAATTTCCATTTTATATCTTGCTGCCTCTACATTTTATGTTCTCTTCTATTAGCATCACTTAGGCAGGATTTCTTTTGCTTTTGCTTTTATAAAGGATATTTTTGGCCTGCATAAACCCTTGTATCTTTCTGTTTAACCATCCCATTTATTTTCTTGTCTCTTTGCTTCCTTTTTTTGGCCTTGGGAATGCAAATCTTCTGTGACTCGTATACATTCGTAAGCCTCCATGCTGATTCTATGGATTTTAATTTCCTAACTTCAAGCAGGAGGTTTCTAACTTCCTTCCTTTTCTTTAAAAAAAAAAATCCCCTTCTTGAAGTTTTAGTATCCCAGAGAGTAGTGCTTCTTCATGTGATCCTCTCCTGCAATGATGTTGAAATTATTTATGTGGTAACTGGTACTCAATGGTTCAGCTACAATTACTTCTTAAACTAACTCCTGTGTGACAGAACTAAGTCAAGTGTGGGTTAGAATATAGAGAATTATTTTTCTTACGCTCTTTCACAGAATAATATTCAGTTGGGTAATATGTGGTTATTATTCTAATAGCGTTTATTGCCTCCCTGGTCTTTTTCAAATTTAACTTCACGATTATTGTTCTGATCCAGAGGTCAGGACTATGCCCCTGCTATTGTGTTTGTATTTTATGACCACAGATTTGTATCCACTGCTGAGTCTACCTCAGGGTCCTCTCTCCCCAGACATCTTCATTCAATAGAATTCATGGAATTCTTTATGTATGGGGCTACTCCCCCCATCTTTGCAGCCTAACCTGTCCTCCCTATGAAGTTTATAGCTAGAAATTATGGTATGCCACTGATTATTCTCACCCCACCATGTTTCAAACATGCCAGGGTTTTTTTCTCACGGTGAGACAGTCCAGATCACCCATTTTTCTCTTAAGCTTTTTGCACTGGTTTATAGGCACTTGTACTTTTATAACTGTAAGATGACTTGGATGAAAGCTGCAGGCTGACCAGCTGAAAAGCCTCCAAAGCCTCTTCAACTAGATCACTGTGGCATTTCCCGAGACATAGGACCTACTTCTCATTTCCCACCCTGGCAGTGAAAAGGGTCTTAAAATTGAAGTAAGTTACATTTACAGCCACTTTCAGCCCCCTTTATGCTGCCACAGTGGTGTAAAGGGGCTTGGTGTAAATGAGAATCAGGGCTCATGGACCTGAAAGGAGCCATTTTATTTTGCATTTTGAAATCTAACAAGAGTTTGTCGTCACTGCTCTTTCTGACCCATTTTAAAAGTGCCTTCCTCATATCCCGGGACTTGCCACTCTGCATCTCCACCAAGCACCAACTTACTTTATCATACGGAATCTTTATTTCCTCCTAATAGCTTTGAATACTAATCAACATTAAGCCATCTGTATAGGTTAACTTAAATGAGTGGGTAGAAACGAACCGTGTAATGGGCTGTTCACCTGTTCAAATCAAGGAAAAAGGAGAACCATGGTTACCGCTGCTTTCAGGCTGGAAAGTGTGATTCTAGCAATTCCTGGCCTGGGGCACCCTGAAAGCTCTGACAAGAACTTACAGCTCCTGAAGCTAACAAAGGGGCTGATCCAAAGCCCCCGCAAGCGAGCGAGTCTTCCCATTGAGTCCAGAGGAGTAGGCCCAAATAGGAGCCAATAACTGAACCCAGGATCATCCTGATCAGAGACCTACAATAGTCTTCACTTGTTTAACGTTGTTTTTATTTAATTGTAATTTTTGCAAACTTAAAATACCCGATCCAGCTGTTTTTCTTCCTAGGTGCCTGAGGTGCTGAGGCTACCATTACATTGTGTCCGTGGCAGATCTTAATAAGATTTCAGCCCTGACGTCTCCATCACCCATGAGGCTTTCTTTGTCTTTCTTTCCTTGTCTCTACCGTAATTCCCCAGCCATTTCTACTAAGGGTCTGATCCAAAGCCCATTGAAGTCAGCGGGACTCTCTCCATTGACTTCACTGAACTGCAGCAGGCTCTAACTCCCCACCTGTACTTTTTAGGCAAGCAGCCCAGGTCTCAACTGGCTGTCTGAGGCTCCAGAGCAACATGTCTATGCTGTACTAACCTGGTCCTACTGGTCTGAGCCCTTTGATAGTCATTTTAAAACCACTTTTTATTTTGGTAAAGACATTTTTACCTAAAGTCATTCCAGTGCAATAAATAATACTCAGCACTTTCCCTCCAAAGATCTCAAAGCTTCTAACAAACATGAATTACTTCAGCCTGCCACCATCCCTGGGAGACTGGTGAGTGTTAGGTCTGTTTTAGGGATGCTCAGGCCTGAAAGGTGGTCATGGTGACTAGCCCAAGGTTATACAAGTCAGTGTTAGAGTCAGGATTCGAATCAGATCTCCTGACTTCCCCATCCCTCACTGCATCAATTAGGCCATGTGCTTCCCTTGTCTTCGAATAGAGAAATGGCATAGTCCAAGTGGTGAGTTCTCTACATTACTCCCTCTGCAGAGATGCATGAGTATCAAAGACCTCAGGGACAGTCATAATACTGGAGACAAATTAACAGGCTGGACAATACACTTTTGGAATTGGGCTGCTTCCTCAACTGCTCAGAAGGCTGAACTCAGTCTATTATATATTGTGCGTACACACACACGCAATCTTACATTTGCTTTCTGCTCTTTATTGCTTCTTTATGTAGCATGAAGATGGACTCAGTGTTTGGGGGTTTTGCTGCTGCTGTTTAAGAGAGATATTAGTGTCAGATTTTGATGGGAGATCTGAATAATGAGGTCACATGAGGCTGTACCCTGAAATGCTACCCCCCTTTTTATTTTTCTCTGAGTATCCGAATTCTTTCTGGTGGCAGGGTGGTGGCAGGGTGGGGAGAAGAAGACCTGCAGCTAAGGTCTTCTAAAGATCTTAATAAGGTCCTCCTTTTTTTTCCTATTTTTTTAAAGGGGGCTGGGGAGGTGAGGCCCTGATATTTAATATGAAAAGTACCCCACAGGCAGCGACATTCAGCAACTAGAACTGCTCAACATCCCCCACCCCCATCCACCCAGGTGGGCCAGGTTGCATAGAGCTTTTGGGGCCAGATCCTCAGCTGGTGTGAATCGACATAGCTCCATCTAGTCCCTGATATTTTTTTAGATCAGTCTCTGATAGTCTCTGTATCTCTCACTGCTTATTTTAATCGACTCATTTAGAAAGAAAGCTGTTTTTATGGCAGCCTGGCTTTCCCTCTGGTTACACATGGAGCAAGAAAAAATTGCTTTTCTTTTTTGGGTTCGTCTCTCTAAACACGAGTGTGGGCGCGCACACACGCAGAGTACTTGATAAAGGCTTCTGACCAGGAAATCAGTTACCTGTTTTCACAAAGTGGCTCTCTGTGACTGAGAGCCTTTGTAGTCAGCTCTTCCATCTGTTTGCCTAAATGGTCTTTAGGGAGACTAAAAGCAGTGAACCTGGAATAACAACATTTGACTTCAACTAGGCCCCCTGAGAGTTCAGTTATTACTTAATGGATTGAATTGGCGACATATCCTATACCAGATAACAGCCAAGGGTTGTATTAAATTAACCTTCGCAAATGGGTATTTATTGGTGTGCTCTTTAGAGAAGGTTAGTTATTGGGCTACATGTGCTAGCTGTAATTAATATGGCTCTTCATGCTTCTACATGCTGATAGGTATTTGCACTGTCTGGGTGAAAAATTTCTCAGATTAAAGCCTTGATGGTGGTTCTAGCCATTTAGTGATCAAGTGTCATTGTGTTCACTACATTGAGCATAAATCCTGTCTTGTAAACAGCAGGGAGACTAATGAGCTTTGCCCACATTCTGGTATCATTACAAGGGGTTCCAGCACAGTAAAAGGGGAGTCGTTTGGAACGAGGAAGAGAAACAGTGATTTGAAAGCAAACGGAAAAATTCTCAGGATTAGATAAATGAACATGTGTGTGTAGGGAAGGTGTTGTACTTACAAGACTTATAACCCACTCTGGTCATTTAGGGAAATCTCTGGGTTGTGGGGTTTTGGTTTTGCCTTAGTCCATATTGTAAAAGCTGTTTGTCTGGCAAAAGGTGAGGCTTATGTTTTTCATTTACACACCTAAAATTATTGGTCTGCTTCTATTTAGAGGTAAATAAACGAGCTCATTTTTCATGCAGGCCATAACGAATAGCTCACAATTATAAAAAGGCTAGTGTTAAACACCATTAAATATTGGCATTATTTTGTTATACCCCTAAGTGTTTTATTTGCTCAGCACTGTAATCAACTCCTGCAAGAACTCTTCACATCCAATTTTCATCTTAGCACCGCAGTGTACCTTGGGGTGTAAATCTGTCAGATATCCAAACACAGTGGGATACTTTTGACAACTTAATCCCAGCCTTCCCCAATCAGCCTTATGGATAATAGAAAGTAAGTCGAATGGACTGTTCCAATTTTCTATTTGCGGACTCAATGGCTAATTGACTGAAACAACTGAAGGAGAAATCAAAATTGAACTCTGAGGCAAGAGACTCTAACTAAAGTTTTATTTCCTTCAAGAGCGAGACCATGTTTAAAATAAGCTAATCAAAATTCCCCAAACTCCCTTGTTGGAAAGAAAAGCCCCTGTTCAATTATGCCGGTGAGCAAAGAGAATCCATTGTCATTTTGGAGAAGAGGAGAGATGATGTGTTCTATATCTTTTTGAAGAGCAATTGATGAAAGAGTTTCCAAATTAGTCTTTTGGGAATTACTTCACACCTGCATCTACCAAACACAGCAAATTGTTTTAAAGGCTTTCACCAAGGATGTCACGGGTGGTATTCCCTACAGTGTAAGTGGTACATAATGTGACATAACTTAATGCTGATGATGCCAAGCTATTCTCTTTCTGAAGCCCATTAATAATGTTCCATTTTCAGGAAGGCTAATATTCCTGCATAGTATCCTAGAGACAAGTGTCAGTTTAATCAGTATAATAATGAATGGTACCAGACCCAGAACTGAGCCCCAGGAATAAGAGCCTCCAGATCTTTGGGAAAGTTCAGATTTAGATCCAGACTTTGTGGCTTGGGGTCTTCAGTTATAACCAGACTGGGAAGTCAAATAATCACCTGCATGTATCTTATTAGATGTATTAGTGAATGTCATGATTGCTAGATATATCAGTGAATGCACTTTGGGTAGAACAGGGTTAGTGTAAACTTTAAAATGTATAGATATTCCACAAAAATCGAATCAGGCTGATAAATATTCAGCTTGATTTTATATATCCCTGAAGTAATAACAATTAGAACAGTTAATCCAAGGTTATATTCCTAAATGCTTTTCAGGCTGTCTGGTTTTTCACTTTTAGGTAATTTTTGTGCTGCAGGAGCTACAATAAAAGGAAGTTTCATTGGTATCATTTAGCAAATACGTTCAAAATGCTCTAACAGAAATATTTGCAAACATTAAGTAGGTTAGTGGGATACTAGTGGGGGCAAAATTTCCAGAAGCTATGACTGTTCACTTGGGTCTAATATAGACTTAGCACTTTGCAGGTCAGTGGCTCTGCTATTTGTCTCTGACCTAACAGATCTGGAGTTCTTCACATCAAAACCAAGTCTTGCTGAGCTGAGATCAAACGTGCTAAGGTAAGGATTCTGCCAGTGATTTATCATGCCAGGGAGAGTGATCAGGCCATATGGGGCCACTGCAAATGAAGTTGACATTCCAGCAATTTCTCATATGTGGTTATAAAGTGATTTTCTCATATGGGACTTTCAGGTCAAACTGAACTCTTCCATGACATTTTTCCGAGGGCAGAGTTGTCTGTAATGTTCACGATCTTAGCAGGAGAAATTCTTATGTAGAGCAGCTAAAATGAGGCCTAATTTGTAAGCAGCACCCTGCACTTTAGTAATGAACATGTGAATTAGCAAATACTTAACTACAAACAATTTTGAAGACTAATGTTGCTGTCTTCATTTAAATATTAGAATCATTCTCCCATGCAAAAATGAACACACCGTTCTGTTTTGTATTATTATTTAACTACCAAATGCGTGCTGAGATGCACAATAACAAGCGCAGCGCACAAGCACCTATGCATGATTCAGGAAAAACATGATGTTCGATTTTAGATTCATTTCTAACAAAATCCCTTATCTGAATAGTCCTTATGCCCACTGTCTAAAATGGCAGTCCTTGTCTAAGGATACTGGTGAGAGGAAGGGTTTCCAGGATCGGTTTCTTAATTGCCACAACTTCATTAAAGTGCAGTGACAGCTCAATAATTGATTTTCAAAACAAATACCTCCTCCCTCCCCCCAATTCCTGACCATGAATTTTTAGAAATCTCTCATTGTTTAATTTTTAGGTCTCAGTAAACACAATCAACCAGATGGACTGTGTGTCCTAAACATAATTTTTTTCCCCTCACATGTAACCAAATTTGCAGGTACTTGTTCACGAATGGCTTTTCTTTTCTCTAAATGGCAGATCCAGTGCATAATGTTTCAGGAATCCTAGTTTCCAACAAAACCCTTTCTGATGCAGGGCAGATTAAGACAGTGGAGAGTTTCACTAGAAATAAAAGATAGCCCCTCTACTGAAAGCATGACTGAAAGTTTTGTTAGGATTACATGAATTATTAGCTAGACTAGGGCAAGTGTAGTTGTCCCTGTATTGTGCTACTATCAGCAGATAAATTCTTCATTAAGTGAAAAGGTGCGAATTACTTTGAGAAAGGCAATTACTTCCAGTGCTGCATGTAAAATTGTGTTTATAGATTGCAATAATACAGCCAAAATGAAGATGTTTCTGATCTGTAACAAGGACAGTGTAACAAACAATGCAATTTGATATATTTTTCCCCCCCTAGAGTAATTTTCTGGAAGAACCAAAACCAAAATTAATCCCTTTAGTATGACTGAATTAAAATAATGGCTGCTTCCTCAGCATGTGCCACAGTGAGAAACTCGAATAGAAAAGGGTATAATCGCTGTTTGGCAGACTAGGTTTTATGTAGGAAATACTTGTGAAGGAAACAAGTTAAGTAAGCATGGTACTACTGCATGTTGTTAAGACATACTTAATCTCCTCAGCTAATTACCCAAACCTCCTCATTCACAATCATACAAACAAAAACATTTAGATAAGCTGGATGTTTTTTCAAATTGGTGTCCCCTATGGCTTAGAAAATAAACAGGACAGGTCTCCCCTTGTCTGATGTGCTGCCATTTGCAAAAGAGCAGACTCAACTCTCAGAAAGACAGAAGACTAATTAAGCCAGGGAGATAGGCAGATCAAACATTTGGCAATAGGATTTTGTTTCATAGGGAGAAGAAAAATCATGTTACATTCCACTTGCACAGTTGATTGACAGAAGGTTGTCAAACCACATCAGTGTCTCCCACTACTACTCAGGAGTTGAATTTCCCATAGAACTTCTCCTCAAGTCACAGCCACTTCCGACTGTACCATTTTAACTCAATTGACATTGCAATGGAGTGACTCCTGATTTACACTGGTATAAGTAAGAGCAGGATCTGGCCTTGAAACCGTATTCTCAAGCTATTGATGTACTTTACCATTTAAAAAACTTAAATCCTGATCCCAGACCCCTGTGCAGTGAATGGAAAGACCGTCCTTGACGTCAATGTATTTTGGATCAAGCCCTTGTTTGAGGATTATAGCCAGAAAAGCGATAGGCCCCAATCTGAGCTATCCAGACACACTGCAGGGATAAGCCTCAAAGGGGTGGTAAAGGTGACTCTACTCCATTTCAATCCATCCCAATCCATGGAACTGCTGTGGGCAGTTCAGCTCTCAACATAAGTTAGCGGAGCCTCTGTGGCCATTGCAGCACACAAAGATCATGAGTCTGGCCACACGCTTCCTGCCCCTAATGTGCCCCCTACACTGGAGGGATCCCCAGCTGGTCACCTAGACCAACTTAAAGACTTATTTGTGTCACCATTATGGTGCAAAGCACCTTATTGGGGCTGAGGATTTGGCTCAGAGATGGAATGACTTGATCCTGAATTTACTAGCCTGCAGAGCTTGGTGCAAGACACATCTTGTCTGACTCTGGAAGGCTTTCCCGGGGCCCAGTCCTTGTCCTTATGGTCTCATTGGGAGAAATCTTGACCCTACTGAAGTCAAGGAGAGTATTGACTTCAGTGGGGCCAGAACTTCACCCACTGACTTTATCTGGGACTTATTGGCTGAATAAAGGCTGCAGCATGAGGCTTCTTTTAATGGTTTGGATCACTGTAGAGAGAGAAGCTGTTTGTCCCATCAGTTGTGTATAGTTTAATGTCCCACTTGCTTTTAATTAAAATAAAATCTCTGAGATTTGAACCAGATTAACATGGAATCACTCTTACATGGCGTGGGGGGTGGGTGCAGGGAGGGCGGACTGTCTTTGTCAGTAGGAAACTCGATTCTTCTCTTCGAAATATGATCTAAATAACGGACAATGTTAAAACAAAAATAGTGGGCCAAATCCTTTCCCAGTCTAACGAAGCTAATGGAGGTTACAGTAGGATTAAATTGTCCCAGTATATTTCATAAAGATTTTATCTGTTGTGCACATTTTAGATTATTCAAAAGAGAAATTAAAAACAGAGTTTACTTTTCACCTCAAGTGTTTTGCATTTCAGCCAGTAGTGACAATGAAACTGGGTTTGTCAGTGTCACTTTCACTGTGTCAGTTTCTAGGCAATTCCCCTTTCTGGTTCTTATACTTTAATCCCTAGTTGTAAATGTTTTAAATTTCCCACTCAGTACATTTTGGATTTTAGATATTTTGTATCTTGTGTTTTGTAATAAAATCTAAATTTGAGTTAACGAATGAAAACCCCATTCTATGGCAGTGTTTCCCTAAGGGCTATGACAACTTGTTCCTGACTCTACATCCTAATTAGAGCTGGGAAAAATCCCACCTGGTAAAAAAAGAACGCTCTCCCTTTAGAAATCTCTTCTTATGTGGGAGATCAGGCAGAGCTGAATAAAAGTCAACAGACAGGCAGCCAAAGAAGGAAAATCAACGTGTGTGTGTGTGTGTGACTCGCAGTCTCTGGCTGGTTTCAGTATCCAATAAAGCAACAGAACCTCCCAATACAAACATCTCCCTACTGGCTGCTTGCATAGCTACCTTTTCATCACCTAGGGGCCTGCTCCTGCCCCCTTTGAAGTCAGCTGGAGTTTTTCTATTTACTTCAGTGCAAATGGGATTGGTCCCCTCATGATGGAACAGCAGTTCATTGGCAGTTCTGGCTTGCTTGCCAGAGTTTAAATATTGTTCACAGTTCATTGTCACTCTAATTAAAGTGATTACAAACAGTCCCCATTTGAAATACACCTTATTATGCTGGACAACTTCAGTCGGAGACACATTGTTCCCTCAGCATTGTTTTAGTGAACAACAGAATAGCCACTGGCAGTTTATACCATTAATCTGTATATCCTGCCTCTAGCTGTGATTCCCCTATCCATCTATTGATACAGTTTGAAAAGTGGTCCCATCACTGGCACAGCCCAAACATTGGACCATGTCATGCCACTGGCTTTATAAACAGAACTCCACATTGCTTGAAAGTGCATAGGCCACATAATTTGTTTAGCGGCCACTGCAAAGCACTGTGTACTCTGTTCATTCTCTGCACTACCCCTTATTTTATTTATATTTAGTTTGCTGACCAATCACCAAGTTCTCCACTGACATGCCGAGATTGTATTTTGCCATCATGACGCCAGTTTATAAAATATGGATTTTCCCGGATTCTGTAGCCACCTGTTGATTCCCAGGCAATCTCTGTGACACACTCTGTCTAGAATGCTGGAGGCTTGTTGTATCAAGGCAGCCATAAAAGTGAAGGAAAACAAAGCCTGAGAAAATAAACAAGCTGCACCTCTGAGGCAATCCCGTCTAGTTCATTCCCTTCCCAATGACTAAGTGTTAGGACTCCTGAAATGTGTCCAAAGGAGAGGAAATGAAGTTGCTGAGATGGGAAAGGATATGAAATTTCCTGACCAGACTGAGGTACAGGTGCCCAGTATCTGTGATGTTATGAAACATTTACCAAGGGAATGATGCTGGATTTTTTGCATGCCTCTAAAATTGTCCCTCCCCGACAGCCCCCAAAAAGTGCTATTATGTATTTCTTAATTCCTCCAGCTATGAGAAGATGCTGGGGGCCAAACAGCTGTGATTCCTTCATAAAGTACTTTGGCATCTGATGCCCCCTCCCCCTCTCTTGTTGTAGCCTTGGCGTTGAAGGCTCTCCAAGGAAAAAAGCCACATATGAAAAAGGGATCACTTTGATAGAACGAAACTATAACCAGCTACTAAATCAATTGAGTTAGGAAATTCCCAATCATTCCTGCATTCATCCAGAACCATATCTCCTGTGGGAAGCCATTATTATTTGGATGTTAAAATCCTCTTCCTGTACCAAAAAAACATTTTTGGATCAGCAAAAGTACAAAAACATTGTTTATTAAATCCATGGGAAAATAATTCTATCTCAAAGGAGCTGAAAGCTAGGCCACTGTCTGTCCACTGGCGGAGGTTCTTACTTGTGCACCTGGGGATCTTATAGAAAAAGTCTGATGACATCATCACTAAGCAATATCGAATTAGGCATGTAAATCATCATTTCACTAGCACATCATCTGAGAACGTTTTAAAAAAAGGAAATGAAAAGTTACATTGTTGCCACCTGTGTTGATTACTCTGCTGAATTAAACCAACTCCAATGCTATTGTTGCTGCATATTTTTAGAGAAGACAGTAAACATGAGAGGCAATGAACATGCAGGAATCCCTGGTGGATTTAAAAATCAGTTCCGCTTCCCAAAGCCAGAGTTAGCCCCAGGGTAAACATCAGAAGGAATTTGTAATTCAACACAAACAAATTTCTTTCCATTAAGAGCACCACAGAAGATATTAGCTCTGTGGCATATTGGGGGTGGGGGGGAGGTGGGGGGGTGTCACTTAATAGGAGTTTGTAAACATAACTGCTTACCGACCATGTTCTAGAAATGAATTACAGCTATGATTTGAGGTGAACATTGTTACTAATAATTATCAAGCCTCAACTGGGACAGACTACTGATTAACTGGGTTATTATAATGGTTTCTTCATGAAGCGTAGACTGCTTTGCATTAGGCTAAAACAGCTACTACTACCCTGATCTTTCAGAAATGATGAACATCCACAAATCCTACTGATGCCAGTGCTCAGTAGCTTTAAAACTCAGGCCATATATACCATAATGCATGATCCAAAATAAAAAACAGGACTGAGATGATATGTCTGCAGTGTCTCCTGGTGACATTGAGAAGTCCATTGCTTGTTTTCTATAATATTCAGGATGGTCCCGCAGGTTTCATTTTTCTAGGTATCCCATCGTGTTTGGAACAGCTATGTGTCCTAATCAATGGGCCAATGCTTTCCTTGGTTACAATGCCCAGTGAAGTCAATGGGATTTGTACATGATTAACCAAGGGCAGGCTCTGGTCCTACTAATGAAGTGATTTCCCCAGGCAAAAACTGGGGCAACCGTTAGGCATTCAAAGTTCTGGATTAGAATGTGTGTGTGTGTGTGTGCGTGTGCGTGTGCACGTGTGTGTGCATGAGAGACAGTGAGAATATTAGCTATGAAACCCTGGCCTGGCGAGAGAAATATGGGGACCCACCCTCTCCCATTTCATTTTACTTAGATGTTACAGATGATTTTGGGGGGCGGGAACTGAGCTCAGGGCTCCAGTACAATCCTCCCCCTTTTTCCTCCCCTCTCTTCATCCCTGATGACAGCAGGAATGTCCCTACTCTTTTGGGAAAGTGTCATGGACCCATCACAAGAGCTGGGCAAGAGGGCCCTCTTGTTGATGCCCCGTGGAACTAGATGGCACTTTGAACAGTGAATAACAACCTCCCCCAACTGTTACATTATGGCATCAGCACTGATGTATTATGATTGGTCAGTTCATTGTACTGGATAGGTTTGTGGGCTATTTGACAAGGAACACGAATAAAACAGGAGAGTTTCTATTCTCTCTTACCGATCTGACATGGCTGAAGTACTCACTTAAATGAGGGTAGGTGGCAAACGTAATGCTCACTGCATTGCTTCCAAAATCTCTCCACTGTTTTCCCCCTCGTTTGGCACGGTTTCATTGACAGCACCCAGTGGGCTAGATTACTTAACTACTCACAGTGCCACATAGCTAATACATGACATACTGTATACTTATTCTTTTCCCTATTGCAAACCACAAAAGTGAACACTAGGATTCAAACAAAAACAAATTACTTCAGCAACTCCTGGAAAACTCAAGTGGTTAATCAGTTACCTTTTATTTAAATATATATGCTTAATGCTGAATTAAGTTGTAAAAACCAAGGGCTGATTTATGGCCTCACTCAGCCTTAATTAACATTGATTCCAGGGGAATAGTAACTGTGAATAGCTTTCACAATTGAGGTTGAACAATGAGCTCGCTGGGTGTTGTCCAATTTGTAGCATGATTTACATGGAAGCAAGCCCTTCTTTTCCTAGGGTTATCCCTTTTTTCATCTGGTGTTTAGGATGGGTTATATATAATCCATAGATAGGAACATTTGCTGTCAAATATTTTCCCTGATTTAGAGCGAGCCACTACAATGGTCACTATAAATAAGGAAGAAAAAAAAACCCAATTTGAGGCTTTGCAGGGATTCCTTGTTCTTGCAATGTGTCATCACTTGTCCATTCCATGGCATTTTTACGAAGTGGCCATAATGAAAGTCAGATTAAATGTACAGGATATATACATTTAATCAACAGCCATTGGAGTCAGTAGTGCTGGAAGAGTTATAAAAGCTCTAGTGAATGCAAATTTATTGCAAAAGAATCCGAGTCTTGGTGGTATGAATGTCTGCTGAATGGTACTACCTGACACAGAACACCTAAAACTTTCAAATGTGAGTTATTTAAGTGTAACGTTTTGCTTGTAAAGCCGCCAGCTGCTGGATTTCAAGACTTGAAACTGTTCCAAAACATTGGACGAGGTACTTTATATGTGCACTAGAGTAAATACTCTGATTTTACTGCCAATTTAAATGTGCTCAGTTTACAGTAATGAGCTTGTATAGGCATTACCTTGTTTATAGAAAGTGGAACAGGAAGAAACTAACATTAACCATTAACAGTAGCAATTTCTTTTGCCTTCTACCTTAACATTATGCCAAATAGATCTTTCCCGTGCCCTATCTAAAAATCTTTGCTGGTGCTGCTTTTTAAACACTATGGGGATAAATGGGGTATTGAATAAAAATATTACATCAGATAGGTCCAGTTAGTTTTGCTTCATCCAGTCCCTGCTTTGAAATGCATTTTAACAATATATACAATACATGTCCTATATACTGGTGAACTTGATGATCACTGTTGGTCCCAGCAGAACATATTGTGGCATTTGTTAAGCTCTTTACAAAACCAGAGCAATTCCATCTGGGAAGAAAACCAAACTGCTGTTCCCGCCCCACGCTCTCCTTCTCTCCCATCTCAACTTCTTTTATTCAGTCCAAATGTTTTATTATTTCAAGACAGAGAAAAATTATGTACGAATCTTCATGTCTCTGTGCACCCTGCAACCTTGGACAAACATCCTTGCCACCTCCCTGGCCATCTGCTTCTGGAGAGACTCCTTCTCCCTCCCCTTCCACCCCCACCCCACCCCCGCGCGCGTATGAGCCTAATGTGAAGTCTATTAAAGTCAGTGGAAAGGCTGCCAGCAAAATTCTACACAGGTCATAGCCAGCTCTTTGTTTGTAATATCAACTCTGGTTTAAAATATACGCTAAGAAGCGATAATAACATGCCAGGTGAATCCAGACGAATTAGCACCATAGTGTCCCAGTTGGGAGCAAAGCCCCATTTTTTAGGTGTTGTACAAACCAATAGGACAACACAGTCCTTCATCTAAAGAGCTTACAGTCAATACCCATGCCAGACCAAGGGTGGATGCAACATCTAAACAAAATGATATCTGGCAAATGCTATGATAGGCCCAAGTTTGTTTATACTGTGAAGGTGAAGCTAGTGGAGGGGATGAATTTTTTAGAAGTAGGGGAGCAGAAGGAAGAAAGGAAAGGTGAGGGGACACTGCAGTCGGATCGAGAGGAGCAGGGCAAAAAGAGTGAGGCTGAGGGCAAAGGGAATGTGAAGGAAAGCAGTGGGAGGAGGCTGCAGCTAGCAGCCAGTTAGCAGTGAGGAAAGGATGTTCAGAGTCAGGGGGTTCTGAAAGTGCCATGCCCCTCTGCCCTGCTGCTGACACTGCCTAAAGAGCTCCTATTGGGTGTGGGGTCTCCTTTGCTCATGGGCTGGCCTTCCACATGTCTGGGAAAAGGAAAAGTGGGCAGGATGGGTCTTGGTTAGGGGAGGTGTCCCCAGATGGGTGGGTGCAGGGAAGGGATCGGTTGGGACTCAATCCCGCTCTGCTATGGGCCACTGTGAATACAGAAGACACATCCATAATCTCCACATATTTTCCCATCAAGTCATTCAGAATTAGTCACCTTCCAGTGGCCCAGTCCATAAAAACCCAGAAAGCTGAGATCCAGCAAATCCATGTACATGCAGATCCATCTTGCTCTTGTAATTGCCCATTGGTGTGCACAATTAACGTGTGTGTGTGTGTGTCTCTCCCTCTCCCTCCAGGTCCAAGTCTCACCCTCGACTTTAAAAAAAATCAGACCCACAACACTGTCCTTCACATTTCTCTCTCAGTTTGTGGGCCTTTATTTATTTCTGTATGACAATGCCTCCCCTGTAGGTTCCTGAGTGAGTTTTCTAAACTAGCAATAATTTATAATTCTCCAGTTTATTTTTCTAAGATTATCCTCTTTTCTTTCCTTTCTCATTAAGAATTTCCTTGTATCTGGTTTTGCCTTATCTCTTTACTATCTTTCTCACTCCCTCACTTCCCAGCAGACAGACTGCAGCCTTATATGATCTTTCTCACTAGTCAATGATTCAATGTTACAAAGACTGGTGCTTTTTTCAAGGTCCAAGTAAGTTATAACATTGTCTAGTTAACTCTTGTTACCCCTGAGAGGCAGGCAAGTGTTACTAGCCCTGCATTACAGACAAGGAAATTGAGACAGAAGGCAAACTGACTTGCCCTAGGCCACACTGGAAGACATTGTGAAAGCCATTATTGGAATGGAGGAGTTCCTGGCTCCAAGCCATGTGTGCAGACTTATAGATCTTGGTCTCTCTAGTAGAAGACAGCTCAGCAACAGTTCTACTCTTATATGTTCTTTGCACAGTGAAAAATAGAATTATGGATCAATTTGTTGTCACATGAGTTTCACCAAAATTCAAAACCCCATGCAATTATGTGATACGTAACATCATCGTCAAACACACACAGGCAACTGAAGAGCATTGTGCCAGCCAGAGTGATTACAATGGATGGTGTCACACTAGGTATCGTGTATGCAAGAGCCCAGATATGGCTCAATCCTGCAAATCCACAAATCTCTTGGGTGTCCTTGCAGGCAGTGCCAGGCAGGGTCAGGGTACGCAAAACTTTGCACATTGTTGGAAGAGTTTGAGAGCATAGTGTGCTGGGGTGTTTTCTTGGTAACATGGCCAAAAAGCATGCAACAGTGCTTTGGAATATAATGAGCTGTTGAAGGAAGATCAGATCTCTGCAAGATTATGACATTTTGCACAAAGTCAAACTACTTTATCCTCAGAATTTGATGATGATAGTGCATATGGAATGCCTCTAGATGCTCCGTGTCTGCCTGTAAGCGGGTCTAGGTTTCTGACCCATACAGCAATACAGGTAGTACACGGGTTTGATAGATCCTGAATTTTGTCTCAGGGCAAAGACGTTTTTTCCATCCATAAGTTAGACATGGACTTCATGCAAAAGACAGTGAGATCTAATTGTTGAAGAAAGTCCAGTTTGATGTGACTTTTTGACTCTGCTGGCAGTCTAGGTAGATAAACTAGTCAACACTCAACCCTACCTGCACCAAGGGATCTGTTGGCCCAGATCCGAGGTTCTGGACCTTGGCCTTCTGCCATGAGATGCCTCCACGGTGCAGGCAGTGTCTTGGAGACTGGGGATTGAAATTCTCTGGCTTCTTCACAAGTACCGCACCATCGCTGTCATAGTCTTGGTCAGTGAACGCTTCTTGACCAATCTTGATTCCAACATGTGGAGCAGCAAGTGCAAATATCCACTTGATAGTTTGACAGCCTAGTGCCAGGGTGAGAATGCATCCCTGCCATGCAGCTGACGTCGGGTAGAAACTGTGAAAGCTGGGAACAAATGCGCACTCTTACACTGGGACTGATGTGAAGATCACGCACCAGATTTAACAAAACATCTGGAACACCAATTCTTTTCAGTGTGAGCCAAAATGCTGATCTGCCAACTGAATCAAAAACCACGTTGATATTGATAAATGCCACATGAAGCAGAAATGCAGCTCAGCCAGAAGGTAAAGTCATCATCCATTGTAGACCACCCATCGGTGAAATCTGATTGTGTGGAGACAATGTCTGTTAAGGAGCAGCTTCATCCTGCCAAGCCAAATGCAAGTGAAGACCTTTCCAGGAACTTATGATAATGAGATTGGCCTGCAATTGCTACATTCGGTGTGAGATGCTTTGCCCTTGTACAGGGACACTATGATGCCATCTTTCCATTCTGCTGATGCTCACGCTTAAGAACAGCTGATGCAGGCCAATGCTCACTGGTTCCAAAGCATTTTTGAGTAGCTAGGGTGGAATGCCATCAGGTCCAGCAGCATGTCCATTCTGTAACTTTTGGATGACCTTTCATACTTCCTTGTGTGATGAAGGATCAGTGTGCCTCTCTGGCTCTGCAGCTATGTGGCATGCCAGGTCACATAGCTCTGGACAGTCATCAGCGTGTGTGTGGTTCAGCACATTTTTGTAATGTGTTTTCCATCTGTCCAGGACCTCATCCATTGATGAGCAGGGAGAGCTGTCTGGTTTTGTGATGGGGATGTTAGAAGGCTGTTTATGGCTGCCAGCCAGGCGCATTATGGCTCTGTGCCGAGGCAGCACTGTATCACCAGCTAGCAGCAAAAATCCAGTCAACTCCGCCATATGACATACTGCTAGTTCTTGGAGATTTCAGTGCCTTGACTGGCTGTGATCAAACTATATGAAACTGTGACAGCTTTGGTTAAGGTTCTCCAAATCATGACACCACCACCTACCTTTTGATGTGTGCTGCAAAGGGCTTGTCGCCTATGGGTTCCTGGTTTAGGCACCTTATAAACCATCACAGTACCTGGATTTCAAACAATGGATGTGCCATGAAGGAAACTGACCACATCCTCATCAGAAATTGCTCCATAGTGAGATCTTATGAGGCCTTTGATGGTGCAAAAACACCAGCAAACTTGGACCAAGACTAGCTGTCCCTCAGGTCTCACTGCATTTCCCAACTCCTCACAAGCCAGATGTCCACCAACAGTCAATGTCCAGTGTCTATCCGAGGATCCTGTTGAAGCCCTGAAATACACACAGGCAGTTGAGGATCACATATGTAAACTTCAGATTCTCTAGGAAAAAAGGGGTGATCACCTAAAGTGATCTATGTAATGCTATGTCACATGCCATGGCTGGAACAATTAGTTTCAGATGGTCATGCAACAAACCTGGACTTTCTGAAGAGGACTTTGATATATTAGTGAAAAAGGCAGAAGCATATAAGCAGGGAAATCTTTGAGAACATAAATGGCAGAAAGGCATTTTCCAGGCCATGGTAAAATGTGACCATGAGATCTAAATCAACTCCCTGGACGATGAAGCAGAGGAACTGAAAGTCTCAAAGTGTAACAATCTGCATCCTGCCTACAGAGCCATCCCCTGATAAATAAGGCAATAGGTTTGTCTCACCAGATTTTTGTCTAAATTTTCTTTTATTTGTTTGTGCGGCTCCATCATCCAGGCACATCACGTGTCAGGGAAGTCAGGGCCCTTGGCCATCTCTCTTAACCATGTTCTGTGGGTGGATGTCCAGGGCACAGCTTCAGAGGCACGTTTGCCAGTATGACAGCGATCCCTTCACTTGATTCCCAAATATAGAAGTCAGAGTGCAGACTCCTGCAATGGTAGTAAAAGCAATCAAAGGGGGTGACAAAGTCATGACTTTTGTCTAGACAAGTCTATGATGTTTAGGTTACTTAAATAGGAAGTACCAGTTTGTCCGAGCAGGCTCAGCAGTTAGCGTTAACTGATCTGTGAGGAAGCAAGAAGGGTATGAAATGTGTGTCATGAACTCATCTCCTGTCATGTAGCTACCGACTCAAAAGTGGGCCAGTTGTTGCCACATGCATGTATTTTTCCAGTGAAAACGGGCTAGATTTCATGAAGAATTTCATGGAGGGATGTGGATGTTCTTAGTGAAAATGGGCTGTTTTCAAGTGAAGAAGGGTTCACACTGAAAACTCGGGGAAACTTATGGCTTCCACCCAACATCAGTGCCCAAGTCACCATTGAATTTTTGTATTTTGGGTGGTGGGATGGCAGTGGTGAGAACAGCACTAACAGAGACAGCCACATTCCAGTCTACCAGCAGCAAACTATCATGACCCATGTATTTTGAACTCTGCAGATTTCTACATTAAAACAAATGTTCAGATATTCTCTGAATAATGTAGATCTTTCCTGTTGTTATGAATGAAAGGTCCGATCCTGAGTGCCTTACTCATGGTTAGCTGTGATATGTGCTCACGCCATACCTGGGGTGCTCAGACAGAAATCCTATCTTCAGCAGGGCAACACACTCCCATCTGCGTGCCTTTCCTGCTCTGTGGGCTAGCACACATGGGAAAGCATGCTCCATGTTCTCGTCATCCCCTTTTGGGGTGGACTGGGCCCCAGAGCCAGAGGAAGGGAGCAATTCTGATTGGCTCTTTACATCGGATGAGAAGCTCCTTGTGCCACTGCATAATGTCCGTCCACATTGTGGTCACCCAGCATACCCGAAAAATCAGTTGTAATTAAAAAATCTTAATATAAACCATAAACAGTAGAATAGTGATGTCTACAATTTAGAGACAGCTCTGTACAGCATATGCCTCATTGGTCATGGTGCCAAAGGCCTCCTGGCAAAGTGGACGGACATTCAACACTTTGCAGGATTGGTCCCTGTGTGCAGTGAAGGATTGATCCTGAGCCTCCTCACTCCCATTGACTCAAAGGGTCACTCAGCTTCTTGCAAAAGCAATGGGCCCATAAGGGGCTTTCTGTGCTTTAACCAAAGAAAGGGGCCTACCCCATAAACACAATTTAAACTGCCTTGCAGGAAACAGGCTATGAACTTTAATCCTGTCGCTCCAGTCTAAGGGTGAACTCCTGCCCCCAGTGAAGTCAATGGCAAAACTTTCATTGACTTCACTGAGGCCAGGACTTTCCCCTAGAGCAGAGATGGGCACATTATGGCCCTGGCCCTTGAGCTCCTGGCCAGGGAGGCTAGCCCCCGGCCCCTCCCCTGCTGTCCCTCCTCCCCCACAGCCTCAGCTGGGGCTGCGAGCTCCTGCTGCTCTGAGCTGCATGATAAGGAGGGGGCGGTGGTGGGGAGTTGGATAAGGGGCAGGAGGTTCCGGGGGGCAGTCAGGGAACAGGGAGCAGGGGGCAGTTGGAGGGGTGGAGGTTCTTGGGGTGGTCACGGGGCGGGGAACGGGGGGGGGGGGGTTGGATAGGGTGTGGGACTCCTGGGGGGGCCCTGTTAGGGGCTGGGGGTGTGGATAGGGGTCAGGGCAGTCTGGGGACAGGGAGCAGGGGAGTGTTGGATAGGGGGTGGGGTGCCGGGGGGGGTGTCTGTCGGGGCGAGGGTGTGGATAGGGGTCGGGAGGGGCAGTCAGGGAACAGAGAGTGGAGGGGGGGGTTGGATTTAGATGGGGTTGTGGGGGGTGCGGTTTGGAGGGGGTCCTGGGAGAGGGCAGTCAGGGGACAAAGAGCATGGGGGGTTGAATGGGTCGGGAGTGGGATGCCCGAGGGGGGCAGTCAGGGGGCGGGAAGTGGGAGGGGACAGATGGGGGGGCAGCCTGTTTGGGGAGGCACAGCCTTTCCTACCCTGCCCTCCATATAGTTTTGCACCCCGATGTGGCCCTCAGGCCAAAAAGTTTGCCCACCCCTGCCCTAGAGTGACTTATTGTAAGGGGGCATTTCATATTTGCTAATAAATTTTTTTATTGTTTTCTCCAAAGTCATGCAGTAGAAATTTGGACCCCTACTATGTAGTTACCAACACAAAGCCCCGCAGTGACGAACCTTTGCCAAAATAGCAAATGATCAGCAGAATTAAAATCTGCATTTGATTTGTCCATGACAATTAAGATGATATCGTCACTAACAGGACTTAACAGTAATTTCCATTGTTCTGTGCAGATATTTAATTCTGTGCTGTGACTTTTCCATTTGGTCATAATCAACTGACTATCTCTTGGAGAACTGTGATGTTTGAGATTATTTAATAGTGTCTGGGTTATTTCAGTAATGAAACATTTACTTGCTGAGATGGGGATTTGAGTGACTAATCCACCATCTTGCCTTAGGCCTGGTTGTTTCAAGATTTTACTCCCATAAATTGGTGATATGTGATTGTTTTTGTACAGTGGGTGACTCAAATTTCAATTTCAACCATGCCACTTAAGACCAGATCCTCCCAGGTATTTAAGCTCCTAACTTTCAGTTAAACCAGTGGAAGGTAGGAGCCTACATACCTTTTGAGGATCTAGGCTTTAGGGCCCCTGACTTCAGTGACAGCAGGATAAGGCCCTTCATCTTAACTTTTGAAGATTGTAAAGCAAAAATGAGTTCAGCACTTTGGTGCCAGAGTCTGCAGACCTTTATTGATAGCTTTACTGTGACTTCAGTAAGATTCTCATATGAGTAAAATGCTACTTGCTAAATGACTGGTACCTACCGAATGATTCAAAGCTTTAAAGTGCCTTTTCTTCTTCTTCCCCTTTTTAGATTTTCATAAATAATGAGTGGCAAAATTCTGAGAGTGGGAACATATTCCCAGTGTATAATCCATCGACAGGAGAGGAGATCTGTGAGATCCAGGAAGCTGACAAGGTAAAGTATCCCTGTGAAATGTTTACAAATGTACACTAGACCAAAACCTACACCTCTTACTAGTCCACTCCAGAATCCCCACTAGTGATAGACCAATCTTTTATTAACCCTTGCCCCCCATAGTATGATTATGGCATATTGTCCATTTGGAAACTTCAGTACCAACTAATACTCTGTCAGTGTTTACCCCAGGGTTTTATTGTTCCTTCCTCCTCAACAGGTTGATACGGACAAAGCAGTGAGGGCAGCCCGCCTTGCTTTCTCTCTAGGCTCGGTGTGGCGGAGAATGGATGCATCGGAAAGAGGCCGTCTCTTGGATAAACTAGCAGACTTGGTTGAAAGAGACAGGGCGATTCTTGCTGTAAGTGGTATAGGGAGAAATCAAAAGTTGTTTCATGGATGAGCTTTACATTTTGAGAGCAGATAAATTCATAGATGTGTAAATGTGAATGACGGTGTCAGATTGGCTAGTATGTCTGAATAGGTTTTCCATGGACTCGAATAGGTTTTGGATCAGGCTGTGTGTGTGTGTGTGTTTGTATTCGTAACTTGGTTTTATGTTCTAAAATTAAAAAATGGATAAAAATGCATAAAGCCAGTTGTGCAGTAATAATTAATAAAATGATAGATGAAATGCTGTGCAGTACTGAACCAATAATGCACAGTTTAGAAATGATGCTATTTAGCACATACATTAAGCTTATATACTGCAGCATTGTTAATATCATTTTCTGCATGTCAAGTGCTTTGGAACTAAGCTGGTGAACATCTTAATTCCAGTTTTGTCAACACTTAAATCATGTTACCACCAGTGTATGCTGTAAGATCGCCATGGGGAGAAGGAACTGGACAACACACCAAACTCACTATGCCTGTCATTTGATTTTTATGTCTAGAGCCAAATTCTTTGCTGAATTGCATCACAGGCAATGCCACTGACTTCAGTTTGGGATGTAAGTCGATGCAGAATTAGGTCCCTACTCTTCTGTATACAAATCACATTTATGGTCTGTATCTAGTCCTGTGTTATACCTGCTATCTTATCTCCACTGTGCCCATTCATAACAATTTCTATTAGATAATACTAACTGTTGAAAGTTAGTTAATCTACTCAACATCTAAGGAAATTTTATTGGATTCTTTTCACTAAACAATCTTAGGGACTCTTAAGAGGATGCCTATTAAGATATTGTTGTCAATAGGAAAATTGAATTAAAAATAAGGCCCTTAGCTTGTTAAATTATGAGCTTCCCTAGAGGAGAGCTTGCTTATTTGATGGTAATAAATAAGCTGGCTGTACAGTACAGATATCTCAGGCCTCAACAGGGGTCTTGGCAGCCATTTATAGACAATTTTATATTCACATGAATTATATAAAGAGGAATACATCCATTCTATGAATCCAGATAGTTAATATAGGGTTACAAAGAGCCCCTTCTCAGCTGTTATCATGAACATTGCAGAACCTAGTTTGACAGGCATTTTTATCTTGGCTCCTGATTAAAGAAACGCTGTGTTTATGTATTTGAACTAAACACATAAAGTGACTATTAGGTACACGCACACACACACACACTTAAAATCATAGGGATTTTAGGGGCTTTTAAAATTACTAGGATTTTTCAAGAAAAATTCTGTATGTTTCAGATCACTTTAAATATTCAACAAAAGTTTCACCATGCAACTCTTGAGAAGTCTTTGTTCCTAATATTATAGCCAACCTTCTCCCCAACCCCACCAAAAAAAACAGTAGCAGTAAAAAAGGAGTCTTAATCACTATTGTGAAGTTCCTGATGTTGGGGGAAGCCTGGTTTGATCCTCATTACTACTCGTCTGTCACTAATGTCATTACATGAACGGTTGGAGTATTGCAGTCTGCATAGCCTGATATGCTCCTTTGCTCATATTTTCTTCACTTTCTCTTGTCCTCCAGACCATGGAATCGCTGAATAGTGGCAAACCCTTTCTGCAGGCTTTCTATGTAGATCTTCAGGGAGTCATCAAAACTCTGAGGTATTATGCAGGTTGGGCAGACAAGATTCATGGAATGACCATTCCTGTGGGTAAGTAGAATCATAGGCGTGCTCAGCACATTTCATTAGGGTGTGCACCCAGGGAGCCCCTCCCTGGCCCCACCCCCACTCCTCCCCCATCCACTCCATCCCACTTCCTGCCCCCTGACTGCCCCCCTCAAGAACCCTCAACTCCCCCTTGCTCCTTGTCCCCTGACTGCCCCCTCCTGAGACCCCCCCACCGTAATTGCCCCCCCAATACCCTACCAGTCCCCTGACTGCCCCGACCCCTATCCACACACCTGCCCCCTGACAGACCCCCGGGACTCTGACACCTATCCAACCACTCCCTGTCCCCTGACTGCCCCTCCTAGAACCTCCGACCCATCTAACCCCCGCTGCTCCCTGCCCGACTGCCCCAACCCCTGTCCACACCCGTGCCCCCAGACAGCCCCCCCCAGAACCCCTGACCCAGCTAACCCCCCCTGCTTCCTGCCCCTGATTGCCCTGGCCCCTCTCCACACCCCCTCCCGCAGACAGCACCCCCGAACCCCTGACCCATCCAACCCCCCCCTCCCTGTCCGTTGACTGCCCCCTCCAGAAACCCGCTGCTGCCCCTTCTCCAACCCTCTGGCCCCCTTACTGTGCCAGCTCAGAACAGCGTTTTGGGCTCCGCCAGAGCCCTCTGCACTCCCGCGCTCCTCCGCGGAGCACACAGTCCGGTTCCCAGCCCCGCACTCCCAGAGTGCTGCGAAGCAGCACGCTGGGCAGCAGGGGGGTGAGGGGGTGGAGCGGGGAGGAGGAGCCGAGCTCCTCAGCTGCTGGAGGCCCCATGCAAGTGGCTCAATCTGGCCCAGCCGCCCTTCAGCCGCGCAGCACTCTGCAGGGAGAAATCCCAGACATGGCTCCACCGCCATTGCTTCCTGCAGCCTCCTCCTCGAGCCTCCAGCAGGGGAGGAGGGAAGGAGCAGCCTTCCCAGCTGGAGCTCAGGGCATTAGGGTGTGCCTGTGCACACCCTAGACACTACATGCGCACGCCTATGAGTAGAATTCACAGAAGTAGCAGATTCTACCTACAATATGATTCTTCTTTGGAATTTTGTTTAAATATCTACACAAACACATTTGGGCCAAATGGAGCACCCATGAGACCTATTAGATTATGGAATAACCTCTCAAAGAAAGTGGAGGAAGCCTTACAATTGGATTACTTAAAATCAGATTGGAAAAATCACTAGATAGTATGCTGTTGGGTACAATATTAAACTGGCACTGAGATGGAGTAGATAACTAGATCACTTACTGATTAAAGTCAATGGAAAGCTTCACATGCACATCCAAGGGAATGTTTGGACCCCTATGTATGTGTACCATGAAGTAAACTACAGATTGCTTTTGATAGCTATATTTAAATATAAATATAATTGTCAAGATGGATATTATGCACCCTGATGCATTTGAAAATATAGGCATGATTTGGGCAAATTCTGTCCATAATCCTTCATGTAGCTCTCTCACTGAAGCTACTCCTTACTTTTCACCCCAATTGCCCCTGCATTTTCCACCTTGTAGCCTTAGTTGTGCTCATTCGTGTGGTTTAAAATGGGGATTAGCAATACCCAGCATGCACCAGGATGTGACTGTCCGACTCATTTTACTTGTCTTTCAGACTGGATCCAAATCCACAGATACTTTGAGAGAGTTTGTAATTTCATTAGAGAGAAACTTCCATAAATACAAGAGACTTTTTTTTTATGGTATCTGCATCCTTCTGATGTACAGTGGGATCAGTAGTTAATAATATGTGTGGGAGAAAAGCTGGGGCATAAGTAGTGTGGGAGAAGTTATTCTGCTCTTCTATTTTAGTAAAGAGGTAAGAAAATGTAGCTGAGTTGTCGTAGCTTTCATTTTTAGCTGACAACCCACTCCCTTTCCATTTTCTATTGAAAGCATACTAATCTATGGTTACGATGAGATTGCCTACAATGGCATATGGCCCATCAATGACTGCAATTAGCAAATATCTCTAGCGGCTGGAGATGGGACATTAGATGGGGAGGGCTCTGAGTTACTACAGAGAATAGTTTCCCGGTATTCCCAGTATTCCCATATGGGTGAGACTCGCTGGCTGGTGGGTCTCACCCACATGCTCAGAGTCTAACTGATCACCATATTTGGAGTTGGGAAGGAATTTTCTCTAAAATCAGATTAGCAGGGACCCTTGGGGGTTTCGCCTTCTTCTGCAGCATGGGGCATGAGTCACTTGCTGGTTTGAACTAGA
The DNA here is from genome assembly GCA_033296515.1 of Macrochelys suwanniensis. Lineage (NCBI taxonomy): Eukaryota > Metazoa > Chordata > Testudines > Chelydridae > Macrochelys > Macrochelys suwanniensis. The sequence continues at coordinate 60,873,696 of CM065785.1, forward strand.
GTAAATGGTGGAATCTTTGTATCCTAAAGTCTTTAAATCACAATTTGAGGACATCAGTAACTCAGCCAGAGGCTATGGGTCTGTGACAGGAGTAGGTGGGTTAGGTTCTGTGGATTGCATTGCAATGTGTAGGAGGTCAGACTAGACGATCCATGACAGTCCCTTGTGGCCTTAAAGTCTATGAGTAGTGTATTTTCACTAAAGAAATGGCACTGTAACATTGGGTAAAAGCTCTTCTGTAAGGACTAAAGAAAATATTACAACCAAATTCTTTGTGTCCGGCTTTCACTTTAAATTGACACAAGCAATAGTGCAGAGCACACCATAAATTCATATATTCAGCAAATTTCCTGCTCCCTAATCCCTTCTTCCCTTGTCAGTGAATGCCTCCTCCTCACTTATGAGCCCAGCAGGAATACAGAAGTTATGTTGGTGAGTAAGAGGCATTGCCAACTCAGGAGAACAAATACACTGTTTATTCCAGTTCTTAAAAATGAAAACAACCAAAGCACTGCAGGGAAGCAGCTGCAAAACTGAGTTTGTTAGTGAAGTGGTCTGAGTTCCTGGGGCTGCATTTTCAGCAAGCCTCCCTAAGTGCAAACCACAATGGCCTGCACAGTTACTGGTATCCATATCCTTGTGCAAACGTGGGATTTTCCAGACACAAATGGGTGAAATCTCAATTTCTGAGGGTGTAATTTGGCCCTTTTTAACTAGCAAGGATTTTCTCCCTGAGTCTGATTCACCACTGTGTTACTCTGGTAAACTCAGGGCTGTCAGTAGAGTTACACCAGTGCAAAGTTAGATACGCCAGCCTAAAGCTGGAGTTACCCAGGGATGACTGTTTACATAGTTACAGTCAACTTGTCAAAGGAAATCAGACATGACAATAAACCACACAAAAACCTGATTAAATTTCTTCTCCCACCCCATCTGTTAAATGCGCTAATGAATTAGATACCCTACAGTCCTCTGATGTTTATTTTTGACAAGGTTTTTCTTCTCTAAAACAACTACAAACCAGGGAGAGACAGGGAGGATGGCACTAGGTACAGGAGTGGCTAAGAAGGAAGAGTGTTCGTTAGAGTCACATTTGTTCTGGTCTCAGTGTTAGGGCTCCACCCTGCCCTTTGCTCCCTATTGCAAAACCCTGTTGTTGTCAAGGACATCAGAATCAGGCCCTGACTAGAAACAGTTAGATTAATAAAGCGATCGCAGTCCAAAGTGTAGCTGTAGCTACAGTATATGCCATATCACAAGTTATAGGCCCAATTCTGCTCTGGTTACATCCGGGCTATCACACAATGTGTTTCCAAGGCTGAATCTCTCATCTCTATCTCCTCTGTCCCACTGTATGAGCCATATGGTTACATATTAGACCTGCCACATTACCATATATGTGAAAACTAAATACCTAGGACATGATCTGACTCCTGTGAGAGAGCTGGTCGAATACCCCTATGGAAGGTGTTCCAAGACCAAAGCAGAGATCCCTGAATATAAATATGATTTTCTAATTGGGAAATTAAAAAAACAAAATCTTTGGGCCAGATCCTCAGCTGCTGTGAATTGGTGGCTCTATTAACATCAGTGAGCTAGGCCAATTTACACCAGCTGAGGATATATTAAAAAAAAAATAACATATGCTCTTTTCTTTAAACCCGTTTTAATACAACTTGAAAAAGAGACAAATTAGTTTGTTTTTCTGCATTTACCTTAACGATTTGATAGAAAAAAATAGGAGAGGTGTCAGATTAGCAGCCTGGCTGAAGTCCCTTACCTACCAAATGGCTACAGTATGGACTGCAACAGTGCAAGATTCACACATTGTCCTGCCATATGCCTCCACCCTGACCTGGAGGTACCAACTCTAAGGGGCCTGCATGTCCTTCTTACTCCATGTGCAATCCTTATTCATGCTGGTGAACACGCACTCCTGCAAGATGTCCCATTTGAAACCAAGGGGATGACTCATGTAGGTGTTCGCTAGCATAAGTAAATGGGTGCACAGTTGGGCTTTCAGTCACCAGACCCATTTGATCTCCAGTTTCTTTGCTTACTGCCTACAAAGTTGATTGATAATGAATGAGGTGATGAACTTTGTAATACAGACACTTGTCAGCTGAGACCTAGAGGGTGACCTACTTCAGCTCTCAAAAGACATCAGGCAGTGACAACTTCCATTTACTACTAATCTGGACTGGATTTGAGTCAGTGGCCTTAGATGTGGAATGGCATATCCTGTTGCCATTCCCTCAAGCCAGTCACGGTAACTTCCTAAAGTATCTTTCAACACAATAATTTTTTTAGCAGTCATGAAATTGGTTAACAGGGATGATCCTTTTGGATTTCACAGCTGTCCCTGGAGTCTGCTAGGATCTGCTTTCTCACCAAACCTAGATCTGTGTGTTTTCTGCTGAGTAATGGGCTAATAATGCACACAAAGATGTCTAATAACAGCCGCAGTACAACATACCAGAGCCTTGTCTACCAGTGCTAATTCACCAGGGCTAATTTAGCTGATTTAAGGAGATCCCAGTGGGAAGCTTGTCCTTCAGGAGGGATGGCCAGAGCTAGTGGACAGCCGGTTCGCCCTCCCATGGGGATTCAGAGTAAGCTGTCTCAAGTGACAACAGCTCACACTCCTGAAGCAGTTGCAGAAAAGTTCAGGTGCTGCAGAGATTAAAGTCAAGACCTTTGTGCCTGGCATAGATGGATCTTCTTTCAGTCACCTCAGTATGGGTGTCAGATATACAGACCTCACTCTGGTAGTCTCCTGCCTGCTGACAGCTACTAGGAGAGCACTGAGGAGAGTGAGTGAGAATTAGCACATTTTCACACCAGCTTAAAGTAGCAGTGTTTTCATTACTGCTAGTTTTATAAGTTTATATTAAAACTGTAAAAGTTTCATTGTTGCCTGTGTAGTTTCTGAGCACATGGGAGTCAGGCTTTTTAACTATCATTGTTCAGTTAAAATGACTCACTTCATCAAACTTCGTTATTCTGCCATTGCAAAAATTTGTTTTATGGTGTGCACAAGGCAGCCTACAGATGCACCCTTGGCATTTCCAACTTCACCTTCATCCTCTGGGTAATTTGAAATCTGCAGCCATGGCTGAAGGAAATGTTATTAAACATCCCCAAAAATTTCATAAGAATTGTGAGGTTTGCGGATGACCAACATTTAAAGTAGGTGTAGAAAAAGGGCAGTTATTCTGGAGTCTGGCAGAAGCTGTGCAAGCATCGGAGGTATCACTGTGAAGAAAACTCTGAGCGAGGAAAGAACATGCCTTTTATGTCCAATCGAATTAACCGTGATTTGGCTGACTTCACAACCATGTTTGGGTTCACTGCAGCTTTACTTCATGGGGCATGAAGTAGTGCAGTAATGATGATACAGGGATGGCCTATTACTGTGATGTTGTCCAAGGCTTTCTGCCTAGGAGCCGTTTATCTTGGTGTTACCGATCATGGGCTGGTATTTTCACCTCACACTTTTATGATTCTTTTAAAAATATGCTCTAAATAAAGCATTTTGATAATTTTGAACTATAACCCAGACTCTATAGTTCCTCCTATTCTTTTCCTTCTGGCTAGGCCAAGCAGACCAAATTGATTAATCAACCATCTTTCTTCTTCCTTCCCCTGTTACACTCTATTTCTCTCTCTCTTATTCTATTAATCTTTCTTTCTCTCTCTCTGACCCTTTTCCTCATTTGTCTCCCTCTGCTGCACATAGCCTGCTGATAACTGTTTTATAGCTAATATTCAGTTTCTGGTCTCTTGAAAACGTTGAAGCCAAATCCCAGCTGATTAATGTATAGTAGTGCTTTATGGGTATGTTTCCCCTACACAAAATGAAATAGACTAACAGAAACAAGTAAACCTAAAAAAGTGTCAGTGTAGTAGCTGTGTTAGTCTGTGTCAGCAAAAAGAAAATAAGAAAGGAATACCCAAGCTGAAGCCTGTATTTAAAACCAGGAAACTTTCTGGATTAACCCATTTATTGTTACCAGATGTATGGGACCAAAGTCTGCTGCAGGTTCCCAAAAGCACTCCGTGCTCTAATTTTCACCCTTTCCCCTGAGATTGAGCCTAGGTACACTTCTCACCAGTCTTACCCATATTTAGCTGAGGTGATTCTAGTGCATAAACAGATGCCTACATTTGTAAATACGTGTGTGTTCCTATAGACACAGACCCACTCAGAGACCTACAGCTCAGAGGCAATGTGAAAGGTTGGCAGAGAGGAGAGATCAGACCCCCAAATCAGGGAGCTTTCAGGTTTCTGTTTACTTCTTGAAGTGAGTCAGCTTACCCGCTTCACTGTAGTGACTTAGCTCAGGAGCCCGCCCGACACTAAATGAAACCTCCAGGCCGGGCATAGGTCTCATTTTAAAGCCTGGTACCTACCACATTTGTTTTTTGCCATCTTGGTTTTCAAGGCTCTAAAAATAATTGTCAGTGATTCAGAGAGACAAGGTAGGTGAGGTAATATCTTTTATTGGACCAACTTCTGTTGGGTGAGAGAGAGTCAAGCTCTCAAGCCACACAGAGCTCTTCCTCAGTGATTCAGAGGATTAATTTTTTCTTCTCTTCTTCCAGCTTGGGAGCAGAGGAGGCAAGTAAGTGGCTTCCTTTGAGGCCACTGCCAAAACCTCTGTGGGTATGTCTACACTGCAGTAAAAAACCCGCGGGTGCCAGTGCCAGCGGACTTGAGCTCCAGCTAAGGGGCTGTTTATTTGCAGTGTAGACATTCGGGTTTGGGCTGGAGCCAGGCTATAGGACCTTGCAAGGTGGGAGGATCCCAGAACTCGTGCTGCAGCAAACAGCCCCTTAGCCCAAGCCCCACAAGCCTGAGTCTGCTGGCACATGCCAGCCACAGGTGTCTAATTGCAGTGTAGACATACCCTTTGTACACAGATTGTCCTCTTTCCCAAGGAACCAAGCCTGTCACCCTTGCATGTGGTGCAAACAATTGGGTTTCTCCAGATTTCCCACGCTGGCTTGCGAAAGATATTTCAGTGACTACTTTATTTCTTTTACTGCCATCAAAGGCTGATCCTTAAAGCTCTCCCCCCTCCCCTTTTTTTTTGTTCTGCCAAGTCAAACTGCTCTTGAGCGTAACCATTCTCATCTGTTTCAGATGGAGATTATTTTACGTTTACAAGACATGAACCCATCGGAGTGTGTGGACAGATCATCCCTGTGAGTATCTCTGCTAGCTCCTTGTATTTATTTTCATTTGAACCAGCTCTCTTTAAAAGACACATAAAACATGGACCTCAGCTATGTGTGTTTTCCATTACGAAAAAAAGCTGAGCTCATATTGTTGACATATCTTTAACAGTCTCCCTGCAAATGCTTATTTGAACACGCTAATAGGGTTTTAGCTCTGGTATTAGGAGTTAAGTTCTCAAGTCATAGAATTCTCATGATTAAAACAAGCAAAGCAAAACACAGTGTTAATATGCTGTCATTGGTTATGGATGTTCACACAACTTATGGAAAACTGATGCTTTGCTGTGGCAGTCATTTTTTCATTTAGTTAGTTTTTACTGCAATTTAACAGACCCTCCAAGTTCCTGGGGCAATGTTATGTATTTTAATTCTGTTCTTTCCTGGCATTTCTTTTTATAAAGCTTTTAGAAAAGAAGAAACTTCAGAAGACACGTCGTTACAGTTAACATAGTGCAGATTATTAAAAACATGAAGGGTTTATTGTATTTGTTGCAAGAGAGAACGACACATTATTTCATTAAATTTAATACTCTTTCCTCCTCCTCTTCACCCCCCCTCTCCCCCCCGTATTCACCCTCGGCAAACTCCTGTGATACATTGCATGGGAACTTCATTGAACAAGCATTCTTTTCAAAAGTACTGGTTAATGGTTTCTGGGAGAAATTTCAATGGGAGGCTCATGTACAGCTATTAAAATATGGTGCGGAAGCTTTTCCTTTATAAAGCATTGGGGAACTAATCAAGAATTTTTTGTTGATGTTGGTTTTTGTTTTATTCATGTCTACCACAAGCCCCCGAGCGGCCAGGGTGTGTTTGTAATACGCAGCAATTCCAATACAAAGGAGCAGCCCCAAAAAGATGATTTTTAACAGTGTCAAGGCCTTTTTTCTCTATTTATTATTATATTTTTTTGTAAGGGGTGACTCTTGCGGCTGGCACTCTATATGAACACCATGGGAAGGAGCTCACAGTCTAAGCCCCCATCCTGCAAACACCTACACATGTTCTTAACTTCTAGTCGCATGAGCAGCTCTGTGGAACGAGTGACTTCAGTGGCAATAGACTTGTGTAAAGTTAAGCACGTGCGTAGGTGTTCGTAGGATCAGAACCTTAACGCCCGGTCCTAAGGCACTGGGCACTTCCTGGGAGCTGCTCGGTGCCCTCAAGGACAAGTTCTGCTGAAGATGCTGGGGGTACTGAACACTTTGCTGGAGGTGCCCAAGATCCTGAAGAACACAGGATGTATTTACTTTATTTAGATTTGTACAAAAGTATAAAGGGGAACCTTATCCAAGGCTCTAGCCACCCCTGCAATGTATTACAAAAATAAAACTAAACAGCCAGCACTACACAAAAGTCCCCTCCCTGCTCCAGATCTAACCCCCATCAAAACCTACCCTCCACTGTAGCCTTGAATGCTGCAGCATACCCTGAAGGTTAACAAACCCGGGCCATCGGGGCCGAGGGTGTGAAGCTTCTCCCAGACCTGAGATTCCCCTCATGGAGAACGCTCTATTGCTGAGCTCCTCTCTTTTAAACAGAGGGGAATCCAGCTCAGGTGCCTCTGCTGATCACATCATGACACAAAGAGAGAGGAGCTCCAGTAGGTAGATAGGCCAGCTGTAAATTAGGCACTAACAGCACTGTCCAAACACATTCCACATAATCCATTACATATGCTTTATGCAGATACATAGGTTGAAGCTGTATTTATTTTGATTTGTAGTGTCTCACATAGCAAAACTTTTCTGGAGAAGGATGAGGAAAGACCTTGCAAGGTTCCTAACTAGGGACGCCTATTTTCACCCTGCCACATTTTGCACTATAAAACTCTTCTTCAGAGCTTTACTGCAAGAGGCAACAGAAGTGCAGGCTGTCAGCACACTGTTGGCCCAATGTCTCCACTCCCAGGCTTATATACTGGTGATGAAATTAAAACATCACTCTGTCTCCAAAGTTTATAAACAACTGAGGGGGGAAAAAATTGGGTGTTCGGTGAAGGAAAGACATTTGTGTATTTTTTCAAGCTTGCCAGGGGCTAGCGAGAGGTCTATGAGAGTGGCAGCTGATGTGCATCAGACAGCAACACATTCTAGCTAGTGGCTGACTCTTCACGATGGATATTTCTATTTTCTTCCAAGTGAGATTATTATAGTTACATCTATGAGTTCAATGCTGCAAACGCAGATGTGACTAACTTTATGCATATGACATCAACGGGACTGCTCGTGTGAGTAAAGTAACTTACATGCATAAGTGTTTGCAGGATCAGGCCCAAATGCAGAAGGCCAGATACCTTTGATGACTGGTACCAGATGGAATCCTAACCATTTTGTGCAGCAAATAAATATAATGGGCCAAATTTTCTGCTGCGGTAAATTGGCATCCTTGAGTTGAAGTCAATGGAGTCGCAAAAATTTACATCAGCAGATAATTTGGCTGGACCAATTTATTGTCTCTATTTTTCTTCTGTGTTCCATACCAATTGTTCAACATGAACTGGTAATGAATATGACACAGATAGCTGACTGTCTTTTTGTCCCTGATATTTCCATGGCAATGATCTGTAAACATGTTAAAACTTCCCCGGTAAATAAATAGACAATACAGAGCGCTGATACTGTAGAGAGATTGGGAGGGGCACGGGGGTGGGGAGAGAGTTATTTCCTATAATCCCATCAGTTAATTATGTATGGGTTTGCCTAGAAATGTTATGGATTTCTTAAAAAGCATTCAAGGATTAGAAATCTATCTGTCTATATATAATATAAAAATCTCTGGCACTGATGCAAAAATAGTTCTTTCTGAACACCACAGAGCCAGAAGGCATTTATCCTGAAGGAAAAAAAAAAGAGAGGCACCAATTGCAAAATAGTCAATGAAATTAAAAGCTCTGATTAAAAAAACTGACGTATAACCCAAAATTCTTTTTGAGAAGATAGGGGGCGGAGGTTATAATTCTTTGAGTAGAGGAGAAAGAAGAATTGAAAGGTCACTGTTGTCTCTTTCTTAATGGTGGTAATTAAAAAAACGCTTGCTTTGTGCTGGAAAAGATTTATGTTGAGGATAAGCCTGAGAAATCAGTGAGGTAGCAGCTTGACATCTTGAAAACAAAGCACCACTGCAATATTTTTCCATCTATCAACTTTTATTTTTTCCTACAGTGGAACTTCCCCCTGCTGATGTTTGCATGGAAGATTGCCCCAGCCCTTTGCTGTGGCAATACAGTAGTTATTAAACCAGCAGAGCAAACACCACTCAGCGCGCTTTATATGGGAGCCCTCATCAAGGAGGTAAGAATAATTGACAGGAATAATGTCTCCAGGTCTCCTTACAGCTAAGGAACTACCACAGCATGTCTAGTTTAATTTGCTTGGTCAATTTTCACAAACCATGTTTCCTCTAATTCTGTTTTGCTAGGCTGGCTTTCCACCAGGAGTAGTCAATATTTTGCCAGGATTTGGTCCAACTGCAGGCGCAGCAATAGCTTCTCATGTTGGCATAGATAAAATTGCTTTTACTGGATCTACTGAGGTAAGTGTATTCTAAAATATGTTACTGTAAGATATCAATCCGGAAAATATTTAGGGAACGACAGCCAAGCTCTTGACTGAAGTTCCTCCGGGTCATCCAACAGAAAGGATATACCCACATCAGAATGGTCTGTCCTTCCCATCTAAATCTACATATTATCACACTACCAAAGCAGAGGTGTCAGTTTCCCCTTAACACCTGCTGTACCAAATACCATTGCACAACATGTGGAAAAATATTGGTAGGATTTCCTACGGGCTTGTGAGGACATGAATTAGAACATGTGGGTAGATAGATTGTGCAGTATAAAACATAGGGTGCACAAGTCCCTCTTCGATGTCTATAATCTGTGTAACCTAGAAGCTATTGAATAGGTTAACTCTGAAGAGAATGGTGTTAATCTACATAAAGGGGGCTGAACCAATCAGAACTGTGACTTTGCCTAACGCTCAAATATGTACAAAGACCGCGGTTATCATTCAGGAGTTGGGGATAATAGAGGTGCTACAGGCTGATGCCACCAGAGAAGGGTCCTTATCTCTCAGTCTGAGGAGAGGAAAAAAGGAAACCAGAAGGAGAGGAATCTCAGTGGGAGTTTCAGGATTGGTAATATTTAGAGAGTGCTAATAACAGGCCCTGTTCCATTGAGACTTTGACAGACTATTGTATGGATGGATCCTACAATTCCAAGGGTCTGTTCCCTCGTTGATATGTGTATGTGACTCCCACTGGGCTCAATAGACATTTTGTGTGCATCAAGGGTAGACAACACACCATAGTGAGATAGATTTACTCTTGATGTGAGATTATAATCTGATCCTGCAGTCCTTATATGCATGCATGGTAACTCTCACTGAAGTCACTGGGAAACTTGTGCGTGCAATGACTGCGGGATCAGGCTAATGTTTTACTTTCAATACTTTTTGGTGCAATAAAATCTATAATGAATCTTAGGTACCACAGTATATGGGCCTAAATTGTCAGTATAATGTGGATGCAATTGTGTGCCTAATTTACACACACAATTACCTTGCAGAAAATTACCATGTGTAATTGTGTGTGGATTTTTATGAAAATTGAGATAATAATATACAAAAAGTAACAAAGTCAATTACAACAAACATCAGATATCAGATTACTTTGAGAAATTGCAACAATTTCATTATAACTCCTGTTCTGTAAGCAATTTACATTAGCATCATAGAATATTGGAAATCTTAATATGAGCTCCGTCTCTCCCTGCCCCGCTCCCCGACCCCCCCATAAATTAAGTTGAAACAATTGTTTTCACAAAGGTATGTGGTCTGTGTTTAAGATAAATATTCTATTATACAGGATGTTGCGCCGTTTGGAGGAGAAATAATACAGATGGGTTAGGTTTCAAAGTTGTCTTTTGTAGCCAAAATAAATTTTTATTGTAGTTCAAGACAGCTTTAGTTTTAATAGGCATTTAAAACTCAAAAGCTGTGGGTTTTATACTAACTCAGTGCCTACCTTTAAAAGCCTTACTAATAGGAAGTGAAAAGCATTACTGAGATGAAAAAGCAATTCTCTAAGAACCTAAAGCAAGAACAGATGGAACATTTTAATGTAGAGTTAGTGTAAACTGTTCCATATTGTTTCTGATTTCCTGTAACACTGAATTCTTGTAACAGCAAGTCAACATTGTAACATTTTAGACATGGTCCTGTAATATCAATGATTATACAGCGCATCAGACTTCTCAGAAACAGTTTTCACATTTTTTAATGAAATAAAAATGGAAATATTTTGTGTGTCTACTCTTATCTACAGCAGGTCAGTTGTATATTCCAGTGATGTGGTTTCCTACAACTATCAGATACACCCAGAGCCAGAATATTCCATTCCCACAGCTCTTCCAGGTGCTAGCACAGGCAGTTAATATTTTAGCTCTAACAAGTTAATGATAAAACCTATTAGAAGAAAAGCAAAGTTATTCAAGTTTAAGTGCCTGCAGCATGGGTTTTTCTCAACTCTCCACCACTAGAACCTCTTGCTTATACAGTAAACAATTCATATTTTCCTATAAAAGCTAATTAATCTTGTGTTTGCAGAATAAGAATTAATTGGGTTTTATTGTCTCTTTTTCAGCAGTGTTCCTTTAAGGAGGGTGGGGGGAAGAGGTCATTCTTGGTACAATTTCATAAATAATCAAAATTCAACAAACAAAAGAAATAAGACTCAGAAAGACCAAGTGCATGACCGTGACTCCATGCTGGAGTCCATTGTGAGGGCTCAAGTCTAGGTCCATACAACGATGACACGTTTTTTCCCATATTTTGACTTCAATCTCTAACTCATTTAGGCCCTGCTTCAGGGAAGCACTGAAGAACGTACTTTATATCCATGCCTGTTCAAGACAGCACGTCAGAACATGCTTAACTTTAAGCATATGCTTAAGTTCTGTCTTGAATAGGGATGCTTTCCTCAATCAGGGCTATAAACTGCATATCTCATTTCCCTCTCCTAAACTGAGAGAACCAATATGAGCTCAATTGACTGGAGTGATAAAAGGCTTCCATTCTCTCAGTAAACAAATGTAACTCATGATAATTGCAATGGAATGTACATTGAATCCAAAGGAATATACCCCTACACACTCCCCAAGAACTTGGAAGAATCTGCTGGTTGAGCCAAACTCACTTTTCAGTCCACCCAGTTCACCACTCACTCCCTTCTGCAGCACAGCATGAAGGAGAGTAAAATAGGGTTGCCAACCCTTCAGGATAGTCCTGGCGTCTCCAGGAATTGAAGATTAGTCTTTAAATAAAGATTATGTCATGTGATGAAACCTCCAGGAATACATCCAACCAAAATTGGCAACCCTAGTTCAGTAAAACCAAGTTAATCACAGGGAAAAGGAGGCAGGGGGCATACATATGGGTCAGGTGGCCATATAGAATCATAGAATATTAGGGTTGGAAGAGACCTCAGGAGGTCATCTAGTCCAATCTCCTGCTCAAAGCAGGACCAACACCAACTAAATCATCCCAGCCAAGGCTTTGTCAAGTCGGGCCTTAAAAACCTCTAAGGATGGAGAGTCTACCACCTCCCTAGGTAACCCATTCCAGTCCTTAACCACCCTGCTAGTGAAATAGTGTTTCCTAATATCCAACCTAGACCGCCCCCACTGCAACTTGAGACCATTGCTCCTTGTTCTGTCATCTGCCACCACTGAAAACAGCCTAGCTCCATCCTCTTTTGAACCCCCCTTCAAGTAGTTGAAGGCTGCTATCAAATTCCCCCTCACTCTTCTCTTCTGCAGACTAAATAAGCCCAGTTCCTGCAGCCTCTCCTCGTAAGTCATGTGCCCCAGTCCCCTAATCATTTTCGTTGCCCTCTGCTGGACTCTCTCCAATTTGTCCACATTCCTTCTGTAGTGGGGGGACCAAAACTGGACGCAATACTCCAGGTGTGGCCTCACCAGTGCCGAATAGAGGGGAATAATCACTTCCCTCGATCTGCTGGCAATGCTCCTACTAATACTGCCCAATATGCGGTTGGCCTTCTTGGCAACAAGGGCACACTGATGAGTCATATCCAGGTCCTTTTCTGCAGAACTGCTGCTTAGCCAGTCGGTCCCCAGTCTGTAGCGGTGCATGGGATTCTTCCTTCCTAAGTGCAGGACTCTGCACTTGTCCTTGTTGAACTTCATCAGATTTCTTTTGGCCCAATCCTCCAATTTGTCTAGGTCACTCCGGACCCTATCCCTACTCTCCAGCATATCTACCTCTCCCCTCAGATTGGTGTCATCTGCGAATTTGCTGAGGGTGCAGTTAATCCCATCAGACATGATATGTCTTCTCCCACTGTAAAGCCACCAGCATGCCATATTACACAAACTCTGCTCTGTGCAAGTTGGGATGCGTGGTTTGACTTGCCAGCAGGGAACAGAGCTAGAGAGAAGAGATTGTATATGTCATTCTCTTTTGACAAGCAGCCAAGTCTATATTTCAAATTGCCACATAAATTAATGATGTACTCGGCAGCAGGGCCGTCCCTACCCATACACAAGGGTGCCCTATGCAGCTGCGTGCTGCTCCATCCCCTGCTCCTCCTCTTCCACATGGCCTCCACCCCACCCCTGCTCTGCCCCAGCCCCGCCCCCACTCCACCCTTCCGCAAAGCCCCTGCCCCGCCTCTTCCCGCCCCTGCTCCACCCCAGCCCTGCCCCCACTCCAGCCAGTCCTTCCCCTGAGGACTGCAGCAGGGGTGAGGTTCCCTGCACTCACCGGCGGCAGTAAATAGAGCGACCCCTCCCCAGCCTGCTCTCCTCCCCTGGCTCCCAGCTGCACTGCTGGTGGGTGCTGGGGGGCGGTTCCCCACTGCCCCCCAAGCCTGGGAGCCAGGGGAGCAGAGCAGGCTGGGGCCAGGTCACTTCACTTCCCCCAGGAAGTGGCCAGTCCCCCCTGCCCTGACAGAGGCCTTGGGCCCCACACAGCTCCCCCACGGGGAGGCTGCGGGGGGCACCAAAATGTCTAGGGATGGCCCTGCTCGGCAGCATTGACTGCCTCTCCATACATAGGCGCCAACTTCTCCTGGCGCCAGTGGGTGTTGGACCCCCCATCTCCGGCCCGCCTCGACTCCAGCCCTGCCCCGTCCCCTCCTGCCCCTGCTCTGCCCCCATTCCAACCCCTTCCCCAAAGTCCCTGCCCCAACTCCGCCCCCTCTCTGCCCCTATTGGACCCCTTCCCCAAATCCCTGCCCTGGCCCCACCTCTTCCCCGCCTCTTCTCCTGAGCGCACCTCCCACAGCCTGTTACGCCATGAAACAGCTGTTTTGCTGTGGCAAGCGCTGGGAGGAGAAGCGGGGACATGGCGTGCTCAGGGGAGGAAGCGGAGGCGAGCTAGGGCGGGGCGGGGAGCTGCTGGTGGGTGCAGAGCACCCAGCAAGTTTTCCCCATGGATGCTCCAGCCCCGGAGAACCCACAGAGTCGGCGCCTATGTCTCCATAATCTTCAGTGGAGCAAGTAATGCCTAGCTACAGTGGAAGAGCCAATGGATATTTGGCCTCCACAAGCCCCTCATCCCGTCCTTTTGAAAGTCTGCATCCCCACTGGCTTCAACTCATAGAACCAAGGAACCGTGAGGCAGACATTTTTGCAAGTGTGCCTTTCACGGGTCTTTACGTGGAAAGAGGGACATTTGTCCCTAACAGGGAGTGTAATTCAGATTAGAGAGGAGAAGAATCCATGCAGAACTTGCTACAGCACATTCTGGCTCATAGGTTTGTGACTGTTTTGTTGATCAGTTTGTACTCCCCGGTTCTTCTCTATTTCTGTCTCAGACTCTTGGGCACTTTGAGAATTGTTTTAAAATGTCAGGTGTGTGCAAAGTCCATCTTCCCTTCATGAGCGTAGTTTGGGGGGCTCAGGGGGGTGTTGCCCCTCCCCAAACTTGAAGCCTTGGCAGGCAGGCATGGAATTTGCCTCCTCCACGCATGGCCCCATTGGCCTGACTGGAGCTGCCCCCCCGTCGCCAAATATAAAGTCAAACTATGCCTATGCTTCCCTTTCATCTTCCCATCCTATGAATAATGTTTTCCCTGATACTATCACTATTCCCTTCCGCCATCCCCTTCCTTCATGGCTCATCTCATGCACAAAACAGTGGTCCTTCACCTCTTTCATCCCACACACCACTTTGCAAGAGAAACATCCCTCCATGGATCACCTCCTCTCCTAATCCCTTCTCAACGGCTCATTAGGAAAAGTTATCCAGGCTATTGGTGGTTTATGAACCACACTTTAGGAACCAGTGCACTGAAGGAAAAAAAATCATGCTGAGCATAAGATCCAGATTTGGAACATTTTGGTCCCTTTAGGTTTCAGCAGCACTGTTGGCTTCTCTGCTTGCACTGGTTTATAGTCTTTAACAGCTTGCTTGATGGAGGGATTTTTAACAAGGTTGGTTGTTTCTATTAGGTGCTTTTTAATGAACCAGGCCCCGATTGTGTCCCTTCTCAATTACTGCAACCTCCTCCTCTCTGACCTTGTTGACACCCTTTTCTTCCTCCACCCCATCGGTCAAACTTTAGCTGCCAAATGGGACCTTCCTCACCAACTGAGCTGACCATGTCACTGCCTCTTTGTATTCCCTCACGGGCTCCTACTACTTAGAGTTTACAGGTCTCCTCCTCATGTCCACAGCTCTTTTTGACTCTGCTCTTGCCACTTACCTCATGGGTTTGGTTTCCTGTCATATTTCCCTCACCCTCTCTGCCCGACCATTGGTGCCAGTCCAGGGTGAAATCCTTGCCCTGTTGAAGCCAATGGGAGCTTTGCCATTGACTTCAGTTGGGCCAGGATTTCACCCTTGTTGCCCTGTTTGTTTCCCATAAGCATCTGCATGCATTTTTTCTATTCCACCCTGTGTTTGATTTCCTCACCATCTCACTACCTTCTCCACATTTACATCCCTTTTAAAAATACAGTTCTCCCAGGAGGCCCACAAGGAGTGGTTCTGTTAAAGTTATATACAATCAAATGATCTTTTAAAAAGCTAAGTTATCCCAAGCTCTGGATTTCCCAGTGTGTCCCTGTACTTGCCTTTAGACTGCTAGTTCTTTAGGGCAGGAGATATCTTAATTTTTGATCACTTTACAGGTCTCTGTAGGTTGTCAACACTAGATAATGCAATATTCATGGTGGACAGAAGTGAGAACTGAAGACTGCTCCAAAAGCACCTTAAACATTTTTTTCACCGTATGGAATGAGGTCATGTATTAACTGAGCCATTATCTTCTCTTTCCCTATAGTAAAATGAACTGCTGCAGCCATTGTTTACAACAACATAAATTCTTGTGAGGGGGCAGCAATTTACACATATCTCAAACGCTGAGCAATAGTTCTTCCTCTTCCTAAGATCTTTTCATTCTTTAAAGACAGGTTCTCTAAATAGTGATGGGGAAAGGGCTCAGAAAGGCAGAAAAGCGGTTATTGTAGCTGCCAGCCAAATTCTGCAGCCACCAAAAATGCCTGTGTAAGTGTTTTGCATGCAGTACTTGGACAGCCAGCTAACTTACCATGGTCGAGGCCAATAAGCTGAACATTTTAAAATAGCATTATCCGAGGTTTAGAACACCATCTGATTTTAAAATGTTTGTAAAAGCCAATAAATATCCGAAGCACACAATGTTCAAACTTTGCACATGATTTGCAGAGGCGGCTTCTTCTTATTCGCTTATCAGTAACCCTAAATTTAAAAAAAATTGTGATTGGCTTAAACACATTAGATGCATTTGGGATTCTTTTTATGTAGCTTTGTGGGTTTGAGCCTTTAGGGGGTCACATTTTCAAGTTTTTCTCTACAGCCAGGAGGACTAGAAACTTATTTCATTTAAAAAAAGGAAAGCTGTGATTCTCACCTAATCCTATGGCTCAAGGACCTGGACCTTTAAAAAAACCCACCAAACCAACAGACTCATGATATAGTCATAAGCATTTGGCAACAGTGCATGAGATCACCGGACACAGTTAGGACCATCTAGTCTTCTCTCTGGTCTTCTATCTCCCAATTATACACAACAAAGCTTATATTGCCTATTCTAACCAGAGTCTTGCTAAGTCCCAGCCTGTACTTCACAGCCATGAGAGGGAGGCATTATTGAATGCACTAAAACATTAACTTCATATTTAAAACCACAACACACTGTATGTTCAAAAATGGAGGGAGTTGAGGCCAGATTGAGAATCAGGTCCTTTATGTTACATTTACTAAACTAGTAATAGTGTTATCATCATAAGATATTAACACAACTAATCCAATGTCTATGTGTATATAAAGCATGAGTTCTTGTAAGGACATATAGGACTAATAATATCATCTAATGAATCGAGCAAAACATATAGTACTGTAGTTGGTAAGGATATAGTCAATAGAAAGGATGAAAATAATACAATATAGATTAGAAATGTATTGATAAGGGGAAGGTTTTAATATAAATTTGCATGTTGCTACATATTACCCAGCAGTTTGCTCAGCAAATATTTAATGTATATCAATAACTTCTGTTCAAAAACAAATGTGTTGCCTCCAAATCTGAACTGGTTTGCAACTCCATCCAGTTTTTACATGCTCTCAAGATGATAGGAATCACAGATAGCATGCTAAACATTTGAAGCACTAGCCAACAAGAAATGTATTTTAGGTGGCTGGTTTCCATGTTGTTCAAGCTAAATCCCATTAAAAAGCAGACAGAGTAACTCAGATTAAAGATATGATTCAGTTCTATGTTCATGCAGTTATGTGCATAAGTCAAATAAATATTCAATAAATGGGTTTGGATGCTTATGTAAACACAAGGTCCATAAACAACTTCAATAAAACCCAACAAAGCGGTCTGCATTTTGCTTGGCAGAGTGTTTTCTTTATGCAGTCAGATTAACAAACCATGATCTCATCATTAGTCAACAAGATACTAGAGAGACCATCAAAGCAAGCTACAGGAGAGGCAAGATTGATTCATGCCAAACAAATGTTTGTAGCTAACAGCTGTATTACCATTGATTCTAATTTACTCAGCAGGATTCTCCTTTCATTTCCTAAGTGAGATGAATGTCATGTTGCATGATATAGACAGCATGTCTACCTACTGCATGAGTAATGAGTTGTGTCAGCTCTCTTGTATCATAAAATCTTTCCTTGTTTTTGGATCTTCTTGCAAGATTACTTCCTGGTTTTTCTTCCACTAACAATAAAATTCTTAAAGGCTGTGTGTTCCATTTCCAAAAGTCTATCAGTTAATCATGCCACTGAAATGGCCAATACAGGAGGCTTTGGGAAAGATATATTATAACTCATTCATAATTTAGTGTAAGCCTTCTTGATAATTTTTGTCACTCATTCTGCTGGGCAACTTTTGCCTCCTGAATGACTAGAATACCCAAAATAAAACCATTCTTTTTTCTTTCCTTATTGCATTTGGTAGAGAGCTAGGAAGTTGTCCTTCCTCCAGGATAAGGATACATACCAAAAGCCGCTCTTGTCCACTTCAGGATTGTGAAGTTCACTAATCTTTGCTGGCCTGGGGACAGTCCACAAGGTCACTTTAGAAGCAGAGTACCTCATGTGGTCAAAGAGGGTTATACTGAGTGATCTGGAGACAATCTGGAATCAAAGTTCACAGAAAACAAGCAACACCTCAGCTTTAAAGGTTTTGTCCAAAAATTCCACTGAATTATTTTACCTCAGAAGTTTAAAGGGCTAAACTGACCCTACTGTGTGAATCCAAGGATTATAGGTAGTGCTTACTTGATTGTTAGACCACTAAACAGCCTCAAAACATTGGGAGCTTCAGGTCAGAGAAGCACCTGAACATTCAAATGCACTATCAGGACTGGAGTGGAAACCTCACAGGACTAGGGTTTTGTTTTGGTTTTTATGGCAGGGGGAAGAGGTTTTGAGATTTCCAGGGCTTTAGTAAGATTAGAAATTACAGCTTTTCTTGTATGATTTTGGCACTTCCACTTCTGTCTGGAATCAGAAAGCACAGAGGCACATGAAAATAAAAGTTAATGGGTACCTCTAAAAGAATGTGGGTAAAGTTTTGGGTCTCATCCCAAACTGGTTTGCACACTCCTATTTAATATGTGACTAGATGAATCTCTTCTGATAAGAAAGATTGATCATTCAAAAACAAAAAACAAAGCAAACTATTGAGTGCGGCTGTCAATTATTGAATTAATATGAAGAAAACATCAATCAGTTAAATAAATTGAACACTTTTAGGGACTGCGATTCAAGTAGCTGTTTTGAACAGAGGTGTCCTGTACAGCTGGGTGTCCCGTTCCCCCCGCAACCAACCAACCAACCCCCACCACCCCTCACCCAACATAGCAGATTGTTTTCGTTGAGATGAGCCAAATTACATCTACCCACACCCTCCATGTAGTTTACAGGGCTATGGTACGCCTGATATCTATCTTGCAGCCTATTCAAAACAAGGATGGGGAGTCGAGGTTTTCTGTGCCAACATTCCTGCTGATTAATCAGCTCAGCTCCATTATCTGTGGGGGAGTCCTCGTTTCCAAAGTTCCCTCGCTACACTGCATTGCCTGTTGGAAGTTCACAGATATAGCTAAGAGACACCACAGGGAGCATGAACTAAAAGACTACAGGGACTGGAACGCTATCACTTATCCCTTGGTAACTCTCACTGTGGATGAAGAGAGAAATGAAAAAGGCTTCTTTACTCAATAAATAATCACAGCCCCAGTACCCTCCTTAAGGCTCCACTCATGCCTTGAGTGCACAGAGCACTGTATGGGCTGAACAAAATGCCAGTGCTTACTAGCAGCATGCCCCATAGTAAGCTGCTTTGTGCCCTACACAGGGCCGGTGTAACCACTAGGTGAACTAGGCGGCCGCCTAGGGCGCCAAGATTTGGGGGTGTGCCACAAAGCGGTGCCCCCCCCCAAATTTTACCCTATTGCTGGAAAACGAATGAATAAAGAAAAGAGAAACGTCGTTGAACTTGCATTTTAACTTCTTGTTCTCTCGTACATTACAGCTATAGCTTACGCCAGCTCTGTGTTGCGGGCACAAGCGTACTGCTTCACACTACGGTACAAAGTGGCAGCTGGGGGAGAAGATGGGGAGGGGAGGTGCGAGGTGGAAGTTTCGCCTAAGGCGCAAAATATCCTTGCACCGGCCCTGGCCCTACAACTCCTAAACGTGCATTTATTCCCAGTGTTAAGGCTGAAGTGAGATGCTCTGTTAAGCTTATTCTTGCAATGTTGACAACCTCTGTATATTAAAGACAACACATTTCCAAATTAGGACCATGGTCTCCAGCCCCTTTGGACCTATAACATTTGGCAACCAGGGCCAGATTTCCAATTAGGCACAACAGGCACGTGCCTAGGGGCACCGGCATTCTCGGGGTTCCTTAAAGTTAAAAGAGGGTTAAAAGTTTCATTTTTTATGGCAAACACTAATGGGGTGGGTGATGAAGATATGTACATCCGGCCCTGTTGGCAACCATGTGTTTTGCCAGGTGACATTAAAGTGGAAATGGTGCGGGGGGTGGCAAGCAAGAGAAATTTTGCCCTCCTTAACATGTTCTGCTTTTTGTTTGTATTGTGATTTTGGGGTGGGACTAGTTAATTATGAGTCTTTCAAAGAGGGAGGCTGAAGCCATAAGGCTGCAGAGTGCACCAACTATAATGGCCAGGCTCTAGCTGATTTTCAGATGTACATTTCATAACTGTTTGGGAGATGTTGGAATTTCTAAGTGATGTTTTAAACATATTCAATGTGGCCTGGCTGTCAGTCAAACATAGTGGTAAAATCAGCTCCAATTAAGGGGATATGTAAGGAATTTCATGATAATGTCAGCACTCCATTTCATCAATATAGAGGTAAAGAAAAGATGCTGAAGTTAATTTATTTTTAAAAAAATCCACAGTCAAACTTGATAGTGGTATCGCCAGATATACAGTTAATCACTGAGTTACATGGAATGGTTGACAATTCCCTAATTATCCTGTGGGCTTTTTTCTTTGTTTTTTTTGGTGGGGGCCCTGGGTTCTATTTCATTTGCTTTATGATTACTCCAGTGCTGACTTAACTTTCTCCAGCAGACTGACTGTAATTCTGTAGGTCAGCTTCTCTCCCATTAACCCCTTAATGCTGGGGGTCACACTCACCTGGCCCTCCTGGCCCTGTGTATAGAAGTTTAACATTGAGAAATATCAACAGCTAGGTCCTGACCTGCAGCACAGTCAGAGCGTAGATGAAAGTTCAGCTGCTGATGGGATTTTTGCACAAGGAAAGACTGATTTCTAATGGCTAGAGAGAAGGTTTGGGAATCAAAATGCATGTGTACATGTGTGTCAGCCAGCTACTGTTTTGTAGTGTGACGTTGGGCAGTAATTTAGACCCAGATTCTCATAGGCTTTTAGGCATCTAACTCCTTAGTTGCCTAAATACCTTGAGGATCTGAGCCTTAGGCCCTGATTCAACAAAACACTTAAGAACATGCTTAAGTCCATCCCTTTTCAACAGAGCACTGAACCCTGTACTCATGTTTTACTATATCAGGGCCTTAATCTCCCTGTGACTAGTTCCCAAACTTAAAAATGAGCATAATAATTAGGGTGACCAGATGTCCTGATTTTATAGGGACAGTCCCGATATTTGGGGCTTTTTTTAATATGGGCTCCTATTACCCCCGAACCCCCATCCTGATTTTTCACACTTGCTATCTGGTCACCCTAATAATAATACAGTTCAAACAATGGAAACCAAGCAGAAATCTGGTTAAACTAGTTATTGGGGATTTCCCCAGCACAGGGGAATCTCCAGGGAACATAGAGCAGATGTTACCAGCTCCAGCTCCATGCTACGTGACCCTTCTGACATTGGCATAGGAGGCATGTCATAGGTATGGCTAGCAGAAGGTGGGGGTGGCCAGACGGTGCTGCACTTTATTGATCCTCACCTGCAGACTCATCTCTTAGGGCTGCTCCAAACTACACCAGGGGCTGCATTTGCCTCCAATGGCCCCTAGGCTTGAGAAGGAGCAAAGGGATCTCAAAACCACCTTTGACTCCCACCCTTACTACCTGTTCTAGCTGTGGTGCAGCTTAGTATCTGGCCTAGTATGTGCACACTGTATTTTGCCCGTGCAAACCTTCTGTAACTACTGTATGCTGTTAATCCTATATATAATGCAGCTAATTTTAAGATGAGGTGATATTCTCTGGTTTATAATTTCACTCTTCAAATTAGTTTAATTCTTTGAGGACTAAAAATTGAATATTTGAGAGGGTATGTGTATATATATATATATACACACACACACACACACACACATTCCACAGAACTTATTTGGCTAACAATCTGGAAAATGTCAGTGTTCGGAGTGGATTGCAATAAATTACAATACAATTAAAGTGATCGTATTACTAACTGCTGTACTGTATAAAAGAAGCATGATGGTGCTTATTACTAAAGAAGAACTTAATGCATTCTGCGCTAGTACAAGTGACTTTTTTTCAGTATCAACAAAAAGCGGTCAGCCTAAACCTCTTGTTAATGGTATGGAAAACCCTTTGCACTTACTCCATATATAATTAAAATAACTGGCTTGTGTAAGAAGTCATTCCAGTTACACAGATTTCAGCTTAATTCTCCTATTGATCCTGGCAATAAAAAGACAAGAAGAAAATGATCACTGAGCCAGGCTTTTCCCCAGCTCCAAAATGTAACGCTGCCATGCCCGGTCTCTTGCAAGGAGGTTTATTTTCTTAAGAGAAGCCAGCAGACGAACACAAAAACAGTCTTTTAACTCACTCCTTAGGCTTCAGGGCTGCCCCCCCTTCTACCCTGAGGGGTCTTTGGTGCTCCTGGCAGTTTCCCAGGTTCAGTCAGCTCTGCTCCCTTTCTGGAGCAGCAGCCCCCAGCCACCTGGCCCCTTGCTCTAGGGACCTAGCACCCAAGTTAGCTCTACGCCACGTAACTTCTTTGCCCCGCCCATCGCTGCCACCATCCAAACTGCCCACTAGAAGCCCTTTATGGGCCCAGCTGTAGCCCAGCCCTCTTTAATTGGCTGGATTGGACTCACCTGCTCTGGTCCAGAGGCACTAGGCTTAGTCTACGCTGCGAGAAGAACCCAAACCCCATTTCAGCACAGCTATTGAAGGGGCATGCCTATTGACAGGTTTGTCCCATGTCTTGGCCACCCTCCAGTTCTGGGAAAGGCCCGGGAAGTTGTCTCTTTCTTACCTAAATCTGTGGATTTGAAGAACCTGCTGGATTATTTAATAGTTGTGTCCCACTGATATCCAGAGCTTGCTAGTGCCGTTAACTGTATGACTGCATTGTGTGTAACATGTTTCTCCATTTCCTTTCAGGTTGGGAAGCTGATCCAAGAAGCAGCTGGAAGGAGTAATTTGAAGAGAGTAACTCTGGAGCTGGGAGGGAAGAGCCCCAACATCATTTTTGCAGATGCTGATTGTAAGTCAGCACTTACGCCTTCTCCTTAAATCTGACAATGATAATACAATCAGTGCAGTATTCCTTTTGCTATGTGATTTGATTGTATATTTTACACTCCTCCCAAATTTCTTAATTTGCAATGTGCTGCAGAATTGTGCATTGACAAAGCATAACTGCGTTTGTCAGAGCCTCAGAGGGTAGCTGGAGGTTTGGCAGCTAGGTAAGGTGTGTGCAGCTGGGAGTTAGAACATAAGAATGGCCATACTGGGTCAGACCAAAGGTCCATCTAGCTCAGTATCCTGTCTTCTGACAGTGACCAGTGCCAGGTGCCCCAGAGGGAATGAACAGAACAGGTAATCATCAAGTGATCCAGCCCCTCTTGCCCATTTTGGCACACACATACCAGGCCAGATACTTAGGAGTTTTAGAAGCGACAAAGGGTCCTTGTGGCACCTTATAGACTAACAGAGTCTATAAGGTGCCACAGGACCCTTTGTTGCTTCTACAGATCCAGACTAACACGGCTACCCCTCTGATACTTAGGAGTTTTAGCAGTTCAGAAGTTGCGGGCAGCATTTTAGGATTGTGGGATAAGCACATTAGCTGCAAGTTTCTGCTAAAATGATCAGCAATTAAGTCGTTAAAGTGTTGACATTTAAATTGTTCAGCAGGAGGTTTTGAAGTTAACACCTTATTGTGATGAATGGGTCAGTTCACACCTTGCTTTGAGCTATTGTTTCAGGCTGCCGTTCAGACACACTGCACTCATTGCACTTTTGAAAAGCTTTCTTTGGCTTTGTCTACACTGGCAAAAATACACACACACATCTCCCAAAAGACCAAAGTTCCATCAATGAAAAGCAAAGCGCCAGTGCGAACAGTGCTTTATCTGCAGGAGCGCTCTCCTGCCGACAAAGCTACCATGCTCCTTGGGGGTGGAAGTTTTTTGTCAGCGGGAGAGCTCTCTCCCGCTGACAAACAGCGGCTACACTCCACGCCTCTTAGCGGCACAGCTATAGCAGCACAGCCGTGTCGCTAAAAGGTGCGTAGTGTAGACATAGCCTTTAATAATATATGGAGATATGCCTATCTCCTAGAACTGGAAAGACCTTGAAAGGCCATTGAGTCCAGTTCCCTGCCTTCACTAGCAGGACCAAGTACTGTCCCCTGACAGATTTTTTTTTTATTTTATTTTTTTGCCCCAGATCCCTAAATGGCCCCCTCAAGGATTGAACTCACAACCCTGGGTTTAGCAGGCCAATGCTCAAACCACTGAGCTATTCCTCCCCACCCCCCTTTGCAACCATAGGGGCTAGAAATTTAGGGTTTTTAACTAAACAAGAGAAAGTAGTGCCACATGCCGATCAACAGAAGGATACAACCCTATGTCCACTTTCAAATCTTTCAGATAGATT
This sequence comes from Macrochelys suwanniensis, assembly GCA_033296515.1. Taxonomy (NCBI): domain Eukaryota; kingdom Metazoa; phylum Chordata; order Testudines; family Chelydridae; genus Macrochelys; species Macrochelys suwanniensis. Next base: position 60,897,847 of record CM065785.1, read on the forward strand.
AGGATAAAGTCGAAGAACTCTCAACTACAGAGAGCTGGTTGGTATGGGAAAAAGTTACCAGTTCTATGGATGTACAACTACAGTTATCCTGGTATAAATCCTGTGTGGACACACTTATTCAGGTAGAAGAGTGGCTTTATCAGGTTAAGCACCTTCCCAAGTGACATAAACTACAGTGGCATAAGGGCATCCACACAGAGGGTTTACCATGTAACTATAACTCTGCTTTAATTCACACCTTAGATTATACCCAAAAACGAGTTCCCATGCAGACAAGGCTACACACAGACTGTCATTGATTTAAGTCCACCAGTGCAAACCCATTTACGGACACCCTTATTTTGGTTTGAGAGGTTTATTTTGAATTATTTAAAGCTATTCCTAATTAATTAGTTTAAAGCTATTTCTAAAAAAAAAAAAAGCTAAATTGAAATAAGTGATTCAAACTGAAATTGTCCATATGCTTTTTACAACCAGTTTAACTAGCGTGGCTGAAATCACATCTTAAATTGAAGCATGTGCCACTAGGCGTGTAGACAAAACTTGACAGTATTTTCCTGGATTGGGACAAATTGTTCTGCCTAAAGCTTTGTGATTTTAGGTAACCTGAAACAAGCAGCCAAAATATTAATTAATCCATCTCTACAATTAACATCCTTCAACAGTTGTCCAGTTCTTGCCCAAAGCTACAGTTATCATGGACAATTGACAGGTGACAACTTGTTCTCCTCCAAGCAATTATTATAGATCCCATATGCCATAAATGTTTCAAGAGTTTCTTTCCCCTATTTTCTGCTTGTCCTACAGAGAAATTTAAATTTAAAGTACAGTTATGTTCACAGCGTATCATACAAAACAGAGGATTAATAGCAGGTTTTGGCCTCCTTGCAAATATACTACTAGCACCCAACCTGTGATTCTAAGCCACTAGTTAAACATTGAAGAGATTTTGCTGGCTGTTACAAAGGAACTATTTAATCTGTTTACAGAACAACGTGTGTGAAAGTTTGCTGATAGTGTGGCAAAGCCATAGAAACTATACTGTTATTTGAAAAGCCACAAGAGGATGGTTACAGCCCTTCGGAGTGCAAAACTATGTTAAGAAAAGAAAAAGGAAATCAGTTAACCAGTTCCAAATGCTATTGTTCTCAATCTTTGTGGATTCTTCTTGGGAGATTTTGAATGAGTTTCAGGAAACAGTTTGAATTACTTTTTCAAGATGATGGTGAAAAGGAAACATGTTTGACATGTTTCTTAGACAGGATTTTCTAGGATGTTCTGAAATGAAGCATTGTTGGTCCCCAAATTGATCTTATCTTACACCATACTCCAAAGTGCTGCAACTGACAGTGGGGTAATGGCTACACTGTTGGACATTACTGCTTAATAAGGTGGTATTTTTAATCTTTATAAAGGCACATGAAATACCATGAGGGCCAACTTCTGTTCTAGGCATCTGTTGCACCCAAATAACCAAGGGTAGAATTTTTGTCTCTGTGTACCTGATTTTCCTCCCACTGGTGTACAGGAGTAACTCCACTGAAATCACCAACATTTCAGTAATGTCAAACCTCATGTAAATGAGAGAAAAATCATGCCCTAATAGTCTACAGCATTTGATCTCTTAAACTTAAAACATACATTGTATACCATGTTTTCACAGGGATTGTTACATAAAATAAAATGAATCCTCATGTAAGGACCATACTACAGTAATGTGTTTTTAATTTTTTTTAACCAAATCCTGTAATTCTGCTATGAAGTTATAAAAACTCAGCACTAAATAATATGTCTGATGCTGGCACAATAGCAGTGTGTGAATTGCTTCTCACAGCAGTGTGTGGCTGTCTTGGTTTTGTAGTGGACTATGCTGTGGAACAAGCTCACCAGGGGGTCTTCTTCAATCAAGGACAATGTTGCACTGCAGGCTCGCGGATTTACGTGGAAGAGTCGATCTACGAGGAGTTTGTTAGAAGAAGTGTTGAACGTGCCAAGAGGAGAGTAGTGGGGAGTCCTTTTGACCCAACTACGGAACAAGGTCCCCAGGTAAAGAATAATGCGTCAGCTCTTCATGACACATGGGCAGGCTGCATAGAGAGTATGGTAGTGCCAGTTCAGAACTGTGGTTCTCATTCAAACCACAGCATGTTTTGTGGCCAATGAATGTACGCCTTTTTGTGGTACTCAGGGATTGAAATAAGCATTTTTCAAATTATAGTTCCAAAGTGGCCAACCTATCTGCTGCACTTAGGGTGACCAGCCAGCAAGTGTGAAAAATCGGGACAGAGGTTGGAGGGTAATAAGCACCTATATAAGAAAAAGCCCAAATTTCAGGACTGTCCCTATAAAATCAGGATATCTGATCACCCTAGCTGCAGTGCAGAAGTTGGTCTCTCCCCCTTCATGAAAAGTCACACTCGCGTTATATTATCTGAGCATACGGGCAAATTCTACAAAGTTTGCTTCATGGAATTAAAGGTAGATTCTGTCCTTAAATCTACACTGTGCACTGCCAAGCTGTGCAATGAGCACATGCAATGGAGAGGCAGACTCCCAGAAGTGTCTGCTCTAGGCTGTCATCCTTCAAAAAGTTCATAGTGCCATAATTGTAATTGTTGATCTCCAAAAAGGGGTGAGTTTTGAACAAAAATTAGGCAGATTTGGAAAAATACCTAAATTGCACTAAAAATGACCTAAAAATACCCAATTGTAACTAAACCCCCCTGGTTGGGGTCATTTGTACGACATCTGGACTTAAAGGCAAGACCCTCTACCAACCGAACAAAAGGCTCAGCTTCATTAGATGGAAGGCAGTAGCAGACTCAGTAGCCTCTATATGTGGGCCAGCCACTATAGCAGGACAAAGACCATACAGGGTTAACGTGGGTTACACTATTCTTTGAGATGGGGAAGTCAACAGAAGTGGCAGGTATTTAGTACCTCTCAAGTTTGAGCCAAAGTGAGCGTATGTGAACATGCTCTCAGACTCATTCTGGTTTGTAGTCAAGAGTACTATCAAGCAGTAGAACTAACACAGCTTCTTCAACCTTTAAGATTGATAAGAAACAGTATAACAAGATCCTGGAACTTATCCAAAGTGGCATTACAGAAGGTGCAAAACTCGAATGTGGAGGTAAAGGACTAGGAAGAAAGGGTTTCTTCATTGAGCCTACGGTGTTTTCCAATGTAACAGATGACATGCGGATTGCCAAGGAAGAGGTATCCACAAATTTCCTCTCTGGGGCATAATCATCATAAATTTGTGTCTGAACAGGATTTTATTTATTTTACTTATTTTAGAAGATAAAAGTTTGAGAGTTGGAATTTACTGCTGTAAATGGAATATGGGTCTTGCTGGGCAATGGTGAGCATCTCAATACCCTTTATGGGTAGAGGAGCTCTTAGCACCTGTTCGGGTAAAGAATCTATCTTAGTTAGCCAAGTTCCAGAGCTGAGAAAAGAGAAAAGGAAGTGGATGGGATTCATTGAGTGGCTGCTCTTCCTAGGGCTCTGCTGTGGGAAAGCTCACACAGTTTTGCAGGGAGCTGGTGCCGCTAATAAATATTCCTTTTGGAATTGGTAAAGGGTAAAACAGGAAAAGGGAGACAGCTGGAAAAAAAATGGGGATTTTTATCCCAAGGCTGTTTTACAAATTAACCATTAATCTCTGTTGCAGATCTTTGGGCCTGTTCAAGAAATACTGAGATTTAAAACCATGGATGAAGTTATAGAGAGAGCCAACAATTCAGATTTTGGACTGGTAGCTGCTGTCTTTACAAATGACATAAACAAGGCCCTGACAGTCTCATCCGCAATGCAAGCTGGGACAGTCTGGTAAGGCAGCAGTCACCATGCATTCCTACTGTTCGAGATAAGGGGTTTGACTCACCATTGTGCCTCCCTGGTTTTCCACCCTTTCCCAGGCCCAGTCTAGATATCTACTAACTGTAGAGGTAAAAGTGTTTTGTCATCACCCTGCCCATTTTACGTGTATATTGTGCTCCTTCCCCCATCTTCTTTAGATTGTAAACTCAGCCACTGGCATGCTGGTAGGCACTGCTGAAAACAAATAATAGGAAATAATCATCATCATCCTAATAAAATAATAATAATGTTCCGAGTTGTTTTCAGAATCGGGGAACCCTGTTAGATTTTTCTGATGAATGCACCAATAATAATGCAGTTGCTGATGTTAAAGTACATCCATGAAGAAAACAACAGGCACCCATTGTCCTTAATCCTTTGGGATTGATAAACTCAATTTCTGAGGGTTAACAACAGCATGTAATTTGATATGTCAGGACTGGATAAACTAAAGAGCCCTGAGGAAATCAGGTGGAAAAAGACAATTTCAAATCTAATAGCAAAGTGTTACAAGATGGCATTGAGGTTTGTTAACAAATTAACAGTTCGTTACTGAAGCTGAATTCAAGCTACTTAACTTTTTCCGTTAGCATCTAAGGGGCTGATCCTGCTCCCTTTTGAAGACAACGGGAGTTATGTCATTGTCTGCATTGGGAGTAGGATTATGCTCTTAAAAGATAATATGTTTGAAATTACTTAGTTACTACAAATTGTTGGCTAGTGTCCTTACTTCTATGAGTTTAGTCCTCCCAACTGGATTCCCAAATACATAACTGACAATGCACCCAGATTTAGCTCCTTTTCTTTTCACAGGATAAATTGTTACAATGCCTTAAATGCCCAGAGTCCTTTTGGAGGGTTCAAAATGTCTGGCAATGGGAGAGAAATGTAAGTATCATATTATTGCCTTCTAAACTTTGCTCAGATATACAAGTAAGGAAACATTAGTGAATTTTTAGAATGAAAACGATAGAGATACTCATGTACCACACTGATGAGCGTGGTATGAGAAGACAGGGATACTCGTGTCTTGATTGTATATACATTTGTCTTGTATGGCACTATTATTTTTCCCTTGGAGATTTTGAAACAGCAAGGTGACTTAGTGGGACTGTCTTCTCATTCCTAAAGGGAATGGAAGTTTCCAAATATCTCCCTGATCCAGGAGATTTTTCCTCGGACATATTAACTGGCAATTTTTCAGGAAGATTCCCATGTTGTCGTTCTTCTGCCGTATTGCTTGCCTCCCTAGCTGTAACTCTTTGTATTCTTTTTTTCTGTCTTCACTGTTGTTTGCCACAGTTTCCAACAGTGGACCACCTGCATGTAATTAAAGTGCTATTTATCTCTTCCAGATTTAACAACGTTAAATGAAATCAGGCCTACACTAAGGCAACTCTATTAACACGTCCTAAAAAAATATTCCTCTTCTGTTATGGGATATCTGTCTTCTTTCCTATTCCAGTTGGAAGTACATGGCAGATCTCTTGGAATGGAATCCCACCCTTAATCCTCTTCCTACAGTACCTAGTTTAACATCCTACCAGTATTAAACCCTCATGGAAATAGCAAGATATTTTATCAATTGTGTATGCAGCACATTTGATTATGTATTTGTTAATATATATATGTATAACAGGCAAATTCCTGTGCAGAGGGCACATGAACCACTTTAGTCCCATTTAATCCCTGATAATAGCTTGTGGCTGACTACACATTCAGCAGTAAAATCAAAATAAGGTCAAACTCTTTCAAACTAAATATGGTGAAGTAGATCCTGATCCATAAAATGGGCTCCATGCAGACAGATCTATCTTCCCTTGTTAAGAACCACTTAGCAGAACTCATTCATGAGTCAGTCATACTGTTCTCAGGATATCTATGCCTACACTGGAAATGCTGCAGCTGGGCCGCAGAAGCGCTGAAGTGTAGACAGGGGTTCTTCCATCACCATAATAAATCCACCTCTCAACCCCTGGGGCTTAGGTTGACTTAATTACATCACACAGGGTTTGAAAATTTTCAGAGCTCCGAGTAGTTAAGCCAACCTAACTCTGTAGTGTAGATCAGCCCTCAAACTGGCTAATTCTTATCATTGTGAAAATATTGAGCACAACAGAGCACACTATTGAATGGGACTACCTGTGAGAGTAAAGATATTCATGTGTACCTAGAGGGAGATTTTGAAGCACACAAAGGGCAGTTGTGCAACCCAACCCTTATTGAAAAATCAATGGGAGTTGGGCACTTGATTCCCATTTGTGCCTTTGAAAATCTTTCCCACAGAAAATAATATTTAGGTCTGATATAATATTTGTCTCCCCCATGAAAAGATACCTGATGACAACTCTGCTATGAGTTATCGTTCTAGGCATTTAAGAATCCCTTTGACCAGGGTCCATTGTGTCCACACACACACACACACACAAGCATTTTACTGCCATGTCAAGGTTTCAATGTTAAAATCACAAAGTCAGGGAATGAAAACAGTGAAGGTTCTAACAATGTTAATTTTGCTATGTTGCACATGCATGTTTTATTAGATATATTTTACTGCACAAACAGTAGTAAGCTACACATTTAATTAGAAAAATAGGACTAGAAAACAGGCCATATAATATGTGCATCACAACTGAGTTACCATTATACTAGAGTCAGGTAATAACCGTGCCACCTTAATGCTGCATTAGCAAGGTTTGATTTGGGTTTTGCATTTCATTTCCTATATTTTTCTGCTATTTTTTCATAGGTAGGAAAGAGTGAAAATCAATACTTGAGGTCTACTACACCAGTTTTACACTCACTTTGCACAGGTGTACCTGATGCCACAAAGTGAAAAACTGTGGAGAATCAGACCTTACATACATAGAAGATTCAGGTCTATTGTCTACTAAGGCTGCCCCTATACAATGCTCTGGAAGCGTAAAGAGGCCTTAAAGTGGGCTTACGTTACAGTTGCATTCCCATTAAGGCCCCTTCACACCCAGAGTGCTGTGAAGGTAACCTCTTGTAAATGAGAATCAGGCCCATCATATTTAGTATGGCCATATTACATTAAAAATGACCCAAAGAAAGATTTTCTGATTTCAGTCCAAACTTTCCCAAAGGAAGTTCAGTTCTACTTCAGCCTCATTGTCTATCGTTGAGTTAATCTGTAAAATTAGGTAATCCGCAAAATTGAGGTTTTCAGCTTGGTCCTGCGTAGGGGGGCAATGCCCAGCTGCACTGCTCAGAAGCAGCCAAGAAGGAATATCCCTTGGGCACAGTTCCTTCCCTGATTGTCTCTTGTTCTTGGGGGGGGGGGGGGGGGGGAGAGGGAGTATACATTATTTCACCCATTTTTGGAGTGCAGCTTACTTCCCCCCTCAAACCTGACCAGCTGATAGAGGGAAATGGAATGATGGCTCTGACCACTCCTTGCCCATTGACTCCTCCATTTCCCCTCTGCAAGCATTGGGTGTCCAACACCAGCTCTCTCCTTGCTCCTAGACCTATGATCTGGTTAGGCCTGCACATGGCCATGCACTGGGGCTTTCTTCCTGCTCTGTACTCTCCTGTATGGCTATATTAGAGGTAGGGACAATCAAGATAAGCTTATAAAGGGGTATCAACTACCCAGTAGCTCTAGGACACCTCACATTTGTCTACCGTCTCAAGTTCAAAACAGAAAAAAAAAAAAGATTGTGAAGGCCCATATCACCTTGAGTTTGAGACACATGCCACCCCCACCCCCCCGCCCTGCACACACATTATTTTGTTTGCTAGACCAGAACAAGACAGCAGCTGACAATTGGTGTATATAAAGGGACTGGATTCTACATTGGCTGGTTAACTATTGACTCCAAAATGTGTCTAAGGGGTATTTGGAGCCAAGTTTCAGTCCTACTGAATCAAGCAGAAATTTTCACACAGAGTGACTTATTAGCATTAGTTCTTCAGCTCCATGGAGCTCTCTGTGACAGCCTCTACTGAGCCATTGGGGAACAGCTCTGTGGCTCAGCTAAGTTTGATATATGGTTTGGCCATTGTGCGGAAGACAAATCTGGGGACTTTCTATTGCAAGTTGTGGGAGTTTGTCCAATTGAATGTGAAACTTAATTGTGAAGAATCCTCATTAGTTCATTTCCCTTCCTGTACTTAGTATCTACTAATTCATACAATGCTGACTGAAACATCAGTCTGACCGAGTTAAATATCAACTGGCTAAGTCAGGTGTAAGGTTTACTGTGCCAACAGGCACGTTGGAAGGGTTTCAAAACTGCAGGTGGGGTGGAATGACCTGATAAATATCAACATCTCTGCACAAATGAATTAACACTCCAAAGGGAGGTCAGAAGGGTCTCCCCCCGGGGAAACATTTGTGTGTAAAAATGTACACTTTGGAAGTAAATTCAGAACAGGCTATGCAACATCAAGAGCATACCCAGAGGTTTTAAGGGGACAGCCTCTGAATAATAACCCCCTCCCTGTTTTGAAAGCAACATTTATTAAAAGGTGGGTTCAGGAGAGGCCCCCTGGAATTTTCTTAATGGTGCAATTTAGGATTACATTCTGCACTGTTGTATAAGGAAGAAGGGAAGCTCCAAATGCCAAACAAACTCACATGAAGTGCAGTTACAGGAATTCTCTTGGTTTTATTCTTACAAATAAGGAAACTCAACTCAGTGCAGCCTCTTGCAGGGAGACATGGGGTCTAAACAAGGAGCAAATGCCCCTATGCCTGGGGAGCCTATGTGTGAGACTCCTAGTACCAAGACAGACCAAAAAGATGCTCAACTCATGTACTTGGATTGTAAACTCTCAGGGGCAGAGCCTATTTTTGTGTCTCAACACAAGAGGGCCCCAATTCCTGATTAGAGCCAATAGGCATGACTGCAATGCCAGTACCAAATAATGACTTGTCAGTCACCCCAAATGTATGGATAGGAAAGGAAACAAGCTGTTCCTGAGGGAGAAAAGGATTAGAGTCATGCAGTGTGCACTCCAGAGACTTAGCAGAATTGCCCAAGAGAGGAGCTGGGCCAGAGCCAGTTACAGAAAAATCTATTCAGTAACCAAGACAATACCAATAGCTTAATCTCCATATTTCCCAAGTAGTGGATATATCCAGCAGTATCCAATCCCAGGTGGATGAGAGTAACTAACCTTTAAGAGTTTATAGGCTCAGTTAAGTGTCACTGTGCCAGGGCTAAAAGGGTTTCTGGCTACTGGAAGTCTGGGTAGGCTGAACTCTGCAGTGGAGTATGTGCTAATGCCCTAAGTCCCTGCTGCTAGGTATTTCCTCACCTACCCTCCCCACTCATTGGACAGGAACCAGCAGGGATAGAAGACAGTCAGCTCAGGGCTGAGCACAGCTCTAGTTTAGGGATATGAGTAGTTCTGTTTTCCTGCCATTCAGTCCTTGGCTTCTCTTTGTAGTGTGCTAACAACGGTGGAAGTTGTGCTGTTTGTTCTTGGCATATGGCTATTTTTCCTTCAGGACCTGGAAGGGATGGAGACCATCAATTCATTTTGCATGGCTCCATCAATGGACAGTGAGTGCTTCTAGTCACTACTATCCTGGGCAGGATTCATAGTGGCTCCACACCTCGTTACCAAACCCTAGAGCCATCCATACTCCTCCTGTCCCAAACTGGAACTTGACAGTCAGTGGTTTTAGAAGATAAAATGAACCTTAATCCAGTGTTAAATACACAATATATAATGATGCAACTGTGCTTTGGTGTTCAGGTTATATCATGACTTCATCAAGTAACCTTCTGCTACGTATTATGGCAGGATAAGGAACTAATGCATGGACATGAGTTGATAGGCTGCAATTTGTTTTCTAGGGGCGAATGTGGATTGAGAGAATATTCTGAAGTTAAAACTGTGACAATAAAGATTCCTCAAAAGAATTCCTAAGAAGATGAAGGAGCATGTTGTGCAGAACAACATGTGATGCCACCCTCAATATTCCTTATGGGACCAGCACTCAGGAATAAAAAGTGTTGTTACACAGTATATATTTAAGATATTAAGTTACAACATATATACCAGGCACATAATTGCATACAAAATGCAAACCAACTCTGCATTGTTTCATAGCACTCCACTGGGAACTCCCCCACCCCCTTTTTTTTTTTAAAACCAAATCATGCAGCAAGAGTTAAAATTGCAATTGGATACTATTTAATAACTGTACCACTATAAATATATTAGTTACACACACAACAATCCTTTGCTTACATATGCAAAAAAGGCAGGTTGTTTTAAAATCATATTTTCAAACAAGGCTGGATTGGGCTGATATTCTTATATGGTGCTTTGCGACAGATGGAGGCCACTATTTTAGCCATTCACAACTGACCAAGTATCACTGATGTTCTTTAATAACCAAAAGTGAACTGTTTTGAATTGGAGCCAGCCAATATGGTACATTGGCAACTTTGCAATCAGCATGATATTTTCAAGTGGTTAAACTGGGGGGACCTAATTTATTGTATGGATTACTACATTTGAAAGGATTCTAGTTAGCATTGAGGTTTGGTTTCCATGAACACAGAGATGGTCTGATATTCATAGTGCATCTTAACAGTTATTTTATGTCTTATTATAGGTACCAGCTCACTTATAAGATTTTTAGAAAGTTTTACCATCCTCCCACAAGTGCATGGCTGGATGGGAAGGAGATCCCAAAGGCTTTACAGAACTATTTCAGCTTTCATTATTTGCTGAGCGCCCACCCCCCTGCGCCATGAAATATCTGCATAGACTGACTCTGCAGGCTCCTTGGCTAGCAAACTACTCGTGATTACAACAGATGTTTCAACTTTGGCACATTGTGATGTATTCATTAGAGTTGGAAAAACCCGCCCGACAAGCTTGATTTTACAAAAAGATGGCTTGCCGTCCTCACCTTGCTGGTGAGCCCCAGAAGAGCTTACTTGCTGCAACTGGACTTTTCATTGATTCCACTTTTGTTTTGACACAGCACCAGAATAAGAGCAGGCCTGTTTAAAAGTGAGACATTTACAGGACACTGCCACACCCGATGGTTCCAGAATCCCTCCTGATTCCCAGTTAACGAACTGAACATAAACTCAGCAGTCTTTGTCTTTTTCTTCTTTCCAGCTGCAGAATAACACTCAAGCACCAGTTGGGGGAGGGTGTTTTATGTTAACAACATTTATTTAAAAGTACAGTAAATATCCTACTGTAGCTACATTATTTGGAGTGTAAGGACAGAATTATAGCCTCATGTGTTTAACAGTTTGGTTCCTAACCATAGGCTCCATAGGCCAAGGTGCTGAGGCACTCTGGGCCCAATCCAGCAAATCATTTAGGCACTTGCTTAATTTTTACATATTGACTTCAGAGGGTTACTCCTGTGCGTGAAGTTAAGCCTGTCCTTAAATGCTTTGCTGCATCAGGACCCACGTGCCCAGTACCTTCCGGCATTGAGCCCCAAAAGCATTTTGTATTTATAACTCATGCCATTTCCTGTGTGTGTTTTTAAGTATGATGTAACATGCTGTTATTCACAAGTGACAGTACATTCACAAACAGAGCTGAAACCAAGTATTCCTGAGTTGTTACATGTGAATGTCATGTACTCCAACTGTAGTGTACGCCAGAGTAAAATAAACATACAGCAAATAACAAATTAGTTATCTTTTTAACTGCAGTATAAAATGTGAAAAGGGAGATTTTATTTCTTTTCTGCTATTTACTTAAAAACAAAACAAACAAAAAAAGGAAAAGAAACCTGTGCTAGCAATAAGCATTTATATTGTGTATTCTTCTGTATTATTTGTGTGTTTTGTATGTCTCTGTGTTATTTCAATTACATTCAGGTAAATAATATACAGCTGCCATTTTCCCCCCAGCTTTTGTCACTGTTGCTACATTTGATGTACATGAGTTTGTGAAAATCTTTTTTTGAACAATGTACCATTTGCATGTAGTCAACAAAACATTTTTTCCAATCCCTGCAAGTCTTTGTTACAGTTTATCATGTATATAGTTATGTTATTAAAAAAAAGTAAAAGGATATGAAATATTTTCTATGAAATTTTCCATTAAAAAGGTTTAGAGAAAGATTTTGTAGCCTGCGAGAGTTCTTTGTTGTTGATGGAGCCGGGGGGGGGAGGGGGGGGAAAGCATTACATGAGTGAAGGGACTGCTCTCACAGTAGCTTTATTTTCATTTGCAAAAGTGAATGAAGTAAATGGCCAATTATGTTTTTTGGAATATTATTGCAGCTGTATGAAAAAAAAACCCTGTGAATTGTGGATCCAGGTCACAGCCAAAGTTCATCCTCGCCCTCTGTGCTCATAAAGTTTAGCTATCGGTGACGGTCTGAAATCATTTGAAGCAGTGGGGCATCCTTGCAAACTGTTGCATCGCAGCTTGACTTTTGGATAAAGTTTAAAAAAAAAGATGATGATGACTTTTACTTTCCCCACCAATGAGTCACAGATACAAATAAATTAACACCACGATCATTTATGGACTGATATTCCACTGGCCTTTAGTCTCTAAAGCCAAAAAGGGCAGTTTGAATGTCAAGGCACTTCACAAGCAGTAGAATTTGCATTCTGTGGTATGTACAACTCCCCCACAAACAATCTCTTAAATTCCACACATATTTTCATTGCCCAGAGCAGTGCTCATCTTTTGAAAAATTGCCTATTTGATAAGATAAAATAGATACGGTTACATCACCATTTCCTATCACTTGCCTTGGCAGAATTAAATTTTTGGTTTTTTTAAATAATTTTGATGGACAATATCAATGTTAAAGCTTTTTAATCAATTTAAATTTTCACAGTTGTGGAAAATTCCGGGGAGGAGGTCAGACAATAATTACTTAATCTCACAGTAGATACTGAGATTCAACAAGCTAAAACTTTAACTGTTAAAACACAAATTGTCAGCCTCACATATCAACAGCCATAAAGTAGCTAATAAGTTTGCAAGCAGCATTTTTCTTACTCTACCTAGCTTCAAATTTTTATCATGATCAATGGAAATATTTTTTCAATTTATGTATGTATGGTGAAATCGACGTTTCCTGACATTGAGCAATAAAATTCTAATCCTTCCACGCCTAACAACTGAGAATACCTAGACTAAACAGAAAATACTGGGGTAATGTGATTTATTTAAACACATTTTTAAGGGCAACCACTATACATAGGGAACCTCTAATAGGATAAGAAAAGAGGGACCATTTGGTGGGGAAGTTGTTTTATTGGACTAGCAACTAAACTGCAATATGAGAGCAAAGGACCCAGTTATTGACAAATCCTGGGAATCGGGAATGTTTTTAAATGTCGCAGGCCTTCATTTCCACTTGCTTCAGTAGGTAACACGCAATAATGCCCCATGGACATACATCTGGACAATCAACACTTTCCATCGTATCTCAGTATTGATGTGTGTGTTCTGTTAAGCTAACTATAGCAGCGTTCTGACTGCACTGTGCAACCACAAATTGCTCACACAAGCAATAGAAAGTCCGTGTAAAGAAAAAATAGAGTAGGGCCCAAACCTGTACCACTGACACCAATGGAAGTTTTGCCATTCACCGTCACTGTGTGAAGAATCCAGTCCATGTATCCCTTAATTAAAACAAGCTAAACTTACAAATGCTAAATGAGCACTGGTGCCTGCCAGCACAGTGAGAGTAAACACATTGCCACGCATAATATACTGCAGAAATGCTTAGTTTTAAAAGATGCGCAGTCAGAGTTTGGAAATGATTTTGGCATTTCCATGCACAGCTCGTTGGGAGGAGGCTATAAGATAAAGCACACATACCCCCCCCCCCCCAGGGGCAGCCACACACACTAACTGGGTGGTGATAATATTTTAATGGAAGTGACCATTTTAATAGTGCACTGTTAGTGCTAGATACAGTCTATATACATATTAAGACAGTCCCTGTCCCAAAGAGCTTAAATAGATAAAGGGGAAATGGTGGCACAGCAAGATGAAGTGACTGCCCTAAGGGCACAGCAGCAGATCAGTGGCCAAGCTGGGAACAGGTCCCCTGAGCAATCAAAGGGGACGTTAGAGAGGAGAAAAAAACCATTTGGAGAAAGATTTTTTTTTTAGAAAAGCTAAATATGTTTAGCGTGACAGACATAAAACCATGAACTAATACTTGAAGGACGTAACCACTGCAAAGGGAGAGGACTTACATGGTGCACATGGGGGTCTACGTAGGAATGATTTAGTCTGAATACCAGCACATATTTTCTAAAGAGTGAACTACAGCATCCTGTGGACTGGCTCCCAAGGAAGAGTGTGGCAGCCCCATCACAGGCCTGTTAAAACTGACCTGGAGTATTGCATTGGACAATGTACTATATGGGAGAAACCTCAGCTGGCAGGGAGGGGAACTGGATGAGCCAAACAGCATCTCTAACTTAATGACTTCAGGTCCATTTAATAAACAGAGTAATGTCATTCTTCACATTTGTGCACCCCTATCACCCACTCTAGAAGCTAAGCTATTGCTGGGCATGCCACCAAAGTAGCCACTATAGTGTATTTTATAGGCCTGATTCACTTTGGACTTATAGCTATATACATCCATTGACGTCACTGATGTAAAATTGGCCTGAGTGAAGAACCAGGACCACTATTTACATCATCTTTGTATCTGGCATTTACATTTATATTTGTAGGGTTATGTAACATGTTAATCACAAGTTAAGTGATACAAAAATACTCTGTGCATTATATATGATCAGCTTCTCCCGTGTGAGGCTGTGACTCGGGCGCTGTCAAGCAACAAGCAAAAGGAAAATACTTGTCTACATTTCGGCGGCTGTTTCCAAACATATTGTTTCTGTTATGCTGGGGCCTTAATTGTGCCACTAGCTGTAATGCCCAAGGGTTCTTGCTGGAGACATTCTGAGTGGGTAAAGGACAAATGAAGTTTGTATCACTCATATAGTTCCCAGAATGTTGTTGTAACTCCTGTTTGCTGTTCATTAAAAATACTGTGCTATTTTGATGATGGGTTTCATGTGCACAGCCTCCCTAATGGGGGCTGCTAAATAAACCTGGGCTTTGCAACAAACGACCTCACCAGGCAGGAGTTGCTGAAGAGGCTGTGCGCGTCGCCTGCTGCAGCATTCCAAAAGAGTGTTTGTGCTGCTGGCAGGCAGTGTGTTGCCAGGATAGCTCACACATAATGCATTTGCACATCAAATGAAGCTGGCCTGCTCTAAGAGCATGGGAAAGGCCTGTGTGGAACGGCATGTGTCCTACTTCCTAAACATGTATATTTTACACTTTTCACTTGGTTATTGGCCAGATTTAAAGTACTGCAAGTTCCGCTAAGCTTGTCGTTTTGCCTTTGAAGTGGAACTGTTTGGATAATGTTTCCTTTGGCCATTTATCTATGTAACAAAGCTGGAACCAAAAACCTAGCTGTATTGGCCACATTACATTTAAATGTGAGATCCTTTTAAAGTATCAAGAAAACACACACACTCAAAATTTGACCATTTTTAAAGACCTTGCTTGGCCACTGTCCTACCTACCTTCGCCCCCCTGCCCCCCCCCACACCACCCCACACACAATTTGACCATTTTTAAAGACCTTGCTTAGCCACCATCCTTTACCCCTGCCAATAGCCTGGTGTTATTACCAAACGTGCTTACAGCAACTCATTTCTTAGGTGGCTTTTCCTGCTGTTTGGAAAAGTGCACAGCTGTGTTCAGATTTCAGACAGAAATTGAAACCAGAAAGACAGTTGTGTACAGCACGACAAATCCGCTGCCCTACAAAACTAAAACAAAACGGCGTCTATTGACTCCCCCCACAAATGGAAAAGGTGGCAGTGGGTGAGCCTCCCCATGTTTTGTTTGATCCAATTGAGTCTACGAGATGGGGCTGGAATTTTCATGAGAGCAGGATTTCTCATGAGGTTTCTGCTACTTCCTGCTTTGAGTTGGGCCAAAATATCACAGAAATAGCCTCTCTCTCAGTCTTTTGGCACTTTTGTTCCATTACATTTGTTCAAATGTAACCCAGCAGTACATAGTGTGGCAAATAATAATAATACATAGAAAGTTAGCCATAGTTATTTGAACCTCGCAAAGTTTCAGTGTAAGTTTTAGATGAAGAGAGGTGGCAGGGAATTGTAAAGCAAACATTTTATTTTTAGGAAATTACATATTGGGGACTATGACCAGAGCATTTGCATTGTATCTGTTGGGCCAGACACTGAACCGGGGCACACAGTTAGAATTCTGCTCTTTTTGGCTTACTGCATGAAAAGGGCTTTTAGGCATATTTTGATAATAAACTGATGTACAACTAACCCAGGCCATGATAGCAAGGGGAATAATCACATTGCCAATTATGTCTACTCTCAGACACTAAAGACACAGAAAGGTCTAGCAGAGACACCACATACCCTTCAGCCATATTTCTCTACAATCTTCAGCAATTATGTCCAAATATTGTTTATATCTAGCCGTGCAATCTAATTTGGGAGCTATGTATAGCGCTCTCCACAGAAGGTTACACAGTCTCTCCATTCACAGAGTTATGCCTCTAATATCATCCACATGAACATCATCTCCCAGTATTGCATGGAACCTGCTACTCCAGGAGTGGAGTCTGCCCCAATGTCGCAGTTAAAAACCTCTCTCCATGACAGGTTGCTGTCTGAGTTTGGCTCTCCATAGATCCTGCCCTCACTGCAGTGGTCTTCCAAGGAGAAACCTCTTTTGCCAAGCAAGCCTCCATTTTGAGAAAAGCGGCAGGAGTGCCACTGGTACCAGAGGATTTATGGGAATTTGATCTCTTCTCCCCCACTTCCCCTGGGCTCTCAGACGGCTTTTCCAAATCTCCCAAGTGCCCCGGCTTCAGAATGTTGTACTGGGAACTGTGAAAATGGAACCCAGCCCTCCCTCCCCTATTCAGAAAGACAGGCACTGAAGCATATTCTTAAGCATGCCACCGCCTGCCCCCATGCCAATCAGCATGGGCTGTGGCTTGAAATCTAACATTCTGGGCCAAATGTTTTACGATAATTTCCTATTCAGGTGCTCTAGATGTCACACCTTAATACAGACAGGCTGGTTTAGGGTTGTCAGGCATCTGGTTTTCATCTGGAACGCCCTGTCGAAAAAGACCAGGCAGCTAAAAGTCCAGTCGACAGCACAGTGGGGGTGAGGCAGGGGGCGCTTGCAGGGATGGTGCCTACAGGCATGGGCAGCGGGCAGAGCTCCCTAGCCTCTCCTCCTAACCTCTCCGGACATGTTTTAGCTGCCTGAGGCAAGCACTGCCCGACTGGAGACTGCACCCCGAACTCCCTCACGCATTCCAACCCCTTGCCCCAGGTCGGAACCCCCTCCCGCACCCTAACTCCCTCTCAGGGACCACACTCATCACCCCCTGCCCCAGCCCTGAGCCCCCTTCTGCACCCCAACTCCCTGCCCCAGCCCTGAGCCCCCTCCTGCACTCCGAACCCCTTGGCCCCAGCCCAGAGCCCCCTTCTGCACCCAAAACCCCTAATCCCCGGCCTCACCCTGGAGCATGCACCCCCAGATGGAGCCCTCACCTCCCTCCCGCATCTCAACCCCCTGCCCCAGCCCAGAGTCTCCTCTCGCACTCTGAACCCCTCATTTGTGACCTCACCATGAAGTATGCAACCACAGCTGGAGCCTTCACCCGCTCCTTCACCCTAACCCCCGCCCCAGCCCAGTGAAAGTGAGTGAGGGTAGGGGAGAGCGAGCGACGGAGGCATGGGAATGAAGTGAGCAGGGAGTGGGCCCTCATAGAAGCAGTGGGGTAGGGGCAGGGCCTTGGGGAAGGGCAGGCAGAGGGCGTGGCAAGGGTGTTCAGTTTTGTGCAATTAGAAAGTTGGCAACCCTAGGCTGGGTACTAGCTCTGATAAAAGGCTGGGCTTGTGGGTGGTTTAAATTTTAAAACAGAACATCTTGAGCTCTTCCTCAGGGTTTTTGGCACTGAGGCTCTTTCAGTTGTGCTCCTCGGTAGAACAGCAACAAATTGCGGCATGCTCTGTTTTTACAATGTCCACTCTGGGAAGAATAATTACCAGTTAGCCTTATAATGTGCAGCTTCAAACATTCAGGGCCCCATCCTTATTCAGACCGAACTCCCATTAAGGACTGTAGACTCTAACCCCAAATGCTTGATGGGGACATTATGTTGTAAGTTACTAGCAGCTTGGGGATTCTACCAGGTTCAAGAGCCTTCACTGTGCCTGTACTTTTTAAAAATGAGAATAAAACAAATATATTTCCCCTTAACGTTACTTGTTTCCTTTTCGTGTGTGTAATGCAGCGTAGCAGCAATAAAACAATGTCCTCCCAAACACTGTAATCTCAGCATTTTGTAAACACAGCACAAAACTATTACTTCATCAATAGCATCAATTAATTTTAAGCAACTTTTTGACACAGTATTAAGTAACACAAACACTGATGCAGACAGTCTGCATGCTATGATCTGAATGGTGTGCCTGGCCAGTCTGACACTCACAAAGAAAAACAAACTGATGGCTGGTTTCCCAGTACCTTGTTTTCATGGTTTCTGGAAGAAAATGGATTTCCCCCCCCTTTTTTTCCCTAATGTTCATTTTAAAGATGATTTTTCTCTGTTCTGTTCAACAATTTCTTCCTCTTGTGCTTGTGCTCAACAGATACTTGCTCAGAGCCATGTTCAGTAACAACTTTAGCTAGTTTACATGCTGCAACAGCACATACAAAGTTGTGCTAGCCTGGAGGCCCCAATTTTGCAAGACACTTGGGTGCATGCTTAATCTGAAGCATGATTAAATCCATCCCTATTCAGCAAAGAATTTTTAGCAGATGCTTAACTCCAGAGTGCAGACTGTCACCGCTAGCATCTTTTGCTGCCTGTTAGCCTTAGGCAAAGTGGTGAGTACAGCTGGTTGGGAATGTTTTGATTAAAAGTTTTTGAAGAAAAGTGTTGATTTGTTGAGACTGAAGCTGTTGACAAACCGGGGTTGTGGTTTTGACGAACTTCCCAATTAAAACAATAATGTTGAGAAATATTTTTTTCAAAGTTATCCAAACTTTTTTATTCTGACATTTTTCAAAAGGAAAAAATTCAATTTTTCTGGTTCTAAATTACTTTATGTTTTGAAATTTAAGCTAATGGGCCTTTAAAATGTTGAAAAAAAACCCCATCAACGTTGAAACAAAATGTTTTTACGTTACTGAAACTAAATGCTTCATTTTTTCAGTTCATGAGTATTTTCACGATTGCCTTTCCAACCAAGTTCGAAATGGGAAAAACTTCCTAACTCTCAAAAGTATTCCTGGGCCAGGAAAACCATTTCCTGCCCAGCTCTAGTGGTGAGCACCCTCCTTGGCCAGTCAACTTTGGACAAACTGGTCAACTGCTCCTCTTTGCACTCTGCGTTTGGGGAACTTGGAACTCAGTGAACAGACAGAACGAGGCTGGGGAACATAACAGAGCTTCCGTGAAGAGAGTTTCAGTTCACCAGAGTTCAGTAAACCAGGGTTTTGCTCCACTCAAAATTCACACATTAATACACTGGAAATGACTGTTCCAGCTTGCCATTTCTTTCCAGTTATAGCTATCAAGCTTCATACGTTGTCATCTATCCTTGCCAGGAAATTAGACAGTGGTGAAGGTGCTACAGTCACAACACATTGTTCAAAAATATTGTTGTAACCTTTAAAAATAACCACTCAAAAGATGGGCTAGATTTCCACATACAACCCAACTTTTCCCAGTTTTTGAAGGTGATTAAAGTTCTGGAAGACATACTTACATTAGCTTGAGTCACACACCATCTCCCTACTGATATTATTAGCTGAGCAATGTGCAGATGCTGCTGATTCAGTGAAGAACCTGATAAATTAAATTCAACCTGAAGACTATTGATGAAAACATTTCCCTTTATATTAGAACCCAAGCTGCAACACCTAGATCTAGGTCCAAAATTTCCATAGTTTGAGAGTGTTCAGATCTGCGGATTTGGTTCAGCCAGCTATCTGTGTAATGGCCATTCATGAAGTCCAGATCTGGACTGGAACTTTCCCCCATATTCAAGGGTGTACAGATCCTCAGCTGGGCCCTTCGCTAGCTAGTGTGGCCTGTGATTCCACAAATATTCTTATCACTGTTCAGAAAGAGAAGTAACAGAATTAATTAACCAAGTTTACTAGCACAGAAGCAGTCAACACTATGAAGCAAATGGTTGTTTCAAAACAGTTCTAATGAAATGGAATTAATTCACCTACAATTTATTTGAATAGATGACTTTTTTCCCTCTCTTTTGCAGTATCTCGGTCTATGTTTTATGCTCCCATGTCCTTCAGAGCATACAAAATAGGTGAATTAGCTATGGTATTATTTGTATTAGAGTAGTGCCTAATGGCCCACCACAGACTGGGCCCCATTGTGCTAGGTGCTCTAAAACATAGTAGAAATAGTCCATGCATTGAAGAGCGTATACGCTAAATAGGCAAGCCAGACAAAGGGTAGGAAAAAGGAAATATTACCACCCCCATTTTACAGATGGGAAACTAAGGCCCAGCTCCTCAAAGGTATTTAGGCACCTAACTCCCATTGAAATCCATAGCAGTTAGGGCTGGTCTACACTACACAATTAAGTTGACATAAGGCAGCTTAGGTCAACCTAATTATGTCAGTGTCTACACTAAAGCCTTCCTCCCACCAATCATGGCAGTGGATATAATAGGCCGCCTCCCCTGGCTGAAGATTTGCTTCATTATGCCCCATGCAGGTTCTGGGGCGGCTGAGGAGGCAGCATGTGCTATTCAGCTTCCTGGGTTCATCAGTAATCTCCCTGGACTCCCGGATGACTGGAAAAAGGCTAATGTAGTGCCCATCTTTAAAAAGGAAAGAAGGAGGATCCGGGGAACTACAGGCCAGTCAGCCTCACCTCAGTCCCTGGAAAAATCATGGAGCAGGTGCTCAAGGAATCAATTTTGAAGCACTTAGAGGAGAGGAAAGTGATCAGGAACAGTCAGCATGGATTCACCAAGGGCAAGTCATGTCTGACTAACCTAATTGCCTTCTATGATGAGATAACTGGCTCTGTGGATGAGAGGAAAGCAGTGTTATTCCTTGACTTTAGCAAAGCTTTTGATATGGTCTCCTACAGTATTCTTGCCAGCAAGTTAAAGAAGAATGGGCTGGATGAATGGACTATAAGGTGGATAGAAAGCTGGCTAGATCATCGGGCTCATTGGGTAGTGATCAATGGCTCCATGTCTAGTTGGCAGCCAGTATCAAGTGGAGTGCCCCAAGGGTCGGTCCTGGGGCCGGTTTTGTTCAACATCTTCATTGATGATCTGGAGGATGGCGTGGATTGCACCCTCAGCAAGTTTGCAGATGACACTAAACTGGAAAGAGTGGTAGATACGCTGGAGGGTAGGGATAGGATACAAAGGGACCTAGACAAATTAGAGGATTGGGCCAAAAGAAATCTGATGAGGTTCAACAAGGACAAGTGCAGAGTCCTGCACTTAGGATGGAAGAATCCCTTGCACTGCTACAGATTAGGGACCTAGTGGGTAGGCAGCAATTCTGCAGAAAAGGACCTAGGGGTTACAGTGGACGAGAAGCTGGATATGAGTCAACAGTATGCCCTTGTTGCCAAGAAGGCTAATGGCATTTTGGGTTGTATAAGTAGGAGCATTGCCAGCAGATCGAGGGACATGATCATTCCCCTCTATTCGGCATTGGTGAGGCCCCATCTGGAGTACTGTGTCCAGTTTGGGGCCCCACACTACAAGAAGGATGTGGAAAAATTGGAAAGAGTTCAGCGGAGGGCAACAAAAATGATTAAGGGGCTGGAGCACATGATTTATGAGGCGAGGCTGACGGGACTGGGATTATTTAGTCTGCAGAAGAGAAGAATGAGGGGGGATTTGATAGCTGCTTTCAACTACCTGAAAGGGGGTTCCAAAAAGGATGGATCTAGACTGTTCTCAGTGGTACTAAATGACAGAACAAGAAGTAATGGTCTCAAGTTGCAGTGGGGGAGGTTTAGGTTGGTTATTAGGGAAAACGTTTTCATTAGGAGGGTGGTGAAGCACTGGAATGGGTACCTAGGGAGGTGGTAGAATCTCCTCCCTTAGAGGTTTTTAAGGTCAGGCTTGACAAAGCCCTGGCTGGGATGATTTAGTTGGGGATTGGTCTTGCTTTGAGCAGGGGGTTGGACTAGATGACCTCCTAAGGTCTCTTCCAATCGTGATATTCTATGACATAATAACTCCACCTCCATGAGAGGCGTAAGGCTTATGTTCGTGTAGTTAGAGTGACACAATGTCTGTGCAGACACTACAAAGAGTCCTGTAGCACCTTATAGATTAACAGACTATAGGTGCCACAGGACTCTTTGTCGCTTCTACAGATCCAGACTAACACGGCTACCCCGGCCCTCTGATACTTGTGTAGACACTGTGATCCTTATATTGTCTGTTGGCTGTCTTGTCAGTTTCACGGCAGGAGCTGGACTCTGTTCCCCACTTGGTGAGAAGCTCTGGGTGGCCTCCCCCTGCTCCTGGCGGGGAACAGGCATGTGAGGAGCCCCGATGACTTCCCCCCATTCCTGGTTGGGAACAGGAAATGGAGTGGAGGAGCAGCCTGTCAGGAGCCTGTGTATCAGCTGGGCTGGCAGGGAGCTGCCAATGGAGCTGAGAGACTAAGCTCTGAGCTCCCCAAACTTAGGTCGTTGAGAATGCTCCTGGTGAGGACACGCACCATCGACCCAAGGAGGTTGTGTGGACTATGGTGACTGTAAGTCAACCTAATATAGGGCTACTTACCTTTCTAATATAGACATGCCCTTAGTCACCTAAATATCTTTGAGGATCTGGGCCAGAGAGATTAAATAATTTACCCAAGATTATATAGGGAGTCTATGGCAAAGTCAGGAGCTGAACCGAGCTCCTGATTCCTCAGTCAGTGCATTCACCACAAGATCATTCCCCGTCTACGATAGTACCAGCTGTACAGACTGCTGTGTTAAGTCTATTTTAAGACAAAGTATATCCAATGCACACACATGCTCACGTATACCCCCTTGATCCTGCAGCCATTGCACCTGGAAATACTATAGACGTAAGTGGGAATTTTATGTGCTTGAAGAACTGCAAGAGCAGACTGTAAAAAGTTTTCATTTTTGACAAACCAAGTGGGGAAAAACCCCTTGTAACACTTTAAGACTAAAGACTATTTAAGATATTGTGTTTGATACTCAAGTAAGTAATGGCCTGAAAACAAATCCTCTACTAGTAGCCACAGCAGCTATTCATTTCTACATATTAATACTCAATACAGGATCTCTTAGCTAATAAATAATACCATGAAGCTTCACCAGGGCCTGGTTTTGGACAAATTATCTTTTCATCACTTGTATCAATTTACTGCAGTTTAGTTCAGTTGTTTCCTGTTTCTCAGAAGCCAATTGGCTTGTTCCGTAGTTGGAAGTGACAGCAATTTAAAAATAACATATTTTGTTTTTGTTTTACACATATACACCCATATTTTGGCCACAATTTTTAAACTTGAGTGCATAAAATTAGATACCAACCCCTCATTTACACACCTAAATCAGTGGCTTGATTTTCAGAAGCATAGGGCATCGTCAGCCCCATATTGATTTCAGTGGGAACTGCAGATGTTCAACACCTCTGAAAGTCAAACCACTTATTTGGATGCCTAAATAGTGGCTAAGGGCCTCAATACAAGAAAGCACTTAAGCATGTGCTTAATTTTAAGCACATGCTTAAATTCCATTAATTTGAAATAGGTCCTAGGCACCTGACTTTAGGCACCCGATTGTGTAAATTTTGGCCTTAGGATAGAATCATTCTGATTACTTACAATGCTTCTCTTCTTTGGTCAAGAGCATTTTATCACAGCAATTTTCAAATAACAGTTTGCTACAGCTTCCTGGGTCATTCTAAAATACAACTGATCTAGTCTTATTACTACTCCCAGTGTGAACCTTGAGGCATTTCAGGAAAGCCACAAGATTCCAATTTTATGATGGCCCCAGGACAGAGGCTGTCAAGGTTCCCTCCGCACTCTGAACTTTAGGGTACAGATGTGGGGACCTGCATGAAAGTCCCCTACGCTTATTTTTAACCGCTTAGGTTAAAACCTCCCCAAGGTACAAAATTTCCCCTGCACCCTGGTAAAAGATTCTTGCTGCCACCACCAAGTGATTGAAACAGGAACCAGGGAAGGGACCACTTGGAGTTGCCCTTCCCCCCAAAATATCCTCTCAAGCCCATACACCCCCTTTCCTGGGGAGCTTGAGAATAATCTCCTAACCAATTGGTTACACAGTGATCAAAAACCTACCCCCGGGGTCTTAGAACAATGGAAAACAGTCAGATTTTTAAAAGAAGGATTTTATTCAAACAAGAAAGGTAAAAATTATCTCTGTAAAATCAGGATGGTATATATTTTACAGGGTACTCAATTTCCTAACTCAGAGGGATCCTTCCCTGGGCAAAACCTTTAAGTTACAGAAAAATGCAACAAAAACAGGAATACACATTCCCTCCAGCACAGTGAATTTCCCAAGCTAAACACAACAGAAAAGAAGCCTAACGCATTTTTATCTAAAATCACTTACTAACTCCATAGAAGATGGATGGGTGCTTGCTTGATCTGCCTCCTACCGAGAGATCACACAGACAGACAAAAAAAACCTTTCTCCCCCCTCAGATTTGAAAGTATCTTGTCCCCTCATTGGTCCTGATGGTCAGGTGTTAGCCTGGCTACCTGCGTTTTTTAACCCTTTACCGGTAAAAGGATTGTATAGTACTGCATTAGAGCCTTTCAACCCCTTCCCTTTATATTTATGACAGAGGCACAGGAAGAACTAAACGTAGGACTATGCACTCTCTTTATTATGTTTCTAATGGTTAATCTAACAAACTGCCTTCTTTTAAAGGCAAAAGAACCATTGACGGAAGTTCTATACAATATATCTGTTATAGACTGAAAAGGTACATATCTCTCTATATATGCAAACTTCTGTTGTTGAAAGATAACATAGCCTATCCAATGTATACAACAATTACTCTCCAAAAATGTGTAGAATAACTATTTAAAAAACCTTGTTGAAATACTTCTGATTGACTGCTTTGGTGGATTAGGCCCAAATTAACAGTGCACTAAGGCCCCCCTGCACATACCCTTGTGCTAATACTCCATTTGCACACAGTCTTTGGCACTTAGACACTGCAGTGCTGAGCATTGCAACGCTTAACTCCTAGGCACCCTGTTGCCCAATGGAACTCACAGCCCCGAGTTAGGCACCCAGTCTCCCCAGGCATTGTACAGAGAGAGTTAGGTACCTGAGTAAGGGATTCACAGAAGGCAGCAAGCTGAGCAGAGAGCTGCCTAAGCTAGCCAGAGGTGATATGCATAGGCAAGGGGTGGGGCTTAAGGCAGAGCTCCTCAAAGGTATGCAAGGTGCCTAATTCCCATTGATCTGGGTCTTAGGTACCTGCCTGACGGGCCGGACGCATGCACCTATCTCTGTTCAGTATTCTCAGCTGTGAACTCTCTCCTGGAGTTAGGCACCTAAGACAAGTCACCCTTTTCTCATGAAAACCAGAGAGAGTGAGGGAAAGGCTCCTACTCTGGTACATGTAATAGCCTTTTCACTTACAGACCTGTATTTCCCGCCTCCTTGTTTTGTACTGACTGAGCAGCCTCATGCGGCTACATAACTCTGCACTACAAACCCTAACGGTTCTTGTACTTATGAGACTGCTCCAGAACCAACAATGATTTTAAAATCAATAGACGCAAATGATATTTTTTAACTTATGGTACTCGTAATACGTACAGATAAAGGCAGCAAGGAAGACGGTGCAAGGGCTATTATGGAAACTCTTTTCCTTTGTCCCTGAAGACCTAAGAGGTACTGACTATATCATGGAAGTGCTTAACTTCTGAGGGGAATTTTAGGGAAACTGAGCAAGGCATGATACTTTTCACTCCCCCTTTTATTCTTTATACTTTGTATTGAACCTTTCCATACCCCCCCGCCCTTCTATCTCAACTTGAAGGCCAACCAGTCAACAGAAGCCTCTATGGTGACCAAAGGCAATGCTACCTGGCTATTAATGGAAAGTGTTATGTGGCATGCAGCAGCTGTAGCTAATCTGAGCTGGCAATGTTTGGTAGTTTTGCTGTATAACTGTTTACACTTAAAAGTAGAAAAAAGTCACACTAGTCAGGGAAATGCCTATTTCCACATAAAATATTATTCATGGGAGACAGTATATAATATTTCTCTTTGAGTAGCCTGGCAAATGACATCAGAAAGTTTAAATAGTGGCATCCAGACTCAAGCATTTAATATAGAATGAATGTGTTCATGGAGTATGAAAATAAAGCTATACTTTTATAAAGATATATAGAGCAAATACATACACCCGGATTGTCTGTGTGTCTCTTTAAAGCCTGGACATTCACTGTCCCCCACATCTGACAGCGCTCAGACCAAAGCCCATGTAAATAAACTTTTATGTGACATTTCTCTGTTATATCCATTCTATTCCTAGTGACTGGTGAGTTTGTGATTTCATCAAAGAATTGTTTATGATTCATTCTTTCTAAGCTCTTGCAACTTATTCCTTTTGGTTCCCTGATCACCTAAGCACCGGTAATGAAATTCACCCCACTCACAAAAAGATTCAGGGTGTATGTGCTTGAAATGCAGGTGGTGAAATGAAGAACTCCAACCCAGGATCATAACAAGGGGCTGTGGCTTAGCCTTCTTCCTCACACCTATGGACAGGAATAGCAGATGCAATCCCTCCTTGCTGGTTTTGTGAGGTATTGGGGCCACAAGATCCACACAGATGCGGGGGTCTGTAGCCTTTCCCCTATGACCTTCCATACTGGCCCCACATAGGCTGGCATGGAGACAATTTCCATGGCAATGCAGAGATCCCCCAGCCCCATCTGGCCAACCCCTGACCTTGTACAGTAACTCATTCTGATATACGGCTGCCTTTTATGCTTATTGTTCTGCTCCTTCTCTATTTCTAGAGCCAATCCTTTTTTACTCTCAAATATTAAGCAAACTCCATGAAACCACATTAGATGGTTCTAGTTCCTCACATTTTCTTTCTTCAGTGCAATTATTATCTGTTTCAGTTGGTACCTTTTAAGATGATCCAGCCTCCTCCACAACTGCAATGACATAGAATCATAGAATCATAAAATCATAGAATCTCAGGGTTGGAAGGGACCTCAGGAGGTCATCTAGTCCAACCCCCTGCTCAAAGCAGGACCAACCCCAACTAGATCATGCTTCAGCCAGCCTTATAAGATGCAAACAAGTGATGAAATACAAGGTGTGCGCTTCCCTACAGCGGAGGGCATCCCCTCAGCCATGCTTCCAACCCTTCTCTGCACAAGGAGAACAATTCATAAGGTCACTCTTGAACCCTTGTTTCCCATGAGGCAATACACAGTTCATTCCATAGACCAAATCAATTTCCTATTTTCTCTAGTGTCTATATTAATATCAAAACGGAATATGCTCACTACTCGCCAAAGAAATAATTTTATATTTTAACACATTAACTAGCTGCAACATCATTTGCAAGAGCTGAAAAGCTCTTATAAATAGCTTTAAAAGGTATATGCTTAACATTACAATAGCTTGGCTTTATTCGAAGGATTTGCAATTGTTACTATATAGTTCACCAATGCTAAACTCGTGTGTGATTTTCCAAATGCATCAATCTCAGTTGCTTTCTAATTATTTCCAGAGAACATTTTGGCAGCTCCCATCCAAATCTATACCTCCAAATTTGTTTTAACTATAAGAGAAAAGACCACCCGAGGACAAATTTTATCTCAGAGTTTTGACCCTTGAAAATTTTGTTGAAAGTAGAGCATACTCTTTTTTGGGGGGAGGAGCAGGGGAGGAGGGAGACTGATTCTAGTTATAGCATTCCAAAGGGTTTGTGCAATAATGGTGCTTTAAAGTAACCTATAACAAATCAGGTTTCCTTATATGATCATTGCCTGACCATTAATATCTGGATGTGGGCTTTTTAAATTATATACATATTATTCTTTTGATTGGGGATCAAAGAGCCAAAATACTAATCTGTGAATTAGCCTCTCGGTGCGATTTGGATTCATAGTAGTGCATTATAAAAGGGCCAGGTATTATTTTTTCATAAACAGAAGCACGGGTATTACAATGCAATGGATATTTCACAAGCACAAATAGCCAGCATTAGTGGGTAATGCACTGACAACAGTGGGAAGTCTGAAATGAGGCCGACGGAATCTGAAAACACCCCATGAACGCAGTGATGTCCAGAAAGCCACTAGCACCTGTGAACAGACTATTTTGGTTTAATATTTCTGATCTCCTCTGAATACCAGTCTTGGATCAACTAACTGACAAATACCTGTCAGGGATGGTCTAGATAAAATACTTAGTCCTGCCATGAGTGCAGGGGGCTGGATTAGAAGACCTCTCAAGGTCCCTTCCAGTCCTACAATTCTATGAATCTATGAACTTCTAAGTAGAAATGATGGGATATCAACATTAGGAATGGGGCTTCCAAATCTGAGAAATTATTAATCAACCTGAACTTCTGCTCAAAGCTTGAACTACACTCATACCTTATTTAAGGTCTTAATAGTCCAGCCCTTTCCTTCAAAGTCACTTCCTAGTTTAAAGCAGAGCAGGGAGTAGAATTATTAAAATGGTGGGATAAAGGATGCTTGTGATATTTAGTCCAAACAACCAGAAACCTTGCAAGGAAAGTCTATTCTTTGGGAGATTCCAAGCCCATTCTCCAGACCAAAGAGGATGGCTAAGCATTCAAACTTTTCAGGGCTTATCCCAACCTAGCTTACTCCCAACCTAACTTAGCCCAATGTCTGAGCTTTTGGGATTTCACTTATCATTAATCAGAAGGCAAGATTTAAAATCATAACCTGTTGTAATCAGATCAGGATGCTTGGCTAATGAACTCCCACAGGAACTTAGGAGCATCATAACCCACACCACCTTCTGTGCTAAGTGCAAGGCACATTTCTTTCACCTTGCCCTCTCTACATACATAAAGCAATGTGTGCATAGAAAATAAAACACAAATTCCAAAATAAAATCACTCCACTGCACACACTTCTCCCTCTGGGGAGAGGATCAGAAAACAAACACAACACAGATGTTCAGTTACTTTGCTTAATGCACTAGTGGAAGGTACTCAGATACTACATGATGAGGATGGTAAAAGAACCTGTACAGAACAGTTTGCAGGATGGCTTTTTACAACAAAACCAAGGTAACTGCTGCTGCTGTTGTAAGAATGTGTAGCACACTCCAAAGCAGAACCACACACATCTGCAGTTAAAGAAGGGCTTTTTGCAATATCGTGGACTGGGCTGTATCTGAATTGTGCCTCTACTATACACAAAAGACAGCACATCAGTTTGTCTGGTAAATGATATAGCGATTTCACTGTGTGATTTGACATATGGACATTTTATCAGTTTGTTCTTTTTCCACATCATTCCACGGCTTCTGCTGGAATTAAGAACAATAAGACAGAACCGCCAGTAGATGATATGAGTATTTCCAGAGATCTCTTCCACAACAAATGAGTCTATTGACATTTAGGAAAGCAGACAATATTTGTAAAATAACTTTCAAAAACTCTTGGGGGGGGGGGGGGGAAGACATGGAAAAAAAAAGCCCTTCAATTTTTCTGAGCTGGGCAGAACAAATGTTTGACTGAAAAGCTTCAAGTCCAGCTGGGAGAAGGCCAAGACTAATTTAACCTTTGGTCAAATGGTTGGGAGTTAGCTAGTTTCCTTTTTCCTCTTACATCACTCCCAGAGATTTAGACAAAAATAATATGGCCCTGATTACATGACATTACAGGCTCTCAAAATGCACCAGGGAGGATAGTGCTGAAACCCCTTGGAGACAAATTAATCCCAGCAAAGCAACAGCTGTAAGATTGATATAAACAGGGAAAACAACTACAATATCTACAGCAGGTACTTACAGGATTTTAGTACAAATTATAAAAGGTGCTAAGCAAAAAGAGCTTTGTTGTAACAGTTCCAACAGTCTTGAATCATCATTTAAA
The DNA here is from genome assembly GCA_033296515.1 of Macrochelys suwanniensis. Lineage (NCBI taxonomy): Eukaryota > Metazoa > Chordata > Testudines > Chelydridae > Macrochelys > Macrochelys suwanniensis. The sequence continues at coordinate 60,927,868 of CM065785.1, forward strand.
AAAAATCTGTTATCACAGAGCCACTGTTGTGTGTAATTGCTGTTAAGCACTATAATAACTCAGTACATGCTTTTAAAAAGTTAAAGTACACTCGAGTGTAAATTGATTTATCTCAATTTAAGAAAACCTCGGTAATCAGTGAATACATAATCTATAGCTTTTTAAATGCCCTGGAACTGATCACCATTTCTGTAATTGTCTGCCTCTTACACCCAGTACGACAGATCAGGTGTCATGCACCTGTTTACGCTGTGTAATATAACTGACTTTGAATACCCTATTGGAGAGAACCAGTGTTACCGTGTTTCAAGAAACTGCAGTCAGGAGCCCTCAAGGGGCCTATTGTAGAACTTGTATGCATCATTTACAGTAGAAAACACTCAAAATGTTTCCTATTCAGGGAAAACAGAACCCTCCCTTCCCCTGTTTTTCATTCACTTTATAAATATGAATCTCTGTCCTAACACTCTCATTATACTAATATGAGTTTGAACTCTTGCTATTCTCTCTCACTTTAACATTATATTTGTTACGCCCAAAAGTTTTATTTCAGGAAGATATGTATTGACATGAGTCACTCCATTTACACACTACACTCTATAACTATTCATTTACCCCATAATGCTCCATCTTTGTGTTTCTTGGGTTCTCATTCCAGTGATATGTCATAGTGTGGGCTCTCAGGATCACCCTCCTAAAAGGTGGCCAAAAAATTAACGGCAAAACTGAGCCAATTACTCTGACTCTGACGACGTTCTCTTCACTGGAGATGGCTGAATCATCCCTGAGTGATAACATACTTGCCCGTCTCTGTACCTTTTCCGATTCTAATATAGTTAAATGTCCCTCATTTCAAAGCACAGCCACACCACTTTGGTGTCAACTCACTTTTATGGTGGGAAGTCACTGACACTGGAAATAAAAAATCATGGCATTGAGGTCGCAGTTATTTCCACTGAAGGGGTGAATCCCACAGCATTCCTCCATGACTTCTTTTGATGCCCCTCATTTTAGGTCTTTGTCATACACTGTGTCTCATATTTGGGAATTGGTAGGTGAGAGGTATGTTGCTAGATGTGTATAGTTGCTGTAATCAGAGAGTTAAGACAAAGGTGAAAATCCTGGCTCTGTTCAAGTCAGTGACAAAACTCCCGCTGACTTCAGTAGGGTTTGGATTTCACCCAAGATCCCTGCCCCAAAGAGCTAAATTGTACACAGCAAGAAGGGACCCTGGGAACCCAAAAACAGACAAGGGTACAGAGGAAAGGAAGGAGGACTTCCCAGAATGAGTTGACGGGATTATTTAGGTGGCACGGTAATGCAGCATATTAATTCTTTTTAAAATGCAGGTTTTACTTTATTTTGCTTTAGAAAGGTCAGTAGAGAACACCTGTAGAAAAAGATAGGTTTTTGAGGTAGGATTTGAAGGAAATATACATAAAGATGTGAAACAGATATCCAACACCCATACAGATCAATACAAAGGAAAGAGGAAAAGGCCTGGATCAGTCCATGAGCAGCAATGTGATATAGTTCTAGTACATTTACCCAGTGCAGGCAGGGTTTTTAATCTGAAAACTGTTTTCAGCCATGTTATAAAACTACCCTAACCTCTATAGACACACTGTACCACAGTTTGGCCAGCATGGTTCTCAGGAAAACAAAAAACTACTATCCAAATTGATTATGGAAACCAGGCTATTAACACACTAGCAACAATGACAAGTCAATATGGCTGTAGCTAGCATGGTTCTGATCCCAGTGCAGAGGCTGTGAACTTCATTACATGTAATTACTTTTGGCTTTAACTCAAGGGCTGCTTTAAAGCAAGGATGACTCCTACTAAATTAAATTACTTTTCCCCTGAAGCTTGTATGGAAAAGTACGTTGCCCAGTCAGGATGGCTACTAAACCAGGATGGATAGCATTCATTAAAAGCTATATGGTAAAGCTGCTGCTGCTAACTAGAGGTGATTACTAACTGAGAGCAGGTTGTAAATTAAGCTATATGGTATCTGGCCTTCATATGTTCTGATGGAAAGATCCTCGTGCACTGCTCAATTCCCTCTCCTTTCTTTCATCTCAATATTTTCTGGTTGGGTGGAATGTTATGTAAGGGCCCTTCCCTTTGCAGAAGTTGCACTCAGGCGGACATTTATGTTTTCCTGTGGGTTTGCCCCCATGGCAGGCTGGGCGTAGGGAAGTGAACGTGTGGTATTCAGCAAAAAGAGCCTTCCTCAGAACAAAGTGTGCCCTGAGACATGGGCAGGGTTTGGGTGACTATATTTGAACATAGATGATGGAAGAAACCTTCTCCTATAAAGGTCATAGTATATATATCCTGAACATACCCAGACTACAGACATGATTGCTCTGATTAAGCAAAAAAACCACCACAGAAATTACCCTCCATAAAACACAGCATTGTATCAAGACTAGTAAATAATTTGATTTTGGGCAAAGCAGCTTCCTAGTAGAAGAGCTGAGGTATCAGAATCAGAGATGGGTGACTTAGAGCAGATAACATCAGAACTGACCAGAAATTTGCCCAAACCTTCCTACAGGTTTTTCTAATCTGTGTTTCTGGCCATCAGTCATATTCAGCATCTGCTCTCTCTGTTTGACCACTATCCAAATATTTGTTCTGTGCACTTAATTTCATTTACTTTTATTTCACAATCTGTACTGATTCATTTTTTCATTCTTTGATTCCCCTTCACTAGGTTTTCATCTCTCAATTTTTTTTTGTTTCCTGCTTATATCTCTCTCTCTCCTTATTGTCTCGCCCTAAATTTCCCTTCCCTGTTTCCCTCTTGCCTTCCTGTCATCATTTGTTCGCTATCACCCTGCTTTTCTGCTGGCTGACATTGGAAATATGTCAGGAATTTTTAATTGAGAATACCATGAGAACTGTTATCTTAGCATTTTCACTAGTGAGAGTGCGCTCCTTGGTTTGATGACGATGACAGACCACGCTTGGAACTTTCAGGGTTAGAACTCTTCCCTGAGCCCACTGGCCAACTGTGAATCCAGAGTGGTAAGCTGCAGTGTGGAATGTGAGAAAGGAAGTGGGGCCCATGGGGAACATGGTGGGGGAGGGGGATGTGTACTGAGAAACCTAAAATTCCGCTAAATAAAAATGAGTAAAGGAGAAACTGAAATTTGAGAGAAAGCCAGGATGAAGACCCAGCTGGAGGATGACGGAGGGGGTGAGGAGAAGGGGAAAAAAACCCATACACCCAGCAAACCATCCCACCAACTCCATACATGCTCATTTTTCTCTGTAAAAGACCCTGCGCAGGTGCAGAATAGCAAAAATATCAGCCCCTCTTATTATTCACTTGCTCTGAGTAGTAATAAAAAAAAAGCCCTCAGTCACCTTATGTAGAAATTAGAAGCTCATTTGTCCTCTGTGTTGTTGCCCCCAAACTAATCATTTTATTCCTTAGGGTAATGGGTCATCTTTAAATCAAAACCTGTTAACCTCTGGTTACCAAGTGATGGGGAAAAGACAGAGAAGGGCAGTTACGGAAGGGAACAGCCAACTCTGGTGACACTTCAAAGTGATGTCACTAGATACCACAGCAAATTCATCACAGGCACAAGAGAGAGAGATAAAAATAAATGAATGACCACATGCCTTTTTTCAGGGGCCTCGAGATGGCTCTGTCAAAGAGCATCTAAGCCAATCAGGGCCATTACAAGCACTGCATAAACACACAGTAAGAGACATTCTCTGGCTTGAGAAGCTTGCAATCTAAATAGATAAGATGGACAAAGGGTTGGAGGAGAAACAGGTAAAGAGAAGTGGAGTGACTTGCCCAGAGTCACACAGCAGGTCAGTGGCAGAGCTGGGACTAGAAGCCAGGACTCTGATTCTCTACTTTACAGCTGCAATGATTTGAATGAAAGGGAAGGATCCGGCTCAATGGCAGCCCTTACCCCAATGGCCGGAGTCTTCGCTAGGACAGTGAGGTGTCCCACAGTGATTGGTCTCTTCTCCTGCAGATGGCTCTTCACCCACATACCATGTTGTCTCATTACAGTTCAGACATGTCCTGTTCTCTACGTACCTCATTATACATAGATAATGAGCAGGATCAGGCTCTTTTCCAGGACTCTGCTCAGCTGATCTAGAATACAGAATATTTCTGATTGCCCTAATTCTTTCCCCCCTTTTACTTTCAATTTCTCCACTGGCTTTAATTAAATTTGCGTGGTCTGAAGAGCCAGAATTGTCAGGCTGTTATAGAAGAAGGTGACCTTGATTACCAAGTAAGTTTCCCAGAGCTCTCTCAGCCCTGAGCATATCACAACAATTTCTGCGTCACATTCCCCACAAATTACTGCAACCTGTTTGCTAAAATACCCCATTCAAGTACATACAACCTTGTTATCTCATTATCAAGCTACTAGCCATAATTGTTTGGGGGAAAATGATTTATGCCTGGAGATGCAACTTTATTAACCACTTCCCAGTGCAGAAGTATAAATAGTGACTGTGCACCTGGAATTCATATGGAAAGCAGGGTTACTGTGCTTGACATTGCTACGAGCTTGCATAACACAACAGAATGCTCAGTGCTGAACAGCAATAGAATAAAATCATTCTAAAAATGAATAATGGTTAAAATCATATTTAAACCCTATTACCTGATGACTTAAGGTATGATGGTGGTATCTCTAAGTGCTGGACAGCATCAGAGTGCAAATACACATCATGAGGCGGCTCAAGGAGGAAGCCTTGAATATAGCCACCACCTACATTGCTAAAGGACATTAAAAATCAGTATTATGAACTTAAAAGTCATTCTGGCAGTTTATAGGCAACCATTCCAAAGAATGCAGGGTGGGTATAATATGATCACAGCTCACAACCGCAAAGGCTGGTGGTGATGTTGCAAGGATTTCACAAGATAAGTAAGGGTGCAGTCTGTACAACTGGGAAACACACACTGATACAATGTCTGACAGATGGTTTTGCATGGAAAGAACATGGTCAAAAGCAGTGACAAACTTCTCAGAATGACTCACTACAAACAAACCCCCACATTAAAGAAGACAAGAAGGAAGCATTCGAATCTTCATCATGAAAAACTTTCCTTGCTAGAAAGGCTTCTGTTTCCCAGGATTGAGGATGAAGTAGTGCTGAGATGTTCAGCTGGCAACATCAAGCTTTCTTCCGGGTAGCATGCAGGTTCTCCTGGGCAAAAGTTACACACCTGTGTATTATCAGAATATTCATAAGACTTCAAGATAAAGAAGTGATCTCACCTGGTGGCCTCATAGATTAATTGAACAACACTGGATCTTTGATGGGCACTGAAGTTCAGATCCTTTCATGATATATATAATATTCCTTCACCTCTGATTGACTCCTGTCTTCAAGGTATGAAGTTCAATAGCATCAAAATCTACAAAGATGTCCACCATGACAAAGATGGCCAACAGGCTCTTATCTAACACTAAAATTATATCTTTTTAAACACTGTCAAGAATGGTCACAATTTCTGGGAACCATGTCAAATGCAACCAAGGGAAGGCACTCCATCAAGAGCCTGCATCTCTTTCAGTCACACATTTCAGAGTCTATGCCAAAGCTGTTCATCCTTACGCACAAAGAATGCAACAAAACTCATGGCAGCAATCAACTGAAGATACAACTAGAGTCCAACTGCCTAGGTTAACTGGACTGTGTCAAGAGTTCAGATGGCTGATTCTCTACAGTGTCTACAACCCCTGGGTCTCAATCATACCCCTTCAAACATGCCAAAATAAAGTCCTCAGGAAGATGATCAGATTCAAGCCACTTTAAACATCCTTCTCCTCTCCATTCCTCCTCTCAATTGCTTTAACTTCCACTGATGACCATTAAATATTGGTGACCTCAGGGCACAAGAAACAGATGGGAATGGTGAAAGACACTAAAGAATCTCTTTGAACAGCTGATAATACCCACACTGGTAAAGGAGTTAGATGTGACTCAAAATCAATAGAGAGACCACAAAACCATTTCATTATTAGCGTCTGAGTCTTTGAAGTAGTGGATGAGCTCTGGTGTAGATATAAAAGTTGAACAGCTCCTGCAGATACCTCAGAAAATACTTGGCAAACACAGTTTTGCGAATAAGGCGAATGTGGACAGGTTAGCCAAATGGAAACAGATTTGCTAATAATAGTTTCCATTGTAACTGTTCAACCACAGTCAGTACTGGCAATAAACCTTTCAGGACACATCTCACACAGAGAAACAAACTTTCTCTATTTCAATGAATTATTTGAAAATATTTTTCAAATTAAATTGGCTAAAGGACAGAGTATGTCCCTGTCCATACTGAGGGTAGAACTGTGCTAAAGTTATGTGTCTCCTCTCCCCCACTCCTGCTCCATAGAGAATATGGGTCTGTCACAGGTCTCAGCTCGAGTCTGGCTCTATCACTCAAGCTGTAGAGAATCATCTCTCTAACTCAGTAGGGTCCCTAGCTCAGTCAGTGTCAGCCAGCATGGTGGCCATCACATAAGTTGGGGCTCAGCCCGAATTCATACTGATGTTGGCCTCAGATGCTTAGAAAGAGCGTCCTCTGTTTAGAGGAAGCATGTAACCAATTGCATAAAGGAGGCAAGTCTGTTACAGCTTCAAGCTGCAGAGCCTGGCCGTTCAGCTCAAGCTGAAGAAACATGCTTTCCACTCTGGAGGTTCCTGGTGTGCTGACCAAGATGGCAGCTGTCACACTAGCTACAAGTAACCCAGTGGCTCCTGGCAGCACTCTCTAGCACAGTTTCTCAGAAATAGGCTCACCAAACCATCCGAAAAGACCACAGACTTCATGCTAGGCAACCTACAACATGGTCCCATAGTGTGGTTCTCAGACAGACAATATCCGCCTACACTGAACAGGGAAGCCTTGCTAGAACCCTGCTAAGCAACAATCATATTTAAACATACATGTTGCCAGCAGTTTTGCTTCCATCATGGGCACAATCTCTCTTCCACTAATCTGGAGTCAAAAGAGTACAGAGGGAATTTATTACCAGGGCTTGAAGAATAATTCTGAGTTTGAAAAATAGAAAACCAATTCCATAGCTATGATCAGACTATACTTAGAGATGTCCTCTACTCATTAATCTTATTCAGAGAGCTCAAGCAGAAGTCCCTGGACAATTGATAGAGATTTGAAGCTACAAGGCCACCTCAGCGCTGTCTCAGGTAAGCTATCTTTTCATTTTGCCTGGTGCCTTTGTCTCTTGACTCTATCTGTGTGTGGGGCTGGGAAGTGGAGAAGGGGTCAGGCTCTTCCCACAAGGATTATGTGCAGAGACAAGTAAAGGAAGTGACAGGATTTTTCAGCTAAACATTCTCGATTATCTCCTAGTGTTAGATCCCAAACATTATCTTCCTTGTGCAACATGTCGATATGTTTGACATCTGTAACAAAAATATGATCAGACCGATGTAGATTACATTTCAAAAAGTCATTTTTTAAAACATCTGTTTAGAAGTGTTAAGGCCCTGCTGAAAAACCTCACACAGAAGTGGGCAGCATGCCATATTCCAAACAATGGAATCTACAAACATCCTCTCAGGACATCCTTAAGTAAAATTCCCAAAGAGGAATGAATCAACTGCACTTACCTAAACGCATGTTGGTAGCGGCAGGTATGACAAGAAAGTCAGTGTTTGGCCACATGTTTGTGGTGAGCAGTGGCAAGTTCATCTTGTGGCAAGAGTCATCTTCCAATAAATTGCAGTTACTGGCAATTCCACCCTTGCCCTGTGATACGTAATTCTATTCACACCAGTAAGATGTTCCATAAAATGCCTCACTACCAGTCCCATCATGTCAGGTGAAGGGGCGGGGGGAGAGAAGAAATCATGGATGACAAAGCAGTGTATTTTTTTCTTCTATTCCCTTTCCCTGCTGAATTCTTTCCAGATTCCCTCACTCTATCCATGTTTTTCTCTAGTTCTCCTTTTTTTCACCTCTTCTTTTCAGCATCTCTGCTCATTATTTATTCCTATTAACTACCTGGAATTGTAAATAACAATGACATGTTCCTCACATCTCTAGCAAACATGTGGTCCTCAGTGGCCATCTTTAATAACTTATGGATGTGAAATGTTGTTTCTCTCTCATGGTGCTGCCTTCCACATGTCCTGACGGGTTTTTCCCAATTTAATGGCATAATAATTTGCCACTAGTTGATATTACATAATAGACAGTAACTAAATTATAGTTAAACGAGAGAGAGAGAGACCACATTTAAAAAAATCACACACAAAACCCCCAACCAAGTGTAATGTGGCTCTGTTCCTATATGATATCAAATTATAACCCCACTACTTAGGATTTCTGGGTTCTTGCTATGGAATGGGTCTATTGTGACCCTCAGTACACACACTGACATCGCTAATTCATAGGGACAAATTTAAAAATACATGACTTAAGAAATGACTGTCATACACGTCTTGGATGGGATTTTCAAAAGCACTTATCATTGTCATAATTCTGCTCCTATTGAAATCAATTGGCATTATACCCCTGATTTCAAAGGGAGCACAGTTAAGCCAGCACAGAGCACTTTTAAAAATGCTCCTCAGGTTAACATGAGCTGTGAAGTTGGCTTTTCTGTCTAGTAAGGAGGACAGCAGGATTTCCTAGGGCTATTTTAAGAATTCCCAATAAAATTGTTGGGTAAAGGCTGTTCCAGATTTCAGACCTGTATTTGAGGTAAATGTGATACCCATGGGATGGAAAACAGATGTTTCTCTCCCACACATCCCCAAACATGCAAGTTTATTTTGTATTGCCTCTTTCCACAGCTCTGTCTCCCTGCTAGTGTTTTAAAGAATTAAACATTACCATGAAAAAGCTGAAAAAAGAACTGAAACCCAAGAGAGAGTGAGAAATTATGAGACAAAGGGGAGACAATGGGGCAAATTCTTAGCTGTTGTAAATGAGTGTAGCTGACATCAATGTTGAGAATCTAGCCCACCATTTGAAAATAGATGGAAAAATCCATGAGGCAGAGAAATACAGAAGGATCTTTGAGGTGGCAGGAGTTGTAGAGACCAAGTGTCTAAGATTGGGAGAGTAGAGAGGAGGCCTGTGCTAGTGGAACTGAGGGAGGCAAGGAGACGAGGAGCAGTCTATGCAGCAGGCTGGAACAAGGAATGCCATTTTGAACTGGTTCATGAGTTGAACGGGGAGTCATTTGAGGATGTGGGAGATTTGCTGGTACTTGTATGTTTAGGTGAGACTCTGGCCGACACCATTCTGCACATGCTGGAATCTGGAGTACTGCAAATTGGGAAAACCAAGCAGAAAGGACTTGCATTAGCAAAGTTGGGAAGACATGAAAGCAACCACAGATGAGGCTTTTGGCAAAAGTGAGTCAAGACACTGGCATACATAAACAATGTGGTGGAGGGAGTGACAGACATAAGAGATGCGGGAGGTAAACTACATTTCACGTTTAAAGAGGAGGCCAAATGTATAGGGAGTGGCGGCAATTGGGAGATTTGAACAGAGAAGGGAGATAGAGGAGAAGGGGTTATAGTGAGGGTGTTCCTCTGGCATGAGAAATATTTAGATGGTGTTTGCTGAAATATATTTATTAAAAATTTAGAATGAGATTTACAGTTGAACTGATCAGTGTACAAGTGGCCCTTAAGAATAAGGATGGGGATAAGATGATGAAGAGGAAGAAGGTAGTTAAACAAGGCCGGGAGATTAATCTGGTGGGACTGCGTAGAGGAATGCATCTTAGCACAGAGGATTGCGATCAGATACAGAGACAGAGCTGTTTGACAGAGGTAACCAGAAATGAAAGTTGTCCAGAAGGAGGGACTGGCCTACGTCAAAGAATTCCATTTGAAAATATGCAAAGTGCTCCCATTATGTTTCACAGGTCAGGACTCTTCACTAAAAATTGGCCAAACTGGTATAAAAATGTTTAAGTACCTGAGACACAAAGGTTTTGGAGGCCCATGATTTGATGTTAGGGGTTATAACCAACTGTCCTGGCAGATCAAGATCTTTGAACCTGTAGACAATTTCATTCTGAAAGGAGTCAGTTCCGAAAGTAATGTCCCCGCCACACAGCAATCACAGGTGGGTTATTGCTGATTGGAGATTCTGTGATGTCACTCCCGAAAATGCTACTTTCTAGGCATAGCACTTCAAGGAGCAATATAAAATCAAGCTACTACCAGCATATAATTTGCTCTTCCTACTAATCCTTCAATCAGCAAGGATACCCATGCATAATCGGGGTACTGTGTTGTATCAGGGTACTGTATTGAACAAGCTGCCTGTGTCTTATGGATACTGTTATTAAAAATAAATAAATAAATGCAGGCAAAACAGTTGAGCTACAAGTGGGAAACAAGGAAATCATAATGTCAGGAGGAAACTAGCACACCTGCTTAGCCATGCCTGACTGATAAAATGGTGTGAACACATTTGTAAATGAGCTAAAACGCCTCCAGGATTTCACATTGTGGTTACATATCTGCTTCCTTGTTCACTTTGGCAAAGTAACAGTCTCTCACATTTCAAAAAAACCATCATAAAGAGACAGGAAGCACATGCAGTGAGTGAGGCTTCATTCCTTTTTCCATTCAGAATTTGGTAAATCGTTTTTGCCGTTCCCTTCCCTATTTCCAGTCCCCTTCCATATGTTTATATTGTAAATGCTGGAAGGACTCTATGGGCTTGTCTCAAGCCGGCTTCTGTTTCTGCATGCCCATTTGTTTGTGCATAACAAAGCATGAGCAGAAAAGTGGGCATGCACCTGCTTATATGTGCAAACACTCATTACCATGTCCAAACTGGAAGGTGTGGACATTGTACTTCCAATTTTCATGCGAAAAGAACGAAAGACAGAATTCTTTCGAAGGATTGCAAACAGGGCTCAATTCTCCTTTGTCTGGCTGAAGTCAATAGAGGTTTTTCAACAGACTTCAGTGGGAACAGCATAGGGCTATATACTGCTCTATTCCACACGCAAAAGAACCAGTCACTTTGCTTAATGTGCCAGACAAGCCTCCTGTGTCTCCCTTCTCAGTCAGCAAAAAAAATTCCATAGGCTATTTGCTACTTGAAAAAAGACCAAGAAGTCCACATCTTTACTTTTCTGTCCCAGATGACACGAGTTGCATTGACAAGCTTTACTCTTCATCAAGGTTTATTAATGCTGCCTCAATTATAGTTGATGATGATGATGATGTAATTAACAAAGATCTATTATGTTTTATTGATGTTAAGCATATGTCGATTATAAATGGGACAGGATGTATTTACTTGAGCTTCACTCTTCTAGGAGGGTTGTGAAATCGGAGTCCAATCCTGGATTGAGTGTAAAAACTGCACCTTTTATAATTGTAATAGTATCCAGATGTTTCTCTGTAACATGAATGCAGGTGATGAAAGCAGTTAACTGGTACTGAGCGCACATGCTCTTAGCACAGGTGGGACTCACTCCCAGTTCCCAGTGCTACAGCCAATTGTGCATTAGCTGATTTAACAAAAGAAGGGTCCAGATGATGTAAAAGCTAAAAATGTATAGATTTGGGTGCCATTTCCTGATTGTCACATTTTCAGGTAAGTCAAGCAAACAGAACAAATGCAGAATATTATTTAAAAAATTAAAACAAGTATAAATCCACAGGGCCAGATCCTACTAAAAACCACCTAAGCACATCTGAGCATGTTCAACTCCACCAGCAGCAGAGGGTGCTTAATACCTTATCGGGAATGCATATCAGTTGTAGAGAGTGATAATTTTGTCCCGTACTACCACATAAATAATCCATAACATCTTCTTGTTTTGACCACATATCTAATTACTGAAACAAATGCCTGAGATTTATGCTCTCCTTACAATCCCTGTTGTGGTAGATCAGGATTTGACAGGGTCAGTAAGTTGTGCCAACCAACCCGATTTCTATTAACTTTTCAAAAGTATCTAAATAAATCCAGTTGATCTGAGTTGCAGTATAATACAGCCTTCTCTGAAATAATGCATGAAGTGTGGATGGTAGATTATGACATTCTGCACTTGCTCCCAATGGCCCCTCAACAGGTAAAATTCAATTTGCATTCCTCTCGTAAATCCAGACTTTTCAAGTTTAGTTAATTATTGTTATTTGTACTACAGTTGTTGCCTACGAACACCAGTCAAGGATTAGGTGATGGATAGTCATATAATAAAGAAGATGGTCCCTGCCCAGAGAATTCACAGGCTATATGATAAATATCTTTGCTATTTCAAATCATAGCAAGCTGAACATTGCTATTCACATTTGGAGTCCCGCTGAGAACAGAGGTTGTTTTTGAGGACTACCCCAAGACTACATCTCCTCAGTTAGTTATGCAATCAAATTATAAACTACATTAGTGTGTGCTCGGCAACTAAGCATTCTCTAGCTCATCTAAATAGATCATGACAGTAATCATATGTGGACATGAGGTTATTCTAATAATCAAACTGTGAAGGACATGGAGATTCTATGTAATAATCTGGTATGTAATAATTGTATGAATACTGCATGTGACCTGGTCAGTGAGGTAAAGTTACTATAAAGTTACACAGGTGCCGACTTCCGGTGGCGCCGGTGGGGGCTGATGCCGGGCCCCGCCTCTGATGCTGGGTGACGTTGCGGAGTCCCGCCCCCAATGCTGGGCCCAGCCCCTGACGCTGGGTGACGTTGCGGGGCCCCACCCCCGACGCCGACGCAACGTCGCCCAGCGTCGGGGGCGGGGCCCCGCAACGTCTCCCGGTGCTGAGGTGAGCTTGCCGTGGGTCCCTGGGCTGGCGGGGAGCTGGGCGCGGGCCCCGGGGTTGGCGGGGAGCTGCCGGTGGGTGCTGAGCACCCACCAATTTTTCCCTGTGGGTGTTCCAGCCCCGGAGCACCCACGGAGTCGGCGCCTATGTATAGTTACATTGGTGATCACCCAGACTTTACCAGAACTCTAGATCTGCAAAACCAGGTTGTAAATCACACTACTATAGGTTTCTGGTACATCTAGCTCCTTATGGTGCTGCAAAAGTCATAGGAGACAGCCTTTCTGGTGTTATTTTGACACTTCCAAATCCAGCGCCAGCCATAACCAGAAAGTGCAGATGCATATGTAATTAAGTAATAACACCGGATAAAAGCTAGTCACAGTTTACTGAAGATACAAAAGTGTTTCTGCTCAGGTTTTGTTTGCCTTTGAGCAACAGTCTGATTTACCATCCAAAGCATAAAATACTTTTTCAAGAACATTATTGGGTCAGATCTTCAGCTGGTGTAAACTGGCATGGATCCACTGAAGTCAAAGAGTTGGGCCAAAGTTTGCAATTACAAGAATCTTAGCCAAACACCAATTTTATGATGCAGGCCCATTGGGTTGTTCTGATAAAAGTTGTTTATTTGGGGTTTTGGGGGGGGGGCGGTGAGAGGAAATTAATATGAATGTAAACATTGCTCTTCTGAGATTAAACCCACAATCCATTTAAGGTCACTAGACATGTTACTGATCATAGCAAGCATTATTGCTGGCATCAGGATTATATATTGAGGCTGCCCCGGTCAGAAGACAGATTTTTAATTTTTTTAACATTTTAGACACATTACAAACGTTTGACCAAATCACATTTTTAAAGTGAATCTTTGTGTTTATTAAAAGGAGCCCTGAACCAAAACATTTCTATTATCACACACACACACACACACACACACACACACACTTGTTTAAAGGCATCAGGATAATAGAAATAAGAACAATTATCCTCTTATGCCAATAACTTTCAAAGGTCAAGTGTAAATTTGTACATTTGAGATATTACTGATATTGGTAGAAACAAACACAAATGCAATTTCAACTGTCTTGATGCAAAAGGAAAGTTAGGCATTTCTTGTCCCTTATGATGACACCACACTTAACTATTTGTCCTCTGAAATAAGTCCAGCAAGATGAACCGTGTATATATTGGGTCTGATCATTCCATGTGCGTCAGGAAAATTCATCTGAAACAAATGAATGTTGCAGTAATTTTAGAAGCTCTGCTGTTGCCTCATTTCAGATCTGCATTCCAGAATGATTTGGGTTATGTTTATACTTCATAGCCAAAGTTTGAGGCAGTGTCTGTTGCCCTCTCTGGAAGATGAAGTTTTTGTGCTGTTGCACCTGTTGAAAGGGACCAGGGGCTTTTTACACTTAGTTGGCTCCAAGCCAAATATACCCAATGAAGTCTTAGAGAACTGGAAGAAGGCTGCTTAGACAAAGACTATGGTGAAAGCTGAGAATACATAGTGGGATGCTGCTAGGATAGAGGCATTTCCTCCAATTGTTCCAACTCCAGCTCTTTAGTGTTGCCACCTATCCCTCTTCTCGTCATTTCTCTCTCATAAGGGCTTTTTCCAGTTACAGCTGGTGTTCCTTCCGATCAAAGGTGCATCAATAAAGCTGAAATGCCAAATTCCTGCTCTCTCCTGACTGACATTCATTTAGCAGAATGTAAACAGCTGGAGTTTCAAATTTTAGGGCCTGGATTATATGGAGATGGGGGCGGAACCAACCATATCACCTCAGTTCACTCCTTAACTGCTTACATAATGGAATCTAGGGAGATGACTAAAATGGCCTTAATCTTGGTCTGTAACACCTGATGCACATTGTGCTATATCCAACTATTATTGAGAAACGGTCATATTCACAGATTCAAGTAATCATACATCATCAAATCATCAATATTATCAAAATGGCCTATATAAGGAGCAAACTTCATTCCTGGTGTAAATCAGTGCAACTTTATTTAAACAGTTTATACCAGGGATACATTCAGTCAAAAGTGTATTACCATCTACAGTCATCACTTACGAGGAAACCAAGGGATCTTTAGAACATCTTTTGAAGTAAGGATCCTCAGTATTTTATCCCATCCTGAAATGGGATCAAAATATGAGTTTCTCTCACTAGAGCACAAATTCCAAAATATTCATACTGTTAGGCCTTAGATTTTTCTTTACTACAATATGTATTGGCCTTCTATTTTCTTTTCGATGCTAGTTAAAGGAAGAAGGGAGACTTTCAGACATGGTTTCTCTACTGACAATCTGCTGTCTCAGGGAAATTCTTTATGAATAGGTATCTCTGGCACCAGAACAGAATGGCAGAAATTACAGACTGAAACACATGTGTTTCTGTGTTTACTTGTGTTTCCGTTGTCTGCAGTTTCAAACAATATAACTGAGCTTGTGAGAGGGGGGCCGGGGTGGAGACATAATAATTTTGCACAGAGAGAAACCCTCTCCCCATCCCCCAATGTAATAAAACGGGTTCTTTTATCTCGGGTTTTCACAGTGTTTTTGTTGTTGTTTTAATATTTTACTTTCACAAATATTACATATTTATACCACAATATATTAACAAGCTGATTACCATGAACACTTGCAATGATCACTAATATTAACTTCCCAACTGCCTTAAAGAGCTAAATAATCTTAACTCACTATTTCCATTATTCTTGTTATTGTCTGTAGTAATAGTAATGACCGGTACAGAAAACAGGGCACATTCTGAAATTACCTGGTCTCGTTACTTAAAGCAAAATTGACAGGTTTTAATTGTGTCCACTGTACTCAGACATAGCACTAACTCAAATATTCAATATCATTTAAAAAACACACTAATTATCCCTCTCCAGAAATACAGACCAATTCTTTACGTTTTTCCTGCCCACCACTCAGAAGGAATGGGGTATTGTCTAGAACCACTAGATCACACTCTCTTGGGCTCACTCCTGCCCCCCGAGAAGTACATGGAGGCCCTACTCTTCATTTCCCTGTACCTCAGGTGTCTAGCATTTGTGCAATGATGGCAATAACCAGCAAAGCAAGGCAATGAATAACCAGACCCCCCCTGGTGTTGGGTCAGTGACTTCACTTGGGTCAGGACAAGGATCTTGGTAGCCCTTTGAGCTGCGATTTATTTAAACTACCAGAAGATATAAACTGTTTCAACTCTGCCAAACACAAAAAAATGAGGAGTGGGGGGTGGGGGGGGGAAGACGACATATCAGGATTCTTGTGTCCTATTCCCACCTCTGCCACAGATATGCTGTGTGGCCTTAAGCAAGGCTCTGAAACTCTCTGTGGCACAGTATCTCCACCTGAAATCGATATATTTATCTACTTCACAGGAGCATTTTGAAGCTTAATACATCAGTGTCTAAATAAAAAAAAAGCTGTGAAAGCCTTAGCTAGAGGGCATTATAGAAAGTAAATGTACAGTATTCAAAAGGGCTGGTTTTTTGGTGCTCAAAAGGTTGTGTGTGTTTCTGTTTAAAACCCTGACGAGTTTAAGACCGTTCTATGGCCGGGGTGAGCCATAGGTTGTATAGTGGTAAGAATTGTATTTTACTAAATGTTAACATGCTGAGAGGCCAGATCACTCACTCCTGTGACCAAACCCATAGGTAGGGTGCGATGGGAAGGAAAGATCTGGGAGGTTTCCCTTGTGGAGTTTCTTGCAAGCAGATCACTGTTCGGGGGCTGGCTATGTCTTCTTCCCTGTAGGATGAGCAAAGAGGTTCAGTCCACCGAATCCTGGGATCTCAAGGATCTGCCAGAGGTCAAGGCCTTCACACACAAATCTCTCTGCCACCATGATCACTCCTGGACCCTTCACTTCCTGTCCAAAGAAAATTAAAGGGATCTGTATTTATCCATGGATCCCTGGGCAGTCGTTCTTTGTTACAGTGTCCTGCATAAGGATGCCACCATGTTGCTGTCCAATCCCAAGTGTGCTGTAATCCCTTTAATTTACAAATCCACAGCAATGCTTTTCAAAATTCATTCCAATTCCTTCTCTCAGAGTTCTGTGCTTTCCTGTCTCTTAGCTTCAATACTTCATTTCACCCATTCCTGTTCAATAACAAAAATTTTATTCAGACCCAATCAATTCCCCTGCCCTTAGATTCCTCCCTTGAACCATCTTCTGACATTTCAGGGATTCATCAATTCTAAGGCCAGAAGGGACCATTGTGATCATCTAGTCTGACCTCCTGAAGAGCACAGGCCATAGAATTTCCCAAAAATAATTCCTAAAGCACATAAAAAGATATTTCCTGCTTCTTCACTTTGTCCCTCTTCTTCTTCTCCCCAGGTGATTTGTAACCATCACTTTCCTTTATCTGCTCCAAACCCAGAGCCTCAAACTAGCACTCTCACCCTCAGCACTTGTTTCACAGTCCATTCACCCAGGTTGGAGACCTCCAGCTCTGCCTCTCTCTGACTCTCAAAGCCAAAAGCAGCTTTGCCCAGCAGATATGTAAGGGGCAGGTCCCAGGTTGTTATCTTGCCTTCAGCAAAGCAGGATGGTGGTGAGACTATTTTCTTGAAGCCTCTTGGGTCTTTGTTGGGGCATTGGCTGGTCACTAATCCTATCATCCATCTCAGGAGAAGACGGTGGTTTTATCAAGGAGAGTTGATTCAACAGGTCTTCTGGCAACACCAAGCAGCAGCACACACAGGCAAAGAGGAGGGAAAGGGTAGTAGGAGAGAATTTGTCTATGAATGGCACTCCCTAAATTTCTTTATTTATTTTTTTTAAATCATGACCTTCCAACATCATTAAATGTGAAAAATATCTGGGGATTCAGAGCAGGAAGAATTGGACTTTTTTTTTAAATGACCATCAATTACATTGCTCTTCTTTTAAAATTGTAGACCGTCAATATCTATGGAAAGTCAATCAGCTGTTAGGTTCTTACTGTTGCTTATTATTTCCTTGCTCCAAAAGCATACTTAATGCTTCTTTATAATAATCTGTCATTTGCAAATCAGTCAGAAAAAATATTTTAATTAAATATACCTGGGCAGAAATATTTTTATAATTCAGCAATTACTGAATGTCATAAGTCTATAAGAAAGCGTATTTCCTTTCAGCATCAAATATTTGAATTAGATTTAAAAAACTGTCCTCTTTCTTTGGAAATTTTCAAGACATTGTGTCATGAAAAATATTAGGATTTTATTGCATATGTGAACTTGGTATTATAGGAAGAAAACAGTAGCAAAGACCATCCCAAGAACACCATAATTCTCAAAGTTAGCTGCTGACCAAGCCTCTCTCAAACCTAGTGGATTAGAAAAATATATATGCCAGAGCACTCCTTCTGGGAAAGTCTTTAAAGGTTTTTTTCCCCTTCCTAAACTATTTGTGGGGACATGGGGTGAATTTTTTGTTTTTCAGTGGGATGGATGGTATTGTGGATCTGGTTTTTTCTTTCCCGGCAACCCCCATATATATTGGCTTTTTACCTCTAACATTTGTATATTTAAACATATCATCCACATACAATATTTCTTATAAGAACAAATGGATAAGGGTGGGTTTTTTTCAAAACAAGTATACACACAGCTTTTTAGAGCAGATGAACATAGTTTATTCACCCTTGGCCTGAGACAGAACATTGAAAATATCAACTCAGGCATAGGCCCCCAAGTCAGGAAAGCACTTAAGCAGATGCTTAAGTCCTATTGACTTTTAGTGAGGCTTAAGCACATGCTTAAGTGCTCTTCCTGGTAGCGGTCATAATTTGTTATGTTTTACCAATAAAGGGAAATTGAAACTGAACTTCAACTAGAGGGTGTGCTACTCACCTCCACTATAATATTTTGTTAATTGTTCAGAGGCCTAATACATAATTTATTACTATTATATGCAAAATTAATTCGGTACACTTTTTATTAAAAGACTCAAAGTATTTTCATGATTTTTGTAGACTCAAAAATGCGACTTTTTGGGAAAATGCATCGTAGACGTTTCTGTGAAGGTTTGCAGCAGTGCAAGTGATAAAGACATTACCGGCAGCCAAGTTTCCTTCCAACCTTTCATTTCTGAGTAATTTCTGCAATGAAGAGTGAAGTGTAATAGACATGAAGGAATGCGGCAATCCATTTGTTTTATTTCTATTAAATTATTGCTGATTGCAGGTTTGGGGGATGTGTAGGTGAAGCTGGTTGATTTATTTCAGTTTGGTCAGGAATGCTTTTTCAAAACACCTTTAACCTTTTTCTTCCAAACAGTTAATTTGGGTCACTACTTTTGCACTGAAGTTTTGATTGTTAGAGGAAATACTTCTGCATACTTTTGCTCTGTTGTAACAAAGGCAATATGTTGTGGGCCACATGCCAACAGATTTTAACCACAGACTAAGGGAAGAGAGACAGATTAGTCTGTGGTGGGCCTATAATCATAGTTTCTCAGTATTATTTTTCTAATTGCTTAGCACAAGTATTCACCATTAAAGTAGTTTACAGCATATACAGGGTGTACCCATCCTAGTAATGGAACACACCATACCCTTTCAGCTGCATTCCTCTGTTCTCTGGCAAGTGTTCTGTAACAAATTTTATCATAAACTAAAAACCACTGTAAAATGTCCAGCCAAATAATATAGTTTTAGTTCTTCAGCAAGTTCTGTACTTTACTATTCAGCTGCTTTCAAATAAATCTGGTCAAGATAGAGATGAATTGAACAGAGAGAGATGGACATAGTTGGGGATGGGAAAAAAAAACTCATTCGAAAGCACATTAAGGACGTAGCTTCTATTCCTTGTCCACCAGCTTTTGGATGAGAGAAAAATGGTATTCTTCCTGCAGAGCAGGATTGTTCCCATCCATTTTCTAGTGGTTTGTGCAGTCTGGTTTTAAAAGCCTCAGACAAAGGAGCCTCCTCCAATTCCCTAGGGAAACTATTCCATATCCTAATAAATCTCACTGCTAGGAAGGTTTTCCTGATATTCTGGGTAATTTTTTCCTTTCTTAATGGCATTCCATGCAACAGAGAAAGGGACACAGACACGGAGCGTATTTGTGCTGTAGGGGTATTTGCCTAGTAGGTGTCCATTACTCCTCAATGGTTGCCATTACAGGAAAAGGATCAGCCAACATGGGAGCGTCACTCACCCCTCCTGCTCTGGCCGCCTTAGCAGGCCGAGTGGCATGAGAAATTAAAGCCCCTCCCCACTGGGTGCTCTCGTCATTCATTGTTATTGCCAGTCTCTTGCTCCTGTCAAAGCTCCACCACGAATGACAAACTTTGAACGTTTCCGAGTGGGTGTTCACTGACTGGAGTTAGCTGTGCTGGGCGTGGAACTCACTCCTCCCCGCAATCCATTTCACTTCGTCCTGTACTTTTCAAAAGCACCTGAAAGCTTTGTTTCCCCCTATACACACTTTCAGCATGACTATACTGGCCTTCTATTTGTTACGTTCCTTTCCAGGCCCTTTCTCTCCCCTTTATAAACTGGTATGTTTGTACTTTGGTGGTATTTCATTGTACTGCATTTTATTTGGTTTTGCAGAGTAGCATTCTCTAAACTGTTCTTATTCCAGACACCAGTCGCCTGCTCAGAGTCCCTACAGGTGGAGGAAGCTAGAATTTGATAGTGAGGAGTTGAATGCTAAGAGATTCACACCTTCCTCCTTTTGGGGCACTGAAGAACAATAACTTTAGGTGTAAAAAGAGTTAGCATTTACAGGAGCCAAATTACTTCTGCCTCTGCTTCATGTGCCTAGGCCAAATTCAAAGGGGACTGGCTGGGACTGGTGAAATGTGCTCAGCCAGGGTGCATTTTGTTTCTTTGGGGAATGGAGGGTTTGGTATCCCTAGTAACTTAATCAGCTTAACACCTGAAAGACAACCTCTGCTCATGATTCAAGTTCCCATGTGAAAACTGGCCCAGTAAGACTGGAACATGAAACAAGAGGACTGGAGAGCTTTGGGCTGTAGATTAAGCCATTTGCTACCCACTTCATAACTTCAAAGGCTATGGGAGGAGCAGAGACTACAGGTGATGGGGAAAGAAATTTCCCTCACCAAAGTATCCTGCATCAGCATTTCAGGGTATGACATTTTGGACAATAGCTTCATTTCCCTACCATTTAAAGATTCTCCCATCCCGGATTCCCCCTGTGATCTTGATCCACAACACATGCCCATACTGCTGATTTGATTTTCATGCAGAATTTACTTGGAAAGGTGCACACACACCCCACCCCTCAGAAAAGTGAAAGTGTTTCATATAAACTAACAAACATGCAAACCTAATCAGGCTCCTGCTCCCGCTGACTCAGACAGTGTTAACACCATGGCTATTGTTGTCATCTGGGGGGTGGACTTAGCTAATACAGACACTGTTTGTTTAGAGTTTATAAATTACAGATGGGTTCCAGGACGACCTATGTGAGAAGCTTCCAACCAGAATAGACAGACAGAGACATCATTGCTTGATTCCACCTGCTGCTCCAACTATCACCCTCTCACCAAATTAGATAAGGTCCCGATTCAGGACAGAATTAAAGCATATGTATAATCCCATGTTTAAGTGCTGTCCTGCATCAGGATGCTAATCTGATTGGGGCCTGAATACGCTGTGTACAACCACTGCCTGGATTTCCTCCATGACGTTCGCAAGAAACTGGCCAACCAGCTACAGTTAAGTTGAGGAGCAGTGGCTATGTCTTTTTAAATTAAAAGATGCACCAATATGTATAAACAGATAAATACAAATGGCTTTGATTGCAAGCCTCTCTTTCTTCTACTTCCTAATGTTGTTTGTCTAAGCACTTTAGCCCATGGACAGTGACTTCCTATGTATATAGGCAGTGCCTTGCAAAATGTAGAGGCTAAGAAAATACAAACAAATAATAAAATATAATAAAATAATAAACATGCTTGATACAGAAAGCATCAGCTATATATTATGGGTGGAACAAGTAGCAAAGTCTCTAGTTAAGTGCTGATTTCCGTTCCTTTATAACTGGGTTTGGCAGAAATCTGTTTTTATCTTTTATATTTTGACGGATAATATCTATGTTTAGTCTTAATTTTATTTTTTATTGTTTTATTTTCATTTTTATTTATTTTTATTGATTTAATTAATTGTATTAATTTATTTATTCAGTTTTTATTATTTTATTAATTTAATTTATTTTTTAGTAATTTTATTTTAATTTTTATCTATTTAAATGTTCATATTTGCAGAAAATTCTACGGAAGGCCGTACAATTATTAATGAGTCAATAGTGCAACACTGTTGCAAAAAAACCGAACATCATTCTGGGATGTATTAGCAGAAGTGTTGTAAGCAAGACACAAGAAGTAATTCTTCCGCTCTACTCCACGCTGATTAGGCCTCAGCTGGAGTATTGTGTCCAGTTCTGGGAGCCACATTTCAGGCAAGATGTGGACAAATTGGAGAGAGTCCAGAGAAGAGCAACAAAAATGATTAAAGGACTAGAAAATATGACCTATCAGGGAAGACTGAAAAAAGTGGGTTTGTTTAGCCTGGAAAAGAGAAGACTGAGAGGGGCATAACAGTTTTCAAGTACATACAAGGATGTTACAAGGGGAGGGAGAAAAATTGTTGTTCTTAGCCTCTGAGGATAGGACAAGAAGCAATGGGCTTAAACTGCAGCAAGGGAAGTTGAGGTTAGACACTAGGAAAATCTTCCTAAGTGGCAGGGTGGTTAAGCACTGGAATAAATTGCCTAGGGAGGTTGTGGAATCTTCATCATTGGAGACTTTTAAGAGCAGGTTAGACAAACACCTGCAGGGATGGTCTAGATAATATTTAGTCCTGCCATGAGTGCAGCAGACTGGACTAGATGATCTATCAAGGTCCCTTCTAGTCCTACGATTCTATGAAAAGACTAGATCACTGGATTTTTATTCTAATAAGGTCTCAAGCAGCATTTTTTCTTACTTCATTTATCTGTAACATTTGATTATTATAATTGGAAATATTTTTGTTGGCTTGCGTGTGTGCAATGGAATAGACATTTACCAGCATTTACTGATAGAAAACCTATTCCTTCTAAGCCTATTTATAACTTTGCAAAACTTTAACCATGTGTTTGAGGTTAGGGGAAAATACATTGTTTTGCCTTTGAGAAGCTCTCTCACCTCCATGGTTTGGAGCAGGGCTTGTCTTTGTGTCAGGGATGTGCCTTTTGCTATTTCTGTGGGGGGAAATGCCCAACTTTGGCCAATTTAAAAGCCCTTGACAAATCTCAGTTGGCACATGCTCAGTAGAAGTTTGTTAGAGTTCGACAGCTAAATTCCCTGAAGATTATTGCTGAACTGAGTATATTCCAGCCCTGGGATGAAGGAACAGAGCAGGACTTTTTCTGCATTTGTTGTTCCAAGCCACTGTGACACCCAGCATGGGAACAGAGAGCAGGGAAACTGTTTCTCCTGTGCTCTCAGTTCTCCCCCTGCTGGTGCGCAGGCAGCATAGAGGAGGAAGCTGCCTGATTCACATACAGAAGGGAGAAGAGCTGAGACTTTATCCAGTTCTCCTACATCCAAAAACTCAGTTTGAATCCGGACTCGTCACTGAGGTTTTTTTCTTAAAGCTACATCTGAGGTGATCAGGCTCAAGTGTATGGGGAGTGGGTTAGGGTGCCCCATAACTACAAAGTACACAATTATAAATCAGATCATATACATATTCTAAGACAGACTAACAGATACACATTACCTTCTACATTGTATCACAGGCTTTCTGATTGGCTTACTAATTTTGTGAACCAATCCCTGAATAGATCATGAGCTATCGATGCTCTACAAAGTATGCTAGTAAGCAAAGATGCAACTGCAAGTTTATCACACATTAAACATTTCTTCTTACTATTTCATTATCTACGAGCTATACGTTGTTTACAAGGCCACTTGTGAATTCATGCTTTGTCCACTGTTAACCTCTGTTCCCTTACTTCTGTTTTCTTTCATTGTTCATGCAAGACCTACAGTGGGAAAGGGAATAAACTGGAACAAGGAGCATGGGGGTCTGAAGACTGTTTCATAACACATACACACAAGGGGGCCAACATTCTTTTAACATAGTTTTTTGGATGCATGTGTGTATATGTTATATGTATAACTTCTGTACCATATATATCCATGCAGATTCTGCACCATAGCTATAATAGCCAAACAAACAGAAGTTACACAGAATATGGTGAGCCTTTGGTAGGTTGTTTGTTTCCATTCAACAGCCAAGAATACGATATGCTTATTCTAAGTATATTCCAGACCTACTTTCTTTAAAACAGTACTGATCCTCCTTCCTCATACCCTAAAGCAACACCTATACAGAACCAGAGCAAAAATCCTGTCTGAAGCCATTGCAAATGAAAGGCATCTTAAAGAATATGCAAGTACAATAGGTCCCCCAGCATAAAACTTTTTGTATCCCTGTAATTACTTTTTATTCCCTACTACAGTTCTCCTAGAATCGCATCCAACCTCAGCCTGTCTCCCTGGAGAATGCTTGTATCCATTCTAGTTTTACAATCCTGTGTGGATCATTTGATGAGCATGTGCCACCTTATTTGTATATTGGATACATCAGCTCTGTGCCTATGGATTTATTTCCATTTGGACAAGGGACAATGGTGGGAGGTACCAGAATGTAATTTTACTGCCTGAAAGTGCTGCAAGACTCAGACTGAAATCCCACGCCCTCGTGCTGGCAAAAGGTTACACCTTTCGCTGCTCCACCACTTTGTGTTTTTAGGCACAATGCCATAAATAATGGGAAACTTGAAGAAGCCTGCACAGTTTTCCATAATATCACTTTCCCCTCCATATGAGAGCTATTGCATAACTATGCAGGTTTGGTAAACCACACAGAACAAGGGCTGATTATGAAAAATAATTCAGTAGCATAAAAGAAGAGTGGATTCATTTTATCCTGTTCCAAGGCAAAGCAAGTTTAGCCTCTTTTTCAGTGCAAATGTTGAGAGCATTGCTAATGGACCTTCACATATGATCTTCCCTGCTGTATTGTGGTAGTGTCACTTGGGATTGTCAATGTGAATAGGTTTTTCTTCAGTCTCTTCCTCTTAGATTCCCCTCCGGCTCCCGTAAACAGCTATGTACATTTCATTAGTTACCTATCTCCACCACATCCTAGGTGATGTTTTCCCCTGGACAAAGCTTGGAATATTGTTGTGGACAAATGGTGTCTTTCCAGTCCACTGCTGGAGCACAACCTCCTCGCAGGCTAGCCTAGTGAGCAGATTTTGCTAACAGCGTTAAGAGCATAATCATTAACTTGTTTTCAGATAAAAGCTGTGAAGCAGAAGATGCTTATCTCTGCTTTGCCTCTTATCAGCAGGCGGCTCAGCAGTTACGCCTCACCTCCAGACTACATGCTGAATGGAGGTGTGGGGCCAAGTTGTCCACAAATGCCTGGATGTACCAGGCATGTACCTTGTCTTCTCCGAGCCCTGCCCTCTGGGTGTGCTATTTACTCTCCCCAACTGTGTCTTCAAGGGAAACTTTCATAGGGGGAGAAACTAAACCATGTCACACCAGAGAGAAGACGCTTATGGGAAAAGCTGCACACAATATAATAGGAAACGATAACTTCTCTCTAGGCTATTATTTCGCCCAACCATACTGTAGAATTTAATATAGAATTATAGCCCTTCTACAGAACTCCAGAAGATAGTTTAAAAGAAGCAAGCAGGACTTATAATTCTCTATGAAAAGTACAGGTTTTAGAGTAATTTTTATAGAAGCCTGTAAGTTTCAGCCCATTACAGTCCATGGGACTTTCTATAAGGTGTCGGAGGTCTGTCTAGTGGCTGGAGTGTGATACAGGGCTAACTAAGGACTCCTCGTTTCACTTCCCATTTCTGCTCCTGACTTGCCTTGTAGCACTGGGCAATTCACATAACTTATCAGATTTACCTATTTGTAAAAGGGAGACAACAACACTTACCTACATCTCAGGGGCACTGGGATGTTTAGTGTTTGTAAAGCACATGAGGATCCTAATTATGAATAGTCACACTCAACACTTGTGTACTGCTTTACCCTTGCAAAGCACTGTTCAAACAGCAGAGGCTTGACACACACACATCAGCGAGATCGAGTGCTTTCATCAGCACAAGAGCAAAGCTGGATTGGTCGGGAGCTATCAGAAGCCTGCGATGTGTGTGATGGGATGGGTTATATACAATTGGATTATATACAATTTTTCCTAAAACATGTTTGAATGTAAATCCTGTGAAAATCTCTCTCTGGATGTTTGGGGGTTTTTGTAGTTACATGTATAAGCAATGCACAGCTAGAGGAAGAAATGGTTTTAGCCATTCACACAATCACAGTTTGGTTTCTATGGAACACTGCCTGGGATGGTGTGTGTGTGTGTGCCATCTGAGACCGATGGTTGTAGATATTTGGCAAGATATGTTTGAGGGTTTCTCTAAACCTTGAGGTTGCATGGGGTTTCCTGCCACTCTTTAAAAATAAGCCAGACAAACAGTGTTTGTTGGCTGCAGTGGCCTAGGTATGAAATTAAAGAAATAAATGATCATTTCTTCACTGCTCACTGGATGAGAGATTTCTGTGATCAAAGTCACTCCACTGGAGTAAAACTCTTGAGCTGGGGATCTGGGCAAAACACTTAAACAGGTGCCTAACTTTAAGCAGATGAGCAGTCCTACTAAATTCAAAGCAGCTGTCCTCTGTGCATTAGTTTTCCTCCCCAAAGTCACACTCCTAAGCTGTTTTCCTTCCCACTGGAATGGCTAGAAACCAGTGGAAGCTCCACCACTTGGACACCTCGTGCTCTGCCTCAGTCAGAAAAATGTGACAATAAACCCACAGTAAGGTAAGTTCGCCTCCCTCCATCCCAGTTCTGTGCGTCATTCCCACCCAGTGCTTCAAAACGTGGGCCTAGATTTTGTGCACATTCCAATAGGGGGTGCCAAAGCTAGGGTGACCAGACAGCAAATGTGAAAATCGGGATGGGGGTGGGAGGTAATAGGAGCCTATATAAGAAAAAGACCCCAAAATTGGGACATCTGGTCACCCTAGCCAAAGCAGAAACAGGGCTTCATGAAATAGCCTGTCAGCTACAACACCCTCCCCGCCCCCACCCACCCCCCACATATCCCGCCTTGCCTTTTGAACACGCCCTTCATTAACTAGCACACATAGAGCCCAGCCTCAGGCAAGTTACAGCAGCCACTTAAAATCCTGAACACACGATCACACTGAAAAGAAATAGGATGGGGAGCGAGTCCTGGAACTGGCATAAAATGAAGGAATCCTACCCTTCGTGCACAGTTCTGACTTCAGCTGAAAACATTTCACCTCTGTGGGTTCACAGATAGTAAAATGAGGAGCTACCCTAGTAGCATTAAGTTGAGTCCATGTGCGTGTTAATTAGGAAGCGAGATCTCTGTTCTCTGCCATTTGCTTGCTTTATGGTCAGAATAATAATCTAAAAAGGCCTTTAGCAGTCTAGAGAGGTAAAGATATACACAAGCAAGTTACTGTCAGGTCTTGAAGCACTATTTTTATAGAAATATTTACTAAGTCCCAATAAAGAACCGCTACTCCGTGACTTCTCCTCTTTGCATTTTTTCACTAAGAAAATGCTTTTTCTATGGTCACTGAAAATACTCAAGTTTAAAATATTCTTACAATAAGTTTGTGATCTGCAGTGCAGCCCTCAGCAGCACTGTCTGTAGTTGAGAGAATCACATCAATCATAGGCGTATTAATTGCTGAATAGAAAACTCACTCTCCTTCTGTGATAAATAAGAATGCATTGCACAAAGAGCTTAATCAAAGTAGGTGTAATTAGCCACATTTGACTGATGCAGAAATAGGGATACAGAGCAGGTAAATGACTTCCTCATGGTCACACAGCAAGTCAGTGGGAGATTCCTAAGCCAGGTTTCCCAAACCCAACTCCTCTGTGCAAATACTGGGCAAGGATAATTGCTGTTCAAGGGAAACAGTATTTTATTAAATAAATTTGTGATTTTTAGATGTTTGTTTTTATTGAAGTATTAAATATCCGTGCCCTAATTTGTGGTTTTAAGATTTATTAATGGCAAGATCCTCAAGAACTGCCATACATACGCTTCTTGCCTTTGAGATGTGGAAATATTTATTGGTAGACATTGTCGCCCCTGATCCTGGCATACTGAAATTAGAACTCGTGCAAAAAATAGGGAAATTATTGACCGTTCCTACAATATCTTGTGATTTAAAGCAAGAAAAAGAGCTGACAATAAGTAAGCCAATGTGCCCAGTACATCCTCTCTCTCTCTCTCTCTCTCTCTAGACAGTGGGGAAATTACTGTTCTGAAAGTATCCATGTTCTCTCTTACTAAGTTCTTACTCATTTCCAAAAGCAATGCACACCACATTTTAAAAGGTGCAATTAACCAAACCAAGTGGCCCTCTCCCCCAGCTAAAGGAAAAAAGGCAGAATGTTGTCCAAAGTTAGATTCACATTGAAGTCAGAGGGTTTGCAGGCATGTACCTGAAAGTGGAATTTGTCCCAAAGTATCTAAACTTTCTTACAAATCAAAGAAATCACTAAAGATTCCCTAGGCACTCCTCCAATATAAACAAATAATGAACAAATTAAGTTGCAGGAGCCTGAATTGTCATTGACACATAAATGTTTTATTAATCAATGTATTTTATTGTTCATATAAATAATCTTCTGATGTAATTCTTATTAAACATTAAGTTAGTGAAACATCTGCGTTTCATGAATTACTTGTAATTAATGCAAGTCTTATGGAGAGTAGCTGAATTAAATAACGAGGAGGGGAATGACTGATATCAGGATCATTTAGAACAGTTTGGCAGGGGGAGTTAATGGAGTGGCTGTTGTTGCTTTTTCCAACAGGAGGCGCTGGGCTCAGAGAGGGTCTGATGTCTGATCGTTCCTCCAAAAATACACACAAGCCCTTTCAAGCTAGTATTTCATAGCTCCTTGAAAGATTAAGTTTTGAATGATTCATACTAGAGTCCCAAATTTCAATATCTGGATCCATTCAGACCTGACAGAAATGGCACTGGAACTCTAGCTTCTGCTATTGGTTCTAGCAAACGATATCTCGTGGTGAAGATTATGGCAATGGTGATGGGGGGCGACACACAAGAGAATGTATTACAGTAGATCCTGTGCATTCTTACTCTGCAAGGCATCCCATTGACTTCGCCTGCCCTAGATGCCCTAGAATTGATTCTCCTGCCCATGGTGAGGAGCACAGTTCAGCCTGCTCAAGGCATGAAAACATACGGGATGAGTTGTCCTCATGAGTGTTCTTTTCAGTTTTAAAAGGAAGTAATGAAATGAAGCAGATAGCATCTATTTCGGAATGCTGGTCTTCAGTTCTTTCTTGATATGTTTGCATATACCTAAATTGAGAATGTGTGGTGTTGATAAATCAGGGAACAAAAAGAAACCATGAGTTGATTTCTATCAACATAGTTCAAAAAGTATCAATTCAGGAACAAAACTCTATATTTGTTTCATACAAGGATGTGATGCTGGATGGACAACTTGCTTTATTTAAAAGCCAGGACCGATTTAAGCAGCATGTAACATCAAAATCAGGTACCACGGGAACAAGACCCAAGCTGTGAATGATGCATATGCAGATGGTCAAGCACTTTAATTTCTCCCAGTGGAAGAAGTGTGATTTTTTACTTCATTAGAATAGTAAAGAACAGTTGTAATGTCAGATGTGACAATTTCTTTAGCTCAATGGCACTTGTGAATTAACTCTTGGAAGAAATGTAGGCATAGTCAGTATCCTTAGAAAGAACATGAGAGAAATATCACCAGAGAGCCAGAAGTGTTCTAACTAAACATGTGCTTCAGAAGCTGACCATTTGTTTGAAGGCATATGTAACATTTGTTTAAATTCCCATGCTATTGAGATGATTAACAAATAGTTGATTTGTCTGGTTTTCTCATTTTCTTCTAGTAGACAAAAACGGATGCAATAAATCCTCCAAGTGTATATTGAACTAAAGTTCACTGAGGTCTGTTGGATCCCAAAATTCATCATGAAGGTGATTTTGGTAAGATCAGATAAGCAGGAATTGTATCACACAATGGGAAGGTCTAGGTTTAAGATGATTGCTTGTCATTCACCCATTTTGAAAACTACTCCACATAGTATTCTTAACATTTCAAAATCCAAATGTCAAGGTTCTGAAAAGTCAGCAATCTAATCCCTCTTCCAAAATTTAAAAATATATTCCTATGACAGATGAAGAAACATGTAACTTGTCATGCAAACCCTGAGACGCCGCAGAAACATATAAAGAAAAAATATAAACACACCTTTTTTCCCTTTGCTTAAAGTTCATCTCATGAGAGATATATTATTTGGAAACACAGTACGCGTAAAATCTTCTTCCTTCTGCTGTTTCATTTTCTTACAAAATTAAGTAATTTGATTGAAAAAATTAAAAATACTGAAATCCATGATGTTTTTCCATTTCACTATTATGTTACTGGTTTAGTAATGTAATAAAAGTTGCCTATTATTATTATTTCATTTAAAAAAAAAGAATCCATCTAAATTCCAGCTGGTCTGTGTGATCCATTCTGCTACAGGCAAAACAGAAGTGTTTACTCATTCCTGTATTTGAATTTTCTTGTAAACCTGCACCTGCCTGAATTCTATCCACCAAAATACCAAGTTTTTTCCATGAAACAGTTGTTTTTCTTTTGAATTCTCTGCATGAGCTGTCCATAAAAAAAATCTAGTGCTATTAATCAGAAACTGGATTAGGATTTCTGTACTATGAGCTGATTTTCTGGGCATCAATATTTGCAGAAAACACTCCAGCTTTGGATGGAGTGGTGTTCTTTAAGCCACAGAAACCTTTCATCAAAAAACATCACAAGAAAACAGACTTGCAAATGACATAGACAGTTTATTTTTCATTTAATAAGGCTCATAGCTGGAATGTATGAATTATCTTCAGACATTTAGAATGTACTGAAAATATTCCAAACAGTTGTCAGTCTGAAACGCCTCCATTTTTTTTGAGATGTTCTTGTCAGATTTTTACAGTTATAGGCCAAAATTTTCAAGAGTGATTAGTGAAAAGGAGTCCAGTTCTTAGAAAGTGTTGAGCACACATCCTCTGAAAATCAGGTCCCTTTAAGGTTTCTCAAGTTGGATACTCAAAAATTGAGATATCCAAAACCATTAATCACTTACAAAAAGCTGAGCCACATATTTTATCTTAATTGTTATGGTATGACTAGGGAAAATAAAGAGTACCAAGCCACCGACTCTAGTTACCCCAAATCTGGGTGTGGGTTCGAAAAGCATAAACAAACCTTAGAACAAAATCTACTCAAAATTATAATGCATTTTCACAACAAATTTTGAAAATTCCAAAGTAATTTGTCCCACAGATGTTGAAAGGGAACAAGTTTTTGTTTATTTGAGTTTTTATCAAATTTTTGGTTTCAGAAATATTTGGGCTTTTAGTTTTAGCCCCTCTCTCTCCTTTTTTCTCTTCTTTTTTCCATTTTGCCACTGAAAAAGGGAGAAGAAGGAAGGAAAAAATAATATGAAAAAGATTTGGTTTGGGGTTTTGCAACGAAACATTTTTTAAAAATACAAAACAAATTATACCGTACTATGAGGTTTACTATATTAAAGGGCATTTTAGGATGAAAAAAAATTATTAAAAAAATTTCAGCCACGTACATTACCTAAACCTTATAGATTTAAATAAGTATACAGAAGAGTAAGTTTCATAGACACTTGGGAAAGGAGAAAATAGCCCCAACTTCCCAGAATCCTCTGCTCCTTCATTATTAAAAACCTTGCACATCACCGATGCCTCATGTCATTCCCCTTTCTCCTTAAAGTGCAGGTGCAATATCCTCATTATAAAATTGCATTTATTATGCTCTTTTGCCTTTCTCACCTGCACCCTGCCCACTAATCCCTCCCCACTAGAATTTTATTCCAAATTTTAATAACATCTAAACATTATCAATGAACTTCTCTT
Source organism: Macrochelys suwanniensis (assembly GCA_033296515.1). NCBI lineage: Eukaryota > Metazoa > Chordata > Testudines > Chelydridae > Macrochelys > Macrochelys suwanniensis. The sequence continues at coordinate 60,959,737 of CM065785.1, forward strand.
TGTTTTTAAAACTTTTGAAAAATGTTTTGTTCTCCCCTCAAATTACACTGGCTCAAGGCTTACGAACATAAGAATTGTCAGATTAAATCAGACCTGAGGTCCATCTAACCCAGTATCCTGATTCTGACAGCAGCCAGTATAAGATGCTTCAGAGGAAGGTGCATTAGGGAGATGTGGGATAATCTGCCCTCCACAATTGGTCTCATCCTGATCTCCAATACTTAGGGATTGGCTTAAACCTTGAAGCATGAGATTTACTATTCCTTCCCACATTTTTATCATTAATTATGCTATCTCTGGTTATCCATATAAATGTCCAACCCCTGTGGAGCAATATTCAGTGCCTGAAAGGTGAGAGGTATGATGTCTATTAACTATCTGGGTTAGAAATAGGATTAGCATTGTTACCAGCCCTGGAACTTCATGAGATATGGGACTTTTACATCATGATGACAGGTTTCAGAGTGGTAGCCGTGTTAGTCTGTATCAGCAAAAACAACGAGGAGTCCCTGTGGGACCTTAGAGACTAACACATTTATTTGGGCATGAGCGAAAGCTTTATGCCCAAATAAATGTGTTAGTCTCTAAAGTGCCACAAGGACTCCTCATTGTTTTTACATCATGATATTACTGACAATAGCAATGATATTTTGGGTAATATTTAGATGTTTCAGAAGCTTTCACAGAGCATCCACATGAGCATTGCCCCCAAAGGACAGCTGTGTATATCTGCCACAATTTTACCCTTTAGGAGTAACTGTACCAACCAGCAGGGCTACAAGAAGAGAAGATTTTCTTCTTTTATTAACTCATTTGTTCATTCCTAATCTAGAATCTGATCCAGAAAGCCCTTCCTCACGCATGCAGACCAGATTCTGCCCATAGTTACACTGGTGACTTCAACAGGGCTGTTCCCGTGAGGAAGATTTTTCAGACTCATAATTTTAATAATAATCATCTTCACACTGAGAAATTAATTTTAGAGCAGGATTGATGGCATTCACTTCCAATCTGAGTTGAGAGTTTAGCAATATTTTCTAACAGTTGAAGTTAGCTCTGCGTTCAGCCCAAAAGTTAATTCTCAAGAGAAATGATGGACAGTGGCCCCTCTTTCCCACTGCTGAAATGCAGCACACCTTGTTAGATTATCACACGGCAGGAGGACTGGTTGCTGGGAAGAAGTTGAAGAACTCAGCTCCTGCATTACAGTCAAAGCCATTTGTTTTGTTAACTATCTGTGAATGTTACAAAGTGATAATCTAGCTGCGGATACATAGATTCACAGCCTTCTTGAATAAACACTGGACTTCCCTATCTTGAACTTCTAAAGGCACAGTTCAAAAGAAATAGCCAAGTTCATTTTCATATACTGAAACAGTCAGTAATTAACAACACTTACTAAAACAGACAGGGCTTTGTTACTAACCTACCTGCTTACTTGGCGGAATATATTCAGGCACCTAGCTGGTCCTGCGGATGTATTTGAGCACAATACTAAAACTGAAGCTGTACGACACACTACATCCTCAAAATCGGGTCATGTGTAACTTGAAAGCGATACATTCACTTTGTGCTGCCTATCTGCTCAGGTGCAAATTTTACCCCAGATGAATATTTTCCAACACAGTATGCTACTGTTACACTCAGTATTCAGTTTGGAGCTATTGGACCCTTCTAAACGTTTGATCATTTTATACAATACTATCGTTCATTACTAAGGCCATGTCTACACTAGTGAGCTTCCAACAGCACAGCTGTACTGATGCAGCTGTGCCACTGTAAGATCTCTCATGTAGCCACTCTATGCCGACAGGAGAGAGCTCTCTAGTCGTCAATAAGCGGTGTAGTTATGTGGGTGGGCAAAGCTCTCCCACCAACATAGCGCTAGGCACACTACCACTTATACCAGCAAAACTTATGTCGGTCGGAGGGTGGAGGGTCTTTTTCACACCTCTCAGTGACATAAGTTTTGCCGACATAAGTGGCAGTGTAGAGATGGCCTAAGTCAGAGCCCTAAGGGATTTTTCCCTATTATTAATTTTTTTAAAAACAAATAGTATGACACTATCAAACTCTCAGCAAACAATGCTGGCATAGAGCCTTCCACAGGCAAAGTTCAACCTCTTGACTGTCCTTCCCTAATGTTGTAAGTGGTGGTCTCCTGGTGTTGGAATGTTTGCCAAATTAAAATCTTTTTTCAATAAGAAAGTTTTTGCTGCTGTGTTTGGCATGGTGTGCATGCACCATACACTCCCAAAACACTTCGTTAAGAGTCTGTCGCAATGTCCATTGAAGTCCCTGGGAAAACTGATCAGGGCTAAGTCCCTGTCTCCAAAGGTGCACACATAGGCACATCTCTTCTAGTCAATGCAGATATCGTGTAATGCGGTCCCAGTATAAATGGGCACACTTCCTAGTTACAGAGAGGGTGACCTCAGCAAGTTTCATTTGGTGTTTCTCCAAACCAATATCTGAATAATCATTATTAAGGCAGAACTCTGAAGTAAGGAAATTCCCATTTCCCACCAGAGATTGTGTATTATTTATTATTCTTATCTACCAGAAGCGCTGAACTTCTGACAGGTGATTGCATGTGTTTTACGCTTGAAGAATCCTTGTTTGTTTCATTTCTGGCATTTTTATTGGTGCTTTTGACCAAGTGTAGTCTATGAATAAAATTAGAGAGGACCATTTTTTTTTGTCTTTTGTGGTTGAGATTGTTCAACTTTGTTCACATTTATCCAGGCATTAAAGTTCACCTCTCTTCTAACTTTAATTTCCAGTCCAGTTTCATGCATTTCCATAATGTACACCAGTATCAAATTGACATTTTGGTTTTCTGCATAGTGAGACTTTTTAAATACCCTTCCAAGGAGTTGCGCTCTAGGCACGAAGGTTCATTGCTGCACTCCGAAAAGAATGCAGTTGCAGGAATGTTTTAAACTAAGGATCAGAAAGGTTGTACTTTACTAGGGGGACGAGACACCCTGATATTATTGGGATCATCCCAATATTAGGGACTTTGTTTTATGTAGGCAACTATAGCCCTCCCTACACCCCCCAAAAACGTGTCCTGATTTTTCACACTTGCTATCTGGTCACCCTATACTTTACTCCAATTGCCTCCAAAGGTATTAGACTCCTCAACACATTCACTGCTGTGCTCATAACAAGTTAGTCCTGCCTAGCTCTAGGAATATGGCCTAAGAAGCTAAAGCATAGCTACGCATGCACAGCATTAGCGAGAGTATCACGCTCAAACAAGTCTCTTTGGACACACACACTCTCTGCCTCCCTTTTTCCTTGAACACTTGCAAATAAGGAAGTGAGCCTTTGAGGGGCTGGAGACTTATTACAACTCAGTGCTGATAACCATCCCTAATACTTAATCTTGTGTGTGTCCACATGTAGCCTCCATTTGCATTTATGATGGAGTGTGCAGCAATCTTCCACTCCCCGTTGCACACCTCATAAGGACTAACAGCATCAAGGCATGTATCATGTTTTTCCTTAGATGTAACAGAAAGTCTAATTTGTAACTTTATCAACAGTCGTGTCATCTCCTGGAACAAGAAGTGTCACTAAGGGCTTATCAGGAACAGCATCAGTTTAAATTAATGTACTTTGAATTCTACTAAGATCAGTTGTAAGTAAAGAATCAGTCACAACTTCACCCTCCATCAAAAATCTTCTTCACAGCATTACATCTTGAGGAGCATTTTCTTTCCTGAACAATTATCATGACTAGGAACCCAATCTTGCATTTTTGTGCACTTCAGCATTTGAACTTTGGATGCACTAAAAATAACAAGATTAAGCCTTGATCTAGACCTCATAGAATTCAGTTTTATATGAAGGTGCATTGAAAGATACTTGTACATAAGTGCCCATTCTGCAATTCTTTTCACACATATAGTCTTACTGAATTTACAAGTTTGACTATTTAGTCAATGGGAATATTCATGTAAAGGTAGCAGGGCTGGAGTACCCTTTTTGTGGCAATAATCTTCCGCCTTTATTACACCTCCATATCATGGGTACAGATGCAGAGCCAAACATCATTTCCTGTGTCCATGGTGACACTGATATTTGCAACTCCACATGAAAAAGTTACTTTCAAGCTGACAGTATTTTATTAATCTGATCGAAGTGGAATTGGGTAGAGATTAAACTAGCAGACTCATTAAGGAAAGCAAAGACAAATCAAGTGAGTGTATGCAATGAATTCATCAGAGGAAGTAGATATAATGACCCAAACAAGGGGAGGTTAGGTCACATAATAGGCTATTGAAGGATATCAGAGGAATTATAATAGGAATCATGCAGAAGGAATCCTTAAATTGGTGTGGAACTTAAAAGAGATCAAAATTCCTTGACATAAGAGGTGGGTTCTCATCTGAAGCATTGGCATTTCCTTGAAAAACAGAGGAAAAAAGTTACCCCAAGGAGAGCATACACAGGAAAAGAGTTTACAGGTGATTACTGATGGATCAGGTGCTAGTGTCTGAACCAGAGAGAAGGAGCTGGAGGGAGGGAAAGCACTTGTGATAGACTCAGTGCAATGTCTTATGGCCCCTGCTCAAAGAAGAGTAGGAGCATGGAAATGGAAAAGTCTGACCCAGTACTGTTGATAGCAGGCAAAGGAAGCTGAGGAAGAGTCTGGGGAGCAAAGGAGTAATAATAATTCCTCATCAAAGGAATAGTTCATTCTGACATTCTGCAAGCAATGGAAGAGCTGTGACATGGACACTGTGCAGGAGACACCAGCCAACAGGCAAGGAAGATGTCTCTGATACAGCACCTGGAGGCAGGAAAAAGCAGGGCTAACAGGGCTTTAAATAAATCAGAACAAGCCTATCTTGTAATAAATGTGAATACACTTTTTAAATTCTCTTCCCAAATCCCTCTAGAGAGAAGTAAAGCGGGGGAATGGTTCATTTTTACATGTGGGCTAGAAGGTGCAGTGCTCTCATGATTCTCAAATATTTGGTGAAGGTGATAAGAGTTAAAGCTCAGATTGTGCCTTGACTAGGTCCTTTTGCATAGCCAACATGGTGCACAGAAACATTAAACCAGCCCCAGTGGGGCTGAAGAGCATCCCACCATCATGAGGTGAATTCTTGGCTTCCCCACCACCAACACAAGGGGCATGCGGGAGCCAGCTGGTAGGGGAAGGGGCATGGAAGGGATGATGCTGTTTGGCCTGCAGAACAGCCCTAGGAGATCATTCTAGCCAGCACAAATTTGAGCAGCCCTGTGGCTGCTCTAACTAGTTCTAGAGGATGGTTTGCCCCCACTCCCAGCCTCCAGCTGACCAGGGGAGGCATAAAAGGTAGCTGTGAGCCATCTCAGCTACCCCCCACTACTCATCTGCCTTGAAAAACAATTACTTTTTTATTAAGAACTAAATTCAACAACATAATCAAGTTAGAGACAGCATCTGGCTTATTCCACAACTCCACCCACACAAAGTTCAGCAGACAATGGAGTTACACAATACACTGAGCCAATGAAAAATAACTTAGAAGCATTACGTCATCAGACCAGACCCTAAGGGCACATCACTGTTACCTAACAACTTCAGAGAGTTGATTAACCCTTTTGTGGGTGTCAGTAACATCACATTCTGCTTATTTGTAGTTATGTAGCTCGATAGGCACAGCAGAGGGAAAGGATGGCATGCAAACCCTCCCGCCACGCGTGCACACACGCACACACCCACATACAGGCCAAAGTGTGTATTTAATTTGTCATGCACCCAGCCAGGGGCACTTAAAACTCCCTCAGTAAATAAACAAGATAAACAAAAAGTCTCACAAAATAATTGAGTGTCTTGGGTTTGTTATGAGATTGCACAGTGCAATAATTTAAAATTGACTCATGTTACATCCTTTGCTTAGGAGAAAAGATGGAATTTAAAAGGAATAAGAGGGCAATGAGTATAAATATGACATTTCTATCTAAGGCAGGCTGTATGTTGGGGGCATTCAACCTTGACAATGTCACTTTAAGATTCAAGTAATATACTGTGAAAGAGGCTACACTTTTTTTTTTCTAAATTCACTTACTTATTCTGTTCTTGTGTCTTTGCATTATAACCACATTCTTTCTGCGTATCTTTAGGCGCATCTCATCATTATGCATGTGTTACCAGCTCTGAGGCATTTAAAGTGATCTTTTTCAGTCTGAAACAGGATAGAGAATGCATACTTTCCCATACAACCTGTCCCTTCCATACGCCTGCTGGCAATTGATTTTCATTGTTCATAAATCCAAGTCTTGTTTACATTGGAATACAGGAAAAGCTAAAGGAGACTGCAAGTGTGTAAGCCGTGGTGGCTTTTTTTTTTTTTTTTTTTTTTTTTTTTGGCTTTTGCTGTGAAGTGATAAATGATTCTAGGTCCCCTGTGGGTTAGAGGGCACCAAACTTCAAATAACTACAACATCCGATAACAAAGTTTTTCTCCATCATTTGCAATCAAAACACCAAGAACACAGCCCTCTGGACCCCTCATCCTTCATGTTCAATTGTAAATCCTGATTAAATAGCTTGCAGGTGTCAGGATTAGAGTATATTCATTGGGAGCCTAAACACAGCACCAGCTGGGTTCCTCATTTGCCAGTTGTAGTTGCTTCTTTGTTTTGAAACTGTTGACAGTACAACTAAAAATATTCCTTTGGGTAGAGACAGAGTTAAATAACAAGCAGGATGAGTAAGAGAACAGCTGTAGATATTTTTCTGTGTTTAACATACCTGCCTTCTTGATTTATAGTAAGTCCCCTATATAATGTACATTCTGTGTAATCTAAAACATTTAACCTTTGGAGCTGGGGCTGTGATAAAGCTATCTGACACAGGAAAGGGTCTTGACAGGCCTGGTATTACCAACATTTTTCTCAAAGGAAAATTGAAATATAATTTTACCCCACTTTCAGAATACACACTCAACACGCAATATTATGTTATATCTGATGCTAACAGCCTAACAATATGCCGGGCAACTACATAGCAGCATGGAGAAGTAATTTTGCCAATCCTCAACATTTTACTCCTGTGAGGAGTCCTTTTGACTTTAGAGTGACTGGTGGCATGAATAAGGATTTTGGCAAAGAATACAGTGACTGTCTTTGCTTTGTGCTCTTTATGCACACAACACAAGCACATTATCAACCTGTCAAAACTAACCCTATTAATCATCAGTTTAACTTTAAAATTCCATCTTACCGATGAGTCATCACTGAAACAATGTCCCACTGTGGTACTGGGGCACTGTTCGGTTGGTACTGCTATCCTGAGATACAATACCAAGGTCCTGACCACTTGCGGTCAAAGATCACATCACTTTATTCTATTTTGTTAAAGCCAGGGTATTATCCAGATTGCGGGTTGGAATTACATTATGGCTATCTCAAATTTCCTGTAGTTTTCAAACAGTTTTTTATCTTTCCTTCTCATCCTAAACCCTCATGTAGAATAGTTACTGTGTTGTAATCCAGACGTTCCTTAATTTCAATGGTTGCCGAAGCGACTCATACTGAATACACGTAAGAAGGAAAGAATTATGTATACAAAATACATTACTATTCTTGCTGTAAAAATGGGGGGAGGGGAGAAGTGGAAAAAAGAAAACTGAAAAAAATTGTGTTTTTTTAAAATTACATTGCACTCAAGCAGAACAATATTTTGTGGGTTTCACAATAAAATTAAACAAGATATTGGACATTTTACACATTTGTATTTATGCATGGAAAGGATCCTGTAAAGTAGACATGGGCCAAATAGTACTAAAGCAATGTGCACAGTAATGAGGCACTCACTTGCTCCTGACTAATTGGACTTGCTTTTCCCAACCTCAGTTCTCCTGCAGAATTCAAAGCATACTTCAGGGATTATTTTTAATAGGAAGTTTTTTAACAGGCTAAACTGGCATTGTGCTCTCATATATTCTTCCAGGTAAATAACGTAATAAAATAACGTCAGAACATAAGAGGGTAGGGTGGTAGAGAGAGTTAATGCCAGGGTTTCAAATAACATGGATTTTACCCTGTTCACATGTCTGACTGGCAGAGCAAGGAATCAATTTACAGCGAGGGCCAAAGATCACAGATTTTAGGGGAGCCTGGGGAATGATTCCCCGAATTGGTGCAGTAGGGTGTGCAGATGAAAGAGTAAATGGTTGTTGTTTTTCTTTAATGGTAACACTGTATTCTGAAATTACACGCAGCAGGCAGGAAGAACCAGCATAGATTTCAGAGATATTGCAGGTTTGTGTGCTGAAACACATTTTGTAAGGCCTTGGGTAACTTGCTAGTCTTTCACCTCCAGAGGCCTGGGTTCAAATTTAAATAAGGTAACAAGTAAAAGTGCATTTGGTTGTTCCCTCCTAACCCTTACTGGTCATTAGTCTGCATCATAGAATTACATTCCAGTTTGTCAAACTCCAGGCCAAATTCTGCTCTCATTTACACCACTTTAAACCTTGAGTAACTCAGCCAAAGTCACGGGAGATGCTCTGGATTTATACAGATTTTAACAAGAGCAGATTTTGGCCTTTCATCTTCACTTATAACAACCAGTTTTGCTCTTTAAGTTACACTGGTATCACGGCCGGCTCCAGGCACTAGCCAACCAAGCACGTGCTTGGGGCGGCACCTTCTAAGGGGCGGCCAATCTTGGGACGGCAGGGCAGCGCTCAGGGGTGGGTTTTTTTGGTTTTTTTACTTTGGCGGGGCAGCGCTCGGGGGGGTTGTTTCAGTGGGGCAGCGCTCAGGGTGGTTGTTTCGGCGGGGCGGCGTTCGGTTTTTGTTTTGTTTTTTGCTTGGGGCAGCAAAAACGTTAGAGCCAGCCCTGACTGGTATAGAACTAAAGTACAGCATGTGAGTGCAGATTCAGGTTTCCCCATCTATACTCAATGTCCAGGAATGGAATCGCAGGGGTGATGCAGGCAGGATTGTGAAATACTTGCTCAGAGCCTGCTTCAAAGATGCCTAGTTCTGTGCTTTCTCATTCACGGACAAACAATTCTAACGCAACAGACTATAATTCTGCCACATCAGATGAGGTTGCACCTTCTCCAGGTTGTACATGAGATTGGCTTTCACTAATAGAAATTATTTGTAACATAATTTTTGACTGAATTAGGTTTCAAAGTGTACTAGGCACTTTCAAAACATATTGAAAGACAGCTCCTATCCTGAAAATCTAAGTGTGATTTAATATATAATAATAAAATAATAATATACATAAAATATTCAAAGGCACAGTGGGATCCTGGTCCATGAATGGGGTTGTGGCGCTAGAGTAATACCAATAATAAATAATAATACAATGGAAAAAAGATAATGTTTTTAAAAATATTTCACTATTTGCCTCTCTGCTGCCCTGAAGGATTGGTAACCCAACATGCCCCCACTGAGGAATAGGAATTCTTAGAACCACAGAGGAAAGAACTGAAAGAGGCCTGTTAGATAATCAAAATCCATCTCTTAGGGGTCAGTCTAGCATTGTTCCATACAGGGCATTTTCTAGTGTTTTGTCTAATCTCATTTTTAAAATCTCAAGCAAATGGGATTCCACTACTTTATAAGGGAGTCTATTCCACAGCCCAAAACATCTCATTTGCAAGAAAATGTTCATATATCTTCACTCAAAATTTGCCTTTTCTTAATTTCCATTCCATTGCCCTTTGTTATACTCTTGTGTAGCACATACAATATCCCAGTATAGCCTTGGTATTAATGCCCATTAACAAATCTGAGAGACTGTTACTTCCCCCTAACCCTTTGGTTATCTTTTTGCCAAACATGACTGCACATATCAGACCCAGCTTTCGGAAGTGACCTCGGAGTTTGCACTTGCAAGTAGTCACAGGCACAATCTTGCAGGTGCAAATTGCTGTCAGTGCATTTTATGGTATTCAGATATTCCCGAGATGTGTCTTGCAACATGCCATAAGGAGTATAAAGCTCAGGCTAAGCCTTATCTGCAGTAAAAGTTGTTCCACAGTCACACAACCTTTATTAGACAACTCTGTCTATGGCCTCCTCTAATTATACCCCGAGCTCTGTCGGCTGAAGTGTCTCGAATGAACACAGCTTCCAGAACTGACTGCGTTCTAGCACTGAGTTTAAACTCCACAAGGGACAGGTCTTGTAAACACACAGGTCTTCTTGCATCCAAATACATTCCCTTACCTAGGCACCCTGAAGTCTTTACCATAATCTCCCTGGCAAACAAGTATCCCCTATTTTCCTCCAGTAGAGATATCATAATGATGTCTCACAGGCTGACGTAGTCAAAGGCTATTTTAATTTATTTCCTCAGGCTAGACATAGTTTCCTGTTGGATGGGACTTTCTGGACAGGAGGAGTAGGGCAGTAGGTTTTTGTCTTAAATTATGAGGCCATTTTAGGCAGAAATGTTTTTCCTCCTCCGCCCCCACGTTTATTTCCCCTGATTTACAGGGTCTCTATCAAGTTTTTCATTTGTGCATTTACAGCAGCAAATGCACTTTATTCTCAGTGCCTTAAAGGTCTGGCTAACATTTCCTTCTAAAACAAATTTCTAACAAATTCTATGTTCGTTCAAAAATATTTTTACGTTAAATTGAGAAATCTTAATTATCCTGAGTTAGAGACAGCAAGTTTTGCCAGCTAAGAATGATTCTTTCAAGGCTATATTTTTAGAAATATCTAGCTAGTGTCACTTTAACCCATTTGAGAAGAAGTTCCAATTTTAAGAGGTCTAATTGCTCCTTATTGTGACTCTACTTCATTTTTAGAAATATTTCCTGAATACTAAGTTGGAAAAAGCTATGTGTCATAAATTTCCAACAATATAGCCAAGATATTTCTTCCAGCTGGGCAACAGAAGTATTTGTGGGAGGTCATAAATGGGCTTCATCACTGTGACACAGAGACCCCTGGAAAAAGGGTCCCCCGTTCTTTGCAAACATCTCTCACCTCAGACCTGACAAAAGGTAGGCTGACACTGCACAGTCCTTTCAGCAGCAACTGGGTTACATACACAACACGCTACTCCCAGCACGAATATAAAGAGCAGTGTTGACTGTGAGGCGTTCCTTAGGCAACTTGAGCAAAGACACTTCTGAATCCTGTGGGTATGTACTCGGGTATGTACCCTACAGGGCTCGCTACTCACCCAAGCAGTGCCTTGACCATCTACACTGCTATTTCAGCATGCCACTGCCTCCTTGCTGTTGGATCCTTTCCTTGCTAGCAGGGGGAGGCAGCAGGGAAAGACTGTAGCAGCTCCCCACTGCCAAGCCTTTCTCTGCTGCCTCCCTCCCGCCAGAGCCTTTCACTGACATGTGTAGCTACACACTGCAGGGCGGACACAACCCACTTATCACTGCTGCATGTTGCTATGCATACCGTACAAGCTGCCCAGGACCGGCTCCAGGTTTTCTGCCGCCCCAAGTGGGGGAAAAAAAAGCCACAGCAGCGCGATCGCGCCGCTCCACTTTTTGGCAGCAATTCGGCAGTAGGTCCTTCACGCCGAGAGGGACTGAGGGACCGGCTGCCGAATTGCTGCCAAAGACCCTGCTTCTTTAGCTGGTGCCTGGAGCCGGCCCTGCAGCTGCCACAAGAAATGTGCAGTGTAGACATAGCCAAACTCATTACACCAAACACGTTTTACCTCATGTGTTACTCTTTATGGACCAATATCCTGTATCTGCAGAAAGCTCATAATTTATCAAGATTCATAGCCATTGCGAGATGTATGCACAGGTAATATCTAAGGGACAATGATGTATGTTGAAAGTTTGCTTATGGACTTAGAGTAGAAATTAGTCACCAGGAGATAATATGTCTTGTTGATGGTCCATTTGGGAAAAGGGGAGTTGTCACCTTGCTCTGGCAGGTTGGTGCTCCAATGCAAGGCTCAATTGTTTCGCTTTTCGCTATACTAAGACTTTTAATGGGAAACCATCAGCGACAACAACAAATAAAACTACTTAAAGGTAAAAAGAAACTTTTCAGCATGACAGGGGTTTGTTCTGTCTGTTAATAGAAACAAAAGGCAGTTTTCAGGGTAACACAGAATAAGGAGAAGCACTCTGCAGACATTGAGTGAGGAAATCCTTGGTGTAGCTGGGGGTACTTTCGTGAATATTTGGATTCTGCTTCTTGAGATACCAGCGAGCTCTGTAGTGGAGTGAACTTTGTGAGGGAAATCTATTTTATTATATAGGAAAGGTAACTAATGATAAGCATGGACTCATGTTTGCAGTTTATGATATGTTTTGTATTGTAACCATTTGTTTCCACTACTCTCTTGTTTCTAGTTACATCTTCAGTGTTTTTTAAATAAACCTACTTTTGTTTTATTACAAGTGCTCACAAGTGCTATATGGTTTACAAGAGTGGTGGTTTAAGGGAAAACTGGAAAACTGGGGAACATTGCACCTTTGGATGCAGAGAATCTGGGATTTCTGTGAGTAGCCAACATCAGGGGTGAATATCACAGAGGGACAATTCAAAGGGAATCGGCAACTGAGGTGCACCTATTGTTAACCTGCAAGGCAAAGTTAAGGCTGGCATAGCCCAGAGGAGAGTGTTTGAGTGGTTGAAAGGCTGGTGGTGACAGGGAGCTACACTAAGAAAGACCCCTCCTCTCTTCAGAGGTAAGACATAACAAGGTGACTCAGTCTTGGATGCTCCAAGAACGATCACAATCACCCTTTTGACTTATTCAGCAGAAATATTCCTGCTCCACAAAATAGTTTTGAGCAAGTTCCATGTGGGCGAACCTCAGAAACCCTTAACAGGTTGAGTGTCTCTTACAAGAACCCTGTCTGCATGCCTCAAGCCCACTGGTGAAATACTAATACTAGATCACTAGAGCCAAACACGTACCTTACATATTGGTCACAGATTTTCTTCCCCTCCTTCCAACGTTCTGAGCCAAAGTAGCAACGGTAAATCCTAGAACCATGAGTGCAAAGAAGCCTAGCACAAGCTATGACATTCTTGGCTGAGAATTGTAGCCTGAATACACATCTGAAGCTCAGTGGTTGCTTGCTAGTCTTGCAAGTCTTAAAGGGCATTTTGCCTACACTTAAGATGGTAAACTGGTTTCAGAGATGGATTTAGAACAGCAACCTGAACGCTGCTGGAGAGGGCCACCACTTCTGTAATGAAAAGGTCACATTCGTCTCATATGCCTCTTTACCAGGGTTTACTCCAGAAGAAAATAATGTGTCAAAATATACCAATTACACAGTAAAAGGGAGCCATAGGAGCCTCCATTACTTTTGACAACTGAAAGGACAGAAAAGGATCCCAGCATGCAAACGTTCCATACTACAATTAGGCACTCACTTTGCGGACAAGCCACTACTAAGAGCAGACAGGGATGAGTGCAATGGAGTGACAGAACATAAAATGCCAGAATGCATTTGCATTGACTGGGCCAGTAACCAAGGTGTAGGTTACTAACTATTGTTTTCTTCTTCGGATACGATTTTTTTATTTTGGGGCACACTCCCTCATAAAAGAGAGAGAGAGTGGAGATTTACAAACCTTGGCACCTTTGTTGAGATGTTTTAACATTATCTGAAAGGCACCAGTGAGAATATGAGCAACGATGACAGATTGCCACATCATCAGACAATGGATAAAAGTAGATCAGTAGAGATCCTTATAATCACCATGATTTAAAGTCTGCAGCAAATGATGTAAACAATCATCATTTACAGAAACATTGTGTATTTCTACTTGAGAGGTTTCCTGTATGCATGGTCAGTATTCAGCTCTCTTAATTCACTTACAAGTATGCCATCCTTGTAAACTACCCCCTTCTATATGATCAATTGGTTCATCATCACAGGCCGGAAGAATATGTATTTCCGAGATTTGCTCCATAGATCTGCACAACCCAAGCTTTTGTTCAACACAGTCCTAAAGGTGATAGAGCAAAAATATCATATACAAGTATATAAACTATATTTGCCAAAAAGGACATCTGTGTTCTATTCTAGCTCCACAGATTATGATTCAAAATGTGAGAAATAAGTATTAATTTTATTTAAAGCTGAAATCAATGTTTAAACCAGGGGTGGGCAAACTTTTTGGCCCGAGGGCCACATCTGGGTATGGAAATTGTATGGCGGGCCATGAATGCTCATGAAATTGGGGGTTGGGGTGCGGAAGGAGGTGCAGGCTCTGTGGTGGGGCCAGAAATGAGAAGTTCAGGGTGTGGGGTGAGGGCTCCAGGCTGGGGCAGAGGGTTGGTGGGGTGATGACTCCAGCTGGGGGTGCAGGCTCTGGTGTGAGGCTGGGGATGAGGGGTTTGGGTTGCAGGAGGGTGCTCCGGGCTGGGACCAAGGTGTTCAGAGGGCAGGAGGGGGATCAGGGCTGGGGCAGGGTGTTGGGGCACAGGTTCCCAGCCAATGGGAGCTGTGGGGGCGGCTCTTGGGGCAGGGGCGGCATGTGGAGCCCCCCAGCTGCCCCTATGCATAGGAGCCGGAGGGGGGACATGCCGCTGCTCCCAGGAGCCACATGGAGCTACGGCATGCACGGAGCCGTGCAAAGGGAGACAGAGTAACCTGATAGGACGAGAACTATTCCCACTCTGTCAAACTGCACAACTACTTCATCTTTACACCTGTCCTTCTCAGGTGTATACGAGGCTTTGTGTAGTTTGTGTTTCCTGACTCTTTAGGATCACTAAGAAACCAAACAACATAGTTGTTTCCCTACAGTGCATGCAATAAAGAATAAGTCATTCACCATCAGCCATAGTTAAATGTACCATGGTATTTTGCATTCTCAGTATAGGGAATACCAAGGATAACTAGTACAGGAAAATATCACATCGTGGCACAGAGAATACTTGCTATAGTTCATATTGTACCTCGTATCCCCCCCTAAATAGCCACCCTGGGCAAAATTATTTTCTCATATCTGCACTGTGGATTTCAGTTCCAACATTCTGCATGTATGGAACTCCCTCAGACTTCCCACTAGGACTTCCATGCACCTAAAAAGAGCAGAATATCAAATTCTAGATCAGTTATAAGGATCTGAGTACAGAATTTTGCCCTTAGTCTGTAACAATATCTGGTGACTACTTTATATACTGTAGTTCCCTCAGTGCTACTCTCATAAATCAGACAACGCACTTTACAAGTATACTGTACATGCCATATAAAGGGCACCGTCAATTAACATGATGTTACCCAACCTTATCAGACTGAATATGCAGGTAGCATGGTAAGAGGTGGAACACTTTTGGAGCATGGGCTATTGCCATACTACTTCCTGAACCCTCTACTTACATTAAATTGCTACCGTAGTTACCTTCTCTCTGACAAGATGATGACCACAAAGACTATTCTGAGGCAACCATCAGTGTTACTCTGTCTCTGAGGTTCCAGATACAGAACCTTAAGTCAAGTTTTAAATAAATAGTTGGCAAAACGAGGTATTTTCTGATTAAAGTGTGTCAAGTGTTTTAGGTTCCATCACTACAGAACTGTCCTCATCTTGAAAACTCTTTCAGATTGCATAGCTGTGCTGGTTGGTGCTGGACCTGGTGCACAGAGTTTTCTGGATTTTAGGACCAAGAACGGTTGAGTCCTGACTTGTCCTCACAGTCCAGAAAAATGGTGTTGCCAGATCAGTTCTTGAAATTCTTTCAGTTCACAGGAAATGTTTGTATGTTAAACAAGGCTTGCCTGACCTCAAATGTTTCTAACAAAATACATAGATTACCCGGCTGCAAAGCACACGTGATTAACTTTCAGCATGTGAGTAGGTCTATTGAGATCGCTGATTGCCCTGTTTTTCCTGTTGTTCTCTCTCCTGTCACTTTGATTAATTATCTGTTTTTGTAATAGTTGACACTAGACACCTTTTATGATAACATTTTTAGCTCCATCACATGCATGTGTTAAATTTGCAAGGAACACCTAGCACTGTGTATCCCGCATTCGATTCCTCATGTTTGGCACCTTAGGTTGTCACTTTCATTCTTACATCTGAATGGCAGTGGAGTTGTTATTAGAATCTGAATATTCTGGTAGTAAGCAAACATCAATCAAAGGATGTTCTGTCAAAATCAAAGGCAATCCATAAATGATGTTGGCTGTAACTCCATTATATGGTCACTGATTTTTTGTGCCAGCTGATGCAAGACAATAGGGAATCAGTGGCTGATGAGCAAATAGCACTCACCAGTGATCAAAATGATCATGCAATGAAAAACTAAAGAGTTATAAATGGTATTAGCCAATGTTAATTTGTATATCATCAGAAAATGTTTTACATGACCCCAATTTGTATAAGTTTAATGCCAGCAGAAAATACAACACATCTGAAGAAAAAGGTAACTTTTAGCACTGACGACATGAATCTCACCAATTTTCACAGACGGAGTAAAATTAATTTAAGACTCAGGTCCAAGTTACCTAGACTGAGTCCAATGGATTTCTCTGCACTTTGTTAACTTGTATTAATTTCAGCAGACTGCCTTACACTGGCAAATTGCTGCTGACCAACATAGGTCATTATTTTGTGAGTTAACACAAATGTATTAGAAGTTCATATTCTGTCTTCCTGAATGTATCATAAGATATGGTGAGACTACTGTAAATTACTTATAAAGTCACAAAAACAAACTATACAATCTCCTAATATTTAAATCAATGAGACTTAAAATAGGTTGTTTCACAGAGTTTATGCCTGATTTACCTTTGAGTATTTTGATCAAATATGATGGCCAATTTTATTTAATGCAATCGAAAGCTCTTTCATGTAGCATAATTTAAAATGACCACATTTTTCAGCAAACGAAATGAGAGGCAGTCAATGACATTTAAGCAACCTCAGGAGTACTGTTGAGGTTTGGCTAAATAGTGATCAGATGAAAAATGTGTTGGTTAACTCTTACCAAGGATGTCTACACAGAGTGAAGTCTTCACTGAAACATTGGATAATACTTGTCATTTTTTTTCAAATGAATGTTTTTCATTTGGAGATTATATCATGAACAGATGTACAGATAATGTTAATAGTCCCTTCTGGAAACATTAATCACAAAGTTTTACTTATTATTTGTTGTAAGTATTTAAAAGTTAAAGTCTTTCCAGAACTGTCACCATTGAAAAATTCCTTTTGCTAAGAGTTAAGCTGCAAAACTGTGATTATTTTACAGCACTAGTTTCTTTTTTGTGGTTTTTATTTAAGGACGAAAATGGTATCAGCATGGTAACAACGTGGACCAACAGCAACAATGTTTTTCTACTTTAAGAAGTCACAAAACCCAACTGTACCAAACTGTTTTAATGCTTCAGTAAATAGTTAGCATCCACCAAAGAAAGATTTTGATTGTCAATATGATACTAACATGATACTTTCCATTCCCACCTGACTGAGCAAACATTAACCAGATAGATTCAGAGTAAGTACCACAGAGACTTCTATCTCTACTCCACATGGATTCCCACATGCAGAAAGAACACTTTGCAGGTGAGCAGCTCTGCTACCACTTTGAAAAACTTGTGTATGTGCTGAAATACTTAACCGCTGTGCAAAAATGCCCAAACAGCTGGATTAAAAAAACCTAAGAAAATATCTAAAACAAGTCCATTCCCTCTAGTCTCAGACAATGGCCTATTGGTCATTTTGCTGGCCTGGTCAGGAGTTCCAAGTTCTTTCCCCAGTTCTGCCACAGATGTGCTTGTACCACCTTGGGCAAATCACACAGGCCCCAGTTCAGAAAAGCACTTAACCACATTCTTGGGTCCATCCCTATTCAGGAATGTGTGCAAGCATGTGATTAAGTGCCAAGCACCCACAACTCTAAGTGAAATCAATGCAGACTGCACATGCTCATCATCTCTGATCATTAGGCCCTATTAGCCTCTCATTGTGTCAGTTTCCACACAAGTTAAATGGAGTTATCTACTTCACCTGAGGCTTAATTAATGTTTTGAAGCCATTTGATAAAACAAAGGTTATTAATTTGTTATAATAGTACCAGAATAGTGAGCATCTAGATAACAAGAGACTTCGCAATAACATGGCTTAGTCATCTGTTCTCTTCAAGAATAAATAGATTGAACACTGAATAAAGGAAGACCTGGCATAAGGGGATGTTTCCATTACTTGATTTTCAGGTGATCTGTTTCTAGGATCAAGAGAGCTCTCTGAATGTAATGCATACCATACATCATTTCGGTGAAATGGATATCTTCTGTACTCCATGCAACAGAATGAATTAATTTGTTGGATAACTGAGGTTGTTCCTTGCCAAACCGATCCTCTACGTAGATCCTAAGCATAGTTTAAACTTGAGTGTGAAAATGCAAACGTGCACTAAGGATTATTTTGACACATGGTATCCATCATTTGGATTTACTCCTTTTCCAGAATAAACTTTCGTCAGTTTCCCTGTGTGTGTGAATCTTCGGAACAAAGGCAGGGTGTAGTGTCATCAGATACATTTATATACAGACCTTTGAGTAAGCCAACATTATTAATGAAGCAGAGTTGGTGGGAAGCTCTCCATTTTTATTTTGGCCACTAGAATCACACTCACGTTTTAAAAGGGAAATTGACTTTATGTGATTTACAGCTTGGTTCTGCTGCTACCTCCCAGGAGTAATCCTACTGATATCACTGGGACCACTTGTGTGAGTAAGGACTACTCATATGAATAGGGATTTGCAGAATTAGGCCCTCATTAAGAAATATTCTGCGTGGTAGAACACGAATCACATACATATATTACATCTCTGCAAATCACAAGACATGCAGTTTGCAAGGATTCATGTGAACTTTTTTCTTCAGCCCTAATTCAAGTGGATTTACATACCCTAGGTTTTGCGCAAATATATCTCAATATGCCACGTTTTGTCTATTTTCAAAACTCTTAATTCCTATTTAAAGCAAAACAACCTGTCATTTCCCATTCACAGGCTATTTATGAGCATTGGTTTTATTGCTAGTATGAATTCTCCCATAGCTGATCAATTTTTTTTAAACACAGCTACAGTACGGTGCAATTTGGATAGGAACTACATTTGATTTGAATTTGATTAAAAAACAAAACCACACCAGAGTGCACCCATCCAAAGCTCTAGGGCAGTGATTTTCAAACTTTTTAGGATATATACCTCTTTCTAAATAATGTAGTCTACTGCGTACCTCTATCTGAGATAGACAGAGGTGATGTGTTGGGGTGGCAATCCCAGGTCACATGCCCCCTCAGATTTCTACTTTCCATTTAGCAACAGCTTGTAGAGCTTTTCAAACTGTGGAGTGCATGCTCCCTAGGGGGCGCGGAGGAACATTTGGTGGGATGAGCAGTGACACCAGATGGAGCTGGTCCAAGCTAAGCTACCTGGCGTCACTAGTGCAAGTCACCTGATGTAATTGCTCCCCCCTAAGAAACATTCCTCCACACCCTCCAAGGGGGGCACGCCCTACAGTTTGAAAACCTCTGATTCTGAGTCGCACAGCAGAGAGGAAATGTACACCAATGCAGCTGCAGTTTTAATTAAAAGGGAATTATATGTTCATTAGATTGCCAAACCTCCCTAAATAAAAATCCTCTAATAGTGGACAATGCATTTTATCACATACCCTTTGGGGTATACACACCCCAGTTTGAAAACCACTGATCTAGGAGACAGACTCACAAGTGGGATGTAGGCATTGCAATGCTTAACTTTTCAGTGTCCTACACAATCCTGAGTTAGGGACCCAAGCTCCCCATCTAACTTGCCCTATGGATTGTGTGCCTAAAAAGGGATTCACAGAAGGCAACACACTGTGTGGGGAGCTGTCTAAACTAGCCAGTGGGAAACAAGGAAAAGGGTGTGGCCTAAGCCCCACCGCTCAAAGGGAGTTAGGTGTCTGAGTCTGAGTTGGGGAAGGCATCTCTCTCCATTTGGGATTCAGAGCTGTGAACCCTTTCCTGGAGCTAAGTGCCTAAGCCAGGTGAGTCTGTGCTCAAGAAAAAACAAGGATGTAGCAGTGCCACCTCTATAGCACAGTGGTTGGCAATTCACCTGGAAGCCATGGGATCAAATCTCTCTTCTGCCTGCTATGGCGCAGGGATTTGAACCCAGGCCTCCCATATGCCAGGAAAGTGCCCTAACTACTGGACTATGGCACTTTTGTTGGAGCTGTTCCACTTTGTATAAATAGCTAAATATTCACTGGAGCAGAGATTAGAACCTGGGTCTCCCACAGCCGAGCTCAGTACACTAACCACTAGCTTACTGAGCATAAAGGGGGCACCTGTTTTATCATTTTGTTAAGGGTGCCTAATTCCGCTTGTGACTTTAGCCCCCAAAATCAAAACGTAACATCTCAGTATGTCCAACACATTCTTTTTTTCCTTTCAACCAAAACAATTAGCTCAAATTGAGACAAATTCACAAAACATATCAGTTGACCCAAACCTGCATTTTTTTGGCAAATAAATGTTTTAGCCAAAAAAATTCATCAAGGCTCTACTCCAGATCGTGGTTCAATCAAGCCTTCCATTAATCCAGCCCTGTTTCAAGTCACTACACAGAGAGTATAACAATCACATTTTCCAAACATCTGCCAATTCTTTCTACAATATTCCCATAGAATACATCTATCTATCTAAATATACATTTAGCCCCTCTCCATTAATTAGATTAGCAAAGCAAAATCCCTACTGAACTTTATGTAGTCCTCTGCTCTTCCCCTTTCCCATGGGTATGGGGCTTTGTTGTGTTAGCCAGGTTGTTCAGTCATGCCAAAATGTTATTTTGTTTCCCCAGTTTTGGTTACCCAACTTGAGTCACCTTATGCCTGATTTTAAAGGTACCAAGGAGCCACATGAATGGAGGCACATAATTAGAGAGCATTCCTGAAAGTGTGGTTGCAAGAAAAAAATAGTAATGGTAAGCAGCTTTTCTTCTATGACTCCCTCATTGGGCTAAATGAAATCCCTCCTCTTTCCCCTGTAACCTCATCTTTATTTGCAGTCTGCATCTTCTCTCAGCAGCTGCAAAAGTCCCATGGACCCAGCCTTGCACGGACAGTGAACTGCTGAAGATCAGAGCTAACACACTGGTAAATTATTGCTGTGTCCAAATCTGATTATCCTTGAGGACTCACAGGAATTAAAAATAAAGTGTATGCCCTTGTTAATACAGATGTATAATGAGCAAAACATCATTGCTCCTTGAAGTGCTGCTAGCTACATTAAACAGTACTGGTTTCAAAGAAAAACACTTATTTAAACTGGGAATAATTAACCCATTTTAATGTATCTACACATAGAAATAAAGAAACTATCATTACACAGTCTAATCAATCTTTGTGACAAAAGGCAATAAGCTCTGGAAGGACTGCATTTTAACTGCTGTAAAAAACCTTCAGTTTCATTGAATGAGGCAACAAATTGCTATTCAGGAAATTATTCTTCAGTCAAAATATGTGATCAACACAGAGCTTCACACCTGCACAGTCATAGAGTGTGCTTGTTATAATGACATTTGACTTTGTGCCTATTATATTACGTGACCCAGTAATGGGGTTTTAGTATTTTCAGTTTGTAATGTCTGGCAGGATTCCCAAAGTAATTTTCAATTAAAAGGTTAGACCCTGGTACTTGTCAAATGTGACGACATACAGTGCCATAACAATATGAAATAGCTTCCTTACAATTAAACTAATTTCATCAGGTCTTTAAATTGGGCTTGCAAATATTATGCCTCTGGGCAACATTTCTCGACCAAATACATACATGAAGTGTAATCTTTTTCTGTCATCACCACAGCTACACAGGAATATGTGTGTGGGGTTCAAGTCCATTTAGCTGAAGGGACTCAAAGGGCTGAACATTCCACCCACATTAGTAACAGTCTGTGTTGTGTTGACAATGCATTAATAGACTGACTTTTCCTGAAAACGTAAAACAGACAAAGAATCATGCTTACAGATAATCCCATGGAGTCTGAGTGATTTTATTAAACAAGCAATATGTGATATTGAACCTGCTTTAAATTAGCTTTCCTCCAATGGGATTGTTATAAGAATTTGGGGGAGGGGAGAACTGTTGTGGGTCATTTATTTAATTTAATTATTTATTTTTACAGCTTTGTAGGAAGATACTTAGGAAACAGAACATGCTTGACAACAAGGACATGATGTGCAAATCCTGGAAATCTAGGGCCTGATCATACTTCCACTGAACTCACTAACAAAACCTTTGTAGACTTTAACACATACACGACTGGGCCCCTAATCCTTATATCAAGAGTTTGAAGTAAGAAGGGGCATTTGTGATGCAAACAAATATTCATAGGGTACTCTGAAGCGGTATAGCTTAGTGGACAGAACACTATTAAAAGATTAGCCCAGATTGCGCTAACTTTATGAGACTCCAGTGACCATGGAGAAGGAGGCACATACTACATATTCCTTCAATCTCCTGCTCGCTGCACAACAGAAGCACAAAGCTTAAAAGGCTCCTCTCACCTTTGTAAAGCATTCCACTGAACAAACAAGCACTGCAAGTCTTCCAGGCTCTTTCTGCTGACTCCTAGGAGATACCATTTTGAATCATGGGAGCAAACTGGGCCATATTCTTCAGGTATAGCCTCTCACAGCATTTACTAGTGGCAGGATTGCAGTACTGCAATCTTCCATTGAAATTAATAGGAAACTGCAAAAAGAAGCATATGTTTGTTCTAGTTTATTTTTTTCTGCTCATTTCTGCTGCGGACTCTTCACTTTTTCTCCTTAGAAGTTGAGGCAGCTGGTATCCCCTTGTTTCCTGCTGACCAAACCGTATTAGGGGGACATAGCTGGTTTGAGTGAGCATTTAATAAACAAAGCTCATGGGGGTGGAGGGAAGCATAGAAAAGCGCAGGGGACTAAATGGCTGAGACCAATAGGAGACAGAGGCCAATGAAGCTGGGTTGTGTGGTCTTGTGGGCCTACTTCAAGGGCTTGAGAGAGATCTTGAGCAAACAGCCAGTCTTATTAAAATGCTACTAGAAGATACCCTTGCTGCTACTAGCACCCTGATCATGTTTGCTTATTCCTTCCACCCGTTTGAATTAGTGGAAGTGTATATCTAAAAACTGCTATTTTTTTAAAGTTAAAATACCCTATCATGACTGGCCTCTGTTCTTCCTCCTCACACTGAACCAGTGCAAGTGCCCAGCCCATGGCTCCCACACATAGCTGTCACGCAACAAAGAGGCAGAGTTGATGCTAATACTGTCCCTACTACATTCCAGGCTAGGTGTTACTTGCAGAGCGATGAGACGATATCACTACTAGGAATGTGCAAACATTACAGGCATAGATAGGCCCCTTAGGGTCATCCCTAAGCTCTGCTGCAATCAGTTTGATGGTTAGAGTTTTAATACAGTGCTATGGGTATACAAGGACCCTGCAGAGATCAGAGGCATATAAAATACCCCAGCTACTTCCAGACTAGGAATGTGCAGTTACATGGTGATGTATTATTTCGTGAAACTCCAACCAAAGGGAGCAGCATGACAGAAAGTGTGAGGATAACGAGCTTGAAGATGATGCAGAGAAAGAGAGGAAGCTGGTGGAGGGGTCTGAGAAGTAGGCTGAGAAGGTGTGAAGAATGGGAGAGGAAGATTATTTTAGCAGTAGCATTTGAATAGATTGATAATGAGATAGACAAGAAGGTAGGCCAGAGAAAAGGAGTTAAGAGAAAATAAGGCCAAAGTTAAGGCCTTTAGACTGGCAGGGTAACTCTTCTGGCCTGCTGCAGATTTGATTTAGAGCTCTTGGATTAAAGTATATTTATCAGAGTTAAAAGCAGAGTCAGTGTTTCAATTTGTTAGGGCATTTCCATTCAGGAAATTCATAATCACAGCTTTTGCAATCAACTGAGAGGGAGAACGTGTGATAACATTCTTTAAAGATTGCGCAAATGTACCAATGATCTCAGGAGCTGATTTTTTCCAGGTTGGTTTAAATTGAGGGACGAATGAACACTCTACGAGCATTTTCAGGCACCCTTTGGTTTTAAATCAGCAAAAGAAAGAAAGAAGAGCTATTTTAAAAGGTCTTTAACATGTGGACTTCCCATATCCTGACAGGAATATAACACTAAAAAACAAAAACAAAAATGCTAATGAACTACACAACAGGCTCCTTCTTTATTGGGCAGTTCATACCTACCTAGATCTATCCTTCATTCAGTGGCTACAGCTTTTTCATTGGAGTTAAGGTCATTGGAGTTACATTCTTTTAACTTACAGAAGTAAATTAAAACTTGAGCTGTGCCGAACCCCCAGCCAGTTCTGAGATTGTAGCTCAAATGGATTTCCATCACCTAATTTGCCATTTTCAGTTTGCAGGATTCTATACCCATTCAGTCTTGATCCTTCAGAACCCATCTGTCAAAGGTGAAACCCAAAACAGAAACATGTGCACAACTCTGTTGATTTATTTTGTTAACAGTTGTTGACTGTTTAATGGTCATTCTTGAGCTTGGCTAAGCAACAACTAAAGGAACCCATACCATTCTACCAGTACATCAAAGAGGAACAGGTACTATTTAGTGATACAAAGAGGGTGAAAATCCTGGCCTCATTTAAATCAATGAGAATAATAATCAGAAGAAATGGGATGAATGTAAGAAAGAGAATATTTAGGTTGAATATACAGTGAGGAAATATTACCGCACATCTGCACGAAAATACTCAAGGTACACACACAAATCTGATAGATGTGTAAGCATTGGTCAGTTTAGGACCCAAGTGGGGAGATGTGTATAGAAATAGCAGATTGCGTAAGACTGCAGTGTGTATAAGTTAGGTACATATAAATATGAGGACATAGTTGTATACATATAACTTTGATAATCTGGCCAATAATGTAATGAGCACTTATCTGGGTGCACAACTTCCTTCTATAAGTTCTAAAATGTTTATTTTTCACCATCCTGTACTTCTCAAACCTGCAGCACCCACACACAAGAGAAATCTCATATAAAAAGATGTTACTGTGCTCAGCCAATATGTAAACTTTGTGACTGTGGGTTCCACAAGTGCTGTAAAAGAGGTACATTATGAAAAACATTGCCATCCTCTCTCTGAGTTAGTAGCATGCTCAGGTCCATGAACAAAAGCCCCTCTTTCCAGTGGAGTCCTCCCAAAACCACAAGGAGCATGGAAATATATCTTAAGTAATGCATCTTAAAATTTCCAGGGTATATTATAAACACAGCTGCGCAAACATTAGCATATGAAAAAAAGAATTTCAGCCAATTAGCACGCACTCCACCATTTAAAAGCCCCCCTGGTGTCATTTTTGTTTCAGTAGGAAGAACTTAAATTTCAATTGTAACTACTCCAGAATTTTTCTTTCATGGTAATCTGCTTTTCCATAACTTGAATCTATTTCATTTTCATTGCAATAGATGTTTCTAAAATGTAACATCTGGCTAAAAACAAAGAGTTTGAGCATTGTTTGGCTTTGTCTTCTGTTTATGAACCCAAGGTGAAGTACATATCAAAAGGAGAAAAGTTGTCATTGGTTTAATTCTACCTGCAAAGTAATTTTTTTCTGAGGTAGAAATATTGCACTAGTTTTCTGTGGGATTCAAAGGTACAACTCATCCTGAACAAAGAACATAAAACATTGATTGATTGATGTATATATACAATTCCATGCAGCATATTTATTTTCATACACTGCTGAATTCCACTATTACAAATTAGGAAATATTTATTGTAAGTTCCTCTTTGAATAATATTTCATTCTGATTACACTAGTAACATGTTAACATTTTATCAACAAGATTTTCACCATGTGTATGTTAAGAAAGTCTTTTTAACAAAAACTATCATAGTTTATGAAAGATGTCTCCCTTGGTTGAGTGTTCAGAGTGGAAAGCAAATGATAAGGGGACTTAAAAAGGGTTTTAAAAAATGTGTTTGTGGGAATGTTAAGAAGAATGAATTAAACTGTAGCTGTCAAATATGCTCTTTATTTAGGCAGTGCCTGGTCCATCTAAATGCTTTATTCAGAATATTTATGTAATTTCTGCTTAACTGTGGAATAAATTGATGCTAAAGGAATTAGAAAAATAAATATAAAAAGATTATGTGAAAATAGCATTGGCAGTTTGAAATAAATGGAAAAACTAAAGCGACAGCTGGCACTTTGCCCTACCATCTAGTTCTGTAGTTGATTTATTACAGTCTTGCAGAGATGGTAGTGATAGATGCCCTTTAATGGGATGTCAGTGCCTCCACTTCCAAAAATATGGAGATCTATAAAACTTTACAGGTATCTAAAAAGCACATTTTTCCCCTAGTGCATCAGGGATTGATCTACTGCAGTAGAAATATCTGAAAGCGTCATGGGGTTTTTAACTAAGTCTATTGAATCAAAAACACCACTTTATGCAGCACTTTGGTGTTCTTTAAAAGACTCCCATTCCAGTTCTGACCAAGGCCAAACATGTGATAGGATCACAAAAAATTATAACGCTAACTTCTTCTTGTATGAGGATATTGCTAGTGCTTGGCGGCAATGAATGTGTTTCCTCCATACGTACAGGATGTTTAAGGTTTTGAAGTTAAAACACGTCTTATGTCTCAGATTAGAGATGCCACAAGAAAACTCACCACTAGTAGAAAAATCTGATAGAGAGCTAGAAAAAGCAGTGGATGCCTTTGTATTAGCCAAAGGCCCTGACTACTGAATAGAATGGTACTTTATGGCCATAAAAAAATCCTTTACTAATCTGGGGACCTTTCGTTGGTGATCCTCAATGCCACTTTAGGCTTGGTTAAGGAAAGCTGCACTTCTTGGGCTCTGAAAACTGCTAGATGCTCAAATCCAGATTCTCTCTAGAAGGGTGAGCTCAAGAGAGACTGGGGAACTTTGTCTACAGATCAGCTACTGACTCTTTCTTTTGCACTGCACCAAAGTCAGATTCTGCATTCTTGCTTTTGAGGTCCTAAATAATCTTGCTACACCTACCTCTCTGCTCTTATTTCTTCCTGCTCTCCCTTACACTCCTCTCTGTTCCTCTCATTTTACTGCTCCCTTAGTCTCTGTCTCCCGCTTTGTTCCTTCTGTCCTACTGATCACTATGTTTGTGAGTACAAAGCACCCATCCTCTGAAAATCAGGACCCTTTACAGTGTCTCAAACTGGACCCCCAGAATAACTTGTCATTTTTGAAAATTTAGGTATCTCCCTTTTTCCTGAAATACCCATTCTCCCTTTCTTGAACTATTGTCCCATGTCTTGCATGGGTTTGTCTTTGTCTTGTCTTCTGTAAACTGTTTAAGGCAGAAAATGTCTTACCCTGTGATTGTTAAGGGCTATTTATATTTACAATGCTCTACAAGTGGATCTTATTTATAAATAATTACACAGAATATCCTATTTGCTCTAGAAGATGCTGCAGCTATGTGAATATGAAAGCACATATGTGGGTGTGGAGCATGGTGAAGGAGTCATATCCCTTATGAAGTGCTGTTTAACCTATGAGGAGAGCTACTAAACAGGCACCAGCAGACACCACAGTTGAGCCCCATCTGAAGAGAGTAATTTTTCCACTTTTTTTCCTTGGTCTCTTCTTGTCTACAAGTGGCTGTTCCTATTCATCATTTGAGACCCCCACTGAGCATTTCAAATATATTGCCCAACCTTTTTCTAACGTGAGGGAGGTCAGCTGGTGAGGATCTTTACCTGTAGAGCATTATTGACTAGGACACCAAATATGGATAATTTATCAGATGACCTCCAATTATAATATTCGTTTCTATAAATGGACCTCAGGGCTCACTTTCTGTATATAGAAAACACCACTTCAAAGTTAACAGACTATGTTTCCCTACCTTGCTTACCTATTCACATAAAACTCCAGACGGCTGCAGAAGCTTGTTTGGCAGAAACAAGGAAAATGAAGACTACTTTATAGTGCCTTTCTCTCAACAACCTGCTCCGGCCTCCACTGAACTGAACTGGGTCCCACATTCACCTCACACAGCTTGGGAAGTACATTTTAGTTTTATATTTGCACTACTGAGGGAGTGTTGTGAAGTTACAAGGCATAAATAACAAGCAACAAATGAGGAAGGGTAAAGGTCATTTTTACAGGAAGCTTTAGAATTTAGTACTTTCCCTAATTAAGCATCTCAGCTCCACTATAAACCCTTCCTTTCAATATACCTGTAATGTCTTACATTCTAGAGATTTCAACTCAGCCAAAATTATGTTTCCATGATGAAGCATAACTCAAGGTCACAGCCTCTGGAAGAGGGGGCGGGGGCAGGGATGGGAGAGAGGTGGGCATTGAATCAGCTTCAAAAATTTTCCTCCTAAATCCAGGAATTATTTTGGCGGCTTCTTTGCTGAGGTCATTTTGTGTCCACACTGATAGTATGAAATAAAGAAATCGTCATGGTGGACTTATGAGGCAGTTGAAGCAGAGTTTTCTGGGCTGTTATGGTAAATAAGATCAGTGAGTTGGAGGTTCTTTTAATGGATCACAGCATTGGGTGTTTGAAGCTCTCTGAGCCCAATAAAGTCCTCTCTATTCCTCCTGATGTTTAGGGAATACCTACAAACATAGCTGACCTCACATCTGTCCAGCATGCACAGCTACACAGCATGCCCACTTTGCACCGTTCATAAGCTGGGCTTCATACAACACTGACAAAGTGGCTCCTACTCCAGGTGATTCTCACATGTCCTTGGAGATGAGCTGTCTGCAAATATTTTCCTCGCTACTTTTATTTTATAAATTAAAGTAATGGGCTGTTTTCCCTCCCTCTACCACTGACTCATCTGCTCTGTCCTCTCTCACTCTTTTATCTTGTGTTGTGTTTCAGGCCCCACAGATGCCTACATCTACAGTACAGTAAATAGGGCCCATGCAGGAACAAACATATCTTTATTTTTCCTTAAAGGAAAAGTTCTTGGTGTGGCACCTTAAATTGTATTTATAGTCTCCTGAGCAGCTAATAGCTCTGCCTTCAAGACCCTGGCGGCTTCACCTACATAAACTGCTCTTGTCACAGCTCTCCAGAGCTTCCGTAGGAGAAGGAATGAAGGGAACCACTAGAGCAGACCCGGTTTAAAACATTACAAAACAAGAAAATAACTTCCTGGACTGGGCATGATGGGTCACATTCACCCATGTGCATAATGCCCACATAAGGCCTACATCCACTAAAGTCCCTCTGAAACCCTTCCAATAGGCTTCGTGCAAGCTTGCTACATGGTCTTCCCCTTACTCACATATTGCTTTAAGCCACTAACATGGTGTTACTGCAGCATGGATTTCTCACCCAACGCTAACTCATTCACATAAACTAACAGTTAGGCCATTATCCCTAACAACACATATCAAACAGGCATACATCTCATACGTCCTGGCTCAGTTCTTTGCCACGATGTTTGCCCACCCTGAAGAGTAGATTTACTTTCTCAACATATTTCATCAAATGGTGGAGGAACGTCAAGCTGCTGGCCCTCTCTGGCTCCTCCAGTGGGACTGGGGATTGAGCCCGTGGTCCCATTCTGGCTCCCTGGGTAGCTAAGGCAGTAGGAATCATAACTATACCACCATGAGCATATGACTTGTATGCAGCCACACACCTGAGTTTGCATGGTAGCCTGGATTCTGTCACAACACATTCATTATATAGAAAAGCCAGCTGTCCACAAGAAAAGCCCGGGCTGCCTCATGAGGAAGAACTGAACAAGTGAAAGGAGGGGGATAAATCCTGTGGCAACTTTGCAGCATTTTACAGTTAAAGCTGAGAAATTTTGGCTTAAGAAAATGGCTTTCTAGCGCTCCCTTGAAAGGGAGGGCCGGGCGGAGGCGCTTCTGTTAGAGCGAGGCCTCAATATTCTCCACGGCTTGCATGCGGAATTTCTTTGCTTTTCAGAGTTACAATTCGTGGTGGCCTTTTAACACTCGTCAATTTTCTTAATATACAGCACTTTAGGTGACCTTACTGTATTATTTTTATTATTATTAATAGTCATGCTTATTACTTTAGTGCTTAGGGGGCAATCAAGGTCAGGACCCCCACTGTGCGAGGCACTGTACAAACACAGAGCAGCAGAGAGGCCCTGCACTGAGGAGCTAAATAGACAGACAAAGGATAGAGGGAAAAGATATAACAGACGCACAGAGCGATCAATGTAATGGTGGCAAGTGTCACGCTAGTTCCATTAACTCAGAGGTGGGGCGGTTTAGGGAGGTGGGATTTAGTTAGGAGAGGATGAGCTAAACGGAAAGACAAGGGATTGCCTTGCCTTCCCTACACACACTACCTTGAGTACGAGAAATACTGTTATCTAATTACAATACTTATTTAACCATCAGGGACATTTGCCAAGTTTGTAAGTGTAGCAACAGTATATTGCACAAGATGGGTGAAGCCCTGGTTCCTTTGGTGTGAATGATAGAACTCCCACT
The DNA here is from genome assembly GCA_033296515.1 of Macrochelys suwanniensis. Classification (NCBI taxonomy): domain Eukaryota; kingdom Metazoa; phylum Chordata; order Testudines; family Chelydridae; genus Macrochelys; species Macrochelys suwanniensis. Next base: position 60,990,190 of record CM065785.1, read on the forward strand.
GATTTCAATGGAGCCAGGATTTCCCCCCTGAGTTCACAAGAGTACAACTAGTGCTAAGCAGGGCCTGTGTGAATTACAAACAGTGTACATCACAAACCCTTCAACTTGCACTTCCCCTCATTTGCATGTGGTGGTTTTATAGTTTTGCAGATCAAGAAGCCATCACAGCGTTCTGGAGTTTGTTTAGCTCATGCAGCAATGAGGCACATTCAATGTTTGGTTTTCAACCAAAAACACGGCAGGTGTTGAAATTAGATAAAACCTCATAATTCACCAAGTTTTCCCCCTCAGTCTCTATTGTAATTACCTGTTTGTTGCAGATCAGTTACCAATATTTTTCTCAGTTCCAAAAAGGTTTCAACTCTGTTTCCTCAGCTTTAGTGACACACACAGTTTAAGACCTGAAATTCTGTCTCCCTTACCTTAGAGCTGAAACTGCCTCCCTCCCCACCGCCCCCATATGTAAGGAATCTTTCAAACCTGTATTTGGATAGATTGCACCCCAGATAAATACAGCAGCATCTCCCAGTGTTAAACATGGGAGGGCTTCGTTAATTTTCTTGGGGCAGAGCACCTGATTGACATCAAATTCAGGCCCTCCGAGCCCCAGCTACATAACAAAGAGGAGAAGAATAATTCTGCCTATGGACTGTGTGGATGGGCAGAGCCTGGCCGGGAGCTGTGAGAAATCTCACACGTGTTTGGTTTTCAGGGGTTCGTGTGAACCTTTCCTTTGATTCTCGATTTTACGTGGTTTTGTCCTCCCTGAGTTTCACTTTGAGTTTGAGGTTTGAACAAAAAAATGTAAAAGCTCAAATTGAAACTCAATTGAAACCACCATGTTTTTAATTTTCAAAACCATAAGTGGGCTCCAGGTTGCTTGAAAGGTGCAGATTAAGGAATTCAAGTGGAACCTTCAACAGCTCTGGGTTCATTTTTGAGTTTATAAGAAAAAACTTGAAAGCAGGCAAGTTTCATGTGGTTCTGTCAGGAACATTTCACACAGCAATTCTCTGGGCTTATTTTTGGCAGTGGGGGGAGGAATTTTCTCCCCTCACTTGCCAAAGATGTTGCAATCCCCTAATTTGCCAAATTATTTTCCTTTAAAATTTCTGCTCAGTGGATCTCCTCCTTGCTCTCTCTGGAAAGGAAAAGCATAAGACCTTGAGGCCACAGATCTTTAAAACTCGGTCCTCAGAACTCATCAGTGACTCCTTGCACATACTAACATGTCATGTCGACATCGCCAAAGGTCTCATTGCAGAAACTAGCATCAGTTGGGGGCAGAGTTGGAGACTCTGCCACTCAGAACAGGGTGCTACAGGATGCCCGATTTAGCATTCCGCAGGCACAGGAGATTCGTACACTCAGACCAGGGAACAGTCTCCACAGCTGCAGAGCACAGGAGGCCCAGAGAACTTCCTAAGGCCAGCAGCTGTGGAAGGAAATTTTGGCTGGATTGATCCATTATTGTTGATGCACACGAGGCATGAAACTCATATTCAGGAAACAGTGCATGAGCTGGAAAGACTTGCTGACTTAAATCATATGTTTAGTTATGCAACTGTATAGTAGTTGGACCTAGCTTTGATGTAGAAACTGTTATATCAGTATTGTTGGTATAAGTAAAAGCTTATGCCAGCCTTTCCACTGAAATCATCCATTATATATATACATACACACATATATACACACACCCCCTCTCCTCACAGCTGCCAGAACAATTTCCCACATCATCGACATTAAGCCATTAGCCCAGTAGTCATTACTTGCAAAAGTTGTTACAAGCATAACCTATGTAAAGTTAAAGATCTCTCCTTTTCATATTATGAATGAAGCAGACATGGTCCAGCGTTTACTCTCACATGTAAGTTAGTTACCATTCCAGATTACCCACCAATCTGGCAGTCTGCCTGGCAACATAGCCAAAGCCTATCTTCCAGAGGTACCTTAGGTGAGCCACATGCAGATATCGAAACAGACCCAAAACTGTGCAGCATCTCTGCACTTTTCAGTACTTTTGGTTCAGTCGTGAAGTGCAATACTGGGGACCAGGAGATCTGTTACCACTCTACTTCTGGTTTACTGTGACTTCTTGTGACACCTGGGCTAACTCACCTAATCTCTCTGTGCCTCGGTTTCTCCATCTGTAAAACAGGAATAATCCTTACCAACTTCATAGGGGTTGTATGGTTTAATCAATTAAAGCCTGCAAACCACTTTAATATGCTCCAATGGAAAGTGGTATGGAAGGTCAAAGCATTCAATATGATCATTAATGGCATCAGCACAGCCACTGGGAAGGTTGGGAGGATATTTGCCCCACAGCTTTCAGCAGTGTCTTTCCCCCCCTTCATCTATGAAGAAGAAATAAAATAAGGTCATTTCCAGTCCCATGTGTACTGTTGTGTGAAGCAGCAGCAGTGGACTCAACACTCTCCATTCCCTCCCCTAGTTCATGAGTAGAGTTGATCACCAGCTGAAAGACAGCAGTAGCACCAGACACCCAGTGGACAGAGCCAAGGAGGAAGAGCCAGCTTCCCTCCTGCTGGCTACAAAGGAAGGGGGAAGAAGAGTCCTCTCCTCACAACCCTATAGCACCTTGTCAGAGGCAAAGAACACCCAGCAGACCCACTTCCAATGAGGATGAGGAAGGAACTGCTGGGAAGGTGACAGATATGCCCTATTGGGAGACTGGACCCTCCCCCCCAAAAAAGAGAGGGGAGTGAGACAAAGAGCATTGGAGAGAGATGGGAACAGAGGACACTAATGGGGGAGACACAATATTAGGTACTGTGGGAGATAGGCCACTGGAGGTGTCAGAACTCCAGGGAATGGGGATGCAGAGCACAGGGGAGGGCAGAGCACTATGGGAATAGCCGAGGGTCACCGAGCACAGGGAACACACAGAGGAAGAGACAGACAATGGAGAGACCTTGGGATACAGCCCTGATACAGAGCACTGGGTGACACTATAACAGACAGATATCTACATGTGCACACACACCGGTGCATATGACTTTATGGTGTAAGTATATACAAGGTGCTCACGGGGGGGGGGGGGGGGGCTTTTGGGAGGACAGGAACTGAGCTCAGCTGTGGAGGCAGTTCTTTGTATATTTGGGGTCAGAATAACTCCAGTTGTTCACTCTCCCCCCAAACATTCTTTGTGGTTGTACCCACGGTTAGTGGGATCTGGAGCTGTTTGACCCAAGGTCACCAGTTTGGCTCTATCCCTAATGAACAAAGGTTATTACAATCTGATAGTTTTGGGATAGCCAGTGTGAGGTGAATTTGGTGAGTCAGGTGGTCTCAGCCCACTTCCCAGTGAACGAGTGTCCACATCACAAGAAGCACGCAAACACCCCCAACGGACTAATTAGCAACCCTGCACAATGAGAGCAAGGTGTAAACAAGCCATGGAGACTCAGCTATTGTTCATCCATAGAGGTGATTTCTCCAGGGTCTGGTTGAGGGGACACATTGGCAGGGCAGTGTAGGGAAGCTTTCACTGCTGCTGCCTTTGCTCTACCTGTTCTGACAGAATACGATTTCGCTCTCCAGAACTGCCGATAATCCAGTTCTTCATCTCACCTTTCAAAACCTCTAAAGGGGAGTGGGAAAGAGAGAAATGTCCAAACCAAAGAACACAGAAACACAGGGTCAAAAGAGAGTGGGAATCCAGCTGGATCACATGTGAAGGAAGGTATTATATTCAGGCAGTCCAGGAAACAATGGGACCCTTCCAGTCACTCACTCAAGCAAGTAAATATCAAAGCAAGAATTCTCTCCTTCCCATTTAATATAAAAGATACATTTCTGAATACTTCTGCTTATCTCATAAAACTTAAGTGGAATTAAATGCTTCTGTTAAGCAGGAAAAAAAAATCTACCAAAAGAATTTCATTCGACATCCTTCCTTTGCAAGTGTGTAGTCCCAAGGGCCCAATCCTATTCCCAACGGAGTCAACAGGATGTTTGCCACTGACTTCACTGGGAATAGGATTGGGCCCCTTTTTTGAAGCAGAGGGTTAATTGAATGTAGTTGAAGCTATATTGTAGGAGACAGAAGTAAATCAAATTATGTGAAAACATTCCCACGGTTTTGATTTACTTCACAGAAAGAAGCAAAATATTAGACATCTTATATTACTTCACATTTGCCTTGGGGGCAGTATGCAAGGTAAACTTGCAGAAAATTCTAAAAATGTACCAGTAAGCCCTTTCCACCAAGTTCTGTATGATTGCTGCTTTATGGAGAATACATTTTTTTCTTCTACAATGCCAAGTTGTAATGTCTAATCCCATCTGTATTATAGACAGAGGCCAATAGATTTGACTGGTTTAGATTGCTACTCCTATGCAAAAGTGAAATTGTAAAAATAATTAAAATTGTAAACAGAAGGACTTGCTTGAAGCAAGAATGCTTGGAATGGTTGTAGTGTTGCTGACATCTACTGAGGAAAAGTGAAATAGCACCTCTTAAGGAGTTGATTAGAGGGAGGGAGTCCGGACTCTGCTCTTGTTTTTCAAAAAATCTGCATCCTATTATTTATCATCATGTATTTATTTAATATTTACATTCTGAGCAGTCAGATGCATCAATCAGGATCAGGTCCCATACAAACACATACTAAGAAATGGCCCTTGCCCTGAAGAGATTACAGTCTAAATCCTTGATCCTGCAAATTGTTCTTGTGTGGGTATAGACGTCTGAGTGCCTGGAACAACTTAATTTGCAGGGTAAGGGCTTAAAAACACTAGTGCAAATGAAAGCAGAGTCTGGCCCTGAGTGTAGGGTGACCAGATGTCCCGATTTTATAGGGACAGTCCCGATTTTTGGGTCTTTTTCTTATATAGGCTCCTAATACCCCTCACCCCCATCCCGATTTTTCACATTTGCTGTCTGGTCACCCTACCTGAGTGTAAAATAGTGAATGCAGACAATCATGCTGCGCAGCTGGTAATACCTGTAGAACATGATGGACATTCAAATATAATTTGCCTCATTGTGAAAAGGGAATTTCAGATAAACTGCACCAGAAACTAAAAAGGATAAAAATATCCTCATTGTGAAAATGTTAATTCAAATAATGATACAAAGGGGACCTTTTGGGTTGAAGATAATTGTATGCTGCTGTATCTGCAGCACCGGATTCCACGCATGATACAGGATCATTAAATGCCTTCAGTCAATTCAGGAAAGTAGTAATGTTTTTGCTAGGATTATGCATCTCATAAAGTTCATTTTTCCCAGTCTGAACATGGAACAACTTAGTATTATCCATTATCACAATGCTTATCTAGTTATGAATTTCATTTACCAAAAAATAAAACAAAAGGTCCATGTATCTATCTCAGTATATGATATTGATTATGAACCCTTGTTTTAAAAAATGACAGATACATCATGCAAAGGTGTAAAGCTCTGAAAAGTCTTTGAGAATCTTGATTACTGATCAGACTTGTGTTTATTCCTTCTACTGGGCCAAATTCTCATCACTGAAGTTATGATGAACTTACAAGAGTGTAGATGAAAACAGAATGTGACCCAGTAAGTGTTTGCAGAACAGAGTGACACGGTCACATTGTTAATAAAACAGCTTAATTAATTACCATTTATAACACTAACACACACACACACACTAATTTGAATGTGTGATTATTACATTCATTAGGAAAAAACCCGGCCCTACTAAAGTGAATGCCTAAATCCCATTTCCTTCAATAGGGCCAAGATTTCACCCACTGCCTCCAGTGTATATTTCTCTATATTTGTAATTCTCTTTTGTTCCTGTATATTGTTTAATGGAAATATACAGTAATGGAGATCCATATCCTGCATATCCTATTTGCATAAATGTATCACTCAGAGATTTTGAGTCATGCAAATCATGTTTGCCTTTTTCACATACATAGTTCCAGTGACGGATGGAAAGCCTCTTAAAGAAATATTATACATTTACACTGTTAAATCCATCCAATTTTAAAGGACAGCCCTTACATTCCAGAGCACTTAAGTATTTAGTGGAGTGAAATCCTACAGGCTGGCCTTTTAGCTTCTGTAACATTCCAATATAATGTCTCAAATAAGAATCACATCGATTAAAAATTAAAGAAGGAGGAGGAGGAAGACATAGCTGAGCAGCTCTTCATTATAAACTGAACAAAAATGACTTCCTTATTGCATTATAAATCAATTTCAAATTACCTACAGAGAATGTTGAAACATTTGGCTTGTTAGAAATAACCCAGTTCCAAAGATGAGTCCCTGAAAGAGCTTGTTCTGGATTGGGCTCAGATTAATATCAACATTTTGGAGATTCTAATAACAAAAGACTGCCAGAAACATGTTATCTATCAAATGTACACAGAAGAAACATGTAAGAATATTAAGACCAGATGTCACAGATATCTTAGAAAATACTTATACTCTAAGTACTGTGCAAGGCTAGATGTATGATAACTTATACAAGATAAAATTAATGTAGCTTTTTTCAGATTCCTTCCAAATATCGATAAGTTGTTATAAAACAATTTATGCTTAATGACACCATTGTGGAAAAGAAGGTTTGTATCTTTTCTTGGCAGTGGCTCTAACCCTTAAGAGTCCTGAGCAGCAACAGTTCAAATAAATAAACAAAGTCACCTTTCCTTGTCTGTTATTCAAAACATCAAGCTCTGTTTTAGAGAAAATGTATCAGACTATTCAACTATCCATCACCATCCAGCTGTTTAAATTCTAATTACTCCTCTAATAACCAGGATGCAGTTTGCAAGGACTTTTTTTCCCTACATACCTAAGTGAAAGGGGCCCAGTAGAAGAGTGACTGCAAACCTTATTCAAAGAAATTAGTGCATTAAAAATAATAATAGAGGCTAAAAACAAAAGGCCATTTAGACCAGGGTTTTGTGACCCAAAACTGGACCATCAGAATGCATCAAGGGGTCTCAGTATTGGCTGGGCTCACCTCTCCGCCCCAGGCATTGTAATTTGGTGCACGGGGTCACAGCACCACCCAGATTTAGTCAAGTTGCACCTGCATCATGACGATGTGGGGGCTGGCGGGGCTAAATTTGGGTGAGTGGTGCCGCAATCCCATGCACCAGGTCACAATGTCACTTACACAAATGTGGCCTGGCCAGTGCTGCCCCCCAACAGGAAGGCTGGGCCAAACTTGAGTAGCAGTGCAACCTTGGAGGTCACAACGCCAGGGGCAGAGAGCCGAGCCCAGCCAGGCCCACAGGACAGGAACCCCATCTTCCATATGCCAATATTGCAAGACAATAAAATCCCCAGAGTTGGCAGCACTGTATTTCTCATTGGAGGAGTTTTTTTTAAGTCAATAACCAATAAATAAACCCAACACAACTTGGCATGCTTTTGGCCTGTGGAAGGTTTGATATAGATTATAGTAAGCAGCAAGATTGTGGCCATTTTCAGTAACCTTATTCAGCAAAATCTCCCACTGGCTTCAATTTTCCTGACCAAGTAAAGCTGAACAGAGACCCAATTTACTTATTACACCCCCACACACAGAGCTTAAACTAAATGAAGGTTCTGATACAGAAAAAAGTCCAGCCATTTCAAGTTAAAGCTGTTGTTCCAGCCTTAACCGTATACCACTGTGAGTAAAAGATACAGTAACAATATCACTTTTATCTGTAAAGCACTCCAATCCTCCCACCAGCAGCATTCAGGGGTCTGCACAACACATTAAAAACTATTTACAAAAACACAAGGGCCCGATTCAGAGAAGCTAAAACACAAATTAATTCCATCCCTAGTCAGCACTTAAGCAGAAGCTTAAATCCGGCTGAAGCCAATAGAATTTAAGAACATAATTAAGTGCTTCGTTGAATAGTCATGGATTTGAGCACATTTTTAAAATTCAACACATGCTTAAGGGCTTTGCTGAATCAAGGCCTAAAATATTACAACTGAAAAAAATGCATCCTCTTCACAATTAGAAGATGTGAAGGCACACATGGCATGTGTTAATGGCTTAGTTTCTTCCTTTTGAATAATCTGATATCCAGTTTCTGTAGCAAGTAGAATAGGGTTTACATTGTTTTTTAATTTCCTTTATTTACTACAAAAGAGCAGTCAATGTGTCTTATTCACCTCACGGAAGATAGCAGAGCAAGGAAGGGGTGCTTCAGTCTCCATCAATGGAATGTGCTGATGGGAGTAGAAGGAGGTGCTGAGGTTTTATTTACTTATTTTGTTAATATCTTTGGGCCCCAGAACCTCTGAAATTCAGATCAGGGCTGTCAGCCTGGGAGAGCATAAAACCTTCAGGATATGGACCATTTAGAAGTTTTTCTCAGCACTCACTGAAATTTTTTCCTTGGCTCAGTCAGCCAGCGAAGGACCTAGTGGTTCCCCAGGTCCCTCCAGTCATTCCCTATGAATTCAGTTGCCAGCTATGGTGTCAACTTCAGAGACTGCACCCTGAGAAGGAAGCTGTGCTTGAATGCCTCATGTGGGGTATGATCCTGCAACCCTTCCTCATAGATACGGTCCACCAGTATGAGCCTTCCTGTGAGTAAAGGTGGCAGGGCTTGGGTCCTTTGTGTTCCACTGATGGATTTCCCGCTCATGCTGGCATAATTCCATTGATGTCAGTGGACTTTCACTCATGTAAAACTGGTGTGTAACATTCAGCCTCTTAGCTGGGTGCCTGATCCCAGGCAGCCCAAGGACACACATTATTACTATAAACATTTCATCACCATAGCTTCTAGGTGACAATGCATTCATTTCATATCAAGTTCTATGATGAAGACCAAATTGACTCAGTGCTCCTGAACCTGCTTACTTAGACCTTGATTCGGCAAGGAACTTAAGTAAATACTTAACTTTAAGCATGTGAGCTTATGCCCCTAACATATGTTAAGAGAATGCCAGCTAGACGAGATGCCCCAAAGATCGCCTTACTCAGGCATAGGCTGGTCTCTGGCAGTACTAAATTGCACAACATCAGAACCTTTTGGAGTTGCCCTTTCCTGCACCTTGATGTATCGACAGCTTTCTAATTAAAAAGCAAAGAAAAAGATACTTTCCTGCTTGTTACGTTTGATATAATCAGACATATCAGACCTTAACCTCCTTCCCTTTGCAGGAGGACTCTGGCATCTGTGGAATGCTGTGGTCATACAAGGTTAGAACCTGAGCTGCTGTTCCCTCCTCCTCCCCCAGCTGAAGGACTTCAACTCACCCTCCATGTGCCTAGAACCAGGAATTGCATTTAGGAGCTGGAAGAGGTGCAGTTCAGGTTACAGTCTATGTGACATCACCATTTGGATCCCCTCACAGATGCCAGAGTCTTCCAGCAAAAGGTGGGGTCTGGTATTTCTAATGAGAAAGAAGAAGCAGACAGAAAAACATTTTTGTGGAAGAAAAGTGTGATACTTCATTAAAGAACACTAGTGGGCAAACCTTGTAATTTTGCTTTGCAGATTCCCTTTATGATAACGGCAATAGACTTTATGGGTCAAATCCTCAGTTGGTGAAAGGGGATACAGCTCAACTGAAGATCCAACCAAGGATCTGGCCCATTTTATAGACTTTCAGGTCAGAAGGGACCATTATGATCATCTAGTCTGACCTCCTGCACAATGCAGGCCACAGAATCTCACCCACCCACTCCTGGAATAATCCTCTCACCTATGTCTCAGCTATTGAAGTCCTCAAATCATGGTTTAAAGACTTCAAGATGCAGAGAATCCTCTGGTAAGTGATCCGTGCCCCATGCTGCAGAGGAAGGCAAAAAACCTCCAGGGCCTCTGCCAATCTACCCTGGAGGAAAATTCCTTCCCGACCCCAAATATGGCGATCAGCTGAACCCCGAGCATGTGGGCAAGACCCACCAGCCAGACACCCAGGAAAAAGTTCTCTGTAGTAACTTCTAACATCCCATCATTGACCATTGGTCCTATTTACCACTGATGGCAATTAATTGACCTTTGACTAAGATCATGTTATCCCATCAAACCATCCCCTCCATAAACGTATCTAGCTTAATCTTGAAGCCAGTTAGGTCTTTTGCCCCCACTGCTTCCCTTGGAAGGCTGTTCCAGAACTTCACTCCTCTGATGGTTAGAAACCTTCGTCTAATTTCAAGTCTAAACTTCCTGATGGCCAGTTTATATCCATTTGTTCTTGTGTCCACATTGGTACTGAGCTGAAATAATTCCTCTCCCTCCCTGGTATTTATCCCTCTGATATATTTAAAGAGAGCAAGCATATCTCCCCTCAGCCTTCTTTTGGTTAAGGTAAACAAACCAAGCTCCTTGAGTCTCCTTTCATACGACAGGTTTTCCATTCCTCGGATCATCCTAGTGGCCCTTCTTTGTACCTGTTCCAGTTTGAATTCATCCTTCTTAAACATGGGAGACCAGAACTGCACACAGTATTCCAAATGAGGTCTTACCAATGCCTTGTATAACGGTACTAACACCTCCTTATCTCTACTAGAAATACCTCGCCTAATGCATCCCAAGACCACATTAGCTTTTTTCACGGCCACATCACATTGGCGACTCATAGTCATCCTGTGATCAACCAGGACTCCGAGGTCCTTCTCCTCTTCCGTTACTTCCAACTGATGCGTCCCCAGCTTATAACTAAAATTCTTGTTATTAATCCCTAAATGCATAACCTTACACTTCTCACTATTAAATTTAATCATTTTCTTTATTTTATATAAGAACTGTGGTATCTTAAGTATAATATCTGTTTACTACTATGATTTTATAAGACAAACATATTTTAAGCTGCATTTAAACACTGAAAAACTGTAGAACTTTCTCTTGATTAAATCCCTGATATTGATTTACATCAGTAGTAACAAGGTTAAGATATTTTTCTGCATCTTAAGTTATACTATATGTCAAGCAGCTTTTAAAAGGCATATATGGCAAAGCAAATATGCAACAGATTCCTGTGAATTTTTTAAATAGTTAATTAAAATTACACCTCTGCAAAACTTTAAATATCACTTTAGAAATGAAAAATAGAGACACCACATTTAGGAATGATTAAAAAATTTAAATATGCTGGTATCAAGTATCGCAATATTCATCAGGCTAAAACCATAAAGAATCATTAAACTGACCTTCACTATACTACATGGGAGTTTACAGGTCAAAAGAGGGGTCAAGGCAACCAATATGAACACTTTTCATGCTACAAAGAAAGCATTAAAAGAAATGCAGGCATGTAAATTATTTGTGCTACAAACAGTTTGAAGTGGGCCTTTTACTACTGTTTTCCATCAGCACTTTTCAGTGAATTATCTTCCTTTTCTTTGGGAATGAGTAATTAACACTTGGGGAGAATGCTACTAACTAGTAAGAAAATTACCCAGAGAATCCAGTCCCTGTGGCGAGATTGGACGGCAAAAATGGCCAGGGTAACTTTGACAGTCAATGCATTTCAAATTAAAGGGCCTGAGGTGGCAGTCCTCATTTAAACACCACTTCCATTGATTTCAATGGGAGTTACAAGACACATGATCAGGCCCTAAGTTTTTCCCCACGTATAGAACTGAAGAGTATTGGTGCCTCATAAGAAAGGAGTATTTTGCAATTACGGAATGAGACAGTGCAACACATATAGAATTATAGACATCAGCAATAGGAAACGTCCATTAGCTCCTCCAGTCCTACCCTTTACCAAGGCAGAAGTGTTCTCTACAGTGCATTTATTAGTACTTTGTCCAATTTAGTTTTAAATATCCTGCCTCTGCACAGGTGGCTGGACTGACTCTCAAGGTCTCGTCCATTCTTACATTTCTATGATTCTATGAAAAGATGGGACTTTCCCTTAGGAAACTATTCAACAGCTAATATACCTTAGAGTTAGGAAGTAACGTTTGATATTCAATCTATATTTTCCTTTTCTTAATTTCATCCTCTTGCTCTTATTTATTCTTCCTCACTCCCCAAATACACCACTCTCATTACTTCCTTTCCCTCATCAGTGTTTATACAAGAGATTAAATAAATTACATTGCATCAGCTACAATGCTGGCAGCTTCTGGTGCACAGCTTTAGCAGCAAGAAATCAAGTATTCTAATAAATATAAGGTCTATAATTAATTTCCCCTACTTATAAGCTATAGATCAGTTAGCAAGAAGTGAAATTGCAGGAGTGAAGCTTTTAGATGATCATACTTAAGGTTGATTTGTAGCTTTTTCTATACTTCCCTAGCCATCATTTTTATAGTATATAGAAAAGGTCTACAAAGCACAAATTGCATTTTTTAAATTAACATGGAAATTTTAAACAAAGATTCAGATCAGAATAACCAGGATAAGTTACTGGTTATTTTTCGGATATCAAAGCAGAAAATGTATTTTACAGATCTCGGAGAGTTGTGATAACATGGAATAAATTCCCTACATAGTACATACACCTTCAAACTTGCATCTCACTAATTCACCCCCCCACACACACACACAAGACACCAGACTTTTCCCTCTTTTCAGCACCCTTTAATGGCAGAGGGCCACTTTGGGCATCTCTACAATGCAGCTGAGAGACATGATTCCCAGCATGGATAGACAGACGCGTTCTAGCTCGGCTAGCTTGGGCTAGCCATGCGAGCACAGACCATATTCTTAACACGATTACTTTTACAAAACTAAGCAAAAACAGAAGAGACCCTTAAAAAAAAGATATTGGGAAACAGCTTTTTAAAAAAAAACTGTAATCTTCTTTCACCACTATTTTAGTGGGCTGCATGGCTGGAATGAATTATAGTGCACAGCCAGGGTTTTCAGAAAAGGCCCTTCCACCCAAGGAAAAGTTCAGTTGCATTCTGCTTTAATAGCATTTGGCAAGCTTATGCTATTGTTTTTGTACAAACATAAGTAAACTTGATATGAATAAAAAACTGCATTTAATGTGAATGAAACAAAAATCAAATTCTGTAATCTTCAAAAGAAATTATATACTTGAATGATTAACTATGATGTATTTATAAAACTAGAATAATTGAAAACAGGATTTTAAGGTGATTCATGTAGACTGTGCTGAAATATTTATTATTGCAAGTCCAGAAGATCTGTCTGGGTTTTGTCACTGAAAATGTCTAAACTCAGTGTCCAGATGTTTATTTAAGTTGCTCCCACATAGTTCTAATGTCAATTACCAGAGGTTATCAGAGAGCATCACTGTGTATCTTCCTTGACTAATATTCTCATTTCTTCTGCATCTTTGATGTTTTCTTTCATTAAAATTCCTGGCCTACAGCCACAAAAATCTGCTGTGCTAGCAAAAAAGTGGTCTGCAGACATGACACGTGATGATGCCCTATGTCTGTGCAAGGATAATATTTATCATCAGCTATCATTTAAGAAGTATTATAATCAGTACAGTGCCATTTTTAAACAGCTAAGATGAATAATATGAAACTAGGGGCTGAGAACTTATAACTAATATGAGACAACATAAGTCAGTAAAGAAAATATTATTTCACATAATGAGGATTTTGGGAATCCATATATTTTTCCTTAAGTGGGGAAAAAAACCAGCTGAAGACAGAGGCATTTCACACATAATTAGGAATGGATCTGATGCATCTGTAACTCCAGAAAACACAATTGTACCAAGAAGCTCTCCCAAGACATTTAGGAAACTGTGGGACTTTCACAGTAACCAGGAGGCAACAGAGCATTCATAATCTAACAGAGACTTGAACACGTCTGTCATCTTACGCACAGTCCTGAGGTCTTTCCTAAATTCAAATGCAAATATGAATAATTAGTGTCTTGCTGGCTAACAGCTTTAACTGAAAGCTCATTCATGCTCTTTTTCCCCTTGGAGATCGCCTGGCTCCTTTGGCTCGTATTAGTTATGAATAGGGCCTTATAGCCGTGGAAAAACGCGTCACAGACTATGAAATCAGGTCTTTTGTGTGCTATTACCCTACTCTATACAGATTTCACAGGGGAGACCAGCGTTACTCAAACTGGGGGTCCCAACCCAAAAGGGGGCCACAGGAGGGGTGGGTGTTGCAAGGTTATTGTAGGGAGGTCAAGGTATTGCCACCCTTACTTCTGCGCTGCCTTCACAGCTGGGTGGCTAGAAAACGGTGGCTGCTGGCCAGGGGCCCAGCTCTGAAGGCAGCACTCTCAGCAGCAGCGCAGAAGTAAGGGTGGCAATGGGCGACTGGAGAGTGGCAGCTGCTGGTCGAGGGCCCAGCTCTGAAAGCAGCAGCATAGAAGTAAGGGTAGCAATACCATACCATGCCATCCTTACTCCTATGCTGCTGCTGGCAGTGGTGCTGCCTTCAGAGCTGGACTCCTGGCCAGCAGATGCCACTTTCCAGCCGCCCAGCTTTGAAGGCAGCGCTACCATCAGCAGCAATGCAGAAGTAAAGGTGGCAATACCATGAATCCCCTACAATAACCTTGCAATGCTCCCACTACCCTCTTTTGGGTCAGGACCCCTACAGTTACAACACCGTGAAATTTCAGATTTAAATATCTGAAATGACATTTATGATTTTTAAAATCCTTTGACCAAATGACCATGGATTTGGTAGGGCCCTAGTTATGAAAAAGGTATTACAATTAAGGCCGTCAAGCAATTAAAAAAAATTAAATGCACGATTAATCACGCTGTTAAACAATAATAGAATACCATTTATTTAAATATTTGTGGATGTTTTCTACATTTTCAAATATATTTATTTCAATTACAACAGAATACAAAGTGTACAGTGTTCACTTTATATTTATTTTTATTACAAATATTTGCACTGCAAAAATGATAAACAAAAAAAATAGTATTTTTCAATTCACCTATTACAGGTACTGTAGTGCAATCTCGTTACCATGAAATTGCAACTTACAAATGTAGAATTATGTACAATAAAACCTGCATTCAAAAATAAAACAATGTAAAACTTTAGAGCACTGTACACTTTGTCTAAGTACCATTCAAAGTCAACAGGATTTAGGCTCCTAAGTCACTTCAGCACTTTTGAAAATTATATCCACAGTCCCTATGACAAGGAGCTTACAATCCAAAACAAGTGACAACTGCAGGGTCAGGGATAACAATCACACAGAGACTTTTTTTTAGCAAAAAAATATTATAAACAAAATACAGTTATCTCCCCCTCAATCTGTGCTCACCCACTTCACAATCAAGGAAGTATTGGAGATCTACATGGCTGCCACAGCACATCAGCTCAGCCCCTGGCTGTTGCCAGCCTTTTCAGACCCTCCCATCATTGCCGGTCCTGGAAGGACAGAGCTTTACGCAGCTGCCACATACTCCCCCAGCAGCTGGGCACTGTCTATACAGGGACCCTGAACACCAAGCCTTAGTAGGCATAAATTTCTCCTTACTCAGGCCTTTCACACTGCACTTCCAGGGAGGACTCAGCAATGTATTATGAAAAAACCACCAAATCATAACTCTAAGTAACATTGTCATGGAATTGTGGGTTTCCTGCCACAGAATTTGAATTTGTGTCACAGATTAGATAGGGCCTGGGGTTTAATATAGCAGTGGGGGAGATGGTAGAGCTGTAGTTCAAATATTGGTGCAGCACAGAAGATTATGTTATAACCAGCACTAGGCTAATCCTATCGCTACTGGGCAATCTTAAGTAAATAAAAAGGTATGATATCACTACTGTGAGGGTTTCTCTTAAAAGACATTTTTATGATAGACAGCAAAAGAAAAGTATAAACAGAAATCTTTCAACGAGGTGGGCAGTCAACAAAAGTATACAAAGGGAGTCTTATAAAGTGTTCATCTTTAGACTAAGGCTAGACTTTGGATTGCAACTATTTAAGCCTGTTACAAATACATTATATTGGACACCTTGATCTAATAACGAACTACATTAATACCATCTGTGTACACAGAGAGGGAAGAAATACAAATATCTAAATTAAACTTAATGGACTTCAGTGACCTCAGTGATGACTTCAATGGATATGCACTGATTTACACTAGGCGAGGACCCAGTCCATAATGTCAAATTTAAAATGTAAGCTGGAGGGATACCACTTAGTACAAATTCCTGTAACTTCCCATGGCAAGAAACAACTCTTACCACGTACTGGTATCAACTTCCAGTTGTATTTCACTGTTTTTAATATGAGCATTTCCACTTTCCTGGTGAATTTTCATCCCAAAGAGACAAGGTGGGTTTGGTAATATCTTTTATTGGACCAACTTCTGTTGGTGAGACAAGCTTTTGAGCTTACACAGAGCTCTTCTTCAGATCTGGGAAATGTATTTAGCTGTGACACTGAGTACAAGGTGGAACAGATTGTTAGGTTGTTGTAACAAGCCAGAAATCCAGAGTGTCTATTCAGTCCATGATTCTTAGTATCTAGCAAAGTTATTAATGTAATCTCCCAGGCCCGTTGTTTGAAGATGTAGTGCAGGTTTCCTTTGAGGACGAGGACTGAGAGGTCAGATGTAGAGTGATCGCTTTGTGAAAAGTGTTCACCCATAAGTGACCACTCAACATCTGGCCACTCAGACTCAGAGAATGAATCTGTAGGGGAGGAAGTCAGCCTGGTCATGGGATTTCAGCCAGAGACACACTACAACACAAGAGCAAGAGCTGAGAATGTTGAGGGTAAGCCAGGCTAGCAGTTGGCAGAACAGACCTTGTGATGGAAAAGACAGGAGCAAAAGAGTCAAGGGTGGAGGAGAGTGAGACATGGAGAGAATCAACGACCATATTGACGAAAGAAAGGGATGAGAGGGCAAGAAGGAAAGGGCTGAGAGCAGACGAGAACTCATTAAAGCTGATGGACTGGATATCACAGAAAGGCCAAGAGACAGGGCACGCTGGGGGAGCTGATGAGACCAGATGATAGTCATGGGGGAAATCAGCAACAGAGAGATCAG
The DNA here is from genome assembly GCA_033296515.1 of Macrochelys suwanniensis. NCBI lineage: Eukaryota > Metazoa > Chordata > Testudines > Chelydridae > Macrochelys > Macrochelys suwanniensis. The sequence continues at coordinate 61,007,081 of CM065785.1, forward strand.
AGCAAGAGCATTGCTAGTTGAAGACCTAGGCAAGTCAACAACCTTTTTAGTGCGTGAGAGAATTGAATCAGGGCTGCATGGTACAATGAAGAGATGAGGGAGAGGAAACTGCCAGATGAGGGGGTGTCACGGAGTGTGGGGGAGTCAGGCCCTGCACCCCTCTTCCCTGGGGAATCACTGGGAGTCTCAGCCAGCCAGTAGAACAGAAGGTTTATTAGAGATGCCAGGAACACAATCCAACCAGAGCTTGTCAGTACATCCAGGACCCCTCAGCCAGGCCCTTCCGGGGGGGCAGGGAGCTTAGACCCCAGCCCGGGGCTCCCTGCAGTTCACCCCACAGCTCCAAACGGGGGGGGGGGGGCAGGGAGGCCAGACCCTGTCTGCCCCTCTCCCCTCCTCTCCGGCCAGCTCCAAACTGAAACTGTCCAGCCCCTCCTCTCTCCTTTGTCTCCTTCCCGGGCCAGGAGGTCACCTGATCCCTTTGTTCCAACACCTTCAGCTCTCACCTTCGCAGGGGAGGGGCCGGGGCCATCCGTTGCTGGGATACAGAGTGTCGGCCCTTCTCTGTGTCCAGGCCCCTCTGTAACACTCATGCACCCTTGTCCCACCACCTAGATACTCAAGCACTACATAGGGAAACCGAGGCACCCACACAGTACTCAGGGGAAACATTAACAACAGTCCTAGTTCGTCACAGGGGGTCAGGTGGGTAACCAGCGTGGAAGCTGAAGTCACTAGAGAGAGATAACAGGAGTCAAAATCAGAGAAGCAAGCTGATGGGGAGATGTTGGGTGGATGGTAGATGACGGCAACACAGAGGGGAGAGGGAAGTCAGACGCAGGGCTATTAAAAACAGAGAGTGGGAAATAGCAAGAAGTTGGAAGCAGCAGGAACAGAAGAGGAGAAACTCAGCTCCCTCACCATGGTCTGATCCTTCCAGGGCAGGAAGTCAAAGAGAAGGACAGGCCTCTATGGCTACGTCTGCACTGCAGCCACGAGGTGTGATTCCCAGCGCTGGTTGAGACTTGCGCTAGCTCAGCTCAAGCTAGCACACTAAAAATAGCAGTATGGATGTTGTGGCATGGGTGGCACCTTCAGCTAGCTGCATGAGCTTGGACCAAGGGGGTCAGGTGGCTTGGATCCAGGTGGCTATCCTGAGTTCCGGCCCATCCTGCAACATCCACATTGCTGTTTTTAGCCACTTGCTGGAGAATGAGCTAGTGTGAGTCTGTCTACCTGTGCTGGAAATCCCAGCTGAAGTGTAGACATACTCTAAGAGAGAGGGCAGCTGCAGAGCCAGTGTCAGATGAAGGGATTCTGGTCTCTGTGAGGGACAGGAGCCTGGAGAGAGCAAGATATGGAGAGGCCCTAGATTAATGTGATCTTTTTAGAGATGGAGTGGGTGTTCCAGAAACAAGAAGAGGAGGGAAGGAGTAGGATAGATGTGAGGTTAGGAATGATTGACTAGAGGGGCAGAGGTAGTGGCACAGATAGGTGTGGGAGGTGGAGAGAATGAGGATGGAGGGAGGACCAGGGCTGGAGCAAATCTCACCAGAGATGAAGGGGAGGAGGAAGAGGAGTGTGTGGACGTGACAGCTGGATTGGTGCTGGTGGGGGGGGGGGGGGAAGAGGAGCAGGTAGAGCTAGTGGAAACTGTAGACAGGTGATGGTAACAAGGATGGGGAAATGGAGGCAGTGGGGGGGGGGCAGGAGGAAAAAGGATGCTATGATGCAGAAGGATGTGATGGGAGCCTTGGGTGGCAGATGGACAAGGTTACCAAAACAAAAAAAAGATACAGGGGGAGACACTGGGCCAGGAGAGGCTCCCTGGTGCTTGCAGCAGCTCCCTGTTCCAGGCAGCTAGATTGTGTTGCCCAAGGGAGGGGGAAGAAGGCGAGCCTTTTGGGAGCTGCACAGCTGGGAGAGTCAGGGTGGAACAGTGGGGGTGAGGAGGATACTGAGACAGAAGCCTCTTCATAGTGCAAATACTTAATAGGGTGCAGCAACAGTACTTAAGCTGAGAACCTGAAGTGACGAATATTGTATCCAACTGAAACTGAAGCGGGACTTTAGATATGTAAAATCTAATCTCCAGAGCATCCTTACTCTTAAAAGACCTGAGATCTACATTGACTAAGAGCTTGACATTTGGTGGCGCTGAGCACCTGCCACTCCCATTGACTTCAACTGAGGTTGCAAAGTTTTAACGTTCTGCAAAAACAGCTGTTAAATGGTCAAGAGTCAAGACTATGGGATGTCCCACCTAAAGGATGGAAACTTTAGCAGTATCACTTAACAGCACGGTCAGATATTGATTCATGAACGAATGAGTGCAACTTATGAGCCGCTAGCACTTCCTACACCACATGGCTTTGTCCTTGGGAGATTCTCTGCCTGCCCCCCCAAATCAAGAACGGGGCTTAGAAAAGCAAACCAGATCAGAGTTTAAAGTGGTATGGTGGCAAGAATCACTAGAAACTAATGCATAAGTAGGTTTAAGATTAGTGTGGGTGGGACTTACATAATTAAACAGGAGCAAAATCCAAACTCTTCTGGAAAGTTTGCTCCTAAAACCCCCAGAGTCACAAATTAGACATGCTTACACAGTTCCATCCCTTTAAACATGAGGCACTGAGGAGCAGAGTGTCTGCTATTCAATCTTTCAATATACAGGAAAGTTAATTTATTGCAACTGTGTCAGAAAACTTGCAGGATTCACAACCTTTTAAACAAATATAACCAATTTCCAGTCAGTTTGCATTTTAATATAATCTTAAAAACCTGAATATTCAACATGTGTTTTCCTAACCAGTTCAACTGGGTTATTTTTGTACTAAAGGTTAACTGTCACCAAACAGAATCAAATTTTAAAAGCGTGCATGACAGATGTCAAAATGCTGAAAGTTTTGGATCTAATCAGACACTTCATTATTCCAGAATGTACAAAACAACTATTCTCACTACATCCTGCGAGTCAAGGCCCTTTTCTCCTTTTCGATTAGCATCCTCCAGTTCCCTAGTACAGCAACACCATTTCCTTGCTAGCTATGATTTAGCTTGTTACTTATGTTTGGAAGCTAGAAAGGAATCTGATGTTCAGGGTCACATATTAGAAGGACACATATTTGAGACTTCAGAAACATGCATCTGTACACAAGACAGGTAGCTATGTACGATTTGCACAATGCGTGTTTTATGGGTATGAGCATACTTTTACAGGTAAGGCACTTCTATGGAAAGGCCCTTAGGTTTCCAGGTGTCAATCATTCAAAGCAGACTACACCCTACAGTATATTTAACGCTAGTGGATGAACACAAGTCTTTACCTTGAGTTCTCCTACAACAGCTAATGCTATTGCCAATAAATAAGTCAGCAGCAGGGAACTGCAGTCCTTATGCTGCAGAGGAATCTCAGAACCCAGATCTTGGCAAGGAAAACAGAGAATTTTCTTTTTTAAAAAAAATCTGAGCTGTATTTCTTTATAATTAAGAAAAACTTTTCACTGGTGCTCTCCACCTTCAAACTTCAGTTGAAACAAAGAAAACGCTACTGTGTTTGAGAGTTTTTGATCGTCAATGGTTGGCTAGTTTGCATTACTGAAAAAACACCCAAGACTTTATTTCCTCCAATGAAACTAGAGGAAGGATCTGTTCTATTAATTTCAACAGACAATAGTATTCCAAAAGTTTAATCAATGTACAAAAATAGTATGGACAAAAAAAACACCAAAGCCCTTTAATAGAAAATATTAGTCTTCAAATTAATTAAATCTCTAGATTTGCTTAACAAGGGTCACCATAACTGCAGAGAATGTCCCTTATAGCCTGAAGAGGATTTGACTTATTTTATAACTCAGAGTTCTTATCCATTCACAATAGGTTTAAGGGTGGAAAAATATATTATTCCTTCTACGTTCATTTTTCCTCCAACTATAACCATCTTCTTGTAGACCCTCTGTCACTGCTTATTACAGTATGTTGAACAGCTACTTTAGCTGAGCTATATAAAGCCCAATGGGCAATTTTCAGAGGCACTGAGCACCCTCTCTGCCTATGAAAATCAGGCCACAAACATCAATATCATTTGTACTCAAACTATTAATCCCTTCCCAGAGCTGCAGTGCCACATCTCCTCTAGCAAACACAGCAATCTACAAGGCCAAGAATCCTGGTTATCGAGTTTTTAAAAGGATAGCGCAAGAGATCAATTACACTGTCCATTGCCAGATATTTTCCTTTTTGAACTCAGTCTTCCAATGAATGGTAATCTTCCTCATCCCTCACTTCTCTGTATTTCATTGAGATTTCCCCTTCAGGTTCATACTTGACCATTTTAATATTCAACGTTTCTGCTAGTTTTTGCGCGGCAAGTTTTGCTTGCGTTTCCTAAAAACACACACACACAGGAGAGAGAGAGAGACAAGTTAAACTACAATTTGTTATTCATCCTGGATGTCAAAAATCTACTAGCTGAAAATAGAAACATTACAGAGTAACTCGCATGATCACATTAAGTCTCATCCCAACAATTCCTAATATTTGCAAGAAACAGTGGACATTTCCTTAAATTTAAACAAAAAGATCTTTAATATTTTGATTTAAAAATGATTTCATTTTATTACTTGAGCAGCAGTTTCTCCATGCTGCAATTCTTACATAAGACCTGCTTCCACTTGAGCAAGATCAGGCCTACGTAGAGATGTGGCCTACCAGAGTCATTACATGACTGAGAAACAGAACTCCCAAGTTCCAAACCCAGCTCCGACAAAGACTGTGGCCTTTGGCAACTCCTGTAATTTCTCCAGTTCCAGTTTCCACCCCCTGTAAAAAGTTCTTGTCTATTCACAATAGGTTTAAGGGTGGAAAAATATATTATTCCTTTTACGTTCATTTTTCCTCCAACTATAACCATCTTCTTGTAGACACTCTGCCACTGCTTACTACAGTATGTTGAACAGCTACTTTAGCTGAGCTATTTACCTAACTCTCAGGAACGCTGAGATTATTAATTAGCAAGTGCTTGTAAAATATTAAGCAGCACCACTCTGAAATTAAATAGCCCAACACCAACAAGTTTTTACTAGTTGTCTAGTTTTAAACATTGCCAGTCTGTCATCATATGGAATTCAACGCCAAAATCCAGTGACACAGGAGATCTCTGTTCAAAATGAAACTTCCTTAACCTCCAGTGACTACAAAGAACTTGGGCATTGCCAGTCACAATGCAAAGAAAATCAACGGTAATTACTTGCACACATTTCAGATCTATAACACTGGATACTTCTTTTGCCTTCATTAGCATGAACGGGTTATCCAGCATATGCTAGTGACTGGTATGCTTGTTACCGAGCATACTTTTTGAGTTCAAAGCACAGAGGTGACAAGTGACACTGCAACAAAATTGATCATTACTATATGCAAAAAATAATGCTAAATTTTATTTACTGCTTGATAAACAGCTCTAAAGACTGGATTTGGAAACACCACTGACAGAATCAAATAGAAAAATTAATCTGACCTTATAAAAAGTCTGGAAGTCTCAACTGACTAACATATGAAAGGCATAGCCTTTGTACTGTGGCTTTCCAGAATGGCCCCAGCAATATAATTACATTTTCCAGACCAAATAGTAACAGATTCATACCTCATAAATTTCTTTTTGCTGTGTCTGAATTGCTATTGATTCTTCTATGGATAACAATTGGGTAGGTGCATGATGAAGTGGTGGCAGCCGGGCTGCTGTGATGTCATCCAGATGTTTCTTATCTCTAAGACGTCTTTCTTCTTCAGAAATTGAAGACCCAAGTCTCCTAGGTGAACGACTAGGTGAGGAATCATGAGATGAGCCACTCCACTCAGCTGGTAATCTAAAAGGGATCAAATGTGAAGTTGCGACCTATATTTGCAATGTGAATTTAAGATGTAGTTTTTAATTCTAGAAATAAGTCATTTCTGATACAGAAAGACTAAGAAAGAGACAGTATAAATGAGGTCATATAATGTACCACATAAGTGAACAATAAGCTGAACTTTCATAGTGCTTCTTCATGTAAAAAGGTAATTAATTTTCACAACACTTTTACAAGGAAGGAAACTTTACCAATGAGGAAAAATTCATTGACAGGTTAAGTGACTTCCCCGAAGCCACACAGTAAATCACTGCTTTAGCAAGGATTAGAATGAAAGAGTTCCCAGCTCAGCAATGAGTCCATTAGAATATGCTGCCTCTCTCAACCTACTGAACACTATCTACTTCAATTAACTTCCCTGAGGTTGAGGACATTCATTTTCTCACAGGAAATGCTCCAGCACATTGAAGGATCGTGCCCTACTTAAGTACAATCTATCTCTACACACAGATTTCTAATACTAACCATAAAATCACATACTACACAGACACCTGGAGTCACTCTTTCCTGCCTTCCTCTGTGAATATCTGAAGTTTTTAATCAATGGAAGAAATGAACTAGTGATTTCATACAGCTTGTAATCTTCTAATACTTTCAATGTACTCTGTAGTGATCTGCAGCTACAATAGGTTCATTTTTTCAATTACATGAAGGCACTGTGATGATGCTCCATCATGCATATCAATTGTTTCCAGTATAGCACTTAGTAAAGGTGCAAAACTCTATCATATCACCAACTTGTAGCAAATATTCTTTCGGGGGAAAAAAAATCTCTGCCAGAAGTTATACTTCTAGTTCTATGTTTCTGCTTATTTTGTGCCCATAAAATAGCAATGGCTGGGAGTCAGGGAAACTTCAGGCAGTCACTGTTGAAGTTTCCAGACAATTTTGCCAATACAGAAATTAAAATTCAGAGTGATCCTGAAAAGCCACCTGCTATTACAGTTCAATTGTAATCCTAAAGGAATATTTGCCAGTTAAGTAATAGTTTTGTAGCGTGGACCAAAAAAACCTTTCAGGATTGATGATGATTATTTATTACTTGTGGAATCAGGAGACTAAGCGATACATTTTTTGATGATAACTTTTGAATCAGAATTTTAGCCCCAGTTCCCAGATGTGGGGGACTAGCACATTAAACTAGCATGCACTAAATGCCATATTTTTTATCATCTAATTCTGTCCAAACAAAGCAAAAGCAAAAAGCATTTACAGTTGCCAATTTTATAGAGATAATAGTTAGCCCTCCTATTTATGAGAAACTTCTATATTCCGCAAAACTTACGCGTTGGTTTTAAATTTATTTTTAGCTCTTGGGTTCTTAGCTCTTGATTCTAGAACTTCAGTATAATGTGGCTTTTTTGGTGCCATTGTAGGAAGGCTTCCAAAGGGATTATTCTTAAATGTAGCAATGTTCTGTTCTTTTTCTGATTTTCTTTCATTGTTATTCCCATCTCCAACTGCAACTCTTTCAAAGGCATCAACCAGCATGTCACCACTGTTGCCTGAAGCATCCACCGCACTTTCTGTTTCACCCAGAGAACTGTATTTAGGTATCTGCTGATCAATTTTCATCAGGCTGATTGTGGATGAATTTAAATTGGATTCACTTTCATGAGATTTTGCATGGTCTTCTATCATACACGCTATTTGATCAAGTTTTTTATGGCCCTTTGCAGAAGCTGTATGTGTGTCTCTTCTCTCGGTACATTCATCTTCCTTGTCTTGCAAAACAGTTGTAGAAGTTTTGTTTACATGAGTAGCAGAGTTTTCATAATTAGATGAGAAAACTTTATTTGTTGATTTGTTCTCACTAAGGGCAACTCTTTGTTTGTTTGTATTCATCTCCTCTTGTTTTGTCTGAAACTCCAGTCTAACAACAGACAACAGTTCAGTTGTCCTCTTTAATTCTTCCTGTTGTGCTATGGCAAGCTTCAGCTTTTCAACAAAATCAGAGATCTTTTTACCTTTATCTGGAAGTCTAGAAATAAATGTCCTAAAAATAAGAAAGAAAGAGTTACATAACAAGCCTCAGTATTATTTCTGATATTCACATATGTAATATCAGATAGATAAAGTTAATAGTTTCATGACAATATTAAAACATTGCTGGTTCCATGACATAAAACATTCTGAAAACATTAGAATTCTAAAGTTTGCATAAATGCATGACATCTGTAGTTTTATAAGTTCTTGACTATGGCAGAAAAAAAGTAATGATTTTGCCAAACCAGTGAAGATTATTCTGAGCTGAAAGAATGGTATGGCAAATTTTTAAATGAAATCATTGTAAAATGATCGCAGAACTGGGAGGGGAAAATAGAAGACTGAAGTGAACTGTGCTATGATTACTGAAGATATTTATCAATTGACTTTAGAACCGTGAACATATCTAAAACTTGAGTATACTTCTTAAACTGTTGTCTTGACATACCAGCAAACCCTCATAGTGTATACACAACTTAGTGGCAAAAACAGATTTTTGCCAGTGTATAGTTTATATCAAAATAAGCTATATGAGCAAAAGCACTTCTATGCCAGTATAACTGCATCTTCACAAGGGATTTTGCTGGTATAGAAATGTTGCCAAAAAACCCCAACCCCAATGTCCTTACCAACACCAGGAAAATATTTCAGTGTAGATCAGACCTTAGAAAATAGCTAAAATTGCACATTTGTGCAGGATGCATGTTTGTTCTAGTTCTTCCTTTCCTCCACTCTTTAGTCTTCCTTCACTGGAAGGAAAAAAATAAAGATGTGTCTTTATACTAAGTTAGCTACCTCACTGTACATTTTTTAGAGGGGAGCAGGTATAGGAGTTTTTACCTCAGCATAGCTAGTTGTAATTAATCATAGCCCCATTAATTGGGGTTTACCTCAACTAGCTACACTGCGGTATAAAACTACTTGTGTCTTATCTACACTACAATTTTACATCAAACTAGCTATCTCGATGTGAAACAAGACATATCTTTTTTACAATGAAGACACAGACTAAGTTTTAGACACCACCCCTCTATATTCCCCCCATAAATTGTGTTCCCCTCCCCACTTTGGCCTTTACTCATTAACTCTGTCTCACACACACACTCTTTTTCTTGAAACAAGAAAGCCTCCTTAAAAACAACGTATTTCTATAGGTGACATGTCATATTTACAAATCATTAAAGCCCTGACCCCGCAAATATGTAAACATGTGGGGTGGTTTTACTCATGTGAGGAGCCCCATTGACTTTGAAAAGCATCACTCATGCTTAAGTGCTTGAAAGATCAGACCCTACTAAAACAAAAGCATCACTTATTTATTGTTCTTCACTGGTTCTTGCTCCCAGGCTCAAGAACTAAGTGATCACCACACTTTGGGTCAGGAAGGAATTTTCCTCCAGGTCAAATTGGCAGTGACAAACTTTTTGACCTTCCTTTGCAGTGTGTGGGTGCAGGTTACTTGCCAGGATTAGCTGGGTCTACCTAACAATCATTTCCCTGCCACTGCAGGGGCTTTGGGCATTGGTGCACCTCAGTCCCACCTATTCTCTGCCTGTGGCACCTAACAGTCTAGTCTCCTGTAGACTGTAATACTTTGGTTATTGGGTTTAGCGTGTGGGTGCTGGGTGGCGTTGGTGGCCTCTAATATACAGGAATCAGACCAGATGATCTGGTCATCCCTTCTGGCACTGAATTCTATGATTGTCTGATCCTGTATTGCTTGGACTCCCAAATCCTTCTGTCCCCTATCACTGCACTCTCTGCGCTTGGCACAGCCCCCGTGAGGTGGTCCCTTCAATAGGGGAAAATCCTTATGGCCATTGGGCCTGTTCTGCCCACCGAGTCCGATCTGTGACCTGGTTGTTATCCCTCTCACAAGGACCCAGCTCCTGTCACCGTGGTATCCACTGTCCAAAGTGACAGCAGGGGGATGGATGCTCATGCAAAGTTACTGGCAAGATCAGGCTTCACTGTGTCACGTCTACGTGTGTTGGAGGTGGTGGTGGCTGTGGGGGTGGGAGGGGAGGCAGGCAGCTACGTGTGTGCACACACATGTACGTGTAGGGGGGATGATAGCAGTGTGTTGGTCTTGCAGTTGTGGTGCCTCTGTGTGTGTGTGTGTGTGTGTGTGTGTGTGTGTGTGTGTGTGTGTGTGTTGGAGGTGGTGGAAGCTGGGGGCTAGGGGACAGTATGCAGGGCAGCTGTGTGTGTGTGCGTGGCACGTGTGTGTGGGGGGATGACAACGGTGTTGGGGCAGTGGTGTGTCTATGTGTTATAGGTGGTGGTGGTTGGGGGGGCAGCTCTGTGAGAGCGCGCAGATGTGGCGGGGATGACAGAGGTGTGTTGGTGTTGGGGTAGCAGCGCATATCTCTGTGCCTGCGTATCTCAGCCACCACCTCCAACACACAGCTATCCCAACACACCGCTGTCATCCCTGACCCACACACAGAGTTGCCCTGTCTCCTGCCCCCCCAGCCACCACCTCCAAAGGGCAGGGCAGCTCTGAGTGTGGAGCGGGGATGACAGAGGTGTGTTGGTATTGGGGTAGCAGTGTGTGTGTGTTGGAGATGGTGGCTGGGGAGGGCAGGAGACAGGGCAGCTCTGTGTGTGGAGCGGGGATGACAGCGGTATGTTCGGGTAGCCGTGTACGTGTGTGTGTGTGTGTTGGAGGTGGTGTCAGGGTGGGGGCAGGAGACAGAGAAGCAGCTGCGTGTGGAGCGGGGATGACAGCGGCATGTTGGGGTAGCAGTGTGTGTGTGTATTTGTGTGTGTTGGAGGTGGTGGCTGGGGGCAGGCAGGAGGCAGGGCAGCTCTGTGTGTGGAGCGGGGATGACAGTGGTGTGTTGGGGCAGTAGTGTGTGTGTTGGAGGTGGTGGCTGGGGGGAAAGAGAGGAGGCAGGGCAGCTCTGTGTGTGGGGCAGGTATAACAGCGGTGTGTCTTGGTGGCTGGGGGGAGGCAGGGGAGCTCTGTGTGTGGAGCGGGGATGACAGGGGTGTGTTGGTGCAGCTGTGTGTGTGTGTGTTGGAGGTGGTGGCTGGGGTGGGGGCAGGCAGGGCAGCTCTGTGTGTGGAGCGAGGATGACAGGGGTGTGTTGGTGCAGCAGTGTGTGTGTGTGTTGGAGGTGGTGGCTGGGGTGGTGGGAGGCAGGGCAGCTCTGTGTGTGGAGCGGGGATGACAGGGGTGTGTTGGTGCAGCAGAGAGTGTGTGTGTGTGTGTGTGTGTGTGTGTGTGTGTGTGTGTGAGGTGGTGGCTGGGGTGGGGGGAGGTAAGGCAGCTCTGTGTGTGGAGCGGGGAAGACAGGGGTGTGTTGGTGCAGCTGTGTGTGTGTGTTGGAGGTAGTGGCTGGGGTGGGGGGAGGCAGGGCAGCTCTGTGTGTGGAGCGGGGATGACAGGGGTGTGTTGTTGCAGCAGTGTGTGTGTGTGTGTGTGTGTGTGTTGGAGGTGGTGGCTGGGGTCGGGGGAGGCAGGGCAGCTCTGTGTGTGGAGCGGGGATGACAGGGGTGTGTTGGTGCAGCAGCGTGTGTGTGTGTGTGTGTTGGAGGTGGTGGCTGGGGTGGGGGGAGGCAGGGCAGCTCTGTGTGTGGAGCGGGGATGACAGAGGTGTGTTGGTGCAGCAGTGTGTGTGTGTGTGTGTGTGTGTGTGTGTGTGTGTGTGTGTGTGAGGTGGTGGCTGGGGTGGGGGGAGGCAGGGCAGCTCTGTGTGTGGAGCGGGGATGACAGGGGTGTGTTGGTGCAGCTGTGTGTGTGTGTTGGAGGTGGTGGCTGGGGTGGGGGGAGGCAGGGCAGCTCTGTGTGTGGAGCGAGGATGACAGGGGTGTGTTGGTGCAGCTGTGTGTGTGTGTGTGTGTTGGAGGTGGTGGCTGGGGTGGGGGCAGGCAGGGCAGCTCTGTGTCTGGAGCGGGGATGACGGGTGTGATGGTGCAGGGGTGTGTGTGTGTGTGTGTGTTGGAGGTGGTGGCTGGGGTAGGGGCAGGCAGGGCAGCTCTGTGTGTGGAGCAGGGATGACAGGGGTGTGTTGGTGCAGCTGTGTGTGTGTGTGTGTGTTGGAGGTGGTGGCTGGGGTGGGGGGAGGCAGGGCAGCTCTGTGTGTGGAGCGGGGATGACAGGGGTGTGTTGATGCAGCTGTGTGTGTGTGTGTTGGAGGTGGTGGCTGGGGTGGGGGCAGGCAGGGCAGGTCTGTGTGTGGAGCGGGGATGACGGGTGTGTTGGTGCAGCTGTGTGTGTGTTGGAGGTGGTGGCTGGGGTAGGGGGAGGCAGGGCAGCTCTATGTGTGGAGCGAGGATGACAGGGGTGTGTTGGGGTGTGTGTGTGTGTGTGAGGTGGTGGCTGGGGTGGGGGGAGGCAGGGCAGCTCTGTGTGTGGAGCGGGGATGACAGGGGTGTGTTGGTGCAGCTGTGTGTGTGTGTGTGTGTGTGTGTTGGAGGTGGTGGCTGGGGTGGGGGGAGGCAGGGCAGCTCTGTGTGTGGAGCGGGGATGACAGGGGTGTGTTGGTGCAGCTGTGTGTGTGTGTGTGTGTTGGAGGTGGTGGCTGGGGTGGGGGGAGGCAGGGCAGCTCTGTGTGTGGAGCGGGGATGACGGGTGTGTTGGTGCAGCAGTGTGTGTGTGTGTGTGTGTTGGAGGTGGTGGCTGGGGTGGGGGCAGGCAGGGCAGCTCTGTGTGTGGAGCGGGGATGACGGGTGTGTTGGTGCAGCTGTGTGTGTGTGTGTGTGTGTGTGTGTGTGTGTGTGTGTTGGAGGTGGTGGCTGGGGTGGGGGGAGGCAGGGCAGCTCTGTGTGTGGAGCAGGGATGACAGGGGTGTGTTGGTGCAGGTGTGTGTGTGTGTGTGTGTGTTGGAGGTGGTGGCTGGGGTAGGGGGAGGCAGGGCAGCTCTGTGTGTGGAGCGAGGATGACAGGGGTGTGTTGGGGGGTGTGTGTGTGTGTGAGGTGGTGGCTGGGGTGGGGGGAGGCAGGGCAGCTCTGTGTGTGGAGCGGGGATGACAGGGGTGTGTTGGTGCAGCTGTGTGTGTGTGTGTTGGAGGTGGTGGCTGGGGTGGGGGGAGGCAGGGCAGCTCTGTGTGTGGAGCGAGGATGACAGGGGTGTGTTGGTGCAGCTGTGTGTGTGTGTGTGTGTGTTGGAGGTGGTGGCTGGGGTGGGGGGAGGCAGGGCAGCTCTGTGTGTGGAGCGGGGATGACAGGGGTGTGTTGGTGCAGCAGCGTGTGTGTGTTGGAGGTGGTGGCTGGGGTGGTGGGAGGCAGGGCAGCTCTGTGTGTGGAGCGGGGATGACAGGGGTGTGTTGGTGCAGCAGAGAGTGTGTGTGTGTGTGTGTGTGTGTGTGTGTGTGAAGTGGTGGCTGGGGTGGGGGGAGGTAAGGCAGCTCTGTGTGTGGAGCGGGGAAGACAGGGGTGTGTTGGTGCAGCTGTGTGTGTGTGTTGGAGGTAGTGGCTGGGGTGGGGGGAGGCAGGGCAGCTCTGTGTGTGGAGCGGGGATGACAGGGGTGTGTTGTTGCAGCAGTGTGTGTGTGTGTGTGTGTGTGTGTTGGAGGTGGTGGCTGGGGTGGGGGGAGGCAGGGCAGCTCTGTGTGTGGAGCGGGGATGACAGGGGTGTGTTGGTGCAGCAGCGTGTGTGTGTGTGTGTGTGTTGGAGGTGGTGGCTGGGGTGGGGGGAGGCAGGGCAGCTCTGTGTGTGGAGCGGGGATGACAGAGGTGTGTTGGTGCAGCAGTGTGTGTGTGTGTGTGTGTGTGAGGTGGTGGCTGGGGTGGGGGGAGGCAGGGCAGCTGTGTGTGTGGAGCGGGGATGACAGGGGTGTGGTGGGTGGAATGTGCGCGAGGGCAGCTGTGTGCATATTGGGAGCTGGCAGCGGGTCCCCGGCCGGAAGCGGTTACGCCGGTTACCCGCCTCTGCCGCGCGGGCCCGCGGCGGGGAAAGACGGACTCAGCCCAGCCCCGGGGTCTCGCTGCCCCCCCGGCCCCGCGCTCACCGAGCGGCCAGCAGCCTCTCCTGGCGCCTCAGCATCTCCTGCAGCTCTTGCAGGCTTCGGCCCCGCAGCTCCCCACCTTCCCCTGCCGGCGATGACATGCTGCCAGCCAGCCGGGAATAGGCACGAGCCACTGCAGAGGGTTCCCCAGCGCCGGCTCCGCCAGCGGCTTCCGTTGCACACAGGGGGCCGCCATGTTACCGGAAGGGACGGTACGGCAGCGGGGTCAGACTTTGTTGAAACGCGGGTGTGCGGGCTGCTGAAGGCACCACCCGTTCCCTGGGCCCTTAGCCTGTCGTCCCGCCCTTCTCTAGGTCCCGTTCTTCTACCAAGCGCACTGTAAATCGGGGCATCTGGTCACACTAAGCGCACACCCTCCTCCGGCCGGATGGGCCCCCCCACACACACACCTGTGTCTTTCCCCATCCTTTCCCACCATGCCAAACGTGCCCAATCCCCCTCCTCTGCCCCCTAAACCTCCACCCACCTCCCCCTGCCTGACCAGACGCCCCCGCTCCATAAAACCCCTGCATCCCCCACACACATTATACCCCGTCAGTCCCTTCCCCCCCCACAAACCCTAGGCTCCTCGCTCCAGTAAACTTTCCACACAACCCTTGCAGTGTTTTTCTCTACCATAGATAAAACTTTGTGGGCCACTGTGTCTTAAAATATCAGAGGGGTAGCCGTGTTAGTCTGGATCTGTAGAAGCGACAAAGGGTCCTGTGGCACCTTATAGACTAACAGAGGTATTGAAGCATAAGCTTTCGTGGGTCAATACCCACTTCTTCGGATACAAGCAGTGGAAATGTCCAGAGGCAGATATGTTGTGTCTTAAAAATAAACTTTGTCACAGATGATGGAAGCAAAGCCAGTTATGAATGCAATCCTCAGTCACCTAATTGTGTTCTACCTGTTCAGACCAATGATGCAGCCAGCTCAGGGTCTGCAGTATTTTCTTTACTGAGATCCTGATATCTCATTTTTCAATACAGCAAATCAACGATTAGATATTCATGCAGTGTTTTAATTCATTTGGGACAAATCCTGTTCATTCCTCCATGACTGCAGGAACGAAGACGTAGAAGAATCAGTGTGGTGGTTTCACTGCTCAGAGGGCAGGATCAGGGTGGTTGCTCAAGTCTGAATTGTGGGGACTTTTACAAAGTTCCTCCACCTTCCAAATTAGCTCCTGGTAATGGCTGAAAAAGCAAAAACGATGGGAAAGGACAGCATCTATACCCTGCGTTCAGCACTCTTAGCAGCCTGCATGTATCAAGGTGGAAAAGTTGTTCCTTTCGCTCCCCCAACCTTGGTGCGTCTGCAGTTAGAAAGCAGACCCCTACAGCCAGATAGAAAATGTCATTCCTGAAGCAAGTCATTTTGATAAACTCTCTAGTAATACTTTAAATAAACAAACAAGAATAATAGAAATTAGCTGTCTACCACCCCCAAAGCAACATTTATATAATGTTGTCATATTCACTCAATTATTGTGCAATGAGGCAACCCTTGTAAAGTGACTGGTATCAGAGAACAGATACTAGGATGAGACTCAAAATGGCAATTTTCAAATAAATCTATATTCCCCCAAAATATTAACACAAGACAACCAGCAAATAGGAGAAATGCACTCAAGACTACAGGGAGTGGGACTTAAACAGCAGGAACCAGGAAGAGAGGGGTGGGTTAAGAGGAGAAGGAAGGGAATTGAATGAGGATGGTAGGGTGGCGCCAGTTTCCTATTTCAAGCTGAGCGGTGCAGATGTTTGAAAAGATCTGTGGCTTGTGAACCACAGGTTGCTGACTTCTGCACTAAATAAATCAAGCGACCCAATTGAGGCAAAGGGCCCTGAGCCCATCAGAGTTCAACTCAAGATGGATCCCTATGTCACAAAGTCTGCATTCTTGAAAGTGGTCATTATATTCATTGCAAAAAACACATTTTGTAGAAAGCTGGATGAAAGAAATGGTAGAGAACAGAAACAGATACTTGTGTCTGGTGTTCAACAATAAGTTTACTGAGAAAATAGTGAGAGTCTAGATTTCTTACTAAAATTGATTATTTGCATATTTCACTGGTAAAAATCTAGCCATTTCCATTTGTTTAAATGGACATTATCTTTTAGCTGACCATAGGATCTTATTAGGACTCAAGATTTTTTTAATGGTCAGGGATTTCTTAGTAAGGGTAAAGGTGGAGATTACAGGGATTTTTGCAAATTGACATTTTCTATTGACTATTTTTAGTTTGGTCACAAATTTACATTTTGAAAACACAGGTTTTTATAAAATGTAGTGACAATGGATACATTTCTACCTTTTAAAAAAAATTTCCAAATGAGAACAGATGATTTGAAGTAAATAAACATTCCTCTTCACAATGCAAGAGCTAAGCCTAGCAACTAAAAAAACCAAAAGTGAAACTGACTCCATTGACTTTCATTCTCCAAACAGAGAAATGCAAAATCTAAACAAAGAACATAAGACAATGTCCTTGTTATGTCAAACTTGTTTTAAAATATCTTTGTGCATAATACACAAGGTAAATATAGAACTTCAGACTCCATTGGTTTGCTTATTTTGTTTTTTTCTCAACTGGTTGTTATGAGTGCCATGATCTTTATTAAACCCACTCCATCTAGTAGTAATAATAATAAAGCCATTAGCTGAATGGTGGTTCCCAGGTGGCAGATTTGGGTCTTTTAAAGTTTATCCCAATAGAGGCCGCTTGGTCCAAGTACTAGTAAAGAGACACATTTCTCAGAGATTGTTAAAACAGTTTTATGAACAGGATGAACTGAAGGCCAATCCCAGAGGGATTGAGGGAGGAAGCATGTTAAAATGACTATCCACCCCTTTGTTTGCTCAGCTGGAAGGTGAATGGAAAGGCTGAGGGCCAGGGGAAATGAGATTAATCAAGTCGGCAGCTACCCATTGGAAAAAAAAAAAAAAACATGATCAGGGTGAGAAAAACCCAACTAAGTGACTATTGAGTGGATTGTATCAGTGCCTGCTGCCCCTAGCCCAGATCATCCCCTCCTGCAGAAAATCCTACAGGAGAAGGAAGAAATCTCGGTTTGCCCCATTTCTTCCTGATCTTTCTGTCAGGAGAGGCAGGTTTTGCCTCTGACAAATAGGCAAGAATACTCCCCCTCTCCAATTTAGATGATCCCATGGAAGCTGTAATAGGCCAAATGAAGGCTCTATTCCCCTGCATCTGCTCTGAATTCTAGCCCCTCCTCTGGCCAACTCCCAGTAACCCTTTAGACCTATAAGCCCCAGTAACCCTTTAGACCTATAAGTGGAACTTTTTTAGCTTACTCTTCACACAGCCAGAGGCAGGATGATGCATATCCCTCAGCTCACCCCCTCCTGCCCTATCTCTGCCTCTTCTCCTTGTGCAAACCACAGAGAAAGAGGTGGCAATGTCATGGAAAGAGAATGCCCCTTTTTTCTGTAGGGGAACAGACAGGCACACATACAGAGGGTTCTTTTCATTCACAGGTCTACGCGGGATGATCTACAGCTCTATCACTATTATACATTGAGTTGCTGCTTTGTAACTTCAGTTCAATCATTATTACATGTGCAGAAAGGTAATAGCATTTACAATTTATATTTCCAACTCTAAACTGCACCACCGCTGTGCAACAGTAGGAGAAAAGGTGATGGGAATTACCAACATGAATTATCAGCGATGATGTGCTGGATACAAAACATGTGAGACATCCCTTATGGCTTATATGTCACTTATAAGGACAATCACTCAGACTGTGACATTCATCTGTCTTTAGCTAGCATCATTAGGAAGTATATGATGCCTGTATTAGGATAAGATTTAGAATTCCCTTTACGGTTTAAGTATGATCAGCAATTTAGGTGGAGGTCATCAAGTGATCCAGCTATAGAAAAGAATGGGGTGAATATATATTCCTGGTCAAATTTGATCTTGTCACTTATTCAGCAGAAGCCATTATGAATGCCTAGGCAGTGGAAAGCAAACACAAATGTTCAAAGGTAGAAGTGGATCTGAAACCTCCCCCTCACCTCTACCCCTACCTCCCTGCTATGAACTGGCATTCGGAGCAATTGCAGGGAAGAGGAAGGTCATGCATTCTCAGGCCTTGCCAGCTGAGAGCACAGAGAACTATTTTGCAGGAAGGAAAGCCCCAAAACAGCCCTGTTTCGAAGACAAGTAGATGTCATCAGACAGAACGTGTTCAGCCTAATACAATCTAGGGACTTTGGCCACTTCTTTTTCTACTGGGGTTCAGAAGTAGCATATTTACATTGCACATCAGTAGGGTTGCCAATTTTGGTTGGATGGATTCCTGGATATTTTATCACATGACATTTAATTAAAGATTAATCTTTAATTCCTGGAAATGCCAGGCCAATCCTGGAGGGTTGGCAATCCTACACGTCAATACTATTTTCACAGCTTGTCTTGAAGAACATTTTCTTTGTATTAGAGTATATTTTGCCTCCACATTAGAGGGGCACATTTCTTCCATTCACCTATTTTCTTGAACACTTTGTTCAGCACTCATATAAGATACCTATTATTTCACAGGATTGGTCCCTTTGTTTCTTATAGTAGTAGACTTTACTATGCTCCCCACTTTGGATATTGTCCCAAGAGAGGGTGCTATCTAATAACAGCTGACAGAAGGCGATAGTCTGTTTTCTGTCATGTCTGAAGTCAAATGCAATTTATTCCTCAATAGTACGAGAACAGTTGCTATGCAATTCAGTATTATTTGTATGGCAAATATCTTGGAACCTACAAGAAGATCCAATTATAAGAAGAGCAGCAGGGAAGAAAATCCACTCTTCCGATAAATAAAATAGAATAAAGGAGGTGACAGATGAGACAAGGATAGGAGAGAGGAATATTGCTCTTTATATAGTGAGACTAGGCTTTCAAGTAATTAGACAATGTATCCAAAAGTATATTGTTTGACATATTATATAAGTCACTGGGGACATTCCGATAGAGATAGATGTTTGCATGTGTGAATTTTTAAATACTTCTGGAAGGTACCAGACTGAAGTTCTCTCTCCACACCAAAGGATTTTTTTGGGGGGGGGTGGTGGTGTTTGTGTGGAATATATAGGAAAAAGGCCACAGGATTAAAGCTGGTCAACATTTTTCAACTACAAAGTTTTATTGAAAAAATGTGGATGCATCAAAATTTTTGATTTACCAACTGGGAAGTTCTAAAATTTTTTTTTTTTAAATCTTAATTTAAATTGATATTTCAAAGCAAAACTAAAAATGTTAAATTTTGACTCAAAATGCCATTGACTTTTGGAAACAAAAATTTCAATTTTCCATTTTTATTTTTTTCTGGTATCTCCTTCTTAAAAATAATTAAAATAGATGTTTCCATCCTTCTCCCCCCCGCCCCCCCCCCCCACACACTCTGGTGCTGTGTGGTCCCACACACACTCTGGTGCTGTGTGGTCCCACACTGATGATGGTGATATCTCCTGCACAGTCTATGGGTTTAGTAAAGGGCCAAATCCTACACTCCTAAGCTTGTACACTTTTTAACCTGCCCATCCACTCATAAAACCCCCCAAATATAAAATCAGGGACTTAACCACCACCCCCCGACAAAAAAAAACCCCAATGGTATAACTCCAGTGATGTCAATGGAGCATCATCCCTGATGTAGTTGAGAATCTGTCTTCATCTGCCCTTGGTTAGGCAACAGAATGGATAGTTCATTTTTAGAACAGTTTTTTTGCGTTTGTTTTTTGAGGGACAAGGGACCACTATGCCAGTTATTGTGTATCCAAAACAAGTCTACCGTTCTCTTTTCTTTAATTAAGAGCCTCATCTACTTGATACTTAGCTCAAAGAGCAGTTTTCAGTCTTAAACAAGGGAGTGATTTCCTGTTATCAAGAGTACATCTGCCAAAGGAAACATTAACAAGAACATCCAAGAGCCAAACAAATCACTTTCAAATTCATACATGTTTTGCAACTAGAAGGGTTTGTAGGATAAGTTGTTTCTATGATTTTTATGGTAAGCTTATGTTATATTCTAATTAGTGTTGAGAGAGTATAAAAATTCATATAAAAATACACATTTATTGCAGTTTCTCTTTTTCAAATTCTACATACCGTAGATATTAAAAATGTACAATGCAACTATTATTTATACAGTATATATGCAAACTGAATCCCCAAATGCTTTTTTGAGTTAAATACAAGACAGCTGACAACATGGTTTAAATTGCAAAAGAATATGGGGTACTAACACTGTATTGTAATCTAAATAAAATGATATAATTTACTCATATATTCAATGCACTTTATAGGACCTAGCTACATGGATCTCATTGACTATTCTAGAAATCCCCTAATTTCCAGTGTTGTAAGACATTTATCCAAACCAGTGTTGACAAACAGGATATTGAAATATGAAAACACTTACAGTTTGACTTAGGTACATATACTCAAAGGCCAGAAGGACCCACTGAGCATCTAGTTTGACATCCTGACAGTGTAACTATGCTGATTTCCACCAGCTGATCTGACCCTAAACCTTTAACTGTTCTCTGAGTAACAAACTTTTATACCCCCTCTACCTCCTTCTCCCACCTTCATCATCAAGACCACACACTATCCATCAGTCAAGTCTGAACAAAATTCAATTATAAAATCCGTGTCTTTTCTTTTAGTCAGTGATTTCTATGCAGCATATCAGATATCAAGATGTCCTTAACTAGTACGTAGTTTCTTCAGTCCTTCTCATTTAGTTTAGACATTCATCCAAATGTCAAATTATTCTATAAATCATAATATATTTTGAGGAAACTTCTACAAGGAAGACCCAAGATCCAGTTGCTCTGAAGCAAGCCCAGTGCAGTTTTACAGTCAGAGTGGTTGAGTTTTTGCTTTACTCAGAGTTAATGAGGCCTGTATGACATTTTCAAAAGAGATTCCATTGAACCCTTTGAAAGCATAATGAATTTCCTTTTGATATTTATAATAAAATACTGCCCAACATTTCCCCCATTCTCTCACAATCTCAAAGGAAATGCCATTTGCTGAGAAACTCCCAAAAATGACACTTGTTTCTGAACCTTTGCCTATGTAACTGCACTGGGCTTCATTATGACTTAGCGGGGGAAAAGGTTAACATCTTTTGTAACCATGCACCTTTCCCCCAGCTTTTAATTCAGTCTTTATCCAGCCACCTGAAGTTTAAAGATTGCTCCCACATAATCACATGATCAAGACAAACTGCTTGTGGAGCCATCTTGCCATGTGAGATGTCAAGAAGTGCTTGTGTAATGAACTGTGGCTGCGTACCCATGAGAACACCAGAATCACAAGTGGGGTTCATTTCAAATATCGTCAGCATCAAGAGCACAGGCATCGATCACTTGAACAAAGTAGAATCATAATGAGGGCCTATCGACACTTGAAACATTACAGCGACATAGCTGCAGTGCTGTAGTATTTCAGTGTAGGCACTACCTGTGCGGATGGGAGGGGGTCTCCCATAGGCGATCCACTTCCCTGAGAGGCAGAAACTAGGTCGATGGAACAATTCCATCAGCCTAGCATTGTCTACACTGGGGTTAGGTTGACTTAAATACATCTCTCAGGGTATGTCTATACTATTTGCCGGATCGGTGGGCAGCAATCAATCCAACAGGGGTCAATTAATCGCATCTAGTCTAGACGTGATAAATCGACCCCCGAGCGCTCTCCTGTTGACTCCTGTACTCAACCAGGACGAGAGGCGCAGGCGGAGTCGACAGGGGAGCGTCAGCAGTCGATTCACTGCAGTGAAGTCACCGCGGTGAGTAGATCTAAGTACATCGACTTCAGCTATGTTATTCACGTAGCTGACGTTGCGTAACTTAGATCGATTCCTCACTCCTCCCCCCTGTGTAGACCAGGGCCCAGGGGTGTGGATTTTTCATACCCCCGAGCAGGGCCAGCACTTTTACTAGGTGACCCCAGGCAGTCGCCTAGGGCGCCAGGATTTGGGGGGCGGCATTTCGCCGCCCTTGGCGGCGGGCGGCAGCCTCCTGCCTCCATGCTCAAGCTGGGAGGCAGGAGGCAGCTGCCCGCTTCCTCACGAAGCCCTGCTGTGGCAGGGCTGTTGCTGTGCCGCTGGGCTCAGCAGGGCTTCGCGGGCGGCTCGCCGTGGCTGCCTCCTGCCTCCCGGCTCCACACTCGGCTCAGCGGCTGAGCGTGGAGCCGGGAGCGACTCATCGCGGCTGCCTCCTGCCTCCCGGCTCCACACTCGGCTCAGCGGCTGAGCGTGGAGCCGGGAGGCAGGGGGTGGTTCACCGTGGGCGAGGGGGAGGCTGCCGCAGCCTGTGGGTGGATGGCTGAGCTGCCGCGAGCGGGGGGGGTTAGCCGCCGCGGGGGGGTGGGGAGCTGGCTACCGCGGGCGGGGGGCTGAGCTGCCGCGGGCAGAGGAGTGGGGAGCCGTCTGCCATGGCGTTAGCTGGGCGGGGGGTGCAGGGCTGGTGCAAGGAAGTTTTGCCTAGGGTGCGAAACTTCCTTGCACCGGCCCTGCCCCTGAGCGACTTAGCTGGGTCGACCTAACTTTTTAGCGTAGATTAGGCTGTTATGAAATAGTCTGAATGGTTGCTGCTATCAGCCACTAGAGGGAGTCATGATCACATGCACTAGGCAAGCATACCATATATGCATTGAGTATACAAAAATCAACCATCAGAAGAGTTCTGTGTAGCTCGAAAGCTTGTGTTTCACCAACCAAAGTTGGTCCAGTATAAGGTATTACCTCACCCACCTTGTCTCTCACCATCATCTCTGCACATATTAATGTATTTGAAGATCCTGCCAATAGTTTCATGTCTCATTTATAATTCTGATAAACTTCAAACTGGCTGTAAGATGGTGGAAGCCCAGTTCAGCCAGCTTAGTCTCTCAGAAACCACCAGGGCACCAAGTCTCAGGCACCATAGCGTAATTCAAGGAAAGATCCTCCACACAAGGTTAAAACAACAGTTACCACTGATCTCAGGGTGAGAGTATTTTCAGTGTACTTGCTACCTGGTCACAAGACAATTCCTCTGGTTTGAAATATAAAAATAGCTCCTCATTTCAGGGGTCTATAGAAAGTAACCCATTTTAATAAAAATTAGGAGGCCTTGTCCTCAGGCCCTTTTCCAGTGGAGCGATTTCTATGCCTTTTCACTAGGAGAAACAGGTTTATCCCTTCACTGGTATTAATGCAGAATGAGTATTTTAGGAATTTTATTTTAAATGAAACATTTAAGAGCTACTTCTATGGTAGCACAGATTATAATAAAACACTTTAGATAAGCAGATCAAATACAGTTGGATGGAGATCTGTACAGTAAGTAATTCACATATTCCTTGATTTTTTTGGGTGCGGGGGTGGGGGAGGAAACAAACAAACATGTACTTTGAATTTTGCAGGTAATATAATACTGAACTTTGCTTTTTAGAAAATGAACATTTTCATTTTCAGTGTTCAGAAGGTGAAGTCCAAGTTCACTAGGCCCTAACTCTGCAGATTCATACACACAGTGAGATCTACTGTGCATATGAACTTGCAGAATTGGTGCCTTAGTTGATATTTCATTCCATTCCATTGCTTTGGTCTCTTTGAACAATTAATGTTTCTGCAAGTGTTCCAAACTATCCACATCAATGCAGACACTTGTGATTCCGTCCTGCAAAATGTG
This sequence comes from Macrochelys suwanniensis, assembly GCA_033296515.1. Taxonomy (NCBI): domain Eukaryota; kingdom Metazoa; phylum Chordata; order Testudines; family Chelydridae; genus Macrochelys; species Macrochelys suwanniensis. The sequence continues at coordinate 61,030,645 of CM065785.1, forward strand.
GTATTTTATTTGCCAGTTACAAAGTGCAATTTCAAGACAAACTTCTCTAACAAGCATCCAAAAACATGAAAAACGTGGGAGTAAGCAAGGCATTTATTAGATGTAGATTACTGATCATTTTAATTAAAAATATGACCTCTTACTTTGTTTCTACAGCTGGTGCCAAAGTTTAAAATCTTGGGTTAAGGTTGGAGAACACATTCATTTTGTGAAACCCTGAGGCATGCCTAGTGTCCTCCAGTAATAATATGAAATGCTAGAGCAACATTAAATATTAGTACATTTTTTAAAATAAATGCAGCTGTGACTAATATAAAGTTACTCTTTTTAAAAACTCATTTTAATAAAGCCATAAGAAAACATATTAGCATTGTTTTTTAAACTCTGGGATTATAAACAAGGTGTGAAAAATCATCCCTGTATTCAAATATTCGGAGGTAGAGTAGATGGAGTAATTTCTGCTGGTACATGGAAGTTGGGCATGAGACGTTAAGCCAAATTTTGAAGAAATAGTCTTCTGAATCAAAATCCAAAATCACATAATAGAATAATGCAGCTACTGCCCTTCAAAGGCAAAATTCTGCTCTGTAGTTATCCATTCCTCTTACTGGGGCAAAATGGGCCAAGAACAAATCCAAATGTAGGGCCTTGACTACAAGGCTTGGTCCTGATTCTACAAACATTTATCACTGAATGTAATTGCTTACAGCTAACTGTAGTAAAAACTGAGGTCTCAATCCAACAAAGAAGGGAAGCTTTAGTGCTTACTACTGAGAGTAGTAAGCAATTTGTTCAGTAGCAAGTGTTTGTAGGATCAAGTTCTTTGATGGTTACCTAAGGTACACAGCTCCGCTGTAAACATTCTGCAAAAGAATGTTGGATACTAGTGCACCTTTTCTGGGCAAACAGAGCCCTTAGGTAACAGGTGATCCATCCAAGAAGAAAAGAGGTGGCTTGCAAATCAATGCCTTTTTGCAGGAGAATTATAGATTTTACACCTAATTATATTAGATTGAAAATAAAATAAATTACAGCTTCATTTTACAGAAATTACAACACACAATCAGAAAAACTATACAACTGTACAACAGTCTCTCCTTCACGGTGTTTGAAATATGACAAATTGCACTATACAGCTTCCTCTCAAGAAGCAATACATATTGCATTTTCACTCTGCTCTTATTCCACAACCCGATGCAAAACACTAATGTCAGTAGCAACTTCAGATATGGAGCTACTAAAAAGCTGCAAACAGAAAATGTTGAGCAAGACTCTGCTGCTGATCTTCTCTGTGGCTGCTTAGCTTAATTCTTATCAGACGTCAAGCTACACAAGGCACTTGCTTATTTGTAAGGAATGCATTGACTTGTGTGTTTAAGATGTATTATTTTTCACAGTAAACTCCAGGACTCTCTTGAATGGGGTGTATGTCCTCACAGGTCTTGAAGTTTCAGGAGACCTTCTGCTGTCGATGTTTGCACTACTAAGAGATGAGAAAGACATTTTAACGGTCAAAGTCTGTGGGGTTCAACTTGTTTTGCTTGACATGCCAATTTGGGTAGCTAGACTGTAACCGTCACTGAAAAGAACTTGTGTCTTGAAGGTTCTTTTTGATACTGTCTCTAGAAGCTGTAATGCACATTAGATACATGCCAGATATCTTTTTAAATGTCACGAAGAACTCTTGATAATCTTATGCCAGATACTAGCAAGTTTGGGATGTGAGCATCAACAAATTACATTTTAGAATATATAAAAACACAGGTGCTCTAATTTAGCATGCTTGAGTCTCCCTAAAGACATAAAAACTAGTGACATGGAATTAAAAAATAAAATTGACTGTAAAATGTAGTTTCATAAAAACTAAACTAGGTAGATGTCACAGATAAGTTTCAAGAATGGGAGAAGTCTGAAAGCTATGCAAAGGCTGCTTGGAGATCTAAAGGGGCCCCAAGAAGCACTACAAAGAAGGGTTTGTCAACTTCATAGTGCCATTAAATTACGCTCTAGGCTGAAAGTTGCCAAACAAGCTGAAAAACTGACATGGTAGTTTTTATATTATGAGGGCAAATTTTATTATACAAGATAGTTTACTGATTTCATGTGCCTACTTGCATTCCTCAACATTAAAGATTTATTTTGCAGGGCTGTTAAAATGGATTAGTGTACTGCTGGGTATTTTAAAAATGGGAAAGCCATTGGGGTTTATTGTTCATGGACAATTATTACTTTTTATTTTAAGTGAGTTTTGAGCAAGTTCTATCCCCCTCCTAATGCAAATGCACAGAGCCTTGGTTATAGGAGAACTAACATGGTTCCACTGGAGCATGTAAGACAGAGAGTGTAGCCCAAACAAACGGGCTGTGAAGACACCCTCCTCCTCAAAGCAAAGAAAGCAGTTTAGGTGAAGGCTCAGGAGATAAAACATAACTACGTAGATCCACTGGCCAGTCCCCATGTAGGGCTGGGGGCATATACAATAACTACGGCAGCCTTAAAAGGAGCTCTACTGCCACTACTCAACCTTTAGAACAGGGATCTCAAACTCCATTTACCTTAGGGCCAGTGCCAGTCCTCAAATCCTCCCAGTGGGCCAATAATGTCACTCATGCCGCCAAGAACCTGCCCCCCAAAACTCCGCCCCCACCTGCCTAAGCCGCTGGGAGGAGTTTGGGTGGGGGAGGAGGTCTAGGGTAGGGGATTGGGGTGCAGGCTCTGGGAGGCAATTTGGATAGGGGAGGGGGTCTGGGGTGCAGGTTCTGGGAGGGAGTTTGGGGGCTGGGTGTGTGTGGGGATGGGGTGCAGGCTCTGGGAGGAAGTTTGGGGGCAGGAGGGGTTATGTGAGGAGGGGGTCAGGGGTGCAGCGCTTACCTGGTGCTCGAAGGTGGGGTGGGCCGGGGGGCCTCCACGCGCTGCTGCCCTCAGGCACCGCCCCTGCAGCTTCCCATGGGGCACTCGGGGCAGGGGCAGCGTGCAGAGGCACAACCCCGCCCCACCCTGGGGCCACAGGGAGGGGCCGGCAGCCACGTGGAGTGAGCGCGCAGGAAGTCGCTCAGCTCTGCTGCAATGCCGGTGGTGGGCGGGGCCCCGGGCCATTTTAAATCGCCCAGGGGTCGCGTGGGGGTGAGAAGAGCCTGGGGGCTGCAGGCAGGGCCAAGGGAGAGATCCGGCCCCAAAATTGCTGGAGCCCCACGGGCTACATTGGGGAGGTTCTTGGGCCGCAGATGGCCCGTGGGTCGGGACTTTGAGACCCCTGCTTTAGAAGGAGTCGCCACTTTTTCCTCCCACCCCTGAAGCTTGTATTAGTCGGGCTTGGAACAGGATTCAGCTAGTTACACTCACGCAGTTCAATAGTTAATATGTTAATAGTTATATTGTAATAGCTTTCAGAGGAACTCTTACAGCAAACAGTGGACAACAATACGTTATTTCCTATATTAGGTTCCTGTAGTATCTCAGATAATATCTAGCAATTTAAAGCAAACACTGACTTTTAAAAATAGTGATGGACCATGTATGTTATGAATACACAACATTAGCCTAGTTTGAATTATGGATCAGCCAAATTCCAGTATTGCCTAATATACTAGATACGTTATGCAACCCAACTGAAGTGCTAAAGTTTTGCTGCTATGCTCTGCTGCACTCACAGTAGGAAAACTTGAACACTATTTTTCCTATAGGTCACAAGAACAGTTCTTTGATATCCCCCCAAAAGGTGGAACTCTAGGGGTCTAGGTTTAACTCCCTGCTCATTTCACCTTTTTGTAGTTAAATACTCCAGGAGTCTCTACCATGCTCCATCATTTAAAGGAAATAAACATGTTTGTTGTAGGTGTCAGCAATTAAGTCAATGGTAAATATCATTTCTATGCTACACACCACTCTGTATGCTATGAAGAAAAAGATAATTAAATAAAAGTACGTTAACTATTAGGCTCCAGATAAGTTCTTGAGAAATTACTGTTGGTAGAGATATAAACTGTTGTTCCAAATCCATATGCTGTTTTAATGGACAGGTTTATTGACAGAATGATTTTCTGTGGAGAACCATTTCTAGTAAATTAGCTGAAGCTCTGAATACCTGGATGGAAGATCACATCCTACTCCGATCTCCCTTGTTTCTACATTAGTTCTTGGCTGGGTTTTCATTAAGTAGTCCAACCTGTCTTGTAATTCTTTATTCTGGAAAAGAAGGATTTTCTGCATGACCTTTCAAGTTGCATTTTCCAAGAAGATAAATACGTTTAAATGATTTCAGCTCATTCACATTGTATTCTCTCTTTTAATTAATAAAGTCCAGCATAAGGCTTTCTTCATCAACATTCCAAAAATATTATTTAGAATACACAAAATTTCCTTATTTTTGGAAAATAAAGTTACTGTGACTGTAAAACATAAGTCAATCAACGGCCTACATACAGAATGCTAGATTTTTTAAATGTCTCTATAGTGTAAATGCATAACTACCTTACAGAAATTCAACACAAATGTGAAGATTATTTGTTTATTACATGCATTCATGAGGATCCCGATGTTACAACTATTTCTGTTTCCATATTCAAGACCTGTTACTACATACAGTGAATTTACATAACGAAAATATCAGACAGTATGGTTCTAACTCTAACAGTTCTTGTAAATCACATCAAAATAAATTTTAACCCTTAAAAGAGTAAAGCTAATTTAAGTCCTTACCTCACATTCTAGGAAAGAGATTTTTTCTAGAAGCTGCGTTATAAACAATTCCTTTTGCTTGATCTTTTTCTTTAGTATTTCGATCTGTGAATGAAAAAAAAATAAGGAAGATCTTAAGGCAAGGAGGTAAAAAAAAAAAATAAAAAAAAAGAAGACTTTATTCCATAAACAGAAACCAAAACTCATTGGATTTCAGTGTGCAGCCAATATTGTACTTTCTGTTCTAGAATGTGTATATATTCCAAAACAGTTGGAATTCAAAAGGGTCAGCTTGGATGGTTTATACCATGATCACAGACATGCACTAACATGGCTTATGGCAGATGCCATGATCAGACATGTGTACTAACATGGCTTCTGACACGTCATGCATTTTTAGAATATGGAAAGTAAACAAAAGTTTTCAAGTAACAACTAGCTGATATAAAAATATGTAACAAAATAAAACAGGAACTCCATTACAGGGTTCAGAGGACTCTGCTCTCAGGGGTTGTGAACTCACCCAAAACTTTTATTACATGCTTGCTAATCTCTTCCCCTTTTGTTGGCATTTATTTGGCATAGCAAGAAAATTAAAATATTTCTATATGAAAACTTTTATATTTCATAGTTGGGGAAAAAGTCATTACCAACAATTGCTTGTCAGATTGATAAAATAACAATAAGAGGCCACCTCAATAGTAATGTGACATTTTCTGCGCTCTGTGGGGAACAATATTAACATCAATATAGTAGTATTAACCTCAGATTCTCCCCTTCATTAGGGCAACCTTTCACCACTCAATCTGTGCAAACGTGTCCTAAAGCTAATTTACCCAGCTACACAAGGATCTCCCCTGAGTAGTGGAATCCTTGCATATTATAAAGCCACTGTAGCAATTTTTATCACACGCCCCTCCCAGCCACCACTGCAATGGGTGTGGCCAGAGAAAGATGGGCATGGCCACGATGCCACAGAGCTCCCCAGTTGCAGTGCCAGTCCCTTGGGGTCACTGGTAGCTGGCTCAAGGCTGTTCTTAAACTGGGGGGGCTGGTTCGGAGCAAGTAGCTTCTGAAAGCCTCTATTGTCTCCCCTTTTGTCCCCCTGCCAAGTTGTGCTGATGCTGCTTGCCTGCAGCTGAGGTTCTGGCCCAATATGTGCATTTCTGTCTTTTGTGAAGGAGTATATTTAGAAACCTGTTGACATTTTAAAGGGTGCAAGTCATGTCCTATGTGTAGCAAAATGGCTGATAGCCAATAACATTTACTGGATTCTGCATTCTGTATGAAGCTAAGTCATGTCAGGACTTAAACAGTTAAGTTCCAGTCCACCTTTGCTGAATAATCAACCATTTAAAAAAAATCAAAAGATCACATTAACACCTGGATTGTAGTTTCACTGAAGTCAGGATGAATTTTGATGTTGGACTTCCATGGAAGCAGAACCAGACATCAAGTTAGATTTTTAGCAAACCTAGGCCCCATTCCTGCCTACCTCTGTGGTATATCCCTCCTGCTCATGGAGTGCCCCATTGACATAAGTGATTTTTACTGTTATCCACAGATGCTGGAATACAACATATGAAAAAAAGTCATGCATGCAGAGTCTTCTTTAGACCTGCTATACTAGTATACAACCTAGCACTGTTCATACGAAGGAAGAGGAATGCTACAGGAGATGCTACTCAGCAAAACTGGATATGACATAGCACAAAACCCTAAACATTTCCCCCCACAATTAAATTCAATAGTTTGGGCTGTTAGCCAAGAAAAATTACATAAATGCCTATAACTATGTTGCCACAAGAAAATTATAAAAATACCCATGAGTAATAAAAATAGGTATTTTCTATAAAATTCTCATTAAACTAAATGGATTTTACCCTGTCAGATTGCTGAATGGTCATGACCTTTACATATAAAATTTTAAGGAAAAAAAATAAAAACTATTTATTCATAAAAGTGCAGTAAAGTTTTATTTTAATGAATTAAATTTAAAAACAGCCAATCAGAAAGCAACTGACGTTCCAAATAATTCAGTTTTCCACTTATAATTGTCACTGTGGTACACTGGAGAGATAAGGTGTTTGAGGTAATATAACTAACATGCATCAGAGTAAAACAATTTCCAAAAGCCTGGCCAGCTCGCTCTCTCTCTTCATTTCATCTTTTTTCCCCCCTTTAAATTTTTTTTAATTAAACTGTTTTTTGCAATTAAAAATACCCTTCTATGTAAAACTCTCCAGCATATCTGAAAATAATCAATAAAAAAAGTCTCAGAGAAAGAGGAAAATAAATTTGAAAAATTCAATTTAAATATTAAATACAATGGCCATCACTTTCGCAAAATATCCATTGCAAACCAATATAAAAAATTAACGAGTGCAAAAAAGCCCAAAACAGTTCTAAAGAGAAAGACCTGCCAATTCAGTTATTATTGAAAAAAGGGCAAGAGTAAACTCCATACTGTACATTTTTCACCAAAATTATAATGATAAAATATACAGCGGTGAAGAAATGGTATGATCAACTCATCCATTTCTTTGCAAATAAGGGGTTTATTTTCAGTTCAAGCTGGTGCTCCAGCTGTCTTTCACTTTAAATAGCAGATTCTTCTCTGGCTAAAATATAGTTCCATTAGCATTGTCTTTTAAAACTAGATTTTAAGTGATCTTTTCAGCTTTCATATCTTCATAGAAAAGTAATGTTTATCGCACCTGCAGACACTTGACAGCTATTGATCCTGGTCTTTAATTATTGCTGTGTCTAATACTATAATTATAATTATAGTTCAGCCAGCATTTTTATTATAAGTGGGTTTAGTCTTTCCACAATTTTGAAAGTGGAATATACTGACCGTATAAATTGTTCTCTCATGGTGGTATTTGGCATTAATATTCTGTTCCCCTGCCATGCACAAAAGGAAATCATTTTGCTTTGAGAGATCTGTATGTGTAGTGAGAGCAGAAGTACAGCTTGAAACCAAGTACAGCTGTGTAATCAGAGGACAATTTTGCCCTTACTGAGGCAGATCCTGTTACTGGAGATATTATACAGTAGTTGGTGCCAATTCTGATTTTTAAATTAATTTGGAAAACAAATGTTTTTATTTAGAGTAGTAATCTAATTAGACACCAATAAACATTTTTGAAAGCCAACTAGGGCCTTACACCGCTACCTTTTCATAACAGCTTATCTTACTGGTTTACATAGAGTGAGTATGATTCAAAGCCTTTATACCATGGAAGTTAAAATTGAGCAAAGAAGCTGGTTCAGTATCACATGGTCAGGTACGAGTAGATGTAGTCTGATTAAAATTGAATCAACATATATGTTCACATATACTCCACATCTACTCAGTTAACACTGTATATACAGATCTGAATGATCTGAAAATGGTCTAGGGAGAGATTATACTTAGAACAACAATGAAAATACTAGAATTAAAAGGACCATATTGAAATCCAGAACAGAACACCAAAATGGAAAGCTTGATGGATTCTTCCATCTCTCCCCAACATGATATTCTATGGTTTGGCATCAGATTTACTGCATTTGTGTTCCACAGCAGGAGTTGCTAACGGCTCTGGAGGCTGAACCATACACACCAGCAACATTTCTTGGCTCATTTTAACATGGCTTTATGGCTGCAGTTCAATTCTATTCATCAATTCCTTTGGAGGACTGTGCTAAAATTGTAGACTAATAAGTATACAAGTGTGTAAGAAAAGCAAAGATTCCTATGGCCTAAAAGCGTATTTCTTTATATAAGTAAAAACAATATGGGGTAAGATCAATATAGGATCTGATTGGACCATGTGGATTACACTTGCAGTGAGCTGTTACACAAAATACCTACCTCCTCAAATCCTAGAACACTGATATTTTATATATTAAATATAAGTGACACTTCATTCAATCCAAGATCGTAGCTATGTTGACTAAAATGATCCTAAATCCATTAGGAGTGAAACACACCCAACAGTGGACAAGCGACAGACGTCTCTCCGCTGTGCAGGGAGGACAGAGGTGCAGAGAGACTTTGCACCCCTGAATGTGGCAGAGCTATTCTCTGTGCCAAATGCACATAGGCCAGCCTGGAGGACGAGCAGGGATGTAGCCAGTGAGCTTGCAGTTATTCTGACCCTTTGAAGGGGACAGTCAGGTTCTTGGCAACTGCTGCACTCTAGGACGTGGAAGAGCCACCACAAAGAGGCAATAGAGCTGCCGAAGCCTTGTCCATGAGCTGAGAGTGAATTTAGACCTCCACATCCCCTGGGTAGAATTCTCCACTAAGACGCCATTCATTGCATCTTTGGATAAAAGGTGTTGAATTCCCACCCTATGGCCTTTCATGTTGGGAAAAGCCATTAAGAAGCAATCAAACCTGATTGTTTAAAAACTTTAGGGGACTATGATACCCCTGATGAGGAGATGCTACATTTAAAGGAAACATGGAAAAGAAAGCAACAACTTTGGAGGAGTATAAAAGATATATTAAATCGAGCATTAAATTAAACACAATATGTAGGTACAGTACATTGACATAAGTAACATTGCATAAAGTGAAAGTGTGATCTTCACTATGTGAGGAATGTAACAAGGGTATTGGCTCAAATACGCATTCTTTCGGGTAGAATGTTTTTAAAATAACAGCAGTAATACTTCAATCTTCCATAGTGCTTTACATTTTGCGAAGAGCTAGACAAATATTAACTCATGGAAACTAATCTAAAACACACACAACATCCCAACACACAGAAAGAGGTCTCTGCCATGAGCACTGGCAATGTAAAGCAGACACACAGTATGTGGGGCAAAAGACCAAAAAGACATGAAGTCAGAGTCTCCATGTAGGGATACCTTGCAGAAAGAAGTGGGTTTTAAGCAGCCTGTTCAAGGCATAAGTGCATATGTATGGGGAGAGAAGGATCATGACAAGTTAAAGATGATAATCAGGCTGAGAACCTGACAGGAAGGATGGCAGAATTATCCACAATGAAAGATGTGGGTGAGAAGTGGAGCAGTTTGAGACAAAAATAATCTTCAAACTCTTCTCAGACTTGCTTCTGGATCCACTGCAGTCTGGCTTCTACCCTCTGCACTCCACTGAAAGTGTTATCACCAAGGTCTAAAAGGACACCCTTCTGGCTAAGACGTGAAGTCTCTAATCCATTCTTATCCTTGATCTTTAATTAGCCTTCAGTACTGTTGGTCACTCCCTACTCGACATCCTGTCCACACAGGTGGCTTTCATGGCATTGTCCTCTCACCATTCTCCTCCTCCTTCTCTGACTGCTATTTCGGTATATCCCATATCCACCTCTGGGGGAGCCCCACAGGGCTCTAACCTAGCACTTGACACTACTCCCTTTATACCTTATCTTAGCTGTTCTTATCTTTTCTCACAGGTTCCACCAACATCTCTACACAGAGTCACAATTGTTCCTCTCTTCAGATCCATACTAGCTCATCAAACATATCTGACTATTCTCCAACACTGTTATTTGTATTACAGTAGAGCCCAGAGATGCTAATCAGAACTGAAAGCCTCATTGATGTGCATCCCCTAAAACATTCTGGATGGCTAGTTTTCAGCTCAACTTTAATATGGCCACTCTAAAGCCCTTTATTTTTCTTCTCAATGCTCGCCACCTTACATTTTCTGTTGTAATTGACCACACCCCCATCCTCCCTGTCTCCCTGTCCTGCAACATCAAGGTCATCTTTAATTCTCAATCTCTCACCATACATCCAGATCATCATCAAATCTTGTACTGTGTCTCTCTCCACAACACTTAGAAAACCCAACCCAACCCTTCCATTTCATCCCATCATTTAAGATGCTTGACCATGCTCTTCTCTCTCACCTTGGATACAATTCCCTTCCTTACAGACTGTCAATCCTCTCTTTGAAAATTTGTTCCCCTGACTTCTCCTGGCCTAGGCACCCAAGTTTAAACCTTTCACTTTTTGCATCAAGGCCCTACCAAACTTCACCCTGGCTGGACTACATCTTGGAACTCTACTTTGCTCTCTTTCATGTCAGCAAAGATGCTGGTTTTGACACCTACTTAATTTATTTTGCCCTCTCCTGTCCTCGTCTATACTGCCCTCTGTGCATGGAACAAACTCTCAAATTCAGTGCATCAGGCTCTCACCCTCTCCTCTTCCCAATCTCCTTCACAGACCCACTCTATCTGAAGCTCCAAACAAGATTGAGAATATTTTAAAAGAAACAATCGAATACAACTCCTTCCCCTGGGTCTCCCAGAGTGCCCTGTCTGTACTGAAAAGTTCATATTAGTTTTATACAATTCGATCTTGAGATGGTGAGAGACATCTGAGAGGAAATAGCCAGAAATGTAAGGTTAATGGTGGAAGATTTGATTTAGGAGTCATCAGCATAAAGCTAGGTATCTGAACCCATGAGAGTGAATAAGATCATTAAAAGAAGAGGAGAGAGCAAAGAACATTACCCTGGGACAAAGATGTGGGGAAGGAGCAGAGGAAGATCTGCAAAAAGAAATGCTGAAGGAGTGAACAGTGAGGTTAGAGGAGAATCAAGAGATTACAAAGCAATAAAAAGCCAAGAAAATGAGAAAGAGAATGACTATATTATATATATTTAAGAGAATGATAAATTCATGTCAATCTTTGCCTTTTTAAAAAAGGGACTATGTAAATGGCACAACTTTTACATATATTTTTGGCTAAATATGATCCATTTCAGAGCTGGAGGCCTGAAAATGTGTATTGATTTATCAGGTTGGAGTAGATCCAGCCGTTATTTAAATTCACCCAAGATTTACCACACGATGATATCATCCAGTTGAAGTTATTTCTCAGTACATCACATTGTACATTTACATGAGTATTGTATATTATAAAAACCATTTATATTTTACTGTTCATCTGCCATTAGTGAATTTGACATCTGTAACATGGTGATACATGACAAACAAAAATGGACAAACCAGTTATAAACACAACTAAACGTATTACATTACAAACACACAATGGACTAAACAATACAGGACAGACAAGACATTACAACATTGATTAGAATGTTCAGCCTTTGTCATCTTTTTAGGGAGACAGTTGCTGTACAGGAAAGACCAGATTTCATTCTAAGATTCTGATGTTCCATTCCCCTTTAATTTTTAAATAAACCATATTTATTGTATTCTAGGCATTAGAGCTGAGATTTTCCAAGGCGTTCTATCAAAAATCAATAAGAATGAGCATCTTATTCCCTTGTCCCCATTAAAAACCTCTAGACTCAGATAATATCTTATACTTTTTTTAACGTCACAGTTTTAATTCTCATTCTCTCTCTCTCAAAACAGATTTAACATAGTAGTAACAGATATTATTACTCAAACTAGGTTTAGCGTACATTATTGCACTAATTTAAGGGACTTTCTAATCTGTCTAGTTCTAGTAATATTACACCAATCTACTGCTACAGTAGCTCTGAGGAAACACTAGTGTGTTAGAAGTGTTTGTACAGTGTCTAGCATAACTGGGTACTGACCCACCTGATTAGGAACTACCATAATACAATAATAACGTGGGTTTAAGTACGCTAGTTGGTTTGCTGCTTCAAGAACAGATCATTCAAATCCAAGCTGCAGAAGTCAATGCTTTGCAAAGTGGACTCTATAGATGAAGCTTGACCAGAAATGACAGATTGACTCTGCCACAAATACATGAATGAACATTCCCACCAAAGATCTCTGGTGGTTCTATTTTTGTTGTCTGTAGAGGTCCAATACATTCCATGTAGGGTGTTGGACTGTATAGATTCATTTCTTAGATTCACTGAGGCATTCCAAATGTTTATGATTCTTTGCCATTTCTGCTTTGCAGTTGCTCTTCTTAAGCCATGTCCCCATATGGCTTTTCTTTCTGTGTGTGGGCTCCTTTGTGGAAAAATATATAGATGATGTATCCCACACAAGTATAGAGTTTTGTTAATAAAAATACAGCATCCCAGTTTGGATGGGGACTCCACCCTCCATGTTTCAGTGTTGCTTCTTTTACAGATGTAAAAGTATTTCCATATTAAAACGGGTGATACCATGCAATATGCCTGGAGTTTCTGAAATGTCTTGATTAAGCAGTTTTCAGCTGGTTATATAGCCTTCTTTGTCAAGATTCCTTCTCTTTTCCATTTGTTCAATATAATGTGCATCTTCATTATTTGGGTTAGGATTCACTCGTTAGCAGATGGTATACAAATATTCTCCCTTTCATGCCAGTATCTGCTACAATAAAAAAAGGATATAGCTTCTTTTTCTTATGCCTGGCCGTCACTTATCTTCCAATGAATCTGAGACTAAATGTGGAGAACAGCTCGTGTGCCATGACCTGGAGACAGTTCAATTCAGTAGGTTAGGGGAATGTCATTCTAAATTTCTATTCTGTAGATAATTTCTTGCCAAGGAAAAAACCAACTTCTTTCCCCTTTAAATCTCTCTCTTTCCCAAAATGCTCAGTTTCAAATTCATTCCTCTCTCAGTGATGAAATGCTTTATTATGTGTAATAAAGTCCCTTGTGAAATGAAAATGTGATCTTGTTTTTACAGCATAATACTCAAAAGCAGAGGAAAGAAACTTCAAATCTTTTAAATTTCACCAGGTTGAAATTTAGCACATAGTCACTCAGCCTAGATGAATACTTTTGTTTTAAAAAACTAAAAATAATTTTATTTAAATTTTTGTTTCATTTTAAGTTGTTGTTTTTCTTAACTTTAAGTCCCTGCATGAGGTTTCTGGGGGATGGAGGCAATTACAGCTATCCTCCACCATGGCAAGAGAAGGAAAAGATCACTTTAAAGAGCAAGATTTCACCCATGTCCCTTAGACACCTGTTTCAGTATTTAAGTAGACAAAAAAAAGTGAGGCAAAGGTTTGGCAGCAACACTATTACCAGGTCAGAGGCACTGCTATCATCTTGACTCCGGTCTCATAACTCTGCATCTGCCTGCCCAGTTCTGTGTCATCTTATTGGTGGCTGATCTCTCCAGTGAAAGTGTTTTGAAGAAAACATTTCTGTCCACTTCAATGTGACAGTTCTGCCTAAGAGCTTCATGACCTTTCACCCTTCTTTCACTGCATTAGGGAGCCCTGTCTGGCTAATAAGCAGGTGGTTACTTTAAGATGTATACACAGGAGAGCAAGAAGCAGACTATTCAGAGAGTCTCTCAATTTCTCCCATATTAATGCTCACGTCGATTTATTCACTGAGATCCAGATGATCCACTTTCTCTGACAGTCTGTCTCCTTTCACTTCCTTTCCTAAAAGCACCTGCACTAACTTCCTAAAGTTGGTACAATTTCTTTTTTGAAATACAAATATGCCATGCCACCAAACATTAAGATTCTCCACCTGCCATGGTGGTGGGGTCTTTCACATGCAGCCACTGGCACGGTAAGTAAAAAGGAAGTACAGTGTATTGTGTGATGGGGCAGGGTCAGATGATTATAGGAAAGTAGTGAGAAACAGGTTTGTTAGCCCCAGGCTAAACAAATCCCTGCTACCATGGTAAACAAATGGCAGTTGTACCAGGTTAATCAAGACACCTGAGGCCAATTAAGATCCTTCTAGAAAGCAGTGGAGACAGCTAGGTTGATTGGGACACCTGAAGCCAATCAGGAGTTTGCTGGAACTAGTTAAAAGCCTCAGTTAAAAGTGTGTCAGGAGCTGTAGGAGGAAGCTGTACTGCTGGAGAAACTGGGCAGGACAAACCCAATCAGGCACGAGGAAGGAGGTGCTGAGGAAGTGGGGGCTTCTGTGGCAAAGTGGCCCAGGGAACTGTACTTGTCCTGTTTCAAAACGTCAGCTACAAATAGCTGCTACTATTAGGATCCCTGGGCTGTAGCCTGGAGTAGAGGGTTGGGCTGGGCTCCCCCCGACTTTACCCCCACTCTCCCTAATTAATATCAGAGACTATGAGACAACAGAGATTGTGGAAGGGAGGGTAGCTTCTTTCCACCTCCCTTGCTGGCTTATGATGAAAATGGCTCAGTAGGCTGTGTTCTGCCTCTAGAGAGAGATGGGCTACGTGGAGGGTCACAGTGAGCCTCTGAGGCTAGTGTAACTTGCCTGGAAGCACGGGACCCATTGAGACAAGGTTGGAGCTTTGTCATAATTGGGAACACATTTATTTCACAAGTAAGTTCTGATTTGACAAAATCTGTCAGTGTTAAATCATCTGCAATTCTTCCCTACTTAGAACACCAGACTTTATTAATATGCAACAACAGCAGCTGGCAAGAAAGTTCTCTAACCAATGATTATCTTTGTATGGGATCTAATGCAAAGAGATGTTGAAGGTCACAGACTCCAGTGAACTTCCATTTCATCTCTAATTTAAACATTTATTTTCCTCTGGCAGCTAGTTTCTGTGCTTCTGTTTAATTTATGTCTTGAAACTGCAACTAGTTTGCCTAGCTCAAGCTGACCAAGCTATTACTAAAGAATGTAAGATGAGGGTTTATTTTAAGATAGGGAGAACTTTGGAGAAAACACTCCTGGCATGTTGAACACAGACGCTTGATCTCGTGCTTGATTTTTGGTCCCATTGACGGCAATGGCAAAACTACCATTGCATTCAATGCCAGCAAGATTGGGGCCTCTGTGAAGAGCAGGGTTTAATAGCATTATTTTATGCGACTCCTTCTGCATCAACTCTTAGTCACTCTGTTCATCTGTCCTCACTGCTTCCTACATCCATGCTTCACTTCTGACTGCTCCTTGTGGACATGTTTAGACTAGTGTTGACCACAACCTGCTAACACTTTTTTTTTAAATGTTGGACACTGTCTACACCCGTGTTTAAAAACATAGTGAAAGTGTACTAACTAGCATATTTCCTAATCTAGACAGTGTCTCCTTCAGCCCCTTCTAGTTTCATGCAACCCTTCATGCTTGTAGCATCTCCTTAATTATTGTTTGCCAGGTGCCCTCAGTCTCCTCCTACAATAGAACTGAAGATCCACCTATTCTGTGGAGCACTCTAGCCATAAAAACTCCTTTCCAGTCTGTGCTTGCTCAGTTTTGGATGCTTCTGTACAGAACCTGTATTTGCTTTTAAAATTATAGACTCTCTGGGGCAGGGTCTCTTATTTATTTGGCACCTTCTGCACACTGGATACATAGAATATATGGGATTGCACACAAACTCGTGGCACAAAGGTAAGAGCGAATACAAAGCTGCCTCAATATAGAAATAAGTATTGCACTACAATGGAGCTAGGCTGAAAAATTGTTAAAAGGAAACGTGTTAACTTTTTCATACAGGAAACTCTTATGGCAGAGGGAACAGGAATTGGGGAAAATAAGAAAATAATCTGGGTAGAGGGGTCTAAGTTTTGATATTTGCTTCTAAAGGTCCCTCAAACCCTGGTGTGCACAGTACAAATAGATTCCCCACAGGGTTGACGGCTCTGGTGGCAAGACTGCACTCTGTCTTTGGGGCACCTGGTACCAAATCTATTTCCTATTAGAACCTATAGGAATTGGATCAGGCAGAGATGAGGCGCTGACTAAGCAGTACAGTCTCCTGGGATCTAACAACCATCCAGCTGGGGTGGTACCATATTAAGATACTTATATGGCCCCCATTACCATGGTGTCTGAGCGCCTGACAAACTTTAATGTATTCAGCCTCATAGCACCCCAGTGATACTGTCATAATAAAGATGTTCAATTCAGACCTCAACTATCCCTCATTTTAAAGGACACCATTCATCTTAGCCTCTCGCCCCTTATATTCCACACAGATTTGTTGCTCCTTCACTTTTATTGCTGAAAATAATTTATATCAGAATAAATAATAAAAACTGAGTTTACAGTGTTATTTACACTGAAAGAATGAATCTCATAGAATTTAAGTCTACATTTGGGTGTTGACAAGTTGAGAGGTAACTAACGAAAGTGTATTCTGTAGTAAAGCAAGCAGATGCTTACCTGAGCTTCTCACTTAGCTCTGTAGATTAAAGCTTCTTGTTAAAAAAAACATATATTTTGCTTCACCTGATACAAGCATTGTTGATATTTCAACAATCCATCTAATTTAGCTACCACATATTTCTGTTCTGGGTTTCCTAAAGTAACCTGTTTTCTCAGTCATGCCACAGTGATGCGAAACTGCATTATAAAATAATTTCCTAATTGTAAAATACTTTGTCACTCTTTTTCAATGATACTATTTAAATAGATGTTGTCATTCTTCATAAGATGAACACATGCCTATGAACAGTAGGATGGGTTTTTGTTTTTGAATAGAGACGAGCCATGAATATACTGCAATGATGACTAATAAGGTACCTTAACAAATTCTACCTCCCCAAATTGCTAGCTATTTCCTTTTGCATTATCTAAATATTTAAAAAGACTAACAGAAGAGGCAGTTCTAGGTATACTCTGTTGAACACAACTTCTGAACCTTACCTAACTGTGGAGCTCTAAAATCTCCCATATTTAGGAGATAGATGAAGTATGTTTGCCATCATTTAATTTACTTCCAAATCAGTGGTGCCACAGTCTTCTTAGACACCATTTCCAGGAGTACAGATTCCTTTAACACCCCACCAAAAGCAGAAATTCTGTTGCTGACATCTCAGGTGTCTGTCAGCAGCACTGATTCGCCTACGCAATGAAACTACTCCAAGAAATACAGTTTGAAGCTTTGATTTCAGAAGGGATATAAAAGCATGACATCTATTGTGCTTTATGCATAAGTAAATAAAGTATTTAAAGGGGGTGCACAAGCAACTGGGGCGGTGGGGAGAGAACATTAACACCCACCTCTTCCCCATTATGGACTGTTCCTTTCTTTCCAGCAGCTCTAGCTTCTATCATCTATAAGACTGTTTTTCTCTAGCCTTTTGAATAAATACAACCCTTTGAATACAGTAATAAAAAAAAAAAAAAAGAGGATGACATCAATTTAGATGTAGCCTGAAACATAGTACTTCAGAATCCCTGGGAAAGCATAAATTAACCCATATCATCATGCAGTTAAGGAAACAGGGCTCCCAAACCTATTGCAGTATGATCATCAATCTGCTGCAGAATCCATTATGAACTGCAGAAAGTGGAGAATACAGCTCTAATTGTGCTCTGGGATGTGCACAGAACCCTGACTGTAATGGAACTCTATGTGGGCACAGCAATCCGCACACACAGAGCTCATTGTGAGTTCAGGGCCCAAGCTTGTATCTGGCATTATCTGATCTGATGAGGGATGACCAGTCACAAACCCCTGCCTTGGGGATGCCAAAAACTGTTAGTGGTGAAAACGGAGAAAGAAGAACGGGAAGTTAGTTCACCTTAAAAGAAAGTGAAAAAGAAGAAGGTGCCACTGAAAACATCCATGTGACGCTCATGATGAAACTAATTAACAAAGATGCCAATAGTTTCTTGTAATTTTACATTCCTTATGGCTGTGTGACAATATGAATTTTCCCAATTGCCATAATTTTAAAACACAATTCAAAGCATCAGCCTTTTATCTTAACTAAGTGGAGACTTGTACATGGGCCAAGAAATGACTTGGTAGGTGTCACATGACTTTTTATTCTCCAGGATTATGAGAGTGATTAAGTTATACATCTGAGTAGAAAGCTTGTTTAAAAGCTGTAGTAGTGATTCAAAAAGTTATTCCAAGATGAATATACTCTTCTATATTATAAGGATCCAACCAGACAAACTGACCCTTCAGTTATTTTGCTGAAGTTTATGAAGTTACACTAGGAATGAATTTGGTCCAATATTTTTGTATGCTTTTGCCAAAACACTCAATATGGAAAGAATGTAGTTGTAAAACCTCTAGTGAGCCAAGTAGGTACAACTGTGTTGAAGCAAATTACTAACAAGTTGCACCCATGCAATTTAGTACATATTTCACATTAAAGAGCAAAAGTTAGCTTATCCTATTTAGCATTTCTTCACAAATATTCCTGGAATTACCTTGCCTGTCCCGCATGTCATGGCTGAAGAGAGAATTCTAGTAGTTTTGTGAAATAAGAATCTGCAGGTGCTAGTTTGCTTATCTACACTGAAATGAAATTCTAGTAATAATTCTTAATATGTTCTGCCAGAAATCAATTAAATAAATGAGCACTAAAGAGGGAGAAAATGCATCCTGTCTATGCTGTGGTATAAAGGTTTTAACAACAAGTTTGGAGTGATTGGTTGATGTGTAGGTGGTGAAGCCATGAGTTAGGCAGGTCATCCAAGCGAAAGTGCCAATAAAACCTTTATACCACGGTGTTATGTACTCAGTATATGCCACAAATTTTACACCCGGTAATAGATATTTTTGTATCCCTCTGCCTACTCATTTTCTTGCTACATATTTTTGTATCCCTCTGCCTGTAAAACTAGGCTCCCTTAATATTAAATGTACAATTATATGGGACTCTACAGGAGAGGAAAATTACAACTAATAATTAAAACACCTCTAAAAACGGCCTACAATATCTTTTCCACATTTAACACTACCACGATTTTAAAATCAAACATCTCAAGACTAGAGTGGGTTGAAAATTTTGCAATTTTGTCAAAATTTTTACTCTTCAAATACATTTTTGTGAAAATTGCATAAGAACCAGCTTTAGTTAGGGGCATTCAAGATTAGAAGCAAGTGCTGTGGGGCAGACCCTCATCAGGTATAAATCATCAGAGGCCCATGGAAATCAACCAAGGATCATTCCACAGGGGATCATTTCCTCTTTCCAGTACCAAAAAATCTTCCATACCTAGTCCTGTGAAATATTGGACTTTACACTTGTCACTGCTCGAGGACTGAATACTGTCCACATTTCAGGGAAGGAGGGGACCCATTTATTTAGCAGCATGTTTTTTAAAATGACAGGTTTTTGAAACTGCTCTGAGGTTTGGAACGTTAGAAGTAATCTGAGAAAAAGAGGAATCGGTAAGAAGAGCACATGTGAGGCAGAAAAAGGCACATGATAAATGCAAGTGAGCATATTGCTCTACAATTTAGCACACGAGTATCACCACACCACATGCAGTGTATACATACATATGCATGATGTATACGTATGTTGAATATTAATGCCTTTTATTTGAAGTTTTGAATGTAACATCAAAATATAAATATTAAATTATACGTTTGATGTGAGGAAATTTTCAGACATTTAAAATTATGACTTGACATCTGGCTAATGTTGCAAGAACATGGGCAAAACATCCCTATCCAGAAACCTATGTAATCCTTGTGTGTCAACTCCTGATGAACAGCAGCACTAAGCACTGTTTTTAGCAGCAGTGTGTTTAAAAAAAAAAAAAAAAAAAAAAGTTAAAATGAATGTTCTCATCTTTGGAACTAGGAAAACAAACCAGGATAGAGAAATTTTCATAGCAAAGTAGTAATACCACAATACTGAATTAAGGGAGGATTAGAGAAGCATAAGGATGGATTAAAGCCACCTCTTCTGCACAGCATCTTTCACACATATATTACTAAAAGCAAATAATCCTTCATCTTTTTCATTCCACAGACTGCTCGTTTAGAGAAGGAACCAACCTCCTCACCCCCACAATCCCCATCCCCACCCCCAACTATTTGTGTGCATCACTTCTCCATTACTCACTGCTTGATTCTGAAAGAGTTTCATTCCACGGAGCACCAGGAAGGGATCCAGAACAACCATTGATACACAGACTATAGCCTGAGAACCACTGGTATAAACTGTTAACTTCCTCTTTCTGCTTTGCAATATACGAATGCATAGCTCATCCACTATTGATGCAGTAAGTATCATGATGTAAGAAGGTAACGTGCTAAATAAAGCAGCAAACAACATGCAGAGCTTTTGGTAGTGGAACAGGCAGAAGGACTTAGAAGAGAGCTCTCTCCTGGGCTATGTATTCAGCTTTATGGTGTACAGTGTTAAAACCACCAAGCAGCTGTTTAAAGAATATATGGTTTTGCTAGAGCTCACCTCTTCAACCATATGTTTGACTTTCTTCTGTTGGCAATGGACCATGTCATCTAGATGTTTGATTCGTTCTCTAAGACCAGCTGTAACCTCTTCCAGATGCTGTGACCTGATACAAGATATAAGAACTAAGTAAATATGTAGGAAGCCATGCAATGTAAACCAAAAAACAATCAAACAAAAACAAAAGAATAAAAAACACATTGCCAAAGTAGATCAAGAAAAGGAACCTCGTTAAATAAGCCAAATTTCACTGACAAATGTCATTTCCTATATTTGTCTAAAGTTCATTTTTATGGTTATCTGTTTGGTCATTAGTCATTGTCAGACACCACCCACTTAGCTCACCTTTACCTTACATATCAGAGCTATCAACATTTAGAGAAGTTTCACAAGGGATACTTGTTCAAACAGAATGATGATCTGGGATCTTCAGGCATTCAGGCCTGGAGAGTTGC
Source organism: Macrochelys suwanniensis (assembly GCA_033296515.1). NCBI lineage: Eukaryota > Metazoa > Chordata > Testudines > Chelydridae > Macrochelys > Macrochelys suwanniensis. Next base: position 61,051,758 of record CM065785.1, read on the forward strand.
ATGCACATTATGGTTTGTTTTAGCACTTACAATCCATTATCTGATTAATCACCAAGAGGCAGATATTAAGCCCATGTTACCAAGGAGAAAAGTAAGAGTTCACAAACTGAGCTGTCCTACAGTTCAACGTAGGATGTGGTACCGAAATTGCTTTTTTAAGAATGTGAATGTACATACTAGAGAAAGAGGTAATTAAGATATTGATTGCAAGGATCCTACCAGCCTGATTTTGGGTGCTCAGCACTTGTGAAAAGAGTCAGGCCTTTGTCTTTTATATCTATTTTTAAAAAGCATCACAGATGTGCATGAAACTATACTGACCTAAAAACAGATATTTCTCAGCAATGCTATTTACTCTAATCCATCATGATTGCAATCAACTTCTCTCACAAATAAGGCTGAGAAGGATGAGTTTTTGCATAATACATTCTCTTGCGGTTTTTCTACATAAAATAAGGCAAATATAATTTGGGAAGAAATTATCCAGCTGGACTATATTACAACCAAAGTTAATTCAGGTTTGAAAAACTTTCAACAATGCTAGATCTCAGAAAGGAGTAAGAGCTCACCTCTGTCTGTCTGAATGGGTTTGAGATTTTGCTCCAGATATCTGGATTTCATGTTGTACCAGTTGTTTTTGTAGCTGGTGGCGTTCCTAAACAAGAAAATGTTATTTATCCACTTCTTCACATTGTAAATTTAAACTCCATTAAGTATATTTTATTGTGATTTTAAAAGGCCCATAATATGTTAAACAAAAACAGAGGCTGATTCAGCCACAAGTTATTACTATATTACAGGTGGAGCATGTATTTCCTACAGCCAAGAATCACAGAATGGAAAAAACAAAGCTTGAATAAAGAGAACCCTGGATTCTCAGCTGAGCACTAAGATAAATAGCAATGTTTTCAGCGCCAGTGTCAAAGGGCAGCTTTGCTTGCAATTTTGTAGGTAAGTGCGACTCTGAAGGATAAAGACGTGTGAGCTGAAATGCAATTCTGAAAAAACATCTTTTTGACCCACAAAGGGACTCCATCCCTCTAAAATTATTACAGGTCAAAGATTACATTTATGGTCTTGGATGCAGAGATTAAATGAACCACATGACCACTGTTGAGTATATGAATATCAAATTTTCCATATTGTTCCTCCAAAAGGATCTCCTGATCCAGTGTATTTTGGCAGAGATAGGAGGCATCTCCCTATTTTTCTCCCAAAATGTCCCTACTTATTCTGTTCAAATGTTACCCAGCATGAGTGCCGAGAGGATCCGTGCACATGTAGGGTCGGATCCTGCTCCATTAGAGTCAATGCAACTTTTGCCATTCATGTCAATGAGAACAGGATTGGGGCTTTAAATAACAGCCAAATATTTAAATAGCAACACAAGAACAACAGCAGGAGTTTAGAGCTGACTGCATAAATTAATGGACTAAAGTAAAGTACAAATGCATTTCCTAACACCAAGGACCATAATGTACCACTTTACTCATTGAATACCACCTTATAACTATGAATAATTCCACTAAACTCAGTGGGATGACTTGTAGATAAAGAATTACAATCTGGCCCAAAGTGATTTATCCAACATTACTGCTAACTGATAGCTGACATTTATTTTAACTTGCGTCACAGCTACATCTTAAAAACTGAGAAGAGTCCACTTAAATAGTTACAAACAAGTCAATGCACTTTTGTTAGTTGGGCAAAGAGGACAATAATATATACACATAGTTTAAACAAGATGTTTGTTTCTGTGTATTAGCAAATAATTAGTGGTATTAAATTTAAATTGAAGCTAAAGCACAACAAGAACATAGCTTTTAAGAATTGAGTTTTGTTATGTTTTAGGATTTAAATAACCAAAACCCTACATTCTCGTCACCACTCAGGATTTCCAGTGAGTCCTCACTTCTGCATTACTGTCTAAAAGACAGTTCTTTGGCAGGGATTGTATTCATTTTCATATACTGAACAATGCCAAACACACTGAAGGCACTAAACACATGATATTGCAGACTCAGTTACTGAATATAATGGAATCACTGATCATTTCAGATTAATAATTACAATGAAATTGCCCTTAATTGACACTGGGGGAATAAACCTGTTTCAGACATCAGGGAACTTTTAACAGACAAGGTTCAGACAATAACTGTGTGAGAGTAGAGGCACTGCACTACTACTAGACTTACATAAAATAGTTATCTCAAAACAAGTATGTGTTTCACCCTGGAACAAAGTCCATAAAATAGACGAAGGCAGGGCAGGAGATACAAGGAAATGACAAAAAAAAACTGCTACAACTTGTTCTACAGCAGTGCTGCTAACGTCACAAGAGATAAGTGTCTGGCAGCATTTCTCCTTTCAGGGAGTTACAAGTCAATTGTAAAAATATGCTCAAGGCTGCATAATGTAGACCATATTTGAGCCAAGGAGAGAAAATTTGACAATATTGATCGCAGAGAAGTAAGGAAGAACCATTTTATAGATCAGAAGTAGACTAAAAACTGAAAATCTGGGGTCACTGTCAGAGTATTTTGAAAAATAATCTAAAAATAAGTTATGTGCATGGAAACATAGATGGTTGTTACATGCACAGAAAGTCTGACATCAAAATTTCAAAGGGAATTTTAGTCTGAAGTCTTAAGAGTTTCATCCTGATGTGCAGGAACCTCGAGGTGCAATTCCAGCTAAAACTAATTACAGTAACAGGTCTTTTTCACGATGCATTTAGATAAAAATGTTTTTATACATATGCATTTGTTAGCCAAGTAAGCTGTATGTTTAAAAGATTTTATGACTGTAATGAATAAAGGACCATAAGGGATCCAGAAAAATTTGTACATGCTATTATGAGAGAAAATGTGGTTTTTTTAAAACTGTCCTTTCAAAATAAAGATTGGCCCCATGTGTGTCTCAGCTCCGAAGCAGCCCTGAAAGTTTTTGCAAGTAACAGCTCCCACAAACAGTAGAGTGGGCAAAGGGTGCCAACCTGCCATGGTGTGTCCTCAACAGTCCAAGTGCTAAGAGCATGGACGGATGCAATAAAGGGTTTTTGATTTTATTAATAGGAAGAAGATAGAAGTGGTGAGTGGGATAGAGGCCATTGGAGGAGAGGGATGTTGATCCACAGGGGACTGAACAAACAAGTGCACTCCTATACAAGTCTTGCATTTCTGCTAAAAAGCACATAGATATTGGCACCCATACTTTAACATTCTGTGAGCAGAGAAAGTTACCTCTTCCATGCGCTGAATGAACAGATCCAGCTCTCCAATCCTCTTGTCTTTTTCCTGTATACTTGTCTCTGTAATTTGCATCTTCTTATTTGCCTCCTCAATGGCCTTCAGAAGTCGATTAGTTTCTGCCTTTGAACAAACAGGTTTATGTTCATATCCACAAACAATCAATACAATTGATGAATGAAAAGTAAGGAGCTGATTTCTGTGCTACACAATGGAATTGGGTTTTTTTTTAAAGTAGACTCAATAAAATCAATAAACCTGGATGCCCAAGAACTGAGACTGTTTCTGCAAACAAAACATCAAGCTATAGCATCAAATATGAGTTTTGTGGCACATAAAGTTTGGGTGATCAAAATTGTGGAGTTACTTTTAATATAGGGCTGTAAGACTGCTCAGCAATCAGCTTTAAAAACAAAAAATGTTTGCACACCACATGAATATTTGTTCTCCCCTCAGTGGATACACACGTACTCAGTACTGAAAGAAGAAAATGTGCTATTCCCAAGAACAGTATGTTTAGTTACCAAAGCCTGTCACTTTTAATTGCATTTATATCTGTATCACATTAAGGCTTGAGAGACTGACTTCAGTCTCCCTGGCTATCCGTGAGTGGTGTTAGATAACCTTATTGTTATTGATCAGAAATATACAAAATAACATGATCAGAGGAAGCTTTTGGGAGGAAAAAAATGTTCTCAAGGGATTTCTCCCTGAAATTAATTTTTTTCTCTTGAGATTTCACTGAAGTCAGAGGATTTGTGCTTTGCATTTTCTTAGACCAGTAGAAAAACATCCACTTTATTTTCATTTTGAAATTTAAATTTTTACTGTCCATTTTGTTTAGATGCCCTCTTTATTCAGCTATAAAGCTCTAGTGACTATGAAAGTTTAAAAGTTGCTGTGACAAGGCATGAAAGGAAAAGAAACTGGTATACAAATAAATGTAAGACTTCAATTCTGGTGTTACATTTATCAATATAATTTAAGGACTGTATTTCAAACACTGAACTGAAGAACACTCTTACAGACTGGCTGTACATACTATTAGAGTTTCTTTCTCGGCTATATGTTTCTGTTCTTCTTGTTGTAGTTTTTCTTCATACTGGCTGTACAGTTTTCTGGTCATCTCTCTCATTACATCAGCATTGGCTTCTTGAGAGCATTCCACCTATAGGAGTAAACAAAAGAGAGAACTTCTACAGCTGAACCATCTCCAGGTGAAGCATTGCTGGAGACAAGAAAAATGGAGCTCAAACAAACCAAAAGATAGAGATGTAATTGATGTTGATAGTCAGAGCCTTCCCCTAGAATTGTTACAAAATATACTCTACCTACTAAGCCTCAGTCTCATTTACACCAAGTCCACATTACAGCACTCTGGCAGTGTAAAGGGGTCTTTCAATTGGGTCTAAGTTACAATTACACCAACTTTAGAGCCCCTTCACACTGTCAGAGTTAAAGTGCTATTAGTGTAACTGAGAATCAGGCCTGACTCTTTAGTAAGTTCTCTCACGACACCCTCTCACGCACTTGAAGTTTGCTCCCCGGTATGAAGAATAATTTAAAATTCTCTAATTTTACATGAGTGTAGCTTAGAAATGAGTTTGAACCAAAACCCATATCCAAATGCCCATGAACTTTGCAGTGATCAAAATCCAGATCCAATATTTACAGTTTGAGCCCATCTGTGCTGTAGACTGAAATAAAAGCTAAATAAAACTAAACAAAATAGCTTTGCTAGGACTTGATTCTCCTCTTTCTTGCTCTGCTGCAAATCTGGAGTGACAGCATTAAAGTCATGGGAGTTACCCTGATCTAAGTGAGAGGAGAATCTAGGCCTGCAAAACTATTAACTTAGTGTTATTTACATTGGTGTTAATCATGGTAATAAGAAAAGAATCAGGCACTTAGTGTTTAACGCTGGAACTCTCAGTGCTCATGGTTATAAAAGAAGATCTCTGTTTTGAGCATCTGGGTTATCTTGTTTCAAGGACTGCAAGATTTATCAAACCCTTACACTGTCTTACTCAGTGGGAACAAACTGTTCAAATTTTATTGCTCTGCATAAAAATAAAAAGATATTTTGTCTTCTGAAGAGGGACAGATCTCTCGGAAGGATTCCATTTGCACTGTAGCTGCCTTATGTGGCATCTGACCCAGATCTTAGGTTTGAACAGAGACTGGGAGTCGCTCGGTCATTACATTAATTGAATCTATTTCCCCCTAGTTAAGTATCCTAGTTAAGTATCCTCACACCTGTGTGACAACTGTCCGTAATGGGCCATCTTGATTATCACTTCAAAAGATTTTTTCCCCTGCTGATAATAGTTCCTCTCAATTAATTAGCCTCTTACAGTTGGTATGGTTACTTCCACCTTTTCATGTTTCTCTGAATGTATAAATATCTTCTAATTGTATGTTCCACTCTATGAATCCGAAGAAGTGGATTGTAATCCACGAAAGTTTATGCTGAAATACATTTGTTAGTCTCTAAGGTGCCACAAGTTCTCCTTTTCTTTTTACATTAGGACAGAGAGCAAGTTTCTGCCAATACAATCAAAAGGAACAGGAATTAAATCAAGTTTCATTAAAGTATACACTGAACCCCCAGAGTTACAGTAATGTGGTTAGAAACAACAAACTAGGAAAGCAGAGTTGCAACAGTTCAACCCTAACCTCCCTAAAAAGTGTCAAAGTGGAGTATAATTTCCTGTGCCACCTCTCCCACGTTCCTTTGTTTATAATTTGGGGGGCCACTGCAATAACTAACAACATTCTTAGGTGAGAATATAAAAGAAATGATTCAAGTAAACAGAGAGAAACAGACCCGACTGACAGCCAACCCCCACAATACCATATCCTCTTCTTACACCAGGGGTGGGCAAACTTTTTGGCCCGAGGGCCACATCGGGGTTGCAAAACTGTATGGAGGGCCGGGTAGGGAAGGCTGTGCCTCCCCAAACAGCCTGGCCCCCGCCCCCCATCTGCTCCCTCCCACTTCCTGCCCCCTAATTGCCCCCCTCAAAATCCCCAACCCATCCAAACCCCCCCGCACTCCTTGTCCCCTGACCGCCCCCTCCCGAGACCCCCCTGACCATAATCACCCCCCAGGACCCCACCCCCTATCCAACCCCTCTGCTCCCTGTCCCGACTGCCCCGACCCCTATCCACACCCCCGCCCCCTGACAGGCCCCCCGGGACTCCCACGCTTATCCAACCGCCCCCCCCGGCCCCCCCGCTTATCCAACTGCCCCCTGGGACCCTCAGCCCCTTATCCAACTCCCTGGCCCCCTTACCACGCCGCTCAGAGCAGCGTGTCTGGCAGCCACGCAGCCCAGTCGGAGCACGCAGCCCTGCCCCCCAGAGTGCTGCCTGTGTGGCGGCGTGGCTCCGGGGGAGGGGGGACAGCAGGGGAATGGGGAAGGAGCTAGCCTCCCCAACCAGGAGCTCAGGGGCCGGGCAGGACAGTCCCGCGGTCCGGATGTGGCCCGCGGGACGTAGTTTGCCCACCCCTGGCTTACGCCCTTCCCCCCATCCCCAAAAATTAAAAATCAGATCCTGTGGATGTTTCTGCATATGACTTAACAAGCAACTTTCACTATGCCAGCATGTGCTTAACTTTTAACACATGCTCACATTCCACTGATGCCAACGTGCATGACGTTAAGCACATGCTTAAGTGCTTCACCGAATTAAGACCTACAGGCTGAATTCTGCCCTGAGACACCAACACATAGCTTTCCCTCACTTCATGTTTGGACCAGGACGTGTCATCAAGATTAGGATAAACTACACATTTCTGTTTTGAAATCCTGATTTCTTTTCCTCGACTCTCTTCCTTTGATTATCCTTTCCTTGTTTTTATTCCCTACAGACCACAGCAAATGCGAGCAACAAATATACTCCACACAAACCTTGTAAAACTATTGTTGAAAGGAAATTAGAACATAAAAATACATTAGTAAGCTGGTACCCTCCCTCTTTAGTGTGATGGATCTGGGCCATCTATCACTATGCACCAATGTAGGATACAAGAGCCCCCAAGATAACCCTCTGTTTCTGACTTACATTTAAATAAGTCAGTGGTCACCTAATTTCATGGAAGGGATTTAATGCATTTTTAAAAACATTTCTGATACTGCGCAATTGTTCCAAGTTATTTGAAATGCTGTTAACTGCTCCAATGATTTAATGGAGCTTCCAAATGCAAGACAGTTGGACTCATAAAAAAGACCCATATGATAGCTCCAGCTTGCGTTTCATTCCCTTGTGCTTACCTGAAAACCTGTCCCACAACTAACTTCTCTTTTCAGGGTAATTTGCTGTTAGGGTGCACCTCTGTTGCCCAATATGAATACTGTACATGTGCACAAAACATGACAGATTTTTATTGAAAAATTGTGAAAGGTACAGTACTGGCTGTAAATAACAATCCATGGATGGTCGGTGAAGAACTCTACACAAATGTGGTCAAATCTCTTTTTCCAAGCAATGAATCTCATTGCCTCAGCAATGTCCTTATTGTACAACATGAACAGGGGGAGTTTACATACTGTACCTTTAGTTTCAGTAGCTGATTTTCAACTTTGGCTGTTTCCAGCTGTTTTTGCTTTTCTTTCAGTTTTTCCATGGACTGCTCATGTGTGTGTTTTAAATTCCTTATTTGATCCCTTATATCCGTGTTCTCCAAACTAACATCCACTAAAGTTTTCTAAAATGAACACAATGAAATACACAATTTAAAGTAGTAATAACAATAATAATAAAAATCATAATTTGACCAACCTACCACAAGAGGCTTTCTGCAATATTTAGAATATTCTAGAGTTTACTGTTTTGTTGACATAGTTAATAGCTTTAGCCCTTAAAAATTATGGTTTCTAATTATTTGCTTTACCAAAAAAACCTCTCCCCATAGGAGCATGTTCATTAAAATGCAGTCCCAGAGAGCTGTGATCAAGAGGAAGAGACATGCATGCATTACAGTGCAAACACCACTTCCATTTTATACTGTAATATAACTGAAGTGAAATGTTGGATTTTCCCCTCCATTCTTCCCCTCTCCAAATGCCAAATTTTAAGATAATAAACCTGAAAACACTGAAGTTTGACACAGTGGGACAGGAGAGTTGAGGAGGCTAGCTGGGATGGATGCCAAGCTGAAAACATTTTTATGAACAAGAAAAATGATCTTTGTATGTTTAAAGGAGTGGCTACTCAATATTTGTAAAATGAAAAAAAAAATCATTGACATTTCCATCAATAGAAAAAAACAGTGGGACAAAATCATGTGATGTGTCATTGGTTTGTAAAATATGGAAAGAGTCTCAGTTTCCATTAATTTCTTTAATTTTCCATTAAGCAAAGAACAAGGACTTTCACGAGCTGCAATGGAGTGAAACAACACTTTACTGTATATTATAGTATAGCCTTTTAGCCAGCAAAACTCCTGGATTTTTCTTAAATTCATCATTTATCTGTTTAAATGTTCTTAGTGACATTTGATGGTTAAGATCCGAATGTGTATCTACCCATTATCCATCCCGCATGTTTACTGTTAAGCTGATGGCACAAGAGGGAGTCTAAGATGGTAGCTGATGGATCAGCCCATCCTCTTTCATAGAGCTATTAACAGCATACCTGCAACTCAATTGATGCCGATGTCAAGGAGCTGTTCATTTCACTGAAGCTGTCCAAGGCTGTAGCCTGCACTTGCATGTGGCTCTCTAAGGATTCCTTTTCAACATTTGTTATCTGATCAGATTAAGAAAAGATATTTTTAAAAAATCCTCAAATTTTAAAATTCTTCCAAAAGGATGATAGCTGCCACCAACTTAACACTGGAGAGACAACAGGTTTAAAAACAATGGGATTAAGAGGAGTTTGAATCTCTAGGTAAACTTTTCTCTATTGGAAATCCTGTGTTAACCAAAACTCCATTTTAAAAGCTTAAATTTTGGCTTTGGAAGCAAGCTATGCTGAGATATAGAAGCAGTCTTTCAGGGTCTTCTCATGGTGTGAGACATCATGAACATTAACCACAGCCAGGACTCAGGCTCTAACTCTTGTGGTCATGAAAAGAGAAAACTTTCCTCTAGCTAAACTTGGTAGAAGAAATTCATCCTTGTGCAGAGGGAATTCATCCCTTTTGATGCTTAATTGAGGCTTACCCAGTGCACAGGCCTCGTGCTGACCCTGTGCACAGAGGCAAGTTTCACCCAATAAGAACTCCTGCAGGAGGTTGTCTCACCTTGAAGTTGTACTTTGCATATTTTTAAATTTTGCCAGTTTTCAAAAAGAAAAGATTCTGGTTTATAAAAGACATTGTGTGGCTCTAGAAACTGCTGTGAGGATCTCCATGAAAGATCAGAATTGCAAATGCATAAGAGCATTCCAGCAGGTGAAACAACACTCGTACTCATTTAGATAGCATGGTAAATGTTCACAATACTTCAGAGTAGCTAAAATATACAGATCCCCAGATTGACAAAGTCCCTGCCCCCAAACAGCACACAAACCAAACACACACAAACAGATACAGGACAGCTGTTTATTAGCTGTCTGTGGCTTCAGTGCACAACTGAACAGATAGGAATAGGAGACGTTTGGCAGCTGTTTACTGGGAAAGCTGCTTTAGGCACATGGGGTGGCGTGCAAGAGGACATACAGTCAGGAGTAGGTGAAGGAAAGAAATGGAGCAGCTTAGAGAGAGGCTTGGGTGGAGTGCAGGGAGCATGACATGGTGTAGGAGGAGACGAGACCAGGAACACAGGGAAGCAAATAAAAAGCTTTGAAGATAAGAAGCATGGGCTTAAATGTGAGAGTGAGCAGTGGGGAGGAGCCAACACAAACATTTACTATGTTTGAACTGTACAGACAGAAGAAAAGATGATCAACCAACCATAAGGTGTCTAAGAACTTAAGGAAGATACAACAGACCAAACAGTATCAATGATTATGAACCAAAGTCTAACCTTATCATGCACACAAGCAAACAAGGTCTACCTTTCGATAAAATACACAAGCATTGTGGACCAACCTTCATAAGTACTTAACAATTAGCATTTACTAGCCAAGCCATGCACCAACTGGGTCAGAGCATACAGGAGAAGCCAGTGCTCAAGGCTCACTTCATAGAGGTCTGTGCAGATGTAAAAAGTGACCAAAGAAAGACTGTTTTGGACAGATTGCAGAAGAGAGGTGAGATGGGGAGGACCTAGAAGAAAGCTTCAGTGACCAAGGGCAGGATTTTACCTGTGCACAGGCAAGAGTTTTAGCAATAGGGATAAAAGTGAGGGGCAGTGTTTGTAGGGGGGTTGGGAGAAAGAGAGAGAGAGAATTTATAGCAAGGGCCCAGAGGTGATGGGAACAGAAATAAAAGGATTCTAAAATGTTGCTAAGTATGAGAGCCTGGGTGTCTGGAAAGACGGTGGGGCTGTCAAAAGCAAAAGATAAGATAGGGAGAAAAGGAGGCTTAGGGATGAGAAGTTCAGTAAGATGGTGGTTAAACCCAGAAGGAGATATTGAAGAGACACTAGACTACACACTTAACTATCACTATGTCATTCCCTTGAAATGCCACACACAATTCATTTGACTGAGCCAGGATTGCATGACCTGAAAAGAGCTACATGTTACTGCTCTTCCTAACTACCCAATTTATGGCATTGTGATCTATCGACAAGCTAGCTTTACCTGAGAAATGATCCTATAATCATTAACTAGAAGGGGGAAGGCTCAGCACAGGGTAGATGGAATTCCATCGCACATCTGACACACTTTACAGAGACAAAAATGGTGTGTGCCAAGAGTGCCTTGGGCCTTGGACAGCCCTTTATATTATTGTAGAAGTCCAAATAAATAAACAAACAAATCCATCTAATCCCAGAGACATTTCTTCCATAATTCAGACCAAATCCTGATCTCTTTGAGGTCAAAGCAAAAACTCCCATTGGCTTCAAGGGGATCTAGCTTAGGCCTTATGGCAGCATTTGGGACACAGTTCTCTGATCTTTGGCTACTTTTTGGGCTCAGCTTCCCTTCTACAGGCCACAACAACTGATGGAAAAAAGATTAAGTGAAAGAGAAGCAAGTATTCATATTTTCAGACACGCCCAAGTATCAGGAAGTGGTCCAACAATGTGCTAAGGAATTATGATTTTTTTCCCTTCAAATTTTCAAGTTTGCTTCCAAACCTACAGAGATCATTATGCACACTCTAGGATAATGACTTACAGAAGCTAAAGGCTCCATCAGGATAGCATTAGAGCACATATTTAAGTTCCACTAACTTAAATTTAAGGATATGCTTAAGTGCTATCCTTATTAACAAGGCTTTTCTGAATCAGGGCCATAGAAAGAAATGTTGCAATTGGCATCTATAGAATAATTGTAGAACCAACCAGTTTTTTGAACTAAAGAACTCAGTTTGTATGGATTCAGGTAAGAACAAATTTTAAAATGTGTGTGGGGGGGGTGGGAAAGGACAATTTTCCCGATACCTGTCACTATTATTGCTGCAGTGGAGCTTATGACTGAGAGGGTCACTATGAGCTAACATGGAGAGGCTTCAGCAGAGAACTGAGGTTGCAACACTTTTATGGCAAACAAATATATTTAAATACTGTAGTAAGTTACAAAGGCTGGAATTTAGTTTACTGGAATGACCCATTGAGTTGCAAAAGTGACCTCCAGTAAGCAATAGACATCAGATTCTTGTATAACCCCCAATCAGTTAATTTGTCAGCCCACAGGACAGTAGCTTTGTATGATAAACACCATCCTCCAGTCAGTATTGGAATATTAATCATACATAATCACACAGGCAATATAATCAACAGTAGTCTTTATTTACAAAAGGTAGGTAATGGGATAGATCAGTCATGCTCCTTTACATGACCAGACCTGAAAAAGAGCTCAGCATAAGCTTCTGTCTCTCACCAACAGAAGTTGGTCCAATAAAAGATTTTACCTCACCCACCTTGACTCTCTAATGCTCCTTTACCGACAGCAAAAGCCTCTGACCTGTTTTCATTTTGCTTGAAAAATACAAAGTACTGAAGGCATGAAAAATAATGAACTTAAATGGCTCTAAAACATCATTTGTTTCATGCTACATACTGTCTTTCATAAAAAATGTTTATAGGCAACCTTGTTTGGTTCACCTCTTATGACACCATTACAAATAAATGTGAACTTACTGTCAATTCATTTGTAAGTTGCTGTATTTTCCGTTTCATTTCACCATACTCTCCATACATTTTCTTTCTTACTTTTTCCAAAGTTGCTCTCACCTGTAGTCAGACAAATTATAAGCCTTTGTTATTCAGCCTTTATTACAAAAATAATTTAGATTAGAAACCAGACAACAATGTGATCCAAAGACCAAGATCACCTACAGTGATCACCACTGCTAAGCCAACGCTTGCTCACTGTAACATTTGTAATTCCCTGGTGGAAGTGTCTTAGATACCACTGTGTAGTAGCTGAGAGTTAATTTACCTTTTAAGTTTATACCTGCTCGAGATCCTGTCGCCGGAAGAGCCTGTGCCGCCCCTCAGACCGCCCTACGAGCTCCAGCAGCCAGAGGAGCCAGCGCCAAGCCTCAGACCGTCCTGCCGGCTCCAACCGTCACAGGAGCCAGCGCCACACCTCAGACCGCCCTGCCAACCACAGCCATCAGCGGAGCCAGCGCCACGCCTGAGACTGCCCTGTGAACTCCAGCCACCGGAGGAGCCAGTGCCCCACCCCAGATGTCACTGGAGGAACCAGCCCCATAGCCACACCAAAACACCAGGCCTTCATCACCAGACGGACCAGCACGGCCCCCACGTCCATTCTGCGGGACACTGCCTACGGGAGATCTCACTCTCCAGCAGCAACCGCCCAGACAGCAGCCACCCATAGAAGAACCAGCAGTGTCCCAGCAACCCCCGAGCCGGACCGCGTCTCTCCGACCACTAGCAACGCCAGCATCCCATCAGAGACCCTGCCCCAACAGCCAACCGAAGGGAATCCTGACCCACGAGATAGACAGCAGGCCGACCATGCAGCAGGCTCAAAGCCTGCACCGGACGAGGTCGAGGTCCCTGAGGACCAGCGGCCGATAGTGAGGGCTGCCACGCCGTGGCAGACCGCCTGGACCGAGGAGCTACAAGCGGCAGCTTCCTTTGACGACTTCGACCTCCTCATTGACTGGCTCACCCGAGAACTGTCTGCGGAAATCGCTCCCAGGAGGAGTTTGAACCAGGAGAACGCCCCGCCAGCCTACAGAATGCCTACTCTGAACCATAACACCACCACCGGGGGAGCCAGAAGTAGAGACGCCAGCCGCCGCTACGATCCAGCAGTGGCTTCCAGGATCCAAAAGCTGTATCGGGCGAACCGCTCCAAGTCCATGAGAGAGATCCTAGACGGGCCCTCACCCTACTGCACGATCCCATCTGAGCATCTCTACAGCTACTTCAGTGACGTATTCGACCACATAGCCCGGAACGACGCACAGCGTCCAGAGTGCCTCCGCCCCCTACCCCATGTCGACAAAGCAGGTGTCCTGGAGCCTGATTATACGCCCAAGGAAGTGATGGCCAGACTCTCCAAAACAAAAAACACAGCTCCTGGGAAAGACGGCATTCCCTACAGCCTCCTGAAAAAGCGAGATCCCGGCTGCCTGGTCCTCGCCACACTCTTCAACCAGTGCAAGCGGTTTCGCCGGACTTCCAGCTCCTGGAAGAAGGCCATGACGGTGCTCGTGTACAAGAAGGGTGAGCAGGACGACCCCTGTAACTGGAGGCCCATCTCCCTCTGTTCCACGATGTACAAGCTGTACGCCAGTTGCCTGGGGTCGAGGATCATAGAGCAGTCGGTGAGCGGGGGAGCCATCAGCTCCATCCAGAAAGGCTTCATGTCCTGCGAGGGCTGTTATGAACACAACTTCATCCTCCAAACCACCATCCAAGTGGCCAGAAGGGCGCGGAGGCAGCATGCGGTAGTGTGGCTCGACCTGGCTAACGCCTTCGGGTCCATGCCCCACCACCACATCTTTGCCACACTCCAGGAGTTTGGGATGCCAGAGAACTTCCTTTGTGTGATCCGAGAGCTGTACATGGGATGTAGCACCACCATCCGCTCGGTCGAAGGGGAGACCGCCGAGATCCCGATCCGGAGCGGAGTTAAGCAGGGCTGTCCCCTCAGCCCCATCATCTTTAACCTCGCCATGGAGCCATTGCTGCGAGCAATCTCCAATGGCACAGATGGCTTCAATGTCCACGGTGAGAGGGTGAGCATCCTGGCTTACGCGGACGACCTGGTCCTGACCGCAGATGACCCAGAGGGCCTCCAAGGTACGCTAGACGCCACTAGTCGAGCTGCCGACTGGATGGGGCTACGCTTCAATGCAAAGAAATGCGCAACTCCCCACATTGACGGCAGCAAAAGGGACTCGGTGCAGGCGATGGGGTTCCAGATCCAGGGCACGCCCGTCATCCCCCTGGCAGAGGGGAAGGCATACCAGCACCTCGGCACGCCGACGGGTTTCCGTGTCCGGCAGACACCCGAGGACACCATCCAGGAGATCTTGCAGGATGCTGCCAAGATCAACGTCTCCCTGCTGGCACCATGGCAGAAGATAAATGCCCTGAACACCTTCCTGATCCCCCGCATCTCATTCGTCTTAAGGGGATCTGCCATGGTACCCCTCAACAAAGCAGACAGGATCATCTGGCAGCTGGTGAAGAAGTGGCTGGTCCTTCCCCAGAGAGGCAGCAACGAGCTGGTCTACATCACCCACAGGCATGGCGGTGCCAATGTCCCCCGCATGGGCGACCTGTGCGACGTTGCGGTGATCACCCATGCTTTCCGCCTGCTGACGTGTCCCGACGCCACGGAAAGGAACATCGCGGATCGGCAGAGTCCCCTCCAACCAAGACATCACCACCTTCCCGAGTGGTTCCCTGGATGGCGAATTCGGATGAGATGGGCGCGACATCGCTTCACTGTGGTCCCGCGCTCGCAACGCCACACTTTGCCTGGGGAAGTGCATCAGCTGCCGCTGGGAGTGGTGCGAGGAGCGCCAGGAGATGGGAGTCCTGGTGCCACAGATCAGGTCCCACGACAACACCATAGTCATCCCGAGCGCCAGGGGCATGCTGGAGAGGACCCTGAAGGTAGCCATCCACTCACTGTATGTGGAAACCCTGAAGCGTAAACCAGACCAGGGTAAAGCCTTCGAGCTGACCAGCAAGTGGGATGCCAGGAACCACTTCCTCACCGGGGGTGGCTTCACCCATTTCGCCAACTGGCGGTTCATCCACCGTGCCTGGCTCAACTGCGTCCCGCTCAACGGAGCCATCCGCCACGAGAACCGAGACAAGCATTGCAGGAAGTGCGGCTACTCCAACAAGACCCTGCCCCACGTCCTGTGCAGCTGCAAGCCCCACTCCAGAGCCTGGCAGCTGCGCCACAACGCCATCCAGAACCGCCTGGTGAAAGCTATCGCACCACGCCTGGGGCAGGTTGCCGTGAACTGCGCCATCCCCGGTACCGACAGCAGCTGCGACCTGACGTGGTCGTCACCGACAAGGCCCAGAAAAATATCATCCTCATCGACGTCATGGTCTCCTTTGAGAACAGGACCCCGGCCTTTCACGTAGCCCGAGCTCGTAAGCTGGAAAAGTACGCCCCCCTGGCCGACACCCTGAAAGCAAAGGGCTATGAGGTGCAGATGGACACTCTGATTGTCGGAGCCCTGGGCGCCTGGGACCCCTGCAACGAGCCTGTGCTGCAGACCTGTGGGATCGGTCAACGCTACGCACGGCTCATGCGGTGCCTCATGGTCTCGGACACCATCCGATGGTCCAGGGACATCTACATCGAACACATCACCGACCACCGACAGTACCAGGAGGCGTGAGCCGGAACGACATCGTGCATCATCTACGAAAAAGGGACCGAGAGACTTTTTCCCATTGGACCATATGAACTGGAACCATAAACTCACTGAACATTAAATCTCACCAAATGAGGGTAAATCCATCCTCATCATCGTACCCACTCGTTATACTCCACACCTGAACATAGCCATTAGATATGAACAACTTACCCTCATATCTCAATCTCTGTACTTTGACCCGTTAAGCCTTTACCCACAATTGGGGATTTTGCAGATTATGTATTTCTTACGCCATCCAATCCTAAACCAAACGTCACTCCCCTTGATCATCTGTACCTTATTCCCTGATAACCAGAAACTTCTACGCTTAAACTCTGTACCGTTGTTTTTATTTTTATCATCTTAATAAAATTCTTAAATCAGAGGGGCCTTAATTAGAGTCAAGTGTTCACAGTAGCTTAATGGCCTCACCTGTCTCTTTGCAGGTTAATTGGAGTCATGTGTCCACCCTAGCCTGGAGCAGCCCCTGCTGTGGTCAGTCAGGGAACAAAAAACTGCTTATCCAGTGGCCAGTATATCTGCCTTCTACTACTCTGCTGTACCCAACTGGCCTGGGTCTATCACAGTGTGTAATAAAGGGGTTCTCAGGACAAATTTTTTGGTGGCCGCAGAGTGCAGCCCTGACCTGTCAACGATGACGACAGCACTATGGCAAACCAAGCCAACCCAGCAAATCCAATCAAAGTTCTTTGGGGCAGCATCTGTCTCTGTTCTGTGTATGTACAGTACCTGGCACAATGGAGTCTAAGTCCATGATTGGAGCCCCTAGGTCAGTGGTCTCCAACCTTTTTACGCCCAAGATCACTTTTTTAATCTAAGGGCAACCCAGGATCTACCCCCCCCTTCCCCGAGGCCCAGCCCCTTCCCAGTCACTCCATCCCCCCCCCTCTGTCGCTTGCTGTCCCCCACACTCACTCACTTTCACCAGGCTGGGGTAGGGGTTGGCGTTCGGGAGGGGCTCTGGGCTGGGGCCAAGGGGTTCGCAGTGTGGGAGGGGGCTCTGGGCTGAGGTGTAGGAGGGGGTAAGGGGTGCAAGCTCTAGGAGGAAGTTTGGGTGGAGGAGGGGGCTCTGGGCTGGGACAAAGTGTTGGGGTTCAGGAGGCGGTACAGGGTACTGTCTCTGGGAGGAGGCTCAGGGCTGGGGTGCATGAGGGGGGCTGGGGTGCATGAGGGGGGCTGGGGTGCTGGCTCCGGGAGGGGGCTCGGGGTTTGGGGTGCTGGCTCCCGTCAGGCAGCACTTACCTCCGGCGGCTCCCAGTTGGCGGCAGGTGCAGTGAGGCTAAGGCAGACTCCCTGCCTACCCTGGCCCCACACTGCTCCCGGAAGGGGCCAACACACCCCCTCTCCCTCCCAGGCTTGCCCCGCGCGAAGAAGGTGTTTCGCGCGGCAAGCCTCGGAGGGAGGGAGGAGAAGCCGAGCGGTGGTGCGCTTGGGGGAGGCGGTGGTGGTAGAGCGGTTCCTCTACCCCCCCCTTACTGTCTGCGCCCGTTACTTCCTGTGCCCCCAACCCTAGCTCACCTCCACTCTGCCTGCTCCCCTTCTCCCCTCTCTCTCGCGGGGGGGGCGGGCACGCAGGAAGCAATGGGGGGAGAAATGCGGCACGCCATGGGGAGGAGGCGGGGCCGGGGATTTGGGGAAAGGGCAGAGTTGAGGCGGAGCTGGGGGCGGGGAGGCATGAAAAAAAAGGGGGGGGCCAAAACTTTTTTTGCTTGGGGTGGCAAAAATCTTAGAGCCGGCCCTGGACCCTATGACTTGTTTGGCAGCTTACTTGCTGAACAGAAGCAGAAATGTGAGTGTGAGTGTGAGGTATCCCCCTCGTGCCCAACCCACAGAGGATGAGAGTCCGTTACAGTCCCCTGCTACAGAACAGAGGGTTTTTTCCCTCAGGTTGTAGGGACTCAATAAACAACAACATTATAGAAAGGATATTTGAGAACATCTTTTAAAATACAAAAAATATAACTCACATCTTTAATGTAATTCATCTCTTCTTTCAGCTGATGAGCTGACCACCTATAAACCACCATTTCTTTCTTATGGTTATTGTCAGTCCTGTGCACCACACCATACACCATGCCATTAGAGAACTTCCCTGCAGACATTCC
Organism: Macrochelys suwanniensis; assembly: GCA_033296515.1. Lineage (NCBI taxonomy): Eukaryota > Metazoa > Chordata > Testudines > Chelydridae > Macrochelys > Macrochelys suwanniensis. Next base: position 61,070,060 of record CM065785.1, read on the forward strand.
ATTCGGTCCATGGTAGGGTTGCTATTTAAAAAAAAAACAAAAACAAAAACACCTTTTTACCCTAAATAATAGTAAACACAAAAACAAATTCAAAACAGCAAAAGGAAGCATGCTACAGACTTGCACAGAAGGATACAGAAATTCCTTAGGTCTTATATACTTGCATCATCAAGGAATGATAGAAGTTTAATTAATCTTAACAGAAATTACACGTGTATGTGGAACTAGAGGACAACCCACTGGATTTCTGGGTGAGAGGGAGTAATGGGGTTATTAAAAAAAGAATGAATTGTTCAAGACATTGACTTACACAAATTCATCATTGGGATTTGCTCTTTTACACTTGTGTATATGTATGGTTGGGTTTGGAGGCTAGGGGTAAGTAGATGTGTAGGCACAGCCCATAACAGCTGTTTTCCTTTGCCTGGAGCTGCTCTCAACTTTTGTTTATAATTTACTTTCAAATGTTTCTTTATGCACCCTTTAAAATAAAAATATCCTGGAGGAAAATCCAGGAGACACGATATGCAAGATGTTTTATTGCTCGTTTTAACACTTTTTCATGAAGAAATACACGATAGATGCAGTTTTTATAACTCTCTTATGTAATGTCAGTGCAAGTCTAAATATTTTGCACTATTGTGACGGTGCACCCCATAAGGTTTTATGGGGATATGCTTATAAATGTATATATGATATAACTGGAATGTGTTTTATGCTACGTGTGCCATGTAACATATCTCTATAAAAGTGATGATCTACTGACTCTATTCCTCCTGTTTGTATGCATGTATCATTTTTGTAGTTGAAGTTATGAATATTGGTTGTATTTCTTGAGAAAGGAATGTGCAGGTTAAGTGCCCGATGAAGAAACACTTAACAGACAAAAAGAACTTGCAGACACCAATCCACATCTAAGCTTTGCCAGGAATGTGGCTTGGCTGGTAAGGAACTGAGTTGGGCATGGACATGTGACTTGCCCATGTGACCCCAAAACTCCATTTTGTAACTGGATGCTACACAGGGAGAGGGAGGGGTGTCCACCCAGAGGAGAAAGTCTATTTAAACCCCTGGGAGACCCCTCCATTTTGTCTTCAGCTGGCTAAAGAGAGAGCCTCTCCACCCCCCAAGAATATACCTGAAAGAAACTGGAACAAAGAACAATAACTATACGGGGTGTGAGTGATTGCTGGACCCAGGCTAGGAGGACCATAGCCTGTAAAAGGAAGTTTACTGGAACTGGTGAGATTTTTATCTGTATTCAGTGTGATTAGACATAGATTTGCGTGTTTTATTTTATTTTACTTGGTAATTCACTTTGTTCCGTCTGTTACTACTTGGAATCACTTAAATCCTACTTTCTGTACTTATTAAAGTAACTTTTTACTTATTAAGTAACCTGGAGTATGTATTAGTACCTGGAGGGGGGCAAACAGCTGTGCATATCTCTATCTGTGATACAGAGGGTGGACAATTTATGGGTTTACCCTGTATAAGCTTTATACAGGGTAAAACGGATTTATTCAGGGTTTGAACCCCATTGGGAGTTGGGCACCTGGGTATCAAAGGCAAGAACACTTCCTAAGCTGCTTCCAGGCAAGCCTACAGCTGTTAAGGGACGTGGTTCAGACCTGGGTCTGGGTTTGCAGCAGGCTAGCGGGTCTGGCTCAAACCAGACAGGGTTCTGGAGTCCCAAGCTGGAAAAGTCAGGAAAGCAGGGGCAGAAGTAGTCTTGGCACATCAGGTGGCAGCCCCAAGGGGGTTTCTGTGATACCAACCCGTCACAACTATAATTCTTAAACTTTTATGAATAAATGTGGGTCATTTATACATATGAACCCTGATTTAACGTAGTTCTTAGGAAACATCTGAAAGTGAAACTTTCAATTAAAAAAGGGAATACATAAACTGCATTTAGGACATGGATTTTAGATTACAGTGGTTTGATATTTAGTGCTCAAAAATCAGGACTGACTTGTACTATATTTTGTTTATATTTTAAGCAGTTCAGTTCACATTTGAAGCCTTTTAAAAAAAAAAAAAAAAAGCTGGCATACTCCCATGGTATCCCAGTACTTCAGTTCAGGTTCTGTTTCTCCTGCAGGATTTAGTAACATCAGTACTGGAAGACTTGAAGTAGGGCAATGAGCTGCATGGTATTTGCACATATCTCTGTAGGTGTTAGGAATGTTATCAATTCTTGTAAGGGGGACACAGAACTCTGAACTCAGGTCCTGGTAGGTAAAAGTATAGAGGAAATTAAACTAAAAAATATATATGCATGCGTGTGCCTCAATTTAAGAGGAACACTGTGTCCCCGATTCAGGCTTTTGACACCTCTGAAAAGAATTAGGTACAAGATGTCACAAATTGGGCACCCAAAACTGAAGTGCACAAAATTAGTGAACACTGCTGAAAATACTACTGAAAAATATTTATGCATCTGCTTAACTCTATGCACATGAACACTCCCATTAAACTCAGCACATAATGTAAATGTTTGCAAGATTGGGGCATAAATCATTAAAAATTACAAACATACATTTTCAGTTTTTTTCCTCTCTATATACTTAGCAGGACCTGGGTAAATTTGGGAACGTTCCTGAATGTTGCCCTTAATCCCTCAGATAAAGATTTTTTAACTAAACAAATATTCCCATTCAACAGTAAGAGCTTTTAAAGCTTTTAGGTGTTGAAACCTATTAAGTTTTTAACACTTCCACCACATTTCAACAGTCTAAATATTCTCCTTCCCCATCAACTGGGGGATGAGAAAGCTGCAGCTCAATTTTCAATCTCTTATGATGTCACATCCCACTAGCTCTCCAGTTCTTCAGATAACACAGAGAAATAGAGACCGACCCAGCATGCTATTTCTAGTGTAAAAAAATCTAAAATGCTGGTGTGGGATGAACAACGGGGATTATTGGAGTTCATCTTTAAAGTACTAACGTTAAAGGAACCAAAAATACATCTCCTGGAACTATTCACTCCACAAGACAATGAGCTGGCAACTGTAGTACATAATCAATTTGTACTGTATTCTTAGACATAGTACATGAGTTAATCTCTCTGTTTACCGATTGTTTTTAAAGGGTACCTTGTACTGATTTCAGGGCCGGCTCTAGGTTTTTTGCCGCCCCAAGCAAAAAAAAATTTGGCTGCCCCCTGCCAGCTCTGGGCTCTCACCCCGCCCCCGCCCCCAACCACCACCAGTGCCATCCCCCACCCACACCCCCTCAGCCCATTGAAGTCCAGGGTCCAGATCTGCAGCTGGGGTAAATTAATCCGTGTAGCTCTAGTCTAGGTCACTGGAGCTATGCTGATTTACACCAGCTGAAGCTCTAGCTCTGTGTGCGTGTGGGGCTCGATCATGTAAACCAATGTAAATGGATGGCTCTCCGCCCCTTGCACATTTGGGCCAGAGAGAGACCTCTGTGTAGCACATTACACAGCCCTTGGGCAAAACATCCCAAGGCTTGACAAAAAGCTAATGGCTGCCAGAAGCCTGGCTTATCCCTATGCACTCAATATTCCCTGTCTTCTTTTACTCCCAGCCCCTTGGATTAAAATGCCCCTCTTCTCTCCTGCGCTTTTCTGCCTGCCTCGTGCTCCAGGGTTGGGTGGTGTTTTCCACTCTGTTCTCTCGTGACCATCCTTTGCTCCATGTGTCTGTTCTTTGCTCTGTGTTTCCATCTATCCTTCACTGTGTGTCTTTCCCATAGGCGTGCGCAGCACATTTCATTAGGGTGTGCCTCCCACTTGCTGTCCCGACTGCCCCCCTCACAATCCCTGACCCATCCTACCCCCCCTTCTTCTTGTCCTGATTACCCCCTCCAGAGACCCTCGCCCCTAACCACCACCCCGAGATCCCACCCCCTATGCCCCCCCGTCCCTTGCCCCTGACCGCCCCCTCCCCTGCCCCTAGCCACCCCCCCAGAACCCCACACCCTATCTAAGCCCCCTTTCTCCCTGTCCCCTGACTGCCCCTCGGGACTCCGTGCCCCATATCCAAACCCCGACTCTGGTTTATCCCGGTATAGTGGTGGGGGGCGCACGAGCTGGGGGAGGGAAGGATCCCGGGATAGTGGCGGGGGGAGCACGTGGGCGCTGAGGAGCTCGCTGGCTGCAGTCTCCGGGGGTATTGGGACGGGCAGCGGGGCTCCCCAGCTCAGAGCGGGGGGCAAGGGGCCGCCTCCGCCATGGGACCCACTGCCCACCCCCGGCAGAAACTGCCCCGCTGCCGGGCTCCCTGCACGGCGCGGGGGGATGGACCCCGGGGGCCACGGGCGAGCAGGAGGAGAAGGCAGCAGGGACGGAGGCGATGGGACGCTGCAGCCAGCCCGGAATGGCAGAGCCCAGCTGACCGCAGCGTGCAGCGCAGCCGGAGCTCCAGGGCGCTCCCCGCGGAGAGGGCTCCGGCTGGGCTTTGTTCGGGGAGCAGGGGGTCAGAGGCTTCCGGAGCCTAAACCCAAACTACCCGCAGCCCGGGCTCACCAGAGCCGGCAGCCGGTGCCAGACTCCCAGGCGCCGCGGAGGGGGAAGCGCCGCTGAGATAACCAAAGCCGAGTGACCTCGATTCTGGGCTGGAGGCTGATCTCAGTGTTGTCATTCCTCCCCAAATGGCTCCCAGATCCCCCATTTTCTTTCACCAGCTCTCAGTCCCAGCCTCTCCGCCAAACAAGTCTCAGCCTCCTTTCTCCCAAACACCTCTGGCTCCCAATTCCAGTCCAACCCTCACCCCACAACTCCCAGTCAGTTTCTCTCTCCCCATTTCCTCCTCCGGTCCCAGGAAGTCTCTTTGTCCCAACTACTCCTTTCCCTCTTCCCTGGTCCAGGTCTTCTCCCTTCTGCATTCCTCCTCCATGCTGTCTAACCTCATTCTGAAAAATGACTGAAACTTACAAAAAATTCAGAAAGCCTTTGGCAAGGTCCTCATCAAATGATCTTAAGCAAATTAAGGAGTCATGGGATAAGAGGAAAGGTCCTCTCATGGATTCCTAACTGGCTAAAATATAGGAAACAAAGGGTGGGAATAAACAGTCAGTTTTCACAGTGGAAAGAGGAAAATATTAGGGTTCCCCAAGGACCTATACTGGGATCAGCGCTTTGCAACATAGTCCTAAATGACCTGGAAAAGGGGGTAAGAGTGAGATAGCAAAGTTTGCTGACAATACAAAATTACCTTATAGTAAGCTGTTCCATACCCCAAAATCACTTTTGTTGCCCTTCTCCATACTTTTTCCAATTCTAATATACCTTGTTTGAGATACAGTGTCCAGAACTGCATGCAGTATTCAAAGTGTGGGCATACCATGAATTTATACAGTGACATTTGGTATTTTCTGTCTTATTATCTATCCATTTCCTAATGGTTCCAAACATTGTGAGCTTTTTTGACTGCAGATGGACATTGGGTAGATGCTTTCATCTACCCACGATGACTCCAAGATCTCTTTCTTGAGTGGCAACAGCTAATTTAGAACCCATCATTTTGTATGTATAGTTCAGATTATGTTTTCTAATGTGCATTATTTTGCATTTTCAACATTACATTTCATCATTTTGTTGCCCCATCACCCAGTTTTGTCAGATCCCTTTGTATCTCTTCATAGTCTGCTTTGGACGTATCTATCTTCAATAAGATCATAAGAACAGCCATACTGGGTCAGATCAAAGGTCCATCTAGCCCAGCATCCTGTCTTCTGACAATGGCCAATGTTCTTATGTTCTATAAAATCATGAATAGTGTGGAGAAAGTGAATAAGAAAATGTGATGTACTCTTTCATATAACACAAGAGCCAGAGGTCACCCACTGAAATTAATAGGCAGCAGATTTAAAAAACAACCATCAGGAAGTATTTCTTCACACAAAGCACAGTCAACCTATAGAACTCATTACCAGGGAATGTTGTGAAGGCCAAAAGTACAACTGGTTTAAAAAAAGAATGAGATAAGTTCATGTAGTATAGGGTCCATCAATAGCTATTAGCCAAGATGATCAGGGACACAACCCCATGCTCTGGATGTCCCCAAACCTCTGACTTGCAAGAAGCTGGGATTGGACAACAGGGGATGCATCACTCAATAAATTGTCCTGTTCTGTTCATTCCCTCTGAAGCATCTGGCCCTGGCCATTGTCAGAAGACAGGATAATGGGCTACATGGACCATTGATCCAATATGGCCCTACTTATGTAAATTCAGCGTGCGATAAACACCCAGAGCATGGAAAATTTCAACCCAAATGGTTAAAGTTTCACAAACTTATAAGCAACTGTAAAAAGAGTCTTATAATGGGAAATGTTGGGCAACCTTAATAAAAAATGGTGCTAGCAACCTCATCTACTACACAAACGCACATGCACAGTATAGTGCAACTATAAACATAGAATTCCACGCTAAAAAAAAAATCAAAAAAAAAAATCACAGGCATATTTTTGTATCCCAATAATCAAAGCTACATAATCACATACTACTCTACCCATCATTTAAAAAGCCATTGGCTTTGTTGAAAACACAGAGAAAGCAAGCTTGTTTTACAGGAACTGGGTGGGACATGATTCAAGACTGACTTTTCATTTCCTGGGTTGTACAATTCGTTTGGTAGTTTCATATGAACTCCACCCTTAAATAATTACTTGCATTAGAGTATTAAAGAATAATTTCTGTCTCCCAGACGCCCAAGACAATAATCATTTCAATTGTGGCAAATTACTTCAGAAAGTAATATGCTTCTAAGGACCTGAACATTATCCATGGAATAGCTACTGCCTAGCAATTGTAGCTTTCAAAGTCACACAACTGGTTCATTGTCATTTTAAGGCGGCTGTAGTAGCTGAACATGTTGAGCCCCAGCAACAAACTTCTCCTGTGTTTCCAAAATGGTACAGGACTCATTTAAAAATCTTGTTTATAGGCATTAACATGGAGATTATGCATAGAGCTGTACAAATGACTGATTTTTTCCAGTTTGCTGGCAGTTCCAAAAAGACAGAATTGTTTGACAAACTGAAAAGTTAAAAATAAATTGCTCTGAATTTTAAGATTTGTTTTAAAAATTAAATAAAAATGAGGACCTTTATATGAAATGTCATTTTGAATAGAAAAAATGAAAATATTTTGTTTTGAAAGCATGGAAACAAAATGTTTAGAATTTTTCTTCCTTATTTTCAACAGAAAATTCAACACAAAATCATGAAATGTTTGGGTTGACCCAAATCTCCATTTTTTGCTGAAAAAATTTTCAGTTGGAAAATTTCAACCAGCTCTAGTTACAAACTTACTGGCCACAACTGGGCTTTTCCTATGCCATGCAACGTATTTGTGCAGAATGCCTTGGGAAGATCTTTTCTGGCAAAGATCTAGTAGATTCAAACTAACCAAGAGCCGCATCCATCCAAACCACACGGTCCCCCAAATACACTTACTGGTCCCCCAAATACACTTATTTCCCATTACACACACAGGAGAGCAGATTTACATTTAACAGTGCAATGGAATTGTACATGTGACATGTAGGTATATATATTACACAACCACCGCTTACACCTCTAACCAAGCCTTTTGTTATCATCACCTGCTCCAGGAATTGTGCCTCCTTTCAGGCTGTTCTGTAAGTTTAGAACAGTGTCCCAAGCTTCCTCCCTCTCTCTCCTCTCTTACAAAAGACACAGTTTAAAAATTCCCCTAGTTTGAAAAGCATTCCACATCTAATAATTACATGACATTGTACATTTGTTCTCTGCTTAACACTGTATTGTTTTGGTTTATGTCGTTCCTTCATATCGTGAACTCCCAAGGGCAAGGATCGGTTACAGTTTTGGCACAGTTTTCCCATTGTTCAATGCTGTATAAATTGACAGCACTATGTTATATTCTCGTTTACTGTCATTTTTCTCCAGTCTTTTCCCTCCTTCCCTCCACTCAAATCTCTTTCCACCCCTGCCTCTCCCACCTCCCCCAAAGACGTTGGTAGTTCTATCATTTAAAGTTTAGAAAAAATAAACTATTTGTAGCAGGGTATAAAGGCACTACCTGGCCACGGTGAACTAGGGTGTTAGGCAAAATTCAGCTGCCTGTTTCACTTGCACAGCTACTCAGGGGAAGGGCTAGTAGAGTGGCCGCTTGGAAGGCAGAAGGGGAAAAATTCCTTGGGGAAGTTCAGGCACCCAGGGGTCAGAGAATGTCTTACCAATTATCTTGACTTATTTTGCTATAAACAAACACCACCTTACAAGAGAGGATCTTGCTGACTGCAACTGTTTTTTCTCATGTTATTCCACCAGCATGCACCTGACATTACACACCTCTTCCAATTTGCGTTCTCTGAGCACTTACTTACCCCCACCTCTGGTCTGTGTTTCCCCATCAATATTTTATCTTTTTTCTCCCTTTCTTTCTTGTTCCCCTGTCATACCTCCTCCCTACCATATTCTCTTTCTCCCAAATCCCCAGGGTCCCCCTCTCCCCAACCCAGCATCATGGAGCACTAGAGTCTTCACAGCCCGTAAAATCTGTTTAACACATTATTTACAGCCACACCTTTCCCCCATTCCAATACAGAGGGGAGCCAGGCTGGTAGATCCTCTCCCCCTGCTCGCGCATTCAGTGATAAAGGGGTGGAAATGGTAAGCACCACTTCTCTCTCTTGCATGGTCCTTTTGAGCACCAGGACGTGGGCAAACGCTAGATCTCTCAATTGGTGATATTAAAAGTCAATGTGTGTCTTCAAAATGTTCAGGACCAGGTGAGCACTGGCTAGGATCATATCACTCAGCTGCTGAGCTATCTAAGTAAAGTTGGCTTTAAAGTCCACCAGCATTGACAAGATCCAGCCTAACCACCCCCATTTCTGGTCAAAACCATCAACTACTGCTAGAGAAATGAAAAGGAAACAGTTTTAGCTACCTCGGCATTGGCACACACTTATCACTGTGATATCAGAGCACTTCCCTGAGCAGACACTATAGAAAAAGCGCTGAATTTTATTTAAAAACTATTTTAAAAAAAATAAAATAAATAGAGATATGCCAATCTCCTAGAACTGGAACGACCTTGAAAGGTCATCGAGTCCAGTCCCCTGCCTTCACTAGCAGGACCAAGTACTGTCCCCTGACAGATTTTTGCCCCAGATCCCTAAATGGCCCCCTCAAGGATTGAACTCACAACCCTGGGTTTAGCAGGCCAATGCTCAAACCACTGAGCTATCCCTCCCCCATAACATGCTAGCTGCTGATTTGAAATTACAGGCTTATTTTGAGTGATTTCTGAGTATGTGCTGCATCAATGTTCCCTCTAATTTTTGACAGGCCATGTGCACAACAAATTTCTTCTGTGCAAATTGTTGTGCTTCTGGGCAAATTTTTGTGCGCGCGGTGTTTTGCTGTGTGCGCGGGGTTTAGGATCTGTGTGTGCGCACACACGCGCACAGCTTAGAGGAAACAGTGGCTGCAATGTAAGTTAGTAGTGAGAATATACCATTTTCATGCACAGCAAATGCTACATGAATCTATCTACAGTAGCTTCTAGGGATGTGCTTTGACTTGATGTGCAGTAGCACAGACAATACATCGGGTTATGTCTCATAGCATATCTCAAAGAAAAGCAGATAGTTATTTATTATTATTCGGTTCCTTGCACTATTTTAAATAGACAGACACCTGAGATGTTGGAAAATTCCTGCTAATTACCAGGTGTCCTGTTTCTCTCTCAACCCAAATAATAGACAGTTTGGTACGAAGCAGAGCCACCATAAAAAACAGTCTGAGGTGCAATAAAGTTCTCCTCAGAACATAAGTGCTGCTTTTTGCTTCCTCTTTTATAGGCAGGCATGATGCCCATTAATCTACATGTACAATAAGAAACACATGCCAAAGAGATTTTCCCACGATCCATATCCAATATTCCATTTTAAAATCAAAAGATATGTTCTAAACTTTCCTATCACTCCACATTCCTCTGAACAAGAGCTCAAAGTACACTCTAGGCATCCTTTAAAAAATAAAAATAAAAAAAATAAAAGAGTAAACCCATCTAATTTAATGATTAAGACATCTCGGTGTGTTCTCATTTCATGGTTCTCAACCTATTCACCGCATCCAATACTACCTATATGGCCCTGAGGATGTCACATGGGCCACAGCTGTGTGCTGATTGGGCCACAGGTTGAGAACCACAGTCTGGATACACAATAGGGTGACCAGATGTCCTGATTTTTGGGTCTTTTTCTTATATAGGCTCCTATTACCCCCCAACCCATGTCCCGATTTTTCACGCTTGCTGTCTGGTCACCCTAATACACAATAACAATGTATTCATGTAGGGGTGGGTGGGTTAAATAAGAACTTGAAAGTTTTAGGAAAACCTAATTATTACCTGCAATATCTCAAATCAATTCCTTCGGCAGCTACTAAAAGTAGTTAAGATATGTTTCTTATTGATTCATATTACCAGAGCTATCAGAGTATCTGCTATATCAGTTCTGTCTCCCTTTTGTTTATAATACAAGTTACCAATGATATAGAGAGTGATAATATTCACACAGTTGATTAAGTTACAGATTTCCTGTAAAGAAGAATAGCATCTTTATTATATCTATTCCACAGCCAAAATTGCTCTACTGTGATGAGAGATTATTTTTCTTGATATTATTTTGGTGTTCATGAAACTCATATTACATTTCAGCCCCCTTTGCAGATGCTACATTATATTTTTAAATGCATTATGGATATGGAAAATGTGCCAATACATATCTATACAAGCGTTATTTCTTGAAATGCAGGATATATGAAATCTAGACTGAAAGAAATACACCAGTTAACTTCTATGATTCGATACCGTTTCCAGGAACTTTAGAAAATTCAGAGTATCACAATTAGCAAAAACTATCACATATTTATCTACCAGTGCAGTAGCTGATTTTATAACATATACTGTAGCCTAGTAGTACCTAGCGGTTATATACTGCTTGACATCAGTAGATCTCAAAGTGCTTCACAAAGCCTACTTTAGTGGTGCTCCACCCTGGAGAGGCTATGTTTCATCCAAAGGAGGCGCAGAGAAAATAGTCAAAGACACATCATGAGATCACATTAGTGCAACTCAGAACCATTTCTTATTAAAGGAGTATCAGGTAGAGAAGCCTGCAACCCAGTGCCATCCCATGGTATTTTTAAAACTCTTTGGCACTCCCTTTGACACCATAGTACCCCTCTAGCTCTTATCCTTCTCAAGCAGCTGGCAGAGATGGGAAGGGATCCTGGGAATTATCCATTTGCTCATCAATATTTCTGTTGCCTTGTCACATGGAAAACATTCTACTGATGCAACTGTTGTGTTTGCTCTAAGAGTTCCAATCAGATCTGTAGACTCCATAAGAGTTACATGTGGTTCAACAGTCAGGTGGAGCTTCATAGATCAGAGTAGGGCAGTGTCACAGGGCTACCTCACCCTTTCTCTTCGCAAGCAGTCCTCACACACTTTTACTTAAGTTCACCACAGCATATTTTATTTATGTCTCATGCAGTTCCATGTCTCATCACCATAAGGCTTTTCCCAATCTTCAATGTACTCCTTGCATCAGGGGTGATGGTCTCACTTTTGAGATCCTGCACTTCTTTGCCCCTCTCTTCCTCTTTTTTTTTTTTTAAATGTCCCAGCGGATTAGCTGAATCACCTTGTTAGTTGTTTAGTCATCCAGTCCCTAACCAATTATCTCCTCAATTTGGCCCATGTGGGGATATTTGCAAAGTGCATAGAGGGATGACTCAGCCTTAAACTAGTCACAGGTTCTTAGACCGTCTCCTCACTGCATTGTTAGCTTGAGCTGTAACTTGAGTTTTGCACCTAACCTGACTTCAATCCATGCAAAAATCTCTAGCTCAATTTAAATGGTACTTGAAGCTCATGCTAGTTAGAATGGGAATGCAGTATCTTGAATTACAACAGCTCATCAACTACTAATCCAGTCACTATGGGTATGTCTACACAGAAATTTAAGCCGAGGCTCAATCTAACCTCCACCTTGTATCCACACTGCAAATGTGCTAACCTAGGGCTCCTTCCCAGGGTCCCAGGCAACGTTCCCTCTATTTTTTTTCCATCCATGTGCAGAATAAATTTCGTTATGTGCACCGAGGTGATGTGCGCCACCAGTGGAAACAAAAAAACCTAGATATAATACATATTTTTAAAAAGTTACCATAGGGATAATTACTCCAGCCAGGATAGGTCAGGCATTTTAGATCTTCAATGTTCCCTCTAATTTTTGACAGGCCCTGTGCGCAAAAAATTTCTTGTCTGCAAATTTTTGTGCTTCTGTGCAAATTTTTGTGCACACCATGTTTCGCCATGTGCGCAGAGTTTAGGATCTGTGTGCATGCACACACGCACACAGCTTAGAGGGAACAGTGCTCACTACTCAAAGAATTAAATGTAAGTATAAGAGAAAAATAAAAGTTATGAAATGCATAGACCTGTCAAAAAACTAAAATAATACACTTTGAAAGAGTAAAATTACAGACAGACACACACACACACACAGTGTGTGTGCTGGCTGCTGGTAAAGTTTCTGAGAGACACTGTTCGCTGTCTCTTTAAGGCACTCACTGAAAGCTCTTCTGTTCCTGAGCCCTGTTCCCTCTCCCCTGCTCTACAGAGATGGGGGACATGGGCAAGGGAGAGAGAGAGCAGGCACACACACTGGCTGCTGGGGAAGTCTCTGAGACACCATGTGCTGTTTCTTTAAGGCACTCACTCACCACCCAGAAGGCTTGTTCAGACCTCTGACCACAGCAGCTCTCCCCTGCTCTGTGGTGATGGGGTACAGGGGTGGGGGCAGGAGGATACCCTGACATCAGCACCCCTCCCCCACACTCTGCACAGCCAGCAGGAGGGTCCCGAGAGTGGCTGTAAGAGCAACTTGACTGCAAAACAGCAGCGGGGAGGGGCACCTGAACACACTCTGCCAGTTGCGTGCAGCTCTGCTAATCAAATGCACTGCACTTGAATCACTCCTGGGAGGCCACGCAGCTTAGATGGTACACAGGTCAAGACCCTTCAGGACTGGAGGGTCTGAGCCCATATTAAGTTGGGACCTAGGGTCGGAGCCCTATTGATTTCCTGTGTGCACATGGCTTCAGCTTGACTTGGGTCCTAGAAGTGCTCCTGTGTACCCCAGGGCCGGCGCGCCCACTAGGCGACCCTAGGAGGTCGCCTAGGGCGCCAGCATTTGGGGGGTGGAGACTCCCGGAGGCAATCGCTTCCGAGAAGGCAGCTTCCCCTGAGCTGCTGCCCCTGCCCCCGGCTGAGGTGAGTTGCCGCAGGCGGGAAGCTGGCCGCCATGGGGGGAGCTGGTGGGGGGCCGCCAGCGGGCGTGGGAAGCTAAGCCCAGCCCCGCCTCAGCCCGGCGGGTGGCGCAGGGAGCCGAGCCCAGCGCCCCCGGCCGCGGGGAGCCCAGCCGAGCCCGCCGCAGGCCGTGCGGGGGGCGGGGAGCCCAGCCCAGCCCCTGCCGCGGCCCGGTGGGAATCAGAGCCCGGTGCCCCCGCCGCGGGAAGCCCAGCCAAGCCCGCCGCGAGCTGCGGGGCGCGAAACTTCCTTGCACCGCCCCTGTGTATCCCACAGTTGCTGGCAGCAGCAGAGCAGCGGTGCAGGCAGCCAGAAGTGCCATTACTGTCTGGCCAAGGATTCTACCCCTTTCAGCTCCTCCTGCAGCAGCAGCTCTGGCTCCTCCTCACTGCTGTGTGAAGCTTGCCCAGAGCAGGGAGCAAAGCTGACAGGGAAGAGGTGGCTTCCTGTTACTGGGATGTTGGATTAAAATGCAATGTAGATGGTCAAGCCCAGGAGTCCCTGCCACAGGTCAGCTGACTTAAGTCTCATAGACTTTAGACTCATAGACTAAAGTCAGAAGGGACCATTATGATCATCTAGTCTGACCTCCTGCACAATGCAGGCCACAGAATCTCACCCACCCACTCCTGGAATAATCCTCTCACCTATGTCTCAGCTACTGAAGTCCTCAAATCATGGTTTAAAGACTTCAAGATGCAGAGAATCCTCCGGTAAGTGACCCGTGCCCCACGCTGCAGAGGAAGGCGAAAAACCTCCAGGGCCTCTGCCGATCTACCCTGGAGGAAAATTCCTTCCCGACCCCAAATATGGCGATCAGCTGAACCCCGAGCATGTGGGCAAGACTCACCAGCCAGACACCCAGGAAAAAGTTCTCTGTAGTAACTTCTAACATCACATCACTGACCATTGGTCCTATTTACCACTGATGGCAATTAACTGACTTTTGACTAAGATCATGTTATCCCATCAAACCACCCCCTCCATAAACTCATCTAGTTTAATCTTGAAGCCAGATAGGTTTTTTGCCCCCATTGCTTCCCTTGGAAGGCTGTTCCAAAACTTCACGCCTCTGATGGTTAGAAACCTTCGTCTAATTTCAAGTCTAAACTTCCTGATGGCCAGTTTATATCCATTTGTTCTTGTGTCCACATTGGTACTGAGCTTAAATAATTCCTCTCCCTCCCTGGTATTTAACCCTTGGTGTACATTACTGTGTAGACATAGCCTCTGTGAGGGTGTTGTTTTGCAGTGTGATCACTCTCACTAGGCTTGAGTGGAGCAAGTTGAGTGTACTAACTGAAGCTTACTATTGCAGTAAAGAAAAGCCCTTAGATGCTATAGTATGGAACAAAGATGGGTATAAAATTCAGTAAATGCTCAAAATAAAATACTTAGATTAAGGTCTTGTCTACACTATAGAGTTTTGTCAACAAAAGTTTGTCAACGATCAAAAAGCGCTAACACAACATCGCTATTGCATGTTCACACTACGCTCCCTCTGTCGGCAGAGTGCGTCACAGTTGGTGCTCTAGCATCGACAGTGAGAGCAGTGCACTGTGGGTAGCTAAGACTTGTGGGAAGGTGGAGTGGATCGCAGCACAACATGAGGGCAGGTTCAACATCCCATGACGCATTATTTTCTGTCCCAGCATTCCATGTTCTTCCGACTGCATTTTGGGACATTTTTCCAACGGCCTCTGTTTACTGCGCGCCCGCCATCTCTGTGTGAAAGGATGGATCCTGCACTGCTCCTGTTGTGGTCACGGTTATGAACACATCGTGGATGGTCATGCATTATATCACGAGCTCCCAATCTGAACAGGAATCAGAGTTGCCTGACTTGCTGTGTGTCATGAAAAGAAACACCAGATTAACTTTTGGCATTCACGGAGCAGCTGCACACAGTGGACCGTTGCTTTTGGGCTCAGGAAACAAGCACTGGAGTGGTGGGATGACGAGCAGTGGCTACAGAACTTTTGGATGCGGAAAGCCACTTTCCTGGAACTGTGTGTGGAGCTCACCCCAGCCCTGCAGTGCAAGGACACCAAAAGGAGAGCTGCCCTCTTGGTGGAGAAGTGCATTGTGATCACAGCGTGGAAGCTGGCGACTCCAGTCTGCTACCAGTCGGTCGTGAATCAGTTTGGACTTGGGAAGTTGACCGTGGGCACCGTGTTAACACGAGTGAACAGGGTCATTAATCACATCCTGCTACTAAGTACTGTGACTCTTGGCAATGTGTGTGAACTAGTGGATGGCTTTGCAGCAATGGAATTCCCTAACTGTGGAGGGGCGATAGATGGAACACATATTCCAATTTTGGCCCTGAACCATCTAGCAACAGAGTGCATCAATAGAAAGAGGTACTTCTCTTTGGTATTGCAGGCTCTTGTGGATCACCATGGGCATTTCACTGACATCAATGCAGGCTGGTCCGGGAAGGTGCATGACGCATGTATCTTCAGGAACACTGGTCTGTACAGAAAGCTGCAAGCAGGGACTTTCATTCTAGACCAGAAGATTCAGGGGGAGGGGGAATGTTGAAATGCCCACAGTGATCCTGGGAGATCCAGCATACCCCTTACTCCCATGGATCACGAAGCCTTACAAGGGAAACCTGGACCAGCCAGGAGCGCTTCACCGACAGGCTGAGTAGGTACAGAATGACCATGGAATATACATTTGGCAGATTAAAAGTGCACTGGTGATGCCTTTATGGCAGATTAGATCCAAGTGAGGAAAACATTCCCATAGTCATAGCTGCCTGCTACATAATCTTTGGGAGGAGAAGGGTGAAAAGTTTGACCAGGGATAGAGCGCAGAGGCAGATCGCCTGGCTGCTGATTTTGAGCAGCCTGATACCAGGGCTATTATAGGGGCACAACAGGGGGCAATTAAAATTAGGGAGGCTTGGAGGCAACATTCTGACAATGAGAAGCAGTAATGTATATTTCTGTTCAGTAATCTGTTCATTATTTTGAGTTTTCCTATTTTGCCTAACACTTGTGATGTTTCCTGAGTGGGATTTACTGTAAGCAAATGATTAAACTGCATGCATATGTTTTACTACCAGCAGCTATCACTACATGTGGGAAGCCAATAAAGACTGGTTATATTTCAGAGAGTTTGTTTATATTAAATACCAGTTAACACCTACAAAAGGCTTGGTGGGAAGGGAGTTAGCAATTCAAGGCAGTGGATGCTCTCATAGCTGTGCTTAAGTCCAGTTCTCATTTTGGAAGCTGTCCAAAAGGGGTGGAGTGAACAGGATACTGAGATGTTCCAAAAAGTTGGAAGGAATGTGTGGGAGGAGTTTGGGGAGGGCATGGAAAACAGTTCTGTATTGGCTGCAGGGGGAGGGGAGAGGGGCGAGCATGCATCCATTCTGACTGAAGTGTGATGAGAAACTTCAGCATCTCTGTTTGCTCCTCATGACTTTTATCATCTGCTCATGGGCCTTTTGAATGTGCTCCACATTCTCCTTTCTATCCTGTCTTTCCATTTCTCTTCCTGCATTCTCTTTTTTCTGCCTCAGACGATTGGAGCACCTTGCAGAACATGTTCTCCTTGCTCCACCTTGGTCACTTCCTTATCTGATGGAGGGCTCTGCAGGTGTGTAGGTGGTTCCCCAAAGGCCACATCTGCATAATCACAAGAAACAATAATACACAGAAGCATGATTGTTAGTGCATGCACAGCACTGAATCATTACGTTAAAATACACCTCTTTTCACATTAATTAATTGTTTCTCACTGTCCCCTGGCAAGCAACAGCTCAGTGAATACCCTAAACATGGTGAGTTTGGCCCAGGGGATGGGGGGTTGGGCATTCAAGATAGGGCAAAGGGTCTAAGGATTTTTTTAAGGGGATCACTGGAGGTGAGTAGGGACAATATTGTATATTCTGCCACCATTTTCCACGGGGGGCGGGGGGGGGGGGGGGATCATTGAAGCAGATATCTCACTCCTGATGGTAAGCAAGGATGTCAGAGTGCATCTACTTCATGCTTGCAGCTTCAGACCTGGCTCCTATGCTGCTTGCCTGTGTGCCACTTTGGTCCCTGCACCAGTGATTGTCGATTGGCCCGGGAAAGTTTCCTACAACAGGGGAAGGAACAAAGCAGCTCTGCCAAGGAACCTTCGACAGAGGATTGGCGAGTACCTCCAGGAAAGTTTCCTAGCGATCTCTCTGGAGGATTCCTATGAAATCTCAGTGTGCATCAACACACTGTTCCATCACACTGCTTAGCTGCACAGGGGAATGTGAAGCACACTCAAACACAGCTAGTCTTGCACATTTCTATCCCTTCACCCACTTCTACTGGATACAGAACAAAGGACACCTATATGTCAAATAACCGAGCGGCATCAGCTCAAAAAGATCACTTACCAGGGGTCTGCTCTCCAGCATCTTGCTCGCTGGAGATGGACTGCTGGGACTGGCTAGACACCTCCCGCGTGAAGAAGAGTTCCCGATTTGCAGCACCACCGGACGACGGTGCCATGGGCTCCACATCATCCTCCAACTCCACCTCTAGGTCCATGATTTCGTCCTCGGGGTTAGGTCCACTGTCCACCGCCTCCAGCCCTGTCGAAGTATCCACAGGGTCTTGGCAGTGGAGATGGGGTCCCCGCGAGGATGGTATCCAGTTCCTTATAGAAGCAGCAGGTCTTCAGCACAACACTTAAGGCGAGGGGGTCAAACAGTTGCTCATGGTACACCTGCCTCAGCTCCTTTATCTTCGTTCAGAACTGCAGTGTCCCGATCGTAGCCCTTATCGCACAAGCCATAAGAAATCTGCCCATAGGTGTCGAAATTCCTTCAGCTGGAGCAGAGCTGGGACTGGACAGTCTTCTCTCCCCATATACCTCAGCAAATCCAACTGCTCCACTGTGGTCCAAGCGGGAGACCATTTGCCCCATGGAGCCACTGTGGTCAGCTGGGAGAATGCGATGTGAGCTCTCCACACTGAGCAAACAGGAAGTGGAATTTCAAAAATGGCCTTTAAAGATGGAGGGATGGATGCTTGTTTACCTAGATGTAGGGCAGCGGAGTTCGAACTGCTGACCTGAGTGGTCAGGATGGGCATTGTGGGACCTCCTGGAGGCAAATTACAGTGACAAAACCAGGCACGGTGTCTACACTGACATTTTGACGATAAAAACTTTGCCGCAAAAAGCTACATGCCTCTCGTCAAGGTGGTTTTATTTTGTTGCCAAAACAGAACAATTGTGTCAGCAAAAGTGGCATTGTAGCGTGTACACCTCCTCTATTTTGTCGATAAAAGCTGCCTTTTGCCAACAAAACTCTGTAGCGTAGACAAGATCTTACTTTCATATCCAACACTAGTATTTTTCTGAATGTTTTTTCCACAATATCCAGTATGTAAAGACAATACAACATTGTGATCATGCAGCTTTGCTGTCCAGTGCCTGTCATGCTGTTCCTTTCGGTTCTTGGCACTGCACAGCTGTATTTACATACTTTAATTGTTAAATGCAAGCCTGCAAACTGAACAGTCACCTAACCCCTGTCTCTATTATCCCCATTTATAAGAGGCTATAGTTCCCTGTCTCAAAGGCGTTCTGAGGATTAGTTAATGTTTGTAAGACACTTTAAGAATAAAGGTAATTTTATTAACGTTGAGTCAGTCGAATATGGGTGGATCAACTCAGATATTTGATCACAATATCTTGATATAAAAGTATCTTATCATTCTGCAAATAAATGTTTTTAAAAGAATAAATATAGCACTGTGTGCATTCCCAGTTAATATGCAACCAGGTAGGGTTTATACAAGCAATCATTACAATGACAATAAAATCCATCAGTAATAAATTACAAAATTCTCTTAAAGGTATTAGGTAAAAACCAATTCACAGTCAGTAACTTTTTGCAGTTGTTTGTTTATATAGTGATATGCATTTATCCATCTACAATGGCCACCAGATACAACCTGATGGCATGAGGGGTAAAATGCTCCACATGTTTTTGAATATTAATTGCAATACCCACTGCCAACTAGATATATACTCTTGTATATACTCTTGAATATCAGCAATTATTATTGACAAGAATTACTTACCTTTGGAAAACTATCAGACTGTTATAACTCAATGCAATAAGATCATATAGCTGGTAGATAATTCTGAATTTAACTAATATAAATAATAAAACAATATGTAGAAAGAATCCAGTGTTTTAGGAATATGTAAACAAACTTACCACTTTGCATTCTAGACTGTACAGAGGATTAATACAGTTGCTCCCCCTTAATATATTCTCCAGTATAAAACTGCCAGCCTCGACGTGTGTTAAATTTGCAATTTGAATTTACAGTTGTAGGGGGAGGAGGTGGGAAATCTCATTTGCTTCCTTTAAATTCAAGGCCCCACAGTGAAAAAGACTGTCAGAAATAAAAACTGCCTCAGCTCTGATCATTCATGGGCCTCTGACACTTCTTTTCATTATTGTTTCCCACATAGTACAGTCAACACATATCCTCCTCAAAAACAAACTGACTACTCCTAATGTGGGTGGACCCTACATCCATTGCCCTAATTAATTAGCAGAAATTCCTTGGGTATCAGATACAAATGAGGAAACGATTTAAAGTGGCAAAAAGTATTCCACATGCTACAACTACTCAGTTTAAATATTATGGGTTTGATTCTAATTTACACTAAACCATCTTCGAGTGAGTGCAAGTCACATTTATAGCCACTTTAAGATCCCTTTAACAGCACCAGAGTGATGTCAAGGGGCCTTCGTGTACATAAGAATCCAAGCCTGTATCTTTGCACAACTGATATTTGATCAACACCTTATATTTTTACAATTTTGAACAAAATTGAAAGTAGGGAAAACATTTGTCTCTTGCTGAGTCAGGCTACAATTATGTTAGTTTAGAGCAGTGGTCTCAAAAACGCGGCCCGCGGAGTTATTTCCTGCGGCACGCCATAGGCGCTGACTCCACTGGCAGCCAAGCTCCAAACATTACTGAGTGTTTATATTTTATTAAAACCCCTCTTTGCATTACAGTTTTTAAAAAGTGAATACATTGACTTTTAATAGAATACTATATTACTCTTCATTTTTTACTATACTTTTGTATCATCGTATGAAAAGGTTTCAGTGATGCGGCCCTCGGGCCAATTTACTAGTTCTCATGTGGCCCTGATGGTGATTTGAGTTTGAGATCCCTGGTTTAGAGATACTATTAAGTAGCTGTGTTTTGAGGTGATCCTAGTGCCACATCACAATTCAAGCATTGTTCTGCTAATTTCTTGTTTCAGTTTGGTTTATTAAAGTGTTCATGTGGTCAAATAGTAAAAGATGCCCAGCTTTCCTTTTTAATCCTGGCTTAAGACAGGATAAACATATGTATGGCACTACAAATCTGGCGCCAAGTGCTTTTTAAAAGATGTTTAGGTGCCTAAATAACTGTAAAAATCTGGCCCTTACAGCTTGGTCTTGCGCCCCTAAACTCAAAGTTTTGCCACTGCTTCTACAGGAACAGAACTGGACCCTTTGTCTCTTCCTCACGGCACTGCTCTCATACCATTTTCTTTCCAGAAGAACCTTGATTGCCTTCTTTTGTATTTTCCCTGTCAGTATTGGTCTATCTCCTCTGTGTAATATAGTTAACAACTTACACTTCACTTTTTTTTTTCCCTTCAAAAAAAATCATAGGAAGGCCAGTCCAAATACACATTTTTAAGGCCACAATCTTTCTAAAACTTAAGCACATGCATAACTTTACACACAAGCAGTCCCACTGAAACCAATGGGACCATTCATACGTTTAAGACTTTGCAGGATCAAACCCTAAGATGGTAAACTCTTCGGGACAAGGACCTTGTCTTTGCATGCACTTGTATAGTGCCTAACACAATGGGGCCCTGATCTTGATTTAGGCCTCTGTTAAAAATATTAAATAATAAAATCTTGAAAGTACCTCAGCTGCCCATCACCTAGAGCCTACGTGCTGCAAAGCTGTTCTAACCCTTACACCTCCAGGCACAATTTTGCTACCACCAACTTCAGAGCTCACCCATACCTCAGTTTTGAGCACAGTATAACTTTTATGTGAAATGTCTATTTTCTTTTCTTAAATTTGCAAAGATGTTGAAATTCCCATCAATGTTAATCTCAATTTCTGTGGAAGGGATGAAACAAACACATTCTGATTGTTACCAATTGCGTGCTGGTAAATGCCAGCCTACACCCAATGCACTTACTTTTTTTGTTCTTTCCGGTTTATTTGCTCCTTGTTCAGAAAATGAGCCTTCATCGGGTGGCACTGTTAGGCGTAATCTACAGACATTCATCTAGAAAGGAAACAAAGGTTTTCTTTCAGTTTTAAGAATGCTAAGGTCATTTTAATAGACCCCTCTATAAAATAAGATGCTTTCAAGTTTTCATCCATGCCACAAACAATGGAAAAAAAGTTACTTTCTAATGGCTGGGTTCTTTAACTGGCAAGAACTAATTCAAGAAGAACATCACATACCTGAAATAATAACATGCTGTTGACTGAAATGGAGTTTTGCTATGTTCACCCAAATGACATTGAGAATTGAAATATACTAACACTGAAAATTGTTTTCTTCAGTTTCTCTGCTTTGATTGCAATTTGGCACATCTTTGATCTTTAAAATGGGAGATTCAGTATCTGAGAACACAAAATGCTTTCTAGAACAGACCGTTTTTTATGTCGAGGACATACCAATAGCTTGATCCTGGAAACACTCATGAGTTTAGTTCCACTGAATTCAATGAGATTAATCACATAGGTAAATTATGCACACGGCTAAAAGTTCATAAACTCTTTCATAAAAAAGTGTAATCAAGGTCCCTCTTCCTACGTGACCTTGGAAAAAAGTCACTCTCTCTTTGGTGAAATGGGGTTAATAATACTGTTTTCCCCTCACATTGTTTCCCTTTGTTGCCTGTTTAGATTGTAAGCTCTTTGAGGCAGGGACTGTCTTTTACCACAAGTTTGTTCAGTGCCTGCATGACAGGGCCCCAGTCTTGGCTGGAGCCTTTAGGTGCTACAATAAAAAGCAATAAGGATTCCCAAGCAGTAGATACCAACTGTTGAAATGCAAAACACACTCTGTCCAAACTAAAATCCCGGACTCTCTCTCTCTCATCTCAATGTGGATGTCTAGCCGTCAGCTCAAGCTCCACATGGCTAAAAGAGAGCTCTTAAATTTCCCCTCCAAAAATCTCCCCCCTTTCTCAGCCACTATGAACACCACTACGTCCTACCTGTCACTCAGGCCCATAATGTGGGTATCATCTTGTACTCTGACCTCTATGTCTAATTCTTCACAATTCTTTGTGCATAACGTGTCTAAGATACGGCCTTTCCTATCCATTCACACAGCTAAAATGTTCATCCAGGCCCTCATGCCTCAATTACTGCAACATCCTTTTCTCTAGCGTTGACAAATGCAATCCTGTTTCACTCATATCCACTGAAATTGCCGCTGCACAGATCATTTCCCCAGCCTGTTGCTTTGACCATTTCATCCCTCTTTGCATCCCTCCATTAACTCCCCCTGCTCTGTCACTTTGAATATAAGCGACTTGTCTTCACTTTCAAGGCCCTTTAGATCCATTTAGATCAGTGATACTCAGACCTCAGTGGTTCAGGAACCAAATTAGCGCTCAACATTACCCAGAAGAGACACCGTAGCGTGAATTCAGTGTTTCATTTACTATAGTGCTATATATTCATATTTCAACAGTATGACGGGAAATATTTAGTTTTTATTCTCAGCAAAATGACTGACCACGTATTATTTTTTTAATCAACTACAGTTGATTAATAACATAGTAAAAACATCCTGATTGGTTAATAATTAAATCACAGTGTTTTAATATCGTGCTGCAAAGAGCCGCAGGAGACACATTAAAGAGCCACTTATGGCTTGCAAGCGAGCATCAGTCTGAGTATCACTGATTAAGATCTTTAGACCCATTTACAAAAAAATTTTTTTTAAATACAAAAAGAGCTCAATGCCGTTAATCAGCATTCAATATCAAACCTACAACAAGAAGCCAAAGTGCATGTGATTGAGGAAGTTAAATTTGGTAAGGAAACATTTTAATTTCCAATTTCCAAAGGAATTATAATAAACAATGTGATTTATTTTTAATGATGAATACAGCCTTGACTGTGTCCATGTACAATGGCTTTTGACACTGATTAGGTGGTATCTGTAACTGTCATTAGAAGAGAATTCCAGATTCTTCCTTTCAGGCATAACAACAGGGAACTTTAAGGCACTTCCTGTTTATAAGTTAATAACTGTACCCTATGCTACTAAACTCCTTGACTTTGGAGTTTACTGGCACAAAATATGATTATCAGGAAGCAGGGCCGGTGCAACCACTGGGCAAACTAGACAGCTGCCTAGGGCGCCTAGTGGTTGAGGGTGCCTAAAACCTCGCTCAGGCGAGGAGGTGGAGTGGAGGTGAGCTGGGGCGGGGGGGGGGGGGGGCGCAGGGGGCCACCTGCAGTAACAGGGGATAGGTGTTCAGGGGAACTGCTTCCCGCCCCAGCTCACCTCCACTCTGCCTCCTTTGCTGAGCACGCCGCCCCCACTCTAATTCTCCTTCAATTGGCGCCGCAAGCCTGGGAGGGGAGGAGAATTAGAGCGGCACTGGCGTGCTCAGCGGAGGTGAGCTGGGGCGGGCTTCCCAGGCGGGGTTAGCTGCCACGAAGGGGGAAGGGCTCCCCAGGTGGGGGGCGGGGTTAGCTGCCGCCAGGGGGCGGGCTCCCCGGGCGGCAGCGGCCGGCAGGGTTAGCTGCCTTGGGGGGGGGGGGGCGCTCCCCAGGTGGGGTTAGCTGCCACAGCAGGCGGAGTTAGCTGCCTGCGGGGGGGCGCTCCTCTGGTGGGGGCAGATGGGGGCGGTTAGCTGCCACGGGGAGGGGCGTGGGTGGCGTGGGTGGCGCAAGGTGGAAGTTTCACCTAGGACGGGAAACCTCTTTGCACCGGCCCTGTCAGGAAGCCCATTATACACCTCTTATCACCCCTTTAAATGTTCACTTTCCACTGTTCTCTCCTCCCATCAACTTAGCAAGGCTCTTCTCCCTAATAGATATTTGTTTACAGGCATGAACCAGAAGGGAGAGGCTGGCAGCCTTCCAATATAAGCAAACAAAGACAAACATTTATGATTGTTCTTGTGGAGACAAGCACCTTCCTGACCCATAGGACGGCAAGGGAAGACAACGGAAGGTGATGAAAGAAAGGAGGCCGAATCTTGCTCCCACTGATTTCAGTGGGAGTAGAACTGGACCAGAGAGAATTGAATGCAATCTCCCTTTCAGTGATTTGACAACCTGTATTTCTTTGATTTTAGGTATTTTTCTTGTTCACTAACAAGAGAACGAGAAACAGAAGCATACACCATCTTTGAAGCAGGCAAAGAGCTTGGCATTCAACACAGGAGCCAGTGAGCATAGCGAGATTACAGCAGTTGATTTAAATATTCACAGTACAGTTATTTGTCAGCAATCATACTGAAATTATACAAGTCCCCATACACTGACTAGTAAACAGTGACTGTCTGCCAGAGTACAGGGAATGGGATTCACATGCTCTTTGGTTACTGCATCCGAACAGTAATTATGCAGACCCACAATCAGAGTGCAGGAAACTGAATAAATGGGAAGAGTAATAAATTAGGGTTAGCAATTGGACAGCATTCCTAGCTCTTTGACTGGTTCTTTCATTGTAGGGGGGAGGGATAGCTCAGTGGTTTGAGCATTGGCCTGCTAAACCCAGGGTTGTGAGTTCAATCTCTGAGGGGGTCATTTAGGGATCTGGGGCAAAAAAATCTGTCAGGGGACAGTACTTGCTACTGCTAGTGAAGGCAGGGGACTGGACACCCTTTTCATACTTCATTCTCCATTCCACCCCCAAAACATTACTGTATTTATATCAACATAACACCTAGGAGCCCTTCTTTGCTCTGCCCTTCACTTCTCCAGCCTCTCATCCTCACAGCAGTATGCGTATGCGCACACGCTCCAGGAGATCATATTTTCCATCAGTATGTCTGCTATGGAGTACTGAAAGCAGCAAAGTGAAACAAACTTTACTGTTTCACATTTCAGCTTGCAATGCCCACAGAATACTAAAGGCCAGACTGTTGTAGAGTTCGCCAGTTGACAAGACTGGGATTCTCCATCAAATTCTACAACCCTTTAGGAGACATAGATGAAGAAACTACACATCATCACCCTGCAGAAATGGAATTTTACCAAACAGGACTGTCCCCAGACTTTCACAATCACCATACATCCCCAATTAAATCAGAACCCATGTACTAATCCCAACATCTCTGCAAATGCCACAGAAAACAAGTTTCAGAGTGGTAGCCGTGTTAGTCTGTATCAGCAAAAATGAGGAGTGCTTGTGGCACCTCCTCATTGTTTTTACAGAAAAAAAAGCACACATTTTCAAACAGAACCAGGCACTAGCTTTTTGGAGGAACACCAGCCTGAGGGTTTATCTCAAGGGGCACATGAAAGAAGTAGCTACATGGCGCCATAAAACAGATTGGGCATATACTCACACAATCTCACTTAGGATCCCAGAATCTCTGATGCCACAAAGCACTGAACCAACTCTCCCATTCAATTTTAATAGAAAATGTAATTGAAAGATTTTTCATGCAAGCTATATACACATACAGCCAGATCCTCAGCTGATGTTGCCTCTTGGGGAGGTAGTGCTTTGCATCGTTTGTTCACAAATTTATTGGCCAAATGAAGGAACAACTGTGATGGGCTCCAGAGGGAATCAATCCCAGCACTCTTCAGCTGCGGGGATGGTTGCAGAAATTCCTCAGAAAAGGACAGGTACCTCAGATAAAGACTAGGGAGAGACTGTAGTGCTGGGTGAAGTGGGGAGAAATATGACTGAGCTGAAGGTGAAGAAGAAATGGACAGAAACACGGGGTTATGTGTGGAAAGACCCTTTCAGCTGCTATAACAAGTACTGTAGAGCTTGTAGCGTAGACATACTCTGAGTAGGCAGCCAAGTTAGGGACTGGAAGCACTCGCCCATCTACCTCCATGTTATCAACAACAGGTTAGAATGAAATTGACCATATCATGCTATTACTGAACTCCTGGTAGATACGGGTGTAACTTTATAAAACCAAAGAATCAGAAACAATCTAAAAAACCCATAACTTTTAAACTTTATAATTTGCAGTGACCACAGTTTTAGCAAACTATTCAATGATTAAAGTAATCCCAATTTGGCCAATACTATGTGCCCACTGTTTACTCTGTGATAACCACCAACCCATGAGCAATATTCACAGACCTACTCTGGATGTTATCTGTGAGACTGATGCACACACAAGGAAGCAAAGACAGGTTCATTCCAGCTCTTAACATTAGTTTGCCAAATGGAATTGAAGTTAACAATTGGAGACATGCTTATCAGCTTCTAAGAAGCTAGCAGGTTATCACCAATGATAGTTTGTTGCAATATAGCACTTTAAAAGAAAACACTGAAGGTTAGTTTAAAATTTTAGACTATATTAAAAAATATAGGGCCCCACTTCCACAATCCTTATTCACATTGAGCAGATGCTCCTTGAATAAGCAGGGGTCTGCTTTATACGAGTAACAAACGCAAACCCTGAACGATTATTTTGACAACTGATCTGTAGACTTTTTTTTTTTTAAAGCAAAATACTAGTGAAATATGTGGAGCCAGAATGCCAGCAATAGGGTTAGAATGACCAAAATGATATTTGTCTAGCAAAATAACTAATATTTGTCTATTGATAATCTGTCCTATCCCAAGATCTCCATACTGCTCCCACTGGAGTAAGACACTCAATATTGACCCAACTACTGAAAATGGCAAAATTCCCACTGACGTTAGAGGGTGTGGGATCAAAAAGACGGAGAGGTTTTCGGTTATGCCAGTAAAGATACAATTGCTTCTGGCACTCAAAGGATTTGGGGACTGGAATTTTGTCGAGTAATTGCCTGCTGCTTGCCTCCATAGCCTATTTTTTTAAATCTTTACTTAATGGTTGAAGCTTAAGAACCACTCACTCTGCATAGGGTCGGAAGTTATTCTAAACTTCTGAAGACAAGATAAGAAACAAGTCTCTAATTTCAGTCAGTGCAAAAAGATTAATCTGGTGATAAGAGACAATTGACAGACGATCCGTAGAATAAATGTAATTATAGCCAGCTTAGATTCATCTCTAAAATAATATGATTAATGGACACTTTTCCTGTGATCGCAGGTAGATGGGACTATGACATCTTGTCTTGGGTCTAATTTTACTTAATTTGTTATTCTAAGTGTTTTCATTCCCTTGTTTGAATAGCCATGTTTGGGAGCTAACATTTCACTACAAAAGAGAAAGGCACTACTCTAAAGAGAGTTTTACTTGCAAATTAATTGTTGTTGCCACTAGAAAAAGGTACTGCATTCTTACAAACTACCAGAACTACATATTTTTAATTTGTCCTGGAATGTGTGCTAGAGTAGATTAAGTAAAAAAACAACAACCACCTTGTATTCTAAAATATACCCTCAATATTAACCTGTTTAGAAAAAAATCTCTAACATGAAACTTATTATGAGTGAGGATGGGAATCACTTTATTCTAAAGAATTAGGAAATAAGGCCACTGTCTAACTCTCCATTAAAATATCTTATTTCCTTATTATTACTATAATAAAATAATCATAATAATAATTGCAGTTTCCAAAGCTTTCTAATTTTCTGTTTTAACAACTTTGCTTCTCACCCACCATGAGTCTAAGTTTGTGTAGTCCTTATATTTGTGATGAAGAGTGAATTCAGAGAGTTAACTGGCTCCTAGCATATGAAGGCAGATGACTTTGCTACAGCAACTTCACCAGTCTCACTGGTTACTGTATGCAACAGGTGTCATGATAACATTCCTCACTGGTTTTGTTTTCTCTGATGAACAGGTGGGTGTTGCTGTTAAATGAACAGAGAACTATTATGTATTCCAAAAACATTACAGACTTGAGGAAGAGCTCTGTGTAAGTTCGAAAGCTTGTCTTGCTCATCAACAGAGGCTGGTCCATTAAAAGATACTGGCTTTGTCTACACTAGCACTTTTGTCAGCAAAACTGTTGTTGACCACAGGTGTGAAAAAACACCCCCCTGACTGACATAAGTGTCACTGTCAAAAGCACTGGTGAGGACAGCATTATGTCAATGGGAGAGCATCTACCACTGATATAGCTACCGCCACTCTTTGGGGGTGATTTAATTATACCAGCAGGAGAGCTCTCTCCCATCAGCATAGAGTGGCTACACAGGAGACCTTACAGCACCGCAGCTGCACAGCTATGTAAGGGCTGTAGTGTAGCCATAGCCATTAACTCACCCACCTTGTCTCTCTAAAAACATTACAGTCACACAATAACACTGGTTTGTAATGACAAGCTTATCACCTGATCCTTGTTGATTTATTGCCACTACAGCAGGTAAAGAATGTGTGTCCTCATGATAACCGTATATGTTGTTATACTACTAAAAAAGCTATTTAAAGTAGGGTGGGTGTGGGAACATTCTTGTCATTATATCTGCCAGAATTTTAAACAACATTTAGAAGAGTTGCCAAGTAGATTCATAAAATCAGTAATGATGATGTATCTTGATTATGAAAGATTCCAAAATATTTAAATATTGTTCTATTTAAAAGGCTCCTGGATTTAAAGCAACACCCACTAGCTACGGCATCTAAAGCATTAATTTAAGCACCCTTAAGCTGTTGTAATCTGAATGTGAAAGTCCTTGATTCTTTAAATCCAGCTGGATGTTTACAAACAACTGCACACAGAACCACACACCTCCCCTCCTGGAAAAACTGGAGCCACACTATTATGACTAGTAAAAGAAAACCTAATTGTAGAGCTCACAAAATTTGACCCTGTTTTCAGTAGATAATTAGATTGGAACAGAAACAAAGATGAAGCACAGATATGGGGGGGCGAGGGGAGAGAGAAGTCTGCCAAAATACATAGAAGGAAAGTTTGTGCTCAAAACTAATTGGTGAAGATCTTTAAAAAAACCAAACAAAAACCCCCAACACCAAACACATTATTTTGCAGTATCCTGCAATATTTTATTTGAACTGGTCTTCTTGGAAATTGTGATTGTCAACCTTGATCTTGATGTCAAGTATGTTCTCTCTCTAAAGTAGAAACATTAATTTTGAAAAAACAAAGAAAAAGCACAGGTCCAGATCCTCAAAGGGAGTTATACTCCTAAATACCTTTGAGGATCTGGGGTACAGTGGGTGTTTCTCTTGAGACCAATACGCTTTATTTTACAGCTCTAGTCTTTGCCATGCAATAAAATATATTTTGGCACATTTTTCCTCGAGTCAAAAGGGAAATCATTAGTAAACTACATCTTCCTGTACACAAGGCAAACACTGCTGGGCAAATATATGTTCTGCCCTTTAAAAACAACCCTTATTAAATTATGTCCATTAAATCAAGTCAGACTTCTCTCTGTCATCTGCTCTCTTCTGTAGTCTTTGTCTAAGCCTGCTGGCTACACGGAGTAGAAATGGGGAACTAAACTTTTGCCCTGCATTGTAAAAACTTCTTTAGCGAATGGGGGAGAAGAAAAGACTCGCGCACTTCTGGTGCGATCCCCAGAGGGCAGAACGCCGGTAGTCTCTCCGCTCCTCAGAGCCAGCACTGACCGAGCCTGGTGGGGATAACCGGACCCCACACACGAGGGCTCACGGTGACCATTGGAGAGGCAGGATTTGGGCAGCCGCTTGAGGCGGGACGAGGGTGAAACAGCAGAAAGTCCCCTAAGCAAAGGCGAGTTGAAGGCAATAGCAGCCGCCCCTGCCCGAAATCCCGGCCCAGACTAGCCGGGAGCAGCCCCCAAGCCTCAGTTATCCCGCAGGGGGCGGGGGTGGGGTGTCTCCTCTGCCTTGGCCCGCTCCCGGCTGACTCACCCGCTTCTTGCCGGGGCCGCTCTCGCCGGCGGGCGGCCTGGGGACCGTGGCGGTGACGGTGAGCGCGGAGCTGTAGCGCAGCATCCTCCTTCGCCGCCTTCCCCTCTCACTGACTGGCGGCCGGGCTGGGCCGCCCTGCTCCAGCCGGGGGCGGCAGGTGCGGCTCCAGCCAACGCCCCGGGGAGGGGCCGCCGCGCCGGCCGGGCGAGCACGGTGCTCCCCGGAGTCCTCCGCAACCAGCGTTTTATCGCTCGGCTCGGCCGGCGTCTAGCCAGCAGTGCAGCGGGGGCGTGTGTGTGTGTGTGTGTGTGTGTACGCACGCACGGGCCATGGGTGTGTACAGGTGTGTGCACGGGGCATGGGTAGGTGTGTGTGTGCGCATGCACAGCAGGTGTGTGCATTAGGCATTTGTGGGTGTGTGTACAGCAGGTGTGTGTGCAGGGGGTAGTTGTGGGTGTATGTACAGCTCTACAACAGACGTGTGCAGTAGGCATTTGTGGGTGTGGGTGTGTGCACGGCAGGTGTGTGCGCTGAGTATTTGTGGGTGTGTGTACAGCAAGTGTGTGTGCTGAATATTTCTGGGTGTGTGTACAGCAAGTGTGTGCTCTGAGTATTTGTGTGTGTGTGTGTGTGTGCACAGTAGGTGTGCACACTGGGTATTGTGGGTGTGTGCATGCACGGCCGGTGTGCCCACTGGGTATTTGTTGGTGTGTGCACAGCAAGGGTGCGCACTGGGTATTTGTGGGTGGGTGTGCACAGCAGGTGTGTGCATAACATCTGTGCACTGCAAGGGTATTAGTGTGTGCACAGCACATGTACACAAGTTATTTGTGTGTGCACCTCCTGTGTATGCACAGCATCTGTGTACAGGGTATTTATGTGTGTGCCTAGCAGGTGTGTGTGTGTCACATGTATTTTGTCAGGGTGCTGAGTATGTCCATCTCTGCATGCATGTGTCTGGCATGTAATGCAATTACGGGTGTGTTCCAGTATGCAACAGTTGTATAGTGTCTATGCTGCATGTATGGCAGGTTTGTGTGACTACATTGTTAGTGTGTGCATGCATATTATGTGTCAGTGTGTGCTTAATAACTGATTAGTGCATTATTGTGCACATTGCATGTGTATCATTTGTATATTTAAAGTGTTAGTATGTGCATAAATATTGCATCTACTTACATCTGCCAGATGCATGTAAGTGTGTAGCATGCCATGTGTTTTGTCTGTTAGTTATTATTTGTATTGCTTTAGCATCTAGAAGCCCCACTCATGGACCTAGCATGGATTTATATCATTTGTGTACAGTGATTGTTCATACAGGCAAGTCTCATCTTACGCAGGGGTTCTGTTCCGCGGTTAGCACGTAAAGCAAAAACCTCGTATAGTGAAACACGCATTGAGTTGAATGGCGGGCGGAATCGCCTGCACTACCGATGCAGTTTAAAAAATGTTATTTTTCTTTTTTTTCCCTGTTTTTGCTGACCGTGCAAAGCTGAATTCACGCATGTTAAATGCACCTAAGATGCGACTCGCCTGTAGTGCATAAATATTTGTATGCATATGGTATGGAAGCATAGTGCATGTATGCAGAGGCAGTGTTTGTGTGTATGGATATGGATATTGTGAATGCACAGTATATAAATACATATGCATTGTGTGGCTGTTTGAATATATACAGGGTGCATATATTTGCATGCATTATATTTATTTGTGACAGATAGCCAAGCAATCCATCTTTTACACGTAGTATTCTGTCTTTTACACTTAGTAAACAGTATAAAGAACATAAGTTATTTACTTGCAGTGTTGGTCCCAGGATCTGGGGGGAGAGGAGGCAGGGGGGAGGTGGGGGAGGTAATTTCTTTTATTGAACCAACATCTGTTGGTGAAAGAGATGCTTTGGAGCTCCACAGAGCTCTTCTCTTGTTTCTTTCACCAATAGAAGTTGACCCAATGAAAGATATTACCTCATCCGGTTTTTGTGTCTCATGAATTATTTATGCAGTCCCATAAAATGATACAGCATTTTACTGACAAATAAGATATGGCCCATTCCCCAAAGAGTTTAGATTCTAACAAAGGAGAAGAGGGGAGAGAAAGAGAGAATAAGGTTTATATACTTACAGTGGGTTGTTGTAATCACAGGTTATGGGTTAGTTTGGTCTTTTAAGCTTATTTAGCTTAAAGTCTGATTCTTGTTTTTCCCGTTTCCTCTTACTTCCTTCTTTCTTATTCTCCCTCTCTTTGCTTGTGAGAATAGAATTGAAGCAATAGCCTGGAAAAACACAGACATATTAACTGTTAATAGTATGGTGCACAGCAAATGAGACAAGGGAACGGCAAAACTCCTGTCTCATTCACCATGTAACTCTCTTCAAGGTGATCAGGGGAGCTGTGCTGTCAGGGAGGCCTCCATACAAATGGCCATGGGCTCTGGTGGATAAGCAGGTTTGAAGGCCAGACCAATGGCTCTTCCCACACAGGGAGGAAGTAAAACTTCCTTCTTTGACTAATGAAGAGACAACTGCAAAGAAATCCTTCCAGTTCGCCTCCCATAGGCGTTTCTGCTGGAAAGGGCAATCCAGCCTTGAATTAACAAAGGCAGAGTTTACGATGCTGTGAAGTGTACATGTCTATGTGGAGGCATTTTAAAAAGCTAGATTCTTCTTCAGCAAAGAAGCGCCACCCATATTTCAGGAAAGAAAGGCCAAGTGCTGGCAAGGTGTGAAGTAAGCAAGCTTTGGAAGGAGGAGTGTTTGTTTGGCAATGCCTTGTCAAATGGAATTATAATGCTGTAGGATTTCATGAAGAATCATAAGTTTCCACATCAAGGCATGGACTGTCACGTGGGTTATGAAGCCAAACAAAATCCCATTTTTTCTTGCTACACAAAGGGCTAGT
The DNA here is from genome assembly GCA_033296515.1 of Macrochelys suwanniensis. Classification (NCBI taxonomy): domain Eukaryota; kingdom Metazoa; phylum Chordata; order Testudines; family Chelydridae; genus Macrochelys; species Macrochelys suwanniensis. Next base: position 61,103,319 of record CM065785.1, read on the forward strand.
CTACACTAGAATCGCTACAGCGGTGCAGCTGTACCAATATAGCTGCTCCACTGTAGCACTTCTAGAGCAGACGCTCTATGCCGATGGGAGACAGCTTTCCCATCAGCATAATTACTCCACCTCTTCAAGTGGCAGTAGCTATGTGAACGGGAGAGCTTCTCCCGCTGTCCACACCGGCACTTGGGTCTGTGTAACTTGCATCACTTTTCCACACCTCTGAGTGACTCAGGGTAGGTCTACACTACCCGCCCGATTCAGCGGGTAGAGATCGATTTTCTGGGATCAATTTATCGTGTCTCATCTAGACATGATAAATCGATCCCAGAAGCACTCCCCGTCGACTCCGGAACTCCTGCTCGCCGAGAGGAGGAAGCGCAGTCGACGGGGGAGCGAGCCTGCACCGCGTGGACCCGAAGTAAGTAAACTTAGTTCGATCTAGGAAACGTCTACTTCAGCTACACTATTCTCGTAGCTGAAGTTGCGTATCCTAGATCGATCCCCCGCCCCAGTGTAGATCAGCCCTTAGGTTATACCGAAGTAAACGCCAGTATGTACAAGCCCAACGAGTGAAGTGTTAAACTTCTGAAGAGCCTTCACTTGCCAGTGAGATTAAAGGATATGCAGCCTTCATTGTCCCTTAGCTCTGAAATCCCTTTACAGCAAAGACTATCAAATGAACAGAATCATATAAGGTATTTAAGACCCCCAAGATATTTACGCATGTGAGTAGCCCCAGTGACTTCAAATGTAATAGTGGGAAGTTTTTGTATACGTATTTCATTTTGCTGGGTTCTCACTACCCCTTCTCTACCTTATTGAAATTATTTTCAGTTACTGTAGGGTTCAATCTAAAAAGGAATTCCTGGGGTTAATTGCTATTAATATGAAATTTCATGTTTATATGAAAATATTAATGAGAATATGGAATTGTGTAATTTATGACTATCTACTGTACTTTTAATAATTATACTACTTTAAACTTACACAGCACCTTTCTGCTGAGGTTCTCGGAGTGCTTTATAAACATTAATAAAGGCTCAAAAACACTCCTGTTAGATAGGTGAAGAACAACAACACAGTGATATTGTAGTGAGTGATTTCCCGTGTAAGAGATAGGAACCACAAAAGAGAATGCCCCACAGAGGGTTAGTCACTGAAAGCCTCATCTGGAGTGGGTCTGAGCACCTGCAACTCACCTAACTAAACAGACGACAATACCAATAGAAATGGGATTCAACTGCATGCATTTGTGCATACATGTAATTATCCACACGTTCACAGTGTGTGTTTGTGGGACTACTCAGAGCAGTAAACACTGCATCAGGTAGATGATGTTTTCAGGATCAGGTCCTTAATGAACATTCTTGAGCAACACGCAGTCTAACAAGAACTACAGCCAAGGTTTTAAAGCATGACTAGTGTCTTTGGTTGCCCAACATGTGATACTTTAAAGAGACCCAGTTATCAGAAAGTGCTTAGCATACATCCGCTGAAAAAATCAAGCAGCTTTAAAGTTCTTAGTCCACTAAAGATTTTAATTTTGGGAAGATTTTGCTATTGGACATTAACACACACTCTCTCTCTCTGTATATATCAATTGTACATGTACACAGAGCACTTGTTAGGTAGATTTAATAAAATTTAAAAGAGTAATTTATAGAAGTATATATATATATATACACACACACACACGTGCAACTTCATCCATCACTGATATGTGGCCACCTCATGGGTGCAATGTGGTCAAAAAGCATAATGCTACAGGTTCTTAGGGCTTCAAATTTTATATTATATCCAGAAGATGAAATCTTCAGTGGCACGTGTGACACTCTGGCAGCCCATATTCACCACTGTCATGTAATTAGGGTATGTTTTGTACAAAGTATGCCTTGTGAGGTATCATTCTAAAAGTCTTGAGCCACTAGACATTAATATCTTGTTGTATTGTATGTGCTATCGTCTCTGTGAAGTTATGAAGTTTGACTATGTATGTGTTACTGAAACATGTTGTGAGGTTGAAAATACCCACAAGTAGCCTTTCAGGTGCAACAGTAAAAAGGCCAAACAATGTTAATGGCTTACTGAGGAAATGCACACAAGCACAAGGATTACCTCAGGAACTGTGTACAATAGAAACATCTCAGAGATAGCACTACAGAATGGGAACTATTTGACCCAGGTCACAGCAAGAGCTTTTCAGCAAGTGGAAAGCTATAAAAGGGGGGAAATGACATCATGCTGGGACCTCACTCTCCACTGGGAAAAACCTGAAGAACCAAGACTGAACGGGGGGAAGTGATGGTCCCAGGCTAAAGGGATTTCTAGCCTGTGTATGAAAACCTGGGAAACCCAAGCTGCAAAGCCAAGGCACCTTGTGCCTTAAGAATCTGCCAGCCTGTTTATCACTCAGGGTGAAAATCTGGTAATTCATATCCTACCTATCTAATATGTTAAGATTAGTTTGTGGTTTTGTTTATATACTAGGTAATCTGCTTTTATCAGTTTGCGATCACTTAAAAATCTATCCTTTTGTAGTTAATAAATTTATTTTATATGTTTTAATCTAAACCCGCGAGCTTTGACTGGAGTGCTTGGGGAAAATCTCTGCTTGGTTACCACAAGTGTGCATTGTTCTCTTCACAGTGAGGGAGAAGTGGACTGGTATTAAACCAGTATGTTGGCCAGATTTGACCAGGGCAGGACGGTAATGCTTTGGGATCCCAGGCTGGGAAGCTGGTGGTTAGAGAGCCTGCATGTAACTACAGCTGGGTGTGTCCCTACCTGTATGAATGCTGGTGAAAATGCAGGCTGGAGGGCTTTGCAGCTTGTCACAGCAGTACAGTGTGAAAGGGAGCCCAAGCTGGTGGGTCGGGGGGCCCATTGGTACTCTAGTTCCAGGTGGCATCCCGGAGGGAACCCATCACAGCATGGTGCCCCATTCCACCACACTGTGTCATTGTTTCAGTACTGACTCAACAGGAAGAGTAACACCTGCGGACTCACCATCTCTACTTCCTCTTCCTGTAGCATTTAGATTATCCATGTAGATCTCTCCTCTAAGTACAACCAGGCCTGACAACCTGCTTAACTGTAAGAAGTGTAAATGTCACAGCTGATGGTGATAAGTTGAAGAGTACAATGCAATGATAGAAGATACTGAAGTATAAACACTGGCACAGAATAAATGAGTAATAGATTTACTTCCATAAGCATACACAAAACAGAGGTGGAAGGATAGTTTAGAAGATTAATCGCACTGTTAAACAATAATACAGTACCATTTATTTAAAAATGTGTGGATATTTCATACATTTTCAAATATATTGATTTCAATTACAACACAGAATACAAAGCGTACAATGCTCACTTTATTTTTAATGAAAATATTTGCACTGTAAAAAACAAAAATAGTATATTTCAATTCACCTAATACAAGTACTGTAGTGCAATCTCTTTATAATGAAAGTTGAACTTACAAATGTAGAATTATGTACAAAAAATAACTGCATTCAAAAATAAAACAATGTAAAACTTTAGAACCTAAAAGTTCACTCAGTCCTACTTCAGCCAATCGCTCAGACGAACAAGTTTGGTTACAATTTGTAGGAGATAATGTTGCCCACGTCTTGTTTACAATGTCACCTAAAAGTGAGAACAGGCGTTCGCATGGCACTGCTGTAGCCGGCATTGCAAGATATTTACATGCCAGATGGGCTAAAGATTCATATGTCCCTTCATGCTTCAACCACCATTCCAGACTACATGCGTCCATGCTGATGATGGGTTCTGCTCAATAATGATCCAAAGCAGAGTGAACCGGTGCATGTTCATTTTCATCATCTGAGTCAGATGCCACCAGCAGAAGGTTGATTTTCTTTTTTGGTGGTTCGAGTTCTGTAGTTTCCGCATCGGAGTGTTGCTCTTTTAAGACATCTGAAAGCATGCTCCACACCTCGTCCCTCTCAGATTCTGGAAGGCACTTCAGATTCTTAAACCTTGGGTTGAGCATTGTATCTATCCTTAGAAATCTTACATTGGTACCCTCTTTGCGTTTTGTCAAATCTGCTGTGAAAGTGTTCTTAAAACGAATATGTGCCAGGTCATCATCTGAGACTGCTATAACATGAAATATATGGCAGAATGCGGGTAGAACAGGAGACAAACAATTCTCCCCCAAAGAGTTCAGTCACAAATTTCATTAATGCATGATTTTTTTAATGAGCATTATCAGCATGGAAGCATGTCCTCTGGAATGGTGGCTGAAGCATGAAGGGGTGTTTGAATGTTTGGCATATCTGGCACGTAAATACCTTACAACGCCAGCTACAAAAGTGCCATGCAAACACCTGTTTTCACTTTCAGGTGACATTGTAAATAAGAAGCAGTCAGCAGTATCTCCTGTAAATGTAAACAAACTTGTTTGTCTTAGCAATTGGTTGAACAAGTAGTAGTACTGTGTAGACTTGTAGGCTCTAAACTTTTACATTGTTTTGTTTTTGAGCGCAGTTATGTAACCAAAAAAAAATATCAATATTTGCAAGTTACACTTTCACGATAAAGAGATTGCACTAAAGTACTTGTATGAGGTGAATTGAAAAATACGATTTCTTTTGTTTATCATTTTTACAGTGCAAATATTTGTAATAACAATATAAAGTGAGCACTGCACACTCTGTATTCTGTGTTGTAATACAAATCAATATATTTGAAAATGTAAAAAGATATCCAAAAATATTTAATTTCAATTTGTATTCTATTAACAGTGTGATTAATCACAATTATTTTTTTTAATCGCAGTCAATTTTGTGTGTGTTAATCACATGAGTTAACTGCAATTAATCAACAGCCCTATTTCGAAGAATGCATGTCATTTTAAAAATGAATGATATGAATAGCAACATTACTGAACAAGAGGCAGGTCTCATGACTGCTCTGCAAGTTAGCTAATTAAGAAAGGTAGAGGAGCAGAAAACAATAGACACACCTATCACTACTACCACAGTCATGTTGTGGTATACTCCCTAGATGCGATATCAAAGGATAGATCACTTCCAAAAGGCTACATGGTTTCAGTATTTTTCTTGTCAAGTGAGGTTTGGAAGTTGTGAAGGCAGAAACCGGCATGGAATGTGCATCATACACATGTACCAGAGTAGAGTGTGCTTTAAAAATGACAGCACAAGGAAGGAAAGCTAATGTGTTTATACGTACTGTGACAAAGCTCTGTCCCTGTCTCCGTGGGTCCTGCATTTCCTGGCAGATTTCACTAGCCTCAGAGGCTCACTGTGACCCTCCACGTAACCCTTTTCTCTCTAGAGACCAGGGTCACAGTCTACTGAGCTATTTTCATCATAAGCCAGCAAGGGAGGTAAGGAGAAGCTATCCTTCCTTGCACAGTCTCTCTTGTTTCCCAGTCTCAGTAATTAATCAGGGGGCAAAGGGGAGGGGAGCCCAGGCCTGCCCTCTACTCCAGGCTCTAGCCCAGGGACCCTAATAGTATCAGCTATGGTAGCTGACCTTTTAAAAACAGGACACGTACAATTCCCTGGGCTACTTCCCAACAGTAGCCCCCACTTCCTCAAGCTCCACTTCACCCTTACCTCAGGGCCTCCTTCCTTGTGCCTAATATGGTGTGTACAGCTCAGTCTCTCCAACAGCGCAACTTTCCTCTCACAGCTCCTGACATGCGCACCCACCTGATTAACTGGGAGGCTTTTAACTGGTTTCAGCCAGCCCCTGATTGGCTTCAGGTGTCTCAATCAACCTAGCATCCTCCCTGCCTTCTGGAAAGCTCTTAATTGGCCCCAGGAGTCTTAATTGACCTGGAGAAGCTGCCATTTACTTATCCTGGTACCAGGGATTTGTTTAGCCTGGGGCTAATATATCTATTTCCCACTACTTTCCTATAGCCATCTGGCCTTGCCCCATCACAATACATACTGTATGCAATAGTTTTGGGGAACAAGGGACATTGAGGAAGTATTTTCCTTCTGCTTCTCCATAGGGATGGGGACAAAGGAGAGAGAATGGCATTCCTCACTTCCCTTCTAGCTTTGTTTTGCGATATTGGGCTAGACCCTCAGCTGTGTAAGCTAGCTTTGCTCCAGTGCAGGCAATAAAGCGACATCAATTATAGCAACTGAGGATCTGACTCATTGGCTCACATCTCCACCACATGAGTCAAGGTGCAGCTCCCTGCCCCTTGGGTGCCCACCTCTGGCTGAAGTTAAAGCAGCAGGGAGCCTATTCTAATTGCTGTAACAGAGCATACACCAGTTGAAGGTCAAGTATAGTGGAGCTCAGCTGCTCCTCACATGTCCCCAGCCCTCCCTCTATTCCCCCTTACACTAGTAATGAATGCATCGGGCATTTGTGCTATATAAGCAAATTGGCCTTAGCCAGCAAGAGAATCTGGCCCATTGTCTTTATCCTCTTTTTATACACCAAAAAGAACTAAACAGTCCTACAGGAGAAACTCAGTATAATGAGCCATATTCACCTTGGTGAAAGTCCCCTGATATCACAGGAGTCCCATCGGAATAAGCATGGCCAAATGATTCTAGAAGAAAACGTAGCAGGAATTCCCATCTTTATCAGAGATTCAAAGAAAATTCCCAAACAGGCCACAAGACCAAGATTTCCCTGGCTTCACCAATAAATAAATCACTGCAATAATAGAAAGAGGAACATGGTTAATAAATTAAACTATGACTATCACAGAAGAAAATATCTCATTGGACCTAACTGGTGTGCATTAGGGCAGTTCACCAGGGGATTGTTTGGGTTCTGCCTTATTTTGGAATTTCAGGGAGAAACACCTACAAGTAGCTTTGTCTGGAGAGCCATTACCTAGAAATACTTTCCATTGCAAGTGTTTTGCCTAGTGAGGCATTTATTTCCCCCGTACACTATAATGTAACCCAGTTTTGAAGTTGTACTTAGCAGAGATATGGGAAGCCTCACAGAACAGATACAAATGCACCCAAGCTTTGGAGGTGTTTGGATCTGTATCTGGGATTTCAGTTCATCCCACCACATAGATGGGGTTTAGCCCCCAAATTCATATCTGGACTTCCACAAAGTTAAGGTGGGGTTGGTGCCATGGTTTTGGTCTCTCTCAAAAGTATTTTTAATTGTGAAAAAGTTTGTGTTTGAGTGCAATATAATCTGAAGCATGGTCAGAAGGGAGACTAAATAATCAACAAATAATTTACCAATAGTGCAATTTAGTGAGTAAACAAGTTACATGGGGAAATACACCTTTAATGAGAGATCCAGGAAATAAGATATCACACCCAAATAATTTGAAACTTTGCCATGTGTTTTACCCATAAACCTGATCAGCCACTCCCAGGATTTCCAGTGCATCATCCTTGCTTGTCCATCTGCTCAGCACATGGGTTAGGTTTATTTCTCTTTCGCCTACCTCTTTCAGCATTACAGCACATCACCCAATTAGCAGGAAGTAAATTGTGGGTAGAACCACCCTGCTTCTGAGTCCAGGTAACATAGTACAAGACCCAGTCATTCACATTCAAGCCACATCCCACACTTTTATAAGGGTCCAGCCAACAGCAGCTATCAAACCAGTAGGATAGGAGTTCTAACGTACATAGTCCTGGAGATGCCACAAGATGCAGATAAGCCTGAGGCTTGCATAGATAAAATACTACTTTCTGAAAATGACAGAGGGTTGGTCTACATGGGGAAATTGACCAAAACAGCTGTTGCGGAATAAGCTATTGCACAATAGCTATTTTATTCTGGACTAATTAATGAAACAGTGTAATTATCCTGGTCAATTTCCACATGTAGACAAGGCCTCAGGAACAAACAATGAAGGCCTGATCTAAAGCCTATTGAAATAAGTGGAAAGACTGCTATTGACTTCAACAGGCTTTAGATCATGTCCTCAATTTGTTCCCAGCCCTCCCAACCACCAAGCTTCTTCGTCCATCTTACATTCCAAAACATTATTATAATGGAGACACAGGGTAAGTGAATCCTTGAGAAAGTGTACTGGATCCAAGTGTAACACGGAAACAACAGCAAACATTCATATCAGCATCAAGTGCTGACCAGGGCATCTAAAAGATAATGCTATCCAGAGCTGACCCTAGATCAAATGGTGCCCCAGGCGAGGAGCATCTTCAGTGTCTCCCCCGCTCCATTTGTTCAACTTTTGAATACCTTATGAGATTCTACAAAGGTGCAGAACATTCTAGGAGGTTAGTGAAAAATGAAGCCACATACGGAATACCTGAAACATGTTGCTTCAAACATTCTATTTTCCCTTTTGTCACTAACAACATGAACAGCACCTGAGCACAGCACCCCTCAAGCCCAGCACCCAAGGTGGTCGCATGGGTCGCTTGCCCCTAAATCCAGCCCTGACACTATCCAATGACAATTCTGACTTCATACCCTCTTCTTCAATAGTCTAGAGAAATCCACTCCTTACTCCCTCTCACGCCTTTGCTCCACTCAAGTCCCTGACCTAACTGCTCCCTCTGTATGAATCTCCCATCCTCATCTTTGTGGTTATCCATACAGCATCTTATGATTCCAACCATCTTCTCCTTATGGTACACCCATTCTCTCTGTGCAGTGGCTCACTCTTATCGTCCAAAGCTATCCTTAAAACCCACTTCTTTGAAAGAGCATTAACAAAAATCCCTGAAATAAAAAAAAAATCACACTCATTTTACAAGATTTAGGCTAAAGTTAACATTTTCTATAGCATTAACTGGGAAATCAATCTAAGGGTATGTCTGCACTATGAAATTATAATGAATTTATAGAAGTTGGTCTTTAGAAAGCGATTTTATACAGTCGATTGTGTGTGTCCCCACTAAACGCATTAAGTCGGCGGAGTGCATCCTCAATACCATGGCTAGCATCAACTCACAGAGCGGTGCACTGTGGGTAGCTATCCCACAGTCTCCACTGCCCATTGGAATTCTGGGTTAAGCTCCCAATGCCTGATGGGGCAAAAACATTGTCACTGGTGGTTTTGTGTATATGTCGTCAGTCTCCTCCCGCTCCCTCCCTCCGTGAAAGCAACAGCAAACAATCGTTTCACGCCTTTTTTCCTGGGTTACCCATGCAGACACCATAGCATGGCAAGCATGGAGCCTGCTCAGCTCAGCGCTGTTGTTGTGAGCATTGTAAACACCTGGTGCATTATCCTGCAGTATGTGTAGAACCTGGCTAGGAGACGCCAGCACAAGGACGATTGTGAGGAGGACATGGACACAGACTTTCCTGAAAGCACGGGATGTGGCAATTGGGACATCATGATGGCAGTGGGGCAGGTTGATACAGTGGAATGCCGATTCTGGGCCCGGCCAACAAGCACAGACTGGTGGGACTGCATAGTGTTGCAGGTATGGGATGATTCCCAGTGGCTGCAAAACTTTCGCATGCGTAAGGCCACTTTCCTGGAACTTTGTGAGTTGCTTTCCCCCATCCTGAAGCGCAGGAATATCAAGATGAGACCTGCCCTGACAGTTGAGAAGCAAGTGGCGATAGCCCTGTGGAAGCTTGCAATGCCTGACTGCTACCAGTCAGTCAGGAATCAATTTGGAGTGGGTAAATCTACTGTGGGGGCTTCTGCGAGCCAAGTAGCCAAGGCAATCACCAACCTTCTGCTAGCAAGGGTAGTGACTCTGGGAAATGTGCAGGTCATAGTGGATGGCTTTGCTGCAATGGGGTTCCCTAACTGTGGTGGGGCGATAGACGGAACGCATATCCCTATCTTGGCACCAGACCACCTTGCCAACCAGTACGTAAACTGCAAGGGGCGCTTCTCAATGGTGCTGCAAGCACTGGTGGATCACAAGGGACGTTTCACCAACATCAACGTGGGATGGCCGGGAAAGGTGCACGATGCTCGCATCTTTAGGAACTCCGGGCTGTTTTTATCCCCTGCGGGGGGATAAAAAGGGAGAGCAGCATTTAAGGAGATACATTTCTGAGAACAAAATAGAGACGCTTTCACAGTAAATCAAGCAATTCACAGGAGACAGCACGTGTGCTTTAGGTACAAGGTCGCATTTTGCCTTTTATATTGAGCGCCTGCCGGTATGGTGACACATCACACATGGCTGGGCAACAGAATTCAGTTTCCAGGCAGCCATGGTAAGCCAAAGGGTATGTGGGGTAGGCTTCTTCCACCTTCATAACATGTGGGAATGGTTTCAAACTGCAGCGCCCTCCTTTCCCACAGCAAGCAATGCTGGTTGGGTTGGCCGTTTAAAAGGAAGGGCTGCGGTTTTCAGGTGGATGTGCAACACAACCCTCCCCGCATCCCACCACGTGGTGATTCTCTGGGATGATCACTTCACCTCTGTCCCTGGTCTAGCCTCTCTCCACCATGCCTTGTGCAATTTTGGCATATATATTAGCATTTCTTCTTTTTGATCAGAGTTCGGCCTGCACATTCTTCTCCCCATACAGCAATCAGATCCAATGTCTCCCTTTCGGTCCATTCTGGAGCTTGTTTGCGATTCTGGGACTGCATGGTCACCTGTGCTGCTGAGCTCGCCTCGCTGACCAAACAGGAAATGAAATTCAAAATTTCCTGGGGCTTTTCCTGTGTACCTGGCTAGTGCATCGGAGTTGAAAGTGCTGTGCAGAGCGGTCACATTGGAGCACTCTAGGATAGCTCCCGGAGGCCAATACCGTCGAATTGCGTTTGCACTACCCCAAATTCGACCCAGCAAGGTCGAATTTAGCACTACTTTCCTCGCCAGGGAGGCGTACAGCAGTCAATTTTAAGAGCCCTTTCGGTCGACGGAACGGGGTTGATTGTGTAGACGCAGTGCTTATAAAATCAACCTAATGAGGCTATATTCGACCTAACCTCATAGTGTAGACCAGGGCTAAGCAACAACAACAATACAGCATTGAATCCCCTCCTCCACTTTACCATTGTAATTTGACTTATAGACCTTTTTCCTACCATCATTCCACTATGTTTGGGTATTTTGTTATGTTCTTGAGCTATTCAGATTCTAAGCTCTGTTGGGTAGGGACACCAAGAGTTTGCAGGGTGCTTTTACCTATATAAAACCATGTGCACTCAGAGTAGCTACCTATGTGCCTGAGAAACCTTTTAGAGAGCAGTTGGATCAAGTTTAACGAGGTATCTTGTTGGACCTAATTAGGGTGGAGTAATAGGAGGGCAGACCATCTGTGCATTATTTGGGCAAAGGCCACATTTTGTGCTCTTGAAGAAACAGAATTAGGAGTGGCTTTGGCTAGAGAAGCATCCCCTAAAGCACTGTATATTGAAGGAGTTTTGCCTGGACAGGGATCCATTGCCCAGAGGGCTTTTCCCCCTAGTAGAAGGGGTATTAAGTATAATTGCTTTTTATGATTTGTGATGCATGCTTTGGCACAAATTAAACATTGCAGCATAGAAGGGTCAGAGACTTGGGACTGCTGTATTTACCCCCAAGCCACAGGTGCTGCCATATATAAATAATAACTGAAAAACTTCCCCATTAGCTTTGTCTGACTCATGTGTCTGTAACTCAAATTCATATTCATGGCAATTTTATGGACAAGAAAGTAGACCCAAAACCTAATATTGTGTTTCAGTTTGAATAGAGATGTTGTACATTTATTTTACAACCACATTGTTATAAGAGAGAGCAGTAAAAACAGATCAGAGAAAGGTGTTTAAAATAATGAATGGCTTAGAAAAGACCTGTCTGGAGGGAGCTCCTATTTTCCCTTCACCATAATACAAGACCAAGGAGATATCAGATAATATTAAAAGGCAATTAGTCAGTTTCTGGTCTCATTTGCATTGATATAAGTCTGGTAATGGTCAAGAAGTCAAGGGAGTTACTCAGGATTTATCTGAGTGTAGCTGTGATCAGAAGCTGACTCCATAGATTTAAAATTTGAAAAAAGGAATGATTTGAATGCAATATGTAATTAACCTGTGGAACCCTCTACTGTAGGTTATTACTGAGGCAAAGAACTTCAAAGAGGGGTTAGCCACACAAGCATATGAAATTAGGCTATGATCAGATAAAAGGATTTTTTTGCTAGGATAAAAATGACCAGGGCTATCAATCTGGGCATACCCTCATAGCCAGCTAGGGTCAGAGAGAAATTTCCAGTAGTACAGTATTACACAATTGGTGTGAGACATGATGTGGCAGATGGAGAGGAGGGTTTGTCTTCCTATGATGAATCATTGGTAATTGGCCACTGTTGCAAACAGGATCTTGATCAGTGGATTATCGCTCTGTTCCATCTTGGCAACTCCCCTATAATTTAGAAAAATACTAATACTGTAACACAGGGCAATCCTGCTCCCTTTGATTTCAATAGCAAAAATCCCATTGACCATCATGGGAGCTGGATTGAGCCTATAAATGGTAGGTATTTTGAGATAAAATCTAAACTGGAGAGATAGGAAACACCTGGTGTTTGTTTTATTTCTAGCTTATTATTAGAGTAAATATTTGGGGAGACAATGAGCACTTTAAAAAACCCTTTCAATTAACTGTTCTGTGGTTTATGTTAATGTTAAATCATTTGGGATGCAAAGTTCAGCAGAAAATTCTGACTGCAAATTCGACAATGAGCTCTTGTAAAGAAAGTAGGGCATGTTTATCTCCTGGTTATTATGATAAACTGTCTTCCGATTAGTGGAGGAGCATGATGCAGTATGTTAGTGTTTTGGTTTTCATATGCTGCTGCATAGTTTCAGAATTCAGATGAATTAAAAGGACAGAAATTCACCCTTATGGATTTAGGGTGACCAGATATCCTGATTTTATAGGGACAGTCCCGATTTTTGGGTCTCTCTCTTATATTGGCTCCTATTACCCCCCATCCCCTGTCCTGATTTTTCACGCTTGCTTTCTGGGCACCCTATATGGACTATTCCTGTAGAACTGAACACAGAAGGAGAAACTCTGGAACACGCTGCAGAATTTAATTGAAGATTATTTCCCTGCTATAGAATTCTATGGTATGAGAAGCCTACAGAAAGGCTCTTCCACATAAAAGAGCATGCATTGCTGCTCCATAGATAAGGCTGAAGCTATCTTCCCAATCAAAGGCTGATTTTTAACAGGTCCTCCTTGTTACAACTTCCACAAAAAATATCTGACCCCCCTGGAATTTTAGTTGCCACCTCACATCCTAAGGAAGTTGGTAACACTCAGAAAGGAGATGAGGCGGCTTCGGAAATATCCCTTTTGTTCACATTTTCAAAACTTTCCTCCCTTTTTGGGCTCATGATGGGTTGGATCCTCCACTGTGGTGCAGCTGCTGCATGTCAGTGTAATGTGGTCTGATTGAACCAGCCAATTTGCAAATGCCTCAGTGTAAAGGTGAGAAGGAGCTGATGTAGCAGGCACATCTACATCGAACACATCACCGGCCAGCGACAGTACCAGGAGGCGTGAGCCGGAACGACATCGTGTATCATCTATGAGAAAGGGACCGAGAGACTTTCTTTCCACTGGACCATATGAACTGGAACCATAAAATCACTGAACATTAAATCTCACCAAATGAGGGTGAATCCATCCTCATCATCGTACCCACTCGTTCTACTCCACACCTGAACATAGCCATTAGATATGAACAATTTACCCTCATATCTCAATCTCTGTACTTTGACCCGTTAAGCCTTTATCCCCAATTGGGGATTTTGCAGATTATGTATTTCTTACGCCATCTGATCCTAAACCGAACTTCGCTCCCCTTGATAATCTGTACCTTATCCCCTGATAACCAGAAACTTCTACGCTTAAACTATGCACCGTTGTTTTTATTTTTAACATCATCTTAATAAAATTCTTAAATCTGGAAAAGGGGGAGTGGCCAAGACCAGGGCCGGCTCCAGGCACCAGCGCAGCAAGCGCGTGCCTGGGGCGGCAAGCCGCAGGGGGCGGCCGGCCAGTAGCTGTTAGGGCGGAAGTCAGGAAGCCTTCGGCAGCGTTTCTGTGGGAGGTCCAACGGTCCCGTGGATTCGGCAGCAATTTGGCGGCGGGAACACCAACAGCGCGGGACCGCCAGAACACCAGCAGGAACGCCGCCGACGGCCGCCCCTGGCCAAGACATCCTTATATTATACGGATCCTCAGGGTTTTGGCTCCCTGTGCCCACTGCAAACTAGCATAAATTACAGCAGTCTTTAGGCTGGCTTTGTTCTGGGGTACTTTACCTGCAATGCAATTTTCCAGACTGTAGCAGCCAACAGACTGGATTAAGGTCAAATAATTATGAAGCAACGCTCTCTGCTACCACCTACTGGATAAATTGCAAGACTGACATTGATGTCAACAGGACCAGGCTTAGGCCCAAGGTCCAGAACTAAAGTCTAATGAAATATAACAAACACAAAAAGGAAGTAAACAGAGGGCATTAATGGAGGAATAAATTAGCCTAAAATATCCACCTTAATCTCAAACTAACATTTACTTCTTTCTTTGGATGTTTATGGATCTTTTATTTTAAAGCTTTGTGAGAAGTACATCTTCGATTTGAAATATCTCACATTAACACTTCCACAGTTTGCATATTTACTAGAGCTGGCTGAAATTTTTCATTCATATCTTTTTTTAAATGAAAAAGGGCCTTTTTTCAAAACCAAAAACTTTCATGAAGTTTGTGTGTTCATCCTCAGCTGCTAGGAAAATACAGGTGCCATAAACAAAAAGTGCAGGAGCCCACATTGCTGAAGAGGCAAGAAAGAGAAAATACATCTATTTTGGGACTGATCCTCCACTTGGCAAGGAAAATGCTGTTCAGAGTAACAATTCTTAGGCTTACTTCACAGTACAAAGGTAGGTAACTGGGCAGGAGGGTGAGGCTTAAGATAAAGAGCTATATACAAACAAAATGAAAATAAGAAAGAAAAACTTGTAGCACCTTAGAGACTAACAAATTTATTTCAGCATAAGCTTTCGTGGGTTAGTACCCACTTCATCGGATGCATGGAATGAAACATACAGTAGACAGATATTTATACAGTCAGAGAAACATGATGTTTCTCTGACTGTATAAATATCTGTCTACTGTATCTTTCATTCCATGCATCCGATGAAGTGGGTACTAACCCACGAAAGCTTATGCTGAAATAAATTTGTTAGTCTCTAAGGTGCTACAAGTTTTTCTTTCTTATTTTCATTTTGCTGACACAGACTAACACGGCTACTACACTGAAACCTATATACAAACACTCTCTTCCATCATGCAGTGATTTTGTATCAGTCACAGATCTGAGGCTGGCTCTTAGTTTATTTTTCCATATTTAACTGGCTGGCAATCAGGAGGGTAAGAGACGCAGGTCTCTGTGCAAGGCAGGTGATGGCTGAGGAGCCAAAAACCTAGAGTGGTGCCCTAGAGGGACCAGGGAGGGGGAATACAAGTGCATTTGCCCTGAACTGTGACAGAAGGCCCTAAGAAACTCTTCTACTCTCAGTTTGAAAGCCTGAGGGGAAAGACGGGCTTTGCAGCATGTTTGGAGGGTTAACAAATCTGAGCGTTGGCTTTGTGTGTATCTCTCCATTCTTTACCTCTAGGCTCATTAATCACTATGCTCCGCCCTGAGTGCGGTCCTTCCTCCTGCTCGAGAGCAGAATCCCAAACACAGCTAATGTCACGGTAGCATCTGTTAGAATCAGTGCAAGTTCAATGGCAGCAAGATTGAAGCCTTGGTCAGCAAGGCTGTACATGGCATGGAATTTACATTATGTCTGATGAACCAACTTAACTATTTGCACTGGAACATAATTCCTTACACAGCTTCTTAAGCACTCCTTAAATCACCTCTTTTATCACAAGTATCAGAGGGGTAGCCGTGTTAGTCTGGATCTGTAGAAGGTACAAAGAGTCTTGTGGCACCTTATAGACTAACAGATGTATTGGAGCATAAGCTTTCGTGGGTGAATACCCACTTCGTCGGATGCATGCAGTGGAAATTTCCATGCATTTCCACTGCTTGCATCCGACGAAGTGGGTATTCACCCACGAAAGTTTATGCTCCAATACGTCTGTTAGTCTATAAGGTGCCACAGGACTCTTTGTAGCTTCTTTTATCACAGAAACACTTTGGGCTGGGCATTTCCTGACAACTAATGACTGGCTGTGCCTCAGGCTGTACTCCCCCAGCCAGTGAGGAAATACCATCCATGCAGGTCATTATTGCTTTACTCCTGGGGGCATTCTGTGCCAAAAAATTAAAAATTCTGGGCACAATATTTTAAAATTCTGAAAAATTCTGCAAGCTTTATTTGTGAATAATAAATTCTCCAGCATGGCAGTGCACAAAGATGGGAGATCACCCTGCAGCCTCCCCACAGCCCATTCTGGGGACACGGACTTAGTGGTGAGGCTGCACCTGACACAGCACAAGGCTTGGGCCTGCCCCAGAACCACCCTGGGAACCTGCCCCTCTGCGCCAGGTGTGGGGCGGGCAGGCAGGCTGAACCGGGCAGAATCCAAGTGTGGAGAGGCTCAGTGTGGGGGGATCCAGGTGTGAGGTGAGAGGATTCTGTGTGGGACAATATGGGGTCAGGCAGCTCAGTGGGGTGTCTAGGTGAGGTGGGGGGATCTGGATGCAGAGAGGCTCACTGGGGGGGTTCCAGGTGTAGAGGCAATGGGACTCTGCAGGGGCTGCCAGATGAAAGTAGTTGGGGTTCAGTGGAGGGGTCTGGGTGTCGGCATCTCAGCAGCGGGGTCTGGGTGCTGGGGGAGCGGGGCTTGGTGGGGTGGGGGTCTGGGTAAAGCTAATTGGGGGTCAGTGGCATGGGGGTCTGGATGTGAAGGCTCAGGGTGGTGCAGGGGTGTGAGGGTCATCAGAGTGGGGATTTGAGTGCAGGGAGCTCAGTGGAGGGTGCTGTGGGTGTAGGGGTGGGGGTCCAGAGGCAGGGGGGCTGGGTGCAGGGGGCTCCAGATGCAGGGGTTGAGGTTCAATGGAGTGGGGTTCAGGGATGGAGGGCTGAGGGGTTGTGGGTATATGGGGTGAGGCTTGCAGGGGTGTCTGGGTATGGGAGGTCTGGATGCACGGGGGCTGGGCGGATGGAGGAGCAGCTCCCCATACAGTGACCCCTCCCCCCCCAGCTGAGGAGCAATGGGTGCAGGAAGCAGGGGAGGATGCTGAGATTCCTTCAGCTGGGGGAGGTTTCTAGGGGTGGGTCTGACACAGCCTCAGCCACTCCTTTCAGGGGAAGAGGAAGTCCCGTCCTCTCCTGCCTCCAGCCCAGCTGGGATTAGCAGCTAATTCTGGCTCAAGGTAGGAGTCACAGACTGGGGTGTCACCAGCCCTGCGGTGATTTACCTCTTGGCCGGCTGCTCCAGGTGCCTGAAATGATGTACCTGCGCAGCTAGGGAGTAACAAAGAGTCCTGTGGCAGCTTATAGACTAACAGACGTACTGGAGCATAAGCTTTCGTGGGTGAATACCCACTTCTTCAGATGCATGTAGTGGAAATGTCCAGGGGCAGGTATAAATATGCAGGGAAGAGTCAGGCTAGAGATAACGAGTGGTGTGTGACTGCTCTTGTAGCTTCCCTGTCAGAAAGTAATTTTTCTGTGAAGAAGCAAAGAAATAAGCGGGGGACAGTGCACATGTGCACTGGTGCAGAATTCCCCCAGGAGTATTGCTTTAACCCAGGGGTTGCCAACCTGAGCCTGAGGAGACAGAATTTACCAATGTACATTGCCAAAGAGCCACAGTAATACGTCAGCAGCCCCTGATCAGCTCCTCCACCCCGCTCCCAGCGCCTCCCACCCACCGACAATCCCACCGACCAGCGCCTCCCTCTCCCTCCCCGCACCTCCCGATCAGCTGTTTCCTGGGGTGCAGGAGGCTCTGGAAGGGGGAGGAGCGAGGGAATTGCAGGCTCAGGGGATGGGGTGGGAAGGGATGGAGGGGGGGCAGGACTTGTGGCAGAGCCAGGGGTTGAGCAGTGAGCACCCCCCGGCACATTGGAAAGTTGGTGCCTGTAGCTCCAGCCACAGAGTCGGTGCCTATACAAGGAGCCGCATATTAACTTCTGAAGAGCTGCATGTGGCCCTGCTTTAACCAATCCATGGCGACCAACCACCATAGTTTAATTCAATGGATCTCATTAACATCAATCACCTAAGATGGGTTGCTTAGCTCTCAACTGAGGGTTGACAGTAGGGTGACCAGGTGTCCAATTTTTGACCGGAACACCCAATCAAAAAGGGATCCTTGTGACTCTGGTCAGCACTGCTGACCAGGCTGTTGACTGTCCGGTGGGTGGCACCACGCAGCGGGACTGGCAGCCTTCCTGATATCCTCCGTGCCATGCGGCTTCCAGGAAGCAGCCGGCATGTCCCCCACTCCGGCTACTATGCGTAGCGGCAGCCAGGGGCTCCGCACACTGCACCCGCACCAAGTGCCGCCCCCGCAGCTCCCATTGGCTGGGAACTTCGGCCAATGGGAGCTGCAGGGGTGGCTCCCGTGGACAGGGCAGCGTGAGGAGCCACCTGGTCATGACTCCATGTAGGAGCCGGAGCGGGGACATGCCACTGCTTCCAGGAGCTGCTTGAGGTAAGCACCACCTGGAGCCTGCACCCCTGACCCCTCCTGGGCCCTAATCCCCTGCCCCAGCCCCCCAAACCTCTTGTTCCCAGTCCAGAGCACCCTCCTACACCCCAAACCCCTCATCCCCAGCCCCCCCCAGATCCCGCCCCCCCACCCAGAGTCCTCACCCCACCCCCATACCCTAACCCCCTGCCCCAGCCCTGATCCCCCTTCCACACTCTGAACTCCAGGAATGGTAGGAGGGAGAACAGCAAAATAAAGACAATGGATTCCAAGAAGGCAGACTTTAGCAAACTCAGGGAATTGGTAGGTAAGATCCCATGGGAAGCAAGTCTAAGGGGAAAACCAATTGAAGACAGTTGGCAATTTTTAGAAGAGACATTATTAAGGGCACAAGAGCAAACTATCCCACTGCGTAGGAAAGATAGGAAGTATGGCAGGAGACCACTCTGGCTTAACCATGAGATCTTCAATTATCTAAAAGTCAAAAAAGAGTCCTACAAAAAGTGGAAACTAGGTCAAATTACAAAGGATGAATATAAACAAATAACACAATTATGTAGGTACAAAATTAGAAAGGCTAAGGCACAAAATAAGCTCAAACAAGCTAGCGACATAAAGGGTAACAAGAAAACATTCTACATATACACTAGAAGCAAGATGAAGACAAAGGACAAGGTAGGCCCGTTACTCAATGAGGGGGGAAAAAACAATAACAGAAAATGTGGAAATGGCAGAGGTGCTTAATGACTTCTTTGTTCGGTTTTCACCAAGAAGGTTGGTGGTGATTGGACGTCTAACATAGTGAATACCAGTGAAAATTAGGTAGGATCAGAAAAGGCTAAAATAGGGAAAGAACAAGTTAAACATAATTAGATGTCTTCATGTCACCAGGGCCTGATGAAATGCATCCTAAAATACTCAAGGAGCTCACTGAGAAGATACCTGAGCCATTAGCGATTATCTTTGAGAAGTAATGGAAGACGGGAGAGATTCCAGAAGACTGGAAAAGGGCAAATATAGTGCCAATCTATAAAAAGGGAAATAAAGACAACCCGGAGAATTACAGACCAATCAGCTTAACTTCTGTACCCGGAAAGATAATGGAGCAAATAATTAATCAGTCAATTTGCAAACATCTAGAAGATAATAAGGTGATAAGTAACAGTCAGCATGGATTTGTCAAGAACAAATCATGTCAAACCAATCTGATAGCTTTCTTTGACAGGGAAACAAGCCTTGCGGATAGGGGAGGAGTGGTAGACGTGGTATATCTTGATTTTAAGTAAAGCTTTTGATACTGTCTCGCATGACCTACTCATAAACAAACTAGGGAAATGCAACCTAGATGGAGCTACTATAAGGTGGGTGCAAACATAGGCGCCCCCCGGCCCCGCCCCTTCCCCAAATCCCCACCCCGCCTCCTCTCCCAGGCACGCTGCATTCCCCCCCCCCGCCTTGCAAGCCGGGGGGGGGGGGGGGAGCATCAGAGCACCCACCGGGCCCGGCAGCTCCCCGCCAGCCCCCCCACCCCAGCTCACCTCTCGGAGGCTGAGCCAGACGCGAAGCGGAAGCCCACTGCTTTTCCTGGCTCCCTCCAGCTGGTCGGGGGAGGGAGGAGGTATGGGAAGGAGGCAGAGGCGGAGCCAGGCCCTCCGTCTCCACCTCCTCCCCATACCCCTTCCTCCCCCCTGATCAGCTGGAGAGGGAGCCAAGAAAAGCGGCGGGCTGCCGCTTCGCGTCTGGCTCAGCAGCCTCCGAGTCCGAGAGTCGGAGGTGAGTTGGGCGTGCAGCGGGGATGGGGTAGGGGGGCTGGTGGGTAGCTGCCAGTGGGTGCTCATGCCCCTGGCCCCACCCCCGCCTCCTCCCCCAGCCCCGGACGCGCTGCATCCACCTCTCCTGCTTGCAAGCTGGGGGCGGGGGGAGCAGCAGAGCACCCACTTGGCCCAGCAGCTCCCCGCCAGCCCCCGAGGAGCCGCCCCTGCACTTTCCCCCACCCCCCGCGTGCTGCCGCTGATCAGCTGGAGCCAGAGGAGCCTGCCTGAGCAGAGAAAAAGCCACTCAGCCGCTGGCTGCCGTGGTGCCTGGGGAAGCCAAGGAGGAGGTGAGCTGGGCGCAGGGGCGGGGCTGGTGGGGAGCTGCCAGTGGGTGCTCAGCACCCACCTATTTTTCTCCGTGGGTGCTCCAGCCCCAGAGCACCCACGGAGTCAGCGCCTATGGGTGCAAAACTGATTGGAAAACTGTTCCTACAGAGTAATTATCAGTGGTTCACAGTCATGCTGGAAGGACTTAACGAGTGGGGTCCCGCAGAGATCAGTTCTGGGTCCGGTTCTGTTCAATATCTTCATCAATGATTTAGATAATGGCATACAGAGTACACTTATAAAGTTTGTGGACGATACTAAGCTGGGAGGGGTTGTAGGATGGGATTAAAATTCAGAATGATCAAACTGGAGAAATGGTCTGAAGTAAATAGGATGAAATTCAATAAAGACAAATGCAAAGTACTC
Organism: Macrochelys suwanniensis; assembly: GCA_033296515.1. NCBI lineage: Eukaryota > Metazoa > Chordata > Testudines > Chelydridae > Macrochelys > Macrochelys suwanniensis. The sequence continues at coordinate 61,124,378 of CM065785.1, forward strand.
CATTTAGGAAGGCACAATCAGTTGCACGCATACAAAATAGGAAATGACTGCCTAGGAAGGAGTATTGCGGAAAGGGATCTGGGGGTCATAGTGGACCACAAGCTAAATATGAGTCAACAGTGTAACACTGTTGCAAAAAAAAAGCGAACATTATTCTGGGATGTATTAGCAGGAGTGTTGTAAGCAAGACATGAGAAGTAATTCTTCCACTCTACACTTCTTCCACTTCAACAAATTGGAGAGAGTCCAGAGAAGAGCGACCAAAATGATTAAAGGTCTAGAAAACATGACCTAAGAGGGAAGACTGAAAAAAATGGGTGTGTTTAGTCTGGAAAAGAGAAGACTGAGAGAGGACATGAAAACAGCTTTCAACGCTGTAAAAGGTTGTTACAAGGAGTATGGGAAAAAATGTTTTTCTTAACCTCTGAGGACAGGACAGGACACGGAACAATGGGCTTAAATTGCAGAAAGGGAGGTTTAGGTTGGACATTAGTGTATCATTCCTTGCCCAATCAAGCACCTGTATTTCCAGCAAATAGCCTTGAGCAATGCTCTCCTTTCGAAATGAACTCCCTGTTGTTGAATATGAATAGGCAGCAATACAAAATAGAAGATCAGCAGTTGTCTGTTTGGAATGCATGTGATTTTGCCTCCTGCAGTTACAAACACTAAAAATAAACAGAACAATGAATGTCTAATATCAGTGTGAGAGACAAGGTGGGTGAGAAGGAAGGCTCTGGGTTGCTCGTAAGCTTGTCTCTTTCACCAGCAAAAGTTACTCCAATAAAATATATTACCTCGCTCCTCTTGTCTCTCTAATATTATGAGACCAACACGGCTACACCACAACTGCAAACATAATACCAGTGTGTGCATTCTTTCTATGGGTTTGTAAGTGGCATCTGGATATTTCCTGTCCTAGCAGTTCAGTCACATCACCACAACAGGAATCAGACATCTCATACCATTCAACTGACTAGTCAGTTAGTGTGTAAAAGCTGGTTGAACAACTTAGTCATTTTCTTAGTTGTAGGTTGCAACTATATATATATATATATATATATATATATATATATATATTTTTTGGCTAAGAAAACCTCAAGAAAATGATGCACAAAGTAAAACAACCATAGATAATACATAGGGGGAAAGAAAGAGGAAATTCCCCGGTTTGGGGCTTTTATTCTATAACAAACACCATCTCCCTTTCCCCCACAGTTTGCCAAACAGCTAGTATTATATTCCTTTCCCTGAGCACCTGTGGAAGAGTTTGGAGAGGATGAAATGAGATTAATCCTTGTTTCCCAGAGATCAAGTTCTCCTGCATCCTGTCCTGGTGGAAAGGGGTTCTCACAACACATTCTTTGGTGGCCTCAATGTGCGGCCACCACCTCTTGCTAGTGGCCACTCTGACAAACTCATCTCTCTGTCCTTGGCTCCCACGGCCCGTCAGCGAGAGCCCACCCCAAGGAAGGTGGGTCAGGAACTCACCAGCCACCTGCAGAGTCCCAGGCTCCCCGTGCCTCAGCCGGGTGGGAGTGGGGGAGCTGCCCAGAGGAGCGCCGCAGTGACCAAACATTCACAGCCACCTCCACTAACAAGAGTCATCTCTGGCTGCGCACCAATCGGCCCCACGTATCTCCAGAGGTGCTGCCTGGGCCCCCCGAGGAGGCTGCGTGGTGCAGGGCACTGATCCCTGCTGGCGGTGCCAGCACAGACACCAAGGTGGCACATCTCACTGCCCTTAGTAACAGCTATTCAGGAGCAACTGCTGGGGGCTACAGGGAGAAGCCGCTGCTTTGCTCTCCCAGCCCCATCTCTGCTCATGCTTTGGAGGCTGTTGTGGCCGCAAAAAAATCCGCTGGTGGCCGCGTTTGAGAAATGCTGGCTTACATCACCTTGAAGTCTAGTTTGGTAGCACTTGGCTTCCTAAATGCACTGAAATTGAGATGGTTTTAGGAGCTGATTTTCAGAAAGTTGAGGCCCAAGTCCATATAAAATGGTGGGCCTACTTTGTGCGCGCTATTATTGCCATTGCATGTACAAACTGTGGGTTCTTGATGCATGTATGTGTCTGGAGTAATGCATGTAATTGTAGTGACCACATCCATATATCATGTACACAACTGCATGTGCATTACCCAGATTTCAGTTTTCAGAAACTTTGGTCCTTCGTGTTTGTGAACTTGTTAATTGCTCAGGCCCTTTGCTACCAAAGACCCTAGACTAAGACTAATTTACGAGGCTGTGTAAGTATATACAGACGTATGTGAATTCTTCATCATTCCAGTTGTCACAGCTTTGTAGCCCTGCAAAACAGACTAGATTTCCCTATGAGGCAGTGTTTTCAATGAACATGCAGTAGTTCAAACACGTACTTACTCAAGTATGCATATATTTAAATTAAACCTAATTAACCTTGTGCATGTATCACCAACCCACTCAGAAGCAGGCAGGATTCATAAGCCTTTTTTCCCCCCCCCAAACTTATAATGAGCACCTTCCTGTCTAAAGGAAGGAGTTGGGGCTCTGACTATAACAGAGCATACCTGCTTCCCAGGTAAGGATTCTAACTTGCACCATTCTCTCAATGGTGAACCAGGGCTGTTGATTAGTTGATAGCCACATGGTAACAGCCTAGATTTCAGCGATGGAATCCCTGGAATGGGATACCCCATGCCTGAGGAATGAGAGAGGCAGGCTGTCTTTACTCACTTGACAAAAGAGCCTGTCACAGTTAAACAAAGCTGGTGGCTCTTTGGCTGTCACACAAAAGGGTTGGGTTTGTTGGATGGTCTCCAGGATAGCGCTCATGTGTCCCCCCAGAACAATCAAACAGAACTGGTATAAAAGAGCACTTTATCTCCTCCTCCTCCGCTAGCTCCTTGAAAGCCCATCCTTGGGGTCAGAGCAGTGACCTACCAGCTCCACGGCTATTTTGCAAACTACAAAGCTGCGTTATTTAAATACTCTACTGGGACTCTGAAGTTAGGAACAGGAAGGGCACCTTTCCTTCACTAGTCATCTTGCACCAGCTTTAATACCCCAGATATAGAAAGGGATCACATTTTCTGTACACTAAATCAGCGTGACCACTAGTGAGGCTGGAGGGGAGGAGGCCAACCCCCATTCAAAAATCATTCTCAGGACCAGACATGGGCTCATTCTCTCTCCACCTCAGACTGTTGGTTGAAAAAGGCTCCTAATATTGCTTTGGTTTCTGCTAGAGCAGCTTGACTCTCCTGCTGTCAGTTCACACTCATAAAACAGATTGAAAGGAATCACTGTCTCCAACAGGACAAGAAATTCTGGCTGGGCCAGTTAAAGGTGGAGGAAACAGTGATGTAGCAGTGGCAGAACAGGAAACAAATATAGCACTGACTGAAGGGACAAAATCCAGGTCAGCGCAGACAAAGCAGGCTAGTGTCAGGGAAAAATTCTCCTTCCTACAGCTACGCTGCATTGGTTCCAAGTTCAGAACTTCCTTTGAAGTTAGATATGCAGTGTAGTTATGGCCATGTTGGTCCCAGGATATTAGAAAGACAAGGTTGGTGAGGTAATATCTTTTATTGGACCAACTCCTGTTGGTGAGAGAGACAAGCTTTCAAGCTTACACAGAGCTCGTCTTCAGATCTGGGAATGTCACAGCTAAATACAAGGTGGAACAGATTGTTCAGGATAAGTAGTTAATGTATTTCAAGGGACTATTCAAAGTGACGTGGCCCATTAATACATCTCCATTCATAGGCGAGAAAGGGAGGGGGAGAAAAGGCAGCTGCGGGGTGGGAATGGTTAGTGGGTTATAGATTGTTGTAATAATCCATAAATCCCAGTGTCTCTACTGAGTTGATGATTTTTAGTGTCTAGCAAAATCATCATCTTCAGCTCCCGGTCTTGTCTTTTGAAGATGTTGTGCAAGTTATCTTTGAGGATGAGAGGTCAGATATAGAGTGATCTCTTTGAGAAAAGTGTTTGCCCATGGGTGAAATGGAGTTTGTCTTTTATCATTGTTCTGTGTAAGTTCATTTGAGAGAATAGTGATTGTTGTTATTGGGACATTTAGTGCAGTGGATGAGGTACACCACGTGTAGGACCCATGGATCTTGAAAGGTGCGTTGTGGAGGGTTTTGATCATTGATGTAGTGTAGATATTTCTACAGATTTGCTTCTTCTTCTTCTGGCAGAGTCTAGTGGGAGCTTGCATATGATGATGAGCTTGGAGAGGTTGGGGGGTTGTTTGAAGGCCAGATGAGGGAGCTCAGGAAGATTTCTTTCAGGATGTTGCCCCATCGAGTTTGGATTGGAATTGTTTCATTATACCTACTATTGGTTCTGTTGTGGGGTGGCAGATGACAAATAGGGGTGTGCAGTTGGATGGGGTTTTATTTCTAGTTTGAAGCAGGTTCTCTCAGGGTATTTGGGTGGTATGTTCCATGATGCAATCTACTTCTCTGGTGGGGTATCCTTGTTTGGTGAAGACGGTTTTAAGTGTGTTAAGGTGTATATCCCGGACTTTGTTCTACAATATTCTGCAGTATCTGAGTGCATGGGTGTAGATAACAGACTTTTTGGTGGGTTTGGGGTGCTTACTTAATCTGTGAAGGTAGCGTGTGGTGATCCATGGGTTTCTTGTATATAGTTGTATGTAGGAATCCATTGTTGAAGCTGATTGTGATGTCCAGGAAGTTGGCATCTACTTCCTGAGCAAATTGAAGAAACAAATAATCATCCCCAGGGGTCTCACCATCTATAACCCTCTGACCACTACATACAACTCCATATATGCTGAGCAGCTCTGCAGAAGGACTGCAGAAAAACTGAGGAACCACTGGGCTTCACATACTCCACAAGGGACCACCTCAAACAAGAAATCATCACATGCTCCCATACCCTGGAAGAATCAGGAAATGCAAGAAGCCCAAAACAACTATAAAAAAAATTGATCATAGACATCCAACACAAAAACAAATAGCAGAACCAACTACAACAACTTCACAACTTACAGAACACCACTTCTGGGAGAAACCATGACACCAGGACCCACCACATGGACACTACACAACACTCCAACATCATCAAGACTATCCCTAACCGGAGCTGAATTATCTGTACTCTTCCAGGGATTGAACTTCTGCCCCCACCACAGAACCTGATACCATACTAACAGGTGGAGAACTAAAAGAATTCTTCCACCAACTCCGCCTCAAAATATTATTTCACAACAATGACGAAACCACTCACAATAACCAGCTCCCCACAGCAGAATTATCTGAGTGGACACCCCACTGCAGATGAAACCCACTGATGATTATCATCACATCACATCCACCACAATATCGCCAAGAGGACAGCTATACAGTCCCTGAAATCCAACACCAGATAGTAATCAGCCACCACCCATCAATAAAACTCTGTCTAGAACACTCCCACACTAACATCGACTTCCTGGACACCACAATCAGCTTCAACAATGGAACCCTACAGACAATCCACTGATCACCACATCCATAGGCGCTGACTCCAGGGCTGGAGCACCCATGGAAAAAAATTAGTGAGTGCTGAGCATGCATCTGCAGCCAGCTCCTCCCGTCTCCCCCAGTGCCTCTCGTCTGCGGGCAGCCCCGGCAATCAACTCCTCCCCCTCCCTCCCAGCTCCTGCTGATCGCATTGGGCAGGAAGAAGCTCTGAGGGGGAGGAGCAAGGATGGGGGGCGGTTGGAGGAGGCGGTGGAACTGGGCGGAAAGAGGTGGGGCAGAGCAGGGGTGGGAAGAAGCAGGGCTTGGAGGAAGGGCTGGGTGGTGGTGAGGCCAGAGCAGGGGGATTGAGCACCCTCAGTGCCCGGAGGAAGCTGGCACCTGTGACCACACCTACCTGTCACAGACCCAGTAGCCACCCCACACATAACAGACGACACCTTCAAAAGAGGAGCCTGGGAGCTTAAGTTGATAACTTTGCTAGACACTAAAAATCATGGGCTGAATAGGGACGCTAGATGTATGGTTTATTACAACAATCTATAACCCGCTAACCCTCCTCCCTCTCCCCAGCTGCGTTATTTTTTCCCCTCTCCCTTCCTTTCCCCTCTATGACTGGAGAGGTGTTAACAGGTCAGTTCACCTTGAATGGTCCCTTGAAATATGTGTTAACTACTTATGCTTAACAATCTGTTCCACATTTAGCTGTGACAGTCTGAGTACATTTCCCAGACCTGAAGAAGAGCTCTGTGTAAGCTCAGAAGCTTTTCTCTCACCAACAGGAGTTGGTCAAATAAAATATATTACCTCTCACACCTTGTCTCACTGAATTTCATGAATATGGCTAGTGCAGAATATGAAACAGAGGCCCAGATCCTGTTTCCTGCTACAGCCCCTTTGCAATATTATAGAAAACTATCCTGCTGATTATTTACCCACCTTGGGGGAAATCCTAGGAGGTATAGACTGGCTCAGTTCTACTCCCTCCCAAATGACATGGGCATGGCTGTGGGAGAGGGAGGGAGAGGGGGAAGGTCTATGCTGGAAGACTGCTGCACTCTGACTAATCCCCAGGTAGCAAAATGGCCCCTTGTGGGCTGGTACTGGTTGTCATAACTTAGAAGAACCCTGAAGCTGTTCTAAGTTGTACCAGCAACTAAACAGTCCTAAGAGTTGCGGTGCTCAGAGCTCACCAAGCTCAGTTCACCTGAACCCAAGGTTCAAGGCCACAGAGTGCACATAAGACCTCTGAAGTGCAGACTGGAGAGAAGAATTCTGTCACTACCTTTCAGGAAGCTGGGACTGCCAGAGAAAGGGTGAGGCTCTTCTCAATCTGAAAAACATTTATCCATGCACAGACCTCCCATTGTGATCCCCTCTCTCCCACAACATTTAATAAACTCATAGTTCAGACAGAAATTTTGACCTGGATTCGGAGTCTAATTTTATCTTAAAAATAGCTGGATACTAGACACAATATTTTCTAAAACAACAAGGCACAATGACTTGGGTTTAAAGTCAACATCAGGGCCTTATCCAGGAAGTTCCCTGCTTTGGTTGGCTTGTGTTACAACTTTTGCATTGTTTTATTGTCTTTTTTAATTCTCCTCCATTCCTCTTTTTATAGCAGTTATGACCAACACAATAAATCATTTTCTTCTCACTTCAGAAAAACAAAAACCTTCAAATTCCCACTAACCCAGGGAAATCTAGACTTACGTCTGCAGTTTTGTCTTTAAACCACTCTCCATTGTACATAGGATATTCCATTGACTGCCCAACAATGATTTGGCCTCTCATAGGGGTGGTGTGTCAGATCAGCCACCATTTGAAGACCACTGCAACATACCACAGAGGCACTGCAGAGTGAAGTACTGAGTTGCAGCACAAACTCAGAGGGCCGATTTGCAGAAAATCACACTCTTTAAATTTCCTTTACTAATTTTTTTATGAAGTTGTTTACACAGGAAGCCTCAGCCCAGATACAGTATCTGGTTTTCAAGGAGCTCCGGTTTTATGTTCTGTTTTCTAATAATGTTGACAAAGGCAGAAGGAGGTCAGACAGTGAGTCAGTGGCTCAGCTGCGATTAGAAACCAGTTTCCTTCTGGCTCCCAGTGCTTTGCTCTAAACGACTGGACCACCCTGTCGTCCCTTTGCTGTCCAACTTCCTCTGTTTGTTTTTGATGTGTTTAAGAAAAGAATTAAGAGAAATATAGGACAACGCTATGTTGATAGCTCCTTCACGTCGGAGATATCCATGGACCTATAATGATTCAGATCTATGTATCTGTTTTCTGCTAGGTATTTATACTACACTCAGCACCATGGTAGCTGATGAGCTTTGCATATCATATACATGATTGTATTTTCTTCTAGCTTTCAAACCAGATCTGATATTGCGCCAGCAAAAATGCACACACAAATATTTGTTGACACCATTTTGTGAACACCTGCACTTGCATGCTTAAATCATAGGAGCTGGATACCGAAATGCATGTCTTCTTTTATTAAACAATCTTTGCACTGCTTCTTGCATAGAACTGTGAGGGAGAACAAAATTAAAGACATGCCAGTCCCAAGCTCATTAGCCTTACACATTTATATGCCAGAAAGGTGCCAGCAGGCAGCCAGCCCCAACAAGTCAAGTTGAAGACCTCCGTTGTTAACTTCAAAGTGAAAAATGGCTGGGGCCCAAAATATCTAAAAGACCATCTAAAGCAGTAGGATGAGGACAGTAGTTAATAACTCAGCTCCATGTGCACAATGGCACTGTCCATCCAAGGGTAAAGCTAGTGACAGAACCTTTGCAGGGTCTGGTCCCAGACTGTGGAACAAACTCCCACAGGAACTAAGATTCATCACAAACCGCCCCACCTTCTGCTCTAAATGCAACTTGCACTTCTTGAAACTGCCTTCTGTAACAGATGCACACACCCCTTTGGTTTTTTTTTTTAAAAAAAACCCTTCTCTTCCAGAACACTACATTGAACACAGAATTTTCATGCTGTGGAGAAAGACTATGAATCACGTGACAAATGGTAGTAATATTGCTTGTGTACTCACTACTGGCAGGTGTTCAGGTTTTCCCCGATGAGGGTGATATAAGAACCTATATAGAACAGAACAGCCAAAATGCATACCGGAGCATGCAGCAAACCAGCATCCCCAGAGCACATGGCAAACCAGCACTCAGCACGAGCTGCAGGAGCTACTTTCCTGTGTGTTCTTAGGTGATTTTTTGCTAGAGGAGTATGCAAGAAACAGGCCCAAACATAGCCTGGACTACAAGCTTAGGTCAGTGCCATCTCTTCCCTCCCACCCAATCCTGCAGCTGCACCCACCCCAACTTCAGTCAGATATGTAGCGGGAGGGGACTTGAGCTCTTTGAGGGGTAGAGTCATAGGTGCCGACTTTTGTCGGCGCCGGTGGGTGCTCGCGACCCCGCCCCTCCAACTCCACCCCCGGCCCGGCCCCAACTCCACCCTGGCCCCGCCCTGTCCCCAAATCCCCACCGCCACCTCCTCCCCCGGGCGCGCTGCATTCCCCCCCCTCGGCTTGCAAGGGGGAGGGGAGAAGCAGCAGAGCACCCACTGCGCCCGGCAGCTCCCCACCAGCCCCTCCTCCTCAGCTCACCTCTTGGAGGCTGAGCCAAGCTTTTCCTGGCTCCCTCCAGCTGGTCGGGGGAGGGAGGGAGTATGGGGAGGAGGCGGAGCCAGGTCCTCTGCCTCTGCCTCCTCCACATACCCCTCCCTCCCCCCCGACCAGCTGCAGAGGGAGTCAAGAAATCTGGCTCAGCAGCCTCCGAGTCCGAGAGGCAGAGGTGAGTTGGGCGCACTGCGGGGGGGCTGGCGGGGAGCTGCCAGTGGTGCTCACTCCCCCGGCCCCGGGCGCGCTGCATTCCCCCGCCCCCCGGTTGCAGCTCCCTGCCAGCTCCACCCCTGCACCCAGATCACCTCCTCCTTGGCTTCCCCAGGCGCCGCGGCAGCCAGTGGCTGAGCGGCTTTTTCTCCACTCAGGCAGGCTCCTCCCTCCGGCTCCGGCTCCAGCTGATCAAAGTGCCATCGTAGCTAAACAATAAAGTAGAAGAAGCAGTGAGAGACAAAAAGACATCCTTTAAAAAGTGGAAGTTAAGTCCTAGTGAGGAAAATAAAAAGAAGCATAAACTCTGGCAAATGAAGTGTAAAGATATAATTAGGAAGGCCAAAAAAGATTTTGAAGAACAGTTAGCCAAAGACTCAAAAAGTAATAGCAACATTTTTTTAAAGTACGTCAGAAGTAGGAAGCCTGCTAAATAACCTGTGGGGCCACTGGACGATCGAGATGCTAAAGGAGCACTCAAGGATGATAAGGCCATTGTGAAGAAACTAAACAAATTCTTTGCATTGGTCTTCATGACTGAGGATGTGAGGGAGATTCCCAAACCTGAGCCATTCTTTTTAGGTGACAAATCTGAGGTGTCATTAGAGGAGGTTTTGGAACAAATTGATAAACTAAACAGTCACCAGGAGTTCTGAAAGAACTCAAATGTGAAATTGCAGAACTACTAACTGTAGTTTGTAACCTAGTATTTAAATCAGCTTCTGTACCAAATGACTGGAAGATAGCTAATGTGACACCATTTTTTAAAAAAAGCGCTCCAGAAGTGATCCTAGCAATTACCTTTGGTAAGCCTGACTTCAGTACTGTGAAAACTGGTTGAAATATAGTAAAGAACAAAATTGTCAGATACATAGATGAACATAATTTGTTAGGGAAGAGTGAACATGGTTTTTGTAAAGGGAAATCATGCCTCACCAATGTACTAGAATTCTTTGAGAGGGTCAACAAGCACGTGGACAAGGGGGATCCAGTGAATATAGTGTACTTAGATTTTCTGAAAGCCTTTCAGAAAGCCCTTCACCAAAGGCTCTGAAGCAAAGTAAGCTGTCAAGGGATAAGAGGGAAGGTCCTCTCATGAATTGGTAACTGGTTAAAAGATAGGAAACAAAGAGTAGGAATAAATGGTCAGTTTTCAGAATGGAGAGAGGTAAATAGTGGTATCCCCCAGGGGTCTGAACTGGGACCAGTCCTATTCAACATATTCATAAATTATTTGGAAAAAGGGTAAACAGTGAGGTGGTAAAATTTGCAAATGATACAAAACTACTCAAGATAGTTAAGTCCCAAGCAGACCACAAAGAGCTACAAAAGGATCTATCAAAACTGGGTGACTGGGCAACAAAATGGCAGATGAAATTCAATGTTGATAAATGCAAAGTAATGCACATTGGAAAACATAACCCCAACTATACATATAAAATATTGGAGTCTAAATTAGCTTTTACAACTCTAGAAAGAGATCTTGGAGTCATTGTGGATAGTTCTCTGAAAACATCCATTCAGTGTGCAGCGGCAGTCAAAAAAGCGAACAGAATGTTGGGAATCATTAAGAAAGGGATAGATAAGACAGAAAATATTATATTGCCTCTATATAAATCCATGGTACACCCGCATCTTGAATACAGTGTGCAGATATGGTCGCACTACCTCAAAACAGTTATATTGGAATTGGAAAAGTTTCAGAAAAGGGCAACAAAAATGATTAGGGGTATGGAATTCCTTCTCATAACACAAGAACTAGGGCTCACCAAATGAAATTACTGAGTAACAAGTTTAAAACAAACAAAAGGAATTATTTTTTCACACAATGCACAACCTGTGGAACCCCTTGTCAGAGGATGTTGTCAAAGGCCAAGACTATAACATGGTTCAAAAAAGAACTAGATAAGTTCATGGAGGATAAGTTTATCAATGGCTATTAGGCAGGATGGGCAGAGATGGTGTCCCAGGCATCTGTTTGCCAAAAGCTGGGAATGGGTGACGGGATGGATCACTTGATTATTCCCTGTTCTGTACATTCCCTCTGGGGCACCTGGCATTGGCCACTGTCAGAAGACAGGATACTGGGCTACATGGATTTTTGGTCTGATGCAGTATGGTGGTTCTTATGTTCTTAAGAAAGTTTCAAGGTTTCTTGAACTCTCCCAATCACAGACATATCCAACACAGGTAAGTGCAATAATGAGTATATAAAATATAGCGCTATATGGTTGACAGTCACATCTCCATAGCATTTTTTCCCCAGGCCTGTATTTCTCTTTCCATTTGATATTCTTTATAAACTAACTCTGTAAGGGCCCAATTTAATATCTTAGTCTTTCTATTGACACCAGTGAGATTTGCAACAGCCCTAAATTTGTCATCTTATACTACAATATCTTTTGCATAGAAGTGGCTAAAACTGTCATTTACAAGGCTTCTGTTGGGAAAAATCACACCAACGTGCGGGTTTTTCCTGAGTGAGAACTGTAGGACTGGGTCAGCATAGGACAAGTTCTAATCCTAGTTCTACTACTGACTTGCTGTATGACCTTGCATAAATCATTTCACCTTTGTGTTTTAGTTTCCTCATCTGGACAATGGAGATAATCCCACGTACTTCAAAGGGGTGTAGTAAGGAGTAATTAGTCAATGTTTGTAAAGCCCTTTGGAAAAGTCAAGTGTTGTAAAAGTGCTAAGTATAGGTAAATTCAGGCTGCTTGAACTGAACCGCTGCACAGTGACAGATGGACACGGTAGCTCTTTCTTGTATTATTCTGCATCTATTGAAAAATGCACATAGTATTTCATGCTCATATGGCTCTTAGTCTTGTTTGTCCTTGTACTTCAACAACCTGTATGTAGTCTCTGTATATAGGACAGATCCATTCATGTATCTGTGTGTATCCATCAGCACTTATAGCAAATGTAGCTATGAATTAATATGAAAGTTACAGAATTCAATTGTCCTGTAGTATAAAACTGCATATCTGACATGTACGTTCCCTAGAAGCAGCATCTAACAATTAACATCATAAGAGTGGGCCTTTTCTATTGCACAATAGAATCACTCAGACCACTCTGCCTGTACAATGAAAACTTGGTAAACTTGCCAGGCAAAGGTGCATGGAGCAGGGATTGGACAGGAGGAGAACGGAGCAAGTATGGATGCTGTAGTCTATTTTATCCCAGTAATAATACTCGTATGATACAGATACAAAAATTCAAGGATGAAAAGATAGTCTATAGTATACAAATGTTTATATACAAAATGGCAAGCAAGTGTTCTGCTGGCTATTACAGCCCTAGCCTTTGCTCTCTTCTCCTCTCTCATGGGGTCTCAGTGCCTTAAGAAAAATAATAATTTTCCTATAAACCTTTCATTAAAAAAATTATTCTGTAATTTTTTCTTTTCCCTGGTAGTCAAATCCCCTAGAGCAAGTTGTGATATGCAATTCTGAAATTCTGGCTGCAAAACTGGGCCTGAGTAACATAGCAAGGGCAATAGCTTAAATATGTAACTTAATCAGCAGATAATGGAAATGTGAACAAATGAAGTGCTTTATGACCCCTGATGATCACTAAAGAATGTTGCTCAGTCAGCAAAGGATAGGGACATGCTGCTATGTTACTTGATGATTAACTGAAATGTGCAGCTGCACTAGTGACATAGGAAGTTCAAGCAAGCTAAAAACATCAACATTTAAATACTGAAATATGCTGCTTGATCCTAAAATGCATACAAACTCAACTAGTGCATAACTGAGCACACTCAGCAAAGCATGCAACTGGCAGTATACAAATTAGAGTTGCACACATCTTCTAGAATATGTTACAAAATCAGCTATAAATCAGAAAAAATTATTTAACTCAATCAAGAAAGGAGGAAAGCATTTGAGTTGAGAAGCATGGAGATAAATCAATGAAATACACAGGTTTACCAGCAAATTATACAACCCAATAACCAAGATACAGTACCCAGAGAATTTTTTTTTTAATGGGGACATTAAAAGGCACATATGGTAAACTAGGAAATTATTTGCCCACTGATTCTTAACAATCTTTACAACTTGGTGCATCAGATTTGTAGAACAAGGGCAAAAGAAATCAATATGCATTACTGCAATGAAATAGTCCATCATTTTCAAAAGGTCATTCACTTTGAGACCCCATGGCCTTACAAAAACCATGTCAGTCAGTCCTCACATCCAAGTCCCAGGAGGGGATGCTTACTACATCATTAACATCTTTATTTCCTACCATTCTATATTTATCAATAATTTTTGTTTGCCCTTTTTTTATTTTATTTTATTTTTTTTTTACAGTGGATGGGTGAAATCCTGAGTCCATTAAAATCAGTGGGAGTTTTCCCACTAATTTCAAAGAGGCCAGGATTTCACCCTACAATTCTGAAAGGTACATTTTAATTAACAGAATTATCCTAGATAATGGGAATTAAACCCTAGAGTCCTCCTCATGCATCAACAAAGTTAAAGAAAAATCTGTTTTATTTAAATCATGCACCTTCTCTTTTAACATTTTGTTTCTCATCTTCTTCTACATAACAATTCACTTATCTGACCTTTCACCTCATTCAGACATCTCTGGTCTATGTAGCAGCCTCCTGCTGAACCTGTGAATAATTTCTCTCTTCCACTCCCCCCCGCACATGAGACAAATTTTAATTGGAGCCTGAGCTATGAAGTTCACATCTGGACCAGAAGTTTCTCAAATACTGGAGGTGCGGAACTGGATATAGGCCCCTCTCTAGCTTTAGTTTTCTCCTTCTCCACCCATGCAGTAAAAGGAAGATGACCTTTTAAATGTTTAAGTGTTTTCCTGAATAGGGATCCCTTCTTAAATCAGGGCCTGTGTGTGTAGGCATTATAGTCTGGTAAAGAGTGTTGAGGAATATGGGGGCAATGTTTTTGACTGGTAAATTTTTTTACATTTAGCTGAAAGAGGTGCTGTTGCACCTGCATGACAGTTGGGCCAACTCATCCATCATCTATGCAGTCTTCCTCATACAACCAATTACATTGTTGCATGCAAATTAGCTATGGAGTCAAGCTGGTGATTGCTTGAGCTATCACTGATATCACAGGGCTTCAGGACTCTTGGCATAGCCTAGATCAGGGGTCTCAAAAACACGGCTCGCGGGCCACATGCGGCCCGTGGAGTTATTTCCAGCAGCCCACCACAGGACTCCACTGGCAGCCAAGCTCCAAACATTACTGAGTGTTTATATTTTATTAAAACCCCTCTTTGCATTAGTTTTAAAAAAGTTAACACATTGACTTTTAATAGAATACTATATTACCCTTTTTTTTTTGACTACACTTTTGTATCATTGTATGAAAAGGTTTCAGTGATGCGACCCTCAAGCCAATTTACTAGTTCTCATATGGCCCTCGTGGTGATTTGAGTTTGAGATCCCTGGCCTAGATACATGCCTTACTGTAGCTGTACACTACACTGGTGTAATTTGTAAAGTCAAACAGGCTGAGAACTTAAGAATTGGATGGTACTAGACTGCAAAGCCCAGTGATGATTGAACCTGCTGATAGACTAAACAAAGAAATTTCTCAACCATGCTTGTAGCCGCTTCCATTGTGTCACACTGACTCAAGATATTCTAGGCTTCAGTGACACACAGACAGCATGACATTCCCAGAATCTTCTTATATAGACACTTTGCAATTGTATAGAACTTCCCATACTTCATAAATATCAATGAATTAAAGTGTCACAATCCCTTTGTGATATGTATGTTTTACTAGTCTCATTTTACACATAAGGAAATTGAGGCACAGAGAAACTAAGTGGGATAGTCAAAGGGTCATGGCCTGTTAGAGAATGAGCCAGGACTAGAGCCCAGATCTCCTAATTCTCAGACCCATGAATTTGCAGTTGGACCATCTGTGAGCTGCCAGAAAATTTAATATGAAAAGATACATATTAAAGAGAGGAGAGAATAACAACTGCAACATGAGTTTAGTTAGGCAGAATGCAATTTAAATGACGATGGTTAGCAGTTTAATTCTTATGACAGGTCACGTGCCATCTGTAAATGACTTCAAGCTTCCAGAAGCTCAGTTGAATATCTCACCTGAAAAACACCACCTCAGTGCCCTCTAATCCCATGCAGAGGCATAAAATACGGATACTTTAGACAAAAAGAGCAACACCCACTATATCACCAATGCCTGGACTCATCTTGGAAATGATCTGGCCCTGTTTATCCTGTGAGATATGTCAGGATCAAAGCAAAAGGTCTAAGGGCTGATGGGAAAAGCTTGAAAAATTCAGAGTATGTGTAATCCACCAAAACCCCCTTATGCTCGTGTGGGTCTGTAGGGATGTCTACACTTCGAGCTGGGAGGTGTAATTTTGATCTCAGGTAGCCATACCAGCTCTAGGTCTGATTGAACTGAAAATAGAAGTGTAACCACCATGGTGCAAGGGGTCAGCCGCCCCAATGGTGATCCCACCCGAGACCCTAGGTACATACTTGGGTGGCTAGCCCCTCCTATTGCTTGCATTGCTTATACATCCAGCTTGAAGTGTACAGATACCTTATATCTCACAAGAACAGGCCTTCTTAGCTTTCCATTATTACTCACTTTTTGTTAGGTCAGCAGGGTCATGAGACTAATTTCTCCTGAAATTCAGAAGTGCAGAGGTACATAAAATACTAGTGTGAAAAAAACAAGCAAGGAAACTTTCATAATCTGAAAAAGGAATTCATTTGAGTCTAGAACAAGGTTTACATGAGATGGACGGAAAAAGAATTGCTTACTAATCAATTTGGACATCCCTAATCAATCTCTTTATTATGAAAGCTGCTTTGGTTGGAATATCAGAGGTTCTCAATCTTAAAACATGGGAAGCTCCTGACAGGAGCTAAAAAATATTTTCTGTGCTAAACTTAAATAATTTAATCACTGAGGAGCTGACCTTCCAACCCTGAAAAACTGTGAATAGTCTAATTTTTGCTAGCCAAGGATCTGTGATGTGCAAAACGTGACAGTTTAGATATTCAGCTAATATCAGCAGAATAATCTCCAAGATACAATACAGAAGCGTTGCTTGGTCATGTTACAAAAAAGTTTAATTTGCAAATGAAATCCCAGTAATTACTGATATGGTGCAAAGACAGGTGCCAGACAGCTCTCAAGGGATGATACCAATCAATCAGGGGGGAGGGATAGTTCAGTGGTTTGAGCATTGGCCTGCTAAACCCAGGGTTGTGAGTTCAATCCTTGAGGGGGCCATTTAGTGATCTGGGGTAAAAAAAAATCTGTCAGGGGACAGTACTTGGTCCTGCTAGTGAAGGCAGGGACTGGACTTGATGACCTTTCAAGGTCGTTCCAGTTCTAGGAGATTGGCATATCTCCATTTATATTTTATATATATAAGAACTGCTCTATGAGTGATGAGGGAAAGGGCCTGTTTCTGTTGTTTCAGCATGGACATTTAAGCATTTCTATCATCTTCAGACAATATTTGCAGAAATGTAAAGGAAAACCATCTTTCCCAGGTGAGCAGAGTTATATTAATTTAGATGAGCCCAAAGAATCAAAAGTGTTAACATTAAATAACAATGTTAAACAAGAATCAGGGTTGGTACAGAGACACCTCAGGCTGCTTAGTACCAGGGCAAACACAACATTAAACGTTATTTTAACCTTTTATTAAAAAGATACAGAAAAAGAAGGAAATATAGTTAAAGCATTTGAAAAGTATGGCTTTCATTTTAACATCCCTTGTTCCCTTTCCCTTTAGCTGGAGAGAGTTTTTAGAAGGAAAAACCCTTTGTCTGACAGTCTTGTAGATGGTAATAACTGTCCTTTTGGGGGAAAAGATAAGTTAGTTGAAATGGGCCAAAGCTGCTGTTAAAGTAGGGTGACCAGATGTCCCGATTTTATAGAGACAGTCCCGATATTTGGGTCTTTGTCTGATATAGGCACCTATTACCCTCCACTCCCGTCCTGATTTTTCACACTTGCTGTCTGGTCACCCTATGTTAAAGTCCAATCCCATTTCCTAGAAGACAAGGCAAACGCATGCAGAAGAGGAAAGAAGAGAACAGCAAAGCCAGAAAATGCAGCTTCTCTCTCTAGCATCGACTTTCACTTGCAACCTCACTGCTGGAAAAAAACATTTCTGGTCCCACATTTCATTAGTTTACCAGATCTGATCTTAACACAGTCCTTGAATTATATTAGTAGGCCTCTTTCTTTGGACTAATTCACTCTGACTCAGTTTTGTACCATTTCCCACCCATATTTATTGTTAGACGTTATTGTGACAGTTAGTGAACTTTCACTCACTTCCGTTAATTCAGATTATACTTAGGATAAAGTTGTAGGCCCAATTGTTACAAGACCTAACGGTATGGATAAGGCAGTATTAATTTCATCTATACCTTTATTAGAGTTTACAACAAATATGGCTCTTTCGTCTATATTATTTTTATAAGCTTTTTATAAGATATTCCATCTTCTTGTAAAACAGAAATGTTCTGGATTAAATCTACCTTTCCAAGTGGAAGGAAATATAGAAACTTGCTTATAACATTAATATTTCCAGGACAATTTTTTCTTAACATATTTTAAATGCCTGCCCTCTGCAGTATGCAGTTCAATCACCAAATCAATCAGAATGCGACATAAAAAGTAGAAATGAATGTGTTTGGCTGATACAGTTTATTTTCAATGATTTTTCTTTTACAGTTAAGTGTACTGGAGGTAGCTGCAATGTTAATTGATCTTTTCTCAGTGGCTTGAAAGAATAGTAATTTATGAACATTAAGATAAGATTGCTGAAACAGAACTGAAAATTACCAGCTGTTTACAGTTAAATCCATGCTAAAATGTAAAATAAAACAAAAAATAAATCACAACAGGTTATTATCGAATGATTGTCAATACAGCATAGTGCAGATTTTCCAGATTTTTTTTAAAGTTACTGAAGTAGTACAAAGGAGATCACTGAAAAGGGATTAATTTATATAATCAGAAAACTAATTAACTGGAAAGCGTATATAAATTTCAGCGATAATGTAATAGTAGTAACTTATTTCCTATAAATGTCAGGTGCTCTTGAAATCATATATAAGATGATGATGATATGGGCTCTGATCCTGCAATTTACAACAAGGGAATAGATTGCTGCACCCTCACATTGTGAATGGCAGGATTGGGGTCTTAATTGTTCCGTTTCTATGTAACCACATTGGAAGAGATGTGATATTTCTTTGTCAGGATGGCTGTTTACCTACTTTAAAAAAACAAACAAAAACTAACAGCTGCTTCACTTTTAGAACTGCCAAGTTTAACTTCTTCCGTAGGTAAATCTGCAGGAGTAAAAGGAAGATTTTAACACCTCCAGGTTCTAATAATTTTAGAATTACATCAAAAGAAATTAAACAGTCGGATTCCCCTGGTCCGCACCAGTTCTAAGTCAGCTGCTAGGCGCCGGCCGAGGTGGAACGCCGTCCCCCCCCGTCCCCGCGGAGGGGGAGAGGCGAGTGACGCCCGCCGCAGCTGGGGCGATCCACAGGAAGGGCCCGGCTCGCGTCCAGAGTCTTCGGCGCCCCCCGGGAGAGGGCGGCGGGCATCGCTCGCCTCTCCCCCTCCGTGGGGACGGGGGGGGGCCAGCGTTCCGCCTCGGCCAGCGCCTAGCAGCTGACTTAGAACTGGTGCGGACCAGGGGAATCCGACTGTTTAATTAAAACAAAGCATCGCGAAGGCCCGCGGTGGGTGTTGACGCGATGTGATTTCTGCCCAGTGCTCTGAGCGTCGGGCCCATACCCGGCCGTCGCCGGCAATGAGAGCCGCGGGGGCTACGCCGCGGAGAGTAGGAGGACCGCTGCGGTGTGCCTTGAAGCCTAGGGCGCAGGCCCGGGTGGAGCCGCCGCAGGTGCAGATCTTGGTGGTAGTATCAAAAGAAATGGTTATTTGGTCCACGCAGCAAAAGAAGTGCTTACTTCAAAATCATTTGAAAGAAGTTGCTAATCAGATAGGATTTAGCTATGGCTTATTATCAAAATTATTTGGCAACAGATTTCCAAAGATGCTAAATTTGCAAAAGAGCAAAACAGGGAGGAGGCATGATACAAATTATACAGGTGATAATACATTTAGTAATGAACTGTAAAAAGTTTCAACTAAAACCCACAAATTTCCAATGCATGTTTTTCAAAGTTTCTTTACAGGACTGATCAAGATAATTTCCAAAGTGCCATAAACTGAAACCCTGCATATATTCCTGGAGACTGCAAAATGTTATGAACAGGCACTAAAGAACATGGTAGAAATATAAAATCAGATTACTGGGTATGTGTTAAATATTAACTCTTCCTCAAGCCTGGGCTCCATCCTGCTAGGTACAGAGCACTCTGGGATCAGTTAATCAAAGTACTTAAGAATGTGCTTAACTTGAAGCCCAGGAGTAATCTTATCAAAATCAATGGGAGTGCTCAGGGGCTTCAAGTAAACCAGGTGCTTAAAGTGTTTTGCTGATAAGGCCCAGAGTGCTCTGCACCTGGCAGCAATGAGCCATTTTTTGGGAAAAGATGTTGCAAGAAATAACTAAACTTGTTCTCAGTGTTCCCTACTATCGGCAGATGGCTTTGTAGACAAAAGATTCCTATAACCCTAGGACCACCTCTTGCTCACCATACACAAGTGATGGTCCCTTGGAAGTCAATAAACAGGATTTGGATTTTAGGGTTTAACCACGCAAGCCAGTATCTGACCTCTAATTTGTAGACTACATATAGTAAAATGTATACTGAATTTAAAATTCAACTGTGTTTCTTGCCTTGAAAACAACGAATCTGCTCCCTTAATACATGTATTCGTAAAATGTATTTGTTTCTTTTTTTAGTTAAAACGCATAATGTTTAAAATAGATTTAAGTACTTTTCATATGAAACTGATCTATAAAATTTTTGAAGCTTTACAATGGCACTAAAGTAGTTAATAAAAAGGTCTAGTTTAAAATATTTACATTCTATACATCAGTTTCCCCTACTTACAATTATTAAATAATCTTCTGCCCTCTGGTTTCCTAAATTCTAGGAAAAAACCCTTTAGCAACAACCTCAAATAAAGTAGTGTTCAATGACTTGCAGATGGCTCTCATTTCGGTTTACTTCATTTAAACCGAATTTTAGCAAAATCGCATTTCTGATGTGAAACATCATCCCAGTTATAAATGTTTTCTCAAAGGTAACAGGCACATGCCATATTTCTAGATGTTTTACAATACAATCTTGCTTTCTGTTTTCTCTGTTACACAAAGAAGATCTAAATATGAAAATGGCACAATACAAATGTAAAGATATTCAGCTCTCAAATCTGTTTAGTCTTTTGCCTCTTGGAATCTTCAGGTCCTTGACAACAGATCAACCTAAATTAGTTTCACGGAATCACAAGTTTGAGTCAGTTTTAGCTTTTTGTATCATTGTCTTTTGAGGATTTATATCCTGAAGGTGCTTCATAGAGACTCTCTCCATCCGTGCTGAAATCATCATCATCATCATCGTCATCATCAAGATCACTCAACACTTTACTTGGTGACTTCTTCCGTCTGCTACAACAAAAATATATACATGTCTATACAGCGATACCATATGGATGTATCTGTAACATGTACATGTACTCTGGAAAACTAACACAGTAGCACTGATTATATTTATTCTGGTTGGGATTAGTGCCCATGTTACTTTAAGTAAATCACAGGGATTTATTCTCCTAAATTACTTAGGGTAGGATTTTCAAAAGCACCTAAATACCCCAAACTGCTAACTATATCTTACAGACATACATGTGTGGACATTTCCAAACCTCTCAAAAGCTTCAAATATCCATCAGTTTGAAATGTTTCCTCTAGAATATGTAGTTTACACAGAATACAGGGTGGGAAGGGCTGAATAGCATTCCTGAGAATTTCACCCACCCCCGACTCTTGTAGATAACAACTTTATAATACACCGTAACACATCCCATATACATACATATGCCTACATGCTATGTATGTGTGTATATATATACACACACACACACACACTCACTGTCTCCCCTACATAGTAAATATCTTTTTACTAACTTTAGCAGAGGAAACATCTAAATTTGATCTTCTTCTAAATCTCCCCAGAGATTTGAATGTTTTTTCAGGGCCTTTTAGTTAATGTACCACAGCCATGAGAAACTCCAAACTTTGCACCCAGGCACCCTCCAACAATGGCACTGATAAAAAACCACTTTAACAATTAAACACAGAAGACCTATTCCCCTCAATTATCATAAGTAAGTTTATCTCTGCAATGAAATACAGTTATTCTGTTCTCGGACATAGGGAGCTTGTTCCCTGCCTCACCAGCTCTGCTCAGCGACCCTGGTACACTGAGCTGCCAACTGGTGTGTGTGTGTGTGTGCGTGCGTAGATTTGCAGAGGAAGGTATTGCAAGAGCGTTGCTGCCAGCTCTGCATCTGAGGCTGCAAACATCCTCAGCTGCCAGAGGGCAGTCCCAGTCTGATGGGCTGGGGCAGTACGAGATTCGCATTTTCCAGTTGTTTTATAAGTACAGAATTGATTTTGAGCAACGGATGCATAAACAAAGATCTGAAACTACAGAGTCCCTGGTTTTACGCTCCTACAGTATAATTTAAAATGAAATTTGACAAAGGAAAGCATTGTTCACAGGCAAAGCCTGTGTGAGCCAAGTTAAGCATGCAAGAAAGTCAGGGAAATGATGGCTTACAAGGGTAATGTACACAGGCCTTTACTTTTTGCACTAATTCTCAATGCTATGTGACAGGGTCAGGCCAGATGGCTACAGGAGGGTGATCGAAGGCAGATATATTAGCCCCAGATTGAACAGGTTCCCTTTCCTTGGGTAAGGTAACAGGGGTGGTTCTAGAACAATCAGGAACTTACTGGAACCAATTAAGGCAGGCAGGCTAATCAGGGCACCTGGTTTAAAAAGGACCTCACTTCAGTCAGTGAGGGGCATGCAAGGAGAGGGAAGTGAGAGGGCGTGCTGCTGGAGGACAGAGGAGTACAAATGCTAGCTGACATCAGGAGGAAGGTCCTGTGGTGAGGATAAAGAAGGTGTTGGGAGGAGGCCATGGAGAAGTAGCCCAGGGAGTTGTAGCTGTTACAGAGCTGTTACAGGAAACACTGTAGACAGCTGTGATCCACAGGGCCCTGGGCTGGAATCTGGAGTAGAGGATGGGCCTGGGTTCCCCCACTCCCTCTCCCTCCTATTGGATATAAGAGGAGTTGACCTGGATTGTGGGTTCCACCAGAAGGGAAGGTCTCTGGCCTGTCCCCTGACCCACTAGGTGGATCAGCAGAGACTACGGGGATTGTTCTCCTTCCTTTTCCCCATGCTGGCCAGTGATGAGGTTAGCTGAGTGAACGACAGGTTTGAGCCACTAGCAAAAGTGGCCAAACTGAGGGCTTCCGTGAATCTTTGAGGAGAGCAAATCCGCCAATAAGCGCAGGAACTGCCAAGGAAGAGGAGGAACTTTGTCACAGCTACTATAAGACATTCATAAGTTTTCTGTGAGAATTGCACTGAAGTGTACATTTGGTGGTGTGTGGGCCTGTTCTAGGTATCTGCTTTTATAAGAAATCCCACCTTAATTCCTTCTTCATAGCATTGAGTTGTCCTTGCAATTGATCATTCATGTCCATTTGCTCTTCTAATTCCCTCTGAAGTTTCTTTTTGGCACTTTCCAGTCTGTCTATTTCTCCTTCGGCTTCTTCAACCTGACGTTTCATTGCTTTCAAACGCAAACTCAACTGAAATATTCAAACAGCAGATGATTAGAGGAATAGTTTGATAAAAGAATTCTGTTCTCCCATCATCTATGCATTGGGGAATGAAGTCTCAGCTTTGCCAATGTCATGATATTGCAGAACTGTACCTGGGCAGTAGCTGAAAGTCAGCATTGGTCTTTGAGACCAATCAAGTAATGGTAAATGTAGTTTTTGAAATTGAAAAGAACAAACAGATACCTCCTAGTTACTGTGAAGATGTATAATTGTATAGACCAATGCAGTGGTAGCATCCAGTGTTCAATAAGGAAAAAAAACCTGTGCCTGGAGTTATTGGAGTGTCATAATTTAAGCTAGATAAGGTGGGTGAGGTAATATCTTTTACTGGACCAACTTCTGTTGGTGAGAGACAAACTTTCAAACTTGGTCCAATAAAATATATGACCTCACCCACCTTGTCTCTCTAATATCCTAGGAGTGACATTGGTACAATTACACTGCATACATAGTTTAAGCTACACTAACAGACTTTATATTTTGTTATATAATATTTTTTATATATAGATATAGATACATAAAAATTGCTTTAAAAGTAAAGATTGAATGACTGTTGCCACAGCAAGCATTTTGGAAAGTGTAATCTGCTTGTTCACTAGGCGGAATAAGGACTATTTGACCCATTTTACTAAAACAAACGATGCTGTAAGCAAGAAATCAGGAAAAGTCACATGAAATGGTAATGCACATTGCTAATAGAAATTGCAGAATATGCTTATATTAAAAAAACCTAAAAAGCTTCTTTCTTTAGACCAGATTTTTTTTTTTGTGAGGGACAACATATATTGCTTTCTAATGTATTCATTTGCATCTGGTTGATGACACTTTCTGGTGTTCAATGAAGTTTTAAAAATAAACAAAAACTACAGCACTGCTGGTAATCTGTACATGAAATGCCTTCATTTTACTAACGTCTTAGGAGAAGCCTAAAACGTCACATTTCCCCACTTATTGCTCCTAGGCTGAGGAACACAATGGCATTGGGAATAGAAGAATCTTGTAAAATCAGTTCACAAAAAATAATAATCAAGCACTTATCTTTATTCTAAACCTTAAGTATCCTTGTCTATACAATGCACAGTAATTTATATTTACAGAAATAACAGACTGTTTATGTATAACTCTTTCCATCTACCTGGTCCTTTTGGTCAGTCAGCGAGAGATGTTCATCATCTACTTGCAACATTAATTCCTTCACTTTCCGTTCAAGTCTGCGATTGCTTAACTGGAGATTAGCCCGATCCCTAAAAAACACAGACATGTAGAAATGGCAGTTGGAATCATTCCAAATTCTTCTGAGCCTATGCCCTTGTGATATTGTAAGTGCAAAATAAATACTAACGGCATCTGCTTTGATGTACTGATTATGTGCAACATATTGAAATTTTATTCAAAGCATGAAACACTTAAGGAAAAATATATTATTTTCTCAGTACTGAGAAAATTCAGAAGGTAAGAAGCACTTCTCGCCAAAAATAAATGCTGAAATGAATCTGCAAATGGAAATGTTTAATTATAGCTGACATTTCTGTGGCTATAGCTGATGGCAACTATTGATAAAATAAGAGACATGTCTAATGCTACTAATATGGCAAGCCAGTGTTATGGGTTATATAACAATTCCCATATTGATTTTGTATTGATGTAGCAATCACAAAGAACACGTTAAATGCTTGCTTTTAAATAAAATGTCATGCAAATTCAGTGCTTGTGAAATTTTTTTGCAATCATAGGCCTGGGGACCACACAAGCTTCCAAGTCACACTAAATTAGCATGATGCCACCAGTCTATGTGCACACATACTTTCCAGGCTCTGAATTTAGCTTTTTACCTCTCTTCATTTTCTAGCCGTCCCTCTAGCTCAGTGATCCTTGCTTCCATTTGAGCAACAAGTCCTTCTTTACTGGACCTATAAGAACCTTCAAGGTGAAGGATTCGGCTCTTCAAATCTTTGTTCTAGAATTAGAACATACATTATTACTTATATAAAATCAGCATCGGCATATTAAAGAACATAAGCATTGCCTTAATACGAAACAAGTCCACGCAGAGAAACACAGGGGCTAAGGTGCTTTTACATTCAGTGAGTAAGCAAAAAGAGTATTACATTTGTCTCCCCCCCTCCCAAAAAAAAAAGGTCAGCCAGTGAAATCTTTGTGGGGAGGCTTGTAACCCCTAGCAAATTCATCTTTGTGCTTCAAAGTTACGCTTTGGAGAATTTAATCAAGATTAAGAATGAGAAACAGGCCTAAACTGGATTCTTTAGCTTGAAGTCCCCATAACCTTTGGAAAGTTTGGAAGTGGCTCTGGGTTTTCTAGCTTGTGGCCCCCTCCATTCACTGTTCTTTACATAGGTCAATATCTCCTACATCACATTGGGATTATTTTAATCTCCATGATAAATTGTTTTGTCTAAAATTTTAAACACCTCTATGGCCGGCTGCTGCATATATAATAAAAGGTGTCACATACGTGTGAGCAGTATTATAGCTGTGTCCAGCGCCACTGTTGTGGGAAAGGATCTGACAATGTTTCCATTCTTAATACTTCCATTCTTACTTTAAAAAGGTCTGTGATTTGGCCATGCAATTCCTTTGCAGGTGTAAATCACTCAG
Organism: Macrochelys suwanniensis; assembly: GCA_033296515.1. Classification (NCBI taxonomy): domain Eukaryota; kingdom Metazoa; phylum Chordata; order Testudines; family Chelydridae; genus Macrochelys; species Macrochelys suwanniensis. The sequence continues at coordinate 61,150,178 of CM065785.1, forward strand.
GCACTGTAGTTTTTTCCTTGTGGGATTGGGTCAGGCAGGTAACCCACATGGAATTTAAATTATGGGTGCACAAAACAAAGAAGGTTCCTGGCTTGGGTGATTTTTTCCTAAAACTGAAAACTACTTTTAAAATTAAATATTCCAAGCAGAACCTAATGTAAACTAATCAAATTTGGTGTTTTGAACAGAAAAGAAAAAGCAGCAAGATAACTTCTCTGAAATCAACAAGATGAAATTCAATAAAAGACAAATACAAAGTAGTTCACTTGGAAAGGAAAAATCAAATGTACAACTACAAAATGGGGAATAACTGGCCAGGTGGTAGGACTGTTGAAAAGGATCTGGGGGTTATAGTGGATGACAAATTGAACATGAGTAAACAATGTGATGCAGTTGGCTAATATCATTCTTGGGTGTAATGTTGTTGTAGCTGTACTGGTTCCAGGATATTCGAGTGGGTGAGGTAATACCTTTTATTGGATCAACTTCTGCTGGTGAAAGAGACAAGCTTTCACATTTACACAGAGCTTGAAAGCTTGTCTCTTTCACCAGCAGAAGTTGGTCCAATAAAAAATATTACCTCACCCACCTCGTCTTTTAGGTGTACTAACAGGAGTGTGGTAACTGTCTCACTATACAAGGCACTGGTGAGGCCTCAGCTGGAGTACAGCGTCCAATTCCGAGAGCCACGCTTTAGGAAAGATGTGGACAAATTAGAGAGAGTCCAGAGGAAAGCAACAAAAACGATAAAAGGTTTAGAAAACCTGATCTATGAGGAAAGGTTAAAAAACTAGGCCTGTTTTTCCTGAGAAAACAAGACTGAGGGGGGACCTGATAACAGTCTTCAAATATATTAATGGCTGTTATAGAGGGGACATTGATGAATTGTTCTCCATGTCCACTAAAGGTAGGACAAGATGTAATGGGCTTAATCTGCAGCAAGGGAGATTTATGTTAGATATTCGGAAAAAAACTTTCTAACTATAAGGGTTGTTGATCTCTGGAATAGGCATTCAAGGGAGGTTGTAGAATCCACATCATTGGAGGTTTTTAATAACAGGATGGACAAACCTGTCAGGGAGTGTCTGGGTTTACTTAGTCCTGCTTCAGCACAGGGAGCTAGCTAGACTTGATAACTTCTTGAGGTCCCTTCTAGCCTTACATTTCTATGATGCTGTGATTTATCGTATTTGTGGTATGATCTACAGTCTATTGTTATTTTTTCATCTCAACTATAACATGCATGATGAAAAATACTGCACATTAAACTAAAAGACAAGTCACTGTATTATATTCATATTCCAGATCATTATATTCCAAACAATCCATAAACAGACTCAGATACATATTAACTAACTTCAAGGAAAAGAGAAGACTTTTTAACCAAAAGAAGTCCATCTAGGTTTTCAATGAGGTTTCCTTTTCCCTCCTATGACCCGCACATTAAAAAAGGTATATAATCTGTAGTGAGAGATAAGTCACTCAAGTTTCATTATAAATTATCATGTGGTCACTAGAAATTCTCCATGGATTTATGTATCTTCTCTCACTTTAACAATCCATTACTCACCACGTGATGACATATGGAAATCTCCGATCTCTTAAAAAACAGACTCTCTACCATCAGCAGTACAAAATAAACTTACAATTAGAAGCTATCAGAGAAACACAGTGGGTGAGGTAATATCTTTTAAGCTTTTGAAAGCTTGTCTCTCTCATCAACAGAAGTTGGTCCAACAAAGGATATTACCTCACCCATCTTGTCTCTCTAATATCCTGGGACTGACACAGCTACAGCACCACTGCATACAACAATTAGAAGCTATGACACTGAGTATGGTTTTATGAGTTTCAAAATACACCAATCAGCAAGAGACTGAAGTTACACTCTAGTATATTGTTTGCATGAAAATGTACAGTGTTCATTTAAGACACATGCGTCATGTTTTCAAAGTTTCACCTTAGTAAACTTATGTCAGAGTTCTCTTAAAGAACCCCTCAATCATAACAAAAGAAAGTTAAAAATCAAGCCGCCCGTGAGAAGGTGATATGAAGAGTAGGGTAATATTGAAAAAAAAAATTGAGTTATGCTACCTCAAGCTGTGAACTCCTCAAATCTCAAATTATAATTTACTGGGCTATAGTGGGATAAATCAATGCTGTAACTGGAGGATCTATGGGGAAAACCCAGCTGCTGATGTATCAGTAGGTGGCACTCTTTCCTTTAAACTCATTACTGAGGTGATGTCTACTATAGCATTATGGTGGCGTAGCTGACTCAGATAAGTCAGCATTGCAGGATCAGGCTCTAAAATGGGGTGAAACAGCTCCATCACACTTTTTGTAAGACTCTGGGCATAAACTTTGGAATCCTGCTCCAATCTAATTCTGGTAGTTACATTCTACCTAGCTAAATACCTCTTTTATTGCAAGTGGATAAAGTATTGTTTATCTCCTTTTATCCTGAACTATCACGTGGTCCTGTTAAATAATACAGGACATGTTTGACCTCAGTAGGGGCTATGCGTCAGCAGTTCCTAGTACATGTCTGTTTGTACATTGCTTTGTAATCCACGAGGATGAAAGGCACAATAAAAATGGAAGAAGATTAGCTGTCTGCAAGGGAGAGCATGATAACTATTTCACAGACATTATCAAATAGTTTTAAAACACTTCCCATTGTATAAGATAAAAATTTAGGCAACAGAAAGTAACAGTTCTCTTTCTATTAATTCTGTACTTTTTATTTCACAAGAATGCTATTTTTCTGGGGTATTATTATTATTTCTGCAGAAGCAAATATCAGCCCAAAACTGCTTAAAATTATTATTTTGGTAATGGTATGCAGGACTCTAAAATTGTATTTAGAGTTTGGAAGATCTCTCCCTCCAGATCTGATGAAGGTTTTAGATCTAGGCTAGCTGACAGTATTTTTGACATTTTACTGCATTTTCCCTACATTAGTCTTAAAACCAGTCAATATAATTGGTAGTTCATTTTTCTTAAACTAATAATTGTACAAAAATAATTATTATATTTATTATTTATAATGTCTTTCATCCCAAAACATATAGACAGACTGTATATGGTATAGGGATTCCTTCCCCATCACTGAAATACTTCCATCTCTGAGATGAAAGTAAGAGCTGATAAAACTACATAGCACAGGACACTACAATGGGTTAGGAAATAAAAATGACAAATGTTGTTTTTAATTAAAATTGCAGGGGAAATCAGTGATGAAGAATGTAATTACAGAGTTGAAATTGAGCCAGGATAATGGGAACAATATCTTTACTCTTATGAAACTTGCCTTGGGATCTTTATTGACAACAAGTGGTCAGAAACTCACTTTCGTCTTGTCTCTTCTAAAGATGATAGGTACCTCAAGCTCACTAAGTTGAGGTCACAAACTAGTGAATCACCAGCACTACTGCCCACAACCCTTAGATGCCACTTGAATGCTTCAAATCAAGGCACGAATCTACCATGACATTGCTCAGCTTATGAGATTTGTAGGAATCACACACTGAGGTGGTATGGCTGCAACTGTTACCTGTCTTTCCAATGAAATTTTGTCACACTCCAAATCTTGCCTTGTAGCTCTTTCTTGAAGTAGTTCATTCCTCATTTGTTCAATCTATTATAAAAAGAAAAGCCAGAAACTTCAGTTCAGTGAGTCAGCATCTATATTTTTATTTATTCAGAAGTATAAAATTCCTTTTTCCATAAATGGCATATTGAAGAGATATTACAACTATAACCCTGGACAAAAAAGACTGACCCCTTCCAAAAAGATACCTTCCATACTTCAGCTGATAAAAGACCCCTATCAATAAAGAATTAATATAGGGCTATACCATTCCTCTGTTTTATCTGAGTACTTGTTTTCACTGGAAAATCCTTCTGAAGATCAAAGAAATATAACAGCTGCTGGGAACCATACAACTTCACCCTTAGAAGAAAACCAATATGGGAGCTGTTACTGAGCTACAACCATATCCGTGCAACAAGGCAGTGATGCCCAAATTCCCTCCTGCCCCTGCTCCTTTTGGGGTTACCATCAAAATCATTACAAATGTCTTTGCAAGTAGTTAGTGTATTTATGCTATTCCCTAGATAGTACTTAATGTAAGGAATATCATCTAGGGCAGGGGTTTCAAACACGCGGCCTGCCATAGGCACCAACTCCACTGGCAGCCAAGCTCCAAACATTACTGAGTGTTTATATTTTATTAAAACCCCTCTTTGCATTACAGTTTTTAAAAAGTTAATACATTGACTTTTAATAGAATACTATATTACTCTTCATTTTTTTCACTTTTGACTATACGTTTGTATCCTTGTATGAAAAGGTTTCAGTGATGCGGCCCTTGGGCCAATTTACTAGTTCTCATGTGGCCCTCATGGTGATTTGAGTTTGAGATCCCTGATCTAGGGGATACATTGAATACCATGGTAACACCAATTACGGTACTTGTGAAGACTTTTGTGAAGCTTTCAGTAGTGACCACTCTAGTTTCTACCAGAGTCAACCAGTGGCTGCCGATAGTGGAGGGGGGAGGAAGAGGAGGCAGGGCAGAGTGAGGGCAGCTGGCTTCAGCGATGTTACTGAGCATGCTCAGTCCAAGCCAAGCAGCAAATCTAGGGGGCATGTGACCCCGCATACTCTTCCCCACATAGACTGTTTTCTACACTACTATAGTTATGTATTAACTCAGGCTGAGTAAACATACTAACTTTCACTTCAAATAAATCTGTAACATAGAGTTATCTTACAAAAACCTTTACGTAGCCATCAGGAAATCTTACATACAAATGAAATAAACAGTGTTGAGAATGTGAAGGTTAAACAAGCAGCGCACATAGAAGAGTTTATCCTAGGTCACTTTCACCAAACTATCACCTTAAAAATCATATCTTTAACTAATCACATGTTGAAAAGTGGTCATTTAAGTTGTTCCTATACATTTTATATCAATACAAACAATGATGGAATTGCATGCAGTTGTATGTGTTTTATCCAAGTAGCATTTCACAACAGCAGAAGACATTCCTGAAAACTAAGGTCATATTAGTTACTGGACTACAAATGTTAGCACATGGCTCCATTCTGGCAACAGCTGAATAGAGTTCTTATGGAATTAATTGTTGCCTATAGGCCTGGAGGTGCAATAATATCTCAGAGGTGGTTTTCCCCCTTCTTTAAATACAGTAAACAAACATTTGCTCAGTTAAGATTTAATGAAAGACTGTTTTAGTATGTTACTTATGAAGATATCTTTAAGGAGGCAGTTATAAGCCAAAAACAAATTCAAGATGAGACAAGAGTATCTAGGTGAACTAGGGATTTCAAAAACATCCTCAGCCTAACATTAGGAGTAATTTTAATGCCCCCACAAAAGGATGACTAAACAGAGTGAGCAGGGCAGTCCCTAGGGGAGTGCGGGGCCCAGGACGGAAGTGACAAATCCATCACTTCTGAGACTGACTGCCAGCCAATCGCACCGGCCGGTGGGGTCCCCCAAAGTGCGGCGCCCGGAGCGGTTGCCCCCATTCACCGTACTCAAGGGACAGCTCTGAGAGTGAGTAGCAAAGCTTTCTTAAAGGTTGTTTTGATGCACAAATGTGTATGAGCATCGTGTATATCAGCATTCCTGATCTTTAAATCCAGGAGTGCTGGAACAACTTGTATATTGGGGGTGCTGAGAGCTATTGAACCAAACTGTAAATCTGGTATATGATGGAAACCACTTCAAGCCAGGGGTGCAGCCGCACCCCCAGCACCCCTAGTTTCAGCACCTATGTTTACATCTATCCACTTGTTAGTATATCAGAAAAAGCCCTGTTGTCAGGGTCATGAAGAAATTATTCATTCTGCTATAATTGCTTCAGTGATGCAAATAGGTACAGGAAAATAAAGCAAGATCTGAAGTAAAATGAGTGACTAATTAAAAACACATCTGTTAACTAGAGAAAGGGTTTTTGTTAGATATTAGAACTTGTTTAATGGGCCACAATGTAGCTCCACACACTAAAGCACTATTGTGCTCTTACTGTGCTCAGAGGCCATGACAAATGTGCACAACCATCACCAGGTTGTAAATTAGGGAAGTATTTAAAGGATGATTATTATATCGCCAAGATAATTTCTGCTGCTGCTGGATGTTTCATAGTAAAAGCAGTGTCACAAAAAAGAAAGGGAGAGGAGAAGAATACCATCTGATTAGAGTGGACCCCAGGCAGGAATTACACACAAATTACCATAAAAAGAGGAACAACAGGATGCAAATCCTGTTGGAGGCCAGCTCCCGGTTATCTCCCTGTACTTATCATTAACAAATACACAACACTAAATGCAAAGGAAAAACAGTGCCCTGAAAAATGTGCTCTGAAAGACAACACAGCAGTTAAAATTTACTGTAGGTCTGTAACATGCAGTGCTTTGTGCTCAGATTCTACCTTTTTAACATATATAATATATTCTAATTACATTAAAAGAATAAACTAACTGTGCAGCTAAAGGCAACAGTTATCACAGCTGGATTTATAGAACGCTAAAAACAAAGCATTGTAAGACGCAATAGTATCAGATTCTACAAAGCTGTATTAGACATAACAGCAATTAGTGCCAGCTTTAGGATTAGAAGCAGCTGCGGAGTTTGAGGTTAGTGAAAAGTAATTTGATTTCTAATAACCTTTTAGATGCTATCACCATTGTTTACCATCTCCCACTGGGTAGAGAGCCTACATTTCTTGAGCAAGGAAGAGTGGAAAAAAATTTATATTAACCTACTGTACATGTACAATTCTCAAGCAGCTGACTCAACAACAAACAAAGACAGCTAACTAAGAAAGCTAATAAAAATTGTCATCCTTCATAGAATCATAGAATATCAGGGTTGGAAGGGACCTTAGGAGGTCATCTAGTCCAACCCCCTGCTCAAAGCAGGACCAATCCCCAATTTTTGCCCCAGATCCCCAAATGGCCCCCTCAAGGATTGAACTCACAACCCTGGGTTTAGCAGGCCAATGCTCAAACCACTGAGCTATCCCTCCCCCCAAAGGTTTGAGGGAGAGGGATAGCTTCTTTTCATCATTGAAAAGAAACCTTCATTTCCACATTTTCATTTACTAGCTTTGCACACCTGGTGCCAACTAAGGAGCAGGTGTACAGCAATCCATTGGGACTATTCTACCAAAAGGAAGTGAAGGACACAGCCAATGCAACTTTATCCTCCCAGATTTACTCTGCCATTGCCATGGAAACTGGGCTCACTCTCCCGGTTACTGGAAACAACTCCGATATCAATAGATGCATGTTTGTATTTTTTGAGTGTGCGCACAAAGATTGGTGAAGCCATGTCAAACATGTTTCCATTATGTTAGCAAAACCAAAGTAGCCCAAATAATGTATTTTCTTTGCTGACAAAAATACTGTATGCTAAAATCTTTGGTGTCAATCCTCCTCCCCTTGACTTCAAAAGGCAGCAGCACAGCTCCCTCCTCCGTCTTGTGTTTGGTAAAGTATTTACTTTTAACATAATTAGTAGCACTTTATCACAGATCAAAATGCAAGATGGGCCAGATCCGTAACATTTGTATCCTGATCCTATGTCCCCCAATACTCAAAGCTGTTCAGTTATCAGGTTTTAGTTAGGCCCAGCCATGAAAGTAATGTCTGAATGCAAAGTTCCCCAAGGTTTGGAGCTCTTTGGAAGTGGAGTTTGGATTCAGGCCTATCATTTGCTTTTCAAATTAATGAACAAATATTTTAGCTTTTGATCCTTTGAGAAACTGATACTGGTAGTGCTAGTCCATGCAGAGGACTAAGCAAGATAAGATTTCTACTTTGCAGTGATCCAATACTTTGAGCTCAAGTATTCCTTTCAGTTATTTCTGGTAACTGCATGTATTTTGCACAGGAAATGGATCTTCTCTGAAGTACAATTTGTTATATACAGGATTCATAGTAGAAATTGATGGTGTATGGTTGATCCAGTTCAGGAAAAATAAACCTCTTCAACAATCTGAAGTTACTCCAAATCAAATTTTTATGGAGGGCTGGTATTAAGTCCATATAACTAAATAAACCATTTTCACACACACTTACTAGTTGTATTGTGGTGCTCCCAAAGACTCTCAACTAAAGGAAGGCACCACTGCACCAGGTTCTATAGAAACTGTGATACAGCATGGCCAGAAGGCAGCAGGAGAGTGATCTAGGATGAGGAGAAGCCTTATTCCCTGTAGATTAATTAAAAGCACCTGAAACCAATTAGAGCACCTGAAGCCAGTCACCTGATAAAATCCCCCTGCTTCAATCAGCCAGAGGAGGAGCTGGAGCAGAGTGAGGAGGAGCTGGAGCAGAGTGGTTTGGTGGTGGAGCAGAGAGCAGTTTGGAGGAGCTTAAAGGTATGATCCGGAAGGTGGTAGCACAGGATGGAAAAGACTGGGATACCCTTCTACCATACCTAATGTTTGCAATACGGGAAGTCCCCCAAGGCATCCACCGGTTTCTCTCCCTTTGAGCTACTATACGGACGCCACCCACGCGGAATATTAGACATCGCCAAGGAGGATTGGGAAGAACAACCCAACCCAGGAAAGAATGTCATTGAGCACATGACACAGATATGAGAGCGAATAGCTCGAGTAACCCCTATAGTACGGGAACATTTGGAAAAAGCACAAGAGACCCAGCGGACATATTACAACCGCCAGGCGAAAGTACGGAAATTTCAGCCAGGAGAACGGGTGATGGTGCTAGTGCCGACAGCAGAAAGCAAACTCCTAGCCAGATGGCATGGGCCGTATGAGATAGTGGAAGCCATTGGGGAAGTGGACTATAAGGTCAGACAACCAGACCACCGAAGACCAGAGCAGATCTACCATGTAAACTTGCTGAAGCCCTGGCGTGACCGAGAGACGTGCCTGGTCATTCGGAGAGCTCCATCCCAGACGGACGACCGACAGGGGCAGGTGAGGATATCCCCTGAGTTAGCTCCAGAACAACGAACAGAGGTCATTGATATGATCCAATGCAACCAAGATGTGTTCTGTACACAGCCGGGCCGTACGACACTGGTCCAACATCATATCGTCATCAGGCCCAGAATAAGGGTGACGATAAGACCATACCGGATACCGGAAGCTAAAAGAGAGGAAATTAGGACAGAAGTGAAGAAGATGTTGGAACTTGGGGTTATTGAAGAATCCCACAGCCAGTGGTCCAGTCCTATCGTCTTAGTACCCAAGCCTGACGGCACCTGGAGGTTTTGTAATGACTTCCGGAAGTTGAATGAAGTATCCCAATTCGATGCCTATCCAATACCACATGTCGACGAGCTAGTTGATCAGTTAGGCAAGGCCCGATACCTAACCACTCTGGACCTGACTAAAGGATATTGGCAAATTCCCCTGGCCAAGAACGCCAAGGAGAAGACTGCTTTCTCTACACCTGATGGCCTGTTCCAATACACTGTCCTCCCTTTCGGACTCCATGGGGCCCCAGCAACATTCCAACGACTTATGGATAAATTGTTGCGACCCCATGCCAGGTATGCCGCCGCCTATTTAGACGATATAGTCATCCATAGCCCTGACTGGGAAACGCACCTAGTAAAAGTAGAAGCGGTACTAGACACCCTGAGGAAGGCTGGCCTCACTGCCAACCCTCTCAAGTGCGTGACAGGACTAGCTGAAGCCAGATACCTTGGGTATGTAGTAGGGAGAGGTTTGGTAAAACCCCAATGGAACAAAGTGGAGGCAATACAAGATTGGCCTCGGCCAATCCGTAAAAAGCAGGTCAGAGCATTTCTCGGGTTAGTGGGGTACTATCGGAGATTCATCCCTCATTTTGCCACAAGAGCAGGGCCATTGACTGACCTGATAAAGGCTCGGGGCCCCGAGATAGTAAAGTGGTCTGATGCAGCAGAAGGGGCGTTCGCAGATTTAAGGACAGCCCTTTGCTGTCATCCTGTACTTATAGCCCCAGACTTCAAGAAAGAATTCGTTCTACAAACAGATGCCTCGGAGGTAGGGCTAGGAGCTGTCCTTTCGCAGATGGTAGGGGAGGAGGAACACCCGATCCTGTACCTCAGCCGGAAGCTCCTCCCCAGGGAACAAAAGTACGCTGTCGTTGAAAAGGAATGTCTGGCGATAAAATGGGCCATGGAAACTCTCCGTTACTACCTACTGGGGCGGCGATTTACCCTGGTGACAGACCATGCCCCGCTCCAGTGGATGCACAGAAACAAGGAGAAGAATGCAAGAGTGACTAGATGGTTCCTATCTCTGCAACCTTTTCATTTCCGAGTACAGCATAGGGCCGGAAGCCAACACGGCAACGCAGATGGCTTGTCATGAAAGCATTGCCTCTCGTCCCAAGTTGCCCAACCCCATGGTGTTGAGCAGGGGGGGAGGATATGTGATACAGCATGGCCAGAAGGCAGCAGGAGAGTGATCTAGGATGAGAAGCCTTCTTCCCTGTAGATTAATTAAAAGCACCTGAAACCAATTAGAGCACCTGAAGCCAGTCACCTGATAAAATCCCCCTGCTTCAATCAGCCAGAGGAGGAGCTGGAGCAGAGTGAGGAGGAGCTGGAGCAGAGTGGTTTGGTGGTGGAGCAGAGAGCAGTTTGGAGGAGTGAAGCAGAGTGGATTGGTGGTGGAACAAAGAGCAGTTCGAAGGAAAGTGGAGGAGAGTTTTGAGAAGTGCTGCAGCGGGCTAAGAAGACCAAGATCCTAGGTAAAGGGACACCTGGCTTGTGCAGAGGGAAGGCAGGAAGGCCCACAAGCTGAAGGTCAGGAGAGGGAAGTAGCCCAGGGGAAAGAATCACTGGTACAAGTGGTTCACCTGCTATCATAGGGCCCCTGGGCTGGGACCCGGAGTAGAGGGCGGGCCTGGGTCCCTCCCTCTCCACTCCCCTTCCCTGGGATACTAGTAGAATAGCTGTTACCCCAGTTCAGGGGCAAGAAATGGCACCCTGAAACCCCCCCACAAGAAGAGAAAGTGCGGGACCCATCATAGTAGTGCCGGCAATTTGCCACAAAACACATACTAAAGACAGTCCCTACTTGGAAGAGTTTACAATCTAGAGATAAAAGGCAGATGAAGGAAGGGGGAACAGGATATGACTGTCACAAACATAAGCTGTAAGCCTATCATCAGGGTAATTGTGGACAGAGGCAGGTGTGGAGGCAGGCGATATGGGGGGATGGACAAAGCGGGGCACATGGGACTGCTGGGGGAGTCACATAGACTGGTGATCAGAAGGGCTAGTGTGGGGGGAGATATTTGGGCAGGGGCACAGGAGCTAATGGGGTGACAGCACTGAGCCAGGGACTGAATGGGATGCAGGGCCACGAGGGGACAGAGGGGAGAGGGAGGCTGAGTGGGGGGTGCAGGGACACATGGGAACAGTGGGGCCACAGGGATGGACAGGGGCAGAAGTGCCTGCCTAAATAGGAGAGGCTAGGGGTATGTCAGTATTTGCATGGGGGAGGCTTCCCAACTCCCTAACAACCCGCTCCCCACAAAAAGAAACTGTTCTATACTTCTCCCATCCACACCCAACAATCCTCCAGGTTCACTTCCAGACACCTTCCCAACAATTACTTCCCTCCCTTCAGGTTCTCCATTACCCTGACTCCCCCAAGCCTTTGCACTGCTTCTGAGAGGTGTGGGAAATATGTTTCTGTTATGTTAAATGAATTATTACTCTATATTAATATGCCTAGTAAGGAATCTATTTGTCAAAACACATTTCCTGAAATTTTTGTTGTCTGTATTGTTACAGACATACTTGCTGACAGGCATTTTGAAATAAATTACCAAAATAATTGAAACCAGCCTGATTATATTGTGTTATTTTGACAAATAAAATATGCAGAATTTTAAAATATTGTGCACAGAATTTTTAGGCATAGAATTACCTCAGGAGTTCCCCCATTGATCTGCTGAGATCCCTCATTTCTGAACCAGAAGGGTCACCTTGAGGGGCTACAGGGTAGTTCAGTGCTCATGCTCATTCAAATCTTTGACCTCTTTCATGAAATCAACAAGAATTGGGCCAAGTTAGTGCCACATATGGCGGAGGCTTTAGCGACAGAGATATTTGCCCATTCAGAAGTGGATAGAGATCACTTAATGCATTGCACACAAGCACATTCCCATCTTGTGTACATGCAGGCAGATTGTGACTAAAGAACAGAATTCCTGTGTATTTCAGTGCTCACACAGCAGAGTAGCAAGACAATGTGACATGCTTGCATCACAGGTACCTCTGAAGTGGCAGCTAGATATTTGTTCTGAGTAGGTGACCTAGCTAAGAAACTGAGATTTCATTCTTACAATCTTGAGCTGAGGTAGGGGAGGGGGAAAGAGAATAATCAGTGTCTTCTGCAGCCCTATCTCAGATTCAGGGCAGTATTGAAATAAAAAGGGTGGTGGGATAAATTTTAATTGCAAGTGAAATTTTTGACCTGTCAAACTTGACAATGTTTATTTAAATGTTTAACTTGACATAAAAGTTAACCAGTCATTTTAATGTGTTTTTACTTTACACTGGAATATTAGTCTTCATTATCAGTATATTAAGATAACACATTCATAATAAAAAGGACATTTACAGATCACAGATATTACCAGAACAAATCCATTATCATTTCTCACATCATTATAGATGCTTAGCAGACCCTGAAATACTCTTCAGTATTGACAACTTAGCCACTATGGCATAAACTCAAACCAAAACAACCTTTGTAACTCATGCGTGAAATGAGAAACTCTGGATCTCCACACAAACACTTTTGCCTATTATGTGACATTCTAGTTACCCATCTGTATTTTAGGTTTCCATTTAACTACTAAATTAAATTACTGGAGTGCCCACTAGTGCAGATTTGGCTAAGGTTGTTTCAGCACATGCATGGACTCGAGCATTCAAAGCTTCCTAATTAAACAATGACACGACTACAAATTGTAATGGGTCCTTTACATTCTAAATCACTGCAGATAATGAGAGCATCACACACACACACTGATTCCGAGCCTGTATGATCTCAGTGAAATAATGGTAAAAAGACACTACCGAAATCCAAAAAGAGTCTAAGAAACCTTAGGCCCAACACATTACTAACAGGATGCAGTGGGGTTTCAAGGACACACAAAAGCAATTTGAGGCTTAACTTATTTTAAGGCACTTCAGCTATCTCAGTGGGAGATACTATTTCACTGAAAAGAGACGGGAAGCAGGATTTTATTGCCTGTCTCCCCCACTGAAATTGAAGCTACTCCAATCTCAACAAGTCTTTTTCTTAGAAATCAAAAGAAATCAAAACAATATTATATGTATTGCACTGAGCAGTATCGGACTCTGCAAGTAGTCTCTATGATTTCAAGGAAACTCCACACTGAGGAACTTAAAGTAATAATCAGAGCCATCCCTAGGGTACGACAAATCGGGGTGACCGCCTCAGGACCCGTGCTTTGGGGGGTCCCGCACTTTGTGAGGAGGCAGGTAGGGAGGTGATGCGGGGACCAGGAGGGCAGGTGGGGAGGGGGAGGAGCCCCCCTACCAACCTTCCCCTCCCCCCCAGAGTCTCCTGCCCACTGGCGGCCCCACCAATCAGCGCCTCCCCCTCCCTCCCAGCGCCTACCGCCAATCAGCTGTTTCAGGGTGTCTGGAGGTGCTGGGGGTGAGGAAAGAGGAGCAAGGACGCAGCACGCTCAGGGACAGGGGCAGAACTGGGCAGGCAAGAGACAGGGCAGGGGTGGGGCCGTGGGGGAAGGGATGGAGTGGGAACTGGGCCTGGGCAGAGCTGGGGGAAGCACCACCCCCGGCAGATAGAAACTCGGCGCTGACATCCCGGGCCCTGCACCTCCCTAGGGATGGCCCTGGTAATAATAATAATGATAATAATGCCCAGTTCTTATACAGCAATTTTTATTAGTAGATTTCAGGTGCTTTACAAGTAAGGGCAGTATCATTATCCCCATTTTACAGATCGAGAAACTGAGCCACAGAGTGCTGAAGTGATTTGCCCAAGGTTACCCAGCAGGCCAGTGGCAGAGCTGGAAATAAGATCCAGGTCTCCTGAGTCTCAGTTCAGTGCTTTCTGTGCTAGGACACACTGCCTTCCTCAAATGTAGCCCTCTGTCAAAATAATGGTAAGTCAATAAAAGCAAAGCAATTTATTCTTAGTACACCTGCTGCCATTGGCATGACATATGTAAAGGCTAGAATTGTGATTTAACTTTTTCTTGCTTTTTAGATTTTATAGTCTTAGTGTTATTTCTAAACTTTGGGGGAAATTTTCAGAATGGCTTCAGCCCAGCTTTTAAAAATTATTGTTTTGCAAAATTTCACTTTTTATAGCCAAGTGTTTGCATGACTAAAACTCAGACTTGTGTGCAAGCTGTATGATGTCTGTCTACCTAGTTTGTGTGCATACATGCAGTTTGTGCACACAGGTAAATTTCTTGCATGCACAAAAACCCAGGCCAGGAAATATTATGCCTGCAAAAAAAATGACAAACTGCATCTGGAATTTTAGAGGATTTATTTGACAATCTGTCCGTGTGTGTAATAAATAAGTTGTCTCATTCATAATTCATTGCACAACTAATTCCAGTAGAATAAAGCACAGTACTGATAGGTAATCTGTTTAGTGTAAATCATAAATAAAAAGCTCTATCCCACTGTAACTAACATCCGACTAACATTTTGTAACTAACATTTTAACACTAACATCTAAAAATGGAACGAACACAACACCACATTCAAATAGCTGTGATATGCGTGTTGTCTGAAAAGCAGATCAGAATTTTACATATGATCTAAATCTTTATAACTGGTTTGACCAACAAAATTTGAACAATCCAGAAGTTTGTGAAAAGTTTGAAAACTATGTAAGGATTTTGTGGTGCAAGTCAATTTCTGTTTGCTATATATGACAGTCTAACACGATATACTATCTGCTCCGCAGGACAGGTGTAACAAAGTGTGTGTACTGCTGAAGGAAAGATGGTTTTGGGGTTAGAACACATGAACAGAAGTCAGAAGATCAAAGTTCTATCCATGGTTCTGACACAGACTTCTTAGGTGAACTAGGAAACTCAAACTCATTGTTTCAGTTTTCCCATGTGTAAAATGGGAAATACTACTACTTATCTCAAGGGTGTTGTGAAACTAAATTCATTAATATTCATAAGAGACTAAGCCCTGGTCTACACTACGAGTTTAGGTCGAATTTATTAGCGTTATTTCGATTGATCCGTGCACCCGTCCACACGACGAAGCCCTTAACATCAACTTCTAGGGCTCTTAAAATCGATCTCGCCACTCCCCCCCCAACGAGGGGATTAGCGCTTAAAGCGATATTGCTGAATCGATGTAGGCTTAGTGAGGATGCAATTCGACGGTATTGGCCTCCTGGATCTATCCCACAGTGCAACATTTGACCGCTCTGGACAGCAGTCTGAGCTCCAATGCTCTGCCCAGGTAGACAGGAAAAGCCCCGCGAACTTTTGAATTTCATTTCCTGTTTGGCCAGCGTGGTGAGCTGCAGGTGAGCGCAGATCTCATCAGCAGAGGTGACCATAATGGAGTCCCAGAACCGAAGACGAGCTCCAGCATGGACCGAGCGTGAGGTACGCGATCTGATCGCTGTATGGGGAGACGAAACCGTGCTAGCAGAGCTACGGTCCAAAAGAAGAAACGCCAATACATATGCCAAAGTCTCCAAGGGCATGCAGGACAGAGGCTACAACAGGGACACGCAACAGTGCCGCGTGAAAATTAAGGAGCTCAGGCAAGCCTACCAAAAAGCCAGAGATGCAAACAGCCGCTCTGGGTCAGAGCCCCAGACATGCCGCTTCTATGATGAGCTGCATGCCATTCTAGGAGGTGCAGCCAGCACTGACCCACCCATGCGGTATGACTCCATATGTGGATCATCAGAAACCACAGAGGAGCATGATGATGATAATGATGCTGAAAATAGCGCCCAGACACAGCAAGGAAGCGGAGAAGCCCTTTTCCCCGACAGCCAGGAACTCTTTGTCACCCTGGAGCCAGTACCCTACGAACCCACCCAAGGCGTGCTCGATGCAGGAGAAGGGACCTCTGGTGAGTGTACCTCTGTTAATTAATACATGTTTTATAAGCAAGCGTGTTTAATGATTAATTCACGGCCAGTACAGCTACAGCTACTGGAAAACTCTGTTAACATGTTCGGGGATGGAGCAGAAATCCTCCGGGGACATCTCCAGAAAGATCTCCTGGATGTACTCCCAAAGCCTCTGCAAAAGGTTTCTGGGGAGGGCAGCCTTATCCTGTGCTCCATGGTAACACACTCTACCACGCCAGGCCAGTAGCACGTAGTCTGGAATCATTGCTTTGCAAAGCATGGCGGCGTATGGTCCCGGTGTTTGCTGGCATTCAAGCAACATCCGTTCTTTATCTCTCTGTGTTATCCTCAGAAGAGTGATATCATTCATGGTCACCTGGTTGAAATAGGGGAATTTTATTAAGGGGGTATTCAGAGGGGCTCCGTCCCTGCTGGGCTGTTTGCCTGTGGCTGAACGGAAATCTTCCCCGCTGTGACCCATGCGGTGGGGGGAGGGGGAACAGCGAACATCTTGGATGTGTGTCTGTGTGTGGGGGGGTGGGTGTCGATTAGGTTCGCGCTGCACGTTAACCCGAAAACCGCCGCCCCTCCCTTTTCAATTGCCAACCAGTTTTAAATTGCCAGCCCAAAGGCTGTTTGTTATGGGAAATGAGGAGGTTGCTGTTTGAAAACATTCCCACGTTATGAAGGTTAAAGAAGCCTATAGACTGTGGCTTACCATGGCTGCCTGCAAGCCAAATTCTGTTGCCCGCCGGACCTGCTTGTGTGATCTCTCACACCAAACCGGCAGACCCTCAATATAACAGGCAAAGTGCAACCTTGGACCAAATGCTCATGTGATATGTAATGTTTGGAGCATTGTTCTCTAATATGTGTCTTTTAAACTACTCCTCTCCCGGTTGTTTCCTCCCGCAGCTGCAAATGTTTCAACGCCACCCCCTTCATCACCGTCCCAGAGGCTAGCGAAGATTAGAAGTAAAAAAAAAAGGAATCGAGACGATATGTTCTCAGAACTCATGGAATCTTCCCACACTGAAGCTGCCCAGCAGAATGCGTGGAGGCAGACACTGTCGGAGTCCAGGAAGGCAGATTTTAATCGCGTGGACAGGTGGCGTGATGAAGAGAGTAGGTGGCGTCAGCGTGCAGAGAGAAGGCAGGATGCAATTCTGAGGCTACTGGAGGATCAAACGGAAATCCTCCGGCTTATGGCTGAGGAAAGGCGTAGGGTTCAGGAAAGGCCGCCTGAGCCCAGACCGCCGCTACAGCCCCTGTGTAACCAACAGCCCTCCTTCCCAAGTCCCATAACCTCATCCCCGAGACGCCCAAGAACGCGTTTGGGCGGCCTCCGTGCACCCAACCACTCAAGCCAAGAGAACAGTCCAAGCAAGAAAGGGCTGGCATTCAATAAGTTTTAAAGTGCTGTGTGTCCTTGTCCTTTCCTCATCCCCTCCTCCACCACCCATCCTGGTGCTTCCCTTCCTCCACCAGCTATCCCGGGAGACTGTGGCAGTTACCCCCATAGTTCCCCCTCTTTGTTTTACGAATTAATAAAGAATGCATGATTTTTAAGCAACAATGACTTTATTTCCTCTGTGAGCGGTGATCGCGGGGGGGAGGGCAGGGCGGTTTGGGTAAAGGGAAGTAGAGTGAATGAAGGGGCGGGGCTTTTCATTACAGGGGAAAAACAGAACTTTCACACAGCATCCTGGCCATTCATGAAACTGGTTTTCAAAGCTTCCCTGATGCGCAACGCACCCTGCTGTACTCTTGTAATAGCCCTGGTGTCTGGCTGCGCATAACCAGTGGCCAGGCGATTTGCCTCAACCTCCCACCCCGCCATAAATGTCTCCCCCTTACTCTCACAGATATTGTGGAGCGCACAGCAAGCAGTAATAATAATGGGAATATTGTTTTCGCTGAGATCTAACCTAGTCAATAAACTTCGCCAGCGAGCTTTTAAACGCCCAAATGCACATTCCACCACCATTCTGCACTTGCTCAGCCTATAGTTGAAAAGGTCCTGACTACTGTCCAGGCTACCTGTGTATGGCTTCATGAGCCATGGCATTAAGGGGTAGGCTGGGTCCCCAAGGATAACTATAGGCATCTCAACATCCCCAACGGTTATTTTCTGGTCTAGGAAGAAAGTCCCTTGCTGCAGCAGCCGAAACAGACCAGAGTTCCTGAAGATGCGAGCGTCATGTACCTTTCCCGGCCATCCCACGTTGATGTTGGTGAAACATCCCTTATGATCCACCAGTGCTTGCAGCACTATTGAAAAGTAACCCTTTCGGTTTATGTACTTGCTGGCTTGGTGGTCCGGTGCCAAGATAGGGATATGGGTTCCGTCTATCGCCCCACCACAGTTCGGGAACCCCATTGCTGCAAAGCCATCCAGTATGAGCTGCACATTTCCCAGACTCACAACCCTTGGTACCAGCAGCTTGGTGATCGCCCTGGCTACTTCCATCACAACAGCCCCCACTGTAGATTTTCCCACTCCGAATTGATTCGCGACTGACCGGTAGCTGTCTGGCGTTGCAAGCTTCCACAGGGCTATCGCCAGTCGCTTCTGTACTGTGAGGGCTGCTCTCATCTTGGTGTTCTTGCGCTTCAGGGCAGGGGAAAGCAACTCACAAAGTTCCATGAAAGTGCCCTTACGCATGCGAAAGTTTCGCAGCCACTGGGATTCATCCCAGACCTGCAGCACTATGTGGTCCCACCAGTCTGTGCTTGTTTCCCGGGCCCAGAATCGGCGTTCCACTGTATCAACAAGCCCCATTAACACCATGATGTCCACCTTGCGGGGGGGCCTTTTTTGAGAGAGGTCTGTGTCCATGTCCTCATCACTGTCCTCAGGGCGCTGCTGTCGCCTCCTCGCCTGCTGTAGCTCTAGCAGCTCCTGGTTCTCGGTCTCCATATACTCCTGGACAATGCGCGTGGTGTTCATAATGGCGATAACAGCCGCGGTGATCTGATCGTGCTCCATGCTTTCCCTGGTATGCTGTTTGCAGGACAGTAGAGTGGGAGCAGAAGCGGCGGGTGGATAACAATGGTGTCAGCAATATGGCGCCCGCATGAAAAAAGGCGCGAAAGGATTTTTGGCTCCCCCCTCAGTTGCTTTCATGGAGGGAGGGGGGAGCAAGGGTTAGGCTCATTTCCTTCTAGCAGCAGATGGTGCAATATGCGGTGAGTAAGGGTTAGGCGCCTTCCCTTCTAGCAGCAGATGGTACAATATGCTTGATATCCATCATCATCTCCTGGCCCCCTCAAGGATTGAACTCGCAACCCCGGGTTTAGCGGGCCAACGCTCAGACCGCTGAGCTATCCCTCCGCCCGTGTTCCAGGCAGTACTGAATCTCCCTTAAACAAAACGTAAAAAAGAGAATGACCAGAGTCACTCTGGTCACTCCCATTTATGTCCAAGCGCCCCCGGCCAGCCACACCATAGGCCGCCGGCCAGGAGCACACGAATTTCAAGCATATTGTACGATCTGCAGCTAGAAGGCAAGGAGCTTCTGCTGTATGGTCCCGCGACCATGACCATTTATGGCATATTGCACCATCTGCAGCTAGAAGGCAAAGAGCTTCTGCTGTGTAGTCCCGCGACTACCAGCCTCAGGCGGAATGGCCCCCTCAAGGATTGAACTCGCAACCCCGGGTTTAGCGGGCCAACGCTCAGAACGCTGAGCTATCCCTCTGCCCGTATTATAGCGTGACTGAATCCCCACTAGACCTAATGTCCAGGCGTACGCTGGAGATGTACGGTAATTGTGAGCTGAGCAGGCTTCCGTAGCAAACACGGAAACCCCGGAAAAAAGGCGCGAAAAATATTGCTTTCACGGAGGGAGGGAGGGACGTTTGATGGCTTGAAGACATGTACCCAGAACCACCAGCGACAGTGTTTTCTGCCCCATCAGGCTTTGGGATCGCAACCCAGAATTCCAATGGGCGGCGGAGACTGAGGGAACTGTGGGATAGCTACCCGCAATGCAATGCTCCGAAAGTCGATGCTAGCCCCGCTACTGTGGACACAGTCAATCGACCTCATGGTCTTAATGCTCTTTAGTGGGGACACACACAATCGATTCCATAAATTCGGGTTTTAAAATATCGACTTCTATAAATTCGACCTAATTCTGTAGTATAGACGTACCCTAAGAGATTATTGCATTGAAAGCTCTATTGTTGTTGAACATAATTACTATCTGGCTTGCATGCAATACAATGAGCATCTAACTTGAAGACTGATATTTAATGTATTAATGTTATTTGTGACCCTCTTCTTCCACATCACAATACTATGGTTGGGCAAAGTAAACTTTGTTCACTGGTCAAATACCTGTTCTCTGCACCTACTAATCCTCTCAGACAACAAATCTGAATTGTTTCTTTCTTCATCAAGCTCCAGTTCCAACTGGGACATCTTGTCCTAAATGAAAAAACAAAAGTAGTTCATCCTTTTTGCAATGCTACTGAGCATTTCTCTTTAGGACTGCAAGGGCTCGATTTGTCTGAAGACAGACAGACACAGACACACAGACACAGACACACACACAACATGGCAGAGAAATGTTTGAAAAGTGCAGCCCCTGTGACAATTTGCAGAGAACTCAGGAAAAAGTATCTGTGTTGTACTAGAAAAGCCTACAAGAGTTGAATAGCCTGTTTGCTATTAACTTCATTATTTAAAAAAAAGAAACTTCAGCATAACTTCAGAACATTGTTTTCTTCAGTGCAGTTCAACAGCTAGCTTCCAGTTTGAACATGATTTCCCTTTTCACTGCAGTAACAAATTGAATAAACTGAAAAAAGTGTCTGAGAAATTCCATTGGGAAGGAACTTTACAAGCCTATTACAAGCTGAATTATGCAAAAATGCTTTTTACAATTTATTCAGTTTCCAATAACCTATTATTAAATATTCATTGGTCAGGGACACCTGCAGTAATTCTACAAGCATAAGGAATTGCAGATATAAAATATTAAACAATTTAACAATATTATTTCTAGAAATATTCTAGAGGTGCTACAACAGAGAGTTTTCTTTAGAAATTAGAAATTAATTTGTTCACTCTATAAAAAGAGGCCATCTATAAAAGCAAAATGAAGGCCTAATTCAGTGCCCATTGAAGATAACGCAAAGACTCCCACTGACAAGGTCTTAAGTGCCTAGGAGTTAAAACTTTTTGATTTTCGTGCCTGATGAATTCAAGGAGAATGACAGAGGTAACTAGTAAGAACTTCCATTTGTCACATGAAAAACAGAAAGGAAAGTATTGAAAGAACTCTCAAAATAACTACCATTCAGAACATAATAAGCCCTATTAGGTGTGCTGAATGCTCACCTTTGGGAGATTCTAAAATAGTTCTTGCATTACCACTGCCCTAACTTCGATTTTTCCATCAGATGAGATCAAATTATTTTGTTGCTTCCAAGACACAACCACAGCAAAAAAAATTAAGTGTTTCCAATTATCTCTAGCAAAAATGTACTATACATAAGCACTGAGAATCCAAAGAACCCACCATCCAAAAGCTCCTTTTACCTCCATTAGTTTCATTTGTCTCGCCCGATCACTTTTCAAGTGATTTTTGGCTTCCAGTTCATATTCCAAGCCTTTCACAGTCTGTTCCAGCAGCTGAGTTTTTGTAATTGCCTCATCCTGGGCTCTCTGGTGGTCCCGTAAATCCTCTTCCATAAGATGCATCTGAAACAAGAAGGCAGGTGGCACAATTTATAATACATTTCTTTGTAACAGTAATGTCAGTAAATGGGCTACACTTCTGCTAAGACTTTAAAAACAAGTTCTTAAAAACCAGGATGAGAGGAAGTAGGTAGTACTATGTGCTTATTAGAGTCTTTTTTATTTCATCCACAAGATGGCACCAAGTAAATAACTTTGGATCAGAGTTCTCAGATATGAAAATACCCTTCAGCATACAGGTTTCACTGTAGTAATAATACAAATTGTATTTTTAACTTCATTCTCTTTTTCTTAGCAAATTGTCCTACAGCTTTGTGGATGATTACATCTTTTCATCAGGTTTATTTGCTTTTCATACCATCACTACAGTTTATTGATGCTTTCTTATGCCCCTTGCTCTGTCACTAAGGCTCTTTGATGACAATATTATATTTATGATATAATTACTGTTGTATATATTAAACTATAGCCCAGGAGTGGCCAACCTGTGGCTCCGGAGCCATATGTGGTTCTTCAGAAGTTAATATGCGTCTCCTTGTATAGGCACCGACTCTGCGGCTGGAGCTACAGGAGCCAACTTTCCAATGTGCCGGGGCAGGGGGGGGCCGGGTGCTCACTGCTCAACCCCTGGCTCTGCCACAGGCCCTACCCCCACTCCATCCCTTCTCAGCCCCTCACCTGAGCCTGCCATGCCCTCGCTCCTCACCCCTTACCCAGAGCCTCCTGCACGCCATGAAAAAGCTGATCAGGAGGTGCGGGGAAGGAGGGGGAGGTGCTGATCAGCAGGGCATACCTCAAAACTGATTTTCTGGGAGCAGGGGAAGAGGGGGCTGATGACATATTACTGTGGCTCTTTGGAAATGTACATTGGTAAATTCTGGCTCCTTCTCAGGCTCAGTTGGCCACCCCTGCTATAGCCCCATACATATATAGTAAGAGGTCCATCTCTTGAGGAGGAGGGTTTCCTCTCCTAACCGTGTTCTGCATTTCATTACATTCTCTCACTCAAGCTTACGCAGTCCCATTAAAAGGTACAGTTAGCATGAAGCTCTTAGCTCAGTGATGAAGCATTACCAGGTTATAGATTATTTACAGAGCTATTTTCCTGCTGGAAAGGCCAAATGAGAGAAGGTTGGATAATTACAGGCCATACATTTTACTGTGTTACTAAGATAGTTAGCTGCATACCAATAGGAAGCATTCAATATGCAGTGTGCTATACGCCAGTGTGTGACACTAAGCACCCCTGTATTCACACCCAACACACGACTGTAATAATCTTTGTACAAAATATGCCTTGTGAGGTATCCTTTGAAAACTCATGACTCACTGGTCAATAATATCATGGCAAAATGTATGTAGCAACATAATAAGTAAAGTTATGAAATCCCGCTGTGTGATGTTATTAGCACATGTTCAAAACCAGGCAGCCCTGCCTAGGCAAAAGTTGTCAAACAGGCCTATTCTAAACAAAGGAATGTGCGTTCACCTCAGTTTACATATAAGTAGTAAACAGGGCTGGCAAGAGAGCGGGGGAGGAGATGGCAGGAAACAGAACAATTTGGATTTCACCACACACATCTGGGAGAAGAAAGAGCATGGAGCCTTCTTCACCTGTTGCCTTCTTTACTGCTGGAATAAACTTTATTTTGAAGGGTAACCTGTGGAAGAATCCACTCACAGATGAAAGTAAGCTGGTATGCCCTGGTATGGCGTACCTTCAAGAGCCAGGGCGGATCGGCTTCCCCAGGCGCAATTTAAAGGGCCTGGGCTCCCAGCAGCGGCTGGAGCCCCCGGCCCTTTAAATTGCTGCCAGAGCCCTGAGGTAGCAGCGGCAGGGCTGGAGCGGCAATTTAAAGGGCTCAGGGCGGTAGTGGTGGCTGAGCCCTGGGCCCTTTAAATCGTCCCCGGAGCCCCACCGCTGCTTCCCCAAGGCTCCGGCAGCACGGCTCTGGGGACAGGTCTCCGGCCGCCGTTACTGCCCTGGGCCCTTTAAATCATCCCTGGAGCCTGCCGGAGCCTTGGAGAGGCACAGCGGAGCTCCAGCAGTGATTTAAAGGGCCCGGGGCGGTAGTGGCGGCCAAGCCCTGGGCCCTTCAAATAGCTGCTGGAGCCCCACTGCTGCCTCCCCAAGGCTCCGGCAGGCTCCGGGGACAATTTAAAGGGCCAGGGGCGGTAACACGGCCAGAGACCCGTCCCCGGAGTCCTGCTGCTGGAGCCCTGGGGAAGTGGTGGTGGGGCTCCAGCAGCTATTTAAAGGGCCCTGGGCCCTTTAAACCACTGCCGGAACCCCTGGCTGCCGCTGCTACCCTGGCGGGGGGGGGGGGGGGGGCGGGGGGGAAGGGCGGAGGGGAGAGGGAGGAGGCACTTATCGGTACAGGGCAGGCTGGGGCTGGCTCTGACCCCCGGAAGGGGCAGGGCCTCGGGCGGGAGGCCCTGCCCCTTCCGGGGGCCAGAGCAGGCCCCAGCCCAGCCTCATACCGATAAGTCCCTACACTTACTTTCACACCTGAATCCACTTCAAAGGTTCACTGGACTATAAAAGGAAGGGGCGAGAACCCCAAGTTCTCTCTCTTTCACGTAAGAAGACAAAGGCACCAGCATATTTGGGCCTCTGGAAGAGATCCTGACCGAGGAAAGGGTCAGTCGTCATGATCCTGGAAGACTGTGGGTGAGAAAAGCCATCTTGAACAAAGCCTTGAACCAAAACTTGCTAGATTAAGTTTTAGACTTTTAGATGCACTTTTTCACTTTTATTTGCTTGTAACCATTTCTAACTATTTCTTATGCTTGAATTAATTTAAAATCCTATCTTCTTGTTTTAATAAATGGTGTTTTATTTTTTAAATCAATCCAGCGCTGTGTTTAAACTGAACTTTTTGGTAACGCCAGTTAAAGTAACAAATGGTTGAATATTGACTCCGTACAGGAGAAATGAACATTAATATCTGAATTGTCCAGGAGTGGGCTGGATATTGGAGAATTTGGAAAAACTCGGGACAGGGAGTGCTGTTGGACCAGGGCTACAACTATACATAGATCTATACACTGGAAGACCGTTTGTGAGCAGCCCAGGTTGGGAGTTTCAACAGCAAACATTGTGAGGCATGCAAGGTTATGGAGCAGGCAGTGACACAAGCTCTCACTGGTCTGGATTGCACCCCGGAATGTGACAGTGTTTCACATTATACTGCATTGACATACCTAGAATCCAATGTTTTATATCTCCAACTACAGCATGGGCAACAGTAATGAAGAATTCCCATACTGCCCTACCCGCATACCTCAAAACTGATTTGGAGGACCACTAATACAAGCGAGAGGATAATTTAGTCTCCATTCTCATTCAGTCCTCAGCCTTTCTGAGACTCTCAAAAAGGTTGCCAAGTGCTATATGAATTCTTGTCTACAAGGAACTGAATGGCTAACACACCTATTTGACTGAATGAAAATGGTTATCATCACGAAGGCTTATTTGTACCTCTCACTCAACACAAAAGAAAACGAGAGAAAGAGAGAAACATATTTGATTGTTCTGAAGTTTGATTTTTTAATATAAAACCTATTATATTGAGGCTTCTTCTGAGAGGAGCTTCTCCTATAATTTCAGGTTTATGCTGTATCTTGTGTAGCTAGCTATACAATAAAACATTTCATGCCCTAACAAATTTACACTCAATTATAGAAATATAACGCAGCTCTCTACAGTCAAAGTCTATAGTGACGCAGTTTAAAACAAAATTACCAGAGTCTTTTTGTAGAGTAATATAGGGTTGGGTTTTTTGTTTGGGGGCCTGAAGTTTTTGAACATAAGAATGTGTGGACTGCTTGCAGTTACAGCAGATGACTTTTTAAATAGTGTTTCAGTAATAGTTATAACCAACATGCGAGTAACAAATAAACACAGTATCTTTCAATATGAATATTGATTGCTTTGAAGAATTTATTCCAAATTACATTGATGATCTCACTATCCTACTCTCTATCTTCCAAATTTCACTGAGACTCTTCAGTTTTTTACATAACCATGCTTCGCTGAGTGGAAATAATATGGAAGGAAAGAAGAGAGAAGAATGTACAGCAACAATTCTTCAAACTAACCTTTTTGTGTTATATTTTTTCTATTAACTTACACTCTAGTTCATCAAAGAGAAACAAATTGGAAGTTCTGCCTTGGAAGTTCAAACTATTAAAATATATTTTATACTGAGGACATCCATGGACTGTTTATTCTCAAAGCTTTTCCAAATACTGAACAAGTGTATTTAGAACTTTAAAGAGGCCGGACTGATTTTATGGTAGACGTTACATACTAAAAAGGCAGAGACTTCAAGGCTGTGGCTGATTCTGGGCTGCACAAATAGCTTTGTCATCTAAATCTGAAACATCTCAAACACCCATGACAATTTCTTTAAAAAGCTAAAGCCAGGCTGTGTTGTATTTTTAAAAAAATAATAGATATCCATCTTTTTCTGATTCAAAGCTATTTCAAAATTCTCAACTATCTCTTCAGCAATCAACATTAAAAGAGCAAAAGAACTTCAGCAGAAACTTTATCATATCATTTCGTCAAACACACTTTGCATTTATCTATTGTATCCAATAAACCCCATTGCCCTTGTAGAAGCACCACTCTGATGATCGTCCTGGAGAATCAAAAACAAAAGCATGGTGATTATGTGCACAAGAGCATGATAGCAAAGATTCTTTGTCCTGAAAATTGTCTGAGGAAGATTCTAGGTCAAAAGTTAAACATGTCATTCAACTTATGAGCCAGTACCTCATCCTGCATTTTCATGGTTGTCAGGCGTGATTTTTCTAACTCAAGATTTTTGTCTTTTAATTGTCTCTGCATTTCTGCAAGTTCCCTGCGATTTTTCTCCTTGTACTCATCAAGCTGGTTCTGAAGCTCCAGAGTGGATGACCGGGACACTTCTACAATTTCAGCCATCTGGCAAAAAACAAACACACACACAAATAAAATTCCCCATGAGTAAAGCAATGCTAGAAGGGAATGTCTTCATTAGTACTACAGAGGAATATTTTTCTTCTTAACTGCAGTCTCTCCTATGTTACTTTAGGAACATAATTCACAGCTGAATTTCTATGCACCAGTTTGAAAATATGAAACTCTAAAATTGTGTTTCTAAAATGTGTGGCAATACATTTCCCAGACCATCCTATTTCTGCCAGCAGCATTTACAGGTGGCTTGTATTTAAACCTGTACAAATTAGAATTTATTCTATGAAGCCATCATTGAGTACTTTATCATACCAAAACGAAGCTGTGTGCTCACACATAGATGGCAAAACTAATACAACAATTCAGCAGCTAGAGAAATCAGCTGCAAGTCACTGCAGTCCAGCTGACGGTTATGCTGAGCAAGGACTGACTTAGTCTGTTGTACATAATGGAGGAGAGCTCAAATATGGCATCTTATTTTAACAAAACAGGAGTGTTTTACCATGGTATTTTCAGATTGCACCGTTCCAACTACTGTTCCAGTCCAGAAAGCCTTTATTGACAGTCACAAGGTCAAATACACTAACAGCAAAGTTCACATTTCACTTTCATTTACACTGCTTTTAAGCTCTTTTCTTTGAAATTTGGCAGTTTATTTGATTTTTTCCATTAGATATCTTATCTCCTACTGCCTCTTTTAACTGCAACCTTACCTCCTTGTGTAACTTCTCAATAGTCTTGTCTAGTTGCCATCGCTCATTTTCCATTTCATTCTTTATCCTCTTTAATTGTTCCTTCTGGTTAGTTTCATCTTTTAACTGTTCGGTTAACTGTTGCTGTTCCTGAATAATCTGACTGAATTTTTTCTGCGTTGGATGGAAAAGTTACACTATAAAACATGACAGCCATAACTCTCTGAGAAGTCAAAGGAATTTGATGTAATACACTAACATGGCCCACGAAGCAACAACAATAAAAATCATAATAATATGCTGCAACAGAAAATCAAAAGGAAGAAAGTTTCTGAGTCAAGATTTGACAGTCAGTCTAAGACAAATAAAACATTACACAGCCATGTAATATTTACTTATAAACTTCTACAAGTTCCTGAAATGCTGCAGAATTTTGAGGACCTATGATTGTCTGTCTTGTTGGCTCTATTACGTGCAATGTCCATAGTCAGCTGAAGTTGCACAGTGCCTGGCAAATTTTACCTTCTGCCACACAATTCAATATTTTATTTCAGGTTTCATATTTATTTTGTTGTTCTTGTTTATTCTATCTGAAAGTCTCTCTAAATAATATACTCTTTCACCTTCATTTGCTCTGCCTTTTCCTTCCTCAGCATTCAAGAAATGTGTTTGAATTGATTTAATAAACCAAAAGTATTCTTCCAAAGAATAGTGAAAGAACTGTTTAGTTATTAATGTTTTCAATTATATTTCCATAGCACCCAAAAGCCCCAATCAGGAATAGGCGTCATTGTCTTAAAGTGCTGTACAAACAGAAATAGACAGGGTTCCCTCTCCTGAAGAGCTTGCCAGGTTAAATAACCCCTTCATCAAAGCATTTTACGTTACTGTTGAAGCCAGGCCTCTCTTTATGCATCAAAGATCACCCAGTTTTAAATGAGACGCAGAGCTGTACTGTATAGTCACATAGTGGGCTAGGAGCTCCAGAACACCAAATATGCATAAAGACCAACGAAGATGTACAAGATGTTCACCACTTCAGTCAGAACTACTTGTTCAGTATCTTCAACCATATATTCTATGCCTAATAAAAAGCCACACTGGGCACAAAATTACCAGTGACACAAAGCTAAGAGCTTGTATCCATTTTTCACTGGCTGTCTATATAAGATGAAGGGCTTGCTTTTTATCAAACTGAAGATTCACTGAAATGTTTCTATTACATTAGAAAAAACAAATTCACCAATAACGACACAATTTAGTGATCAATCCCCTGAAGCATGGGCAACACAAATATTGCAGCATGTGCTAGTGCAGGGGTGGCCAACCTGTGGCTCCGGAGCCACGTGCAGCTCTTCAGAAGTTAATATGCGGCTCCTTGTATAGGCACCAACTCCGGGGCTGGAGCTACAGGAGCCAACTTTCCAATGTGCCAGGGGGTGCTCACTGTTCAACCCCTGGCTCTGCCACAGGCCCTGCCCCCGGTCCAGCCCTTCCTGCCCCCTCCCCTGAGCCTGCCATTCCCTCGCACCTCCTTCCTCCCCCACAGAGCCTCCTGCACACCACGAAACAGCTGATCAGGAAGTGCGGGTTTGGGAGGGAGAGGTGCTGATTGGCAGGGCTGCAGGTGGGTGGGAGGCACTGGGAGTGGGGGTGGGGAAGGCTGATGTGGGGCTGCTGACGTATTACTGTGGCTCTTTGGGAATGTACATTGGTAAATTCTGGCTCCTTCTCAGGCTCAGGTTGGCCACCCCTGTGCTAGTGCATGCATGATAAACTGAAATCAACTGAAAACAGATGATACAAAGAATGAAACCAAATCATCTCTTTTAATTGCCCAAACTGGGAGAAACGTAAATATGAAGCAAACAGCATAAATAGTGAAAAGCAATTTAGATTTTAAGAGTCACTTTTTAAAATCTATGCTCAAAAGACCTGGGTTCTACTCCCAGTTCTGTAGTTGGCCTTCTGGATGAATTTAGGTACATCACTTGACCTTTTTGTGCCTCAGTTCCCACATCTGGGGCGGGGGGGGGGGGGGGGGGGGGGGGGGGGGGGGGGAGGAAGAGGAGAAATGCATGCACTAATGATACTGACGTCCTTCTGTAAAGCTTTGAGCTCGATGGATGAAATGTGCTATAAAAGGGCTAAGAATTCAATATCTGCAAATAAAAAGTTTTCTTTTTAATGCACAAGTTTTTACTTGACAGTGTCTTTTTAATATTAGATCTGGCATTTACGTGGTTTGCTTTATTATGTTTGAAAATATATTTTAAAGCATTTGTGAGCACTTCCATGGGCACTTTATAATTAAAACCCTTACTACAGCTGTAGCTTGCATATGGGACAAGAAATGAGAGTGTCGAATGCTTTAAAAAAATGCTCTCTCCTTTTAGGTCCTTGGCATCCCTTACAATTCTGTATGCTGGTGTTTATCACATATGTAGCTCAATTAACATTTCACAGTCTAGCTGCTCTCACTCAAGCTAGGCTAACACTAGAAGAGTAACCTGAGTTATCTACACACTGCAGTGTTAACTCGAGACGACAAGAACTTTACATGTTTTTCCATCCACGGCCAAAGGGCCAAAGTCTGATCCCTTAGAAGTCAGTGGCACAACTTTCGTTGACTTGAACGGGATCAGTTGTTCGCCTGGAGTATTGTATACATGACACTATGTTTTGCAATGTTGGCAAAGGATTTAGAACAATTAGTGTCTGTTGGTTTTTTTAATAGCCTATGAGTTCTGTGATGAAGGTGGGTAATGGAAAGAATAAGCAGCTTTCTTTAAGATAGCTCTCAGGAAACTCCTAGAAGTTCCTGTTCTCAGGGACTGCATAAGACCCTGGGGAAATTTTGGCATGTGTTTCGCTTCTAAAATGCTGGAATACAGAAAAGTGGTTACGAAACAAAAGTCATACTACAGAGATTAGCACCAAAAAAATCATTATTTGTCTGAGCTTCCGTAGCTGAAAACTGCAATAAGCTCACATCATTCTAGCTAATGGAGTCTACTTTGAATGAAACTATTTATTCCAGGTACCCACAATAACCACTTTGAAGTGTCTTGCAGCTTTAACCATTTTGAGTATGAATCTGGGAAGGAGAAGCATTGCATCTTACTGTGTTTGCTGTAATGGTTACAGCTTTATTCAGTAGATTTCTATTGGTTCTTGATGTGTTACTCCATTATTAGTTATTTGTATTGTGAAAGAACAGAATCAGGAATTAGGACCCCATTGTTCCAGGCACTATACATACACACATAGAAAAAGAGATTGTTCCTGCCCCAAAAAGCTTACTATAGGCATAGGCGCCGACTTCGTGGGTGCTCCAGGGCTGGAGCACCCACGGGGAAAAATTGGTGGGTGCTCTGCACCCACCGGCAACTCCCCACCCGCCCCGGACCCGCGGCAAACTCACCGGAGCACCGGGAGACGTTGCGGGGCCCCGCCCCTGACGCTGGGCAATGTTGCGTCAG
Source organism: Macrochelys suwanniensis (assembly GCA_033296515.1). Classification (NCBI taxonomy): domain Eukaryota; kingdom Metazoa; phylum Chordata; order Testudines; family Chelydridae; genus Macrochelys; species Macrochelys suwanniensis. The sequence continues at coordinate 61,181,156 of CM065785.1, forward strand.
CGTCGGGGCCCCGCAACGTCACCCGGCGTCGGGGGTGGGGCCTGGCGTCGGGGGCGGGGCCCCGCAATGTCACCCGGTGTCGGGGGCGGGGCCTGGCGTCGGGGGAGGGGCCCCGCCCCTGACACTGGGCGTCAGCACCCACCGACGTAACAGGAAGTTGGCGGCTGTGACTATAGGATTCATTTCGCATTATTAATATTTTCTCTTTAGAAATAGGCTACAGCTCAAGTGATGTACAAAAAAAGAATGTAAATTAAAGACCTGTTCACAATGGACCACCAAACCATGCTGGCTACCACTGTAATCAAAAACTATTAAGCATGGTCTGCTGGAGTGGTGCTGCAGTACGGACAGGACATTGTGCCAAGTAGTGAGATGAAACACTCAAGTCTACTTCTCTTCCTCGAAATCAGGATTAACTGACATGTTCTAAAAATGATTCTCAAATTAGAGCTAAGCAAACCATTCACAATAAAATGTTAGTTCAAGAAATTTAGCCCACCTTTGTGTTTGCTAATTATCTGCAAACAGAGTTTGCCTTGCTAGTTATTTGAAAAAGATTTGCTGAAAGGCATTTTGAACATATTTCCCACCCATGGATTGCTCGCAAACCATTTGCAACAACTACCGCTTCAAGTATTCACTATTCATAATTTCCTGTTTGTTCTGCGTGATTGTCCACCTACGCAGATGGCACTGTTTCTGCTTCCTGAATGGGTGGCTCCCATTGCAAGCCCTTTCAAAATGGCCACACAAAAACTCCTTTGAAGATACTTGTGGAAAACGCATATTTGTAGGGTTCTTTATGACATCTTCTCTTTCTGTGAATTGTTTTGCAAAAAACCCACACACCCCCATACACAAACATCAAACACCAATTGCTCATTTAAATGTTGGTAGCAAGTAAATACAGTAAATGGAATAGTAATTAAAATAAAAGCATATTCCATTAGAGGATAATTAATGTTCACAAATACTTTTTCACAGTATTCAGGGGTCTAATAATAACATATGTTGTAACTGGGTTAAGTATAGATCCAGGTCATGTTCTTTCTGCTGGGCATTACAAATATATGAAAATAGTTTACCACATTATAACAAGCTCTAATGGACCAGGCCTAAGCTAGCTAGCAGGCATCAGCAGACCAACCCTGACAATGCACTAGCCGAAAAACTTGGAACCAATCAAGCGGTGAAAAGAGAACTTGTACCTGAAAGCAGGGAGCTGATTTATTAATTTGATTTAAAAGAATGTCAGATTAAAAAATCACATTTTTAAAAACAAAAGTTCCTTACCTGTGCTGTTAATAAATTAGATTCTTAAAATGGACACAATTTTAAAAATCTAACTGAATTTTCACAATTTTTTCTTGTTTTATTAGGTTTTCCATTGAATTCAGATTTAATTGAACCATGAAAACAGACTTGTCAAAAAAGTTTCCCTTTGTCTTATAGCCCATCTGTAGTCAGGTTCACTTTGTAGTTTGTGGTCCAGTGGAGTAGAGTTTGAGTTGCAGACCATACAGGGGAATGTTGAAATTCAAGTTAAGACCGCTTTTTTGTGTTTAAGAAACATTTCTAACAACACACAAAAACCTTATATTTTAGCTATGATTTACTTGACAGAATCTCAGCTTCTAGATTCAAAGGTGAATTTTACAATTTAGTATTTTAGAAACACCAGTGCTTTTATAATGCACATAAAGGTAACGTGCAAGGAGGAAAAATTGGGTTTGTTCCCTTTTTAGCTGCTCTAGGATATGTCCTATTAAAGGGTGTGCCTGCCCTGTATCACCGCCTGCTTGCCAGGAATGGCTCTGCTGACCCCTGCCTCGGTTTCCCCTTCATGCAGGACCCATTTAAAAATCCACACAATCCAGCTATTCAAAACATTCCCTTTCTGGGGTTCAATTTATTAAGTCCTGCATGAAGTCTTTCAAAATAGAATTCAACCCTACAGTTTTCATCCCAGTTTCAGCTGGGCCACGCCCCTCCTCCTTGAGGGTCTGCCTGCCTCTCCTGAAAAGTGATTTATTTTGCGTCAGTCCCAAGCTGGGCACAATCCTTCCTCCCTGAGGGTCTGTCTTCATGTTCTCCCAGCACCTCTTGCCTGGATTTGGCCTTCTTCACAGGCCTTCCCCACTGGTATTTCTTCTCTCCCCGCCCCCCGATGCAGGGCCCTCCAGGAGCCTTCTAACTCCATACAGTGTCTGCAGGCATCTGCCTACTACTACCACCTGCAGCTGTCTCCCCCTTTATAAAAGAGAACATTACTCACCTTGTGCAGTAACTGAGATTCTTTGCGATGTGTGTCCCTGTGGGTGCTCCAGTTCAGGTGTCGGTGTGTCCCAGCGCCACTGATCGGAGATTTTCGGTAGCAGTGCCTGTTCAGGACACACGCGCGCAGTAGCTGTCTCGCGATGCCATTGGCGATTCAACTAGCACCCGCGTGTCCCAACCCCCTCAGTTCCTTCTCAACCTACCACCGCTAGGGTTTTGGTAAAGACTTGCGGAACCATCGATGGTCCGAATGGTACTACTCTGTACTGGAAGTGATCTTGTCCCACTATGAATCGTAAGCCACTGCTACCAAAAATCTCCGATCAGTGGCGCCGGGACCCACCTACATCTGAAGTGGAACACGCACAGGGACAGCACTCGAAGAAGAACCTAGGTGCCTCCCTTACACCCAACTGGGCAGCAGGTAATCAGTCCAGGTGAAATGGACCCCATTCCCTCTTAAAGGGTCAGTCACACTTTGACATGTCCCTATCCCTTCAGTGGGGCACAGGCCATCTCCCCAAATATCTGCCAACCAGAGAAGCCTCCAGGTTTCTTCACATTTGTCTTCCTGCTGCAAGTAGCGCAAGTTTGAGGTTTCTCCTCCATAGCAATTCTTCTCTCCATCTCTTCTCTGTGTCCCCACCACTCTCCTTCTCAGCTTAGTAACTGAGATCTGGGATGGGAGGGAGAACTGCCACTACCCACCCCGTCACTCACTGGTGACCTTTAATTCTTCCAGCTAGATTTTTCTTATTTATATGACTGCCAGATTACAGCCTCTTATCCTCACACATGTAAAGTCTAGCTGAAACACAAACGAAGCTGACAGATAATTTAAAATTACAAAGCAGATTTGTCAAAAACTGGACAAGTTCGCTGCGGATTTATTTCCCTCCAACTTTGTTCAATTAAAAATATATATTTTTATTTTTAAGGAAGGCAAACCTAGTTAGATGAAGCTATGCTTAGAGGAAAGTTCTGAATGGTGCTGTGAGGGCAAAACTTAATAGAATGGGAATTTAAATAGGACCAAAAAAAGTAACCACTGCAGAAAACAAACAAGGACATTTAATATTCTGACTAAGTTGTTGTACTTACCTGCATATCCTCCAGCTCGCTTTCCAAAGACTTTTTCACCAACAGCAGTTCCTTTCCCTCCTCCCCAGCATGTGCCAGGACATCTTCTAATTGTTGCTTTTCTTTCTACAATACAAAAGTTTGATAGATTCAGGAATGCTGATGTTGCTTTCTCTCTAATCTGCCTTCAGAAGATCTGCAAGCATAAACATAAAAGGGTAAACATTTAAAAACATCTTCACTGGCTTCCTCTTGCCTTCCACATCAAGCTCCTCTTCGACACCTCCAAGACTCCACATTGCACGGCTCCCTGCCTACAATCTCCCATTTCCTCTTAAACTCACTCAGGCATCTCACCAATGTGCCCAACTCCCACGCTCCAGTGTTATTTTCATACTGTCATGTCAGCTGAAGCAGCCTCTGTGTACCTGTAGGCGAAGCTCCAGCCTGCTCTCTCTTTCAAGCCCGCTGGTTTTGCACAGGTTTTACTGCACCAACAATGACTTTGCCTGCCTTCATCTCATCTTTCATCTTTTATTTTTGTGCAATGTACCCATCCAATCACAAACAGGAAGAAAACCACACTAGTTACATGTCTGGTTTTGTAATTTACCTTATATCTCTCTATTTTTTCCTTCATTGTATCTTCTTCTCTTTTCATGTTATCAATCTGTTGATGGAGTTCTTTAATTTTGTCCTCTAGCTCTTTAATTGTTCTCTTCAATTGTTCATTTTGCTCAGTCAGCTCCTTCACTCGATTTTCTGCACTACTTTGCATCTGTTCTGCAGTGTTTCTTTCACTGGCTAGGGCAGCGGCATTCTAGTAAAAAAGATAACAGAAACAGTGACACACGAAACCTCCATTTTTAAAGACAATGTAAAAAATATGCAATTGGTTTCCAAACAAAGGTCTCAGTCCATGTAATCCTGGATAACAATTTTAAAGATGGAAATATTTTCTGATTCGTATAGATAAAGGAACACTGTCAACTGGAGATTTTGGCATTTTGGAGCAAAATCCATATTAGAGTTAAAAATAAATTAGCTGTACTCTCAGAAAATACACATGCAACCTATGCTCTCAGAAAATTTGCTTTTGAGCAAGTTTTGATTCAGAGAAGCATAGTTGCCTGTTTTATGACAATAAAATCCATTTTGAGAACCTCAGCATTCTGAGAGAGCCCAAACTCACATCCATCTGTGACCTATAACAAGCCAGTTTGCATCCAGAACCCTACAGCTGAAAGGGTAATAACTCTTCTCCCACAACTATACATCCATACAAAACTGTGGATGTGTCAATCTGGATCTATTCTATGAAAGGTTAGATTAGTATGGGCCACAAAAGGTGCGTTTGTATTGCTCGCAGACCCATGAACCACAATACCTAAAGTTACCAGCTCTGCAGGTAAGAGCAGTAGCGTAGCCGGGGGGGAGCAGGGGGAGCGGCCGCTCCCCCTGTGAAGAGAAGCGGTGCTAAGGCGCCGCCCGAGCCCCGCTGCGGGAGCTGGACTCGGGGGCGCTTTAAAAGGCCCGCGGCTCCTGCCGCTGCGGGAGCCATGGGCCCTTTGAAGCGCCCCCACAGTCCCGCTGCTGGACCCGGGCGGGGGGGGGCGCTTTAAAAGGCCGCCGGCCCTTTAAAGCGCCCCCCACTGCCCTGCTGCCGGACCCGGGCTGGGGGGCGCTTTAAAAGGCCGGTGGCTCGGGGAGCTGCGGGCCTTTTAAAGTGCCCCCCCCCAGCCCCGCTGCTGGAGCCGGGCTCGGGCTGGGATTTAAAAGGCCCGGGGGCTCCGCAGCGGCTGGAGCCCCGGGCCCTTTAAAGTGCCGCCGGGGTGAATACAGTGGGAGCGGCGCCTTTTTATAGCACCACCGCTCCCCCTGTGCTCTAAACCTGGCTACGCCACTGGGTAAGAGAGACCTCTTTTTGAAGGAATTACTACCCTTTCAAATAATATCCACTATGTTTCAGCAGCCTTTTGTCTGTCACCTCATATTCTTACTTTAATATGTCCCATTTTAAGCCCTTAAGTAAGTGTAATCTCATGCTTAAGTATTTTTTAAAGTTACCATAAAAAAAACCTAACAGATCTCAAGAGCAATGTGAGCCCTTGAGGAGTGAGTTTTTGTGTATTCAAGAGGAGTTTTAATCTGTTTAGCTATAAGTGAGTTGCTGTGGGTTATATGTTTTACTGGAAGGTTAGGGCAGTGGTGTTGGGAATTTAGTTGCTGGGTTTTGTTGTGTTTTATTAACATATGTCGGGGTGCTTAAAATTTTCAAAGGGATTTTTTTGTATATTTGCTTCGAAACAAAAAAATACAGTGCATTAAAGACAAAATTATAATAAAACTACATCAGATGTTTTCTCACATGACATAGTATTATACTGTGCATTCATAGTTTTTTTGGCAATGAGCTTGGTTGCAGCATTTGAATCTTTGCTTTGTATAGATCATATTACTTGTATAATATTTGTCCTACTGTTTATATATGGCTATACAGTGAATTTGTTACAGTTCAGAATCTATAAAGAGAAAGCTTACTTCAATACTATTTTGAAAACATGAATAAACAGAATTTAAAAGTAAATTAAATAAAGCTAACCTTGTGCAACTGATAAAGAATTGGGATTTGTTAACATTCAAAATTAAACCCAAGTTAACAAAAGAACAGAGTCAGAGACATAAGCCTATCGGTAGAAGGAGGAAACTAGTGAGGAGTCATGGAAATGGCAATGAGGAGGAGGAGATGGTGAGGAATGGTGTCATTGTCATCATTATATGTGGTGTGGCAGGTTGTGGAATGGAAGAAACATGTGAAAGAACAATCCCGAAAAGAGTTGACTCAAGTGATCTTAAGTGTGTATGCAGCATAAACATTTTTAAACATTTCAACTCATAGGGGTGACCCCCTAGGTGGACCTGATATTTGGCCCTTTGCTTATTTTTCATTCAAAACTTCCACCAGGAACATAAGACTGCTCTGTGATAAAAGGTTTGGTTCTTGATCCTGGACATTTAGGCCATAATCATGCAAAGGAATCCATCAGCACAGATCCTTATTTCCCATACAAAATCCCATTGACTTCTGCATTAGTAACTTCAAAAATATTTAAGCATGACATTGTGTATTGGATTATATTTATATTCATCTCAGAAATACAAAATGGATTATCCAGTGTAGGTTAAGTGAATTCTTTTGTAGATAAAGTGAAAAGATGGGTATATAGCTATTTTACAATATTTTTGCTTTACCGGCAAAAGATAGAGGTAAGCAGTAATTCATTTGTAAATTGAAACAAAGCCAATTGCTTTTTAAATGGAAATTACTCTCCAGGTGTAACAGGACATATCAGCAACAAAGCCACATGGTGCTGTATGCTACTGGAAAAATCAACACAGAAGAAGAAAAAAAGGAGTACTGCAAACTTGATTCAAGTTATACAAGAGGCTCTTATTCTACAAAGGACCCTTCACTAATTGTTTTCTAGTAAGCAATAACAAAAATATGCAAATTACTCTGATAAAGCTGTAACTCAGTAATCGCTCAGACTGTCCATTGGGGTTAATGAACTCTTGATTCAAAAACTGGCAACACAAGCAGGATGACAAGTTCTAGTCTTTTTGCGAGTACACAAAAAAGCAGTCAATTTTTCTGAACATATATATTGGTTAAAGAGCTTTGAAATGGATTTCTGCTGATGCTGTAACTTCACACATACTTTTGGGTAATATTCTCTGTATTTCATTTATTTTTGCTTTTTGTAATGCAGCATAGTTTTACTAATTAGCAGGCACTCTACCAGTGGCTCCTTTTTGTTTCATTTTTTCCTCCTTTTACTAGCTGAGTGAAAGAAGCTTAGGCATGCTAGGGAGTTTAGTGAATGGAATGTTGATTTGTCTGTTCTTTCTCATCCAACCGCCTACACACTGCTCCAGCGTTAGAGAACACAGAACAGAAGGCCCATACTGTACCTGAAGTATCCAGCACCTCATCTTGTGTGTTTGGGCTATTCTCTTGTCATATCAATATTTCCCCTCCCTTTTTTCCTGGAAGCATTATTCATTTAGAGCACAGTATCTATATCAACACAAAGCAATGTACGTGAGGCAAAAGGAACCTCACCCACCAGAGTTAAAAGTTAAGAAAGTTCAGCCCCCTGTCACAAAGGCTTAACACAGTCATATCTCAGGATCTATTCTGACCTGCCTTTTGCTTTATGGATATTATGTATCACTCAAATTAAACCAAATTAGTATTCTCCCTTCTCTTCCACTGCATGTCTTCAGAAACTGGCCAAGGTTGGGGTCAAGCATGTCTAAAAGGGGAAACTTAAAAAGGAACCAGCTCCACTGAACAAGTTCCAAGTATTTTCTTCTCCAACATTAGTTAAAATCTTGGGGATGGGGGGTGGGAAGAACGGGTGTGTAAGTAAAAGCTGGCTCAGGCAGCCTAAACTTGTGTGACAGCACGTAATCAGCAGCTCACCACAGCTCTCCAATGATCCTGGCAATGTTGCAGGGGTTATACTTTCACATGAATGAACTGTTCCTGAACAAATTCACTCTATAATGTATTAAGTACAAAACTCTTTTCTTTCCTAAAGATGCTTGTCTTTTTACCATCATCTCCCTACCTCCCACATAGGTTTTTTCCAACACATTTAAGAAAATTCTGCTCTGCTCTATAGTTTACAGCACAGCAATTGAACAGCTGTTATTTTCCTCACGCTTCTTTCTTGTTTAGGAGAGGAATTCTCTTCAAGATTCATGTGCCATACTGCACTATTAACTACTGATTAGTGATCTTTCATAATAGCTAGACTGGATTTTTAAAGGGGATGTGGAGAGAGACAAGAACAGCAATTTCTTCTGAAAGACCAAGTCTACCCTTCCATCATCTCCAAAACGTGGAATGATAGCAGCAGCATAAGGTATAGAGGCATTAGCCTTCTGAATATCAGTAGTGGCAACATGAGGATCACCAACAGGGCAGACTATAGATTTACATAGTCATCTTTAACTTTCACATTGAAACGCACCATGAGCCAAACCCTACCTAAACCTCTTGTGAATATTCTATGAGTAGAACGAAGGGTAGGTAACACAGTCCTTGTCCCTAAAGGCCAAATGTCCGGCAGAATCAAGCAGGTTTTGGCCACTGCCAGACCCCAGCCTGTGATCCATGTGCTCTGCGTGCTCTGGTTCTCTTTGGCTGCTGGAAACCAGCAACAGGAAGTGGTCCTGAGAACAGGGCTCCAATCATGTCTCCAAATCTTGTGCCACTGCCAAATACCATGAGACCTCAAGCCCACCCAAGAAGTCCGGTGGGGGCTGGAAATCTCTTGTCCTTTTTGCACTCTCTCATCATGAACAGCTCAGGACCCTCTTTTGATTGAATGAAAATAAAAACAAATAAAAAAACCCCACAGTAATTGTTTCTGCTGCTCTACTGTGGAAGTTGATTGGCTCCACTAACTTCAGGGGAGCCACATGCAGGGGACAGACACAGGAAAGGGACAAGAGAAACAGAGACAGGGAAGAGCTTGGGTAGCTCACACTGACATCTTCAGAGAAGCTATGAGAGTGGAATGGGCAGTGAAATATAGGTCTGACAACCTGTGCAGCTGATGGTATCCTGAGAGAAGGGAAGGGGAAGCTAGGGGAGCCCACATGTAATTAATCCATGTGCTGCAGACAGACAGTTACTGAATCCAGTGGAACTAGAACTCTGGTCCTTCTTTGAATCCAAAAAACTCAAGACTCTACTACTTGGGCTAAAGAAACAGGACAAAAGAAGCAGGACCTTCCATAGGCCAGCCACTAGAGGGCAACATTACACACAAAGCTAGTATGTTACATGCACTGCTCCCTCTTCAGAGAGGGCATAAAGGCAACAGCCTACCTAGTCCTAAGTGAAATCCCTGTAATAAAAGGCCAGGAGAAGGCTTGAAAACTGCTGGACTAAAATCACCTCTATGACATTTGGTGACAAACACTGACTTTTTGAATGGTAATTACTGTATTTCACATTCTACAACTTGAGGATGGCAAATATAATAAAAAGTGTAGGGCTGCCCAACAGATTGTATTTAAAACTATCAGAGGTCATTCTGGTCTCCATAGGCCTGTCTATGTGAGCAAAAAGGTGCGTTTTTTCAATTGAACCCAGGCTACAACACGGCCAGCTCAAACTATGTAAAAGGTGTTAAGTGCTGTTCACAGAGGCATTTGAGGGGAGAGAGGTTCACTCGGTTGAAAAAACACACCTTTTCCCCCCTGTATAGACAGAACAAATTAGTAGTAAGTGTGCTGGGTATTGACTGTCTACTTATATGTGCCTCTCCTCCCTAGAGGTGGCTGCACTTCAATGATGCTATATCTATACGGCCTGTGAAGCACTTTAAGGTCCTTCAGGATTAAAGGCACTAAATAACAACAACAATTAAATTAATGAACAGAATATTTCCCATCCAGAAAGCACCGAAAACTAAAAGCTCTATATATCAGTTTACTCACTAGTATAAAAAACTAACCAGAGAAACAGGGTCACAAAAAGGGTCAGAACCAGAACTGTATGTTGAATTTGGAAAGAGAATAATGATTTATTTACCATATAACCATTTTGGGCTCCTCAGGCTATGTCTAACCCTTTGAAGAGTAACTATGAAAGTGTGATTATATATGTAAAAACATGCATGGCATTTAACAGGTACAGCTAGTTGGGTGAGATTCCTGAAGGCAAAGACTGGAATGAATGAATCCATATTTAGTATATAGAGAGACCTTTATGGAACATTAAAGTAATGGTTGTTGTGTTTTGTAATTAGCATATCTTAATTCCCAGATTGAAGTTTCTTTCTTTAATTCTATCCATGTACATTCCACCTTTCTGCCTGGTCCCCCTTTTCTGTATCATTGTGTTCTAAAAGCAAATGGGCACATCACAAAATGATGGGAAATGGCAAAAATCCACCAGTTTGTTTGCATTGGGACAGATGATAAATTGTAGAGCTTTGGCGGTTGCACTTTATACAACTGAAGCAAGGATCTATTTCCACACCTCTTAAATCTCCCAGATTGGCTGGGAGATCCCCATTTTTAGCTGCTTTCTGCACTGCTCCTGACCGAGAACTACCATCTCCCGTTGGTTAGGGACACTTCACACCATGTGTTTAACTACTGAGTCCCACCTAGGAGGATTCTAACCACAGGGGCACAGCAAAGAGCACGGTCACCCAAGCCACTGCAGCACTGCCGACTCTTGTAACCACTGCTAATCTTGCAATATTTGATGTTTTACTTAAGCTCCAGCTTCTAATGTGTTTACATTAGAACCTCAGCATCTGTTTAAAACAAAAAGTTTCTAGCCATTGTGGTTACTGAGAAAAAACTTGAAACTGTGACCTGAGCACACCTGAGGGCTCAATAGTCAGAAGGCAAATAAAAACCTCAAACTTATTTTAAAACCTCAATTTTTAAACCAATCTCATGATTTTTAGGGGGCCTAAATCAGTATTTTTAAACATTTGGTGTTGTCACCATAGACTTAGAGCTATCGCTAATGCAATACTGGGCAGTACTCTAGCCATCTCTTCTTTGCCACAAGAACGTGAGAAAAGTAGCCAGTGAGTGGCAGGCAGAGCCAGGGGCTTGGAAGAGGCAGGAGGGGCTGTCAGAGCCCCCTAACTATCAAGGATGAGGCAAGGAGCAGCCAGAGTATTCCTCGGATGATGACAGGAAGCAGCTAGAGTCCCCTCCCAGCCCAGGCAAACAGCAAGTTGTTTCATAATTGTTTCTACAGGGTATCTTGCATCTTCTTCTGAAGCATCTGGTACTGGCCATTGTCAGAAACGGGACACTATATTAGATGGACTGGTCACTGATCAGACATTAAATCTGACAATTTCTGTACTGCTAAAGCTCATTCCATGCTGCAGCCTGGTCAGATTTAAATTCTGATCATCAGGACATTTGTTATTGATATAAATGAATTATTGCATATTCAAATATGCAAATTAGAGTGTTTCCTAATTTAGATAAAATCTTCAAATTTCTGGACCTTCAGCATTAACAGGTATATATTTCCAGAAATTTGAAGATTTTATCTAAATTAGGAAACACTTTAATTTGTGTATTGGTAACCTGGACTGTCAAGCAATTAAAAAATTAATCACGTGATTAATCGCACTGTTAAACAATAATAGAATACTATTTATTTAAATATTTTTGGATGTTTTCTACATTTTCAAATATATTGATTTCAATTACAACATAGAATACAAAGTATTCTATTATTACTTTATATTATTTATTTTTGATTCCGAATATTTGCACTGTAAAAAAAACACAAAAGAAAGGTTTTTTTCCAATTCACCTAATACAAGTACTGTAGTGCAATCTCTTTATCATGAAAGTTGAATTTACAAATGTAGAATTATGTATAAAAAAAAACCCCGCATTCAAAAATAAAATAATGTAAAATTTTAAAGTCTGCAGGTCCACAGTGTCCTATTTCTTGTTCAGCCAATCACTCAGACAAACAAGTTTGTTTACATTTGCAGGAGATAATGCTGCCCGCTTCGTGTTTACAATGTCACCAGAAAGTTAGAAAAGGCATTCTCATAGCACTGTTGTTTAGCCGGCGTCACAAGATATTTACGTGCCAGATGCGATAAAGGTTCATATGTCCATGAATGTTTCAACCACTATTCCAGAATACATGCCTCCATGCTGATGATGGGTTCTGCTCAATGGCAATCCAAAGCAGTGCGGACCGACACATGTTCATTTTCATCATCTGAGTCAGATGCCACCAGCAAAAGGTTGATTTTCTTTTTTGGTGGTTCGGGTTCTGTAGTTTCCGCATCTGAGTGTTGCTCTTTTAAGACTTTTAAGACTTCTGAAAGCGTGTGCCACACCTCATCCTGCTCAGATTTTGGAAGGCACTTCAAATTCGTAAACCTTTGGTCAACTGCTGTAGCTATCTTTAGAAATCTCATATTGGTACCTTCTTTGTATTTTGTCAAATCAGACACAAATTTAATTAATGCGTGGTTTTTCTTAACGGGCATCGTCAGCATGTCCTCTGGAATGGTGGCTGAAGCATGAGGGGGGATATGAATGTTTATCATATATGGCACATAAATATCTTGTAAAGCCAGCTACGAAAGTGCCATGCAAATGCCTGTTCTCACTTTCTAGTGACATTGTAAATAAGCAGGGCAGCATTATCTCCTGTAAATGTAAACAATCCTGTTTGTCTTAGCAATTGGCTAAACAAGAAATAGGACTGAATTTATTTGTAGGCTCTGAAGTTTTACATTGTTTTGGTTTTGAGTAGTTATGCAACAAAAAAATCTACATTTGTAAATTGCACTTTCACAACAAAAAGAGACTGCGCTACAGTACTTGTATGAGGTGAATTAAAAAATACTATTTCTTTTATCAGAGGGATAGCTGTGTTAGCCTGTATCCACAAAACCAACGAGGAGTCCGGTGACATCTTAAAGGTCAACAGATTTATTTGGGCATAAGCTTTCGTGGGTAAAAAACCCACTTCTTCAGATGCATCAATTAGTCTTTAAGGTGCCACCGGATTCTTTGTTACAATTTCTTTTGTTTATCTTTTTTACAGTGCAAATATTTGTAATAAAAAATAATACACACTTTTATTTCAATTACAACACAGAATACAATATATATAAAAATGTTGAAAAAATCCAAAATATTAAACAAATTTCAATTGGTATTCTATTGTTTAACTGTGCGATTAAAACTGCGATTAATCGGGATACATTTTTTTAATCACGATTAATTTTTTGAGTTAATCACGAGTTAACTGCGATTAATCGACAGCCCTAAAAATTACTACTTATTACAGTATCAGACAAAATACCAGCCCGTTAGTCTCTCCCTACCTCCCTGCACTAAACTTGCTTTTCTAAAATATGTACTTTGTGGCAAATTGCCGGCACTACTATGATGGGTCCCGCACTTTCTCTTCTTGTGGGGGGGGGTTTCAGGGTGCCATTTCTTGCCCCTGAACTGGGGTAACAGCTATTCTACTAGTATCCCAGGGAAGGGGAGTGGAGAGGGAGAGACTCAGGCCCGCCTTCTACTCCGGGTCCCAGCCCAGGGGCCCTATGATAGCAGGTGAACCACTTGTACCAGTGATTCTTTCCCCTGGGCTACTTCCCTCTCCTGACCTTCAGCTTGTGGGCCTTCCTGCCTTCCCTCTGCACAAGCCAGGTGTCCCTTTACCTAGGATCTTGGTCTTCTTAGCCTGCTGCAGCACTTCTCAAAGCTCTCCTCCACTTTCCTTCAAACTGCTCTTTGTTCCACCACCAATCCACTCTGCTTCACTCCTCCAAACTGCTCTCTGCTCCACCACCAAACCACTCTGCTCCAGCTCCTCCTCACTCTGCTCCAGCTCCTCCTCACTCTAGATCACTCTCCTGCTGCCTTCTGGCCATGCTGTATCACAACTTTAACAGACTGATACATGTGTGTAAATGAATGTTGGTGTATAGACCTGTGTCTGTCCCTTTATTCAGTGTAGCAAATCCATTCCCTGACAGTATTGATACTTAAAATATGTTTCATATTACAAAGTGCATTACTGCTACACTCCTGTATCTTCTAATACAATATGAACCTAAATGGTACCAACACTGGATGCAGCCCTTTCATGGTGATATCTCCGTTCAGAGAAGACGTAGATAATTTCCCCACAGAGTAGTGCAGACTGATCCGGTTAGAGGGGGAGTGGGTCGAGAGGCTCAGCTATATCTCTCATTCTTTTTGACCTTGCTGATAAATTTACAAAAACAGACTTAATGCTGGCTGCAGAGTAAGCGGGTTATCTTACCAGGAGATAAAAATCTATGTCTGGGACAGCATGGACAGACACACACGCAGGCAGCAATAATTTACTGGGTCAAATTCTGCTCTCTGTTACAGCACGGTAAATCCAGAGTACCTTCAAAGCAGCTAGCAAGTGCTTTAGTAAAAGCAATGAGCTATTTACTGCTGGAATTATTTTTATTTAAATTAAAGATGCTAACATGGCACCCTTTTTAGTTTCCTGTACTGTTATTTAGTTTATTTGCTTGTATTTCTATTTGCTGCTTTGTTTTCTTCCCACGGCCATTTGTCTGGCTATGCCGAAAGAATGACAGGAGACATTAGATATGGGTTTAATCAGGCCGCAACTTTATTATAAGATGTCTGGGACTAACCCGGTGGATAAAATGTACAGTGCAGGTGAAAACAATTCACCGTTCATATTCCTCCAGCAGATCCACTGCCGTGAACCTTTCAATTCCAGCCAATTCCGGGGCAGGGAGGGGCTTCCACCCGCTCCCCTCCCTTTTCATTCAGGTCCCTCCAGCAATTCCCTTGTCGGTACCTTACCGACCACCCTCACTTATAAGAGGGGTTAAGATGGACTATAATGATGGGGGGTTGGCTCCCTGCTGTACCAATCAGAGGAGTCCCCAGTTGCCCTCAGCTCGCTCAATTACCAAGCACCTCTCCTTAATTCCTTTTACAAGCCATTTATCCATTCTTTTGTGCCTTAATTTATAGAGTACCTGCACTGAACATCTGCTACTCACTTAAATAAAGAGTTGCGACATATGGCCTACCGCCCGTCATGCTATGCATGAACAGAGCCCACCTGAATGTGCCGCGAGGAAGGCGAAAAACCAGGGCCGGCTCCAGGCATCAGCAAAGGAAGCAGGTGCTTCCTGGGGCGGCACATTTCAAGGGCTGTTTTTTTTGTTTGTTTGTTTTTTGCTTCGGCAGCTCTGTCCGTGGCTTTTTTTTGGCAAAAAAGCTAGAGCCAGCCCTGCGAAAACCCCCGCACTGCACTTGGCCAATATGGTGGTAAGGGAAAAATTCTTTCCCGGCCCCCCTTAACGGGGTGGCTAGCATAACACCCACAGCAGATATAGCTCCACCTAGCATATCTGTGACCTAATTATGGAGGGAGGGTGGGTGCTGCCCAGTCTGTTTTGAGTGATGAGGGGAGGGTCCAGGCCCAGGCTGACTTTTTTAAACCCCTCATTCATAGGTGGTGAGTCATCCACCACGCTGACTGCTTTTCCAGCAGTTTTACGTCTCCCTTCCTCCCCAAAGCCAGAAAGCATTGCCCTCTTCTTCCAGCCACCCAGACCAAACCCCACCCATGCACCTGCTTAAAGTACAAGGTGGTGATTTGCCTGGCCTCACGCCTGCTCCCTACATATCATTCAGTTCCTCTCCATTCCTAGTTTCACCCTCACATCTTCCTTTCTGTTTCCCTTCTTTCCCATCCCTAACTGCTCCTCTTAATACCTACTTCTGTTTTACCCTTGCAAACCTTCCCTATTCACTTGCATCTTCTTCTCACTTAATACCTACTAACTAAACATGTTTCCTGCTCTGAAAAACTATATTAGGAAGTCTCATGTTTCTAAGAGTCTGCAGGCCCCATCAGCAAAATCAGACTGTAGGTAGTCATTAAAGAATCATAACCTGCCGGAGGAGAGGGTAGGTAAAGGACAGGAGGGCAGTGGGTGTATTTGGGAAAAAGATGCTAAGGAGAAAAGACTAAAGTAACAAAATGTTAGGGGCTTGTCTAGAGTAGGGAAATGTACATGGCTGTAACTACACTGATGTTGCCATACCCATGCAAATGTCTCACATAACCAACTAGCTACATCTACATCAATGTAGTTACACTGGTGCGCATATCCCCTAAGAAAAGGCATACAGAGAAATAAAGGGTTAGATTAAGATGGTGCTGATTGCTTTCTTTCTTTTACCAAATATCATTTAATTGCCAAATATAGCTACAGAGGATGGCGGGAGAGGACCAAATGTTTGGCGGCATTAATAATTATGGTAGTACATACAAGTCCACTATTAAAAAGTCATAATTAACAAAGATTGCATCAGACGCTGCCTTTACTCTGGGTTTTGTTTTTTGTTTTTCATTATCACTGGGGAATTTGTACCTTTTTGCTGAGTTGGGATTATCCAAATTCCCCAGTGATAGGTAATTAACAAAAAGAAAAAAAGGCAGTAATTGGAGCAGCCCATTAATTTAAAAATATTAGGTAATAAGGGATTCTAAACTAACTTTTCTTCTTCACTGAAATCTATGGCTCTCTCAAGCTGCCCCAGTGGTTTTACTGACTTGCACTATTCCCTATTTAAAAGTTAGCAGCTTTTCATACACCACCTATTTTCTGTTTTGTATTTGCTGTTTGTTTAAATACAATTTACTCAGTTTCCTCGAGGCATCTTAACAGGAATTATTCAATAACAACAACATGGTGAGAATGTTCAATTTGCAGCATCAATCTGAGAGATCCCATGTGAGGGAACTGCAGTTCTGTTTGCTCATCAGACAAAAGCAATACGGCATCAACAAGTAGTGACTGCCACCATTAAATCGAATGGGTCTTCTAAATTTAGTTCAGATCATTTAAATGCTCACCCCTTTTTAATGTGGTCATCCAAAATAGGAAAAGAAACACAGAGCCTAAGTCACTGAAAATTGACTACAAAGGATCACATCTTGCACCTACAATACAACATAAACTTATTTAAAAAATAAATAAAAGTACACCAGAGTATTAGGGCTGGCTGAAAATTTTCCATCAAAACTTCTTTTCCAAAGAAAATTGAGTTTTCAATTAAACAAATTTTTCCACAAATAGCACCTGCTTCCATTGAAAATTTCAACTCTTCAGCAAAAAAACTAACCCAAAACATACAATTTTAGGTTTGAACATACTGCCATGGTGCATAATGGGAGTTGTAGTTTGGGGGCCTTGTGTCTCTAGTCTCCTCTATGAGGTAGATTTCCCAGCTGGACTGCATTTCCCATGATGCACCATGACCTGGGACTACAATGATGCCCAGTTCTGCAAATGGGGAAATTGTGGTGCATCATGGGCGATGTAATCCAACCAGGTAGCCTGGCTCATACAAGAGAATGTAGACATGAGGCACCCAAACAACAACTCCCATGAGACATCAGAGTGACATTTTCAATCTGACATTTTTGGTATTCAGCCAAAATTTTTCACTTTTCATTTTTTCCACGTAAAAGTTAAAATTTTCCATGGACATTTTATTCTGTGAAATTCCCTGAACCCAACCAGATCTACAGAGTACATTGATCATGAGATACTGCATTAGTGTTCCACAGATTTGGGGACAAATTTTTTTGCAGCTTTTACCACAATTATTCCAATTGTTGTGTTGAATCTGCAAAGGGGTTTTGTAAACCCCACTCATATAAATATTAAAAAATTATGCTTGTGAATTGCATCCCCATTTTAATGTGAAACTAATAAGTGTACCACTGTGTGAAGTGAGAGCCATGTATTATCTGCAACCTTGTCTTCCTAGCCACCTTAGTCAACATCACACATGTGGACACTCTTACAGACCTGCATCAGGGGGATATTTCCAAGCACAATAATATTATATAAAACAATGCTCAAATTCCACAGGGGAAACAATAGCCTCTGCTTTCATGATGTTGTCATTCTGCGATGTGGAAGGAGAATTAAAGCAAGCAAGCTTCTTTCCCCAGCTACACTGGCAGCTCACAAACTCAGTAGTAATGCTGTTACATAAGCTCAGTTGCACACACTTCTCTCTCTCTCTCTCACACACACACACACACACACACACACACACACACACACACACACACAGAACCCCTATTCTAAATCCTTAGAGCTAAATTCAGTTCTAGTGCAAATGTCCACTAACACCAGGACTGAATCTAGCTTTCTGACTCTATAGTACTAATAGCACATAATAAGATGACTGCAGAAGCTCTAATGAGGATCACTGTACACTCAATCTAATCATTGACAAGCATGTTGTTATTAAAAGAACATGACAATTGTATTACCATAGTGCAGCTCAAATAGGAAAAAAATATAAACTGATCTATTTTAAATATGAAACACTGTGTATGTTGTTCTGAATAATTTTATATAACCTCCAAAAAAAGCAGTAGTTTAGTGTAAGTGGATTCAAGCCATCATACACAGAACAAGTGATCAGACTGGAAAAGGAAAGGCCAAGTGTGAAAAATCAGTTTAGGACAACAAGAAAAGGTCACACCCAAAGAAAATAAAAGTTGTTTGCCCAGACCAAAAACATTGGAATCTTTACAGAGTTCCCATGCACTTTACTTCTGGAGAAATAGCAGCTCAAACTGCAAACCTTCCACAGATGGTTTAGAGGATTAGCCAATCAGCTTTGTGGGCAATTACAGATTTTAAATGGCTGGCTTGCCATTAGACATAAAGAAGAATGAAAATATCCCTGCCAAAATAAAGTGAAGAGCAGATGTGAGCCTAATTCATTGTTTTTAATATGAATTTTGAATGTGAGGCTTTAAAGACACAAATATTTATTGCAAATTACTGTCCATGGTAATTAGAATGGAACTGCAATAGTATGTATCTGAACTAAAAACAGCCCGGTTCTAAAATTCCTTTGAATACAGCATGTACACAACTATGATGAAGTTTCCCTACTGAAAAACAACAACTATACCTAAGACTACATTTAAGCGCCTCAGCTCCACAATAAGTAGAACTCCCTGATGACAGCATTGCCCTTTAAAATCCTATTCTCCTGTGGGGAAATTCCTGCCTAGAAGGTTCATCCAAATGAACATGAAATCCCCGTTCTAAAAAATATATTAAAGACTTACTGCCTGCATAAAATGAGGGATATTTAAAGGGCAGGAACATACGCTGTGGTAAGTTTCTGCTGTGCTCCTTCTGGACACACAGCGTATGTTCAGGGACAGATAAATATTCCCTCCCCCACTTCTGCCCTGAAAATATATAGTATAAAATACTGTGGCCTTTTCTACACATACATTTACACCAGTATAAGTAAATTGGTTTAATTAAACCAGCACAAAAGGCTGTGTGGGTGCTTATTTCAGTTTAAGGCTTATTTTGGTTTAATTTAAACGTGTTCCCATCCATTTAATTTAAACCTAAATAAGCGTGGATTAAATTGAAATAAGAGTGTCCATCCAGCCATTTGCACCTGTTGAATTAAGAGGTAAATTGGTGCAACTCTGCATGTAGACAAGCCCCGAGTTAAGAACATATAGTATATTCTTCTTTTGTTCTGCATAATAAATAGAATTATACTGGTCCCTGGACCTAGGCAAGTAGGCTGCACTAGATGATCCAGGTTAAAACACAGGGTTTGATAGTGTTTCCCTAGAAGGTGTTGATAGTTTTACCACTTACTTAACTTGGCCCAGGACTGAGACTTTTGTGTAAGTAGAGCCCTGTGTGGATACAAAATTTATATCCATGGAGCTGCAGGGCTCTACTGGGAACCCAGATCAGGCAGCTCCTCCGGTGTGGCTGTACCACTCCCAGCCCTGCTCACTGGGGTGGGCACCAGGCTCACTGGCAGCTGTGCTCTGAGAAATCAGGTCCTACATGTCTCAAATTGGGCACCCAAAATTAGTGAATACTTTTGATATTAATCTTTGTGCCTCAGTTCCCCATCTACCACCCCCTCACCTCTCAGGGGTATTGTGAAGATAAATTAATTCACATAAAACACTCAGCTACTGTAGTGATAAGCACCATAAAAAAGCCCATGAGGAAATGAATAATTCTGTCTTCAGAGCACAGTTTGAATTGCGTGCAGTAAAGAAAGCCTGGGACCACACGATGAACAATGAGAAGAAAACGAAAATATGGAATAGCTGTTCACTGAGTACCATCCATGCATCGAATAAGGCAGGGGTGAAGTAGAATAAAAATGTATGTGATAATGTAATTAAAGACTATCATAATGCATACACACAACATTTTGACCTTCCCAGAATTGAAATGTTTCATTTAAGTTTGGTGAAATGACTCAAAACACTTCAAAACACTTATTTCAACATTAAGCTGCATTTTCCCATTGTGGCACATTGCCTTATGGAAGTTGTAGTTTGAGAATCTGATGCCTTTATTCTCTCCTATAGGCCTGGCTCCCTGGCTGGGCCATAATATCTCACATAATGCATCACACAACTCAGTCAGATTTAATTAGCACATTACCTAACAGGAGAGGTAGTCCTCCAAGGTGTCGGGCCAATAGGAGAGAATGGAGGCCAGAACTACAACTCCCATAGATAATGTGATAGGAAAATGAAGTTGAATGTTTTGTGGTATTGGGTGTGTTCAAAATATTCCAATCTCTATATGAGCAGGGGTCACGCTGACTCTACTCTGCTGTCTTCTCACCCGCTTCTGACGTGAGCCCTGCTTCTACAAATCTCGTGTTATTACAGATAGAGTTAGCCTGACTCTTGCTCATATAGAGGCCTGCATCCAAATTCCCTCTACCGACTTCCACACTGGGGTGAGCCCTCCTGAAATGAAATTTCATTGCAATTTTCCTGACGGAAAAAAGAAAATTTTCCCATGGAAAATTTTGGATTTTGCTGAAACTGCATTTTCCAACAGAAAATTGTTCTGCAAATTTAACTCCTCTCAAGTTAGCCTACCTTCAGTGAGAGTTGCCACATGGTGAACAAACATGTGAACTGCAAAGTGATTGGATTAGCAGCAACGAGTGAAAGTATTAGCAACTGACAAGTTGTTCCAACACAAGCTGTACCCTGTACTCCTTGAAGGGCCAGCTAAGTTGAGTTAAAAGCACAGCCACACTCAAGTTAAAGGTATGAGTGTGGACGGGACTCAAGTTAGGGGCAACACTCGAGTTATAACACTGTATATTTACAGTGAAAACAAGTCCCCCTAAAGTAGGATTAATTATTGAGGCAGTATCATCTAGTCATTAAAGCTCATCACTGGGAATAATGTGACTTTATTTCTATTCCCAATTCTCTTGCTTTTTCGCTTTGCAGCTTTGTGCAAATCATTTTAACTTGCGCATAACTTTATAAAGTGCTGTTAGATCTTGGGATGAAAAGCACTAACAAGTGCAAAATTTTATTGGATAGGTGACAAAAACCCAGATTTTGGTAAAGGGGAACAGAAATATTGGGTGAAAGCAAAATGAAATATTAAGAGTACCAAACCCAAGAGAAGTAGTGGTGGCAGGCAGTTATAACTACATGACAAATCTATTACAGTTCTGTCATTGTTTTTAATTTACAATTCCCCTCTTTTCAAAAAGAAACTTGGCTGTTTTAACATATTACTATGCTTTTGGAGGTTACTGGTTCTTAGTCAGTCATTAACTCGAGTTTTAAAGGTATGTTTATCTCTGACCCCAGAGTGGTATGTGCTGCAACTACCTGAATCCTCACTACATTACAGGAGGTAAGCACATATATGTAAATACAAGATCATACAGTATTTTCCCCTCCATTAACAACTATAATATCTTTATCAATTGTTTTCTAGTAAGCGACTACCTCAAAATAGGACAACTGAAGAACAAATGTTTTAAATAAAATCAAACCACCGGTCAGGCAGTTGAATATTTTTTCTAGCCAGGAACACTTTCACTGTTTTGTGTTATATACCCAATATCATTTTCAAAACTACTTGGATTTTCATCTGGAAAAAGGAACGAAAGATTCCAGCCCAACATTCAGGTGCCTGTGTTCGTAACACCTTTGTTACACAGAACATACTAAACAAACAATTTTATTTTGTAATGTAAACAGGACCTAATACTGAGCATTTAACATGGTTACAATAGCAAGATCAGAGAAAGAATTAACCTCTCGAGAAATAGTTATTTCAGTGTCATATTATCTTCTTAGCTATGTATCATGACATGCTCAGATTGGCTTACGCCAACAGTTTTGTCAAGGTCATAAGTAGACGCAAAGAATATAGTAAAATATTAACTAATGTTCTAAGCTTGTACTGTAGCTTGTTGAATAAGTTTCCTCTCCATCCCCATCTTACCAAACTTAACTAGGATGAGCCATAACCATTTGTTGAGAGCCACCTAAAATAAGTATTCACACAGTGCTACCCTACTGATAAAGATTTAAGGGCCTCACTGATGACATTGTCAGACAGACACATGAAGACACAAGCATTGGACTTACTTTCAGATAATATGCCTGCAACAAAACATACAGTAGGTTAAGAGAGCCTCAAAAAAAATTAAAAAAATTACGCTCTGTATTTTCACAGGGTGTTTACAGAAAGATCCTATAATCTGTACCTTGTAGACTTTGTCTAATGACTTGCCAAGATCATTAAGTAGATTTCTACACGTGCAAAAACTTTGTTTCATGGTGATGCACTTTGGAGATTATGAAATTCTATTATAGAGTCATATGTTTTATGTTTTAAAGACTCAGAAAATAAATTAGTGCAGAATTTTTAGAAAAACATTCTCCAAAGGCAAAGTTAACATGGATGCATCAATTACAATTGATAGTAATTTGAAAGGTTTTTGTTTTAAGGTTGTTTAAATTTCATACTAAACAAGTGAAAGACCCAAAGGTGCAGAGCCATTACTTTTATTTTGTCTTAGTTCAATAAAAATTTATTACCGAGAGCTATGTATTATTTCTTTTCCTTTCTTTGGCTACTTATGTAACATAATTCCAGCCCGAATCAAATGGCATTTGGTACTTTGATAATTAGGATGGCCCATTTCAGACAGTTGACAAGGAGGTGCGAGTAACAGTAGGGGGATACTTAACATGGGAAAACAGATTATCCAGTTTGCAAATTAATTCCAGTTCAGCAGTTTCTCATTGGAGTCTGTTTTTCAAGTTTTTTGTTGAAGAATTGCCACATTTAAATCTGTTACTGAGTGACCAGAGAGGCTGAAGTGTTCTCCTACTGGTTCTTGAATGTTATGATTCCTGATGTCAGATTTGTGTCCATTTATTCTTTTGCATAGAGACTGTCCGGTTTGGCCAATGTACATGGCAAAGAGGCATTGCTGGCACATGATGGCATATATCACATTGGTAGATGCGCAGGTGAACGAGCCCCTGATGGCGTGGCTGATGTGATTAGGTCCTATGATGGTGTCACTTGAAAACCAGTAGGAGAACACTTCAACCTCTCTGGTCACTCAGTAACAGACTTAAAAGTGGCAATTCTGCAACAGAAAAACTTCAAAAACAGACTCCAACGAGAAACTGCTAAACTGGAATTAATTTGCAAACTGGATACCATTAACTTAGGTTTGAATAAAGACTGGGAGTGGCTGGGTCATTACACAAACTGAATCTATTTCCCCATGTTTGCAATCTATTTCCCCATGTTAAGTATCCCCCTACTGTTACTCACACCTCCTTGTCAACTGTCTGAAATGGGCCGTCCTGATTATCACTACAAAAGTTTTTTTTCCTCCTGCTGATAATAGCTCATCTTAATTAATTAGCCTCTTAGAGTTCGTATGGCAACTTCTACCTTTTCATGTTCTCAGTGTATATATATGTATATATCTTCCTACTGTATGTTCCATTCTATGCATCTGATGAAGTGGGCTATAGCCCACGAAAGCTTATGCCCAAATAAATTTGTTAGTCTCTAAGGAGCCACAAGTACGCCTTCTTCTTTTTTCTAAGGGACAGTAGGTTTTCAAGAGAGTGATGAATTGTGAATCCACATGCAACTGATTTCTCAACATGATTCTCAGCAGCTCATTTCCCGCCCATGAAGTGTAAAATGCTACCGTAATTTCACAAAATAGTTGTCACCCGCCCATGACCAAAAATTCACACCAAAAAGAATACCCAGTTTAAAAAGATTCAAAAAAGGACTCTGTTTTGTATCCTTTCTGTATAAGATTGTAAACTCTTTTGAACAGGGATTATTGTCTTTTTCCGTGCCTCCTACTGCACTGAGCACACTGGTGGTGCTTAGCAGTTAAAAATAACAAGGAAGGGGAGCCCACTGGAGGTGCTGTCTTTGAAAAAGTGTCATAAAACTTACTTGACCTGCCAACGTGTGGTCATTAAAGTTTCCAGGGATGCAACACAAAAACAAACAACCCTGTATGCACACTGATGCGTATGTAGCCCCATGTACAAGATACCAGTATTCCTTCCCCCTATGTGTAAACTATTCCTACAGTATTTACACATCTGCTTGATTCATTACATACAATAGAATGACTTTTTTCAGCAACCTTTAATGTAAACTTCCTGTATCCTGTCCTACAATGTAAATGTTTCCATGCTCTAATAATGCAAACAACACTTAAATGGGTCAACACAACTTCTCTTATATAAACTATGCTTTCCATAGTAGCTGGTTGTGTATCTACCACATAGCTGTGAGACTAAGAACTTGTGTCATATATAAGATAATAGCAGTCAAGATATGGAAATGACCCATTACAGCAGAGTCTATCCCCTTCGAAAGGCAAGTTATAGTCTCCTGATAGATGATCTGTCAAATATACCACAACTGGTCTTAGTCAAATGTTCTTTGCTGTGTCTGGTTTTTGCTTGCTAATCATTTGAGGAATAAAAATGCTTGTAACCATTGTGATAAACTGTTTTGTTTAAATAACAGAAAATCACTGAAAGTAAAAAGACAGAGCAGGAGGTGCCCTTAGAGCAATGAAAATGAATTAAGCTTCACTTTTGTACATCAGATTAAACTCACTATCAGAGTCTATGCCAGGAAAGTAAAGAATGGCTATTTATAAACTACCTCTTAGCCACAGCAACCCAGTTATAGAGCTGTTTCCCAGACTGCTTTATTGTTGTACCAAACAGACTACTCATTCATTTCCTGTCATTTGCAATTACAGCTCCATAAATGAAATACAGTAAATTACTATGGAGTACCTTTGAAAGATGGTTCATTGGGGTTCAGCTGTCACAACAATTATTGTATAATAAAAAAATGATTTTAAGTGTTCCAGTTCTCTTTTTCTCTTTTTAAAAAAGACTAATTTACTTGAAGCAGCTCACTGTGAAGCAAATATCTCAATATAAGCACGCAGATAAAGGAAAATGACAAATTTGGGCAGCCAGACAAACTCAACAAGCGGTACTGCAAATAAACTGGTGTGTGTAAGCATCTAAAAATCTCAGTTTTTAAACCATTCAAATAAATTGTACTTGGATCAGAAATAGCAAATATACAGTGCCTTTCACAGCATTTTCTATAAGGCCTTCTTTCAAAAGCCTAATTTTATTTTCATTTTTCAGTACTGTATATTTTTGGCCAGTAATATCAAGATACCCACAAGTCACCTAGTACCAACAGGTATGAGGATCAGGCGTGTAGTTCAAAACTAACCTGAGCATTTTTGATTGGGCCTGCAAAACTATTTTGCAATCCCTCCACTCCCTAAACATAACTGATTTCTGTCTACTATGATCAGAATACTAAAATTCAAATTTTATGAAAACACTTAGAAAAAGCGCACAAAAACTCCCAGTTGCTTTATATTCTGAGAAGCTTCTGGAAGGATCCCTCTGGAGAACAGCATCAGATTCACACTTCTCAGAAAGGCTCCTGGTCCTATCCAGAAAGATCACCTTATTATCATCTTTGGTGAGCAAGATGCACTTGACTATCTAAAGGCAACCCTCAGTGTTTCAGTCATGCCGTTGGGGGTTACCACACCTTTCTGTCATACACACCCTTTCACAGTCTACAGAGAAGGAAAATCAAGCAAATGGTAAATAATTATTTGACTTTTGGCTCAGAATTTCATCTATTGTAAATCAGCATAGCACCACAGAAATTACTGAAGTTACACTGATATTCACCAGCTGAGAATCTAGCTCAAAACTTTAACTATTTATTGTGCTGAGGTAAGAGCAGGATTTGAAAGCATATAATCCAAAAAACCTGGCATAGGTTAATTTTTTCTCACAAAGATGCATTGTCACCATTAAACTCACCTTTGTTGCTTCTTCTAGAGCCTCTCTTAGATTATGAAGTTCTTTGTCATGTTGTTCTTTAAGTTTATCTATCTCCAGGTCATGGTTAGATACTTCTTCTTTCAACGCTCCTTTTAAAGCAGTCAGTTCTCGTTCTCTTTTTCTCAATATTTCTTCTTGTTGTTCTTTTGTCATGAATATTTCTTGCAGATCCTGCTTCATTTGCATCAGATCCTAAAAAACATTTAGAAAATCCTCAAATTAAAACACCTCTTTTTAGCTCGTTCTAGCAAATGGATATTGGGAAGCGCATAATCAGTTTCTATACAACTATGGTAATTTCAGTTACAGTATATGATATAAAATATCTTCTCCTTGGCTCAGCTGTGTCATCTCATCTTGGCTCGGCTGCTTCTCTAGCAGGCCTTGCTACTGTTCATGCAGAGCACAGTAAGTCTCCTACATGTTTGTTGAGGTTGGGTACTGCTCTCCAGATCTCTTTTCTTCTACTCCTGCATGTTTTTGTTCTTACATATTTTTGCTACTGACACCTCCGAAGTAACATTTTCATTTATTGCTCTACATGCACATTTAAGCAACGATGTGACAATGTGCTTCTTACTTGCTTTGCTGTGGTCAGCTTTTCTTTATAGTCTTGTATTCAAAGAAATGTGCTCTAGTAGTTAGAGCTTAACTCTATTCCTGGATCAGCCCCAGACTCACTGTAACTTTGGATGAGTCACACTCACAACCTTTTTATTCCATTCTCCATTCCATTCTGTATCCCTCGTTACTCCATTCTGTAAAACTGGGGTAAGGCTTACCTGCATTGTAGGGGTGATATGAGGCTTAATTCATATTTGTAAAATGCGTCAAGATCCTTCTATGAAGGTGCCACACTCATTCACTACAGGGCTGAGGTGGGAGCCCAGACTGCAGGTTTCTCTGTTTTCTTTTCTATCAATTTAAAACTAGCTTATAAACTGCATGCTAAAATCCTCAGAAAATAAAAGCCATGATGAAGGACATAATTGGCCTGAAAGACTACTCTGTTGTATCTGTCACACCACAGATTTCATGTGTGTTTTTCAAATCAGTTAAACAAAGGATATCTTTAGCTCCCAGGAGTTTTACTCAAGCCATTCTCTGCTCATCAGAGTCTTTTCCATTGAGAACTCTGGCAGGTTTGTTGGGAGGATTTTTAAAACTGCAAGAAAATACTTTATATGAAAGTTACTATGTTTTCTTAGTCTGCTGTGTCTCAATAGTGTACTTTCATGTCCTACAAAGAGAGCACTGACCACAAGTTGAAAGATAAACACCAAAGCAGTTCATATCTCATCCCAGAGTCCTCAATATAAAGGGGAAGCCAGTATTTACTACCTGGCAATCTTTAACATTAGATATTTGTTTCCACAACTCCCATTCAATGGGACATAGATACAGCTGTTCAGGATCTCCTCATGCACACTATTCTTGAGCTTCTTTTATTACTAACCTCTATCAGAACCTCTTTCTCCCCGTCCACAGCGTGCTTTGCATTATCCAATTCATCATGCATTTCAGAGAGCTGGTCTTCAAGGTCCCTGATTTCAGTCTGGTGTTGTTCCCGCTCCATCTTCACTTGAAAAAGTCTCATCAAGGGGGAAAAGAAATGTTTAGGTTTATAGTGGAGTTCAATTGTTTTTCAAGTACCATAAAACTCTGAGGACCTGCTCTCACTCTCTCAGCCTGGGATAGGATCGAATGAGGCAATAATAGTGGAAGCTGTGCAGGGCATATTGGTCATCCCCCCCACAAAGGAGAATGAGACTTTGTCTTCACTCTAACGGTAAAAATGGGATATTCTTTTATGCAGAAAATATGCACATGTGGAATATTGAACTTGATTTTAGACTTCAATGAAAAACATTTAGTGCTCATGCATTTCTGTGTTTTAAAAAACCTACCTGTACTGGATGACCATGCAGTATAAGTACAACCCGCATTAAGACAAATATTAAAATTTAAAAAAAATCTTAGTTTTGCCTCCAATACCCCCAGATGGTCAGTTTTGAGGTAGTAGTTTAAACACGTCAGGTAATAATAAAAGTAGCACTACTTGCTATTGTATTGGGTTAGTGTCTTCTAAGCATCAACTTGGATGGGAGGAGAGGGGGTGGAGGGAGTGATAGATACATTTAATCTGCAGTATTTAAAAGAGGAACAATCTCCACAAAGAGGTTTTCTACAAGAAACTCACTCTTCTAAGTTTTGCCTGAGTTCCTTATCACTTTCTCCTAGACGCTTTTTTAAGGCATCTTTTTCTTGTACACTTTTGTCAAGTTGCTGTTGTAGATCTTTCAGAGTTGCTCTTGTAGTGTCTCTCTCTTCTTTGGCATTTTGCTGATTCTAAATTGTACACATTGAAAGTATTAAGCTGAGGTAACACGCTAACAACAAAATTAAAGGCCTTGTTTTTAAAAGTATGAAAAGATTCACTCTCAATACTTCATTCTTTTTCAATTACAATATTAAACTACTTAGACTATGAAATCTCATAACAAGACCTGTATTGGAGAAGATAAGCATAGCTTCTGGACACTTATTAGACATATGAAAAGGAAAGGCGTCTCAGTATTAGCCAGTCAGTCTCCACTACACTGATCGCTATCACAGACTTAAAGCACACTATCATCTATTACAACTAAATTGCCTCCATAGCCTCTTCAGTGCTTTTTAGCACTTAATCATTTCGAGTTCCAGATTGAAAATGAATGCTATAGCTGTTTTATCAGTAACTACATGAACTAATACAGTATATCTCCTACGCCAAATATGTCTCACCATAGTTACAAAGATTTTTTTTAAGCTTTACTTTTTCAACTATTTGGAAAGTTTCACTTATGTAATTCTTCATCATGGCATCCCAAGGGCTATGTGAAGCAAACAATGGGGAGAGATTATTTTTAGAAAAGCACACTTTAAAAAAAAAGAAGAATCTTCCATATAAGCAAAAGTGTAACTATATGATGCAAAATGATCACACTTGTCTGATATATTAAGCAATTATGCAAATTCCACGCACTAATATGAGAACATTAGCATGATTTACCATATATTTACTGATATATAAATAATTTTTTTTTTTAAATGGAATTATGAGAAACCCACAGAATCTTCTAGGTCTTGAGCTCATAACCCCAGCAATATTCTCTTCACATAAAAGTTCCAAAATTCAAAGCCTCATATTACATAAGCACACAAAGTTTACAAAGCATTCACAATCATTAGTTTAGGGACAGAATGTTTACTGGGAAGTTTAGCATAAATCTTACATAAAAGAAAATGTTAGCTTTATCAGTACTTCTAGCCTTATAGTACTTCTATTCTTTATAATGTAAGTAAATAAATATAATACCCTAATTTCTAGATCCAGCTTTTTCTGAAGCTCTGCAACCTTGCTTTCTAGTTCTGTTTTTTGTTCCAGCAATGCTTTGACTTCAGTTGAAGAATTAGAAACCTACAATTAAACAGAGACGTTTAATCCTAAAAGTCCAAGATATTATCTTCTGATTTCCTTTTAAAACTTAAATTAAACCACAGACAGAACTACTAAAAAAACATAGTGATAATTTGTTTTTTTATAGTTAGCCAGAATTATGAAAGTTACCATGGGACAGTTTTAATATGGTTTGAGATAACCTAATTTTTTCAAATACACTAGGATGTAATTCTTGTTCAACTTCTTGCTGCTTGCTCAAGGCATATTTCCAGTAGCACAGAAAACATCTCAAAAGAACCGTGTGTGTTGTATAGCTCTAAAAAAATAAAACC
Organism: Macrochelys suwanniensis; assembly: GCA_033296515.1. Classification (NCBI taxonomy): domain Eukaryota; kingdom Metazoa; phylum Chordata; order Testudines; family Chelydridae; genus Macrochelys; species Macrochelys suwanniensis. The sequence continues at coordinate 61,211,166 of CM065785.1, forward strand.
CAATAAACAGCAATTGAATAAACCACTAATACTTCAGGCCAAATTCCACTCTGAGATTACTTCGTGCACCTTTGACAGACATCAATGGGAGTTGAATATATACTTCTGAGGGCAGAATTTGGACAGTGACTTTTTATAATTATTCACTTGTGTTTTATATTTTCAATCTGTTCCCCTATAATCTAAAATAAAATACATTGATAAGGTACTTCAAATTAAGTCCTCTGATCAATAACATGGTAGCAAATAGGTTTTTTTCAGGTTTCCTTTAGAATTAAAAAAACACAACTGATATCTTGGCAGGTAATAGTAACATTTATTTTTTGAATATGCAGACTGTCAAATTATGTTACTGCAATATTGCTTTTAAACAACATCCTAGACAAATTCTTTATTTAAAACACACACAGCAGAAACAGCAATTCATGCCATTGTAATGAGAAGACATCCAGCATTCTTTTCAACAGCAATAAACAACAACCTTTCCTTTAGTACAATCACCTTTCAATGCATATGACACATCAGCAGGAATTACTTTTAGGAGTTCACACACGTCTCCTCTTTCTCTTCCACCATATAGCCACAACCACTGGAAAATACCTTCAGTATATCACAAACACCCACTCACCCACAGTGGTATTGACAACATAACCTTCGGACAGTAGTGAGGTATCCTAATGTTACTAGGGTTGCCAAGCCTCCCAGTTTTGCCGGGAGTCTCCCGGAATCATGCCGTATATCCCGGAGGCTACTGAAGCCAAACCGGGAGATATTAGGCACTGAAAGGTCAGAGGCACTGCGGAGCTAAGGCACCGCGGAGCTCCCTCCTGCACACAAACTCCCTCCATGAGCCTGTACCCCACACACCCCCTCCCACACCCCAATCCCCTGCCCCAGCCCTGAGCCCCCTCCAGCACGCAAACTCCCACCCAGAGCTTGCACCCCCTCCTGTACCCAACCCCCTGCCCCAGGCTCAGCCCAGAGCCCTCTCCAACACTCTGAACCCCTCAGCCACACCCCCCAGCCCAGAGTCCACACCCCCTCCTCCATCCCAACCCCCTGCCCCAGCCTGGTGAAAATGAGTGAGGGTAGGGAGAGCGAGTGACGGGGGGGAAGGGGATATGGAGTGAGTGGGGCGTGGCCTCAGAGAAGGGGCGGGGCAGGGCCTCAGGGAAGGGGCAGGGCAAGGGTGTTTGGGTTTGTGTGATTAGACAGTCGGCAACCCTAGTTACTCCTTAATTTGGGTCTCTGACACACAACGGCAAAATGCACTTAGAGATGTCCTACATAGCAGATTCCTCTACTCTTACATTTAAAAATGTATGTAAACTTTCACAGAGACCCGAGTCCAGCAAATTACTTAAGCACATGCTTAACCTTAAGAATGAATAGTCCCACTGAAGTCAATGAAGCTATTCACATGCTTAAAGTGCTTTGGTGGATCAGGGCCATAGTATACAAATCCAGCTTGTAGCTTTTTTTGCATCTTTTCAAACTCATCAACTGTGTGTATTACGTACACCCTAGTCTCCTTTTACAAACCGTGCAAATGGTTTTAGACAATGATCTGCAGTTCTGTACTTTACTATTTTATAGCTATGAAACACACAAACAAAAGTGATTTGATTATTTACTTGTGCACTTCCAGCAGCTCTTGACTTTAAAGTCTGGATCTTCTCAAAAACCAGGTTGACCTTCCTCTTCGTGGCATCATCATTATCAGCGCTTCTGAAACATGGACACAATGTAAGTAAACAATGCAATGATTTAGGACACCAACTATTTTGCTCTGGCTGGAATAAACTTCAAGCATCCAAATTATATAAACAACAACATGAATATCAATGAGGAGAAAATTAGGAATAGATTTTAAACTACTATTCCACGAAGACTTTAAATAAATTATTACAAATTATTAAATTGCAACTATTTTCTGGAAAATTACTTGGCTCTTTGATTACAATTCTGAGCTGAAGGCCAGTATAGCAATGATGGGTGTTCTGCACATAAGTTATTGAACAAGCTGCCTGAAACTTTAACACAATAAAATTTAGGTCCCTCATAGTCCTGCCTGCTATGTCCCAGTTGTCGCAACACCCTCATTCTGGGATATCACAGCTACCAGAAACTCTGCTAAATCAATAGCCTAAGAGGCTTGAGGGGTGGGGTCTGTAGAAATATTAAGTATATTGTGTGGGTTTGAAATTCTCTGCCCCCTCCCTTTTTCCCCCCCAATTGGTTACTTTCAGAATATACAACAAAAAATGTGACAATTTTTCACCTGGAGAAGGCACTTGATGCAAAGGCCAAGGGGAATTTATCTCAAACGTTTAGGTGTACAGTCCACTTTTTATACACCAATTCAGGAATAGTTTCTGTGCTGCTCAATTCATATGTTGTGCTTTTAAATGTTTTCTGAACTTTGACACCACAGGAGATACACTTGGTTTTTTTTAATTAATCGACCCACAAATTTATTTTTAATTTTTTTAAAAGTATATTTAATCTGATTCTGAACAATATACAGCATACAAGTTCTGATTAGATGGGAATTCTGAGATCCTTTGTAATCTTCAAGGACATTGCTGAGCTTCAGAATAGTGAAGTAGTATAATTTTTAATTAATCTATACATTTTGGTTTACAGTTTAATTTTAACGATAGTGTATTTAATTTATAACTTCTTGTAAGAAAGAAGGATTACATCATCCATCCATACAATACAAGGTAGTGTTTTACTAAGACAGTGGTCCCAGTGGCAACTAACTCTGCATGACAAATCAAAGACGTCTGCATTGGATACATATAGAACTGTATTTACAGAAGTTTTAAAAGGTGTTTTTAAAATAATTTTCTTTTTGTTATATATTCATATTAAGGGTGAAGTCTCCACTGTAATTTTTCAGCTACTATATGCTTCTACTTAATTGTTCCCTACGCATCACGATATTTTATGCCATAGAATATAAAACACATAGGAACAGACTGCTATGGGGATTAGGAATCTGAAAAACATCCTGAAGATTACAGGTACATACTTCAAACGACCAGATAACCTCTCCTAAAAAATTAAATAAAAATCCTCAAGCTGGTACAATCTCCAACTTCTACTATAAAAGTTAATGAAGTTTACTAACCCTTCCTTAAGGTAATTGTAAAGGATCTGCTTAGCTGTCTCCTCATTTGTTTGTTGCGCGAGGTCTTGCTGGCCCTTTAACAGATCAGGAGTTGCCTAAAAACACAAGGCTGGATATCAAAATACAGACTCTTTCAATGATTTGCTTCCCACTTTTGCTTCTGCTTTGAAATTCTCCATTCTATATATAGTAGAACCTCAGAGTTACAACACCTCAGGAATAGAGGTTGTTCATAACTTTGAAATGTTCGTAACTCTGAACAAAACATTATGGTTCTTTCAAAAGTTTACAACTGAACGTCGGATTTAATACAGCTTTGAAACTTTACTATGCAGAATAAAAATACTGCCTTTAACAATCTTCATTTAAACGAAACAAGCACAGAAACTGTTTCCATACCTTCTGAAACCTTTAAAAAAAACAACACTTTCCCTTTATATTTTAGTAGTTTACGTCTAACACAGTACTGTACTGTACAGTGTTTGCTTCTTCTTTTTTTGTTTTTTGGATCACTGCTGCTTATTACATACTTCTGGTTCCAAATGATGTGTGTGGCTGACCGGTCAGTTTGTAACTCTGAGGTTCTACTGTTGCAATTTTACCTGAGAAGAAGTTCATTGAGGGCATGAGCTAATGCTCACCGAAGTCAATAGGAGTTTTCCCATTGACTTCAGTGGGTTTCAGATCAGTCCTTATAAGTGAAAGATACAGTGTACTTGTTCTTATTCTGACAGTTGTAAAAAATGTCACTGATTTTACTATAATCTTAAAATTACCAAGTATATCTTTGAGGCCATTGAAAGAAACAAGCGTACTATAATTCAGCAGATAGGAGAGACACCTGTTTAAAATATGCACATTTGGACCTTTTCCTTTATGTTATTATTTGCTGCAGTGAGTATGTTTTAGGCATCAATAACACATTCTTTTACAATAACACTCCTAATCCCCACCCTTCTCCCTCCTCCAAACAGGAATGTGACTCTGTTCCTTAAACTTGGCTTTCTACAGCCTCAGCCAGAGAATAATTGTTTACATTTACTGTTATTGAAACCCATCCTGCAGCCCTTCCTGAGGTCAAACTTCCACTAAACACCATGGGAGTTTGGTCTAATGATAAACTGCAGGATTTGACCCATAGTAAATGTGCATTTTATACAGTGTACATCAGACAGCTTTGACTTACACAGTGCAGGTAATTTAAGGGATAACATGTTTCATATTGAAAAGTTACCTGTGTATTTGGGGCAGAAGAAAATGTTTTTACTAAGATCTTTTTTGTTCCTGGGTCGGGTGGGATTGTAATTCGATTTGGCAACAAGAGAGTAGAAGTTACTGTTTTAACTTCCTCTTTTTTATTCTGTACTGGAAGTGTGGATGACCTAAACATCAAACTTGCTCCATTAACTTTATTTTCTTTATGATATTGCAATGAATTGTAATGGCTGTTCTGAATGTCTTGAGCGGTGGGTTGCAGTTTGCTGACTGTACGAGCAACAACTTGTGTATCAGGGGAAGGCAACTTTTGTTCAAGAGATAATTGTTTCTGAAGGCAAATTTTTGATGGCCTTAGCAAGCGCTCTGTTGATTTACCCAAGTTTTTATTAAACTCATCTAAGTAATCTGAATTCACCTCCAGGCCTAAAGACAGTACACTGTCAACACTTCTTGATCTTTTACGATCATCTGGGTGAATTCTGTTTCTTTTTCCTGATCTGCCTCTTCTCTGTGGACCAATTTTCTTATCAAACTTTTCAATTAGTTGATCAACTGCAGGAATTGAGCCAGTGTCAATATCACGGCCTGTTCCAGGCAAAAATGGGATATACCTTCTGTTTTCATGTCGATTAACATTGTCTGCATAGATAGCATACTCTTGGTCATCAAGTAAAAATTTATACAAGGAATTTGCAGAAGTTGGAGTGGTTGATGAAGATGACGATCTTCGTGACCCATCCAATACTGGTCCAGCTGAATCTTGTCTGCCGAAAGAAAGAACATCTGGTCTACTTTTCCTTGTTTCTGGTTGGCCAGTTGGGCTAACATGTGGGGATCCTCCACTAGATGAAAGTGACTCGAATACATGCACTTCATTTGGACTGCTAGTAACACTGGGGCACTTGGACACGTGCTTATCTTGGTCTTCCACTGCTATGGACCTGTTCAAATGAATTGTTTTCACATTTGATTTGGCTGACTGCACAAGCTGTGGGTTTTTCTGTAGGGTCACTACTTTAGATGAAGTCGTCCAAGGCTTTGTTTCAATCTGGCCTTCATCTGCAAGAGATTTAGACTTATTGCATATAGAAGATTGGTAGCTATCCAAGTTAAAGTTATTTTTTTCAGGATCATAGGGCTGTAAAAGCTCAGGATGCCTTTGAAAGTTCAACAAATTGGAGGGTTTTAATGTTCCATATTTAGAATCTGAGACTCCATTCTCTCCTTCATTGATATTGGTTTGCTTTAGGCTTTTAAACATACTGGGCTGTGTGGATTGCGTTCCAGGAAACTTTATTTCTTCACTATTTTTCTCCCCCAATTTAAGAGCAGTATTGGAGTTTGGAGCTGACCTATTAATTGTCTGAGATGCAACCTGCAGCCCATTTTCAGATAAAGATGGGTTTTCTGACAAACACCCCTCTGTGTTGTTTAGCACTATGTAGGGATGCCCATCAATTCCTTGGACCCTAATACTGACACCATAAGATCCAGGCTTGGAGTGTTGTGTATTTCTAGCTTTGTGTGTCTCATCATTTGCAAGCTTGAGATGAACTCCATAGTCCTGTTGCACATGCTTGAAACCAGCAAAATATGGCTCCATGATTAACACAGGTTTTCAGCTATGAAAAAAGGACATACAGATAAGATTTAATTTTGATTAAGTTTGATTATTTAATTAGAGAAAACGTACATGCTGACCAAAAATCACAATACTTATTTTTACTAAGAAGAAATAAAAACACCAATCATTTACATAATGTTTCTCTTTGTAGAGCTGGTGGAAGGAACAATTTAAATACAGAGAAAACGAAGCACAGAAAGTAAAATGGTTTACACAAGGTCTCAAAGCAAGTAAATGGCAGATAAGGACTAGAACCCATGTCCCTTTACTCCTAGTCCACTGCTTTATACTCTGCACCAGGGGTAGTCAATTACTTTTTTGTCAAGGTCCAAATTTCTTGGTCAAGATATAGTCAAGGTCCAGATTCAAGAGAAACATTTTTCACACCGCAATCATAATAAATAAAATAATAATAAGCAAATAAAAAGATTTAATAATAGTCCATTCAAAAGCATCTGGCGGTTTGGATTTGGCCCATGGTCTGCCAAAGTACCTCCAAAGTAAAATGCTTTTAACTTTCAATGAGACACTTAAAAAGTTTGACATTCATTCCACAAATACAAATAACTTACAGCAACAGACCCACTGGAGAGACCTCACTGAAAATTCTGAAAAACCAAACTCTTCATGTATTTATTTTCGGCATATTTTTGCCCCCTTTTTATCAATCACACATTTCATGGCAGCGTCTCACCAGAGATTTCTAGATCTCCAAACCATAACCTAGAAATGTTGAGAACTCTCCGATGTGTGAGGAGGAAAAGAGAGGATTTCATATTTCTTGAACTAGTGTCTAACAGGTGTGATGAACCTCACATAATTTTTAGCAAAACGTTGCCATTTTGCCAACTAACTGTGTTGACTCAGAGGATGTGATTGTATTGGAATGACTGTTTATGATGTAAATATAGCAAGTGATTTAGTTGCCTGGCAAATATGGTAGTAAATGTAACCAAGCATCAATCTGTTTGAAGAATTAACATATGCCAGACCTTTCTCCTACAAGACGGCACACGTGTGCCAGTGACTAAGAACAGAGTGCAATAGGTAACACTGCATTTTTACTGATTACGTAAAAGTTAATGTGCTAATTTCATAAAAAATTGGGGAAGTAGAATATATAAGGGTTCATGATTACATCTCATATTTGTCCTTAAGAAAATATATATAGTCCAACCATATCACAAACAAAAGCAACTTCAATCACTAACTTTATTTACATCTGTTTTCCTGACAGTTCCATTTACCAATTATAATATGCATAACTTGAAAACTGCAGGTAAAATACTGATTATAATAAAAAGTATTCTTGTATTGTCTTAAATGGTTTAGGTACTTTTATACCTATTTATTCAGTTAAGTGTGTCTGTGAAAGTGAATAGTGATGTGCGGTGAAATGAACTTACCGTATATGATACACAAAACTTCAGAGTCAAAGTGTGATGAAACTGAAATGAACATCTGACAATTGATGTGGGTCGGAGGTGTAACGCTGGTGTAGTGAACACTGGTACAACCACTAGTTTTTCAGACATCAAAGTTTTTAAATTCAAGTATCTTTTGATTTAGCATGGCTCTTATTCTGGATCTCTCTAGCTTTTTTTTTACTGAAAGTACATACCGCTCCCACACAAAAGGTCAGGCTGCAGCCAATTAGTATCAGCGCTACTAATAAGAGAATTGTAGTACGCCTCAGGAGAGGAAACATATAACCAGCTATTATTGGCTTTTAGATAGCTGAAGCAGTGGGAGACGCTCCAACATCCTCATGCTTCCAAGCTCTGCTTTTATCTGTTTAGCTTTCAACATTTGTTTTCAGAAAAGGAAATGTGTCACTGTTTCCTATAGCATTGATATCCCATGGCCTGCAAAAACTTTACTATCACTCCATCACATTTTAGTCTAAAATAGTGTTAGTTTCTTAGGGCTTCTGAAAGCAAATTCTGTTTAGATCTATCACCTCATCTGCAGAACCCATAGTGCCACAAATATTGATTAATTATGATATCAAAAATTAACTAAACAATCCTGCCATTGCTGTATCATTGCTTTTGGCTTGCTCCAGAAAACTCATCACCACCATACGGCATTGCAAACAGATTCTCTGCTGAGCAGTGGAAATGGAAAATATACTGTGAATATTCCCAAATTTGATATTTCAGTTATACCAGCTAAAGCACCAATGCTACTAACTCCAGATTACATGCACCAAAGCTGTTTTATTTCAAGGAAACATCAAACTAGAACAAACCTGAACCATCAAAATTAAAATCTGTTTTCTTTAAGAGCTATTTCTTTTGTTTTTACTTGCATTGTCTCTTTAAATATAAGATGTCCATAAGATCACCTACAGGAGGGATGGAGACAATAATTACAAACTACAGACAGAGAGCCAAATGCTTTAGTCTGCCAGAGGAAGATGAATTGTGGGTAGAAGGATTGTGGTTAGGTCAGCACTACTGAAGTCAAAATAAGCAGTAAGACCCTGTCAGAGTTATCAGGCCCTTTAACAGAGTTAGGGCTCAGCTGCACCTGTACCAGACAGAATTTGCCTCCCCAGGTGAAGGGAATTAAGGGTAGTTATGTGACAAAGTGTAACCCTAAAAAGCACTCAGTGCCAACTGGCAAAGAGTGCACTGTTCTGTAACAGTAACTCCTGACAGGCCTGACAAACTCAATGCACCCACACATTGCTTTGATATTTATCCAGGCAGGATCAAGTGAGATCTCTATTAATAGCTTATGTCATACTGGTCCTCATAATTGTTGCAAGATGTATGTACAGATATTAGTTGTCTATATATACTGGAAAATATGTTTTCAAGTCTGAATCAAAAGCATGGGTGTCAAACAGGTTTTGACCAGACAAAGGATGTATAGTCACCTGTCGGCCTCAGTTCACATGTAAAACAGGCACTGTATACGAAGGCAACATGGAGCCAGCACACCAGGGAATAAACCAAGAGGGGGCGGGAGAGGGCTCAGCCTGACTCTGGGGACATTCATGAAAGAGAAAGCCTAGCCATGTTGGGAGACTGTTTTAGGCGAGAGAATACTTTAGACAAGGGTTTAGCCTGTTAAAGTTAACTTTAGACTCTAGAAAGCACGTTATACTATTTGTTTTATGTGAAACCATTTCTGTTTCCATTAGAAGCGACAAAGAGTCCTGTGGCACCTTATAGACTAACAAACGTATTGGAACATAAGCTTTCGTGGGTGAATACCCACTTCGTCGGATGTGGGTATTCACCCACGAAAGCTTATGCTCCAATACGTTTGTTAGTCTATAAGGTGCCACAGGACTTTGTCGCTTCTGTTTCCATTGTTATCCTTATTCACTATCTCTTAAATCTTCGCTTTTGTTAAGAAACTTATGATTGTTTTCACTATAACTATCTCAGTAGTGTGATGTTACATAGGAGCTGACTTTCAGTTGAATCAAACACATTTGTGTGTACACTACCCTTTGGGGTGGCAAACCTGGTAACTTCTGAGGGTGTTCAGTGATTAAGGGCTGGACGCTACAGGGGAAGGCTTCTAAGGCTCTCAGAGATTGATTGATTGCGCATACTGTTAACCTGCAAGGTAAAGTAAGGGCTCCACCCAGAGGAGATTGTCTGGGTGGCTGGGAGCCCACACCCAGTTAACCACAAGCAAGTCGCCCTCTCGCTGAGCAGGGGGGTAACAAGATGACCAAGAAAGTGTCCCACAAAGGTCACATGACTGAATCAGGCCTGCTGGGAGATCAGAGCAGCCTGTGGCTCAGACAGTAGGAGAGCAGATCTGTGAGTTAGAACTCCATTAAGAGCAGGGGCCCAGTTAGGAGGTCAGTCTGGGAGAGCACAGGAAGAGCTCCAGGAGAAGGAGAACACATGGCCATTTTGGATTATGGGCATATAGCCCAGGTGTTTAGTTGTTCCAGGGATGGTCATACTGCGTGGGCATGTGTTCCCCCTATATACCGTTTTGTGTGGGAGTGCAGTGTCCCCTGCTGACAAGGGAAAGAAGAGACTGATCAGAATCCAGGCTGAATACAAGGTGAAAGAGGACAGATCTTCAGAGGGAAGGTTGTGTCCACTGGAAGAGTCTGGGGAAGAAGACTTGATCTTGATTGTACACTGGCCTTTGGGTCAGTGGCGGATTAGCCACTGGGCCCATGGCCCCCCGGCCAACTAGGGGGGCCCCGGAGTCCTGACCACCGCGTGGAAGAATCCCCCGACCCCATTCCGTGGCAGCAACACCAGGCAGGGGAAGCCCCTGAGCCCTGACTCTGCTCCCAAGCAGCAGTGCCAGAGGGGTAGGGTGGGGAAATCCCCCCGGGCAGCCCCAGCCTGACCCCGGCCGAAGCCGTGGGGTGACGGGGAAGCTCCTGTGCCCGACCCTGCTCTCCAGCAGAAGCACCAGGCAGGCAAGGCGGGAGAAGCCCCAGTGCCCCAACCCCGCTCCCTCGCAGCAGCACAGCGGAGTTACAGGGGAAGCCCCTGCACTCGGATCCCTGCTGCAGCTGTGGGACTGGAGGAGCTCTCACTCCCTGCTGCACCCCAGGGCCATAGTGGGGGACACAGTTTCTCCAGTCTTGGGGTCACAGTGAGTGCAGGGAGGCAGAAAGGAGCAAAAAGGGTTGTGGGGCTCTAGGGTTGTCAACTCTGACTGAAGCTATTCAGGGATATATTTTTTTTCCCCCAACATGACAATGTCATTTTCTTAAAATATCCTACTAAAATCTCCTGGATTGCTTTCAGTAGTCACCAGGAGATCGATTCCGATTCCGGTAGATTCCAGGCCAAACCTGGAGAGTTGGCAACCCTAAGTGGGGGGACCCTGGGTGGAACAGGAGTGGTCCCGGGGAAGGGCCGCAGGCGGATGAGTCAGAACAGGGGCAGGGCCGCAGGCAGAAGGGGTGAGGAGGGGTTCCCCACTTGCTCTGGCCGAGGGCCAATGTTACCTCTAATTTTTGACAGGCCGTGTGTGCAAAAAATTTCTTCTGTGCAAATTTTTGACAGGCCGTGTGCGCAAAAAATTTCTTCTATGCAAATTGTTGTGCTTCTGTGTAAATTTATGTGTGCGCGGTGTTTCGCCGTGTGTGCAGGGTTTAGGATCTGTGTGCGCGCGCACATGCGCACAGCTTAGAGGGCACAGTGCCCAGGGCCCCAGGAAACCTTAAAATCTGCCTCTGCTTCGAGTTAAACCCTGGAAAGGGTAAACTTTTAGACTTAGCCAGGGGGCTAAGTCACTGCAGCAGCCCGATTGCTCTGAGAGTACTGGGAGCCAATGAATGACAAACACTAAGGGGAAACAGACAGAGCCCTCACTTGGTTCGGCGAGACCCCGTTACAGACCCTATGACTGTTAAGTCACAGACAAAAGCAGAAGAGGAACAGCTTCAAAATTATTATGGCAAAATAATGTTAAATTTGCCATTGTTTAATAGACCAATGTCATACAGGTAAAACCATACAGGTAAAAGCACTTTCCCTGCTAACAATGACATTTTTCCAGTGAAATAATGGATTTAAATATTGAAATTTTTATACTGCAAGAGTGGTGCTTCATTTTTTGCTCTTTTAGGTATCTGTCTTTAGGAAGCAATGTATTAGTGGAAGATGAAAACAGACATCCATAAACAAAGGTGGCAAAACACAATGGTGCAATGCCATTGATTTCCATAGTTACATCACAGACCCTAGCAATCTTATGTGTTGCATATTACACAACTCTCTCGGTCCACTCTAGCTGCTAATTGTACCAGTGAAGGTGCTGTCCATACCATATCTAGATGCAGTGGTGCTCTTTCCAAAAAATTCTTCTAGAATAGCAAAGAATTGCTGTAGATTTCAATTAATACAGAACTCTGTACAAAACTATCACAACATAAAAATTAGAAGAACAAAGCATTTGCTGCCCCCCTTTCATCTCAAACCCAGCACAGACCACGTGCTTATCTGCAGTGAGGACTTCAGCCATTGGTGGCCTGCCACTGATATAGTTGCACATATCTAGTGTAGAAATGCAAAACCATAATTTGCACCAGTGCTGCTTATACCAGTTTCAAGCAGGCTTACCTGAATCAGTGCCTGGCCACCGACAGCTATATCTTGGGCAAATCCCAAGTGAAAACAAGGCTTAACATACAGATAATTTTGATCAACTCTCATAAGAGCACTAAAGAGTTTGAAATCAGTAGCACCACTGAGGGGAGACTATACCACTTGGACTATGGCAAATATTCCTGAAAACAGCATTTCATCTAGCTCTAGGGTTGAGTTGACAGATATACTAGCCAAAAGATACTGAACCAAAGTGCCCCAGAATGAAGACTGATTAAATGCCACGTGCTACTCAAAACTGACAATCAACGGGAGTGCTCAAAACAACTAGGCATTCCTCAGGATATAGAGCTCAAATCCTATAAGCTGTCAGAACTGCCATCCTGCCCAAGGCCCACAAAACAATCCTAATCAGGCCACTTTCAGTCTTTGTGGATCTCTGAGAACAGCATGCCCTGGGTAACTAAATGCTCACCAAGCCTCAGACCAACATTAAAAAGAAGTATGCAGGAAACCCAACCCACAGATGCCATGGCAATAACAGAAAATAGAAACCAGGACCACCTAAGGAAGTGAACGGAAGGAGGGATTCTTGAGTTTTCCAAGAGAAGCATCACAAGATGTGTCAGGAATTCAAATGGCCAGAAGGGATGCACAATAAAGACACCAAAACAAACTTTAGGAGTTTCATTCACCTCCTGTATCTCAGCAAGAACTGCCTCTTCAGATGTTACGAGTGACAGTAGGGTTTCAGACAACATGCAGAATTTGATCCATTTTTTCAGAGTAAAAGGACAGTCCAGCTCACCATTAACCAGCCAACTAGTCTGCTAGTCACCAGCCAGTTCAACTTCTTCCCAATGGACACCCATTCCCACCTTGGCCTAAAACCATCCACAGCTCCTACTCAGTCTCACACTCCCCTTCTCCCAGGGCATTGGGAACTTGTCCTACTTAGCAAGTGTTGCTCAATACAGCCTGTCTCCCAGCTCTGATGTCACGGAGCCAATCGATGGTCCAAATGACACAAACAAAGACAGCCTCATTGTCCAAATTTTTCCTGGACTGTAAAAACATTTGGTAAACTAACTACCATTTCTGCCAGATGTTGTTAGTTTCAATACAGGGAAATAAAATAAACAACATGGAATCTGAATTCCAGGAATACAAAGAGTCATTGAACAAAAGAAAGGGCGAAACAGGGAAGGTCAAGGGAAAGGAAAAAAATGGAAGAGGATGAACAATGGAAGGAAATGACAAATTCTCCTAAGTTTCATTGTTTCAGGTCTCTAATTCCATAAGTTTCCACATAATATTGAAGTTTCCTTTGTCATTGTATATGATATCTCGCAACAGCTACACAGCTTCCAGGTATTATGATAACAGAGATACAATGACAAATCTAATACAATAGACATTTGCCTCCTCATACTGAGGCTGATCCAAAGCACACTGAAAACAATGGAGAGACTCCCACTGTTTTCAGTGGGCTTTGGATCAGGACCTTAAAAAGCAACATTAGCACTGAATACTTATTGGCTAACAAAGCATGGAAGAAAAAAAGATTATCTACGCAGCTCAGTAAATTCACAAAAAGAAAATAAGTAGATAAGAACCAAACGGCACTAACTACGGTAGCAAGTCACTGGAAGAACAGGACAGAACCCAGAACCTGTGCTTTAAACTGTAATCCATGCTCCCTTGCTCTGAACACATCATGGTCTTGAAATGAACAAAAACTGAAGAACTGCAAGGAGAGTAAAGAGTGTTTTAAATGGTTTAGTTAATATTTTCAGAAAATGTAAACAAATCTAGAAAAATATTAAACTCTAAAAAAGGAAATCTAGTTTGCAGAAACCAATATGTTGTAACAATACTGGTCTCAAAATCAACCATGGCATATTTGCATGTGACCATTTACATAGGAGAAACATGCTTAATATTTAATTAGCAGGATGTACATGTGGGTGAGGGCCCAAAGTGTTAGCATGCATGAAACAGGCTCTTTGTTGACTTTAGCTAGACAGCAAAAGCCACCAATGGCAAAACAAAAGAAATGCAAACAAAAGAAATGCAAACAAAACTACTCGATACTTGAAAGCTTTCAATAGCATACTAGCACATGTGGTTTGATATTACAAAGATGTGTTTAGTAGTCCTCCAAGAAGAGAAAGAAAAGTTATCACTACTGACAAATTAAGATTAACAACTAATATCCACAAGAAAAAGATATGAAACTTTAAGGCTATGTCTACGCTGCGCCGCTGTAAGATCTCTCGTGTAGCCACTCTGTGCCAATGGGAGAGAGCTCCCCCACTGGCATAATTAAACCACCTTCAATAAGCAGTAGTAGTGCGAGAGCATCTCCTGCCGACACAGCGCTGTTCAAACCTGAGCTTCTGTCAGTGAAACTCATGTTCTTTTTCACACCCCTGATCAACAAAAGTTTTCCTGACAAAAGTACTAGTGTAGACATGGCCTAAAAATGATTATGCAAATCAAACAACAGAAATAATCAGAGCTTAAAAAATTCTCAGACTATCACCAACTAATGTGCTCTGAATATAACATTTCAAGTAGAATATAAACAAGAAATTCAGGTCAATTTTGCAGTTTTCAGTGGAATCACCTTTTATCAAAAAATGGTAATTCATAAATTACTTTGCAATTTACAATTAAATTAATCCTCTCAATACCCATATGAAGTAGGAAAAGTAACTAGTCAGATTTGGAATAAAACTTGCTTGAGACTGTTTTATTTATTGGCACCAATATATAGTTATCACAAAAATGGTTACATACAGGGACCACTTATGCTATGGAATCCACCTGGTGCCACAGAACCAGACTCCAGATTCCAAGAAATCACATAATAGGATTTGTTTCAAAAGGTTTAATAAACCATTGTTAAAAGTGGAAAATGATACAATAAATTCCATGGAAAAATTTAAAACTGAAACATTGCTCCATTTGGAAGCCAATGGACTGAAGATGCTCTCGCTTATTTTTCAACCAGCTATAATAGTAATTAAAGTCTGCTTATTGTTGCTTCAAATAAATCATTACCTTGAAACTTTTAATAGCCACAGAGAAAGAACTGTGCTTAAAATTAAATGTGCATGCATCTTTAAAGCATTGTTGACTTCATCAGAATTTGTCTCAAACCCTTCTAATTCAGAGACACTATTCATCTTCTTCTGGTTGTATTTACCACTCTTGTGAAATACCTTCCAGTACGTGCAGCAACAATAAATATTCAGATCCTGTACTTGGTATGTCCTCAGAACAAAAATGTGTGTGAAGAATGTGGATTTGATTAGATCGCTCCTTATCAGAAACAAACAAAAATACACCCAATATTATTAGCTTTCTTGTAGAGACTATACAAAAGAATGAACAGTGTTATTTCTGGAATGCAAACACTGATATAAGTTTTTGTGCAATAATTTGCAACAAGAAGTTTGTAACTGGCAAAAATTACAACACATTGAGAACTACAAAAAATCTTCCTTCACACATTAGGTATTTTCAATTGCTGTTTGGGATGAATATATTTTCCTTTCAGAATGTCTCCAGAATATTATGTATATGTTAAACACCTCATAAATATCAAGTCACAAATTTTAAAAAGAGTACCTCAGAGAACAATAACATAGCTTTATACAGATTGGTAATAACACAAACAGGTCTTTTTTGTGAAAAATTATTGAATCAACTCCTCCATATAGGTTTGCATCACTTAAAAAATATTCAGAAGTTTTATGGACTTCTTACAAGTTACTCTCAGAAAGAGATACTATAGCATTTTTATTGAGAAAGAAAAATGCCACATCAACAGCACTGAATGCACCACCCATGGTGCATGGAGGTATAGTCATACTGTATTTTAATAGAACTTTCATTCAAGATTATACAGATCAGAATCAAGGGGTCTAATTAATGTATGTCCAGAAACAAAACTGTCTTTGCCAGTCTGATCACTGAAAGGCTCTGCTAGTAAATTGCATTTTGTACCTTGGCAGCTGTCAACTGACAAAAACCAAACCAAACCAAACCAAACCATTAAATATACAAGCATGTTGAAAAGTCATTAAAAATGTAGGGAAATTGTAAATATTGGGTTTTTGTTATAAAACCTTTATGAAAATACACTTCTCGATACTTTACGTGACAGAGTTTTAAACAGATGTTCCTTGCATTTAAGCTTTCAGACAGAAAACTAACTTCTAGTGCTGATAATCATAGAATCTCAGGGTTGGAAGGGACCTTAGGAGGTCATCTAGTCCAACCCCCTGCTCAAAGCAGGACCAATTCCCAATTTTTGCCCCAGATCCATAAATGGCCCCCTCAAGGATTGGACTCACAACCCTGGGTTTAGCAGGCCAATGCTCAAACCACTGAGCTATCCCTCCCCCCAATAATGGATTATTTATATTGACATAAAAGTCTGTGCATCAGGTGCGATATGACAGGACAGTATTTATTTGCTATTTGGTTTATGAAAGGATGTTAAAAATATTTATTTTCTTCAGTGGGTCAGCTATTGTTTTCTTACAGTTATTTGTTAAAGAAAAAAAGCTATGTTTATCAAGGAAGACATAAATTCAAGGTCTGGGATTTCACTCAAACCAAAAGTAGTTTGTATGAGAATCACATTCTTGCTATGTAGTTTCAAAGGAGTAAAACTGGGTGGTGCTCTGTAAGGAAAATACATGAAGTCTTTTTCAAATGCATAGGAGACATGATTTTCAGTAAAGATAGGAGCAGTGTTTTTACATAACTTTTCATGACACTGATTTTTAAGCTCACTATTTTCATTACCTAATAAAAACAAATTCCTCTCTCTTGTTTGTGAAGTGAAAATTATCACAAGGGTGTGTACTGATTCAGCTGCTTATGGGAAGTAATTAATTCTAACAAATTGTTTACTTTTCAAAATATTCTACTTGCTGCAATTAAATAGAAAATGTATAGCCCATGATAGACAACCTCCAACATCTTTTGAAGATCAAAAATTTAGGTGCAATTTAGAACAATAAAATTTTTCATGTTTTCTGGCTGGCAACATTGTTCCAGTGCTTCATGTTATGCCAAATGTGATTGAGCAACACTTTCACCTGGAGAACTTGAAAACAGTCCAAGAAAGTAATAGCTTGGCTTTTTGCAGTTGTATTGTATTGGACTAAGCAGCTGGATTTACTCACCAACAAGCTTTCTAAATCCAAATATCATCCCAGGTTAGTCCAAATTTTACAGGGGCATTAAATTAAAGATCCAGGGGACCTACTCAGACAAGAATGAAGCCAGTTCAACTCCACTGATACTACCAAGTAAAGCCATTGCAAATAGAGGTTATGTCAAAAAATCTGTCACACTATACAGTTACTTGCCTTTACTTGTAATTTCAGCCAAAGGATTCTATTTAATCAAAGCACCTCAATTAATATTTTCGGGGGGGATGAAGGAGATGGATTTCAAAGTGAATTTATCCTAGATTCAGCCATCACTGGGCATGATCCTGCAAATAGGACCTTGTATATAGTCCCTTCCTCCCACCTAGAGTCCCTCTGAAATTTGGGTGGGAGGAAGTGTACAAGCACATTGTTCTGTTTGCAGCATCAAGCCCATTGTTTATGGGACTGTTTATGTAATCAGGGCTACAGGATCAGGTACCTAAGTAGTTCATAAAGTGCCATTTTACTCACTGCTTACTTTGGTTCAACTGAAACCTATATTTTATGTCACTTTGTATTATAATCCCCATTTTCCAGGGGATTATAAACATTTCTGTGGGGCTAAACCTTTGTTCTCACAATCTTTTCTTTATTTAAAACTAAAATATGTGAATCTGTCACATAATTGTATCACATTTTTAAATGCTTGCCAGATCTGGACAATATTTATCAAAAACCAAAACCCCCCACAACATTCCCATTACTCAGAAACTGTTTAACTTTTCAAATGAAATTTGGGGGGGAGGGGGGGGGGGAAATAATAGGAACCAGACCTTTTTCTTGTTTATAAAAAGAATTTATCCATATAAGCTCTAATGTCTGAAAATTCAATACTGCTCTTTATAATGTATGTTCTTCTATAGCAGATGGTTCCTAGGATGTGCTATGATACCTCATAAAGAACCCTGGCAGAGGCACACCGAAGGTTTAACCTGTCAAATGTCCATTTTAAAAGTGCTAGAAAACATGTTTCTTAGCAGCTATTACCTTTTTTCTAAATGACAAGGACTTTATGAGATGCTTCCTTACAAGAATTAACTTTTTGAAATCCTGTAATTCAGAGCCCCATGCTCCCTTCCATGGCTACACACAGAAGAGGGAAGCACCATCATGCAACATGCTCTCCCCCACACAACACCATAGAAGCCCATTCTCCATGGAGGCTCTGCAGGGTTCCAACCTTCATGGAATTGAAGGGGGCAAGGAATTGTGCCTGCTGGTCTCTTGCAGGTTTTCCTGCACCAAAATCTGCAATCTCAGGCTATGTTAGATTGTGATGCTGCTCCCTTCACACCCTGTACCACCTCACACCCTTTCTAGGAGGGAGGGGGATAAATAGGAGGAGTTAGCCACATCCTGGAGAGAGACAGGAAACAGCTTCTGCAGGAGCCATCTGTGAAGATGCCCCTTGCCTCTTGCAGATTCTCCAAGACTCACATTGATCTCAGAGAATTTGCTGATTGAGTCTTCTTACATGGGAGAGTCGGGGGCAGGACATACCATGCTCCTTCAACAGAAGAGCAGTAGTAAACCAACACCTGTAGAGGAGAATGGGGCCCTAAATAGGGTTGCCATGTGTCTGGTTTTCGACTGGAACACCCGATCGAAAAGGGACCTTGGCAGCTCCACCGTTAAAAGTCCGGTTGGTGCGGGGCTGGCAGGCTCCCCGCGCAGCTCCCGGGAAGTGGCCAGCATGTTCCTCTGGCTCCTAGGCGTAGGGGCAGCCAAGGGGGCTTCGCGCAATGCCCGAGCACCAGCTCTGCAGCTCCCATTGGCCGGGAACTGCAGCCAACGAGAGCTGCGGTAGTGGCGCCTACGGGCGGGAGCCATGCCTCCACCTAGGAGCTGGAGGGACATGCCTGCCAGTTCGCAGGAGCCACTTGAGGTAAGTGCCGCCTGGAGTCTGCACCCCAAAACCCTTCCACACCCCAACCTCCTGCCCTAGCTCGGAACCTTCTCCCACACCAAAACTCCCTCCTGGAGCCTGGCCCCCTGCCTCAGCCCTGAGCCCCCTCCCACACTCCGAACCCCTTGGCCCCAGCCCAGAGCCCCCTCCTGCACCCAAACCCCTCATCCCCAGCCCCACCCCCAGCTGGAGCCCCTGCCCCAGCCTGGAGCCCCCTCCCACACACTGAAACCCCCCTCATCATTTCTGGCCCCACCCCAGAGCCCACACCCTCAGCCCAGAGCCCATACCCCTCCCACACCCCAATCCCCTGCCTCAGCTTGGAGCCCCCTCTCACACTCCGACCCCCTCAGGCCTACCCCAGAGTCCTCTCCTGCCAGGGCCGGCTCTAGGTTTTTTGCTGCCCCAAGGGAAAAATTTTTTGGCCGCTCTCTCCCCCCCCACCACCTTTTTTGGCTGCAAAGGTGTTCGGTTTTGTGTGATTAGAAAGTTGGCAACCCTAGCCCTAAATCTTTACATGAATACTGAATATTCTGAGCCGTTAGGGTCTAGCATGGCAAATGACATTCAGCTACATGGTAGTTATTTTCAATTCATCTTTTAGTTTTTGTGCTATTTTATGGGAGAGAGAAAATAATTCACTGCCCATAGTATTTAACCGCTGCAGTAACACAGTATTTACTATATCAGGTTAGACTTCTGACCCATCAAGTCTAGCATCCTACCTCAAAGAGCGGCCTCTATTTGATGCTTCAAAGGAATGTGGAAAATAACCTTTGATGCACCCAGCCAACTGTGCAAGGCTGAGTTGGGGTAAAACATTCCTTCCTGACCTTTGCAGTCATCAACTGATGCCCTAAGGCATAAGATTTGACTAATCCTATTTTATCATGAGGTTAAAATTATTTAAAAATCCAGCTACAGTATTCACATCTCTGGACCGTTATGAATCCAAAAGGCTGATTAAATGATGTTTGCCTGCTATTAATTCAACTGAGTGACTTCTAGTTCTCGTATTATTTTGATTTTTTACTGCACCTAACTCATACACTAAGGCTAAGGAGAAAATATGCAAAAATTGTCAAACAAGTATCATGCAGTAAATTGAAGATTGTAACGCTTTAGGTAATGAAAAGCTGGAGTGGAAAACAGACTACAATTGTATGCTGTAGTGTTTCCCCACACTGAAACACCAAAAAAGGATTAGAAAATTTGGTCCACTAGCTTAACACAAAATAGATCTGACCCTTTAAAACTGAGCAAGGGATTCTTCATGCAGCAAACTAATAGGCTGACGTTAGTGATGCCATGCAGCAACTAACTATGTGCTAGGTCAATGTTAAAATGGTGCTAAGTGAAAAACAGACAGAAAGTTACTCTGGGAGAAGGAAGAGTTCCTGGCACTTAGTACAAAGAAAAGGAAACAGACAACATAATATGTGGAAGGGCCAAAAACTGCACTAAGAAGAACACAGTGAAATTTATAGATAGTCCTTGCTAATATATCCGGGTATATACTCAATCCTGCCTACGATGTGAGAGCTCTACAAGGAGAACATTCATTTGGGTAGGTTGTGTATTCCCTTTGGCCTTTAGAATGGGAAGTTAGAATTTTCAGGAATTGGGCAGGCCTACAGTGGGGACTGACCTGAGGCGGGCGATTTAATTTAATCTCTGGGAGTGGGAGTCCCAGGAGGTAGGGAGAACAGTGGGATTCGATGGTTGTGGATCTGGGATTAGGCTATTGCGATGCTGAAAAATGGCTAAATCATGATGAAACCTGACAATTTCTAGCAGGCAGCTGGAATGACCAAATCACCATTTTTCCAGTGTTTCTTTCCTCCCTGACTCAAATTAACTTTTCATTCTGCACCCAGCATACTTTTGGCTCTATAGAAATTATATAATAAATAGCATCCACCCCCCAAAATTATCAGAAAGGGTAGCACACTATGGATTCAAATCAATAATATTTTAATAAGACTTCTAAAGCAGGCTTTGTGTGCTCCTATACTAAACTCTGGCCCTGCCAGGCCAATGTCTCCAGAGCCTCTGCAAACTGCCACTCCCTACCCCAATGGCCAAGATCCAAGTTTTCAAAAGGCTTTTAACCGAGAAGCTGCTACAGTATTTCATCTAATGGCCTTTCAAAGAGAGCACCTCTGACTGCAGACTCTTGGCAGACAACTGTGGAAAGAAGTGAACTTGAGAATTATTATATGACTGGTCAGCTTTTCTGATGGTGACATCAAACAACTACCTAATGCTTCACTTGATGAAGAACAGGAAATTAGACCAAATGGGTTTTAAAATATTTGCTTCCTTTTGTGAGCAGTCAAAAAAAGCTTCACATCCCGGCTTCTCTCTCTACCCAAATTGAATAAAAAACCCTGTGACAGATTTCATACTTGCAAAATCACAAGTAGCCAGGAGCCCTGACCATACCGCATGTATTATTCACAACTCAGAAAGCAGCAGAACTACCACCTCACTGAAAGATTTATGCTTGGTATCACACACTGATGGGAGACCGAATCAAGGCTGAAGGCCACCTTGAAGACTGGGACTGTTTATGACGACAGGCTAGGGTGAACAGACAGCAAGTGTGAAAAATCGGGACGGGGGTGGGGGGGTAATAGGAGCCGATATAAGAAAAAGACCCAAAAATCGGGACTGTCCCTATAAAATTGGGACATCTGGTCACCCTACGACAGGCAGAATACAAGCATACTACTGTTAATTGTACAAACTGCACACAAAATTGCATTAGTGTTCTATATTCTGCACAAAATGTTATAGAGATATGAGATCACTTTGAAACTTAGCATTGATGCCCCTTCCATCCACCAACTCGACATATAAAACTCTCCTCACAATCCTGAAACTTCTAGAAGAACACTGCAGTTCCCAGCTACCACTGAACTTAAACTAGGGCCAGTCCTGGGTTTTACAGGAAACCTATGTAAAGTAACCCCACCTAGCAATCCCTTCATCTATGACCAGGTTTCCCATCTCTACACAATCATGTTGTCCCGGACTCCAGTTGCATTTTTGTAACCCCTCATTGTACCCTTATGAAGGGGTCTGCTAGCTTATCGATCCTCATCCTTGCAAGAACCAGAAAGCCAGGAGATTGAGCCAAAGCCAATTTTCCAAATGGGAAGCATAAATTTGGAATTAATTCTCTGCTATGACATGCATGGCATCAGACAGGAGAGCCTGAGCTGGTGCCCTGGCTACTAGGTCCTGTGGATGGGTAATGTGGGAATCTCTGGACAAGTTGATTCCTATCCACTCACAAATGACTATGAGCCACCCTGAATGAGGTGGAGTCCTGTGTATGACATTTTGGTCAGATTATTTAATAATAATTTGCATATAACCATAAATTTCAGCTGCGTAGACATAGTGCGGGTGAAAGACACTGGACTGGGTGCCCTGGTGAATTAAGCAACAGGCCTCATCAGGGCTATCTTCTCACATACACTTCCCTGGAAGCATGCATGCCTCAGTCCAGATCGGGAGGTGGAAGAGAATATCTTCTAGAGGAACAGGGGTAGTTCAGTTTCCATGATCTATGGCATGCAGTTCTTGGCTTCTGCTGGCTGCCAGTTAGTGTAAAACTAAAGCTTGCTAGAAAACAATCTTGCCCTCCTGAGAATAATTTCAAATTTTTGAAAAAATTTAATCACAATTTGGGATGAAAGGTCAAAAAGTGGAATGCCAAGAAGCCAGGAACCATGGGAGCCCAGGGAGGGTCAAGAGCTGTAATGTGGGAGCCGAAACGGAGACCCTCCAAACTAATCACACTATCCCTAATGCCAGCTTACGGGTGAAAGGCTCCACAGCACCTTAGAAAAGCCCTGAGACATCCAAGCCCCAAGTAAATCCTAATATCACCAGGGGTGGCAGGTTTGTAGAAATTTTGGTGGTGCCCAGAACCCGCCCCCGCAAACTCCGCCCCCCACCTGGGCAAGGGGTGGGGGTATAGGAGGGGTGAGGGGTGCAGGCTCTGGGAGGGAGTTTGGGAGCAGGAGGGAATGTGTGGGAAGGGGATGGGGGTGCAGGCTCTGGGACGGAGTTTGGGTGCTGTGTGCAGGCTCTGGGCTGGGACAGGGGCTGGGGGTGCAGGAGGGGATGAGGGGTGAAAGCACTGGTCTGAGTTTGGGTGCAGGCTCTGGGAGGGAGCTTGGAGATGGGAGGGGCAAAGGGAGGGGGTGCAGGCTCTGGGAGGGAGTTTGGGGGCCAGAGGGGGAGTGGGAAAGGGGTGGAGGTGCAGGCTCTGGGAAGGGGTGGGGGGCTACAGCGCTTACCTGAGGCTCCTAGGCATGGCGGGCTGGGAGTCTCCATGTGCTGCTACCCCAGGCACTGCCCCCGCAGCTTCCCATTGGCCACAAGGGGCGCTTGGGGCGGGACAGACCCACCCCGCCCAAGGGCGGCAGGGAGGGGCCAGCAGCCACGTGGAGTGAGCAGGGAGGAAGTTGATCCACTCCGCTGCGCTGCCAGTGGTGAGTGGGGGCCCCGGGCTGTTTTAAATGTCCCGGGGGACACGCAGGGGGCCCGGGCCCGGGGGTGGAAGGCGGGACCGAGGGAGAGACCCAGCCCCAAACATTGCTGGAGCCGGGTCCCGGGCCAGGAATATTCCTGGTGCCCAGGCACCACAGGGCTATAGGACTCGCCGCCCCTGAACATTGCACCTTCAAAAATGAGAACAGCTATCTGGAAAAAAATGGATTTATTAAATCAGGTTCTGACCTTTAAGATGCTTGCACAAACAGGTTGGTTCACTCTCTGCTCACACAGGCAAAAACTCCTACACCCTGCTTTCAGTCTTCCTCAAACTCTATAATTAAGTGTGCCACCCTGTTCTTGAAGGAACAGCTCTCATTAAACAAAATACAATTACTATACATATAACAATAAAGCAAAAATTAACATAATATCCAACTTCACCTCTAAATACAATATTTTCCAGTATGAAATCAACTGTAACTATTCTGAAATCCTCGCACTTATGAATTTCCCCATAGGGGTTTGAACATAGGATATTTAGATCATAGCACAGACCTCTTACACTTTAACTATAGGAGTAACACTGGTGGGGTAGGCACATTGTTATCTTCTATTAAGACCAACATACAGTGGGAGATACAACATATACTCTGCCAGTGGGTTACACAACTGGAATGTTGGGTGTCAGGATTTCTGGTTATGTTCCTGGCTCCTGGAGTAGAATATAGTCACACTAGTGATTAGAGACAGCATAGCCAAATATAATGATGATCCTCTTTGAGTTATCTGCAGGGAACGAACCTGGGACATCTCTATCTAGAAGAGCCTCTACTACTTGAGCTAGAGAATCAGGTCCATTAACAAAGAGGTAACAGAAAACACACAAACCTGTATGAGTCTAGCCACTACAATTGGTTGGGGATTTTCCATTGAAAAATGGTGGTTTTGTCAAAATCTTTCAATTTTCAGTCTCAGAAATCAAAATGAAATATTTGATTTCAAGTCAGTTCAACCCAAATTGGAATATTTTAGGTTTTTTAGCCTGGTCCATAAGGGAGAATGGGAGCATCAGGCTCCTGAATTGCATCTCTCCTAAGGCAATGTGTCACTATAGGAAAATGCAGTTCAATATTGAACTGACTCAAAACAGTTTTCTTTAAACTACTATTTCTTTAAATTACCCATTTTCTTTAAATTACTAATATTCAATCCATTAGTCAGAATTTCAGTGCACTCGTCACCAGGAACAATACAGGATACTTATCTATTGGCCTTGCTTACTGCAGAAATTAAAGCTTTATTTTTTAATTGTAACCTCCTGACTTTTTCCTACAACACACTGAATTATGATGTATTACTGTCATGCTATTAATTTTATGTTATTAAATAAAAAAGACATCATTTTAATCCAGAGAAAAGGACATTTCCAAATACACCAAATGTTAACCAAAAGCAAATATGTAATTAAATTAAATTCTACCAATTTATAAACCATCATGTATCTAAAATGTAATTGTGAATACAATTTATTCATCTGTAATCGTTCTGTCTCTATTCATCCTGGTCTACATACAGATTTTGTTATCAATATAACAACATCGGCTGGGGCTGGGTTTTTTTTTAGTGGAAATAGTTATACTAGTACAATCTCCAATATGGATGCAGTTATACGAGTATCAGTGTGCTTATATCAATATAACTTATTTCCTTTCTAGTACAAGATAAGCTATAGAAGTATAAAACACTTTTATTCCAGTATAATGGCATCCACATTTGTTGGATTCTACTACTTTAGCTGGACCGGATAGTTAAAGCAGTACAACTTCTCTGTATGTACAAGGCCCCACTGATCTCTGAATACTAAAAAAGAACCCAAAAACCCAAACTCTAAATACTTATCTCAGTATTAATTGTATATACATGCTCACATTCAATTTCTCCTTTGATTTTCTGCCAAACTTACAAAAGAATTGAAGAGAAATGTGTACCCAACTATGCTACTAAGTAGAATTTTGCCTTGGCTATACATGCTGATTTTGTAGAATCCTGTTAATGTACAACAAAAAATGGCAACAACTATAGCTGAGTAATATGGAGACACAGGTTCTAAAAGAAGTTTGTACTTTCAAGTATAATAGCTGGTTTGTATCCAAACATCTGATACAACCCACCCTTTCTCCACAAGAGGTTCTTCGTTGTTTTACTACATTTTCCTCCAATTGTGAATCTTGAAAGCTTTTTATTTTGTTCCAAAATAAATTATCTGAATACAGCTCAATGATATCATTCTTGTGTAAATAAAGAGAGTATCCTGTACATATTTTTAGAGGCCTGGGGCAAAATCTGAAGTTTGTAAAAGAAAGTCTTTCAGACAATCTTTCTCTCAGAAATGTAAACAATGACCGCTCTCAGTCTGTTTAGGGATGCTTTGCCAGTGCTGCAAGGACACAAAACCTCTTTATATTCCTTAAAGGATGATACAAAAAATATTCCTTCACTTTGGAGACTATCATGAACTCTACCCAATAACTCTCAAAGAGAACCTAAGGCCTTGTTTACATACAATAATTGTACTGTTTTAATAATACTGGTTATAGTTAAAGCTGTATAACATCCCTCGTGTGACTCTCAGTTATACCAGTATAGCTTATTCGCCTACAGAACCAAGAATAAACTACATCAGTAGAAGGCACCTTTATACCAGTACACCTGTATTCACACTAGGGGATAAACTGGTATAACTATATCAGTAAATAAATACATTTTCTACCCCTAACTGACATAGTTATACTGGAACAACAACTGTGTCTAGATCAGGCTTTAAAAAAACACCTTTATATAGTCATTCATCTAAAATAGTAGACAAGGCTGATTCCTTGGACAGAGAACAAATGTTTGTAGCCTGGAACAAGCGAATGAGGAGTATCCACACTAGACTTTACAGACACGTTAGGCACCTCGAGTTAATGGGTAATCAATTAACTTGAGGTACAAAAGTCTAGTGAAGACAAGCCCGGGGACCTGTCCCAATAGATAGTTTTAGTACCCAAACAGCATGAGGCTCCCCACATGCTCCAGCAATGGGCACATAATAGATTTTTTAAAAAATCAGTAAATGCAGTATACGCTGTTTGTTTCCTCGTGTTTACGCTTATTCGCCTTCAGCTCAAAACATTATTCTATACTTTCCCCCCCACTTCATTTTACAGATAGAGTTCATTACCCCAGTTTTCACTACAAACTCTGGAAATTCAGTTAAGGTTTCAATGAAAAGCAACCCAAATATGTTTAGAAGCCTTAATTGTGCATTTCCCTGCTTTAATATGTTTGGATATCTTTTAACTGTAATCCCAGTTCCCTTGAATGTTCTGATATATATTACTGTTTGTTTAGACGTTCCCCAGGCATTAGGAGAAAGAGAGAGAGACACCCAGCAAAAAGCTTCAGCAAACTCTTTGCCCTCATTAAAACTGGGAACTTTTCCTCATAGTTTGATTCACCAAAGCAGGGCAACACTGTCTACCACACTGGTGCCATCACAAAAGAAATCAAACTTATTTTTCATTGCCATTATCAAAATCTTGATTAAAATTACTGCATTTGTTTTTCAGATCTTTCTCTTCTCTTTACGCCTCTATATCCTACTCATTCCTTCAGCTGGGGATTGTTCTCACTTCTCTGGGGTGAAACTGTCTTAATTATCATTCTGTTCTTTAAACACTTGGCTTCATATCATCAAGTTCCTTTTAACTAAATCAACCATGCAATTTTACATATGCAAACCTGGCTGGTTTAAGCACTAAGCACAATAGGCCTATGCCTAGGGCCCTAAACTCAGAGATCATAGGACAATGAGATGACATCATCACACTCAGGCGACACATCACAAGAAGCCTAGAAGGCATAGGACAGCATTTCTCAAGCTGGGGGTCCTGAGGCTAATGTAGGGGGGTTGTGAGAGTTGCAGCTGCTGCTGGCCATGCCACCCTTACTTCTGCGCTGTTGCTTAGGGTTGCCAACTTTCTACCTGCACAAAACCGAACACCTTTGCCCCGGCCCCTTCCCCAAGGCCCCACCCCTTCCTCGCCCTTCTCTGAGGCCCCACCCCCGCTCACTCCATCCATCCCTCCCTCTGTCGCTCATTCTCCCCACCCTCACTCATTGGCTCATTTTCACCAGGCTGGTCAGGGGCCTGAGGTGCAGGAGGGGGTAAGGGCTCTGGCTGGAGTGCGGGCTCCAGGGTGGGGCCAGGGATGAGGGGTTTGGGGTGCAGGAAGGGGCTCCAGGCTGGGGAGATGGAGCCAAGGGGTTTGGAGTATGGGAGGGGGCTCTGGGCTGAGGCAGCAGGGTTCAGAGGGTGGGAGGGTGATCAGGGCTGGGGTGGGGGCGGGGAAGTGAGGGCTCCAGGGTGGGGCTGGGGATGAGGGGTTTGGGGTGCAGGAGGGTGCTTCAGGCTGGGATCAAGGGGTTTGAAGGGCAGTATGGGGGGATCGGGGCTGGAGCAGGGAGTTGGGGACCGGGAGGGGGTCAGAGGTTCAGGCTCCGGGCAGCACTTACCTCAAGCAGCTCCCGGAAGCAACGGCATGTGCACCCCCCCGCCCCCTACATGGAGCCATGTCCAGGCAGCTCTGCGCACTACCCCGTCCACAGGCGCTGCCCCCGCAGCTCCTATTGGCCACAGTTCCCAGCCAATGGGGGCAGCGCTTGGGGCAGGGGCAGCGTCTGGAGCCCCCTGGCTGCCCCTACATGTAGGAGCCGGAGGGGAGGACATGCTGGTTGCTTCCTGGGAGCGGTGCGGAGGCTAACAGGGAGCCTGCTAGCCCCGTTGCATGGTGCCGCCAATCGGACAGTCAATGGCCTGGTCAGCGGTACTGACCAGAGCTGCCAGGATCCCTTTTCGACCGGGTGTTCTGGTCGAAAACCGGACATCTGGTCATCCTATGCTGCTGGCAGTGGCACTGCCTTCAGAGCCAGGCAGCCAGAGAATGAATGTGGAGGACCGATTTAAGAGTCTGCCTCAGTTTTCTGGAGTTGCGATTGAAAAAATTGTGCGCTTCAAAACAGCAGCACCCCTCAGATTAGGTGTCCAGATACTTGTTTGTATATAGTGGTGTATAAAGCCACAGGCCTTGGACAATGCTATGATGATTGCCACAATCACTGGAAAAGGCTTCCAGCTCCCCAAAGTGTACCCTGTTGTCTATTTTATTTTTTCAAAAAATGTGTTTCTTAAATGCCCATATATTTATTGATGAAAACTGTTGGTTTACACTTTTTGAAAGGCTTCAGCTCCGTCCACTGCAGGGATAATGATTACATGCTTCATGTAGTGCTCTTAGTATATACAGTCATTTACTATCACTTTTTTTTCGGGGGTGGGGTATCATCACAGCCTGAAGTATTTTCAAAGGGGGACCCAGCAAAAAAAGTTTGAGAACCCCTGGTTGTTCTTAACTCCAATGATGGGGATTCCACAGCCGCCCTTGGTAACCTATTCCAGTGCTTAACTATCCTTGTAGTTGGAAAGTTTTTCCTAATATCTAACCTAAATCTTCCTTGCTGCAGATTAAGCTTATTACTTCTTGTCCTACCTTCAATGAACACAGAGAACAATAGATCACTGTCCTCTTTATAATAACCCTTAACGTATTTGAAGATTGTTATCAGGTCCCTCCTCAGTCTTCTTTTCTCAAGACTAAACATACCCAGTTTTTTTAATCTTTCCTCATAGCTCAGGTTTTCTAAACCTTCTCCAATTTGTACACATCTTTCTGAAAGTTTGGCATCCAAAACTGGACACAGCACTTGAGCTGAGACCTCACTAGAGCCAAGTAGAGTGGAATGAACCTTTCAGGTCCCAGGTAAAACACTCCTGTTAATACACCCAGAATATTAATCTTTATCACAACTGCATCACATAATTGGCTTACATTAAATTTGTGATCCACCATAACCTCCAGATCCCTGTCAGCAGAACTACCGTCCTAGACGGGATGGACTTCACCTGAGTAGGGAAGGAAATAGACTTCTAGGATGAAGGCTGGCACAACTGATCAAGAGAGCTTTAAACTAGGAATTTGGGGGAGACGGTTGGGAGATGTCCAGGTAATCTCCACGCCGGATTTTGACTTTGAGAGGGAAGACAACGAAGTAAGAGAGGATATAGCCGGGGGTAGGAGAATGGACATAAGGAGGAAGGACAGAGTGGATACTTGTCAAATAGGTCATAGTGGCAGTACAATGTCCATACCAAATTGGGTAAAGAATGTGAGTGAGGCCAAACGGCAAAAATTAAGATGTTTGTACACCAATGCGAGGAGCCTAGGTAACAAAATGGAGGAATTAGAGCTACTGGTCCAGGAAGTGAAACCAGATATCATAGGAATAACCGAAACATGGTGGAATAGTAGTCATGACTGGAGTACAGGTATTGAAGAGTATGTGCTGTTTAGGAAAGATAGAAATAAAGGTAAAGGTGGGGGAGTAGCATTGTATATCAATGATGAGGTAGACTGTAAAGAAATAAAAAGTGATGGAATGGATAAGACAGAGTCTGTCTGGGCAAAAATCACATTGGGGAAGAAAACTACTAGAGCCTCCCCTGGGATAGTGCTTGGGGTGTGCTATAGACCACCGGGATCTAATTTGGATATGGATAGAGACCTCTTTAATGTTTTTAAGGAAGTAAATACTAATGGGAACTGTGTGATCATGGGAGACTTCAACTTCCCAGATATAGATTGGAGAACAAGTGCTAGTAATAATAATAGGGCTCAGATTTTCCTAGATGTGATAGCTGATGAATTCCTTCATCAAGTAGTTGCTGAACCAACAAGGGGGGATGCCATTTTAGATTTGGTTTTGGTGAGTAGTGAGGACCTCATTGAAGAAATGGTTGTAGGGGACAACCTTGGCTCGAGTGATCATGAGCTAATTCAGTTCAAACTAAATGGAAGGATAAACAAAAATAAATCTGAGACTAGGGTTTTTGATTTCAAAAGGGCTAACTTTAATAAATTAAGGAAATTAGTTAGGGAAGTGGATTGGACTAAAGAATTTATGGACCTAAAGGCGGAGGAGGCCTGGGATTATTTCAAGTTAAAGTTGCAGAAGCTATCAGAAGCCTGTATCCCAAGAAAGGGGAAACAATTCATAGGCAGGGGTTTTAGACCAAGCTGGATGAGCAAGTATCTCAGAGAGGTGATTAAGAAAAAACAGAAAGCATACAAGGAGTGGAAGATGGGAGGGATCAGCAAAGAAACCTACCTTATTGAGGTCAGAGCATGTAGGGATAAAGTGAGACAGGCTAAAAGGCATGTAGAATTGGACCTTGCAAAGGGAATTAAAACCAATAGTAAAAGGTTTTATAGCCATATAAATAGGAAGAAAACAAAGATAGAAGAAGTGGGACCGCTAAACACTGAGGATGGAGTGGAGGTTAAGGATAATCTAGGCATGGCCCAATATCTAAATAAATACTTTGCCTCAGTCTTTAATGAGGCTAATGAGGAGCTTAGGAATAGTGGCAGCATGACAAATGGGAATAAGGATGTGGGGGTAGATATTACCATATCCGAGGTAGAAGCCAAACTTGAACAGCTTAATGAGAGTAAATCAGGCGGCCCAGATAATCTTCATCCAAGAATATTAAAGGAACTGGCACATGAAATTGCAAGCCCATTAGCAAAAATTTTTAATGAATCTCTAAACTCAGGGGTTGTACCGTTTGACTGGAGAATAGCTAATATAGTTCCTATTTTTAAGAAAGGGGAAAAAAGTGACCCGGGTAACTACAGGCCTGTTAGTTTGACATCTGTAGTATGCAAGGTCTTGGAAAAAATTTTGAAGGAGAAAGTAGTTAAGGACCTTGAGGTCAATGGCAATTGGGACAAATTACAAGATGGTTTTACAAAAGGTAGATCATGCCAAACCAACTTGATCTCCTTCTTTGAGAAAGTAACAGATTTTTTAGATAAAGGAAACGCAGTGGATCTAATCTACCTCGATTTCAGTAAGGCATTTGATACAGTACCACATAAGGAATTATTGGTTAAATTGGAAAAGATGGGGATCAATATGAAAATTGAGAGGTGGATAAGGAACTGGTTAAAGGGGAGACTACAGCGGGTCATACTGAAAGGTGAACTGTCAGGTTGGAGGGAGGTTACTAGTGGAGTTCCTCAAGGTTCAGTTTTGGGACCAATTTTATTTAATCTTTTTATTACTGACCTCGGCACCAAAAGTGGGAGTGTGCTAATAAAGTTTGCAGATGACACAACGTTGGGAGGTACTGCCAATTCAGAAAAGGATCGGGATATCCTACAGGAAGATCTGGATGACCTTGTAAACTGGAGTAATAGTAATAGGATGAAATTTAATAGTGAGAAGTGTAAGGTTATGCATTTAGGGATTAATAACAAGAATTTTAGTTATAAGCTGGGGACGCATCAGTTGGAAGTAACGGAAGAGGAGAAGGACCTCGGAGTCCTGGTTGATCACAGGATGACTATGAGTCGCCAATGTGATGTGGCCGTGAAAAAAGCTAATGCGGTCTTGGGATGCATTAGGCGAGGTATTTCTAGTAGAGGTAAGGAGGTGTTAGTACCGTTATACAAGGCATTGGTGAGACCTCATTTGGAATACTGTGTGCAGTTCTGGTCTCCCATGTTTAAGGAGGATTAACTCAAACTGGAACAGGTACAAAGAAGGGCCACTAGGATGATCCAAGGAATGGAAAACCTGTCGTATGAAAGGAGACTCAAGGAGCTTGGTTTGTTTACCTTAACCAAAAGAAGGCTGAGGGGAGATATGATTGCTCTCTTTAAATATATCAGAGAGATAAATACCAGGGAGGGAGAGGAATTATTTCAGCTCAGTACCAATGTGGACACAAGAACAAATGGATATAAACTGGCCATCAGGAAGTTTAGACTTGAAATTAGGCGAAGGTTTCTAACCATCAGAGGAGTGAAGTTCTGGAACAGCCTTCCAAGGGAAGCAGTGGGGGCAAAAGACCTATCTGGCTTCAAGATTAAGCTAGATACATTTATGGAGGGGATGGTTTGATGGGATAACATGATCTTAGTCAGTGGTAAAATTGCCATCAGTGGTAAATAGGACCAATGGTCAATGATGGGATGTTAGAAGTTACTACAGAGAAGTTTTTCCTGGGTGGCTGGCTGGTGAGTCTTGCCCACATGCTTGGGGTTCAGCTGATCGCCATATTTGGGGTCGGGAAGGAATTTTCCTCCAGGGTAGATTGGCAGTGGCCCTGGAGGTTTTTTGCCTTTCTCTGCAGCATGGGGCACGGGTCACTTACCGGAGGATTCTCTGCATCTTGAAGTCTTTAAACCATGATTTGAGGACTTCAATAGCTGAGACATAGGTGAGAGGATTATTCCAGGAGTGGGTGGGTGAGATTCTGTGGCCTGCATTGTGCAGGAGGTCAGACTAGATGATCATAATGGTCCCTTCTGACCTTAAAGTCTATGAGTCTATGAGTTGTTCATTTGATTTTTCTTTCCTACGTGCAGTACTTTGCACTTGTCTTTACTGCATTTCATTTTGTTCATTCCAGATCAATTCTCCAATTTATCAAGGTCCTTTTAAATTCTAATCTTGTCCTCCACAGTGCTTGCAAACTCTCCCAGCATAGTGTCATCTATAAATTTTATTAGCATACTCTCCACTCTGTTATCCAAGTCATTAACTAAAATATGGAACTACCTCTATCTACACTTTTTTTAAAAAAATAGATCATGGTGTATCTTTTCCTGTCTTGTTTTCAGGGCTGGTATTTGTCTCTCCCACCACATCATATATTCCTTTCTCTTTCTTTCCATATGTACTGTGATCTAACCTCCCCCTCTATATTTTCTCTCCTCTTCCCCCACTATCAAATCTATAAATTAGGAATAATAAATAATAGCAGCATTCTCCAGGTTGGAGGGAGAAAGAAAACAAGGAAACAGACTCTGAGGACAGGTCTAACACAGTTTTTGGATTGGTATAACCCCTAGTGTGGATGCAGTTCTACTAGTATAAAGGTGCCAGTATAACTTAATCCCCTTTCTGAACAAGAATAAGCTATAACCATGTAACTACCTTTATACCAGTATAACTGTGTGCATCCCACAGGATTTGTATTGCTTTAACTATGCTGGTAGAAAAGCAGTCCAAACTTTGGATGTAGACAATTAAAAAATGCAGGAAAAGATACACCATGATCTATAATAGGAAATAAGAGAGCAAGTGGAGTGATGCCTGAAAGAAAGGAATATTTAGCAAGACAGGTAACTAATTACAAATAATAAACAATAAAAGTTCATTCCATAGATAGCTGTCATTAATGGTAACATTTTTATTCAGTCTATTGTAAATGGTACACCTTGTTTTATTTCTTTAAATTACAGGGGCGGTGGCTGTATAGCTATTTTTCACCTTGGCTAGGGGCTTAGAAACTTTTGCCACCATAAAAATGTCAGTTAGGTGTGTCACCCCTCCCCCACAGACATTCCTATACCAGCAAAAGCCCTTGTGTAGACAGTTATATAGGCATAAGAGTGCTTTCCTGGTATAGCTTATTTCACTTACAAAACTGGTATAAACTATACCAGCAGAAATGCTTTTATGCTAGTATAATCTGTGTCTAGAGTAGGAGAGTTTGTAGGTATTGCTATGCTGGTACAGTTATATCAGCAAACCTTTTCTATTGTAGACTAGGCTGTAAATCCTCAGACTAGTGTTAACTAATTTACCTAAGTCTTGCATGGAGCTTGATAGTGCTAAACCAACCCCCTAATTTGTATTCAGAAATAAAGGCTCCTGCAGCTGGAGCAACCTGGAGAGCACTGAAAGTAGCCCCCCCACCCCCATCCCATAAAGCTCAAACTTTATCACTTTTGCAGGTGGTGCATTTTAAATTTGAAACTAAGCAAAATCTGTTCATCCATGTTTGTATTAACATGGAGGTAATAAGTATGTGTTCACATGTTTATACTTTTCTACTTGAAGTCTTAAAAATCTGTTTATTGTCCTAATATAGCTCAAAAACCACTAAAACTTCCCAAATGGTTGCTTCTTGCTGATAACCATTTTCTGGGAAGAGAGAGAGAGTGAGTGTGTGTGTACTGGATTTATGAGCATTGCCGTTTTTAACCAACTAGTCACATTTTCATTGTTATAGTATCTGTACTTAAAGTTTTTAATTCTATGTTTAGGCATCATTAGAATGGTGAACGTGTCTAATGTAAAATTGAGGATTCCTGCATTCTGGACTCTGTCATGCACAGATTTTTGAGTGTCACAGGGCTATCTGAATATTAATGACTTTTAGCATTCCTGTATGGCAGAGCATGGGGGGGACCCTGTAGAAGTCAGTGAATGTGCCAATGACTCAGACATCTTCTGGTGTGATCAGCCACACTGAGTTTTTGTCTTTTAAATGAAAGTACTTTGCAGAAAGTCTCACCATCACTTTCCCCCAGGACAGAATGGAATGCTACATTTGCCTTCTAATACAGGCCTGCACAACTCGTAAAGTGGTGAGGGCCATATTACTCCAAAGAAAACAGCTGAGGGCCGAAACCACCTAGCCCCGTGAAAACACGCCCCCCCCCGCCCCCCCAGCGCCGCCCGCCCCACGGAAACAACCCCTCCTTCCCCAGCGCTGGGGTGTGCTTATCAGTATTTCATGTTTAATAGACAGTTGTGATAAATACCTGTATAAGTGAAGGATGAATTAATGTGAATGTACTGCAAATAATTGATAAGAGAGACTAGAGCAGGCTGACCTTTTGAAGGTGATTTCACTAAATGAGTGTAGGACAGTTTTTATCCTGTGATACATTGTGGGTTTTTTAATTTTCAAGTGAGGAGAAGTCACATGCAAGACGGGGATAGAATGGTTTAGTTGGGGGAGGAGGGCATAGACCAGGCCTGCACAACTCGTAAAGCAGCGAGGACCATAGTACTCCAAAGAAAACAGCTGAGGGCCGAACCCCCGCTGGCCCTGCGGAAACACCACCACCCCCAGCGCTGCCCGCCCCATGGAAACAACCCCTCCTTCCCCAGCGCTGGGGTGTGGAAGCCTGTAGAGGGGGAAAGAAACAGTGCGCATAGGGTGACCAGATCACAGCAGTAAAATAGGACCCGCCCCCTCCCCGCTAGGCCCCACCATCACACCCCTCTTCACCCCCCCAGGGGTCACTATATTAATGCACACAACAGTCAATCAATGCAGTTGTAGATAAATCTCTGCATTATGCATTTTTCTATAACTTTTATATGACTTTGTATTGAACCTTGCTAATATGCTTATAGCAGGCCCCTAAGATAGTATAATTAAGGTAAAAGAAAAATGTCTTTTTGCTAGAAGTAGAATAAGATCTTCCCCCCACTTTGTATTCAATTGCCCTGTTGAATGAATGAGGTGTGAATGAGGAAGGCGTGGAAGGCAGGCACCTCCAGACAGCTGCAACCCTTGGAGAGGGGATGGGAACCAGACCAAGGACAATCAAACTTGTCAAGTGGATTGACTAGAGAAGAGCAGACATACTGACAGCCTCGGGGGTTAGAAGCAAGCACCTTCCTTTGGGAACACCCTCTTTGCAGCATTGGGACAACCCCCAGCCCAGAGACAAGCAGCAAAAAGGACCAACGGACACAGTCCCAGATTTTGGGCCGCACAGTGAGCCCACCTACTCACCCCTCCCCCCACCCGCGGGCCACACAGTGAGCCCATGCGGGCCGCATGCAGCCCCTGGGCCGCATGTTGTGCTGGCCTGTTCTAATACAACAAGAAATGTTACAAAATAAGTGGACATGAAAAAGGCACCCTTATTACATCACAACTGAAATTAAGGTTTACATTCTAAATTGAATAGAGTATCTCAGCAGGACAAATAATGGAACAACGTAATTCAATGTAATTCAAAGTGGATCCAATGCTTAGTTTTTCCACGTGTGCCTCTAAGTATTTAAAGTGTATTTAAAATGTTTGGCTGTGGATTGCATCATCCATTCTATTCTACTTAAAACAGAACTACACTTGGACAAACTCCTTCAATGAGACTGCCAACCCTGTTGGCAGAGATGGTACAAGGTCAGAGCAAATTCACTGTGCTCTAATCCCAAACACTGGGGACTCCATGACTACCACTTCACTAAATCTTCTACACATGCAGTCCTCCTGCTAAATTCTCAAGTTTAAACATTACATTTCAATATTCAACCACAGTGAAAAATTTTGCCATTTAGATTTATCTCCACTAACACATAGCTGAGGTCAAAATAGATTCTGAAGTTTGTTAATCTGCTCAGATGAACACATCTGAAATAATTATTCCATGGGC
The DNA here is from genome assembly GCA_033296515.1 of Macrochelys suwanniensis. Classification (NCBI taxonomy): domain Eukaryota; kingdom Metazoa; phylum Chordata; order Testudines; family Chelydridae; genus Macrochelys; species Macrochelys suwanniensis. The sequence goes on from CM065785.1 coordinate 61,248,195, forward strand.
AAGTAATATGTTCTACTTATGGCAACATAAATAGTAACCCAACAATCTCTGTTGGGGTTAGAAAAATCCTTTCACCTGAGACGAATAGGGAACATTTTTCGGTAAATTTTCATCTACAGGATCTAAGCTTTCAAGAAAGAAAGAAACCTAAAACAGTGGTAAATTAATAAAGTGCTGTCTTCCTGAGTCTGCAGCCAGCCAGCCCCAGTGCCTCTGCTACTACTCATTGCTTTACCGACATGGAACAGAGGGGAAACCAAACACCATTGGTTCTCACTGTTGTTACCGAAAAATCTGTTGGCATCAGTGAACGTGACAGGAATCTTGTTAATTTTCTCTGCAGTGTGAGGATAAGCAGCAAAGGTAGGCAAGAGAACTGTTCACTGAGGAGATTGATTCAGACACAAGGTCTGGGATAAGAGTACCACAGTCCCGCCTTTCCCACTCAGCCTCCTAGGGTATGTCTACACTGCAGATGGGAGCAAGCCTCCCAGCCTGGGAAGACAGGCTCACGCTAGTGGAGCTCAAGCCAGTGCGTCAAAAATAGCAGTATGGATGTTGCAGGTTGGAGCTCAGGCTCTCAAGTCCACCCTAGGTTCAGAAAGTGGGGGCTGGGAGAAATCAGAGAAAGAATGCTCTTTCTCCAGAAAGACAAATGCTTCCTGGCAGGACAGACTTTAAATGTATCAAACACCCACTTGCCAAAAAGATGCAAGTCATCAAAAATGATGCCGGGACAGTACCTTGGCCCAGATCATTGCCTTCCACAGAAACACCCATGGAAGTGTGGAAGTAGATAAAGGGAATTTGGATGCAGGCCTCTGAAATGAGCAGAACTCAGGCTAACTCTAGTTTTAATAACATGAGATTTGTAGAAGCAGGGCTCACGTTAGAAGCGGGTGGGAAGACAGCAGAGTAGAGTCAGCATGACCCAGCCTTGAGATAGCTATGTTTTGAGAACAGAAGTGAGAAAATACAGGAATGGGCAAGACATAATATAAACAAACTGCAGTTGTTGATCATTACTGTATGTAACAGAAGGTATAAATGTTTGCCTTAATAGTTTATCTTTTGAGAGACCGGCCTAAGAGGGGGAAACCCTGTGTCCTAGTGCACTCTCTCCCTCTGTGCAATTGCCTGAGAAAATAAAGTGTATCTGACTTGCTGCACCCAACCGAGAGAGTAAGGACTGTTTTTCTCCAACAGAAGGGAACTCCATTGGAGGAAATCACCACCCACATCAGAATGTGTATGTAGCCCCCAGAAAGTCTGGAGGCTGCAGGAGGCCTGTGCTTCTGCCCCTGGCAGACTTCCTCCTGGGATGGAACAGTTCTGAAAAGTTACTAAAGCCTTGAGGTATGTTTTTGTTCTTATTGTTTTCAAACTAATTTCCACAGATCTCAGGAGGAACAATTTTCATCCTCTTGGACTGCACATCCCCTCCCCCAGTGGAAACCTTTGCAGAGTTTGGAATGGGGGTGGGAATGGCAGCTGCATGCATTCCCTTGTTCCTGGAGCAGATTTAGAGAGCATGATCAGCACCCTTAGAAGAACCCCAGCAACTGGGATTAGTTTCCCACCTCAGTGTTGCACCTGGATAACGATATTCCCCATCTTTAATACCAGTCTGCGGCTAGTACGTTTAGTCCTGCGGCTGTAAGTGTCTAACCCAGGGGTGGGCAAACTTTTTGGCCCGAGGGCCACACATCAGGTTGCAAAATTGTACGGAGGGCCGGGTAGGGAAGACCGTGCCCCCCAAAACAGCCTGGCCCCTCCCTCTATCTGCCCCCCTCAGAAACCCATCCAACCTCCCCCGCTCCTTGTCTCCTGGCTACCCCTCCAGAGACCCCCCCCCCCGCCCCTAACCCCCTCCCTCCCACAAGATCCCATCCCCTATGTCCCCCTGCTCCTTGTCCCCTGACCGCCCCCTCCAGAGACCCCTCACTCCTAACCACCACCCCCGGGACCCCACACCCTATCTAAGCCCCCCTGCTCCCTGACTGTCCCAACCCCCATCCACACCCCCGCCCCCTGACAAACCCTCGGGACTCCCACGTCTATCCAACCCCACCCGTTCCCTGACCATCCCCCCAGAATCTCTGCCCCATCCAATTTCCCCCTGCTCCCTGTCCCCTGACTGCCCCCCGGGACTCCTTGCCCCTTATCCAACCCCCCAGCTCTGGCCCCCGCCCCCTTACTACGCTGCTCAGAGCAGCGGCTGGAACCAGACACGGTGCTGCGCTGCCCCGCCAGAGTGCGCAGCCCCACCCACCAGAGCCCTGCCCGCGTGGCGGTGTGACTGCGGAGGAACAGCGGTGGAGGGGCGAGGGGGAGCCTCCCCAGCGAGCTCAGGGGCCGGACAGGACAGGGCTGCAGTTTGCTCACCCCTGGTCTAACCTAGTTTCCAAGCCTTATGCCTGGATGGGTGTGAGTGGATGGAAGAAAGACAGGGAGAAATAATGGGATAAATTAGAAAAGAAAAGCAGGATATGAAAAGTATGATTTGGGGGAGAAACGGGAGAAGAAAAGAAAAAATAGGGGAGGAAGTAGAGAATGTAATTAATGTGTTGGGGAGGAGAAGACAAAGGAGGAGAAGAAAGAGAGAAACAGGACACTGAAGACAAGAGACAGGAAAAGATACACCATGATCTATCGTAGGAAAGACAGAAATGATGTGGAATATAAGACCAAGAGAGATCCTTAAGGTGCGAGCTCCAAAGGGCAGGCACTGTGCCTTCTCACTTGTCTGGAAAGCCCCTAATAGACAGTGGGCAATAAATAAGGAAATAAATTAAACTGAGTTCATCAAATAGTAATCAACAAATTATTTGAGGAATTTTACCAGTATTAATGTCGAATAATAATTCAACGTATGCTTTTTTCATAGTGTTCATCGAGCTCTGCTGCTTGTCAAATCAGCTGGTGAAAATATTATCAGACAAATTCTGGTGCAGTGCTTTGACTATACTAAAATATTTTACTACTTGTAGTAGTATTTACAATTTTTCAACTCTATTACATAGACAAAATGACTGAAAATATTACAATTATATACAATACACACCTGTCACTTTAAATTGCAGGATGCATAGCTTTGGGGAAGGAAGGCATAGTCTTTGGACATTAGAGTACAGGTATTATTCACCCACACTCGTAGGCTCAGTCCTCAGGCTACTAGGTGTCAGTTACGGGTTTCAAGCTGTGCTCTATAATCACAAACCCAAAGATCCCATTCAGTGACAACCACCATATACCACAGACAATACACCATAACCTTAACTCTGCCCTAATAGGGATACCAGCTTTCCACTAATCCTTTAACTAAACTCCCTACCACCACCAAACAGATCATTATCCTTTCTGCACAGTTCTGGAAAATCCTGTTCACTCACATTTGGAGTCTGGCATCCCTGCTGGGACAAAGTTAAGGTTGTAGTGTGCTTTCAAAGATGCATGGCAGTGGTCCTGTAATGAAGTGTATGTCTGTGAATGGAGGAGTAGAGGGCCATAATTTTTCATTTCTGTGGTTTTGTGCTTCACTATGTTATTTATAGACCAGACATAACCAACAAGTAATGTAACGTTACTGTGTATTAATTCTCCAGGTTTTTTAGACTCAGAAAATCTCTTCAATACAACAGTGGTTACTTTAGATGAGAATAGGATCTTTGTGAACATGTCCAGCCAGCTCTGGTGCTCTGCTTTCATTAAGATACAGTAACTCCTCACTACAGTAACTCCTCACTTAAAGTCGTCCCGGTTAACGCTGTTTCGTTGCTGATCAATTAGGGAACATGCTCGTTTAAAGTTGTGCAATGCTCCCTTCTAACGTCGTTTGGCAGCCGCCTACTTTGTCCAATACTTGCAGGAAGAGCAGCCCGTTGCAGCTAGCTGGTGGGGGCTTGGAACCAGGGTGGACCGGCAGCGCCCCTATCAGCTCCCCGCTCACCTAAGTCCCCTGTGTGGCAGCTGCCTAGCAGGCTATCAATTGCCGGAAGTTCAGTTGTCCCTCCCCCCACTGCCATGTGCTGCTCCTGCCCTCTTCCTTGGAGTGCTCCCGGGAGCCTCCTGCTTGCTGTGCGGGTGGGGGAGAGGGAGAAGAGGGGGGCTAATGTCAGGGTTTCCTCCTCCCCCCTGCTCCTGCACCCTGCTTACCCCATCTTCCATAGAGCAGGGGGGACACACGACAGGGCTCAGGATGGAGGGAGCTTCCTGGCAGCGGCTGCGGTCTCAGCTTGCTGATCTACTTAACAAGGCAGTATACTTAAGAGTGGGGTCAGCGTACTTAAAGGGGCAATGCGCATATCTCTCTCTCTCACACACACACACACACACACACACACACACCGTGTGTGTGTCTGTCTGCCATGCTGTCTCCTCTCCCTCCACTCGTGCTGCCTTGTAGAGTGTGAGGCTACATTAACAACAATGAGTTTACCCTTGAGGGCTCAGCCAATTGCTAGTTCATCATTTAGCAGTAAGGCATTCCCTGGGAAATATCCCACCCTCTTCCACCCTCTGACTTCACCACCTCAACCAAGCTTCATAATCATCATCGCTGTGTACCAGTATTAAATTGTTTGTTTAAAACTTATACTGTGTGTGTGTGTGTATATATATATATATTAGTCCAGGAGTCGGCAACCTTTCAGAAGTGATGTGCCGAGTCTTCATTTATTCACTCTAATTTAAGGTTTCGCATGCCAGTAATACATTTTAACGTTTTTAGAAGGTCTCTTTCTATAAGTCTTTAATATATAAACAAACTATTGTTGTATGTAAAGTAAATAAGGTTTTTAAAATGTTTAAGAAGCTTCACTTAAAATTAAATTAAAATGGAAAGCCCCCCAGACGGGTGGCCAGGACCCAGGTAGTGTGAGTGCCACTGAAAATCAGCTTGCGTGCCGCCTTTGGCACCCGTGCCATAGGTTGCCTACCCCTGTATTAGTCTTTTGTCTGGTGAAAAACATTTCCCTGGAACCTAACGTCCCCTATTTACATTAATTCTTATGGGGAAATTGGATTTGCTTAACGTCGTTTCGCTTAAAGTCGCATTTTTCAGGAACATAACTACAACATTAAGTGAGGAGTTACTGTACTTTTCTTCATGAAAAGCCAGTGCTTTGTAGAAGCTCTTCATCTACTACATAACACAAATGCTGTTGGCCTAGAAAATTTACTCTCATACACCATGTTATACCCTGAATCACTCAGCACTTTTCAGACTCAGGCTCATAATGTGCCTAGTATTAGGGGCCTATTTTAAAATGTCCATCACAATACTGGCTGGAAGGACTAGACATTACTATTATGTCATTATCACTATGGTAATGGATTTAGAAGCCAGACTGGTAAAATACCATGGCATGTAGAGTGAAGCTAAGCCAATTTCTGCTTTTGGCTAACTTCTAAGAAAAAGAACACAACTTTGTCTGAAAGAACACAGGGTACTTCCTTAATATTACACTTTAACTTCATGGCAAAGTTCAAAAATTCAGAGCTGATTTTAAGCCAGGCTGCATTAATAAACCACAAAAACTTAACAATGCACTGAACGTGTCATTTATCAATATTAGTTGTTAGGTAACAACAGTACAAGATGAAAATAAGAAAGAAAAACTTGTAGCACCTTAGAGACTAACAAATTTATTTCAGCATAAGCTTTCGTGGGTTAGTACCCACTTCATCGGATGCATGGAATGAAACATACAGTAGACAGATATTTATACAGTCAGAGAAACATGATAAGGTGGAGGTGCATAGACCAACCTTAAGAGGCTTATGCTGAAATAAATTTGTTAGTCTCTAAGGTGCTACAAGTTTTTCTTTCTTATTTTCATTTTGCTGACACAGACTAACACGGCTACTACACTGAAACCTAACAGTACAAGAGATACCAGTAAATATTACAGTAAAACTAAAAACAGACTCATATATGTTAAGTTAGCTCTTTATTCTCTCCTTTTCAGTTTCCCAAATTCTCATGTGATGGACCCATAACATACACTATAATAAACTTATTGTATATTTTACAGTTAGCAAACAAGTTACATCTCAATTTTCATTGTAAACCCCACTCATAACTTTCTGAAAAACTCTTTTGGGCTGAAGCTTCCAACGCTTGACTTCAGTCCAAAGGTGTCTGGAATTTGTGAGCAAAATCGTTTCAATCATTTCCATTTACAGGATAAGGAGAAATTACTTTCTCCCTTCTAGTACTATATAAACTTACATGAACAAGTAACTCAACATGCCTGGACTTTTAGAAGTTCAAACTTCATTTATAGTTAGTCCTCAATAAGAAACATGTCATCTGGAAACTTTGAAAAAATATTTTAACATTTTAAGTGCATTCACTTGTGCACAAGTGCAGTCAGATATTTCTATTAGGTTTTTGTTGTGTTATTGCCAGTTCGCAAACATTGCACAACTCCACAGTGCAACTGCAAGAGTTCACTACCAAACTCTTCTTCTATATTTAAGAAGAAAAAAAACTTGCATTAATATACTGTACATAAAGACCCTGATCCTGCAAAGGCTTACATATGCAAATAGTCTAACTGTAGGACTCATGTTTGTATATTAATTTTAAAAAGCACCCAAAAAGTCAGGAAATGCAGATATGAAGGTTTCAATAACTATATTAATGTGGCCATATTACATATGTAGCATTTTTTAATTAGTAGGCCATTAGTGAGTATTTAAGTTATACATTTATATGGACAAATTAACTTTGCTAACACAACCTGATCTTTTCATTTACTAACTGTGAGAGTTTGACTTCACAATATTAATGCCATGTAGGTTTTTGCATATCATATAACAGTCTTATGTGAAGCTGGAGTGCAATTCCTACTGAAAGCATTAAATGACAAAATTTGTTTAAAAATAAGTCTAGAACGTTGACAGAACAGATCATTTGATGTTATATGACCCTAGGGTTCCTAGGTGCTAATAGAATACAAATAATAATAGTAATATTATTTAAAGAGGAACTCATTCTTTTTGTAATTAGAAGATTCTTCTTGTCATCTACTGTCACAACATTACATAGTAAAGACACTATAATTAAAGTTTTACTGGTGTTTCAATTATGAAATCCTTGTTTTCAAATTGTTATACACCATTTTAAATAACAGGTTTCTGCAGGTTCCTAGCCTTGACATATTTGATCAGTTTACAATACAAACAGCTTGTTTCCATAGTAAGAACAGAAAATAGGAGGGGCACGGAAGCTTAACTTTGTGGCCTAGGCTAACTAATTGGCTTACTACCAGTTTGTAAAAACATTTATCTCATGTTGCTCTATGACCAAAGGGTTAAGTATTCAAGTCAGAGATAATGCCATTTCACCTTTACATTCCAGATGACATTGCAGCTTCCAGGCAAACGAACTTTAACCCTGTTCCCCAAAAGATCCACTTTTAGCTATATAATGTGGGTAGGAATTGGAATAGACATTATACTCTTATTCACCATAAAAATATGTTTCATACTGCGATTGAGGTAAACTTCTAGGACTGCACAGAAATGAAATTGATTGCATCCATGGCCCAGTTTTGAGGAAGCCACATATTAGGATATGTCTATATTATGTTTTAAAACCTGCAACAGCAAGTCTCAAAGGGGCTCTGAGGCCTGGGGAGAAGGGTGAGCTTCAGAACCCAAGTTCCAGCCTGAGACATAATGTCTACCCTGATGGTTTTAGCAATGTAGCGCAAGCCCACATCTGTAGACCCAGGCTCTGAGACTTATTGCCGCAGGTTTTAAAACGTAGCGTAGACGTACCTGAGAAGACTGATAGTTAAGTTCTATTTCTTCCAAATGTCCATTGTAAAGGAAAACCCACTGTGACACTACACGCCAGGGGAGCGCTCTGTGACCCCCACATTCATCATCTGTATATAATTGTGATATTGCATACAAAGCACGCCTTGTAAGGTATCATGGGAAATGTTATGATCTGCGGAAACACACAGTTCCATCTAAATATATACATCATTAATGCATATGAAATTATGAGAATTGTGTTATATGGCTGTCACTAAAATATGCTGTGGGTTTGAGAAGCGCCCAGATACTAGCTCCCCAAAGACAATAACCAGGGGGATAACCAATGGGGATAACCTGGCAGGTGTTGAACAACCATCAACAGCCATTGTCCAGCAAGAGAGCTACAATGCAATGACTCACTTGCACAAGGTCACACCAGGGGAATTGCTCAACCTTGCCTGGTGACTCAGCAATGCCCACCAGACATGCCTAGACTTGTGTTCTCCAAGCACATGGACTAAGGGTATAAAACAGAACACAGTGACCTCATGCTTAGCACTTTCTCCTCTCCCCCACCTATGCTGCAAACAAGGACACTGATAGACGGAAGACTCCAACAGAGGAGACTGGCCCAGATTTCAAGGGTGAAACCTGTGTACTATGAACTGCAATATCCAGTTGGGTGAGAAAACTATTTAATCTAGATGTTGCCCAGTCTAATAGGGTTGAGAGTGTAGACTGCGTGCTTATATTTTATTTTATTTTGGTAACCACTCTGACTTTTTAATCACTTAAAATCTATCTTTTGTAGTCAATAAACTTATTTTACTGTTTGTCTTTACCAGTGAGTTTGCCTGAAATGTTTGGTAAATCTGCTCCGGTTTACAAAGGCTGGTGTATATCCACTTTCCATTGATGAAGTGGTGAACCAAATAATAAACTTGCACTGCTTGTCTTAAGCAGTGCAAGACCGTATAGTCCTGCGGTACAACGCTGGGAGCTGGGGGGATTTGGCTGGTGCCTTTCTCTGCGTGATTCATGAGTGGCTCTGGGAGCATTCATGCAATCTAGCAGCTGGATGTGGGGCTCTACATCAGTGGTTCTCAAACTTTTGTACTGGTGACTCCTTTCACATAGCAAGCCTCTGAGTGCAATCCCCCTTATAAATTAAAAACACTTTAAAATATATTTAACACCATTATAAATGCTGGAGGCAAAGCTGGATTTGCGGTAGAGGCTGACAGCTTGCGATTCCCCATGTAATAACCTCATGACCCCCTGAGGGGTCCTGACCCCCAGTTTGAGAACCCCTGCTCTACATGCTGTTGTGCTGAGTGATAACAGTGCCTGGAGGGGTTTGCTGCTTGTCACTAGCAAAGCATTGTGAGAGACAGCCCAGGCAGGAGAGTTAAGGGGACACAGTGGTCCCACGGTCCCAGGTTGCACCCAGGGAATCCCTTCACACCCACATTGTAGTCACAAGTGCAATGTCAGGAACAAGGATAGTGCAAGTCTGATAATCTAATAATACACATTACAGATATGATACGTGCTGCTTTGCTAGGAATTAATTTGGATAGTATAAATGACACCATTTATTAGACTAACAAAAAATAGATATTGTATTAATAAAAAGAGCTAGTCTGTCATGGACAATAAGAACATCTATTGTAAGCAGATAAATGCAATGCACATCCATAGATAGATCATCTCATCGGTAATCACCACAAATTTGTGCATAATACATTTTTCCTGGCTGTGCTAGTGAGGATACCCATTATTCTTCCATTTCCATTATTACTTTTTACATTACTGTAATCTATTTTAGATTACTGTTTTATAGAGTTTGCCTTGCACTCACGCTCAAGTAACATTTCATGTTCCCTGGAATCGATCTCATGATCATGTATCCCAGAAAGAAACTTTTGAACTAAACAAACGCATAAACAAACAAATGCAGAACTTTTCTGAATCTTAGAAATATGAAAAAAATTAAGCCATGAAGAAGATATTACCATTTCCTTTATCAGAAACCACTGCAGTGTGTGCAGAACTACACAAACACCAAACGTAAGAAGTAATCTGAAAGATAAACTCTCTTCAAAAACCATTTCTAAGCCACTTTAAATAGATAAAATTCTAGATACTTCAAAATATGTTTGCTCACATTATGCATACATAGCAGCACACTAAATATTTTCAAGTTATTTGTGGGTTCTTAGATACTACATTTTGAGAATATTACATTCTATTTTTACACTAAATGTTAAACATCTTATACTTAACTACACAGGTAATTATAACCTTGCTGAATATGTTCCTTCTAAAATAGGTTTCAGAGTGGTAGCCGTGTTAGTCTGTATCAGCAAAAACAACTAGGAGTCCTTGTGGCACCTTAGAGACTAACATTTATTTGGGCATAAGCTTTCGTGGGACTTCATCAGATGCATGCACTCCATGCATCTGATGAAGTAGGTTATAGCTCACTAAAGTTTATGTCCAAATAAATGTGTTAGTCTCTGAGGTGCCACAAGGACTCCTTCTAAGATACACATTCATTGATAGCAGACATCTTGACATTTCTCAGAACAAAAACATATCACCTTTCATTACTGAAAAACAATTACAAGTGTTTCCTTCCAAAGCAGACTTTTTAACCAAAAGCCAAAATTCCAGGAAAAAAACAAAACAAAACTGAAAACACCATGCCTGCGAAAGATTCAAGAACAACAATTAATCTTAACTTTGGGGAAAATGTACAAACAAACACCACTGAAGGCTTTGTTATCATGGTAGAGTGTACTGTAAACAAAAAATTATAATTAGAGATGAGGAAAATTATTAAATCACCTAGTCCATTGCACTGGCTAATGCAAGATTGCTCTTTACTCAGTATCTCTTTGTGTTCAGTCAATCTGACTTTATATCACTCCTTAAAATATACTTTTTCCACAAAGCCTTTCAGCAATAACCTACAACTGGATAATATATATGTGAAAATAAAAAAAACTATACTTCCTGAAATTCTGCCCTTCAGCCTAAATTAGCAAGCAATAGCTAAGTTTAGTGGCAGTAATGATTGCGGCACAACAAATCCTATTCACCCAAAACCCTAAAAGAACGGAAATAAGAACCTAAGGGGAAAGATCGTGCATTCTTTTCTACTTTCACATTGCCCGCAACAATACTGATAACACACTCTGACTCTCTATAAGGCTTTCATTTCCATCTCCAACAGATACCCAAAAGCAATAAATACCCAATGTAATCAAATTTGCAGTTTATCACAGAACTTTTTAATAGTGACCTCATATGCCTGTCTATCAATTATATCAACAAATCAGCACATCTGGCTGTCACACATTCCATACTGTAGGGAAGCTATTCTAGGTTTTGCATGAAACAATCCAGTGAAAAATTGCTAAAAGGGGTGATTTTTAAACTACTATTCTCTCTTTATTAATTAATTTTTAATCAAACCACCCTGAAAAATTCAAATCGTGCTCAAAGTTTATATTCTATGTTTTGGCATTAGCCATTTAAATAAGATTTTTACAAAATAAAGGTTTAGCGCTCCTATTAAACTGAACACTGTAATGCAACCTTAACTATGGTGCAGATATTCCATATAATTGAACTGATTTGTCAGAATATGATTTCAACACTAATTCTAGCAACTGATCCATTCAGGTGTACCCTTACATCCATACAGAGTCCAAAGGACTCACTAGATCCATTTGCAGGATCCTGGTCTTTATGTTGTACAATCCTTGGGAGAGAGAGCATGTCTTCTACATTTGTACAAGTCAAGCACACTGGAGGTGTTGAGGTAAACAAACAAACCAAAAAACCCCAAGTGTCTCCAAGTATGGACTTCCATTACTGCCCTCTGAATACTATTCCATTGTCTGCAGCAATGATCCTTTTAAAATTATTCTACCTTGCACAAAAATTCAGATCATACAGCAAGAAAATTACATGGGGGGAAGTACAGGCAAGAGGTAAACGCTGTGACAAATTGTTCTTCAGCCAGCTGCTGATGTTAGTCCATATTCACCAGAGGCAGCGCTGATCTCGCTATAAAGCTGTCATCATATACAAACACATACAACATACCATTCGCATGGTTAACTGGAAGAGGAATGAATGGGCAAATTGTCCTCCAAGACTTTCCTATGCAAATGAACACACACAAAGCAGGCACAATCCCCTTTTCAAAAATAAGTTAATTCATAGAATAAAAGGGAGATGAAGAAGTCAGAGGTGCCGTCACTTCAGGAATCCCTGGAATCTGCTGAAGAATGTGTGTCTACAAGTTGGCACATCCCCATCTCCCCAAAAGGTCACGGTTCGAGGGTGCTGAGATTATGCCCACACTAACCCTAGCCAACAGGCAGCCTAGTATGCAACTCCACACCCATACACCTCTGAGATATATGATAACCCTACCTGTGTTCCCAGCAGCACCGGATCACATGAACTCATCTGAAATCTAAGGGCAGCGCCAACACCTTCTAGTACATTATTACTATAAGTATCACCAGTGAGCTGCACAGCAGGTATGAAAATACAGTTCCTGCCCAGAGGACTTTACAACAAGAAGGGGAAGTTGGTGAGACATAGGCCTGGTTTGCACTGACTTGATTTCCCCTAAAATTCTCCCTGCTTTCCTTGCTATCACTGATTCAGTTCCACCACTGGCAGCAAAAATTAGAGCTCGATTACTCTTATTTAACATTTCTAGTGCCAGAGCCCCCTTGTGCTAAGAGTAGGCTCTGCCCCAAAGAGCTTACATTCCTGCACAGCTGGGGCCAGGTAGCTACTAGCCTTTAACCCCTATACCAGGGGTAGGCAACCTATGGCACACGTACCGAAGGTGGCACACAAGCTGATTTTCAGTGGCACTCACACTACCCAGGTCCTGGCCACCGTTCCGGGGGGCTCTGCATTTTAATTTAATTTTAAATGAAGCTTCTTAAGCATCTTAAAAACCTTATTTACTTTATATACAACAATAGTTTAGTTATATATTAAAGACTTATAGAAAGAGACCTTCTAAAAACAGTAAAATGTATTACCGGCACGCGAAACCTTACATTAGAGTGAATAAATGAAGACTGGGCACACCACTTCTGAAAGGTTGACGACCCCTGCCCTATACCATATACAGCAATGGTAGAAACACCAGCGTCAGGCTACACTAGCAATCCCACCTTTACAGTCCAGGTGGAGCTGACCCAGCGAAGCAATGCTAATGGGACACTTCAGAGCTGTTGATGCTCTCCTGAAGCAATACTACCAAGGGTGCAATTAACAGCGCTTCCGGGGAGCCTCCCCATTTTTGTCAGATGAGTTTATCAGGAATCTTGTGCTGGGGGGAGAACTCCGTGCCCTTGGCCTTTGGGAAGAAGCCGGTGTAAAGGAGAGAAAGCCAGTGAGCGCAGCAACTCGGAGCTGGGAGCCACAGTGCAACTTCCCTGCAACAGCTACGAGCCCAGGCGCCCCACAGCCCGTCCCCTTCCTTCGCCCGGGCAGCAGCGCCCAGGCCAGCACGGCCGCGCCCCGGGCAGCAGACAGCAGCACCCCCGTGACCTGAACACCAAGGCACCCCCCACCAGCCCCGGGCAGCAGCGCGTCCACCCTGCCCGGGGGCTGCGGGAGCCGCTGGTGCCCGGGGAAGGGGGCTGCGGCCGGGCACGGCCCTTTGCGCGGGGAGTCGGTGACAGAGGCGCCCCGCTGCCCCCAAGCCACCCCCGCGTGCCCCGGCCTGCCTCGTCCCCGGCTCCGCTCGGGCGCTGCGCGCTCTCACCTGGCCGCAGCCGGCTCCTCTCCGCGCCCTGCTCGCCGCCTGAGCCAGGCACGATCGCGCTGAGGGCTGAGCACCAACTCCCCGCCTCCGCGGGCGGGCGGGGGAGGGGGGCCAGCCCGGCCAGGAGACCCCACCCCCGCCCACCCCGAGCCAGGGAGGAGTCAGGGGCGCCGCGGGGCCAGGCAGGTGAGCCTGGCGCGGGGCTCCCCGCTCGGGCAGGGGCGCGGGCCCCGGGGGGTTCACAAGCGCCCCGTGCAGCAGGGGCTGCCCTGCCCCCACCGGAGCGGTGGCGCTTCGACTCGCGGTGCCCGGGCTGTGGTAGCCTGTGAGCGCCTCAGGCCAGAGCCCTTGGCTGCTGTGTGCGCACCTCCCGCGTCGGGCAGCGTGTGAGGAGTAACCTCTGGCTCCTGAGCTCTGCTTTGTTCAGTGGCTTCACCCCCTCTCAGGCCAGGCTGCGGGAATCTGGAAGGAGCGTGGTCGAAACAACCTCCACGTGAACCAACCCCCCCAGACCCCAGCACACTCTGCTTTGGGCTGGTTAAAAGTCCAGAGCTCCCTTTTCGCAGCTCCGGCCAGTCTGTTTAAAACACGGTTCCGTTCTATTAATTGCAAGGAATGTAAGACTCTGATAAGCGTACCAGAGCTCACGAGGAGCAGGGGAAGCACCGCAAGAATAGAGAAGGGTAAGTGCAAACCAAACATTAAGTACAGTAGTAGATGTAGAACATTATTAACCTAGTGGGGATGCCATGTAACCGAGAGCAAACAGGGCAAGGAGGTGCTCTCTCCCTTAAGAACAAAATGAGTACCCCTGGGAAAACCTGGAGAGACGGATGCACTTAAGCATTTGGAAGATTTTCAGAACCACTTCAGGTGGACTAGAAGTCTCACAAGGTCAAGCTTCCATCATGTTTCCTGCTTGGTTAGAAAGAACTGAAGTGAGACATATCACAGGCTATGGCATTTCTGCAGTGGCTCCTTGCTGAATGTAGGGTGACCATATTTTCCCAAAGGGAAAATGGGACACCTCACAGGGCTGGCCTGAGGCCACCCACGCGAGCTGCCCCCCTCCCTGCCACCTATGTGGGGCTGGCCCAAGGCCCCCCTCTCTCTCCCAAACCCCCCTTGCTGCCTGCCCGCACGTGGGGCTGGCCAGAGCCTCCCTGCCACCCACCCTGGGCAGGCCCGAGGTCTCCCTCTCCCCCTCTGCGTGTGAGACTGGCCTGAGCCCAAGCCCCTCTCCAGAGCCCTCCCTCCTGCCCAGGGCTGGCGTTGCTGCTTGCCCCCCTCTCCCCCTCATGTTCCTCTGCTCCTTGCTAGAGGTCGCACCCCACTTTTTTGGCAAAACTGTGCATTTGGTGCATGATGATCAGTTGGCAAGAGCAAAAAGGACAAATTCCCAGTTTTGCCAAAAAAGTTGGGATGGCCGGGAGAGGGCTCAAAAAAGGGACTGCCCTGGCCAAAATGGGCCGTGTGGTCACGCTATGAATGTAGCATGCACAGGCAGGCTAAATAAGTGCTGATCGCCATACTCCAAGAGATGAGTATTTCAGGAGAATCGGGACCAAAGTTAACTTTCTGGAACCTCAAAAAAGATGCAAGTTGGTTATGTTATCTGAACCAGTCAGCTAATCCAAAGTAAGTACAATAGTGGAATCATGGGATAAGAAAGAGGTCGAACTGATGGCAAGATCATGTCAACTCAACCGTTTTGTTAGCGAAGGGAATGTAGTAGGCCTGATGTAACTATTATTTATTTGTATTATCGTAGCACCTAAGGAGCCCTAGTCATGGACCAAGATCCTGTTGTGGTAGGTGCTATACATAAAAAAGACAGTCCCTGCTCCATATAGTTTACAAGCTAAGTATAAAACAAAGAACAATAGATGGGAGAATACAAGGAAACAATGAGACAGTATTAGACATTAGGGTTAAGGTGATTTTTTTGGGGAGGAAGAATTCCCCATATTTGTAAGTATAAAATAGAAGACTGCTAGTTACAAAACTGAACTACAAAAGAGGTTTAGGGATGATAGACAGTAAGATGAACAGGAGCACATAGCTGCCTGTTTTATTAAGATGTATAAACAGGTATTTTGGCCAGAAAATTTTTCTCTCACCACTGCGTTGATAATTTCATTGCTGAAGCACTGCAAGTAGTACTGGGTTCTGTACTGGAAATAAAAATCAGTAAAGCTAGAGGGAATCCAAAATAGTTAAGAAAATTAAAACTGCTGGAGATGATTTTAAGAGAACTGGATTTCTGTAGTGTATAGAAGGAATGTGCCATATTGGTCTGTAAGTAGCTGCAAAGAATCTAGCATAACTAGATGTAAAAGAAAGGCAGCTACTACTACAACACTCAGCAGTCATGACTACCAGTTATTAGTGTGAGTTTATAATTAATCTTTTCATGTTGCCCTACCTATCATGCACTTTCCATTCTATTGTAGTCCGGCATACTCAGTAATTTAGCATACCTCTGACCATTTCAAGTGTGTTAAGCGGGATTCAGCACCATCAGATTTGGCCCATCCACCCTTCCATACATGAAGACCGTGAGGCAGACAGGCCAAACTTTGAGTGATGCCGTGACCTTGTGTGCATGCCACTTGGTTTGAGGGCTCTTCAGCTGGAACAGAGGTTTGGGAGTTCAAAGTGGGACAGCCCCTGAGGAAAAGATTTGGGAATACTTGATTTAACAATGCTAGGACAACAGAGACCTAATTCAACAAGACCCATAGTCCAGCTGTAATATCCAACTGGACAATAGTCTTCTAGGGTGAGGCAGAGTCAAAGGCATGAATAAAAATACAGTGACAATATAGTCTTGTGCTAAAGGTAGATTTTCAGTTCAATATATAGCATATATTTCAGCTTCCCAATGTAAGCTACCATATCCTTACGCACATTTTTCTTTCCCTTTAAACTGAGGCATTGATCCTTATTTACAAAACTGACTTGACATGGATTAATGTTTTACAGGCTGCACAGTTCATTAGCTGGCAGTTGTAAAATACAATACAAAATGGAGTAAGCAACAAAAGCAGAACAAACAATAATGCCCTAGACCCCTATGCTGTGGATTAATTCTAGCTGTCAGGTGCTCTAACACGTGCCAAACTCTGTTCGGCAGTCTCCAAATTCAGCTGTCCTTTGAACTTCTATTTATTGATCAGCATTGAGGTCACACTGGTTTGAAAATTGCACTTTTATAATAAGAATTAGGCTTCATGTGATACTTGGCTCCTAGCAGATATAACTTTACCTCTCACCATTTGACTAACCAATGTAGACTCTCACTTTAGTAAACTGAATTGAGGCTTTACATTTACATTTCCTTTCCTGGCTTCCTTATTTCAAGGGATATTGAACTAACAACTTTTACACTACGAAAAAAGTACATTTCATGCTACCACACAACTAGATGCTGCTTCTGACTTGTCCCTTTGAAATGTGAGCTATAAAGGTTTGGCTGAAAATTAAAAACTTTTTAATAAGATTACAAAAGGATAAAAGCCTATTGCTTTGTTTAAAAACTAACAACTAACACTATTTAATACAATCTGAAACTGAAATTTTCTCTTTTTGATGTGCAGAAATCAAAAGTCTAAACCCCTATTTTTACACACTTGATACTTCTTCAAAACATTTCATTTTAAGCAGAAGTTTTTCTAAGAATTTTGTCCATGGGTGAATTACTCTGAAATGTTTGAACAAACTCGAATAATTTTTGAGTTATACAAGTGAAAAAAACAAAATAAAATACAAATCTATCCATTTATAAAAGTCAAAACACTTTTGGGCTCACAAAACTCCAAGAAATGGTTAGTTTGTAAACTTCAAACTTGCTATAGAGTTAACCCTCAAGGCAGATGCGTGCATTTTGTATACTTGAAGAAATGTTGTTTCCTGCTTTTACCTAATGCGTTCCCAATGAACAAACTCAGCTGCTTCTTCAGATGAAAGAAAGAAAGAGGGCTTCCCTAATGGTTATTCCCTTCTGATTTATTTTTCTTTCCCCCCTTTCTTTTGTATCCTCTGCCTCTTAGCACTTCTCCTATCTCATTCTGCATTGTCCCAGCTGGGTGGAAGCACTGCTCATACAACCCATAACACTTGAGCTCCTTCTAGCTATAACATGCACAGACAGTGGAGAGGAACATCATACCAGTCTGAGAAAATTGAATGATCCCAGCAGTACAGGGGCTGAGAAGCATTCTAACACTGCAGGACTTTCTGGCAATTTGTCAGGAGTATAAGGGTATGTCATGCTACGGATGCTATACTGGTATAGCTACCTCACCATAGCTGTGCTGGCATCACCCCGTAGAGGTAGTGTCCTACAGCGATGGAAAAACATATCTGAACAATGGTAGCGACAACAACGGAAGCATTCTTCCATTAACATAGCTGTGTCTACACTGGGGGATAGGTTGGCATAGCGATGTTGGTAAGGGGCTTGGTTTTTTCACACCCCCAACCAACATAGCTATGTCAACTTCACTTTTAGGCATAGACCAACTTTACCTGTTGGCAAGTGAAATGACTGAAAAGAGGGATGAGAATGTAGGACAGCTGAGATACAAGATCTTGGGTGCATCTTCACAAGAAAAAAAGGTGTGTTCTTACCTCATGTTAGCTAACACAGGGTAACTAGCTTGAGCCAAAAATCTTAGCAGTTTGTAGTTTACACACAAGTAAGAAGGTCAAGTTGAAGGCTATGGGTATGGCTGCACTGCAAGGTAAGTCCAGGGTTAATGGGACTCGAGTCACCTGACCTGTGTTAGGGAACCCTGCGTTTGAGTGCCTACATTGTATTTGAACCCTATGCTAACACACTTCTTAATCTGTGCTTGAACCTAAGGCTCTGCAGTGCACAGACCCAACTCAAAGTAACCATATCCCAGAGTCCCTAGTGCCCCCACCCTCAGAAACGTGACCATGGTGCACTGTGGGAAAACTTCATTGCTCACCCTGCACATTACAGCTCGCTTTGCAAAGTTTTAATTGGTTTGCTATCCATTGCAAACCTAGGAGGCTCTCTGATAGTGTGCTTGCAGATTGGTGATCAGAAACAGAATAGGTTAACACTGACCTGAGTTGCTGCTGTTTACTGGGAGGGAGAAAGATGGCGGCTATCATTTTCAACAGAGTGGACTGCAGATTGTTGGGATAGAGAGGCCTAAGGAAGTTGTCCCCTGGAATTGTGGGATACTTGCTGATGAGTTCCGAGACTTGAGTCATCTGGGGCCGCAGCTACACTGCAAAACTATGGGGATGGGTCTGATCCCTGTGTTAGCGCAATTGCAGTATAGACGCAAGGGGGGTTAACCTTGAGCCTGGGCTTACAGTGCAGTGTAGACCTACCCTATGAGGTAGCCTAGGGTTTACTTTGACCTCTAACTTGTGTGAGGGCCACAAACTGACTTCTCTTCCCTAAGATTTTACCTCATGTTAGTTAACTTGAGTTAAGAACACACCTTGTTTCCTAGCAAAGACAGCTCCCTTTGTCATTTGACGTGCCACATAAGGCTGTATATGCATGTGGAAGCCAAGGGAAAGGTGTGGGCAAAGCTATTGTTAATTCACTTCTGTAACCTTGGGATTCTGGGCTGGCTGTGGTCCAAGAGATCCTGCATATTTTAGGCAGGCCAATAGGCTGCTGTAACTTTGAGCTGCCCAGTTTGGCTATAGAGTTCTGCACTACATAAGACCCTGCCCTTGGCAGCCCATTCCTAGAATGCCCAACCCATTCCTAGAATACCCCTTGCACTGAGGCTTGCCAAAGGCAAGAGCAGAGGGAACAATTCTGCCAAGGAGTAACTCCCTAGATGCTAATAGAGTTTTGTCAGTGTAAAACAGACAGGAGATCGGAATCACATGCTTAGTTGTCTCTATGCTTGTAACAGTGCTGCAGAACATGGATACTGCATATTTACACACAGATGGACTCATGTTAAATAAATGTAAATTATAACTACAGGTTTAAAAGTATTCCTGTTCCAGTGAAGATGTAAAATAAAATTTCAGCGAGGTAACCAGAAATGCTGGTTCTTTTCCTGGGCTGTCATTAAAATTCAATGTGTCCTATGCAGGTGGCCACTAGTGTCACAATGAGGATGTGGGTGGTCTGACCTAGTGGTCAAAGCAGGAGTTGGGCCGGGTTAGATATCGGAAGGTCAGAGTCTGAAACAGGCCGGGGGCAAAACTGAGAGGTGTCAAGTCACCAGGAGATTAGAAGCAGGAGACAAAATTGAGAGCTTACCATGGATTGATAACCAGAGTCGGGCCACGTCAGGATACCAGGAAGTCAAGCCATGGGAGCAGGAAGCACAAGGCACACATTCCAGAGCAAGATGGATTCCACTTGCATAGTCAACTTCTTGTTCCTGTACTGTGTTTAAGTAGGTTGTGGACCAGTCAGGGCTCTCAGTGGTCTGCTGATCAGCTCCCAGGACTGGGAACCTCTGGCTGAGTTTAGCTCCTATTCTGTCAAAACTTTGCAGACTGGAATCTGCTAGCTCCAATGAGCCCTGTGGACCAGGGTTCAAGACCCATTGTCCCAGATAACTAGACACCACAGGAAGTAAGTCCATATTACAAAAGCAAAATAATGCAACAGTTTAACCCTGCGCCCCTAAATGAGTGAAACTGCTACAATAAAATAGTGATTGAATGTGAAAAAAGTGACTTTATTTGTTATTACACTTGGCATGCAGTAAATGCAAAATCTGAAAACTAAAGCATGTATTTCCCATGTCAAAGAAAGGTACCTGTGCACAGAGGAGAAGTGGGAGCACATAATTCCATACTGCAATTCATCTGCCATTCCTCCAAAATAAACAATTTCATAGAAAATTAATGAGATAAAGCTACTGTATGTATTTATTTAGATGACTGGGGGCCCCTACTGGTTTATGTGTGTATATAGTAAACATTATATTTGCAGCAGCTGTGTGTCTGATATAATATTGTTTGAAGGCTTCAGCATATAATTACAACTAATCTCTTCTCCCCCCCTCCATCCCCCCATCCCGTACCTATAAAGAAGGTAACATTACACTGAAGTACAGATGAAAAATAACAGTGTATACATTTAACTCTATAAGTTACAACAGTGTCCTGCATATCTTACTTGGGCAAATCTATGAAAACAATGGGAGTTTTGCCCAAGAAAAGACTGAAGGATCCCAATCTTGATTAAGGGTATTGGTCCAGCAGGACTGTTCATACTAAATTATTGGCAATCAGCAGACTCTGCTCATCTGAAGTTATGCAATTCCCTTCTTTACATCTTCCCTAAAATTCCCTAAAGGCTATGTCTGCACTACCAGTTATGTTGGTATAACTTATGTTGCTCAGGGGTCTGAAAAAAATGCACTTTCACCCCTGCTCAAGGGTAACGCACATGACTTATCGGTGTCCCCCAGAAGGGGCGGGACTTCGGGCGAAAGGGGCAGGGCTGGGGGTCAGCCTCCCCCAGTCAGTCCATCTGCGCTGCCTGGCCTGCGCTGCCCAGGGTTCCGACGGTGATTTAAAAGGCCCTGAGGCTCCAGCCGGGAGCCCCAAGCCCTTTTAAATCGCTGGGCCCCGGGGCAGCTGCCCCTTTTACCCTCGCCGACGGCATCCCTTCCGATGGGTGGAGGGGGGCAAAAAGGGGCAGCGATGTTAAAGCATAGTCACGGCAGTGCTTTAACGTCAGCTACATACGGGCCGGACCTGGGGGCCACTTCTTACCGCTACACCGTACCGGCCCACTTTCACCCCTGCCCTTGAGAGACATAAGTTACACCAACATAAGTGCTGGTGTGGACAACTGCCACCACTTGTTGGGGGTGGTTTAATTATGTCAACGGGAGAGCTGTCTCCTGTTGGCATAGAGCGGCTATACAAGAGATTTTACTGGGGCACAGCTGCATTGGTACAGCTGTGCCACTGTAAGCTCTCTAGTGTAGACATAGCCTATCTCTGCTGAGCAAATTAGGCCAATGCTCAGCATGTTAGGAAATCTCACTTTAAGTGTCCAAGACAGCACTCAGATTTGTTGTTTTTGTATTCCTTTTAGTCCTGGGGGTTTAATACTAATATATGGAGTTAATTGCCTATTAACACAAGGTAGTTAAATTTTTAAAGGGTAGACTGGACACTCCCCAGATGTTTGTGATTTACTAGAGCGATAAGCCTATGTTGAATATGTTTTGCCCAAAATATATATTGTTACTCAATTTGATGAAATTAACAATTGATGTGTTTGAAGAAATGATATTGACAGTATTGCTTCAGTCATCATGGTAAACACAGAGTAGTTTACGTAAAGAGGGAAAGCAGAGTAAATGAAATCTGAGTTACATAATGTTTTGCAATGGGTATAACTCTTTTTAATAGCTATTATGATGATTGACTATTTGTATTACACTAGCACACCGAGGCCCCAGCCAATATGGATTCACAGATTCCAAGGCCAGAAGGGACCACTGTGATCATCTAGCCTGAACTTCTGTATAACACAGGTCATAGAACTGCCTCAAAATAATTTTTAGGGTATATCTTTATGAATTATTTCCATCTGAATTTGTTTAGCTTCAACATCCAGTCATTGGCTCATGTTATACCTTTCTCTGCTAGATTGAAGACACCATTATTAAATATTTGTTCCCCATGTAGATATTTATAGACTGCAGTCAAGTCACCCTGAACCTTCTCTTTGTTAATCTAATATCAGACAGTCCCTTCCTGACTTCACCAGGCAAGAAACAAAGGGAGGACGTAATATGAAATTTGCTTTACTAGAATCTATAATTTCCCCCCTGTAAGTTTGTAATGCACTCAGGTAACACTATCAGAGGCCTCCTGTGGATAATTTTACAATAAAGACAGTGATCCTGCAAACACGTACAGATGGGTTTAAAGTTAAACATATACATATTTGTGGGTTTGGGGCCTAAATCCTCAAGACTGACAAGCAAAGATTGCAGTCCAGTTGATGAAATATCTTCTTTATATTTCAGAGTATTGAATTCAAACCTCTTTTGGTTTCTTAGATTATATATTATAGGTCAGGGATCATGATCTTCACATTTTAGGATATGTATTCAACTTGACCTAAATCCATTATACCAGTAGTAGCCAGCACATGGGTGCATAAATAATGATGTTTTTGCAGCTTATAAGTGTACCTTATCACTACGGTAATACAAATAAATGATATCACCTGTTTGGGGAGAAAACCAGAGTGCACTAAAATTTGGCCCAGTATATTTCTATTCTATTTGGAGCAATATGGATGCCTTCCTAGATTAACCAGAGAGACTTTGGGTCAGATTTTAAATGTATTTAGGTATTTAAAGATGCAAATAGGTTAATTGTAAGATTTTTTGATAGTGCCTCCCCCCTCACGGGGCTCCAGAGCCAGGGCTCCAGCCCGAGCCCAAATGTCTACACCACAATTAAACAGCCCCTTAGCCCGAGCCCAGTGAGCCCAAGCCAGCTGACGTGGGCCAGCTGCAGGTTTTTATTATGGAAACACACCCTTAGACACTTAGACATCTAGGGCCTAGTCTGCACTTAAAATTTAGAGTGACATAGCTACATTGCTCACCTAACCCTTGGGGTAGACACAGCTAGATCAATGGAAGCACGCTTCCCTCAACCTACGACCACTCAGGAAGTGGACAAAACACCCCCTCCTGTTACTGTAAGAAGTGCCTAAACTGTGACACTACAGTGGAATAGCTACAACACCGTTGCTGTGCCGCTGTAGTGCCATGTCTTAGACATAGCTTAAGTCCCATTGACTTTCATAGAGACAGGCTCCTAAGGCCCAGATCCTCAAAAGTATTTAAAGGTATGCCTACTCAGCATTTTGGAGCCCACAGGAGCGAGACTTCCAGCCCGAGTCGACAGACTCAGATTAGCAGGGTTTGTGCTAGTGCTCTAAAAATAGCTGTGTAGACAGCACCTTGAAGTTGTAGCTCGGGTCTGCTGACCCAGGCTGGAAGTCTTGCTTCCACAGGCTCCAAAATGCAGTGTAGACACCCAAAGTTCCTAATTCCCATTTGAAAATAGGACTTAGGCTGCTAGGTCACTTTGGAAAATGTTGCCTTAGGTTTCTAAATCCCTAAGGGACAGATTTTAAAGCTATCTACTGGGATTTTCAAAAATGTCTCACACCTAATTCCCATGCAGTTCCCACGAGACACCTGTCCAAGGTTGACCATACATCCCATTTTGGCTGGGACACTCCCGTTTTTAAGCCCCGTCCTGGCCGTCCCAAATTATTTTGGCAAAAATGGGCATTTTTCCCATCTGCTTTTGCCAACTTGATCAGTTGGCTAGAGCAGATGGGAAACAGTCAGTGGACAAATGCCCACTTTTGTCAAAAAAGTGGGGTGCGGTGCAGAAGAACATGGGGTGGGAGTGAGTGGCGATGCCAGCCCTGCACAGTGGGGGAGGCAGTGCTCCGGTGATGGTGGGGAGGCAGGGCTCAGGTGAGCGAGGACCCCACCCTCACATGGGGGTGGAAGGGCTCAGGTGAGTGGCTCGGGCCTGCCCCACGCACAGTGTGGGGGAGGTTTCAGGCCAGCTGTACGCTATATCCCATTTCCCTTTGGGAAATATGGTCACCCTAAAATTCTGTCTGCATCATTAGACCCCTAATATGTTTGAAAATCTGTCCCTGAATAATCTTTGAAAATGTCACTTAGGCTCTGAAGTCACATAGACACTTTAAAATTTTACCTTATGGCCAATTTTTATAATAAAAATGTGCATGTTCCTTGGTATGAACTAGGCAACGTTTGAAGTTTGTTTACATTTTATAGTTTGTATTGACGTTTTAGTCACTGAATGTGTATTTCATTATATTAGCAGAAAAATTAGAGCTTTCATTGGACAAAAATATTGTTTTTAAATTCTAACAGGTGCTAGGCAAAGTTTGTACTGTAAACTCTTGGATAAAAGCACCTTCATATTTCAAAGATAGTAAATTCAAATCCTGTTATTGTATTTTATTATTTCTTATTTCTATATATGGTTTTGGAGGTTAATTCTTGCCACTTTTCTAATTTTAAAAAGAAAGGATATGCAAATCTAAAATAAACCTCATCCAAAATATTTCACAATCCTAGCTGTAAACTAACTCTTAGGTTTGGTATATGTTGTATAGTTGCTTTTGCTGATGTTGTGCAATGGCACCACCTGCTGGACAAGTTCATTTTAACTGTACTGGTGCTCAGACAGGAACAAATCTCAGCAACAATAATATAAAAGCATGGAAACACTAAATTAATTTTTTTAATGTACTGGAGACTTTTTTTAGCTTTTATCCATGCTATGTTTACTTTGTCTCAGTCAGCTGAGGAAGCATGATAGAAACAGAATCAGCTCTGTGGAGCCAAATTCCAAAAATTTGTAAAGTCTCATCACATTTAGGTCATGATCCTGCAAAGACTTAAACACTTCTAAACACACTGTGAGTAGCCTTCAAGCATATGATTAAGTCTTTTGAAGACTGAAGCTTTAAAGTTCACGCTTTTAAAGGGGTCTCAGTTATCTGTATTTGTGTTTGACAAGTTCACCAATGTAAAGTGATATCCCAGATTTGTATTATCTACTGTAGACCTGTTTGAAGCATTGGCAATTTCTGATAAAGAATTCACTATTAATGCTATCATAATCATATCATAATAAAACTGTACTAAAAGGAAGCCACATTACTAGCAATTGAGTGATTGTTCTGGCTTAGACTGAAGGAAACAAGTCCAGTAATTTCTTTGTCAAAGTAAAAAAAACTTACTGCACTACTCACACAAGTAAGGTGAGCAGAATGCGTCTCCTAAAAATTAAAGCTAGTCTTAATTCCCTTGCAGTGTGTAACTATCAGCATACGTAAGGTCTGAGAGAACACCAGAACCTTTGCAACTTCCTGCAACCACTAAGCAAGCTAAAATAGGTTAAGTGTTAAGAAGTCTTAGCCTGCTGGAATTCTCTGCTTTCATTGATTGTTTTGGCAGACACTAAAGCCCTGATTCAGGAATGTAGCTCTGTTCAGGAATGTACATAAGCACATGCTTAACTGGAAGCACGTGCTTAAATCCCATTGAAATCATTTTTCCAGAATAGGGATGAATTTAAGTACATACTCACTGCTTTCCTGGGGAAGAGATTAGGATATTATTTTAACATAGTGTTTGTGCTTTACTAATGCAGTGGCCGTAATTTATAACATCACTCTGGGAAGAAGAATTACAGGGAGCCCCTCTCATCCTGGACTTGCTGATTGAAAATTGCGAACATCCACTTCAGGCTTCTTTTTCAGTTTCAAACTCCACAATTGTCAATTGTTTCAAGAAAGGTGTATCAAAGCCTGACACTTAGTCGACCAGAATCTTTCTAGATGTTCCAAATCCTGGAATATTAAGGCCTCAATGCTATAATTGGATCAATGTGGGTAGCCCCTTGCACCTGCATGGCAGTGGCGTAGCCAGGTCCGGAGCACAGGGGGAGCGGCGGCACTATAAAAAGGCACCTCCCCGCTCCCCCTGTACTCACCTGGCAGCGCTTTAAAGGGCCCGGGGGTCCCCGCCCGAGCCCGGCTCCGGCGGGGGGGTGCTTTAAAGGGCCAGCGGCTCCCCGCAGCGGCAGGAGCCGCCAGCCTTTTAAAGCAGGCCCCCCCCCCCTCAGCTCAGCTCCCGCAGCGCGGCTCGGGCGGTGCCTTAGCGCCGCTTCTCCTCACAGGGGGAGTGGCCGCACCCCCGCTCCTCCCCTGGCTACGCTACTGCTGCATGGAGCCCCTGTACCTTCAGTGGGGCTCTGTGCAGTCACAAAGGCAGTATCTGGTGGCAGTATCGGGCCATTCTTCAGGATCTCTCTCAGTGAACCTTCCCAGTATTTTTAGGATGTTTATGCTTAACAAAGAAAACTGTTGCATGACTAGAATTTTATATTTTGGAACTGGGTAAAAGTCACCATCCATATATGTAAATATATCCCTAGAAACTTCTTGAGTTAGTTTATTTTTTGGAAGCATGTTTCTGCCAAACACTGATACTATCTTCTGAGAAAACTTTCAGTACTGTCTAACAAGTTAAAAGAATTACTACATAGAGCATATTTTTAGTTACAAGGCCATTGCAGAGTTGGATAAGGGCTTATTGTCCTACAGGGGAGTTTATACACTCCCAAGAATTTTATTATTAAGCAAAGATAACACTGACACTGAGCTAGCTGGAACTCTGTTAAGTAATTTCTGATTCTGGTGAGGTCCATAGTCTTATGAATTACCCCTTTGTGTACTGAACTGTGTACTCCTTGCATAGCGTTAACTCAATATTCCTGCCTATATATTCCTATACACTAGGAAACTATGGCATTTAGGGGTGTGAAAAACCCACACCCCTTAACAACGCAGTTAAGCCAACCTAGTCCCTGGTGTAGACAGTGCTAGGTCAATGGGAGAATTCTCTCGGGGAGGTGAATTATCTATGCTGATGGGAGAACCCAGCCGCGAAGGTAGTGTCTTCACTGAAGCACTGCAGTGGTGCATTGCAGCATTTTAAGTGTAGACAAGCCATCAATCATTAATCACGAGGCGAGGGTGACACCAATTTAACAAAATCATTCTTTCGACTGATTTAGTTAAATCGGTGTAAAAACATAGGGCTTATCTACACTTAAAACACTGCAGTGGTACAGCTACACCACTCATAGGCACCGGCTTCCTCCGGGCCCAGGGGGTGCTCAACCCCCTGCTTCGCCCCAGACCCTGCCCCCACCCAACCCCTTCCCCCAAGTCCCTACCTCCGCCCTGCCTCTTCCCTCCCAGTTCCGTCCCCTTCCCCCAAGCGTGCCCCATCCCCACTTCTCTCCCTCCCGGAGCCTCCTGCATGCTGCGAAACAGCTGATTGCGGTGGGCAGTAGGCGATGGGAGGAAGAGGGAGGCACTGATCAGCAGGGCAGCAGGCAGGCCGGAGGTGCTGGGGGAAGGAGGGAAGCTGGTTGCCAGTGGATTTTTTCTGTGGGTGTTCCAGCCCTGGAACACCCACGGAGTCAGCACCTATGACACCACTTCACTGTAGATACTACCTACACCAACACGAGGGCTTCTCCCATCAGTGCAAGTAATCCACCTCCCTGAGAGACTGTAGCTGGGAGCTCTCCCGCTGACATAGCGCTGTCTACGTGGGAGGGGAGGGGGGTTTAAGTCGGTGTAACATCGCTCAGAGGTGTGGATTTTTCATGCCCCCGAGTGATGTAGTTATATTGATATAGGTGTGTAGTGTAGACCAGACCTAAGTTACTTTTGAAAATGGGACTCGGACTCCTAAGTTACTTAGGTGCTTTGTAAAATGTTACCCTAGATCACTGTATGCCATAAACTTAGTTTGCCTCAACTGATTCAGTTTTTAAAATAATTTTCCAATTCTGATTGAAGCTTAAAAGCTCAGAAGGAAAGTCCTGCACTATACTCATATATTCCACGCACTGGAAATTGCAAATGAAGCATGTGTTGGAATGACAATGAGACAAATGGAGCCTTTCATTGAGAACGTGCAATCCAGATGATGGATAACTTATTTTGGTGTAGACAAAGCATGAAAGCAATCATTTAAACTAGGGGAACTCCCCTTTCATCTATGGCCTCTCTGATATCTGATTAAACTAATACCTGAACTACTTATACTTCCCCTTTAGTTTGGGATCCAAAAGCAGGCACTCCAGATACTGATCAGGATTGCTTTCAGTCCCCTCCTCCAGACTGGGGTGGGGCTGGACATGGGAATATGTGAAATAAAAGCACTTATTTCTTTCTCTGCTAAATCTGAGAGTATTTTATGAGGGGAGATTGCATTAAATATAAATGGTAATATAAAAATTGTGCACTAGATCAAACTAGCCCTGATGGTTGGAGTTAAGTTATATTTCTTTTTTGGCGTTTCAGAGTACAATGGGAATATTTGTCTAGCTTATTGGAATGGCAGGGGCAGCTGGTGATGTTTGCATTTATATTTCTCGTGATCAAGAGAGACTATCCTATTCTTTAGGGAGGAGAACAAGATCTAGTTTTACAAATGTTTTGTTCCTAATCTTACAGTACAGTTGGCTTTGAAAGAGAGCTGACTCTTTCCACCAGCTATCAGTGATAAAACGGTAGCCTAGCTCTCACTTCCGTGGAAAAAAGGAATACAGGGCTAGCTAAAAACAGATAAAGTGCCAAGAGTTAGAAGAAAAAGTGCTCATGTATTTGTTTTTCTTAATCAGTACATTATAGCGTATGCGTTAAATGGTTTTGAACTCAGAAACATTTTTAATTTAATCGGTAGTTTGTAAATATAAAGGCTGTGTGAAGCAGGAGCTTTGGCCAAATTGTCCAGAGTTGACTGTAAAGCACGGATTCTTGAGTCTAAGGATATGTCTACACTTAAAACACAGACCAAGTGGTGCTTCAGTGCATTCCACCTCCCTGAGAGGAAGTAGCTGGGTTGACCGAAGAACTCTTCTGGGGGTTAGGTCAGTATAGTTATGTCTCTCAGATGTGTGGATTTTTCACACCCCTGAAAGAAGTACCTATATCGATGTAAATTCCTAGTGTAGACCAGGCCTAAACCTGCATTTCACAGGTCCCACAGTGCAAAGAAGGCTTAAACCCATTGGACTTAGCCACCAGAGGATTCCTGTGGCGTGAGAAAATTGTCTGGGGGAGTAGAGCTGACATAGCAGCTCTTATGTCATCATCCTCCAGGCACCCCAGGAGGAAGCATGTCTGACACGCCAATATCCTGGCTGCCAGAATAGTCCTTGGTGGCCACATGCAGCCAACCATAATTTACAGCAGGCTTTAGGCTGTTCTGACTTCCAGAGTCAGACTTCCGGCGGGCTCTAGGATTTTAAAGGGGACTTACTGTTGTCACTTAGACATTGACTTCCACTCCTTGCTTACCCGGTCTTGCATTGAGCACAACTTGACTGAACCCAAGAATCTGGGCCTATATTTTCACATCCAGAATTGCATGCTAGTTTTGGGGCAATCAGTTTTTTTTGTCACCAAGAAGCAATAATGTACATGTGCAAGTAGCATTTAGACATGTAAATTGAGTAGTTACATGGCTAGCTATGTAATCTGTGCATAAAGATGTTGACATGTGCATATCTGAGTTTTTATGTCCCCAGAATGCAGTCGTCCAAAAACCAGAGCATACAATTTTGATCTTGAAAAATTAGAGGTTGGGATGGAGCCTTTAAAGAAATCTTGCCAAATGGCTCTAAACTTAAACTACTTTAACCCTTCTACCAGGAGTTGGTGGCAGCAATAAGACCAGGTTCAAAATATCTAGGCTATGGGATCTCTTTTTGAAAAATACTATGGGTCAAGCTCCCATCCAGAGTCTTATTTGTATCGCTGCCCTGGGAAAAGAAATAAAATAAAATAAGACCCTCCCTGGTCAACTTTTTGAGGCAATTCTTCCCCATCACAAGCACTCTTGACTCTTTTGGAACAGAGAGCCTCTCCTGAAAGCAAAGGGAACACAAACAACAGAATACGGGGCACTCGGTATACAGCATAGATATATTCAAATAAAAATTAAGAAAATCCACAGTAACTTTCAGGGAGTTTACCTAAATCCTCCGCTACCTGGTACTCCACTCACTCACTGTATGTCAGTCCATGTCAGGATAGTGCAGGGCATCCTGTGGTGTCTCCTCGCCACTGGTCCTGGAGTCTCCTGTTACAGCTGCTTGACCAGGGTCCCACCTTGAGGTGCAGACCAGCGGACTCAGCTTGGTGTTTCATTTATAAAAGGCAGCTCAGTTCGGCTCACCTCTACCTGCCTGGCTATGGAGTCCACTCTTCTGCCGATCCAGTGATCACCCCATTTCCACAGCTACTGTTGGTCCAGCTGGTCCTCTCTGCCACCACCACCAGTGCAGCCTGGCTGGAGCTTGCATCTTTGAAGAATCATGTCTGCTTCACAGGTGTGGTTGGGCCCAGTTCAGCTCTGCCCTGCTGCCTATGCCAGTCCAATCAGACAGAATTGCTGTAGCTGTGTTGTTCCCAGGATATGAGAGAGTCAAGGTGGGTGAGATAATATCTTTTGCTGGACCAACTTCTGTTGGTGAAAGAGACAAGATTTCGAGCTCCACAGAGCTCTTCTTCAGATTTGAGAAAGCCTGAGTATACAGAGTATCACAGCTAAATACAAAGTGGATCAGATCATTAAGCATAAGGAATTAACACATATTACAAGAATCTATTCAAAATAAAGTGGGAATTAACACCCCTGCAGTCAAGTCACCTATGTTAGGCATAGAGCTGACAGCCTGGGCTCTCAGCGCTTCCAGCTGAGGCACATTCTACCTTTTCCCCTTGATACCAACAGAGGGATGTAAGGAGCTTTATCCCTTTGAGCTTCTACCTTGGTGCTTTCACTAACACAAGCACAAACATCTAGCATTGAGCTACAAGTACCAAGATTGTCAATATCAATTCTAGGGCGGTGCCATCTCCAAATTATAGCTTCTCTTTCCTAGAGTGACTTTCTCCTTCATAAAAGGAGACAGTATTATTCCCAAAGCACACTGCTGTATCATAGTAAACTAATGGTCAATCAGGTTTTGTATGGTGTCTCTGACATTGGGTTATACAGAATAATTCAAAAGAAAGCAAAACCCCTTCATAAGGCATCTTGCTTATTTTATAATATATAGTGAATGAAATGTCTTTAATAATAAAGATAATAAAGTTTTATTCTCAAGCATGAAGAGTTTGTAATTTTAGACATAATAGAAAATGCTATTGTTATTCATATAAACTTCTTAGTACTATTTGTTAACATCACTAAACAATTTGATTTAATAGTATCCTGCTGCAATGAGTCCCACAGGTTAATTAGATATTTTATAAAACCTTATTTTCTTTACTATTTAACTTTTGTGTGTGTGCATGCATGCCCTCTTCTTATTCAATGGGACCGAGCATAAACATAAATATAACTGTCCAACTGGCTTTTTTGTGACATTTGTCATTTTACTAACTTTGCCATCTTTATTAGTTTTACTATTATCTTTATTACTTATTTCCATTCTAAACTAGGTAACTTGAGGATCTTTCTGAGTGTGAAAACCCCTTTCCACGTGCCTCTAATTATTCACATTGCCCATCTCTGGACCATTTCTGGATCTGCTATGTCTTTTTTGAGAGGAGCTGATCAAAACTGAATATATGAAATGAATTGATGTCTTTATAGTATCTTCCATATTATTCTCTATGCTCTTCCTTTTACAGCCTATTGCCTTTGTCATTTTTTTTCATTCCTGCTACTCAGTGGGCATACATCTTTATTTAGATGTTCACAAATTTTCCACCTTTGTTAGGCCCAATCCATGGGTAAAAATAGAGTTCCATTTGATGTGGATTACCTTGCATTTGTCTATGCTGAATTTCATCTGCTTTAACATTGCTCAGTTATTTATCTTCTTCTCTCACATCCTGCTACTGAAATTCCTCGTCCAGTGGTGCTGGAACATTTTTAATAGTGGGGTGCTGAAAGCCAGCCCTCTTACCCCTGTCCATCTCCCCTCTGCCGAGCTGAGGCCGGGAGCAAAGCCCCAGGCGCGCGGGGGTGGCAGCCAGGACCCCGGGTGCAGGGCTGGTAGCCAGGAGCCCAGGGGTGCTACAGCACCCCCTGCACTCCTAGTGCCCACACCTATGTCCTCATCTTCCTAATCTTGACTAATCTACATAATTTTATGTTGCAATTTATCACAAACCACATCTCTGAGAGTAATGCTTCCCAGGCTGCTATCACAATAAAAAGGGTCAGCAGGTAAATTAGTACTGTCTGAAGGCCTGATTCAGCAAAATATTTAAGTATGTGCCTAAATAGAAGCATGTGAGTAATCCTGGGACTACTCACATACTTGAAGCAAATGGAACTACTCATATGCTTAAAGTTAGGCACATGCGTAAAGCACCTTGAGGAATTGGAGCTTGCGTCTCACATGGAGATGGGCAATCGATGGAATAAAAATATTATACAACTTCCTTTCATATGCTCTTCTCCACAATGAAACTAGATCTTTCTCTACTGCATGTGTCTAGTGCTGAACACTCTCTCTCTCTCTCTCTCTATATATATATATATATGGAGAGAGAGAGTATTAGTACATCCTTAATTCTAATCCCTGTTAAAAGCCTTGTCTGAAAATTCTGGTCAGGCTTAGTATGAGGAAGCGTTACTGTATTTGAAAAGGAAAATGAATTTTAAATTGTAATATTGTGCTTAAGAGTCAGTGCCTATGTTAAAGATACCAACCCTGTGATTCATGGTTATTCCAGCTATTACTGCATCTTGCCATGAATGGAAATAGGCTGATTGTGAAGAGTGTTAGGCTGGCGCGTTGTATTTGTTAAAAGTGTCATTACAGTCACAGTGTCAGGCAAGGTAAAGAGACAGAGAGATGCCTTCCAATAAATACATCCTGCTTCAGGCACAAAGAGGCAAGAAGGAAACAATTCCTTCTAATTAGGAAATAAATTTTAAACAGTGAAAGAAGTAAAAGCTTAAAGACTGTGCTTGTCAGGGAGAGATGTTTTCTGAGAAGAATTAGGGCAATAGAGGATTATTGTTAAGCCTTTGATTGAGATCTTGGACTTTCATCAGTTCTGTAGCAATACAAGCCAGAGACCAAAGACTCAAACACATCTCCAGAAAAGAGATCTTGGAGAATGCAAATAAAAACAGCCTTGGACTTAGCTTTTGGATATTTATAAATCCCAATGGGCGTTGAGGAGGCGGTATTGTCCGTGTTCAGCCAGTTGATTTGAGAAGCAGAGAAAAATAACAAGGCTGTTGCTTTTGATTTCTCAGTTAAAATCCCAAATTATTTGAAAATTTCCAGACCAGAGTGTGAATGATCCTTTAGATGAGAGCAACCCTTATTAGAGCTTTCATTCTGAAGCCTCCCTGAATATAATCAGCTTAGATCCTTTAATGTAGGCAAACCTCTCAATTATCTGATCAGATCCTAGCATAATGGTGCTAGCGCATGACATCCTGAACAAGTTGTGTAACAATATTTCAAAAAGAAAGTGTCTAGTCATAAGAGGGGGTTCCACTAAAATTAATGCAAACAGCTTTAACCATTTGAAGTGCTCGTTAAGTGGCTTTGAGCTAGAAGAAAGTTCATTAAACATTTGTTAACAACAAGTAGTTCATACCTTTCAAAGAAATGGTTAACAAATGGGTAGGATGGGAAAGTTATAAAGAGGATCAAGGAACCTGGTAATAAATGTTGGCAGGCTTGCATGATAACACTTTAAATTCACAAACTATGACGTGTAAGCTTTATGTTTCTGTATTTGCCCGTAGGACTGTGTCTCGCCAATAAATACTGGAGATTTCCCACAACTTACTTGTACTTGCAGGTTTTCGGCAAGTAATGTGTATACATCCAAACATTTATCAGCCACAACACATTGAGGTCACAAGTCCCCAGCCTCATTAAGAAACAGTGAGCCAATTGAAAAACAACTCCCCTCTCCCCCCCAGGGCGTCTGAACATATGGTGCAGGAGTAATACAGTTAATTTTGAAACACTTGGATCTAAAGAGGAGGCTAAGCAGTTAGGCAACATGAGGGTAACATAAAGGGTATTTAGAGATTTGGCACTAGTGTCAAGCAATGTTGTTTTGAGTTATATTATCTGCAGGCTAAAACTTCAAAGGTGTACACGTGTTTTTCAAGGCTTTTACATTGGAAGATCAGGGTAACAAGTAACTCTATTAAATGGTTTCATTTAATTATATGAACAGGAGCGAGACTGTACTTAAAGTTGGAAATTTCTCAAAGCTTCACAAAACCATTCCCGCTGACTAGAAAGTGACAACACTCTCTGACATTGTAACACAAGATAGGAACATTACATCATCAGAGCTCTTGTTATTGTCTGAAAACATACTACCTAGCAACTGCAGAAAAAAAGAAAGAAAGCTGCTGATTAACCCTTTTGTGTATCTTATATACACCACGTTTTCAAATGTACAATTGCTTCTGGACTCGGAGACTGGCTATGTCGTGTTCTGCCATCCCAAGCTTAAAGACCACCACCAAGGAGGACACTATAGCGCTGGAAAGTGCTGGTTGGTGGTGTGCTGTCATTCTCACATGATTTGCTCATGGGACTGATATCAAAATATGATAGCAACCTCAGTGGTTTAGAATACCTGTCCTGTACAGGAGGCAGCCAGAACCTAGCACCATTAACCCAGGTGATGAAGGGAGGTGTTACTGGTGCTAGAACAAAGGCAGTGGGGCAGAAGTGGGCAATGGCCCTATTTCTCCTGCACCAGCAGGCAGGCGAGGGCCAGTGCTGGGCTGAGTGGGGAGAGCATACTGTACCCAATTATTGGGAGTAGCAATGACTGTTCCTGTAGCACAGTGGTTCTCAACCAGGGGTACTCAGAGGTCTTCCAAGGGGGTATATCAACTCATCTAGCTATTTGCCTAGTTTTACAACAGGCTACATAAAAAACACTAGCCAAGTTGGTACAAACTAAAATTTCATACAGACTTGTTTATACTGCTCTATATACTATACACTGAAATGTAAGTACAATATTTATATTCCAATTGATTTATTTTATAATAATATGGTAAAAATGAGAAAGTAAGCAAGTAGTTTTTAAGTGAGATGAAACTTGGGGTACACAAGACAAATCAGACTCCTGACAGGGGTATAGTAGTCTGGAAAGGTTGAGAGCCACTGCTGTAGCACACCTCAGAACATGCTGCCTGACTTTGCTGTCCATGACTCTCTAGAACAGAGATCTCAAACTCAAATCACCACGAGGGCCACATGAGAACTAGTAAATTGGCCTGAGGGCTGCATTACTGAAACCTTTTCATACAGTGATACAAAAGTATAGTCAAAAATGAAAAAAATGAAGAGTAATATAGTATTCTATTAAAAGTCAATGTATTAACGTCTTAAAAACTGTAATGTAAAGAGGGGTTTTAATAAAATATAAACACTCAGTAATGTTTGGAGCTTGGCTGCCAGTGGAGTTGGTGCCTATGGCAGGCCGCAGGAAATAACTCCGCGGGCCGCGTGTTTGAGACCCCTGCTCTAGAAAGAGCTGCTGTTATGAACCTCTCTGTGCACCCGTGCACATGTTCACAAAAAACCATTAACATCTAGAAGCCACAATGCTGGCCTTTTCTTTAAATACATTTCAGAGATCAGATTTTGCCCTCTGATTCTCCCATGCCACTTCTGCTGACTTCAGAGGTTTGCAATCCTTGAAAGGTTTCACAGGTTTGTCTTGGAGCTGTTAACGGAGCATTATAGCAGGCTAGAACCTCTAGAATCTTCCCTGGGTCTCACATTATCAGAGGCACTGCCTGCTATTTTCTAGCCATATTACCACCAACCTACAACAGGCTAAGAATGATTGTTTACCCTTAAGAATGTGAAGTTTCCGTGGCTGTGCAAAGTGGACACATATTTTGTCCATGACACCATCTTTGAGTGGTGTCCCTTTTGGCAGTCTGATTTCTCTCGTGCCTTGTAATTCTTTCCAGGAGACACCTCCTGACTTTTTTTTTTTTTTTTTCATCTGGAAACATTTATTTTTATTTGGCAACATGGTCCCTCTGTTTTAGCTATTGGGTGAAATCCTGGCCCCATTTAACTCAATGGGAGTTTTGCCATTGGCTTCAATGGGTCCAGGATTTCATCTACTGTATTTAAAAGCACCTAAATATAGAAATATGGAAAACTTGTTCGTTTCAAAATGCTACTGCCTTTTGGGGCTTATTTTTGTTAAAATGTCAGAGTTGGAAAATTAGCACTAGAATGGAGTGCTCATTTTTATCTCTGATGTGACTGTATAAAGAACCTCTGTCTCATTTACTCCCCCTTTCACTAAAAATTCTCAGCTTTGAGTACTGGACTTTATATAATTTTTTGAGAATAAAGAAAATGCAAAACAAAACAAAACACAATTCAGCCAAGAGCTGGGAAGCCAATAAAAATGTTTAAAATCTGACTCAGAATTCCAGTCATAAATGTTCTTCAAGGCTTTGAAGACTTTTTTTCTAAACACATCTGTTCAAATTTAGAATTCAGCAGTTTCATTGGCTCCTTTTCTTTAGTGCTACAATAATTGCAAGACTTTCAAACGTGCTTTCATTCCCTTCACCAATCATTCTGATGTAAAGCAGAGATGGGCCAGAGCTTCAAAGTATGGACCCTGGTGTAGATCTGAACTCTGACTGGGTATCATTGTAGAAACATCAAATCAGAATGGTAGAATTGTACTCACTTTGCATGAATGTAAATGTCAACACAAGATGCAGGTCAGTGGAGAATCACACTCCATATTTTAATGCGTAAGCCCAAGGGAAAGAATTATGACTGAGCTTTCAAACTTAACTACTTTTCCTGACTTCTGAGTGCTTGATTTCTCAACCTTAGTATTATATTAGTGCTATTTTTGATAGAATGTATAAATAAATACAATGTTAAATAAGCGACTTAAGGTGTCATAGATTTGTTTTCACTGAGTTTCAGGCCATCTATGTTCTAAAGAATTTCTAAAGAGATCCCATATTTTTAGTTCCTACACAAAGTAGTTATGGATACTCCTGGCGTAGCTCTTTTGTATGTTAGTTTTGACACTTATGTCATTCCTTTTATCAATGCAATTAAACATCTATTGGATTTCAAGGCTTGGTTGATGCTATTATACTTTTGAATTGTCTTGTTTGGTTGTTAGTCTAAAGCCTTTCAAAAATTCCCCATTTATTAGCAGTTCAAATTATGAAAATATATTCAGGCTTTCTTCCTCACCGGGTTAGAATTGCTATCACAAAGTTTCAAGGCACTTGAACTGTTTGTCACGTCTATTGATAATTAGTATTTCCTTTGTCATCTTCTTCCCAGCTGATGTCATATACACTGGAGTCTCATGTTCTGGGACAGAGAGTAGGGTGGCAGAAGCTTTTCAGCATTCAGCTTATAACAGGCAGTCTACACAGCCTAGGAAATAACTTCTGATTGTTGTGGGTTGAAGAGGCACCAAGTTCTGACTAGGACTTGCTTACCAAATTCTTCACGTCTATATTTAACAAAAACCAATATTCTCTTGTTGACAGAGAGAACATTACAGGTTCAGAAAACCTGGGCCTCGTAGGTGGGGACACGTGAGTCGAGCAGACATAAAGAGTGATCAGTACCCCAGAGAAATAGGCCCTTGCTCTGACTATGTCAGTGTTAAGTGGAACATTGGAGTAGACCAAGGTAGTGAGCACTAGTTCTTGAGTTCATATGGAGCCAATATCTGGGAACCCCAAAACAGGGGTCTGGGGTACAACAAAGGGGGGAACCAAGGGAAGCAGCTCCCCCACACTTGGCTGTAGACACTAGTACAAATTCACGGTCCTGGTCTCTCTGATGGGAGAGGCCCCGGCCAGTCTCTCTCACACGGTACCGGTCCTTAGAGATGGGAAGGGAGGAGCAATTGAAGCTGTCAGTGATCAGCACAGCCTGAAGCGAGGACAGCAGCTCCTTTTGGGGCTCCGGCTCCCAAAACCTCTGAGACCTGGCTCCCTATTTCCCAGAAGCCTGGTCCACCATCTCCTCACGCTGTCTCCTCCATCTCTTCCACTTCCAGGCCTGATCCAGAAGGAGAGATGGTGGCTTGGTGAGGACATACATGTGTCGAACAGCAACACAAAGGGGGAAACTTCATACACAGGTGTACACCTCTCAGAATGCAATGCATGTTTAAGTGAGATCCTGCCAATGCAGAAATTGCTACTTGTCAGGTAACCTGGACCCTCTCCTTTGGAAAATTCTGGTTACACCCAGACAAGGGTGTAGAAGGTCAACAGCTACTATTTCAAATAAATTGAAAGAGGGACTTCATCTCAATTAATCAATTTGCTCTTGGATTGGGGTGGTCAATTTAATCTTGCTTCTCCTCCACACACACACTGGGCTGGACAACTGCATAAAGGCAAGTTATTTGCAATATCTTTCTAGCAGCTCCCCAGCACTCTAGCACTTCAGACTCACATGCTGTTTATGGTTTGAGAACCCAATCTGAATTGGAGTTAGAGGTGCAGCGCCCCATCTTGTTGTAAAGTGGGGCATTTGAATGGTATCAAGCATGTCTATCCAAGAGAAACACAGCAGACACATGGACTTCATCTTAACTCCTCTGCACAAATGCATAATGAAAACTAATTAACTCATTAGCTACTGCATTGAAATATTGTTCAAAGAACATATAAGTAGGGCCCTACTGAATTCACGGTCCATTTTGGTCAATTACATGGACATAGGATTTAAAAAATCATAAATTTCATGATTTCAGCTATTTAAATCTGAAATTTCACAATGTTGTAGGGGTCTTGACCCAAAAAGGAGTTTGGCGGGGGGTGTTGCAAGGTTATTGTAGGGAGGGTTGCGGTACTGCTACCTTACTTCTGAGTTGCTGCTGGTGGTAGCGATGCCTTCAGAGCTGGGCAGCTGGAGAAGAGCAGCTTCTGGCCAGGATCCCAGCTGCCAGCAGCAGTGCAGAAGTAAGAATGGCATGGTATGGTATTGCCACCCTTACTTCTATGCTGTTGCTTGCAGAGTTGGACCCTCAGTCAGCAGCTGCCACTCTCTGGCTGCCCAGCTCTGAAGGCAGCACAGCAGTAAGGGTGGCAATACTGCAATCCCCCCTAAAATAACCTTGCGAACCCCCTGCAACTCCTTTTTGGGTCAGAACCCCCAATTTGAGAAATACTGGTCTCCCCCTGTGAAAACTGTATAGTATAGGGTAAAAGCACACAAAAGACGAGATTTCACAGGGGAAGATCAGATTTCACGGTCCGTGACACGTTTTTCATGGTTGTGAATTTGGTAGGACCCTGCATAGAAGGAAACCAAGGCATAAGAACTAGGAATGAGCAAATTAGACCTTCAGTAAAGGAAGGAAGAGCCACTACAGACACTGCTCTGGTGTTGTGCTAGTGTTGTGCTGAGTTTTGACTTCCCTAATAATAATGTCCCAGGTCTTAGACAAGCTGGTAATGGAATGCTACAGCCAGAAAAACTAAAAGAGCAGGATTCCGGCCCAAGGCAAAGTCAAATGACAAGTGAACACAGCACTGACTGACTCAAAGGAGCTGCAGCACACACCAGGGAGGAGTACCCAGTGCACTGAATGAAAGGGTAAATGAAGGGATTAGAGGAATGAACTCAAAAGCACTCAGATGGATTCAATTCCCCTGGATTGTCAGGACAATCTCAGAGCTGCATGTCTTTGTCTCTTACAATTGTTTCATTCATCAAACTTCCCCCACTCCCTCACAAACCCAGTTTTGATATTATAGGGGTTTCATTTATAAAAGCTGCTCTTGTCTATTTCTGTACCTTTTTACATTTTATCTGCTTACTGGGTTGAAGGTCAACAGAGCTCAGGAAGAGAATATTGTAATTTGTATTGCTATCAAGCTAGTCGTTTGCCAGAGTCACATAAACAGGGTGTAATCAGGGCCGGCACGCCCACTAGGCGACCCTAGGCGGTCGCCTAGGGCGCCAGGATTTGGGGGGCGGCTCACCGCGGCTGCCTCCCACCTCTAGGCTCTGCGGCTGAGCCGGGAGCCGGGGGGAGAGGCGGCTTGCCGTGGCTGCCTCCTGCTTCCCAGCTCTGCGGCTGAGCCGGGAGCTGGGGGAGGGGGGGGCTTGCTGCGGCTGCCTCCTGGCTCAGCCGGGAGCCAGGAGCTGGGGGGGGGGCGGGCGCCGTGGGCAGGGGAGGCTGCTGCGGGCATGGGTGGGGAGCCGCTGCGGGGGGGGGGGGGGGGAAGGAACTGGCTGTGTTAGCTGGGCGGGAGGGCGCAGGGGGGACTGGCTGCCGCGGGGGGCGGGGGCAATGTTAGCTGGGGTGGCGCAGGGCTGGTGCAAGGAAGTTTCGCCTAGGGTGCGAAACTTCCTTGCACCGGCCCTGGGTGTAATAGTAAAACTGCCCTGGCTCTGGCATGTTCCCTCATGAATTTTAACCTGCAATTCAGTTCACAGTTCTGAAAATGTAACTCTGGGCTAGCTGGAAATGTGTTTTTTGTGCTCTTTTGAACTAAGTTTAAGCAGCTGGAATGTTGTTTTCACATCCTGCTCTGTGCAGGGCTGGCTCCAGGCACCAGTGCAGCAAGCGTGTGCCTGGGGCAGCAAGCCGCAAGGGGCAGCCGGCCGGTAGCTGCGAGGGCGGCAGACAGGCAGCCTTCGGTGGCGTTTCTGCGGGAGGTCCGCCGGTCCCACGGATTCGGCGGTGGGAATGCCGACAGCGTGGGACCGGCAGAGCGCCCGCAGAAATGCCGCCGAATCCACGGGACCGGTGACCTCCCGCAGAAACGCCACCGACGGCTGCCTGACTGCCGTGCTTGGGGCAGCACAATACATAGAGCCACCCCTGGCCCTGTGACAGACATTACAATCAATTCTATTCTCCTCAGCCGTTATACGTCTCATTTGTTTTCTTCTGTACAAGAGTCTCCGGCCCTCCTCTGGTTGTCCTTCCAACCTCTGCTGCAAAACCCAGTCATTCTCCAGTCTCCCCCGAGAGTTCCTTAAGAAAAGCTCAAAGTAGACCTTTCTCTGGTTCCTCTCCCTAGAGCTAACAAATCTCTACCTCCCCCATTCCTGCAAAGAAACTTGGACCCTTCTCTAGTCGCCACCCCTCCGCACCCCCCAATTCCCTGCTCCAAACCCAACCATTCACAAGCCTGCTCAGCCTTCCCATGCTCTGGCTTGAGGGGGAGGGAAGATGAATGAAGTGGGCCCTTATGTGTAGCCTCACTTTGCTTGTCCTGCTTTGATCTGATGCCTGAAGTGTGGCCACCAGCCAACGCCCATTGGCATAAGTAAGGAACTATAGTCCCTTTCAGACATTACTCATACTAGCAGTCAAAGTCCGCAGTTCGCTCCCTCTCTCCAAGCTTGCTCCTCTCCTTCCTTGCTTTTGTAGCACTGAGAATCCTCCCATTAGACCAGAAAAGGAGACATTGGAGTAAAAGAAATCAGTGCTGAGAGTAGAGGATGAGATGGGATACAAGGAAAAACATGATCTGAACTGAGCCTCCCCTTGTCTAATGGGCTCTATACCAGTGGCTCGCAACCTTTCCAGACTACTGTACCCCTTTCAGGAGTCTGATTTGTCTTGCGTACCCCTAAGTTACACCTCACTTAAAAACTACTTGCTTACATAATCGGACATAAAAATACAGAAGTGTCACAGCACACTGTTATTGAAAAATTGCTTACTTTCTCATTTTTACCACATAATTATAAAATAAATCAATTGGAATATAAATATTGTACTTACATTTCAGTGTATAGTATATAGAGCAGTATAAACAAGTCATTTTCTGTATGAAATTTTAGTTCGTACTGACTTCGCTAGTGCTTTTTATGTAGCCTGCTGTAAAACTAGGCAAATATCTAGATGAGTTGATGTACCCCCTGGAAGACCTCTATGTACCCCCGGGGTACATATACCCCTGCCTGAGAACTACTGCTCTATACCCATACTACCCAGCTAGAGCAGGAGCTGCGGAGAGGTTTTGTTTGCAGCAAGACTCATTCAACGTGAGGGAGGGTCAGGACTGGAAGAAAGTCTCAGGTCTCTTGCAGAGAAGAAAGAGTCTGGAGAATGATCAGATTTCCATTAGTTCCTCCCTGCTTGTCAGAATCAAATCTAGAGTAGCCTCTCCCCATTCACTTTCTTCACCTTTTGTAATGAAAAGTTGTCTTCAGTGCATTCCAAGAACTGGTTGGATAATCGGTGCCTTACTGTATTATTTTCCCAACAGACGTCTGGGTAGCTGAAGTCT
The DNA here is from genome assembly GCA_033296515.1 of Macrochelys suwanniensis. Taxonomy (NCBI): domain Eukaryota; kingdom Metazoa; phylum Chordata; order Testudines; family Chelydridae; genus Macrochelys; species Macrochelys suwanniensis. The sequence continues at coordinate 61,290,654 of CM065785.1, forward strand.
CCCGTTACCATCAAGTCCTGTGTTTTGGATTATTTCGTTAGTTGTTTAAAAAAAGCCTCATCCACCTCTTCTTCCTAGTTTCCTACCATGACATCACCCCTATTTTTTACCCTTTTTTGTCCTTACCTAAAGACTTCCAACAGGTCTGCCTCCCACGTCTATCTGTACCAATATTGCAGTCATGTGAATTATCCCACCTAGTCTGTGATGACAAGTATGCCATAATTGTGATTATTTAGTAGTATTTCTAATTCCTCCTGTTTTTTCCTGATACTTCTTACATCAGTATATGGACATCTAAGATGTTCATTAGATTTCCCCTTGGTATTCATTCTCGTCTCTCCTTTGTCCCTGCTGTGATTGCCCATGTTCTCCCCATTTCTGAACCTTCACCCAGATCTCTATGTTCTGGATTTACATGTGGGCTTTTGGCTCCTGACCCCATCAAACCTAGTTTAAAGCAGTAGGTTAGCCAGTCTGTATCAGAAGATACTCTTCTCCTTCCTCGATAGGTGGATCCCATCTCTGCTCAGCAGTCATCCTTCTTATGGGAACAGTATCTCATGCTCGAGGAAGCAGAAGCCCTCCAAGCGACACCACGCAGCTGTGCATTCACTTCCAGGATGTGTCCGTCTCTGCCTGGGCCCTTCCCATGGGATAGATGAGAACACCACCTGGGCCCCCAACCCTTTCACCCTCATTCCCAGAGCTCTGTTGTCACCACTGATCTTCTCAGTGTCATACCTCTCAGTATCATTAGTGCCCACATAGAAAAGCACTATGGGATAGTAGTCAGAGGACTGGATGATCCTTGGCAGTCTTTCTGTAATGTCTTGGATACAGACCCCTGGCAGGCAGCACACCTCCCAAGTTGCCAGGTCAGGCCGGTAGATGGATGCCTGTTTCCCTCTTGGGAGGGGTGGCCATGATCCTCCCAGCCTTGGGAGTACATGGCTTCTCTTCCTTCACCTTTGAGGGAGATTTCTCATCCCTCCTTGCCAGGGCAACATATTTTATCATCTTTGTGGATGGTGGGTTGAGAGCAGGGGTGGAGCACTGCCAAAAGTGACCAGCAGCCAGCTTCCTCTCTGTGAAGAAGCTGTTTCCTCCTCCACTGGTGATGCTACTGCAGTCCTCTCCAGCTGGATTGTTTCTTTAACCTTGGGGGCCTCCAGTCCATATGCATATTTTCAATGAATTCCACATGTGCATGGACACGTCTTAGCCAACCACTTCCTCCTGTAGCTCTCCCACCTGAGAGATTCTATCAGTAGACACCTCTCACACTGAATGGTCTCCCCAGCCTGGCTTTCTCTGATGGGGAAATGCAGGTCACAGTCTCTGCAAATCCACATGATGATTTGGGTCAGGTTTTCTGTCAGGACACGGGTGCAGGTGGAGAAGCCTGGAGTAATGTTGGCATTGGTGATGCAGCCTTTCCAAACAATGCTGATTTTATTGCTTCTCCCTCCTACAAACTCCATTTGCTGTCCCCTGTTCACTAGTTCCTTGGTCACTTGGACCTGGTCAACACTACAGATTTAGGTCGACATAAGGGAAGGGTGACCTCAAGGATGATCAAGAGTGATCAAGGATCAAAGGACAGGAGGCTAAAGCCTCGCTAGTGCCCACTCAGCTAGTAGGCCTCTGGCTCCCACTCTAACAGTCCCCAAACACACAGGCGCCAACTTCCGGCGCTGCCGGTGGGGGCTGATGCCGGGCCCCGCCCCCGACGCCGGGCGATGTTGCGGGGCCCCGCCCCTGACGCAACGTCGCCCGGTGTCGGGGGCGGGGTCCCGGAACGTCTCCCGGTGGTGAGGTGAGCTGGGCGCAGGCCCCGGGGCTGGCGGGGAGCTGGGCGCGGGCCCCGGGGCTGGCGGGGAGCTGGGCGTGGGCCCCAGGGCTGGCGGGGAGCTGCCAGTGGGTGCTGAGCACCCACCAATTTTTCCCCGTGGGTGCTCCAGCCCCGGAGCACCCACGGAGTCGGTGCCTATGCCCAAACACACAACCCCTAACAGACCACAATGTAAACTTTAAGCAAGCCTAAAGAAAAATCAAACAGACAAAAATGCTCGCCCGCGCACCCCAAGAATTAGTCTTTGCTCCTCCTTCAACCTGCAGCAGCTCCAAAAGTCTTCTGCCGTCCCCAGGGAGTCAGTCCCTAACCTACATTTTCCTGTATCTCATATGAAGGCTATGTCTACACTGCACATCACTGGCAGTGGTATATAGGATATGTGTAGCTACACGCCACAGTGAAAAGCAAGCTGCATCCATGCTGCAGTGGGTAGCTACATGTGTCAGTGAAAGACTCTGACGGGAAGCAGTTGGAAAGGCTCTGGGAACAGGGAGCAGCTAGAACCATTCTCTGCTATCTCCCTCCTGCCAGAGTCTTTCCCTGCTGCTGGAGCCTTTCCCTGCACTTTTCACAGTGGAAAGAGGTAAATAACAGAGTCCCCCAAAGATCTGTACTGGGACCAGCGCTGTTTAACATAGTCAAATGATCTGCAAAAGGGGGTAAACAGTGAGGTGACAATGTTTGCAAACAATAGAAAATTACTGAAGATAGTAAGTTCAAAGCTGACTGTGAAGAGTTACAAAGGGATCTCACAAAACTGGGTGACTGTGGAAGAAAATGGCCAATGAAATTCAGTGTTGATAAATGCAAACTAATGCACATTGGAAAACACAATCCCAACTATACATGCAAAATGATAAGGTCTAAAGTAGCTGTTACCACTCAAGAAAGAGATCTTAGAGTCATTGTGGATAGTTCTCTGAAAACATCTGTTCAGTGTGCAGCGGCAGTCAAAAAAGCTAACAGAATGTTAGGAACCATTAGGAAGGGGATAGATATAAGACAGTAAATATCATTATGCCACTATACATATCCACAGTACACCCACACCTTGAATACTACATGCAGTTCTGATCACCCCATCTCAAAAAGGATATATTGGAAGAAGTACAGAGAAGGACAACAAAAATGATTAGGGGTATAGAACAGATCCCACATGAGGAGAGCTTGAAAAGACTGGCACTAGAAAAGAGACAAAGTGGGAATATGACAAAGATCTATAAAATCATGAATGATGTGGAGAAAGTGAATAAGGAAATGTTATTTATCCCTTCATATAACACAAAGGGTCACCCAATGAAATTAATAGGCAACGGGGTTTAAAAAAACATCAGGAAGTACTTCTTCACACAAAAATTCTATAGAACAGGGGTTCTCCAAACTGGGCATCAGGACCCCTCAGGGGGTCCCAAGGTCATTACATTGGGGGTCGCAAGCTGTTAACCTCCACCCCAAACCCCGCTTGCCTCCAGCATTTATAATGGTGTTAAATATATTTTAAAGTGTGTTTAATTTATTAGAGGGGTCGCACTCAGAGGCTTGCAATGTGAAAGGAGTTGCCAGTAAAAAAGTTTGAGACCCACTGCTGTAGTACTCATTGCCGGGGCGGTAGTGAAGGCAAAAAGTATAACTGGGTTCAAAAAAGAATTAACTAAATTAATCGCAGATAGGTCTATCATTGTCTACTAGCCAAGATGGGCAGGGACACAATTCCATGCTCTGGATGTCCCTAAACCTCTGATGCCAGAAGCAGTCAGACTGGACAATGGGATGGATCTCTCAATAAATTGCCCTGTTCTGTTCATTCTCTCTGAAGCATCTGGCACTGGCTACAGTCAAAGGACAGGATACTGGGCTAGAAGGACCATTGGGCTGACCCAATATGTCCATTCTTATGTTCTTGTTACCATAGTGCTTAAGAGACCAAGCTACAGACCAGGGCCCCATTGTGATTGGCACTGTACAAACAGACCACCCAAAATCTACAAAAATCTCTATTAATACAATATTTTGAGATGCAAGTGTGGTGCATATTTCACATGAAGCAAACCAATGCATTTGAAATAAGAGTGTTTAAACTGCACAGAATAATTAGAGGAATGAACCTCGGGTTGCTTTGCCAAAACATTATTTAATTGCTGGATTTTTGGATTATTGGATTAGAAGATTAAGTGGGATGCCTGAAAATCTTAATTCTGAGCATGGAGTAGAGAAAGACTTTTCATGAATCAAAGTGCAATATCTCTATAAACCTTGCAGTTTGTATCAGTTACTATAAAATTGTTCAAAAGATATTTTCATTCTCAGGCACAGAAGATGCTAACTACAGCTTCTCTGGGTGAAGTTCTAAAAGTATTCTTAATTAAAAGGATAATGTATACCTTTCTTCCAAAGAAGCAATCACAATTTTTCAGTTGTCAGTAATTGCTACAGCTACTCTAACTGTGGGTCCATGGACCACTAAGCTTTCTTGCCCTTATGTTGCCAGAGGAATCTGGCCCTTTATCAGACATTAGATGGTGCCCATTTCTGGGTGCATGATTACCACTTAATTTAATTACAAGCAATGAGAACAGCCCTAATTTCTATGGTACTCTTGCATTTACAACCAAGCATGCTGTTTTGTCACATAAATAACATTTTATACTCATACAGTTACTTTCATTCCAAGGAACCCAAATTACTTTGAACAATTATGGGCTATATTTTGGCTTCTTATGCATAAGCCAGCCAGAAAGCTCCAGAAGCCCCATGCATGCCAAAGGGAGAGTCCATCTCTGGGTAAGACCAGGGCTCTGGCCCACCCCACTTTCACATATCATCTAGCTAGCACCTACCCTGGCAGGGAATGAGCCCTGCACACCTGAAAAGTGCCATGGTAAGGGGAATGGCTCCAGCCACTGCTGGCACACTCAGCCTTCTGTGACTCTGGCAGTAGTACAACTCAGTAATATGCAGTCACTTGTTGGGGGGAACATGAAAGACAGGTTGTCAAATGGTGCACAGGCCATGCACAACAGTGAGGGAGGGGAGCTTTGAGACCACAACAATGGAGCAAACCCCTATTCTTATTAAAGGTACCATGGGACTGAACATGACCATGAAGAGCAGAAAGGACCTTAGCTTTTAACAGCCCTCTTGGAAGGCCCACACGTTTAATTCCATGGAGCTCTATTTATTTGCCTCAGAAGGACGGACTGAGTTGACCCTGCTGGGATTTGCTGGTCCAAAGAGCCTAGGTGTTTCAAATGTGATGCCTAGCAACATAATGCAACTATGCTACTCCCTCCAGGGCTAGTTTCAGAATTATGAGGAAGGTGCCTTTTAATCACGTACATGAAAGAATCACAAGTCACTAATTAGTAAGATTGGCATCAAGTTCCACGAAGCCTCAGATAATTCTACAAAACTAAGAAATTCTGTACGCAGGAAATGTTTCAGGAACAGTGCTAGCCACATTCCCAAGCTACTAATCTTTTGAGTAATTGTCAGCGTTTTTTTCCAAAGTACCATTCTCTCATAGGATTTTTTTTTTTTTTACAGAAACACTTGCACTGTAAAAATGATCAGTTCCAGCATGAAATCCAGGATATCGAAGTGATCAAATACGATGGCAATTGAGGCCATATAAGTACCTAGAAAGGAGGATGAAAATGTGAATTTTTGTATCATAAATTAATATTTATTTTTTCCAAGAAAAGTATGTTGAGGGTGAAATCCTGGCCCCATTGAAGTCAATGGGAGTTTTGCCAACGACTTCAACGAGGCCAGGGTTACAAGCTGTTCAATTGTAAATCTTGTGTGGATTTAATGTATTTTTGAGTTTATCAAATTCTATGTGCAACAGATTACTTATTTACAAAGTAAAACTGTAGAAATAAAAACAGTTATTTCAATTGTTTCCCTCTGTGTTTGGCCTCAGAGCTTTACTAAAGAGAAGTGCTGTCACTAAGTTTCCATTACTAAACAAATTTCATAATTGTTTATCACTGAACTGTCCAACTTCCTTTAATCTGAAACGTCACACAACAATAAACTGAAGTTAACTGATGTTTAAATTGGGACCCGATTAAAAAGGATTATATTACCTGACCTAGTGTAAAATAACTGGTTAGGTGATGTAACTGATTGGTGTTGGGATACAGACATTCACTGCTGCTGTAGGTGTCTGCTTCTCAACCCAGTACTAATGGACAAAAGTATCCACTTCATAGAAACTTCTGTCATAACTGACACTCACTGACAGCCTTGGTTTTACTAAGCTTAGTGTATGCTTAAAAAATAAACGCTTGTAATTTTCTACCAGTGATAGGAACAGTGGAACCTATAGGGTAGACAGGGCTCAGGGGCTTTTACCACGACGACATCTACCGCTCTTCTGAGAGAATCCAGCCTTTGTTCCTGATTCTGTTCCCACTCCAGTTATTCACTGGCATAGAGCAGGGGTCGGCAACCTTTCAAAAGTGGTGTGCCAAGTCTTCATTTATTCACTGTAATTTAATGTTTCGCGTGCCAGTAATACATTTTAATGTTTTAGAAGGTCTCTATAAGTCTATATTATATAACTAAACTATCGTTGTATGTAAAGTAAATAAGGCTTTTAAAATGTTTAAGAAGCTTCATTTAAAATTAAATTAAAATGCAGATCTTATCAGTTTAGCGTGATCCTTGCCCTTGCTTTTCCTTGCTGAGTTTTCCAATGTCCCCAGGCCGGCAGTGGGATGAGCGGGGCCGGCGGCTGGAAAGGGGCCAGCGGCCGGAACCCCAGACCAGCAGTGGGCTGAGTGTTAGCCCGCTGCCGGTCTGGGGTTCCGGCCCCTGCCAGCCGGGGTCCCGGCCGCCGACCCCGCTCATCCCACTGACGGCCTGGGGTTCCATCCATCCAGGCTGGCAGCGGGCTGAGTGGGGCCGGTGGCCAGGACCCTGGCTGGCAGGGGGCCGGCGGATGGAACCCCACGCTGGAAGCAGAGTGCCACTGAAAATCAGCTCGCGTGCCGCCTTTGGCACGTGTGCCATAGGTTGCCTACCCCGGCATAGAGAATTGACTTAGAGAATATTACACCAGTGTAAGTATGACAAAATCCAGTTTTCCCCTTTGTTACCCTTGCCACATGCGCACCAGGGGATGTGTCACCTTTTATGTGTGAAACATTTAATCAGAAGTTGTAAAGAGAAATCTAGGTCCCATGGCTGGGGGGGAAGGTACAAAAGTGGATTTACTCCAACTGTCCCCCCACTCCTGGAGTCAGCCATGGGTCAGTTCAAAGAACATCCCCATGCTCTGGGGGCTATGAATGGGGTGACATAGGGCCCCCTATGATAACTCTCTGTCACCCAGTCATTCCCCCTCCCCATCAGGGGAGTTCCTAGGAAGCCAATTAAGTTGACTAGTTGACTTTATGGCCCTTTTGCACCACTAGAATGGCAAAAAGTGCTGTATGGGACAAAGGATCTAATATTTCTTGTTCTCAGATATATTCAAAAAGTAAAAAACTCAGTTCAAATTATAGCAATTTGTGGCCTGGATCTTGCCATTTACACTGTAGCAATGGTTTTAGTAATCAAGGTTATCCTCTCAAGAAACAATTTAAGGTTTCTATAGCATTCTGACATCCTCAGCTAAACAAAGTCAAAATGGATGATAAACAAAACTGAGTTTCTTTGTGGTGATCATCATGCAGCTGCACTCCACTTTTACAGTAACCCACTAGCTATTAATTTGAATGACATCAGCAAGCAATCCCCAGTCTTCCATTAATATTTTATGACAAGCTCATAATCTCTCCAATTTAAGAAAACTGCCCTTAAACTCATTTGTCATCTCTAGTTTCGGATGCAACTGTAACCCATGAATACTCAGTACCTGTGATCTGTTCAAAGCAACTATAACAATTGTGCATTATAAGTCATTTAACATATAATTTTTTGTTTTTCTTTATGTTAATATTAAGATCTTACTGAAAAAGTTATAGTATACTGTTAAGCTATACTATATAGTGAATTCATGTCTATAAAAGTACTGTCTATAAGGATCAGTATAGGATAAAATTCTGAAAAGCACCTATGTGACTCAGTAGCCTAGTTCCATTTTCAGAAGTGATTGAGCCCAGGTCTACACTACGAATTTACGTCAATATAACTATGTTGCTCAAGGATGTGGAAAACTACTTATGAAATCAGACATAAAAATACAAAAGTGTCACAGCACATTATTACTGAAAAATCGCTTACTTTCTCATTTTTACCATACAATTATAAATCAATTGGAATATAAATATTGTACTACATTTCAGCCGGGGCGGCTCCAGGCACCAGCGCAGCAAGCACGTGCCTGGGGCGGCAAGCTGTGGGGGGGCGGCGTGATGGTTGCTGAGAGGGCGGCAGTCAGGCAGCCTTCGGTGGCATGCCTGCGGGAGGTCCGCCAGTCCCGCGGCTTCGGCGGCAAGTTTACTCCCCTGATTTCAGTGTATAGTATATAGAGCAGTATAAAGAAGTCATTGTATGACATTTTAGTTTGTACTGACTATGCTATGCTTTTTATGTAGCCTGTTGTAAAGCTAGGCAAATATCTAGATGAGTTGATGTACCCGATAGAAGATGACTGCATACCCCACCCCTGGTTGAGACCCACTGGTGTAGTGGATCACAAGCTAAATATGAGTCAACAGTATAACACTGTTGCAAAAAAACCAAACATCATTCTGGGATGTATTAGCAGGAGTTTCTTGCTTACAACACAAAAAGTAATTCTTCTACTCCACTCCGTGCTGATAATGCCTCAGCTGGAGTATTGGGTCCAGTTCTGGTTGCCACATTTCAGGCAAGATGTGGACAAATTGGAGAAAGTCCAGAGAAGAGCAACAAAAATTATTAAAGGACTAGAAAACATGACCTATGACGGAAGGCTGAAAAAACTGGGTTGTTTAGTCTAGAGATGAGAAGACTGAACAGGGACATGATAACAGTTTTAAAGTACAGTACATAAAAAGTTGTTACAAGGAGGAGGGTGAAAAATTGTTCTCAACCTCTGAGGATAGGCCAGGAAGCAATGGGCTTAAATTGCAGAAAGGGAGGTTTAGGTTGGACATTAGGAAAAACTTCCTAACTGTCAGGGTAGTTAAGCACTAGAACAAATTGCCTAGGACTCTCCATCATGGGAGGTTTTTATGAACAGGTTAGTCGAACACCTGTCAGGACTGGTCTAATTGTTACTTAGTCCTGCCTGCCTTGAGTGCAGGGGACTGGACTAGATGATCTATTGAGGTCCCTTCCAGTGCTACACATATGTGATTCTATGAGTCTATATGAATTATATAACAGAAAACAGGCCTGTATTTCAACATATGGGATAACATTTTCAAACACACCGACATAATTTATGAGCCTGTTGACGTTCACTAAGACTCAGGCTCCTAAGTACCCAAGTCATTTTTGAAAATTTAACCCTTAGGCTCCTATGACACACAGATGTTTTTCAGAAGTTTACCCATCCACATTATATACACACTGTAACGCACACTGAGTATATGGTACACAATGCACATATAGCAAAATTGAATATGCATATTAAGAAAGATTATGTATTGATCTTAACTTTCCCAAAACCTTTTCCTGTGTATATTCTACAATGAGATAATTTTCTGCCTGTTGGTAAGACCATCTCAAGCTGCTTTGCTACTTATTTTCCCCTAACCACAGTATAAACTAAATGAGCATGAATAAGTTTCATGATGCAAAAAGTCTGAATCTGGCATGTCTAAGCCTGCTGTTAATTTAGGAAAACCCCAGTTCCTGGAACCTAAGATCTGATTCTGCCCAGTGATTTTTGCTGCATTTACACCTGTACAGCAGGAAAAGTAGCTTTTCATTTTACTGCTTATCAGTATTTCATGTTTAATAGACAGTTGTGATAAATACCTGTATAAGTGAAGGATGAATTAATGTGAATGTACTGCAAATAATTGATAAGAGAGACTAGAGCAGGCTGCCCTTTTGAAGGTGATTTCACTAAATGAGTGTAGGACAGTTTTTATCCTGTGATACACTGTGGGTTTTTTAGTTTTCAAGTGAGGAGAAGTCACATGCAAGACAGGGATAGAATGGTTTAGTTGTGGGAGGAGGGCATAGACAATTGCTTTATAGGATCTTCAGTCTCAAATACATTTTAAAAACTGAATGTAAAAAGATGTTATTAATTAGAGTCAAAATAATGAAGATGGCTGAGGATGGAGACTTAATGGTGTGATGTGATGTAATTGGGATCCTGGGATATGAGTGCAGACAGTCATGTTCTCATCCCTTGTCTGTGGGGGAGAAGTTTTGCATCATGCTGTCTCTGCCTTGTGAGAGTGGTAGCCTAAAATTCCTCCTCCCCTGGACTAAAAGAGTGTGAAAGTGAAAATAGCACTTACAAAATACTCCACTGATCTTGAGAAAGGGTCCAAAACTATTGCAGTACCAATAGTATAAGCCAGTGGTCGCCAACCTTTTTATGCACAAGATCACTTTTTGAATTTAAGATCAACCCAGGATCTACCCCACCCCTTCCCTTAGGCCCCACCCCGCTCACTCCATTTCCCTCTCCCTCCATCACTCGCTCTTCCCCACCCTCACTCACTTTCACCGGGCTGGGGCAGGGGGTGGGGTGTGGGAGGGGGTAAAGGCTCTGGGCTGGGCCGCCCGCAAGCCCACCCCCGCTGGTTCCCAGCCAATGGGAGCTGCGGGGACGTGCTGGGGGCGGGGGCAGCACACGGAGCTGCCTCACTCCCTCCCCCTCCCGCCAGGGTCTGCAGAGACGTGCCAGCAGCCAGCTTCATCTGGGAGCAGCGTGATGCCAAGGTAGGCCCGGAGATCGCAATCAGCTGTCAGAGGCTCCAGGATCAACCAGTCGATCGCGATCGACGGGTTGGTGACCACTGGTATAAGCTGTGCTGGTGTGCACTGTGACTCTGCAACACTGTATCTTAAGTACTAAGGGTTATTTTAAGTTGGCTATTTTTTTATTTTCTTTTTAAATAAGATAGCGTATAATTAAGAGTGTATCTGTAATAGAAAGCTTTTGATAGAGCTACAGAGAATCTATTTAAATAGATAAAACATAAGATTTAAAAAAAGTAAAAGGGGTGTAAGCCTTCAGGTATAAGCCAGCTACTAACTGATGAGGGCTTACTTTATGCTCCCGTGATAAAAGTGATTGTTGTCTACAAACCACAGTTTTAGGAAATTGTTCATTACAGCAGAACTCCAAACCTGACATGGTATGATCTTTTCCTTTGTCCTTCTCTGTGCATATTAATCCTAACAAGTTCATATATCAAGATTGCAGCTCTGATTACTTTTCTCTGTCCAAAAATAAACATGGAGCAAAAAGGAAGGATACAAAGAGGGGGGCGGAGGGGGGGGAGGACCTGTCAATGGGCCACCCTTAGGAAAACCACAAGATCCATTGCTTGTCTATTCAAGGCATGCAAATGCTTAGGAAGTGATCCCAACTTGGTGGTCTTATTTTTAATTAAAACAAAGGAGGTTCCTTCAGCTGCTGCAGATAAATATTTGATGAAAAGAGACAGGGACAGATGTAAAAAAAAAAACCCTACAGTAAATACAGAATAAGACAAGCAGAACTAATGTTGTAACAGCATGTTATATACACACACAAAAAATCACTTTTCAGATTTTGTCAAATATCTTTCCAACTAGAATCTAGTTTTGCTAAGATCACCCTAATGGCAGGATATGTAACTTTTTGTTCATAATCACTCTGATGAAGTACAATGGAAATACAAACACATACAGATAAATAGAAGTTAAAAAGCCATTTTATTGTATGTTATGCGCTTAAAAATAGCAGGATTAGTTTCTAGGCCATTGATGAGACAACATTTTAAAGTTGTTCTGTATTTCCATTTTGGCAGATTATAATATGCTACAGTGATTAATAGAGTTATTCCCTGAAAGTGTATATTAAAGATGGAAGGTGTCTTGTGATACCTTATTTTCTGATACATGCGCTGTCAGAATGATAAGTACAATAGCATCAACTTTACTGCAAGGCTCTCTCACCATGTCAGAGCTGTCAGGTCCGTTATGGCTGGTTAATTTTAAAAGGTGAATGTGTTACCAACTCGATGTGTTCTTCCAGTCACTTTTGTACTTATTTGTGCAATGCTGAAAGAGGATATTTTATAATACTAGCTATAGACTTACTTTGTCTTTTAGCATATTAATTAACATTACCCTTACAAAGACCATTATTCATGAAGTAACAATAACAATCCACAGAAGAGTTATCAAAGAAAGAACTCAACAGGGCCCCTTCTGATACTAACCTCCATCTGGTTGTCCATTATTTGTGTATCTGAACTGTATTGGCTGCTAGGTTAGAAGCTGAGTCTGCAACTCTTACTCATATTGAGTAGTGCTAATGACTTCAGTGAGACTAGGCATTTGAGTAAGAGCTATTCAGAGTGAGTAAGGGTCACAGAATTACAGAACCTTTCTGGCAAAGAACATTGTTTTCCCTTCTGTGCTCTATGGGGTCGATCAGAATACACTTGTACTTTAAACTTACACATGCTGTACATGCAGTTGACAAGAGGCTCTGCCGTACATTGAAAATAGACATTCCCAGCAATCCTTTTATACATTTGTATTTGCTGTAATATGCAGCATCTTATAAAGAAGTAGCAATAGTGGAGGATAGATCTTTTAAATATCTTGGGAACAAAAGAAGTTCTAGGAATGGTATGAATCCGTAATTAGACGGGAATGATAAAATGGTCAATAATCCTACAGAAAAGGCAGATATTTCTGTTCTGTATTAGGAAAGAAGCTGAATGATGTATTCGTGTCTTAACATTGGCAAGGAAATACTTTCTATTCCAACAGTAACCAGGCAGGATGTTAAAGAGCAACCTCAAAAGTTAAACAGTTTTACATCTGTAGTCCAGATAACTTCCACCTAAGAGGTTTTTTTAAAAATGGTGAGTTCTGAGAGCCAATGATGGTGCTATTTAACATATCTTAGAATACTGGGGAAGTCCCCGAGCAAAAAGCTAATATGTTGCCAATATTTAAAAAGGTTAAACTGAATGGCCTGGGTCACTATAAGTTGGTTCGCCTGATACTGCTCTCAGTTAGAATCATGGAAAGGCACCAGCAGGATGCAATCAGTAAAGAATTAAAGGATGCTAGTATAATTAACCGCTGCAAAATCCTACCTCAGCGCCTCAACGTGGTGCAGCGGTGACCCTGGCCGTCTGACAGCTATGGTAGCAGGGCGTATGCCCTGGTAGGTTTTACCATGCTACAAAGGTGTCGGACTATCCAATCCAGGGAGGAGGGTTGCTCTCTCAGAGGAAAGAGCGCTTTTCCTTCTCCTTAGAGGTTGAAGGCTAGCTAAGCTTGAGGAGGTACGCATGCCTGCCCACCTAGCCAGTGGGATGGCTTGAAGTTAATGGCTAAAACAACACGAGTAAATGCACGTTCTACGGTGGCAGAGTAGAAATTGAGCAACAAGAGGTTGCTAAAAATGTCAGGTGCTAGGCCAACATGGAAAAGGACAATCCTCGCTGTGTGTACTTACAATTGTAGGTCACTGGCAAAGGAGGAAACTTTAAACCATCTGATGGAGGAGAAGAAAAGGATAAAATGCGATATTCTCGGTGTCTGCGAAACCCGACGAAAGAAGGAGTTGGAAGTCAACTGGAAGGATGGAAGTGCTGTGAGGCTCGGAAAGGGAGATGGCGCTAGAAATGTTGGAGGAGTTGGATTTATCGTCAATAAAGATTGGTCTTCGAAAGTCATATCATGCCAGCTAACATCATCACGTATCGGTGTGCTACATCTTCAGATGGAGTCAAAAGCTACCCTCAAGGTCATCCAGGCCTACGCTCCCACAAGTGCAAGTGAGGACGAAGAAGTGGAAGAATTCTACCGAGAGCTTGAAAGAGCTCTCGCGCAAAAGTCCACTTACACTGTCACGATGGGAGATTTCAATGCCAAGGTCGGGCGAGGGAAAGCTGGCGAAAAGTTCATAGGGAGATACGGCAGCGGCGAAAGGAATGAAAGAGGAGAGAGGCTGGTAGCGATGGCAGAAATGAAAGAACTGTACGTGGCAAACACCTGGTACAAAAAGCAGATCTCAAGAAGGTGGACATGGATCGCACCAAACGCGAAGAGTAAGAATGAAATCGACTATATTTTAGTCAATAAAAGGCGCATCGTTCAAGACGTCTCTGTGGTGCAGCCATTCAACACCGGCAGTGACCATCGCCTGCTTAGAGCGAAGTTGATTTTCAACGAAGCGGTGGAAAAGAAGGCGTTACAGATGGCAAACAGGAAACAGCAGCCGAAGACATTCGATGAAGCAAAGCTGAAAAAAGCGATTTCTGGGTTTGACTGGAGCCAGATGGAAAAGTGTGATGAGGATTATAGTATCTTTGCTGACAAGTTGAGATGTTGCATAAAAGCAGCTGAAATTAAAAAGCTGAAGAAGGTGAAGGGAAGAATCTCGATTGAAACGAAAAGCTTGTTGGAGAAGCAGAGAAACATGAAAAGGAGCTCAGATAACAACCTCGAGTACTCCATTCTGTGCAAGCTTATACGGCGAAAACTGAAGGATGACTTCGAGAACTTCCGGAAAGAAAAGCTCCTTAAAACAGCTGAATCACGCAAGAGCCTCAGGACATGCAAGCGGGAATTGACGCAGTATAGATTGAGCGTAACCGCATTGAAGAACAAGGATGGAGAGACAGTAATCGACAGAGCAGGGATGGAGGAGGTCTGCAAGGACTTCTATACAGAACTGTTCAAATCAAGAATCAACGTCCCCCTCCCAACCCTCAAAGAGTCAGAAGAACGCGTCCCCCCAATAATCGTCAGCGAAGTCCGAAGCGCACTACACCAGATGAAGAAGGGAAAAGCTCCAGGCAAAGATGGAATAACGTCAGAAATGATTTATGCAGGAGGCGAAAAACTTTGGAAGGCCCTCGCTTTAAGATTCAGTCGATATCTTGAAGAAGGAAAAATACCATCAAGCTGGAAGGAGTCGAATACCATCTTGCTGCACAAGAAGGGTGATCAAGAAAATCTTAAGAACTACCGCCCTATATGCCTGCTCTCTCACATCTACAAGCTCTTCACAAAGGTGATAACGAATCGACTTTTGCAGAGTCTGGATGAACAACAGCCGAGAGAGCAGGCAGGGTTTCGAAGAAATTTCAGTACAATCGACCATATATTTACCCTTAGCCAGCTCCTAGAAAGAGCAAGGGAATACAAACTCCCGCTGTGCGTTGCTTTTGTTGACTATGAAAAGGCCTTCGATAGCGTTGAGTTTAACGCAATATTAAAGGCGCTCGCAGAGCAGGGCATTAACACGCAGTACATTAGTTTGTTGAAGGAAGCGAATACTGGATGTACAACAGACATTACTCTCCTTGAAACTCCCCTCCGCATCCCAATCGAGAAAGGCGTAAAGCAAGGAGATACAATTTCACTGAAACTATTCACCGCCTGCCTCGAAATGGTTATGAACAAGATCAATTGGAGGAGTGGTGTCAACATAAACGGAGGGAGATTATCTCATCTCAGATTTGCAGACGACATTGTACTAATTGCCGAAAGCACCAACCAACTGCAGAGCATGCTACGAAGACTCAACAAGAAAAGTAGTCAGGTCGGCCTGAAAATGAACCGCTGCAAAACGAAATATATGCGATCAGACGTCTTACGAAAAGCCCGAATAACGGTAACAGGAGAAGACATCGAAGAAGTGGAACAGTACATATATTTGGGCCAAGAAGTGAATATGCGCCAAGACCTGAACGGAGAACTCTCGCGAAGGATTCGCGCAGGATGGTGTGCGTTTAATTCCATCAAGGGAAAAATTGCGTTTAATTCCTCAAAGGAAAAATTGACAAGACCACACGTAAAAATATTTTCAATTCAGCAGTGCTGCCAGCCATGCTGTATGGCAGTGAAACGTGGGCACTGACGAAGAGAGAAGAGCAACGGCTGTTGGTAGCTGAAAGGGCAATGGAACGAGCTATGTTGGGAATCTCCCTTCTGGATCGTATACCAAATGAAATCATCAGAGAACGCAGCGGTGTGAAAGATATTGTCGTGGAAAGCAGACATAACAAGATGCAATGGGCGGGCCACACAGCACGGCTCACAGATAACAGGTGGACCGCAATCATTGCTGAGTGGTACCCGCGAGAACAGAAAAGACCCCCCCGGTCGGCCTCCAAGAAGATGGGAAGATGACATCGTTAAACGTTTCAGACGAACGTGGAGAAGAAAGGCAAGAGTGCGAGAAGAATGGCAGACATGTTGTGATCGGCGCAGTCTTAATGACAGCTGAAGTCCGATCGATCCAGGTGATCCAGGTGAGTATAATTAATGTCAATGAACATGTTTTAAGGAAAATACATCTCATCAAACACTTGATATCTTTTTGATCAGATTTCATGTTTGGTTGATAAAATTAACTTTGATGACATAATATACTTAGACTTCTGTAAGACATTTGACTTAGGGCTGGTCCACACTAGGGGGCGGGGGGATCGAACTAAGATACGCAACTTCAGCTACGTGAATAACGTAGCTGAAGTCAAAGTATCTTAGTTCGAACTTCAAAGCACTTACCACGGGTCCACACGCGGCAGGCAGGCTCCCCCGTCGACAGCGCTTCCTCCTCTTGGTGAGCAGGAGTTCCGCAGTCGACGGCGAGCGCTTCCGGGATCGATTTATTGCGTCTAGACAAGACGCAATAAATCGATCCCAGAAGATCGATTACTACCTGCCGAATCAGGCGGGTAGTATAGACGTACCCTTAGTACCACACAACACTCGGATTTAAAAAATTAGCAGTATACAAAATCAGTGTAGCACATATTAAATAGATAAAAAGCTGACTAAATGATGGATCTCAAAAAGTAATTATAAATGGAGAATCATCATTCAGTGGAGTTGTTTCTAATGGGGTTCCACAGGGAGCTATTCTCAGCCCAAGGCTATTCAATATCGTTATCAATAACCTGGAAGAAAATATAAAATAATTGCAGGTAAAGTCTGCAGATGACACAAACATTGGTGGCGTGTTAATGATACGTGTAGGTCAGTTCTGCAGAGTGATCTTGATTACTTTGTAAGCTAAGCTTACTTGAGTAACGTGTGTTTTAACACTGTCAAATGCAAGGTCATGCATGTAGAAACAACAGATGTAAGTTACACTTAGGCTTGGGGTCCACACAGGGGGGCGGGGTTGATCTAAGGGCTGGTCTACACTAACCCCACCGTCGAACTAAGTTACGCAACTTCAGCTACGTTAATAACGTAGCTGAAGTCGAAGTCTCTTAGTTCGAACTTACCTGTGGTCCACACGCGGCGCGCAGGCTCCCCCGTCGACAGCGCTTACTCCTCGCGGTGAGCTGGATTACCAGCGTCGACGGGGGAGCACTTCCTGGTTCGATTTATCGCGTCTAGACAAGACGGGGGGGAGGGATAGCTCAGTGGTTTGAGCATTGGCCTGCTAAACCCAGGGTTGTGAGTTCAATTCTTGAGGGGGCCATTTAGGGATCTGGGGCAAAAATTGGGGATTGGTCCTGCTTTGAGCAGGGGGTTGGACAAGATGACCTCCTAAGGTCCCTTCCAACCCTGATATTCTATGATTCTATGATAAATCAAACCCAGAAGATCGATCCGACGCCTCCGATCCAGCCGGTAAGTGTAGACTAGCCCTAAGATATGCAACTTCAGCTACGAGAATAGCGTAGCTGAAGTCAACGTATCTTAGATCGAATTAAAATTACTTACTGCGGGTCCACGCGGCGGAGGCTCGCTCCCCCGTCGACTCCGGTTACTCCGCGCGCTGAGCTGGAGTTCCAGAGTCGACGGGGAGCGCTTCTGGGATCGATTTATCGCGTCTACATGAGACGTGATAAATCGATCCCAGAAAATTGATCGCTACCCGCCAAATCGGGCGGGTAGTGTGGACGTACCCTTAGAGGATGGGGCAGTATATTTTGTAAAGCAGTGACTCTGAAAGGGACTTACGGGGTCATGGTGGATAACCAACTGAACATGAGCTCCCAGTGCAATGCAGTGATTAACTTTGGATTATAAACAGAGGAATACTGAGTAGGAGTTGGGAGGTGGTATTACTACTGTGTGCGGCATTGGTGAGACCATTGCTGGAATATTGTAGCCATTGTAGCCAGTTCTGGTGTCCACACTTTAAAAAGGATGTAGGCAAATTGGAAAGGGTTCAGAAAAGAGCTAGAAGAATAATTCAAGGTCTGGAAAACCTGCCTTAAAGTGAAAGACTAAGGCCTGCTCTACACTAAAAAGCTACATCATTCAAGGCTGTGAAAAATTATTTAATTTTAGTGTTTCTTGCGGCCACAGACTCCTGGGCGATGACTGGGGTTGGGGGGTTGGGTGCAAAGCAGTGTCCCCTCCCCCAGGACAACCAGCAGAGGTTTGGCCCTGCCCCCCATCTGGAGCTACAAATGCCAGTGGAGCAGGCAGCCTGTGAGTTCCCCACCTTCCCAGGGGCAGTGAGGCTCGGGCTTTAGCCCTGGGGTGGCAGGCGGCAGGCTCTGGTTGTGGGGCTTCAAGCTCCGACCCTGAATCCCAGCTGCGGGTGCCAGACCTCAGCTCAAGACCCCCCACACACACATTGCCCCGGCCCCAGCTGCCTCCCTGGCCCCTCATCCATCCCCCCATCACCCCTGGCCCCTGCTGTCTCCCTATCCACCTCCCCATCCAGGGCTTAATTTGTCCCATGACTTGCCAGGGCTGAGTAAGTCTGCTGTGAAAATTGATATTTGTATGTTTGTTAATATCACTTTTCATTGCCTCCCAGCTAGCTAGTAAGTCTGCCATGAAAAGTGATATTAACAAATATACATATTTTACTTTTCACAGCAGTAGACTTACTAGCTAGCAAATCTTTTTTAAAAATCAACCAAAAAGCAAAAGAAACAACAACAACAAAAAGACAAGAATGTGCAAAGCACCTTATTTGTGTTTCTATTCTGTTTAGGTCCGGTAGAGAATAGAAACAACTGTACATTATTTTGAATTATTGCATCTGCAAAAAAACCTCTAAATAAATAAATTACATTGATTTGGACCTGTATATATGCATATTTATTTGTTTTTCCTACTGTTAAGTATTTTAGGAAACATTGTCAGAGCAGCCACCAGCAAGAGTTGGTGGCTGCACTCTGAGGCCACTAAAAAATTTATTGTGAGAACCCCTTTCTAGTAGACAAATTCACAACAAGATCTAATAGCTGGAAACTGATAGAAGGTGCACATTTTTAACAGTGAGAATAATTAACCACGGGAACAATTTAGGGATGTGGTAGTGGATTCTTCATAACATGATATTTTTAGATCAAGACTATGTGTTATTAAAGGATATGCATTAGCTCAATGAGACGTTATGGGCATGATGCAGAAACCACTTGGTGAAATTCTATAGCCTTTGGTATGCAGGAGATCAGACTAGATCACTGAACTGGTCCTATTCTGGCCTTAATACCTGTCAAACTGTTGTGTGCCAACACAGAATATTGCTTCCCTTGACTCTCAGGGTTTGTTGCCACAGATACAAAACATCTAGTTTTTAATTCATGCAAACAGCTGATAATTTTTGCAGATTCCACTAACTGAAAACAAAAGATGGTTTGCCTAAAAACAGGAGGTGTTGGAGAGGTCAATTGTACTGTGGAAAAATGTACTTTCGCCATTTACATTTTTCTATTTATTTTTTAGTTTTCATTGTTTATGCTTTGTGAACTGTACCCAGGAAAGTTTATTATGGTGGCTTACAGAACGTGCCAGGCTTTCTGTCACCCTAGCTCATAACCCTGTTCTCCTGACATTAAAGTCAATGAGAGTTTTGCCACTGATTTCAATAAAGGTAGGGTCCTTCAACAAGAAAAATGGCAAAATATTTAAACTACATACTAATAAAAGCACGTTTATTGTGAATACAAGTTGTATTATCAGTGAGAGACTCATTAGAGTCACTTGTCTTTATTCACTGCTGAAATTTCCAAACTGGTTTTATTTATTATAACCCATTGAGGAAAATGTAACATAAAGCTTCACACACAGTATTATCAACTGGATAAAAATTTAAGATGGTCTAACCCATTATAAAGACATCTTATTACAGTAACATTTCATCACCATACATACAGTCTCCGTTACTGATGTCTAACAAGCCATTTGATTCCATTATCCTTTTTAATGACATAATTAATGGCATTTGTTGGCAAAAGTAATTAATTGGGTAGAGCCTTTGTGTTGCAACATCAGAAGTGGATAGCCTAGTGGAATATTGCTATTGATTTTTATCCAATATTTATTAGCAAACTTTGTTGGTTCTGTATTAAGGAAATTGAAAATATGACCCAGTGCAACAGCAAACCGCTTATGTGCTGTATCAGCCCCTTCTTCATCCTTCTTCAGAAGCAAGTGGATGTAGAGTCCTGGTGTTTGTCCAGCAACCTGTTCCCCAATAAATTAAAACCTCTGCCAACAGTCTCTTTGGCAGATAGTCAGACATTTTAATAGCTACCATCCACTCTAAGCTGTATGTGGGATGATTCACAGATCCAATTCTCCCTTTTGGAATTCAGACATCAGATTCAAATCAGGTCATAGGGCATATCTACACTACAAACTTTTGCTAACACACATTACATCAGAATAAAGCTGCCGCAGTTATCATATCGCTTGTGCATGTGCATGCTTGGCTTCTGTGTGTACTTACCAGGAGTGCGTGTATCGATGCACAGTGTGGTGCACCATGGGGAGGTATCCTAGTGTGCAACACACCACCATCTGGCACATTGTCTTTTGGGAAGTTTTGCAGTGTATGGTGGGGACAGAAACGAGTCATACAGGAGTGATAGGGAGAAAGGGGTCAATTTACCTGCATGCAACTGTCTCCATCCTATAATGTTATCTATTTCCCATCATTTTTGCACTGTTTTTAAAAATTGCATGAACCCGCATGGCCCACCTCACTGTCTGCCATCTGTGACAGAAGCATGGAGCCTGCAGAGCTCTGCACTATTGTCATAAGTGTTGCAAGCCCAAGACGCGTGATCTGCCCGTATTTGCAAAGATGTAAGAAGAACGAAATCAGTGGGGAACATGACGATTTCTTGGAGGACAGATTGCTGTGGGACATTGTGAGAACCAATTAAAGGTTATTGGCATTCACAGAGCAGCTGCAGATGGTGGAGCGCCGCCTTTGGGCCGGAGAAATGAGCACTGACTAGTGGGATTGCATCATAATGCAGATTTAGGATGATGAACAGTGGCTGCAGAGCCACTTTCAATTTCCAGGCCACATTCCTGGATCTGTATGCTGAGCTCATCCCAGCCCTGTAGCACAGGGCCACCAAAATGAGAGCTCTGCTGACAGTGGAGAAGCAAGTGGTGATTGCACTGTGGAAACTTGCAATGCCAGATTGCTACCGGTCAGTGGGAAACAATTTTGGAGTTGGAAAATCCGCTGTGGGAGCTGTTGTCACGAAAGCATGCAGGGCTATTAATCGTCGGTTGCTACATAGTATTGTCACTGTTGGTAATGTGCAGGACGTACTGGATTGATTTGCTGCAATGGGGTTCCTGAACGGTGGTGCAGCATTAGACAGCATGCATATCCCTATTTTGGCATCAGACCACCTTGCCACAACGTACATCAACAGAAAGGGCTAATTTTCTATGGTTATGCAAGCATTGGTGGATCACCGGGTATGGTTCACCGGTATCAGTGTTGACCAGTCAGGGAAGGTGCATAACACTCACATTTTTAAGAACACAGGAATGTTAAGAAAGCTTAAAGCGGGGCCAAGCCACCTCGACGCCACCAAGGAAAGATTCAAATACCAGCTCAACAGCATGACAGATGAATGCACTTTTGGTAGATTGAAGGGACACTGGCGTTGTTCACTCACAAGACTGGATCTCAGTAAATAAAACATGCCAATGGTTACAGCTGCCTGCTGTGTCCTGCATGATATCTGTGAAGGAAAGAGGGAAAAGTTGCTGCCGGGGTAGAGGGTGGAGTTGGAGCAGCTGTGTGCTGAGTTTGAACAGCCAGACACAAGGACTATTAGAAGAGCTCAATATGGAGCTATTCAGCTCAGGGAGGCTTTGAAAGAGCACTTTAATGGTGAGCCACAGTAATATGTTGTGGTGGACAGTGCTCTACCTGGCCTGCTGATTTGGGGCCCATTAAGAATTGTGTGGTGCTTGATGCACAACTGTGAATGTTACACTGTCAATGCCCCTATTAATTTTGTGGTGCTTGCTGAAGATTTATGATTATCACACTGTGGTTGTCCCTGATCCTATGAGTTATGTGTAAGCCTAACGTCAGTATTGGGCAAATTGATTGAAATCATAGAAAAGAACACAATTATCAGACACACTGATTAACATGATTTGTTGGAGAAGAGTCAACGTGGTTTTTGTAAAGGGAAATCATGCCTCACCAATCTACTAGAATTCTTTGAGGGGGTCAACAAGCATGTGGATAAAGGTTATCCAATTAATAATACTGTACTTAGATTTTCAGAAAGCCTTTGACAAGGTCCCTCATCAAAGACTCTTAAGCAAAGTAAGCTGTCATGGGATAAGAGGTGCTTTCATGGATCAGTAACTGGTTAAAAGATAGGAAACAAAGGGTAGGAATAAATGGTCAGTTTTCAGAATGGAGAGAGGTAAATAGAGGTGTCCCCCAGGGATCTGTACTGGGAGTAGTGCTGTTCAACATATTCATAAATTATCTGGAGAAACGGTAAACAGTGAAGTGGTAAAATTTGCAGATGATACAAAACTACTCAAGATAGTTAAGTCCAAAGTAGACTGCGAAGAGTTACAGAGGGATCTTACTAAACTGAGTGACTGGGCAACAAAATGGCAGATTAAATTCAATGTTGATAAATGCAAAGTAATGCACATTGGAATACATAATCCCAACTATATATATATAATGATGGGGGTCTAAATTATCTGTTACCACTTAAGAAAGAGATCTTGGAGTCATTGTGGACCGTTCTCTGAAAACAACCACTCAATGTGCAGCAGCAATCAAAAAAGCTAACAGAATGTTGGGAATCATTAGGGAAGGAATAGATAAGACAGAAAATATCATATTGCCTCTATATAAATCCATGGTATGCCCACATCTTGAATACTGCGTGCAGATGTGGTCGCCCCATCTCAAAAAAGATATATTGGAATTGGAAAAGATACAGAAAAGGGCAACAAAAATGATTAGGGGTATGGAACAGCTTCTGTATGAGCAGAGATTAAAAAGAGTGGGACTTTTCAGGTTGGAAAAGAGACGACTGTCCTGTCTGCTCTTTCCTTCCCAGGCTGTCTGCAGTACTCAGCCTCCAGGCCCTTTGCTCACAGTCTGATGCAGCACTGGCTTGCAGGATCTCACTGAACATGTCATCCTGAGTCGTCATCTTTCTCATCCTTATCTGGCTCAGGGGTCTGCGGGTGTGGAGAGGAAGACTACCACAGGGCTGCAATGACAGCAGTTGCAGATAAAACACACAGAGGTACCAATGTCAGTATAGTCACAACGGAAAGTGAAAGTTACGATTCAGAACTTCCTTCCCTGGCTCCCCTAACGTTTTAAACCAGATGCTTATGGACACTTCTGCTTGGGATTGCTTGTGCATGGTGCCATTCACAGCACCAGCCATGGTGAATATGGCCCACCGGGGTGAGGGAAATGAGTGGGGACTTGCTCGGTTGCATGAAACTATGAGTATAGGACAATGATACTGAATACTGGCACCATTTTCCACAGGCAGTGGTGATTTTAACTAATATCTCACTCCAGAGGGTAACAAAGGCAGAGAGAGGACAGCTGCTGGCATCCCAAAAGCTGCTCTTACCCATATGCTACTTGTCTGTGTACTGCAATGGTGCCTGCTGAAGTTATTGCCGACTGGCTGGGGTGGTGTCTTACCACAGAGGAAGAAATAAGGCTGCCATCCCTACAAACCTTTGGGAGAGGACTGCAGAATATCTCCATGAACGTTTCACTGTGATCTCTCAGGAGGATTCAGGTAGGTTGGCCACTCATCCTGTATTAAACCAGACAGTCCTGCTTTTCTAGGGTTTGTCCCCTGTCCAGTAGTCAGACAAAATTGGACATGGTTTTGTTGGTATCTCACCGGAGATGTCATTTTGAAGAGTGCATGGCTCCGCTCCCTGCTGGCATGACCTCGCACATAAGGACATGCTGGCAGGGGCAGAGTGACACACTCTTCAAAATGGGGCCCTCCACATGGCATGAACTTGGATGCAGGAGACAACGGCTCTTTGGAAAACATGGCTCTCAATGTCTCTGAAGTGCCAAGGGTAACTGTGATTAATAGAAAAGGGAGGCAAGGACCCTGTTACTAGGGAAAAAGATAAGGACTTTGATAAGGACATCAGAGTGGGCAATGAATGCTGGAGTCAACTCTTGTTTGACTTAGATTAGCCGAATACATACTAAACATGTGAGAGCAAAGAAACAATGTTGGGAATCTGTAGTTTTCAAACAGCTTCTTGAGGATTAACAAGCTCTCACAAGGAGATAAATGGTCAAAGTGCTGATGTGAGAATCACCAGTTGCTCTTCATTTCATGGACCACTAAATCTGGATTATTTACTACTCAGTCCCTACAATGGAAGAGGCTGTGTCCACAGCTGAGTGGAGGGGGTAAAATAGGAGGTCCAAACAAGATTAGCATCCTTTGAAAAAGGCAAACACATAGCCTGCATCTCTGCCCTCAGAAGCAGGGGTGAAAGTAAGTATAGGGACTTACCGGTACGGGGCTGGGCTCGGGCCAGCTCTGGCCCCCGTAAGGGTCAGGGCCTTGGGCAGAAGGAGTGGGGCTGGAGGAGTCAGAGCCAGCCCCGGCCCACCCTGTGCCGGTAAGTGCCTTTCTCCCCCTTCCTAAACCTCCTGCCCCCCGCTCTCCTGCCAGGGTAGCAGCGGCAGCTGGGGGTTCCGACAGCGGTTTAAAGGGCCCGGGGAGGTAGCGGCAGCCGAGCCCTGGGCCCTTTAAATCGTTCCCGGAGCCCCACCGTCGCTTCCACAGGACTCCAGGGATGGGGCTCTGGCCGCCACTACCGCCCTGGCCCTTTAAATCGTCCCCGGAGCCTGCCGGAGCCCTGGGGAGTCGGCGGTGGGGCTCCAGCAGCTATTTAAAGGGCCCAGGGCTCCGCCGCCGCTACCGCCCCGGGCCCTTTAAATCGCTGCCGGAGCTCCGCCACCACTACCCCAGGGCTCTGGCAGCAATTTAAAGGGCTGGGGGCTCCAGCCGCTGCTGGGAGCCCCAGGCCCTTTAAATTGCACCTGGGAAAGCCGATCCGGCCTGGTACAGCGCACTGGCTCTTGCTGGTACGCCGTACTGGGGCGTAGGAGCTTACTTTCACCTCTGCTCAGAAGGGAGTTGTCAGATGGGGAAGGGAACAGGAGGGATTAAAAAAAAAGTCTCCACCAAAGTAGGATCAGACATAAAGAACTCAATAGCAACCTTGCTCAGCATAAATTTAATCATGATCTGATGGAACCAATCTTAATTTGACAAGCTAACAGAGATAACAGTTAGTCAATTTCCCATTTCAACAGGCAGAGTGATAATTGAAGCTTCCATATATATCACATGGAGATCAAACTTGCAGCGAGCAGTAAACTTTCTGATAAAGGGCCCAAGCCATCTTCCACTGAAGTCAATGACAAACCCCCATTGACTTCAATGGGCGCTGGGTCAGGCTCAAGGTGAAAAGCCATTTTGAAAACAGTAACATTCCTCTACATCCCCAGTCAGGAGAAAAGAAGCGTCAGAGGATGCTTCATCCAGATTGTAACATGTGCCCTAATTCCTTGTGTGGTGAGTTGCCAAGAGCTCTGACACTCTGCCCTTCAAAGGACAGTGACTGCCGACATCACAGTGCAGGTTAACGAGATAAGAATTCAGACAGCAAGGGGGTAAATAAATAAGGAGCTGGTGAAGACCAAACTTTCCAATAAGATTGCTCCTGTTTTCAAAGCAGTTGTAAGGACAAAAAGACTGCGGGCCAAGTGAATCTAATGCCACCTTTCCACTTCCCTGAACTTGGGTATAACCAGGGTCCAATTCAACCCCTGGCATAATGGGCTTCTCTAATTTACACTGGCCTAGGGGTCATTCCACTGCACCAGGATCACTGCACTCCAGCAGCAAACTCTGCAATTGCAGACAAGTCCCCCATATAGCTATATGCCAGCTCTGTGCCACCTGAGGATTCCCCGATGCCAAGGATATCTCTGCCTGCCCATTAGGGGCAGCTTTACAGGCTCCTTTGCTGAGCAGATTCCCAACTGCTTTTCTGAGAAGTGAAAAGAAACTGGATGGGGGCCAGGCATCTGGCCTCTTTTATTATTATTTATTCATATTACAGTAGCACTTATTGTTCCCTGATAAGCTCAAGGCCCCATTGGGCTAGGCGCTGCACAATCACATAGTAGAAGACAATCCCTGCCCAAAGAGCTTCTATTCTAAATAGAAAAGACAGACGAAGGAATGATTTTACAGATGATAGAAGCACAGAGAATTTAATTACTGAGGCACAATGAGATTAAGTGATTTGCCCAAGGTCACACACAGGAAATCTGTGGCAGAACAAGAAACTGAACTCAGAACTTCTGAGGCCCACTCTGGAGCCTCAACTACAAGCCCATTGTCCCTCTCAAAATCCTCCTGCTTTATGCTGGGCAACAAGTATAATCTCATATAAGAATTTGCTAAAGTTAAGGACTGGAGCAAATACATTAACTGGTGGGAGTGTGTACTGTAGGTTCATGCTGCGACACGCCTGGCTAGTGAAGGATTTCTAGAGAACAGTAATGGCAGACCCTTTTGCTAAAGATGAAACTGATTTACTGTATAATATGCTTTATCTCCGCCAGCCTGGGAAGTGGGATTACTGAGACATTGTCTATTGTGTGCCAGCAAAGAACACTGCTTCACTGACCTCTCAGACATGCAACGCTAAAATGATTTTTCTGTTTTTCAGCCAGGCCTATAAGGATTTTAAAAGACTAAATGCAATTCCATTCTTTTCAGTAACTGCAGCCAACATCTAAGTTGCTGAAACATGAAATTTCTTCCCTCGAATAGACAACCTTGGAACGTCTAACCCAAAAGAAATCCCATTAGTCATACACTGAGTCTGTCTCTGGGAAAATTGCTAGTGGAAGTGGGACAAATAGGCCAGGTAAGATGAGTAATGTATTTATTCTGGATTCATAAGAGCTGATCCACCTTTGATTTCCAGTGGTGGTGGGGGTAGATGGAGTCACTGTGAAATTTGTGGTTAAGCAGGGAGCTCAGACTGCTCTCTCTTTGGGAGGGGTGGTAAGGAGGTTATTAGAGGACAATGGTCTTGCTCACCTCTGGTCAAATTCTGATTGGCCTATGCACAGGGCTGATGGAAAAGACACAGAGTGCCTCCCCATTTTGTGCACCCCATGCCAGGACATGTTACAACTGCAGTCCCTGCACTTGGGAGGTACAGACATTTGTGCCCCCGGGAAGTACACATCACCCAAAGGACCAAAGAGGGCAGAGAAGCAGGGCAAAGGATCTATGGCAATTTCTGTGCCCTGCTCAATTCTCCCTAAAATCCACAGAGCTACACACTGCACACCTGAACTCAGAGAAGGCTTTGGGGTGGGAGCTAGTGTCGGGATAGGGTCAGTGTGTTTTATCACATACATTTCCTGCCCCAGCCTCTCTCAGATTTCTCTTGCCCCTTGGAAAAACATTGTGTGTGGAGCTACGGCTAGGGCAAGCAAAAGCTGCTTTTACAGCATAAACATGCATTCGTCTGTGCCAAGAAACTTAAATAGGGCCTGACCATGTCCCTAGCCTCCAAGATCAGCTCATTTAAGTTTGGGGCACACATTTCTAAATTGGCAGTTTTAGGCCAAAAAATACCATGCTAACAAACGTGCTCTGCTCCCGATATACTGTACAGACGGCTTAGGAAATGTTCTCTTACCTCAGTTTCAGTCAGGTTTGGAAGACAAACATCCTCCACAAATGACAGTAATGGAATTTAACAGCAAAGACCACCCAAGACACTGGGAATCTCAAGTTGCTTGCCTCAGGTTCTCTGGTTTGTTCTGCTTGGCCTCATATGCACTCTTGGTTGAGATACAAAGAAAGATTGTTTCCTTCCTTCCTGACTTGGATTTTTCTTCTACTTCTCATCTGACCAACAGAACATTCAGTAGATGGGCCGGAAAATTCTAGAATTTTGAATTTAAATACAATAACAAATGTTATAAAAGAGCCAAAAGTCAATCACCACAGCAGTTTATAGAGGAGACTCAGTGGGTTTTGGTTTTTGTAAATAACTTTTCTCTCTTTAGGGTATGTTGCATTGCAGGTGCTGCAGCAGCACAGCTGCCGAGCTGTAGTGTACACACTTACTGCAGTCAGGGAAGAGGTTTTTTTCATTGCTGTAGTAAATCCACCCCGTCGAGGGGTAGGAGCGAGGTCGACGGAAGAATTCTTCCATTGGCCCAATGGTGATTATACTGGGATTTAGGTCAGTTTACCTGCATCTCTCTGAGGTGTGAATTTTTCAAACCTCTGAGCAACATAGGTATGTCGACCTATGTTTTATGGGTAGACCAAGCCTTAAAGAGCCTCTCCTTAACTCAGGCTCTTTGGGAAGCATCTCAACTTATATACAGAAATTTTCTTTTTATCCCCTTCCCTGTTCATTTGTTTCCTGTTGAACTGGCCAACCCGCACAAACTACAGGACTCTCTTCACACAGTTAGCAACAGACAGGAAAAACAACCAATCAAAATGAAGCATCTCCACCTATCTCAGTAGCATCTCCTCTGCTTTCTGATCCTACTTTGAGCTGTCAGAGTAAAGGCCAGGTCTACACTACAAAATTTTGTCGGCATAGCTGTGTGGGCTGGGGTGTTAAAAAAAGCTTACACCCCTAACCGATACAGCTATGTTGGCAAAACCCCAGTGTAGACGCAGCTGTGCTGACAGAAGAATGTGTCTATCGGCATAGGTAATGTCATTCAGAGAGATGGTGATAGTAAAATGCCTTATGTTGGCATACGCTAGGGGGCTCTGTTGGTATAGACAAGGCCAAACATCAGCTCACCTAAGCACCTACCTTATCAGTCTTTATAACATTGCAAACTGCAAACCTTTGATCGGTCATAGCGAACCCCACAGGAAGAACTGCCCCACCTACACATCCATGATGAGGCCATCTCTTCCCCTCCTTCCTGGCAGTGCAAGATGCTGTGTGGTTTACTGCTCTAGTATATCCCTCCTTCACTGGATTGTGTTTACAACTTTTTATTAAAGCAAAGTTACAATTAAATGGTAACATACTATGTCTTTCATTATTTATGACTTATGCAAGATCAGGCTAATATTCAAAGAACCTGGCTACTGGGAATTTTAATAGCCCCTCAAAGCTGATGTAGATTCAGCTGTGTGGCCTTCTCTGGCTGTGCTTAATCCCTCACTGTCTGTCTTGCCCTTTGATGTCTGATGAGCAAGGATCCATCTCCTCTTCCATCCCTTCACATGTGCCTGTTAATTATTCTATTCAGAGACAGTGTTTACAGACTATCACTCTGTTTACAGTTGACTACAGTTAAACATTTGGTCTTCACAACTCCCCTTCTTCCGCTCCACCCTATGCAACTTCTTCCTGATTTTTCAAAATAAATGTCTCCACATCAGTCTGGAAGATCTCAGACTCACTGCCCCTTTCCCCAATTGCTGCCCTTGCTCCACTCAGAGAAAGGAGTTTCCCCAAAACAGCTGCTTGTCTCCCCAAGACAGGAGTGGGTTTTTTCCTCCAGTTCACTAAGGAATAGGAAACAGTGAGTCAGCATCAGCATTCTCTTGCTGGGCACGTCCACACCTAACAGCATGGAGGAAACACAGAAAAAACCCTACAAGCTTTAGGGCTCAGAACTGCAATGAGGTAACACGTGCCTGACTTTAGGCTGCTGAGCAGTTCTGTCAAACTCAGCTATCCAGGTGCTTAAAGAGAAGCCTGCACATAAGTCTTTGCAGGATTGGGGGCCTCAGAGGACAGAAGGTATTCTGACAAAGTAAAGGAAATATGTACAGACAAGGGAAAGAATGAATTATTTGTTTATGGGTTACAGTGTAGTAACCGTGTTAGTCTTTGTCAGCAAAAAGAAAATAAGAAAGAAATACTTGTGGCACCTTAGAGACTAACAAATTTATTTCAGCATAAAAGCTTTTGTGGGTTAGAACCCACTTCACTGGATGCATGGAATGGAACATACAGTGGACAGATATTTATACAGTCAGAGAAACATGATAAGGTAGAAGTGCCTATACCAACCTTAAGAGGCTAATTAATTGAGAGGAACCATAACAGCAGGGGAAAAAAAACCTTTGAAGTGATAAACAAGATGGCCATTGCGGACAGTTGACACACAGGTGTGAATGAGGATCGTTAACTTAAGGCAAATAGATTCAATTAACGTAATGGCCAAGCCATTCCAAGTCTCTATTTAATCCTGAGTTGATGGTATCTAGTTTCCATATCAATTCAAGTTCAACAGCTTCTCGTTGAAGCCTGTTTTTGAAGTTTATTTGTTGCAAAATTGCGACCTTTAAGTCTGTCACTGAGTGATTAGGGAGGTTGAAATGTTCTCCTACTGGTTTTTGAATGTTATGATTCCTGATGTCAGATTTGTGTCCGTTTATTCTTTTGCGTAGAGACTGTCCGGTTTGGCCAATGTATATGGCAGAGGGGCATTGCTGGCACATGATGGCATGTATCACATTGGTAGATGTGCAGGTGAACAAGCCCCTGATGGCGTGGCGGATGTGATTAAGTCCTATGATGGTATCACTTGAATAGATATGTGGGCAGAGTTGGCATCGGGCTTTGTTGCAAGGATAGGTTCCTGGGTTAGTGTTTTTGGTGTGTGGTTGCTGGTGAGTATTTGCTTCAGGTTGGGGGGCTGTCTGTAAGCGAGGACTGGTCTGTCTCCCAAGATCTGTGAGAGTGAGGGATCATCTTTTAGGATAGGTTGTAGATCTTTGATGATGCGCTGGAGAGGTTTTAGTTGGGGGCTAAAGGTGACGGCTAGTGGCGTTCTGTTATTTTCTTTTTTGGGCCTGTCCTGTAGTAGGTGACTCCTGGGTACTCTTTTGGCTCTATCAATCTGTTTTTTTACTTCAGCAGGTCGGTATTGTAGTTTTAAGAATGCTTGATAGAGATCTTGTAGGTGTTTGTCTCTGTCTGAGGGATTGGAGCAAATGCGGTTGTATCTTAGAGCTTGGCTGTAAACAATGGATCGTGTGGTGTGTCCTGGATGGAAGCTGGAGGCATGTAGGTAAGTATAGCGGTCAGTAGGTTTCCAGTATAGGGTGGTGTTTATGTGACCATCGCTTATTAGCACAGTAGTGTCTAGGAAATGGACCGCTTGTGTGGACTGGTCTAGGCTGAGGTTGATGGTGGGATGGAAATTGTTGAAATCATGGTGGAATTCCTCAAGGGCTTCTTTTCCATGGGTCCAAATGATGAAGATATCATCAATGTAGCGCAAGTAGAGTAGGGGCGTTAGGGGACGAGAGCTGAGGAAGCGTTGTTCTAAGTCAGCCATAAAAATGTTGGCATACTGTGGGGCCATGCGGGTACCCATAGCAGTGCCACTGACTTGAAGGTGTATATTGTCCCCAAATGTGAAATAGTTGTGGGTGAGGACAAAATCACAACGTTCAGCCACCAGGTTAGCCGTGGCAGTATCGGGGATACTGTTCCTGACAGCTTGTAGTCCATTGTTGTGTGGAATGTTAGTGTAGAGGGCTTCTACATCCATAGTGGCCAGGATGGTGTTGTCTGGAAGATCACCGATGGATTGTAGTTTCCTCAGGAAGTCAGTGGTGTCACGAAGATAGCTGGGAGTGCTGGTAGCATAGGGCCTGAGGAGAGAGTCCACATAGCCAGACAATCCTGCTGTTAGGGTGCCAATGCCTGAGATGACGGGGCATCTAGGATTTCCAGGTTTATGGATCTTGGGTAGCAAATAGAATACCCCTGGTCGGGGTTCTAGGCACGTGTCTGTACAAATTTGTTCTTGTGCTTTTCCAGGGAGTTTCTGGAGCAGATGGTGTAGTTTCTTTTGGTACTCCTCAGTGGGGTCAGAGGATAATGGCCTGTAGAATGTGGAGTTACAGAGCTGCCTGGCAGCTTCTTGTTCATATTCCAACTTATTCATGATGACGACAGCACCTCCTTTGTCAGCCTTTTTGATTATGATGTTAGAGTTGTTCCTGAGGCTGTTGATGGCATTATGTTCAGCACGGCTGAGGTTATGGGGCAAGTGATGCTGCTTTTCTACAATTTCAGCCCATGCACATCAACGGAAGCAATCTATGTAGAAGTCCAATCAATTCAGATCCGGGCTAAAAAGGATTTCCACCCCCTTTCTCATCACGCCATATGGATTTTAAAATATATTTAAAGCATGAAAAAAATGAAATAAATGTAAAACAAATGTTCAGTTAAAAATCTTAATAGTTTCCAATGAACAGATTATTATTACTCCTTTGTAGTGCAGCAGCACCAGCTGAGCTAAGGGACTGGGGCCCAGTTGTGCTAAGTGCTGTACAAATGGAAAGGAAGGCATAGTTTCTGCCCCAAATGCATAGGACCTAACGTAAGACTTGACTTGGGACCTAACGTAACAAGTGTGTGACCATTGACCAACAACAGGCGAGAAAGGGAGGAAGGAAGAGGGTAGCAATAGGTTCATGCACTTACCTAATCTAACAATGGGCACAACTTGACTGTATCAAGTAATCGTTTTAAAACATGTTTTTGTTGGCAAGCCCTCCTTATTATAGATGGAGCTGATAACACCGCCTATAATTAAAGTTGCCTGACACTTTCCATTATCAGATTCTGTTTTCAGTTGCTTATAACTTTGCCAAACTTTAATCGTGCAAATTGAAATCTTCCATGCCTTAGGCTGAAGTTTTTTGGAATGTTTCAGTAAAAATGGCTCAGTCATTTCCAAGACAGAGATTAAGGTAAAATATGTTGCTTTTCCTGTGTTAAAAAAATTCTTAGACATTTCGTTGAGAAGCTTTAGCATCCCCATGCTTTAGAGAATGGACTTGAAATTTGGCAGGAGTACAGCATTTCTGTCAGAGACAGGTTTTTTGCTATTCTTGTGAAAAATGCCCCACATTTGGCCAAGTTATAAACCTCTGAAAAATCTCAGTTCTCATGTACTCAGTAGAAACTTCTTAGAGTTTGGCCGCCAAATTCCCCAAAGATTTCATCCAATGTGCACCAGCCTGGGGATGATCAAGACTTTCCCTTCAACTGCTCATCCCAACAACCAGGGGCTGCTTTTCAGTGACATCAATTCAGATATTTCTTGGGGAGGACAAATTCCCACTAGCAGGGACCCCATTCTGCTCCCCACTTGCCTCCCCCTCCTCCCACAGGGACCCCAGGTCTTCCTCGGCTGAGGAGTCTCCCCTCTCTCTTACCCACACAGGGCTTGAGCCAGTGCTGCCAGCAGCTGAGTTGTCAGTGGACTCCTCGAAGCTCCACCGAACAGGAACACTCCCCATGTGCCTGGATCACAACCAGTGTTCCCTCTAATTTTTTACGTCTATGTGCAGAATGAATTTTATGTGAACCAGTATGGAGGTGATGTGTGACACGTCACCTTCATATTGGTGCACATAACAAAATTCATGTGGTGGGGGTGGGGCTGAGGGGTTCGGAGTGTGGGAGGGGGCTCAGGACTGAGGCAAAGGGTGAGGGCTCCGGCTAGGGGTGAAGGCTCTGGGGTGGGGACGGGGATGAGGGGTTCGGGAGGGGGCTCAGGGCTGGGGCAGAGGTGCAGGCTCTGGGGTGGGGCCAGGGATGAGGGGTTTGGGGTACAGGCTTCCCAGGGGCTGCGGTGGGGAGAGAGGACTCACCCCAGGCCTCTCTCGCCGGAGCAGCTTGGGGCCAGGGGCGAAGCGCCTCTTCCCGACCGTTCTGGTGGGCCTGGGCCTGGCTGAGGGAAGAGCTGCTCTCCCCTAGCCTCAGCAAGTCCGGGCAGGTCCATGCTGGGGCTGGCAGGGAGAGGTGCCTCTCTTCACCGTGGCAGGTCCACGCTGGGGCTGGCAGGTAGGGGTGCCTCTGCCCGCCACAGCCCTGAGCCCCTGCGCGGGGCTTAATAGGCAGCTACGCAGCCGTGTAGCTTAGAGGGAACTTACGTCACAACATCCCTAGATCTGGCCAGGGGGGTGGCTGAACCAAATTTGAATGGTATTGCGATCCTGTGTGCCAGGTTACAATGTCACTCACTGAAATTTGGTCCGAGTCAAATTTCAGTGGTGTTGTGACCATGCAGCTGGAGCGACACACCAGGGCTCGCCCATAGCAGCCATACTGATTTAGTACAGGATTACGGCTTAGAAATGGTTGGGTCATAGCTCTTCCTCCCCCCGCCCAGCTCCACAGACTATGGAACTTTGAGCAAGTGCAAAAATATTGGGGGGTTTGGTGCCCCACAGTTGCCACCACTGCTTCTGTGGTGCCAGGCACAGGAACTGAGAGCAGGGGGGACTGTCTCCTGCTATTGGCTTCCAGGCAGTGGAGGAATAGGAGGAAGCTGCCTTTCTGGAACATAGAGGGTACAACAGCGAGCCTGGTGAGGCAGGTCTGAGGCATGGAGAGATCAAAGGAGAGGCCCCGGGTGGGAATGGGAGCCTGAAGGGCTGCGGGAGGCTGGACAAGGATATGAGGACTGAAAGCCAGGGATTGGCAGAGTGAGTGTGAAGCCAGTTGAAAGGGTTAGATGGGACAAGCAGGTAGAGACAAGGGCAAAAGGGGTAGTGCTGGAGGGAATAGGGGTATACCTGTCTGTGACCACTACAGCACACTTATCTCTGGAGCTTGCGGAGTCTCACCATTCCTCTGCTGTCAGCAAAGATCCATGAAACCCAGTGACAAAGCGTGTCTCATCCCCCTTCAGTGGCTGGTTCACATAGAGGTTAACAGACTACTGCCACTACCAGTTATTCTATTAGCTCAAGTGACAGAAGTCTACACAGTGAATCTAAAAGTTCCAACCCTACTGATAAGCCATGTGGGCATCAGTATCATGCCACATAATGGAATTTCCATTTTTTCCAGGAAAGCCTAGGAAAGTAGACACCAAAAACTAAACATGTGAGGTTGCGAAGTCAAGCACTCAAAAGATAGGCAACGCCAGTATTAAGGTTGCCTGTGCAACCTAGGTTCTTCTTTAAGTGCTTGCTCATGTCACGATACCGTAGCGGTATCAATAGGGTCAGCAGTGGCGCCCCCTTGAGTGCCACACGTATGCGTCGGTATATCACGAGCTGCCGGACGCCCTCTCAGTTCCTTCTTACTGCCCATGGTGGTTAGTCAGAGTGCTTTCCCTTGCATTGCAAGGGCTAGCAGTTTTCATCTGTTGTCTTCGAGCCTTAGGGTAAGGCAGCCGCTAAGACCCCTCAAGGGGCAGTGGAGTGCCGCCAATCCCCTGAGATGAAGCAGCGCTCTCCACCTCTGTGCCGCAAGTCACCAGAGCCACAGCCTGGATGCTGTGGGGCTCGTCCTCAGTCACCAGCACCACGTTCCCGGTCGCTGCCATCTCAATGCGGATCGCCTAGAGCAAGATGCTGGTCGCCGTACTACCGACGCCGCACACCATCCTGCAGAAAGTCTTCTAGGCACAGGTCCCAGTCACCCACATAGTGGGAGCGCTCCCCATCGCGTCTTCGGTCCCCCCAGCACTGGTCCCCTTGATACCAGCACTGATCACCTTGCTCCAGGCACTGGTCGGCAATGGCCAGCAGGCAGACTCAGGCATTGACAGCCCCACTGTGGTCACTGGAAGGGGATTCCTCTGGCATGGAAGCCCAGTTCAGCCCCTCGCCTAGTCTGCACCAGCGCGAATGGGCACCGAAGACTGCGTCAACGTCGATGTCGCCGACTTGGCAGCACGGCCAGAGGCTGGCACAGTGAACTTATTGGAGCGCAAGGGGAATGCCGGTTGTGGCGATGCCCCCTCCATGGGCCGCCACCTCGGAGCAGCAGCTGGCAGCACCGACGGCACCGGGTTCAGTGCATGAGGCATGCCCGGTGGTCAGAACAGAGGGAACAGCGCTCACCCCTAAGCCTCCCTCCCCCAGCTCTGCAGTCATCGTCATCATCCACAGATGAGGCGGTTGTGGGACCCTCGAGGGCAAGCCCGCCAGACGATTTCAAAGAACATCAGGCCCTGCTGCCTCGGGTGGCCAGAGAACTTGGGCCTGGAGGTAGAGGAAATGGCTGAGCAGATGAATACCTTGTTTAACGTCTTGTCAGCCTCCACCCCAACACGTGTCACACTACCGGTGCACAACGGTGTTCTTAAAATTGCCAAAGGTCTTTGGCAAACTCCATCCCTCCCACCTCAAAGTGGGCTGAACAGAAGTACTTTGTTGGCCCGGCTGAGGGTTTCAAGTACGTCTATACCCACCCTCCCCCAGGGTCGCTGGTGGTCTATGCGGCCAATGAAAGAGACAAACGGGCATACCAGTTCGACTCCCAAAAATAAAGAGGCCAAACAGTTGGATCTGTTTGGGAGAAAGATTTATTAGACGGCCAGTTTGCAGTTCTGGGTTGCAAACCATCAGGCCCTCTTGGGCCATTACAACTTTAGCTTATGGGACTCTCCATAAGTTCAAGGAGTCCCTTTCCCAGGGGTTGGCCCAAGAGGAGGGCACTGTGGCTGCCAGGTGCTCTCTCCAGATGACATGGGACGTGGCGAACTCGGCAGCCAGGGTGGTCGCGTCGGCGGTGGTGATGAGGCACAGCTCCTGGCTTCTGACTGCAGGTCTCTCCCAGGAAATGCTGACCTCCATCCAAGACCTCCCGTTTGATGGGAATGGTCTCTTTTCAGACCAGACTGATGCAAGGCTGCATGGACTGAAGGACACCAGGGCCACCCTTCTCTCACTGGGAATGCATACATCACAGCCTGCGAGGAAGCAGTTCTGGCTGCCCCCACCACCTAAGCCTTGTCAGTCTCACCAGGGGCCTACAAGAAGAAGGGACAGAGATGCTAGTTTCAGCCACCGTTGCCCTTCTTCCTCCCGCTCACCCACGCAGCCCAGTCCAGCAAAACACTCTGGGGACCAGAAGCGCTCATGTTGAGGGTGTGGTCGAGACCGACACCTCAGTCACTGTCCAGGATCCACCCTGCTCTTTCCTCAACAGTCTGCGTCCCTTCCGTTCGGCCTGGTCTCAAGTCACCTCGGACCATTGGGGACTGGACATAGTGTCTCACGGTTACACCCTGCAATTTTTGGCTGCCCCTCCCTCCCATCCCCTCTTCTTCCCGTCCCTCTTCAGGGACACTTCTCATGGGCAACTCCTCATTCAGAAGGTCGAGAACTTCTTGCGCCTGGGAGCTGTGGAGGAGATGCCTTGGGACATGAAGGGAAAGGGATTCTACTCCTGTTATTTCCTAATCCCAAAGGCAAAAGGGTGCCTCAGGCCCATTCTGGACCTGTGACGCCTCAACAAGTCTATGGTCTCCCTGGAGTCTATAATCCCCTCCGTGAATCCGTGAGACCGGTACACCACCCTTGACTTGAAGGACGCCTGTTTCCACATCTCCATAGTCCAAAATCAGAGGCGTTTCCTCCAGTTTATAGTGGGCAAATGCCATTTCCACTTCACTGCGCTCCCCTTTGTCTTCTCATCGGCCCCAAGGGTTTTTACCAAATGTTCGGCGTGCTGGTGGCCGCTTACCTCAGACGTCAAGGGGTCCAGATCTTCCCATACCTCAATGACTGGCTCATCAAGGGCAGGTCCCAGAACCAAGTACAGAGAAACCTTGATCTGGTGCCTTCCACCTGCCACAACCTGGGCATGTTGATGAGAAAAAATCCACCTTATGGTCAGTCCAACGCACAGAATTCATTGGAGCAGTTCTCGACTCCACACGAGCCAGAGCCTTCCTCCCAGAGGTGCGTTTTCAGGCCATGTCGGATCTGATCTCCCATGTGAGGAGCTACCTGCTCACCATGGTTCACACCTGCCTGCGGTTGTTGGGCCACATGGCTGCCTGTACTTATGTGGTCAGTCATGCCCGGCTGGCATCAGTTTACACCCCCAACAGACACAATCTAGACCAAGTGGTCAGAGTGCCGGATCACATCCTGTCATCCCTGGATTGGTGGTTGGACACCGGGTCGGTATTGCAGGGAGTCCCCTTCGTGACCCCGCCCACATCGTTGACCCTTGTCTCTGAAGCTTTGGACCTGGGCTTGGGAGTCCATCTGGGCGAGCTGAGCCCAGGGCCGATGGGTGCGGGACGATCTGGCCCTCCACATCAATGTAAGGGAGCTCAGAGCGGTTCGCCTGGCCTGCCAGGCCTTCTTGCCCCATCTAAGGAGCAAGGTGATAAAGGTCCTGATGGACAATACCGCCGCGATGTATTACATCAACAGACAGGGTGGAGCCAGGTCATCAGCCCTCTGCCAAGAAGCTCTCAACCTTTGGCACTTCTGTGTGCCATTTATCTGGTAGCCGCGCATGTGCCTGGCACCAAGAATGTGCTAGCAGATCACCTCAGCAGAACCTTCTCATCTCGCCACGAGTGGTACCTCCACCCAGAGGCAGCCAGTATGATCTTCCGGAAGTGGGGGCCTCCCCAGGTGGACTTGTTCGCGTCCTGCCAGAACAGGAAATGCCACGTGTTCTGTTCCCTCCAGGGGATGGACAGGGGTTCCCTGTCAGATGCTTTCCTACTTCCGTGGGGGGAGGGATAGCTCAGTGGTTTGAGCATTGGCCTGCTAAACCCAGGGTTGTGAGTTCAATCCTTGAGCGGGCCATTTAGGGATCTGGGACCAAAAAAAAAAAAATCTGCCAGGGGACAGTACTTGGTCCTGCTAGTGAAGACAGGGGACTGGACTTGATGACCTTTCAAGGTCGTTCCAGTTCTAGGAGATTGGCATATCTCCATTTATAATTATATATATATATATAAAAAAAGGGGGCCCTGATATTCACCTTCCCACCACTGCCATTGATCCACAGAGTGAAAATCAAACGGGACAGGGCGAGGGTTATTCTGATAGCTCCCGAGTGGCTTCGCCAGCACTGGTTTGGCACGCTGCTGGACCTTTCGGTAGCCAAACCACTGCGACTCCCTCTCTGGCCGGATCTGCTGTCTCAGAATCACAGCAGTCTCCTGCACCCAAACCTGCAGGCGCTGCACTTCATAGCATGGCTGCAGCGTGGCTAAATGCAGATGAGCGGGAATGCTCAACCCGAGTGCAACAGGCCCTGCTGGGTTGCAGAAAGCCCTCCACCAGAGCGACCTATTGGGCAAAGTGTAAAAGGTTTTGGTGCTGGGTCGCGGATCGGTGTGTCTGGGCCAAACAGGCCTCCCTGCAGGTGATCCTGGACTATCTCCTGCACCTCAAACTCCAGGCCTGTCACTGTCGTCAGTCAGGGTCCACCTGGCTGCTATTTCGGCTTTCTACTCTCCATTCCAAGGCAGGTCGATCTTCACTCATGACATGATGGCCCGATTCCTGAAAGTCTGGAGTGTCCAGGATCCGGTCTCTCCCTAGGATTGGAACTTCATACTGTCAAGGCTCATGGGACTTCCATTTGAGCATCTGGCTTCCTGCTGTCTTGTCCTTCTCTCCTGGAAGGCAATTACGTCCACCCACAAAGTGTCTGAACTCAGGGTGCTTATGGCGGAACCACCCTAAACAGTGTTCTACAAGGACAAGGTCCAGTTGCGGCTGCACCTGGTGTTCCTGCCCAAGGTAGTTTTCCAGTTTCATACTGGCCAGGACATTTTCTTACTGGTCTTCTTTCCGAAGCCCCATAGTTCCAAAGAGGCACGCAGGTTACACATCTTGGATGTCTGGAGAATGCTGGCTTTTTATATTGATAGGACATAGCCTTTCCGCACGTCAATGCAACTGTTCGTTGCTGTGGCAGACAAGATAAAAGGTTGCCCAGCGTCTGCTCAGAGGATTTCATCCTAGATCACAGCCTGCATCTGATACAGCTACGAGCTCGCAAGTGTGCCTCCACCGATGATAGTCAAAGCGTACTTGACTTGAGTGCAAGCATCATCAGCGGCCTTCTTGGCTCAGGTGCCAATCCAAGAGATCTGTAGAGCTGCTACCTGGTTGTCTGTCCATGTCTACATCCCATTATGCGTTGATCAAGCAGGCCCGGGACGATGCTGGTTTTGGCCGGGCAGTGCTGCTAGCTACAAAACTGTGAATTCCAAGCCCACCTCCACTGGCACTGCTTGTGAGTCACCTAGAATGGAATCGACATGAGCAAGCACTTGAAGAAGAAAAAACGCTTACTTACCTTTCGTAACTGTTGTTCTTCGAGATGTGTTGCTCATGTCCATTCCATTACCTGCTCTCCTGCCCCTCTGTCAGAGTCGCCGACAAGAAGAAACTGAGAGGGCGTAGGGTCGGCAGCACCTGATATACCGATGCATGAGCACGGCACTCAAGGGGGCGCCACAGATGACCCTACGGCCACCACTAAGGCAAAAATCTCCAGCAACCGCGCACTTGGGCGCCCGCACACTTGGGCAACCGCACACCTCTAATGGAATGGACATGAACAACACATCTCGAAGAACAGTTACAAAAAGTAAGCAACCGTTTTTTTTCCCTCCTGTTTATCCTGCATGTGCCAAAAAGCTGAGCAAGAAGAATAGTTAGTGAACTACAACAATGCTTACAAATAACATCCCAGTATCAGTTTTGGTTTCAGCTAAGGTCTTTCCCCTGACTCAGCCAGCCCTTGATTAAATATTGTAAATGCAGTGTCTGTATTTATATTCTTGGAAACCTTATAATAGAAACTTTATTGACACATTTGTTATAGTCCTATAAAATGAGCTGATATGACCATCTGGCTTCAGAG
Source organism: Macrochelys suwanniensis (assembly GCA_033296515.1). Taxonomy (NCBI): domain Eukaryota; kingdom Metazoa; phylum Chordata; order Testudines; family Chelydridae; genus Macrochelys; species Macrochelys suwanniensis. The sequence continues at coordinate 61,331,569 of CM065785.1, forward strand.
AGGGACAGACACTAATTTATTTTAGGTTAATACCCTTTCATTCTGTATCTGTCACTTTTTATGGATTCTTTATTTGTAGCAGTCTTGCGCTCTGTTGTACTCACACTTTATGATCTTGTCATTTTAAGTCCTTGCATGCTGGGATGGGAATGAACACTTAAAAGCACTGAGTTTAATTAGACTCTCAGTTGTTATTAATTAGTCAGGCAAATTAAGTGGACATTTAATTAACTATGTTATCATTTCAAGATTGAAGCAGAGTCCAGACACTTTAAACTGGTATTGTGTTCATTTATCTCAATTAGTCAGATAGTGTTGAGTAAATCACGTCATTTAGTATGTTGCAGTACAGCCCAGAAGCCCCCATCCAGATCTGTGCCCCATTGCGCTAGGTGCTGAACAAATACAACTATAAAAACCTCTCTCAGGTATGGCCTTTCCACTCCAACCACACAGCTACAGCTCTCATCATCTCATATCGCAGCTACTGCATCATCATCATCTTTGGGCTTGACAAGTGCAACCCAGCCCTGCTTATATCCATTCAAAATGCTGCTGCAAAAATATTTGCCCTAGCTCATCACTTTGACCATGTCACCCCTTTCTTTGTATCTCTCCATTGGCTCCACAACATCCAACACAAACTACTTGTCTACATGTTCTAGGCCTTTTACAGACCCATCTCCATCCAGCATAATCTCGCTCATATACTCTTGTGATGTTGACTTCTGCCTTTGCTCAGCCAGCAATGCTAGCCCTTATTGCTCACTTGTTAAATTGTCAAACAGGAAATCCCCACAAACATCTGCAACACAACTTCATTGTCCCCCTTCAGATCCTTTCTGAAAACTCTCTTTTGCTCTGATGCCTACAAAAATCTTGATGTTTAGGCAGCTGATGAGCTGGGATCCCAGCGTATCGTGTTGACCAGCATTGTATCAATTCTCTATGTTCCCTTGTCTGCCTGTATCCACCAGTTGTCTCTTATCTGTCTTATGCGGATGTTTTGTCCTACAAGGGAAAATTTTACCAGTTGAAGAATAATACTGGTATAGTTAAACTACTGTAGTTATACCAGTGTAAACTAAGGTGTGAGTTTAAACCAAGCTAGGTATACCAGTCTAACTCCACATGTGACTACATTTATTACAGAAGAGAGGTTGTTTTTTTCCCCAGTTTAGCTTATATCACTTTGGAAGGGGTACCGCCCCCAACCCTGCCCCCAGCCCTTCCACGCAGCTGCGTCTCCTGTCTGGGGTCTGTACAGCCCCACCGGAGGACGGGGCTGGGGTAGTACCAGTACAGTCGCGCCTGAGGAGCTGCCAGCACAGGGTGCTGGCTCCTGGGAGTGTTAGCCCCACGTTCTGCTCCTTTCGCCACTGCGGTTCCCGGGAGAACCCTGTGGTTCAGCAGATACTGATTTCTATCCACAGATATCCACATCTGCGGATAGAAGTTTGTATCTGCACAGGGCTCTACAATTCATTCTTGAAAACGTGTCTTTCTGGTCTGGCGTACCGGCAATAAATGTCTTAATGGTATGGCGTACCTGACCGTACCGGCTTACTTGCACTACTGAATCCAGGGTATAATAATGTTCTATTTAGATGAGTCGCATATGAGAGCTTGTTCTAGCATACAACGATTTTAAATTAAATGGGTTTTGCCAGGAAAACAAAAGCCATTTGAGGAACAGCAGCTTGGCAGTCCAGCCACGTCATCGACTATTTACTGCATCTCGAGGAGTAAGGCACCTGGACCCTTAGGAGCATGATGAATCACCACTTTCTGACAAGTCATCCTGCCATGCCCTGACTTTCCAGCAACCAGACATAGTAAGGCTTGTGGTGGGTTCTAATTAGCTCCTTAGTTAAATGGGGACTTTAGACATCCCTGCCTCCAAGGCAGATTGGCCTCTGCTAAGAAGCCAGTGCTGGGAAGGAAGAGGCTGAACCAATGGCCTTATTCCCCTCTGGGGGTATTGTTTGTTTTAGTTATAATGTATGTATAAAACCATTCCTGAAATGGCAGCTTTTGTCCTTTCATCTATAGACACCATCTTTGGAGAACTTAATTTTGCTGTGATCTAGATTAATAGTTTAAGGCCAGAAGGGATCATTTGATCATCTAGTCTGATCTCCTGTATATCACAGGACATTACATTTCATTGTGTATTGAGCACGAGAACTTGTGTTTCACTAAAGCATATCTTCCAGAAAGGCATCTGGTCTTGATTTGAAGACCTCAAGAGATGAAGAATCCACCACCTCCCTGGGGGTATGTCTACACTAGGAAATTAGGTCGAATTTATAGAAGTCGATCTTTAGAAAGCAATTTTATACAATCGATCGTGTATGTCCCCACTAAGCGCAGTAGGTTGGCAGAGTGAGTCCTCAATACTGTGTCTAGCATCAACTCACGGAGTGGTGCACTGTGGGTAGCTATTCCACAGTCCCCGCTGCCCATTGGAATTCTGGGTTAAGCTTCCAATGCCTGATGGGGTAAAAACATTGTTGCAGGTGGTTTTGGGTACATGTCGTCAGTCTCCCTTTGCTCTCTCCCTCCCTCCTTAAAAGCAACAACAAAAAATCATTTTGCGCCTTTTTTCCTGGGTTACCCATGCAGACGCCATAGCATGGCAAGCATGGAGCCCACTCAACTCACCACTGCTGTTGTGAGCATTGTAAACACCTGGTGCATTATCCTGCAGTATGTGCAGGACCTGGCTAGGAGACACCAGCATGAGGACGATTGAGGAGGAGGACATGGACACAGACTTTCCTGAAAGCACGGGATGTGGCAATTGGGACATCATGACGGCAGTGGGGCAGGTTGATACAGTGGAACACTCTGGGCCCGGCAAACAAGCACAGACTGGTGGGACCGCATAGTGTTGCAGGTATGGGATGATTCCCAGTGGCTGCGAAACTTCCGCATGCGTAAGGCCACTTTCCTGGAACTTTGTGAGTTGCTTTCCCCTACCCTGAAACGCAGGAATACCAAGATGAGAGCTGCCCTGACAGTTGAGAAGCGAGTGGCAATAGCCCTGTGGAAGCTTGCAATGCCTGAGTGCTACCGGTCAGTTGGGAATCAATTTGGAGTGGGCAAACCTACTGTGGGGGCTTCTGCGAGCCAAGTAGCCAAGGCAATCACTAACCTTCTGCTAGCAAGGGTAGTGACTCTGGGAAATGTGCAGGTCATAGTGGATAGCTTTGCTGCAATGGGGTTCCCTAACTGTGGTGGGGCGATAGACGGAACGCATATCCCTATCTTGGCACTGGAGCACCTTGCCAACCAGTACGTAAACCGCAAGGGGTACGTCTCAATGGTGCTGCAAGCACTGGTGGAGCACAAGGAACATTTCACCAACATCAATGTGGGATGGTCGTAAAAGGTGCATGACGCTCGCATCTTTAGGAATGCTGGGCTGTTTGAACAGCTGCAAGAAAGGACTTACTTCCCAGACCAGAAAATTACTGTTGGGGATGTTGAAATGCCAATAGTTATCCTTGGAGACCCAGCCTACCCCTTGCTCCCATGGCTCATGAAGCTGTACACAGGCAGCCTGGACAGTAGTAAGGAGCAGTTCAACTATAGGCTGAGCAAGTGCAGAATGGTGGTAGAATGTGCCTTTGGATGTTTAAAAGCTTGCTGGCGCTGTTTGCTGACTAGGTTAGACCTCAGCGCAACCAATATTCCCATTATTTTCTGCTTGCTGTGTGCTCCATAATATCTTGTTTCCAGGCAGCCATGGTAAGCCAAAGGGTATGCGGGGTTGGCTTCTTCCGCCTTCATAACATGTGGGAATGGTTTCAAACTGCAGCGCCCTCCTTTCCCATAGCAGGCAATGCCAGTTGGGTTTGCCGTTTAAAAGGAGGGGGCTGCGGTTTCAGATTGGATGTGCAGCACACCCCTCCCCCCACCGTGTGGCTATTCTCCGGGATGATCCCTTTTAGCCAAGCGCAAACAGCCCAGCATGAATGGGGTCCTTTTACTGTTTCCTTACAAAAATTCCCATTTCAACCAGGTGACCATGAATGATATCACTCTCCTGAAGCTAACACAGAAAGAGAAAGACCGAATGTTGCATGAATGCAACCAAAGCCCAGGACCATTCGCTGCCATGCTTTGTGCCTCAATGATTCCACACTACTTGCTACTGGCTTGGCATGGTAAAGTGTCTTACCGTGGAAGATGAAATAAGGCAGCCCTCCCCAGAAACCTGCAAAGGCTTTCAGAGTACCTCCAGGAGAGCTTCATAGAGATGTCCCTGGAGAATTCCCACTCCATCCCCAGATACGTTAACAGACTTTTCCAGTAGCTGTACTGGCCGCGAATGCATCCCATTTGTTCAGGGCAAATCAAACATTAAACACAATTGCTTCTAACCCCTGTAGTATAGCTACAAATGTGCACTCACCAGAGGTGCCTTCTCTGCCTTCAGGGTCCGGGAACCCGCCTTGGGAGGGTATTGGCTCCAGGGTGATGAAAAAGTCCTGGCTGCCGGGGAGAACGGATTCTTCGCTTGCGTGCTGCGCATTCTCCTCCTCCTCCTCCACAAAATCCTCATCTGTGTTGCGTGAGACTCCCCCCTTGCAGGTGTCCATGGACAGTGGTGGGGTACGGGTAGGGTCCCCCCCTAGAATGGCATGCAGCTGATCACAGAAGCAGTATGTATGGGGCGCTGACCTGGAGCGGTGTAGCCTCTCTCCACCATGCCCTGTGCGATTTTGGCATATATATTAGCATTTCTTCTTTTTGATCTGAGTTCTGCCTGGACACATTCTTCTCCCCGTACAGCAATCAGATCCAGTGTCTCCCATTTGCTTCATGCTGGAGCTCATTTGCAATTCTGGGACTGCATGGTCACCTGTTCTGCTGAGCTCGCCATGCTGACCAAACAGGAAATGAAATTCAAAAGTTCCCAGGGCTTTTCCTGTGTACATAGCTAGTGCATCGGAGTTGAAAGTGCTGTCCAGAGCAGTCACATTGGAGCACTCTGGGATAGCTCCCGGAGACCAATACCATCGAATTGCACTACGCTGCATCTGCACTACCCCAACTTCGAACCAAGAAGATCGATTTTAGCGCTACTCCCCTCACCGTGGAGGAGTACAGCAGTCAATTTTAAGAGCCCTTTGGGTCGACGGAACAGGGTTGGTTGTGTAGCCGCATTGCTTATAAAATCGACCAAACGCAGCTAAATTCAACCTAACCTCGTAGTGTAGACCAGGACTTGGTCACTTGTTCCATTTGTTAATCAACTTCACTGTTAATTTGAATTCATCTGGCTTGAGTGTCCAATGAGCGAGAGCTGGAGTGGCAAAGTCTGGTAACATGATGACCACGTGGAAGCTGAGGAATTCCCCTGAATGGGAACATGGAGAGCCTAGACACGCATTTGAACACTGCCTGATGCAGTGCCCCTTGTTAACTTGCTGTACCTTGGAGGAACTGTTTGAGATATGTGACACCACCAGGTCTTGGCTGTGGTTCTGGAGTGACAAGCTACAATGATGAGCCACCATTGGTTTTATTATGCTTTTCTCAGCTAACTTAAAGAGACCTTTAGACTCGGTAGTTTCTCCCTGTGAAGTTACCCATACACTATAATCAATTCACCTCTTAATCTTTTTGATAAAGATAAACAGATAGAACTCTTTAAAGTCTCTCAGTGTAAGGCATTTTCACAAGCCTTTGAATCACTTGCAGAGTCTCATTTAGGTTTCTCGGTCATGTTTGAGTACCAAAGAATAAACTTCCAGGATTCTTAAAAAAAGAGCAGAGTGGTAGGGGGCATGAGAGAAGATAGCAGTGGGCACAATTGAGACCTATCACTGTTTGAGAACTTTTAAGAGTATAAAGTACCCCAGAGTTATTTTTATTAAGGTAAATAAATGATTTAGCAAACTACTAGCTCTAATTGCTGAGTAAGACCTAGGGAGTGGGAATGTCAGACTAGAAAATAGTGAAAAATGAAGAAAAAAAAAATGAACACAGAGAAATTAAGTCAAAAATATTGTTTTGTCATCTCATTGACCAGCTATGAGTTTCCTTAGTGTTAATTTTCTTCCATGAGTTCACTGTCAAATCTTTTTGCTTTCAATAATATTTTACTCCTGGATTTTCTTTACTAGCTGCATTGCTGAGCTGACACTTAAAAACAAATACATTTTTTCTAAGTACATTACCCTGAACTTTGCTAGGAAAAGGACTGAGGCAGAACTTTCTCCAGCAATATAATCTGTATAGTGTCACATGCTTTTCTTCTTAGTACAGAAATAACAAAAGCTTATGTCCACCAATGATGAGTGAGTGACTTTTTGTTGTTGAATAAAAAAAAAAGAGAGATCTTTTCCTGTCCTTCCACTCCTGTTATGTAGCAGTTACTGTTCTGCCTGTTGTAACTTGCATTTCATTCCCTTTATGTGGCATATAGGTGGCAGCATTAAAGATGCACTGGTTCTTCCTTGAAATCCAGACCCGCCATTTTGAAATTCTTCTTTTCAGAAGCTGTGTTAATTTCAGGTGACAATTCAAAGAACTATCAAAATTTGAACATTTTTAGCACTGACCTTATTTTTTCTGGCAGTTCTGTTCTCTGTGGTCAGCCATAGCCCTCAGCTTTTCCAATTGGTTTGACCTTGGCTGCCATTCTGCTAGCCTTTTCTGTGCCCATTTCATCTTCATATCGATCATCTCTCATTAGTTATCAACAGTTGTTACTTTAAACTCTGTGGAACCAGTGTGGGCTCGTGAATAGACCAGACTGAGAATCAAAATAAATTATTCTATTCCCAGTTCTGCCAATAACTCACTGACAACTTGAAAAAGTCACACAATCTCTGCCTAAGACCTGGTCTAAACAGTTGGTTTATTTATTTTTCTTAAACCGGTATTTTGGGTAAATAAGTATTTTGGGTAAGCATGTGTTCCTCCCCTGGACCCTGCTAAACAAAATAGTTGTACTAGTACAATCCCTAGCCTGGATGCAGTTATACTGGTACAAAAGAGTCTTGTATCAATGTAGCTCGCTCCTTTATGGGAGGGGAATAAGCTTGTATCAGTAGGTAGCACCTTTCCATGGATGTAACTGCATCCGCACTAGTGGGTGCAGGGACGGTGTACTACTTTAACTGTCCTGGTCGAGTTAAAGCAGTACAACACCCTCTCCCAACCCTAGTAGTACTGGAAGCACCATGGCTAAGGTTTTCTATAAGGTGTGCGTAGCAATGGCCTTAACTTCCTAATCTGTAAAATGAGGACAAAATTGTTTCCTTCCTTCATAAAACACTTCAAAAGCTATAGCTGAAATGGGTTATGTAAGTGCTAAGTAGTGACGTTACAGATTCAAGAGCCAACTGTATTACCCAGTACCTGGAATTTCTTTTGCAGACTCAGTTACATCTCGCTTATTCTGCTCTGTAATGGCTAGCCAGACTATTTTTCTGCAGTTAAGAGTCTGAGAAGAGGAGGGTCCAACAGTTTCTGCTTCATGATGGGAGAAGAGCAAAATCAGGTTTCTATGTTTTTGGCCTTTCCCCATTTTGGAATGACAGAAAACCTTACCCACAATGTTTCAGATGCTCACAGATCACTAATAGGGCTTTGTTTAACAGAGACAGTGCAGCATGCATCTCTTCCCCTCAGTGGCCAGACCAACATACAAACTTATTACGTTTTTTAAAGAAAAAACAAGAAAGACAAAGAAGGGAATGTATCAGTGCAACGAGATGAAAGGAAGATTGGGGCGAGAGAAAGTTGATGGAAACAGGCCAGAGGTATGGTAAAAACAGAAAAGGAGGGTGAAGAAAGGGTGAGAAGTTTAAAGCAATGTATTGTCTTCAACTCCTTACACAGCCGTCAGTTTGTCATTTTCTGACATTCAGAGGTGGGACAGGGCAGGTGTTTGTCTGATGAGAAAGTAGAGCTAAAAGGCTGAATTTAGAATTATTACCAGGGTAAGAAAAAAGGTATTGGGATAGAAACATGGTCTGTGCTGAAGAAAGCATCAGAAAGATCAATCCCACAGTCCTTGAGGGCTAGGAAAAAAGTTTATAACTGCAATGTTATGCTATGTGATGGCAAAAGTAGATGGCAAAAGTATTAATTTCCCTTCACATGCATAGGCTGGTTTTACCTGCATGGTAGATAGAGCCTCCTATACAGTATTAGGCCAGGTCTACACTAGAAACGTTTGCCAGTATAATAATGTCAGTTGGGGAGTGATATGTGATATATATATTGTCTACTGTATTTTGTAAATATTATATATTTATTTTTACAAAATACAGTAGATTCCATGTAATCACAATCCTGATATTGAGCAATGGCATGCCGCTTATTGGCAACTTTTTTTTAGAAGAAAGATGCCACCCACTTGCAGGCAGGTCTGCAGAAGGAAGCGCTGGGACATGCCAAGCAGCCTCTACAGGCAGGTTTGTGAGGCTGCAGCCAGGGAAGGAAGTATTGGCTGCAGCCTGGCACACCGGGACCACACGGGGTGCGGGCTGGAAGGGGAGGCTGTGGGCCAAGCACTAGCCAGGAGAGGGGCTGCAGTCCAGATGCTGGATCTGTACAGTACCTCTCCCTGTGCTCTCCAGGCTACACCCTGCTGGGGGACTGCACAGCGAAGGAAGAGTTGGGAAGTGCTGAGCCCCGACCCCTGGAGAATGCAGGCGGAGGTATTATGTAGATCCGTGGTCCCAGCGCCACCACTCCCTGTGGAAAGCCCCAGCATCTAGACTGCAGCCCCGTTCCCTGCTACTGCCCTGCCCACAGATTTGCAGGGCTTCAGCCAGGGAAGACACATTCCAGTGCTTCCATCCCTGGCTGCTGCCTCACAAACCTGCCTTCTGCTTATTAGCTACTGCCGGATAATAGCAACTTTTTGCTGGCAAGTGAGGGGTTGTTAATAAGCAAAATTGGTGTACTGTGTTTCTATACAGGCAAAAACCTACAGGTAGATGCAGTTAATACCAGCATATAAGTGTTTTTGCTAGTATAGGATATTTTGCTCTAAGAAGCAGTATAAGTTATACTGACAAAAGCGTAAGTTGCATCGACACTAGGAGGGTCTGCTACAATAGCAAACCTATTCTGGTGTAGACTAGGCCTTAGTTAATACAATTATTTTCAAGATACTCTAACATTATATAAAGAAAGCTCCAGGATGAGTTGAAAGCTACGTTGTAAGTAGTAGCTCTAAAGACTGAGAATGAACACATTGACATTTACATGAAAAATGTGTAGGACAGCCCGCCAATCCCCTGGTATTTTGTAATCTCTTGATTTTTCTTTTTCTTCTACTTTTCTTTCTGGGACTATTATTCTTATTTTAGGCCACAAGACAAATAAAATGTAGAAAACATTTAAGTGTTAGGAGACCAAAATTTAATGATGCTACCACTGAAAGTATTTGGTTTTAAACAAACTGCAGATTACAAACTGTAAATAGATTTCACCATGGCTGACTATGATAATTTATTTATGCATAGTTGATACCCAATTCCTTTTTCATTTGTAATAATGGGAAAAAAGCTAAGAAAATTTTCAAGCCTCACTTGTGCACGTCTCTTTCACAAAACTTGAATAGATGTGCCAGTCAATCTGAAAGTAACTCAGGCCCCCATGAATCTTATCAATGCACAGGGAGGGCTTAAAGCTTGACAACATACTAACCTTTGAAGGGCAGGTGAAATATTTCCTACTGAATTTGTAAACAGGAGGAATGAAGGTGCAGGGTGCAAACTATATGCAATGGAGTAGCAACTGCAGATACCAACTTGCTGTTTGCATATGCACACACACTTTGGGGGGCTGCCAGTGATCTCAATGGGAGCAGCACATACCCATTTTGTGCCTGCAGTTTAAGCTGTATTGCTTTAAAAATCTGTTTGATTTTTATTGGAGTAAATAGGGAAGCTGTTGTGCCACGGGGTTTCCAAGCAACACAATCTCTGATGAAAGAGAAATGTTAAAAACTCACTGATTTACCATGTTAAAAAAGATGGCACATTTATTGCTACATAAATGTTATATACATAGTGTTTTCTGTTACATTGACAGACATTTTTTTGAACTTCTTGCTGCTGGTTGAAAAGGTTTTATCAGCAATACCTTGAAATTTGACACAGGGTACAAATCTGCAATAAACCAACAATGGAAACTGGAGAACAAGATGAGAAGCAATTCATCTCGGACAATTAGCTCTTACAATACTCCATAGGTACTACACGGTATGCTAGAACCCTACTATGGTCTTACAATGCTATTGTAAATTTCTGATATTAATGAACATGTTATGGTAAATAACCCTACATTTTTACTACCTAATATAGTAAAATAAAGTAAGAAACTTTTTACTGAAAACTTTTTCGATTTCAAAAATCTAGAAAGAGTAATATTTAGAATTCAAGAAATTTTCTTACAAGATTATTGTATAAAAGACTAGCTACAGTGAAAAATAAGCCAAATGTTTTTTTCTTTCTATTTTATGAAGGAAAGCTTCTGGGCATACTGCAAAGTCTAATATAGCCAAAAAGACGACAAGCTTAGAAGGAAAAAGGCCCGGCAGTGGCACGTGATCACTTTCACACGTCATAAGCGACAAATTTGTTTAGCTGATAAACACTGAAATGAAGAACAAGGCCACAGATATAGTCAGATATTATCTGATGATATATTCAAATTAATTAAAGTAACAGAATCAAACCACTAATTTCACAAACAACCGGTTTGTTAGAAACCATCCAAAACATGATTTTAAATTCATTAGTCTGTTTTAACTGTCCTTTTTTTGTTCTTTCAAATTAACTGAAATTATTTTAAATGATTAATTGTTTTGTTCCTTTTCTGTGTGTGAGCTGATTGGGTATTGTCTCTTTCACTGGTGGCAAACAATAGCTAAGACAACCCTGGCTTGATAGTTTTCCCCATGGTCATTGCAGTGGAAGACAGTTTCCATGGAAGTTCAGAGGGATTTTAACAATCAACACATTAGTGACAAAGGAATACTTATGGACACTGTTCTGGTGGAGCAACATTTAATGGTTTAATGCTAATATGGCTTGGGAGGGGGCGGTTTGTTTGCAGTTGATTGAATCACACTGAATTCTTCTCCACTGACAAGCCATACAAAAATGACAAGATAATTAATGTATACAATAAGGAAAAAGATCGGTGACCATTGCTCTTATCTCCCATTATGTAATTAGCCCACCACAGCTGTGTTTAGTTCATCACACTACCTGCCATGGTGAATTTAGGATTTTACTGTTCACCATAATTATAGCCCGAAAAGTCTCCTTTGTATTTTAATGCATTTTGTGCTTACGTACAGCTAACACTTTACATGTACTATATGTAGTAGTACTTACTGCTTGGAAAACAAAGCAATTCTAACAAAGTAGATTCTCCCCACCCAATTTACACTTCACATTACAAGCTTTACTATGAAGCCTAGAAGCCTAAAAAGGTTTGGTTTATAATTAGAAATAAAAATATTTATTTGAGGAAAGTCTGAGGGAAAAAATACCACTTTTTAAATCCAAGAAATGGCATGGTCACAGTACTGCTCCTGTCTGCGGTCTTCACTGTACCTTATAATGGCTTGAAGTATGGAGCTCAGTATGGAAGCTGACGATGACCATAACTGTTCAGATTGCCAGAGACCAAAAATAACATAACATTAAAAAAAAAGCTATGCCAAGGAATATTTTCCTATTGCATGGAAAACACAAGTCATTTGGCAAAAGGAGTGGAAAGGACAACAAAAGACTTTTCCCTTCCTTTTTTAAGACACTAATAGGTATGCTGGGAATGCTAAGGGTCAACGGTTGTCACGGCTTTGTTCTCTGAATGTGAACAGCTTTAACAAATGCTGGCATCAGCTGAAATTCTATCAGCTTTCAACATGTTAACTTTTCCCTTTATATGTAGACCTTTACAGTTCCATAACAATAAATAAAATCTGTAGTTACAATGCATTTGTCAATTCAGTTTAGGCACAAGGCAACTTCCACGATGAGTGGAGAGATCACAACAGTCTCTGATTGTGCAGAAGCGACACACTGCTTGCAACAGAATGATATGTTCAGAGTATTTCATGGGCTGAAATTCTATCTGAAGATCTTTGTATCTTCACTTCTGATGCAGGTGTTGACCAGTAGCTTTGATCATAAGATTGCATTTGGGTTTCTTGCTTCAAGTGTTTTCTCCTGTCAGATTTGTGTCTTCATATAATGTTAGTTGTCTGTGTCCTTGTGAAGAAAGGTCACCTTCTATATATCCTACCGATAATTCTGGAATTCTGGCATGGAAATAGGAGAAAAATTGTATTAGTAAAACAATAACTGAAATATTAACAACACTATTATATAGACTGTAGCTGTATCATATTTGCAGTGTTGTTGCAGCTGTGTCCATCCCAGGATATTAGTAACAAGCTCGGTGAGGTGAAATCTTCTTTTAAACCAACTTCTGTTGGTGAAAGAGACAAGCTTTCGAGTTTACATAGAGCTCTTCTTCAGGTCTTTTTTCAGTGAATTTAGTGCAAATGAAATGTACCAAATTATTGCAGTTCTGTGTACCTCAAGCACATCCAGCAACACTGCAAAAATATCCTACTCCACTGATGTGCCATGAAGATGGCCTGGGAAAAACATCTTTTGGTGAGGTTGACAAGATAGCTCAGTCTCCATGCCCATTCCAGCATGGACTTCTCAGCTGCGACTGCCAGCTAAGATGTTGGTCAGGATGGAAATTCTTAAAATGTGGAAACCTGTCTACCAGGAATTGGACTGAAACCACTAAGTCCATTTTATCTAGGCAACTGAAAAGCCACTGAGGTGTCAGCAACAAGATACCACTGATTATTATTATTACATAGAGAAACCAAAACTAACTTATTTTTCCTTAACTCAAAGGAGAACTTCACCTTTAGAACAAAACCTTACAATGGACTGGAACAATTCTTAACAATCCAGAATGGTTTAGAAGCACATGACAACTCTGTCATATGTTTTGTGTTATTTTAAAAATAAATGTCTCAACCTAGCAAAGATGAAAGAACTACAACCAACTAAAGAAACTGATGTGGGAAAAACTGTTAATAGCCTACTCTTTTTCAGAATGGTACTGAAAAATTTACCTCTGTCTGGAAAATCATGATTTCATATATTGTTTAGGAGGGGGTAGTAAGGAGGGGGTAGTAAGTATTTGCAACACTCAATTTGCAGGTCTAAAAAAACCAAACAATTGTTTAATTTGTCTTTGCCAAGACTGCATGTCTAACATTCTTCATCTAAGTATTGGACACTTTCTACAGAAGCTCTTATCTTCTCCTAAGTTATACATATAATTATTCATATTCTAATTGGCATCATTAAAGGTGCATGCTGTTGTACGTAACTAGTCAGTACAACCTTTTTCATCAGTGTTCAGATTTTGTTACTCTAATACTGTAATTACTTAAAGGTTTACTGACATCATGGTACTTCTTGCATGTTCTTTGTAAAAGTGTGCAGAGAAATTCAATTCTTATCGTGGCATGAAAATCCACTGTGGATTTGATAGGACTGTCTTTTGGCAAATTAGAAGGGGCCTATTGTAGTGGTGTGAAATGAAACACAAATTAGAGGGACTCAGTTGGGCTTTTTATGCTTTGAGGTAGAAAAAATAATATTTATTCAATCTAGTTTACAGAGGAAGGAGCTGACTGGGATTGCTATGGCAGTGGGAAAAATATCACCAGAAATATTGTCTAACAAGGTTCAATTTCAGTGCCACCTTGATGTTTTGGAAGGTCTCTTAGAGGGTACGCAGCTACCTTGGGATAAATTCCAGGACACTGCAAAAGGATTTGCCGCACTACTTTGACCAAAGTTAATAGAAGCTATGATACTAAATCCATGGACGATACATCCAAAATGTAATCTCTTGTCTTTGTAAAATATAAGTGAAAATAAAGGCACTGGAGCCTGACCATGGGCATAATAGCTTTGATGAGCCCAAGTGACCAGGAAAGTACTTCTTTAAGGAATTCTAACAAGAATTTGCAGGTTCAAAAGCAGCTTTTCATTATTTTTTACCAATTCTGTTGAAAAACAGACTGATATCCCAATATGGGATCATCAACTGGAGCTTTCAAATGAATGATAATAGTAACCACCTGGCTACATGAGACAATACAAACATTGTTTTTTTGTGATTCACAAAAAGCTGAAATTGTAGCCACATAAAGTAGGATTTTATTGAAGATGTCTAATGCAGATTGCAAAGACAGACAGTCAAGTAATGCCTGTCAGACAAGTGGTATGATTTAAATGACTGGCCTCAAGGCAGATACCAATCCTCTTCTATTTGAAATAAAAAGCCCCTTCTGACTATTTGAGTTGCTGTGTGAATCAGCACTGGGAAATAATGAGTTGATAATTAAACAAGTGAGATATTTATACCTCTTGAGTATGCACAATTAATCTCTATTATTTTTGGCTTATCTAGCCTAGTCATAAGTAGTTCCTCTGAGGTCACACTATGAAGGCCACCTGACCCAGGAGGATATATCCGTAAGCAACAACGCATGCAAATAAAAAGAAGCTACCTAAAATTCCTGGTTCTTTGGTTTATAACTAACCCACATCTGAATATTCTTACTCATGGCTCAGATGTATAGAAGTGCTTAGTAAACTTTAATGAAGAGGCTCATGTCCACTGGTAGCTCCAATTACTCAGAATAATCACATAAATTGTGTTTTTGTTGGCTTTCAAACTTCAGTCAGTAAATCAAGTTACAGCCATCGCAGTGCATTGATGGGACCCTCTCCCCACACGGATGAACATGAAGAAGAGACATACCTTGCTGGTGTTCACATATGACCCATAGGGTTGGTAGTTTCACTAAGCCCAGGGTGGCTTCCTGGGTGTGGTGTTGGTGGCTCTGCCGATACGGCAGAAACTTTTTCTTCTTCCCGTCTCTTAAGGCAGGCTGCTTTGGGGTTTAGGTTCCTCTCTGTCACAGGAGAGAAAACAGCCCTTAACATCCTATGCACTGCTACCAAGAGTGGGTATTTAGCATATTCACAATAGCTCATGGTACTGAAGAAATCTATTCATTTTACACAGCTTCTGTTTCTGATTTTTGAAGATATTTAGGCTGCTGAAGATTCAGACAAGTGCCAAGTGGTATTTTCAAAAGTGCCTATTCATTTTAATAGGACCTAACCACCTACATGCTTTTGAAAATTCCAGTGGGAACCAATCTGTATTTTGAGATGCCTGAACACCTTTGAAAATGTGACCCTTTGTTACCACAGAAATTTGCTAAACTGAAACCAAAGAAAATGAACTTTGGAGTTTTCAATTTCCTTAAACGCAGACCAATGAGATTCTGCCCCTGTGCTGAAGTCAGGGCAGTGAGGATGACATCATTCAACTTGCTGGACAATAACTGTGTTATACTGCCTTTTTGCTGGCCCTCAGTAACGCGTAGGGCAAAGGCAGTTGAATTGGCTGTGGTGGTGCTCCTCATCCTCTTTGCATAGTCCTCAAACTACCCACAGTGGACCACTCAGTTTTTAGAAGCCAGTTAGCATTGTTAGTTGACAGCAATGTATTCCTCGCTCTCCACAAACTTCCCACATAACTTTGGCAAGTCATACTCAGTCCCTTACTTACTATCTCTGCAAAATGGGCCTGGGCACACTTCCACTAAGCCAGAAGAATGTTTGGATGGGTCATCTAGGGTGATGAGTCATTTTACTATATTTCCTCTCTCTTTAGAATGTCAGCCTTTGCCTGTTTGTACCTGGCAAAAATATTCATTGTCATGTTTTTTCTCAATAAGCTTCAATGACAGAGAGCTGGGTCTAGTTTTCAAATCATGGCAATTTCCTAAACACGTTACTTTTCCTGTTCTTGAAACCTGCCTCTTCCATGAGCCAAAATAAAATCTGAAAAAACCAAGATGTTTTAAATTTTGTGGTATAATACAATCCCATTGGACAGACAAAGGGACACAATGAATTATTAGATGCGGTCACTTTAAAAAAGGAGTAATTTTAAATGTCAGACCACTACTAAATTTAATCAACATTTTCAGATAACGTTTTAGTTGTCAATGAAATTTAACCCAAAATCTGAAATGTGAGGATTTCCCTCTCTCTCTTTTGGGTCTTGAGTAATAATAAAAAAAGTCTTCTTTTTTGGTAGGACCAAGGACACAACTGAAGAAATTACAACCATTTCATAATATGTCAACCTGCAGACCCAGCACTGGAACTCTTACCACCTTGCTCCATACTTATCGGCTCTACCACTTGAGCTACTTGAAGAACTCTGTTGACCATCAGCTACAGAAATACCATCTTGTTATTTATAATTCAAAATCTGACAGTTGCGGGCTACATGCACACATGGTGTCTATTCTGCTTCTGCTAAAATTTTTGGCAAAAATCTCCCAATAAGAACATAAGAAAGGCCGTACTGGGTCAGACCAAAGGTCCATCCAGCCCAGTATCCTGTCCACCGACAGTGGCCAATGCCAGGTGCCCCGGAGTGAGTGGACCTAACAGGTAATGATCAAGTGCTCTCTCTCCTGCCATCCATCACCCCCCTCTGACAAACAGAGGCTAAGGACACCATTCCTTACCCATCCTGGTTAATAGCCATTAATGGACTTCATCTCCATGAATTTATCCAGTTCTCTTTTAAACCCTGTTATAGTCCTAGCCTTCACAGCCTCCTCAGGCAAGGAGTTCCACAAGTTGACTGTGCGCTGTGTGAAGAAGAACTTCCTTTTATTAGTTTTAAACCTGCTGCCCACTAATTTAATTGCGTGGCCCCTAGTTCTTCTATTATGAGAACAAGTAAATAACTTTTCCTTATTCACTTCCTCCACACAACTCATAATTTTATATACCTCTATCATATCCCCCCTTAGTCTCCTCTTTTCCAAGCTAAAAAGTCCTAGCCTTTTTAATCTCTCCTCATATGGGACCTGTTCCAGACCCCTAATAGCAACAATGAGCAGGATTGGGCCCCAAATTGCTGAGAGCAAAAATTGTTACCAACTTTGTTTAAGTACAACCCTTTTTTTCTACAAATATTGCTGGTCTGTGAGTTTCAAGGAGGCTCACCTAAGTAGAAGCTTTGAGGGGTGATGGCAAACCATTATTTAGCTGGTGGGAAACAAAAATATATTAGGCCAAACTCAGAGTTTCAAAACAGTATAGTTTTTATTTTAAATTGACGTGTTTGATGAATTTTCTTCCTCTTTTATAGAAATAATCTCTGTTGCCTTCATAGAAAATATGGTAATTTTCAGGTAAAATCAATTTTCCAAGCCAAAGTTGCAAAGGGGCTGAAATAGGACTTCATATTGAAAGCTGGCTGCAACCTTAACTACAGAGACACCATTTCCTCGCCATAATAACTGTTCATCCAGTGTTTTCTGAAGGGAACTTAATTCCATTAAAAGCTGTATCAACAAAACTATGCCTAAAAGTAAGATGTCAAATGTTTGACACAAAGTACTTATGCTCAGTGTCATTATTCACGCTGTCACTTCTAACACACATTCTTCCAGTGATTGTTTTGATATACCATGCAAAATACCACTGAAGGTGAAAGTAAAAATGAGGTGTAAGTTGCCAATATAAGCAGCAGAATACACTAGGTGTCATTTAGAGATACAACACACTAAGCAAACATGAAAGTTGACATCATCCACACCTGCAAGACATTTACACTCATATTGGAAATGCATCAGATGAGAAATACAATAAAGGACAGTTCAGGCAGCCCAAAGGGAGAAAAATAAGAACGCTCACCCAATTCTCTTAGGCATCAACCTCACAAGGGAGACAGGTGGCTCAGATGTCTGTTTCATCATTTCTTTGACATAAATGTAAAGGAGCTTAGACATTAAGGTCAACAGTAGCTCCATTAACATAGGAGAATGGGAGTGTTATCAAGGACTATGTTTATTTTTCAACATGACCTCTACAAGGGGCATCTAAAGGATGCCACAGATGGGTATTTGTTGATAAGAATTAAGAAAAATGTACACTGCAGACACAGAAGTAAAAGAAAACCAAGTATGTTTCTCTAGTTGTTTTCCTTAAAGTCGCATCAATTTACAAAGAACTCCTCACTTTCTTACCTCCTTGTAGTGCATGTTATTTCCCCCCCCCCCTTTTTTTTTTTTTTAAAGAAAAACATGAATTGTGAAAGACAGAGGAAAGGAGAACATATGAAAAATAAATTATGGAATTTTTATATATTTTCTTGTCTAAAGTATGCAATAAGTAGCTAAGGCATTACTCATAGTAATATATACTGTAATTTAAACTTAATTAAATTCAATCAAACTTACTTGCCTCTTATAAAAATGTGTAGGACTAACCTTAAATTACAGACCTTTTTTTTTTTTTTTTGGCTAAAATTTCCATACTGTTAAATGAGCATATGTTGTAAATCAAAGCAGGACATTCCTCAATTGTTTCCTTAATGAGTCTATTCTGGATGCATAATGAAGAGATGGCTAATTGCAAAGGAGCAAACGCAGGATCAAAGGATCCTAAACCTACTTTATTTTGAACAGTCCCTTGCTTTTCCCAAAGTATGTTAACATTTTTACATGAAGGCAAATGTGTTTCTAATAAACTGTACATCTGGTTAGTTGCCATGTGTGTTAGAAGAAAAAATGCAAATAAAAAACATGATGCATGCAGTAAAGGGGACTGCAAACTGTTACATGAGTAAAACAACCCCCTAGCTGTGACAGCACAGTGGTAGGTAGCCTACTAACCTCTGACTTGTTGCTCTAGACTGAGGATGACTGCCACAGCCTGGTGAAGAATAAGCAGTTTTGTTTGTGGTTTTTCACTCTTCAGGTGAAGCTGACACATACGGCCAAGTTCTTTAAATGCCTCGTTAATATCTCGTACACGCAAGCGTTCTCTAGCGTTATTTGCCATTCTCCTCTCTTTCTCTCTTTCGATCTTCTGTTCTGGGTTTAAGTCTTCATCTTCATTAGTACTGCTGAAAACAAACCAGGGAAGATAAAAGTTTGATAGATTTTTGGAGGTCAGGACCCATTTTAATACCAGGTATAAACATCACAAGTGTGTTTGGCAAGTGACATGGCTAAAATATCCATGTTAGATCAAAATTCCTATTTGACTCATTTTATGCTCATATATCCATTTAACAGTGAAAGCACATCAATGGTCTCATCTGAAAAAGAAAAGTGATGATTTCAAATTGGCACATATACACAAGCAAATATATATTGCTGCTGCCATTCTTGCCACCTTCAGATTTCCCTGAAAATATGCATCTCAATGGCTTTTACATAGCTAGTTCACTTTGAATTAAATAAAATTCATATGTACAGTGTCCATAGATAGCACACTATTTCCAAGAATAATGGAGGAATACGTTGCACCCTTGGTGAAGCAATGGTACATATCGGAAACTTGCTGCCTACTCATTGGTCGGTGGACTTCCCAAATTCAGAGATCCCCAACCATTATTTCAGGGATGCATAAAGCATCTGTAATAGATTCTGAAGCTTTCCAACATCTTAACTGCATTAAAAAAATCATACAAATAATTTTCAACTTAATAAATTCATAAATGTATGAAATGTATGGTTCTTTCATATTAAACATTTATTTGTGCAGTTTTCAGAAACTTTCCCTTTTTTATCATCCATTGCAGATCCAGTGGAAGTTTTGTGGCTAAGGACTTCTTTATCACTCCACTCCAAATTGTGATAACTATATGGCTGCACACACTGTAGAGAGGACTATGATTAACTTCAAAACTGTGTAAAAATAAGATTTCAAAATCTTCTGCTGATTCCTCTGTGCATTATTTAAATGTCAATGTGTAAAAATACCATGTTCTGCCTACTGATATATGCACATTAAGTCAACATTTTAAAACACAAGCTTGTTGATACAGGACAAAAAGGAAGCTTTGAGACTGAATCTAAAGTTACCAATGGTTTACAAACTCTCGCTGCTATTAGTGAGGACACAATATGCAAAACAGCCTGTGCTTTAAAAAGAAGCAGAGTAGAGTCCTTTGCTGGCATACCAAGATCATACCTCGTTCTTCCTCTAGATGAAACTTTGATATCCTTTTGGGAGGATTCATCATCTGATTTCATGTCATCAGATGAGGGAGGTTCGTGTATATTTTCATCCTTCTCCTTATGTTCTGACTTGATTTCTGCTGGACCTATGGCTGCAGACTGGCTCTGTAAGCCACCTGACAATGCTGCAAACAAACACAGCTCAGTATAAATAATACTCAGGAGAACAGCCTCCCTTCATGCTGAAAAATATTTTATAAGTGAATCGCAAGTGAGTTTTCACCTTATTGTTTATTAAGACAGAGATGGGGGGGCAAGCTTTGGAGAGGCCTGGAGGTTAGGGTGTGAAGTTGCATGGTAAGGAAGGTGAGACAGGGATAGGCAGGGAGTGAGGGTGGAAGAGAATTGGAGGCGAGTGGAGAAGGAGGTGGGATAGGAGGTCAGTGGGACGAACTGAGCAGTAGCAGTGTGGATATGAGAAGGGTTATGGGGACATACTGTACTTGACTATTGTGTTGGGGAGAAGATAGCAATCAAAAGGAGTGGCTGCCAGAGGACTGCATATCTGGCAGTAACACTAACCTTTTGATCTACCCTTCTAACGAGGCACATGAGCTCTAATTCGATAGTATAACTGGTAAAGTTAGAGAGAAATATTTCATAACTTTGTGATTATGTCTCTGAATTTGACCACATTCACTACTGTTTGTTTTTAACTCTTAAGTAAGATGTACCAAATTCAACTGTTACTATATCATTTTCTCTAAAGAACCCTTGATTTTGGAATTTACTCCCCATCCTCTTGCTCCAAAGTAGCCTAAACTTGTTGACCTGCAGAGCATGTTGCAAGATCATTTACTTACTCTGGCCTTTGGGAGGGGTTGAGATGTTTGCGGGTGGCTGATGAATTTTTACTTTCCTATATTCAGAGGAACGGCTGGTAGATTTATGTTCGTTCGGGGTTGATCCAGTTTGACTATCATGCTTTAATCTTTGAGTTTTGTATATTTAAGCTACAGGCAAGTGCCTAGAGCTTTCACATATCAGCACTCTAATTATAAATGGAAATGATTTACAGTACTGAACAAATCAGTTCTGTCCACTGTTATGCATGAAACCTAGGTTTAGTGCTACACACACAGCGTGTGAGGCTCTGGGAAGATTATTCAGTATTTAGTGAAAAATGTTTCCTGGGGAATACAATGACACGAGACATCTGATAGAGAATACTGGATTGCATTTCAGGAGTATTATTTGGCATACAATTTAGAGGTTTGGTGAAAGCATACATCAGCATGCAAAAGCTTGGGTTAGGATTAAGGCAGTTTCCTGCAGAGGGAGAAATATACATCAGCTGTTAGTGATAGAGCTGATGATGCAAAAACAGTGGAAAAGAATGTAAGCAGTTATTGATCAAGACTCCTGTATCAGACCTAGTCACAGCACAACTATTTGCAATCTAGCAAGCAGAGCTGACAGAATAAGAAGGGCAGGACCAGATCTATATGATGCTTTTGAGCTCAATATATACAGATATATTTAGTGCAGTAAGCAAATCCTGCACATTAAGTATGAAATGCAAACCCCAAACAGCACAGGCATGCTGGTGCATGAATTGCCTTCTTTTGTATGGCCTACTTTCCAAGCTAAGAATTGAGGAAGCCTCCCCACAGCACTTTAGGGTTTTTTTCTTTATTGGTCATGTGTTGAAATACAGGGTTGTTGCGTATTATAAAAATCACATGTCAGACTCCTCTGGCTGATTTACAAATGGCAACCAAGCACTGCAAAGGAGATCTAGCCAGTTCACTTCAGCTGGAAGAATGGTGGCTATAATGTGAGGTCTCAGATGGAATCTAGATCAGGGAGTGCCATGAAACAGGGTTATCCCTGAATTCTTGTAAGGATCCAGAGCTTGGTGAAATTGGTAATCAATAGAAATTAAGTCACATGTCACAAATTACATGCATCATCCATTTTATCTATGTATTTATGCATATTTACCTAGATCTATAGCATTCTTGTCCCTGGATTATTAAAAAGCCTAATTTACCACTGAATAGTACAGTACAGTTACCTCTGTAATTTTCTTGTGTTTTATGATTTAGTTCTGTGCTCTGAGCAGACACTGTACTGGGCAGGACTGAATGGTTGCTGTTGAGGCTGACGCTTTCTTCCCGATGAGTTCCAGCCTAAAGCAAAGAGATGCAAAACTGTTCCCATCACCAATTTAATCCAAGGAAATAATCCACACTGTAAATTTACACTCAACATTGATGTAAAATACGGCGTGTTTCTACAACAGAAAAACAACACCTGTAAGTATGTTGATAGAGTGTTAAAGCTTTTTTAAAAATCAAGAATTGTAGTCTAAAATATTGTGAAATGAGACATTAATATGGACATACTAGAAAAGGCAGATTTTCTTTCAGGTGAAATATTTGTAAACTGTTGCCTAGTCCTTTACATAGTATACAAAGTGTTCCAAAATGTCACACTTCACATATCCAAGATTAGATCTACTGATGGATCAACTCATGTGAATAAAATTATGCACGTGCTTAAATGTTTGCAGGATTGGGGCCTTGAGTTATGGGTCAGCAAAGGAAAGCTATAGCTGAAAGAGACTATATATTGGACTAAACTACTGGATTACACCATACTGGATTAGATAACTGTTCCAGGCAGTGACCAAAACCCGACTATAATTATACAACAGCCTAGCAAATTTTCAGAGTCATACCATGGAACAGGGATTTTTTTTCCTGAGGCATAAGATTTGATTTCCATTGGATCTGCTTTAGTTTGCGTAGCTGTGAACTTTAACAGTCATAAAATTGTGTTCTTTAAATAAAGTCCTACTGAATTAATAGCCTTGACCTCATGCGGCAGGGATTTTTTAAAATCAGCTAAACCCTTTTTCTTGTTTTATGAAATAAGATTAAAGGAGAACACAATCTATTTTCACAATACCTTTTTTTATATACCTCAATAAGTACTCTCATTCTCCTTTCCAGGCAAATATGGTAATATCTATCAGTCACATTACAGTATGTGATCACATGAAAGAACACCAGTGTCTCTATCTTCATTGTCCCTCTCAGGACCTTTTCAATCTCTACTCTTTCTTAAAATGAGGTGACTAAAACTGAACCTACTTCTAACAGATGTGCGTCTAAAGATTAATAGTCTTAAAAAATATATAAAGTTTTGCATGAATTTGGACTAATGATACTTAACACCTATGTATATGAGTGAAGGATACACACATTTAGATTTTTTTTTTAAGCAGGCAAATTCATTAGAAAACTGCTACCCAGTAAGGAAAACTCTTCATTGCTATCCATTTAAACACTTTTACCTTAAAAATTTACATTTTAAAAATTTTTATAAAGAGGAGATAATGAGAAATGCAACCTGAGTTTAAAATCAGCTGGAAAACTGGTTGATTAAAGCTTCTAATTTCTTGACACACAAGCCTTGGGAAACGTTTAGTTTTTAAACAAAAACCAAAATAATGCAATTAACAGTAAAAAACTAAGAGGAAAAGACCAAGGATACTGTCATTATTTTATACTTACAAAAATTGGCTACAGATGAGGCTTTTTATTGCAACAGTAGCAAACATGTCAACTAGAAGATTAAGCCTTTAATTAAATAGGTTTATTGCCTGGAGTTACACATGAGAACCACTGTTTTTCAATAAATCCTTCAATCCTAGTAAACTGCTGAGCTTTGAATCCCTCTTGAGTAATTAATGCAGCTTTTACCTTTCATGTCTTAGTATGGGTTTTATCCAGAGAGAGATAAATACCCTTATGCAAGTTTATCCTTTGTTTAATATACACTGTTTTCTATGAGCTAACACACAGGAACAAGAAAGGAATTAAAAAAAAAAAAAGAAAAAGTAAGCAAGCTAATACCAGGTCATTCTGGTCTGTTATTTGTATCTATTGTTTTGTATCCAATAATCCATCACCCAAAGCAAGATAGCTTGGCACTATTTACAGTGTATTTTCTGAGAACATGCATTGTCTTTCGTATGTACTAGTGTTTATTTATGAGAAAAGTTCTACTGGAGATATCCTGCTCACTGCAGCCAGTGCAAATTCTGTGATTGATTTCAGTGGGAGCATTGGCAGCCGCAGGCTCTGATAATTCAGCCTACAATACAAAACAACCCTCTTCACAAAAGTCTTTATTCTGAAACTCATTCTTAAAAAAAAGTTTTTAATAGAAGACTTTGCTATATTCTGCCCTGAAGGTTTTGTGCTTTTTTCATGCTCCCGGTTATGCTTAATCCTAACACACGAGGGTGCTTTTATTCAAGCTACAGACATCAGATATTTTCAGGGGCAAGTTAGTCCAAAACCTATTTACAAAACAATCGTCAAGCAATGTACAAACATAATATAACAGCTGTCAGATTCTTGGCAACTTTAAAATCTAGGAATAATCTAAAAATGACAGAACAATAGATCAATTCTGACAAATTCAGAAAATAGATTGGAAATAAAAAAAGCTGAATCTAACACTAAGTTCCAGTACCTGGAAATGTATGCTCACAAAACTGAAGCAAACAACTGAGGCTAATGAGCTTCATAAAAAAAATTTACTTCAAGTATTTCATATTATTAAATTTACCACCACATCAAAAATGTGTTCATTTTGGTCTCAAGTATGTGATGTAAACTGAATGTATTAGATAAATTTTAAATCAAGATTGGATGTTCTCCTAAAGGATCTGTTCTAGGAATTATTTCGGGGAAGTTCTATGGCTTTTGCTATAAAAGAGGTCAGAGAAGATGACCACAATGATCCTTTCTGGCCTTGAATAATCAACTGAATTAAAGTTAACAGTGAGAGATGACAGTTGTACATAGTTGATTAAAACACAAGTTATCAAGAACAGTACAGGTAGGTGAACTTTAATTAACTTTAATTTAATTAAACATAGAGCCCCAAGCAGAAATGCTTTAGATCCAATATAATAGCTTAATTTAATAAATTGTACTCTGCTTCTCTCTCTCTCTCACGGCTTTCATATTAACCAGACAGATCACCCTCACACACCCAAACACTGGAATTCTAATTAAAGGACTGATCCTGGGAGGGTCTCAGTCAGAATCTCCTAAAAGGTGCCCGATGCCTTC
Source organism: Macrochelys suwanniensis (assembly GCA_033296515.1). Classification (NCBI taxonomy): domain Eukaryota; kingdom Metazoa; phylum Chordata; order Testudines; family Chelydridae; genus Macrochelys; species Macrochelys suwanniensis. Next base: position 61,356,823 of record CM065785.1, read on the forward strand.
AATTCCCACTGACTTCTATGCACGCAGTTCATCAAAAGGCTTGGGCCCCCTTAAGGAGATGCGAAAAGCTTGCAGCCCCTTAACTTTACTTTGTAACTGAATCCTAACTCAAATGATTTCACCTTTTCATCCCATCAGCACGTTTAATGCTTTCTTTGGGCTGTGTGTGTATGTTTTCCCTCTTTTTAGTAAATGAATACTGGGTATATTTTTAGTAATAAACACTTCAAATACAAATCCTTTGTTAAGACTCTGCAGTTCCTCCTAAGACTTCCTAAGACTTCCAGTATGTTTTTTGCACTGCAGCTACAAACACCAGTTACAGAAATACATTTAAAATAATATCTTCATAAGAAAAACAAAAACATTTCATTTGCAGTGGAAGTATTTCCCAGTATTTACATATGTATCACAAAGCAAAAACAAAAACAAAAACAAACAAAAAAAACAACAACAAAAAAACCACAACAAAATCTCCCCACCATCCTGTTACATCACACTACAGCAGAATGGGACTGGTTTGAAGCACGCAATCTGGAATATTTCAGCATAATGAAGTTAGCAGAACTCTCTCTTTGTAACTTGATTCCTCTCACAAATGTTTCTCTTCTATTTCCTGGAAAATTTAACTTTCACAGTCACTGTTGTCCCTTTTAACCCTTGCTCAGCATATCCCTCAAGCTTTTACTCTAATCTTTATACCACATTAGAATGGGGCTGTCCACATGCACAACAGGTGTACAAACAGTTCTTTGTCTCAGTAGAGCGGCCTGCTCAGTAAGGCCAGATAGGATGGCGTTTTAATTGTTCAGCTCATTAGCATACAGCTGACAGCCTGCTATTTGAGTGAGGAGGGTTGATCCTCATGCAATACTTGTCAAAATTTCAATAATTGTGAACCTTCTCTTCAGAATAAAAGTCGGACTCCAAAAAATGACATCATCTTGCCTTGTGGATTCTCCTTCTACATTGCTGTACTTACACTATGGCACTCACGGAGGGACTTGTTTTCATTTCGTTTGACCAATGAGTTTAGTTCTCACAACAGAAAAACGTTAAGTCTAATGAGTTGCTCCACAGTGAGAAGAATAAAACAATGGCAGATGATGAAAAAACCTGCATATGAGTAAAGGTGAACTAATTCTAGATCTCATTCAGTCTAGCTGTTTAAACAATAGTGCATGGACTATTGATTATGTCAAGTACGTAACTTTAATCCACATCTTGATTATTTGTGCATCCCAAGGCAATTCTCCTAATGTAGTTTATTGAAAGAGGTGCTCTATTATAATTAAGGTGGTGCCAGTATGTCCATTATAATGGATTTGCAGGATTTAATTATTTTCAAACAAAAAAGGATTGTTCTGAACTTTAACTTAGAAGTTTTTATATTTACTTTTAAGTAAACCTTAAAGATACTTCAATTTCTCTTTATATTCCATTTTTATGTATTGAAATCAATTGACCAAGACATGCTTTATGACTCTGTAGCTGAAAAACAGTTTCAGTTTTAGAAAAATCTGGGAAGCAATCAACCTAAAATGTAATACAAATATATTAATATTTTTCAAAGTAGTTTAGGTATTTACCATGTGTGGTAGATACATTACTTTTTTTTGGTTATCTATACAAAGCAAACAATCTACTACATATTTTTACTACACTGCAAACCACAAAAGCTCCCAAACATATGTTGAAATCTATTGGGTAAATAGGGGTTTAAAAAATGCTCTTTAAAGTATTTACATGATATAGAGCAATTATTATGGTTTACTGGGTGAATAATATTTATTTTAAAATGTTTCTAAATACAGGCATATATGGATAATCCATTCATAGCATGTATGTAAACACTGACTACATAATCTAAAGTTTCTTATAGTCAAATTTTTTAAAAATGACTTTGCAAACTGATTTGGATTAACCAGATATGATTTATGAATTTAAATGGTGGGCTGTAGTAATCCTAAAGGGCCATGGAGAAAAATGGATTTCTGCAGAGTATTTTTGATGATATAATTAATGAAAAAGTAGATGAAACATAAAAAACTGTATTAGACTATCTTAAGTGGGGAAGATTTAGAATGATAAGTAGGGAAATAAACCCATCTCCTGTTAAGTATAGTTTTGCTTCACATGCTTCACTCTAAATATTAAATTCAAACCATCAGGAGGCATAACTCACAAAAGCTGGGAAACTGAGAACTAGTCTTCACCTACATAGACAGGCCAGATTGTTGAGCTGGACAAAGTATCAGAAGGGTAACCGTGTTGGTCTGTATCCACAAAAACAACGAGTTGTCCAGTGGCACCTTAAAGACTAACAGATTTCTTTGGGCATAAGCTTTCGTGGGTAAAAACCCCACTTCTTCCGATGCATGGGTTTTTTATCCACTAAAGCTTATGCCCAAATAAATGTTAGTCTTTAAGGTGCCACTGAACTCCTTGTTGTTTTTGAACTGGACAACTGTACTTAAGCACAGTTAAACCCTGTTATGGTTAAAGCAGGTTCCAGCCCTGGCAGAAATCTGGACTACATGGTTTTTGAAGTACATGACCTGGTCAATTTGGCCACAACCAAGTTTAAACAATGCTGAGTGCAGTTGTTAAACTCAGCAGACACCCCTGATGGAGTCCAGGAGTCAAAATTCTACACTCAGGCCCAATTCCAGAAGTTGTTCCATGTGAATATAGTCTCTATAGAGTTGTACTGACATCAATGGAGACCTGTGCAGGGACAGGGGTTGGCCTGGACAGAGCAGCTTGCAAGACTGCAACTTTAAACTGCCTTTGGTGAAGAGGTATTACAGCAGATATGGTACATTCTGCAAAGATGACCCACTCTTCGGAGATTCCTGTTGCACCTGGGAACAACAGAGTGAGCTAAGGATTGATTTTCATCCTTAACTCAGTTTCCTGGCTTTTATCAATTGATGCTGTGTCCTTTCCATTATATTACAGACCAGTAAACAGAAAACACACTAACTGGTTTGAAGAAGAATCGAAGGAGTATTTCTTCCTGTTTACAAGGAAATATTACATGAAATAAAAAACAATCCACTGCAAAGGCCATATAATATTTGATGGCTTTTAGTTATTAAAACATTTCCTTGAATAAAGACCACAGTAAGTGTAATGGACAGCCCTGCAAAATAGAAACCAAGGACATTCAGAGAGCAGGAAATGAAGCCAACTGGAGTTTTAAAATAAACCTGGCTCAAAAATTAAGCAAATGTTAAAATAAAACCATGTCTGGGTACACTAATTACATAAAAAGGAGTTAAATTACTCATTTCCTAGCTTCTTCTGCCAAGATCATCTTCTTCTAGGGAAATTTAATTTATTATTATTATTAAAGAGCTAAAATGTCTTGTATTCAGATATGAGGTTTCATTTACTGCTAAATCCAGATGAACATAATTCTTTGGGTAGAGAAATACATTCCAAATCATAAAAACCTTATCAATGTTGATTTCTTTCATTAACATATGCATTTTGTTGGCTGATAAAAGCTCATTATTTCCTTAATATAAGTTTTATGGAAGGTTCCTCCAAAAACATAAAGAGATATTTAGTTACTAAACAAGCAAACAAAGGCCCATCTCTTAAAACCCAGTACACACATCACATAAAACTAACTCTCATTAGAATTCTTCCTCCCGTTTGCTTGTGTAGATACCATTTTAAAAAAAAAGAATGGTAAAATAAATAAAGCTTTCCAAATGAACAGATTGTGGATTACTGCATCTATGGCCTTCCTATGAATATGTATGGACCACGTACATTTTGGTCATTACTGTACTAATGTTAAAAACAGCCAGTCGTGTACCGCTAAGCCTAGATGCCAACCTCTGCTATGCACATGTGCAAAGGCTACACTCTGTGACCTGCTGAGTTTGTTCAATTCCAAGTGACGTCAGAGGGCATGCAGCAGGTTGTGAGATCAGCCATAAATGGGTCATATTCCGCTCTTTGTTGCAATCAATAGGGTTACGCTGGTGCAACAAAGAAACAAATTCAGCTCAATGAGATTTCAGTTTACCCAATTTTCAAGACAATTGAAAAGAGAAGACAGAGTGCTTTGACGGAACTTTGGTTCATGTACTCAGGGTAGCCTAGAATACAAAGCAAAGCACGCACTTTCTTGTTTTCCTGCCCTAAATTACGTTTGCTGCTTTATTTTTAGTTTTAGATGGATGAATAGCAACTCTCAATCAAAAATAAAAATCTAGTACAGTATTATAGACCCAGTCTACAATCACCACACAGCCATGTTTAAACAATTTAAGCCGAATTCCTGAGGAGCTGGTTTATAATATAGTTTGGCCAGCAATTTTCCAGTGGTACATATTTTGTTAAAACTTTATAAAGCTTATCCTAGCCTAGTCTAGAACACAATTTTTAAAAAAGCATTTCAGTACACTTTAGCATCATCTACACTTGACTGACTATGCCCAGTTTAGTGGGAAATTCAATGTTTTTAACCCATTTATGGGGCCAAAGTTTGCTGTTGGTTACACTAGGATTTATAGTCATAACCAAAAGCAGCACATGAAATATTTTGCTCAAGATCTTTTGTTCGAACCCTCTCTTTCTCTTTTAATCCCCCATTTTCTTTTCAAAGTGGTTAATTTGTTACCCCTCCACTCTTTTGAAAGATACCTCCAAAAGAGAGCAGGGAAATATTTTCCTGCTCTACAACAGCAGTCATGTCCTATATACTCTGATACACCCTAAGATGCTTTATGATGGTGTGTGGCATTTCAAAGAATGTGCTTATTGTTTGAGCATCTTTAAGGTGGGCAGATGTCGCCATGGCTCAACACAAATCATGGATCAGCCACAACTCATACATATACAGAAAGAGGAGGATATACTAACCACATAAACAAATTCAGAGTGAAGAGAAAGAAGATCAGAAGGTTTCACACCTCAGACAGAGCAATCTACTTTGCTAAAACAATCTTGTCACTGCAGTTTCAGAGACACACATTATTTCAACTAAAAGGGTTACAGTTTTCCACCATAATACTCAACTTCAGTCTCTATGTACTGGAATACCATAAAATTCTCCCTTTTGCAGCATTCCTTAAATGCATGGGCAACATAAAGAAGAGAGAATTCTAATTTCAAAGCATTTATACATAACCTGCTTCATTACTTAAAGCCTATTGTGAAATGATGGGAATGCCTGAAGTTGCATATGCTGCTGAAAATAATAATTAAACCCCCCCCTGTTTATAGGAGAGTAACCAGCCTCTTTTGAGGTTTACTGCACTGGCTCTAAAATGAATATAAATGGATATCTGACCTGTGAATAGGAAAACCTGGAAATAATTCTGTTTTATAGAATACAAACCCTTCAGCAATTGGGGTACCTAATTATTTTGATGATAGGTGAAATTCCACCTTGATCACACAGCACCCAGCTGTGAATCTGTTTTATAATAGAAAATTTCACAGCATGTAACTGGTCTTTAAAATTATGCTGGAAACATGCAAACACATGGCACACCAAAATAAGTATTTTTAAAAAACTTTTTTAAAGCTTTTTTTTTGGGGGGGGGGGGTTTGCAGGAAGCAACGTTATGAGCAGATTTCATTTGCTATGTAGCGTAATGCTTTCAACAAATATTTTTGATCTACAAAAGTCTAAATGCCATTTTTCTCAGAATGGTTCACATGTTTAAAAGAAACTAAAAAAGACTGACTGAATTATTTCACTCTTCTTAAGGATTAATCTAAAACTGGTTTCCTCTTGATTGTTACTTACACTACAGCTGTGCTCAAAACCCATTTTCATTTGAAAAAAAAAAGTTAAATTTTGAGTCTGTACACACTATGGTTCCACATTCCAACAGCTTCCTTCCAGTCTTCTGCCAGCATCTGCTATTGAAGACTAGTTCCAATTTACAATAAACAGCTTTTCCAGACCAGAACACTTGAAATTCTGTCCTTCTTGACTGCTTTTCCCACTCAATCTCCCTATTCACCATTTCAAGGAGAAAACTGTTCTGCCAATTATTACACATCTGGAAAAAATGCACGTATAAGCTCAAACGCTCTCAGCAGAAAGTCTCAGCTTTCTGCATATGGTCACAGCAGGATTTATGGGCCACTGACCAGGCCAAAGTCTAAGTTTTTCTCCTCCTTCTCCCATCCCCACCCCCCAAATCCCCTCTAATTGGAAACCAGTAGCAGGTGCAGCAGTCTGCCATTTCTTTTTCTACAATCAGTGCATCTCTAGTATTCTTGATAAATTTCACTGAAAGTGTACATTGCACAAATTCCAGTCAAGCTTTAACTTTTTAGGCTCTACTATGATTTAAAGAGATTAGAAGTTAACAGTTACAGACAAAACACTTATTTATTAATGTGTTTTTAAAAAATATTACCATTGAAGCTTGTCGATTGGTTGTTACGAGGCTAGATGCTCCATAATTTGAGTTTAGGCTTCCAATCGGCCCATTATGGGATGGCCCCAATAAACTCTGTATATCTCCATGGCCACCTGACAGGCTTGTTGAAGGCCCCACAGCATGGTTTCGTAGCACATGGATGGCATCATCAAGTCTGTCCAAGCGATCCTCCATTCGAGACTGCTGTTGAGAGTTAAGAGGAGCACTAAAGGTTATTTATTATATACATCTGCTTAATTCATTATATTGTAATGGTTTCTACTTTGGGAGATATGCAAGACAGCAAATGAAATGCAAAATCAAAAAGGAAAGCTTCAAAAGCACCTACCACCACTATAAATAAACAGGAAAAAGAATAAGATATCTAGAGATGTGAAATGAATGCCATCTCAGAAACAAAGAGATGGTTGCTTCTTAAAACAAAGCATACTACAAGGTCAATAATGCTATTTAGTTTCTACTACACAGCCAGAACACAAAAAAAAATAGAACGAGTACCAAAAATAAAAAGCCTTGTAGTGCATGAGAAAAAATATAAAATCAGTATCACCATTTGGGTAACAATTCCTAATTCAGAAATCAGAAAGGTAGTGACTTTTTTGAGGGTATATGGTTACAAAGACCGGACAAGGCTTTAGCCCAAGGCTTTAAGTGATTGTTTTCCAAATCCAACTCTACACAAATTCTGAAATTTTGTTATAAACTTCAGAAATTACATGTATGGACATATGTTGGAATATTTTCCCCAGTAAATGCACAAATTCTGTACACTGCCACAAAACAGTTCTCTATGTCTATATTTATTATTTCTTTAGAGAAATAAGCAAAGATGATTCTGGTCTTGCAGCGCTCTAGAAACTAAAATGGCTAAGTGTTGGAGGCAAAAGACTGGACACACACTGTGCTAATTTAAGATTTTAATAGAAATATGTAAGTAGAATTAACCGAAACACAAAAAGGCACCATCTGAAGAGAAATAGTACCTCACAGACATCCTTTAAGAAGGACATTGCATCTTGCAAATGCTCGTGAAGTTGCTGCTCAACTCGATTTTTCTGGCAAAGTCAAGACAGAACAGGAAGCAAAGCACAGGTTAAGATTAATTCAAAAAAGAGGTGAGGAAACAGCTGATGTGCATGTCAGAATAAAATGTTAGTCAAGTTAATGCAACAGAGATCTGATTATATTAAGATATGAAAAGGCTAAATGCTCAACACTGCAGTTATAATGTTAGCATTCTAAGATGCACATATTGTTTACATATAATTGCAAAATGTGTGAAGAAAAGGAAATTGATTTATTTTATATTTATTTCTGTTAGTCACAGAAAAAAGGAATTATATTTTTGGAAACTAGAATTATTAACAAATAACCGAAGCCTTGCTCAATATTCTATCAGTTCTTTTTTCCCCTTCCCGACACTGTACCAGCAAAGGAAAGAGAGCAACTAAAACCCTTTGGAGATTTTTCAAACCTATTACATAAAAATTCCCCTCATCCCTCCAATACTGTAGTTTCTTTCCTGTGTTTTCTTCTGTATAGAAAGTCTGTCCTTTTCAGTGCAATACAGTAATTAATGTTCCCCAATAACAATAAGTTAATAATACTTAAACGTAAATATGTCCAATTTTAATACTTTAGTGATAGTATAATGACAAAAAACCCACAGGATTACCATGTAAGAAAATAAAAGTACATATAAATGCACATATATTAAATCTTTTACTTTATCTTTACTCTACAAAGTGAGCTTTAGATAAGAATTAGCTATGGGTTTGTGAAAAGGTACTGGAATCTCATAACAGTGTTTTAGCACCAGCTGTCCTTAGCATAGAAGCTTGATGCCCAAGGAACAGATGGTGAAAGACACACCCTGCATGTCTTATATTGTTCAATTGAACCAGACCATTTGTTAGCAAAGAATTCATTTGTAATGATATCCTACTGTTTTCATTAATGATATGCAGGATTTATACAAAAATGAACCTTCAACTGTTAGCTAGAAAGTAATATGTAGCTTCAAACAATTCTTACCAAAGAGTGGAGAGAGTTTTCATAGTTTGGAGATGAGGGAGCTTGTCCTCCAGTCCTAGACCACTGACTGGCCCCTGCCAAAACTGTACAGGTTAACATACACATATATGCACCAAACATATACATTTTAACATAATGAACTATAACATAATTTGTATGAAGACAGGGTAATTTAAGGGTTGGCAAAGGAGATCAAGTTTCTTCATTTTTCTCTGTAAATGACAATTTGTAGATACTGGTAACTGCAGGTTTAAATGTTTCTTGTTGATGAAAGATCCCAGCTACTGTTACTTATCATTATATACAAGTTATATTTTCTGATTTTCAAAAAAGCCAGCGGACTAATGCAGTGAATTATACCTGTGAAGCTCCTGTCTCTTCCCAGTATTATGATAAAAATGTTATTGAATTTTGTTTTAAATTAGTGATGTGCAGTTATGCCCTTGAAGCAGTTAAGAATATATACTAGTTTACTTATAACTAAAAATCAGCTGGGCATGGAACTGAAGATAAAAATTGTTTTGGATGTCATTTCTCCATGACATCTCTCATTAAGTTGCACGCATTACTTTGCTTAGTTTTATTCTAAATTAGTTTTTTCCATCTACTCCAACTGAAATCTTTCTGTACACATTATACATGTCACATTTAGGAAGCTAAATATATAAGATAAATATGATCTGGCGGTTATCTCAGCTGTATTTAAGGTAAATTAGAATACATTTCATTTCAGCTGAAGAAAAACAATTCTTTACCTATGCAGCAAAGTAGAAATGATATTCAAATTACCCATATATTTATTGCAAGTTTAAAATATAAACATTCTAATCTGTCACATAGAATATTCACGACCATGTACAATTTAGGAATAAATAGATATGAACTTCAATAACTCAAAAAGAACCTTCTAAACACAAAGCCTGAAATAGTACATGTATTTTTCTCATCAGCTAATAAAGACTACATGTATTTCTATGTCCATTAAAGACAGCTTCCTTTTAGCCATACAAATGTAATAATAAAGCAATTACATTAATAAATTATGGACATACAATCCAAAACAACTCATTAAAGGAAGAGCCTGTGGGCTCGTTCCTTTAATAACAGCCAGAGCTCTGCTCCTGGAAAACCGGGAAGAAGTTTAATAATGTTATAGTCCCTTTGTTCAGTGATCCACAAACAGTTACCCTTTAAAACAAGAGTTTCATTTAAGAAAAGAACTGAATCCTGCACAACTGCAAAAAATCTCGGATATCTCCTTTCAAAGTTTAAGTTAAAAAGAGGATCTCTGATTTCATACAAGCATCAATCTGCCATGACTGTACAAGGATTTTCTCTCAAAATAAATATCAGAGTACCAGAGTATAACCACAAATTTTCACCTCACACAGCTATTCTTAGTCTTGCATCTATAATCTCCTCAGCATTACCTGTCATTTCCTACTTTTGAGGATAATACTCAGTTAAATCTTACAAAAATGTTGTCTAAATATCTTTTAGAATTTTTAAGCTCAGCTCGAGGATCATACCAACCCAATGCCAAAAAGCTATTTTAGGAGACAGCAACTTCTTATGGAAACCCATTAATTGCAGCTTTAACGAGCGCTAGTTACTGATAGGAGGGAATGAGTACACCATTCCCTAAAGCAATATTCTAACTAAATATTAGTCAGAAAGGAATAAATAAAAGCAGAATGTAAACTGAAAACCTCAGGAAACAAAGCAGCCTACTTATCTAATCAGAAAATGAATCTTCCAAACCTGCACATATTCATCTAGCGTTCAATGTACGTCTTCATTTTGGACAACAGAGGAGTTGTTCACTATAATTACGCCCAGAGCAAAACTATTTGGCTGGGACCCCTCACAAAAATATCTGAGTGCAACCTGCAGTTAATCACACTTCTAGTAATAATGGGGGCCTTTTTAATATTACTGGTGTATTTTGTTTCCATGGCCATGCAGGTTGCCAGATTGCACTCATTTTCTGCTTGCCTCTCCCCACTCCCTCTTAGGCCTGGTCCACAATGGGGCGGGGCGGGCGGATCGAACTAAGATACGCAACTTCAGCTACGTGAATAACGTAGCTGAAGTCGAAGTATCTTAGTTCGAACTTAAAAGCACTTACTGCGGGTCCACACGCAGAAGGCAGGCTCCCCTGTCGACTCCGCTTACTCCTCGCGTGGAGCTGGAGTTCCGGTGTCGACGGAGAGCGCTTCTGGGATCGATTTATCGCGTCTAGACGAGACGCAATAAATCGATCCCAGAAGATCGATTGCTACCCGCCGAATGGGGCGGGTAGTGTAGACGTACCCTTACAGAAGTTTGTTCACGAAATCTATCAATTACATTAAAAAGCATTCTGGCACCACTAGCCCTGCAATTAATAACTGCAGCTTTTAGCGCAGCACCCACATAGCAGCAGAAAAAAACAAATAAGCCAAAGAAGTGAAGATTTCCAAGGGTCATATATAACAATCTCAATGCTGTTGTTTTTACCTTCCCAGCCCAGCCTTCCCCAACTCCTTACTTTCCAAACATACGTTAGGGCCAGCAATGGGCTGCTTCCCCTCCCCCTTTCCTCAAAGTTCACTGAGTGAATGCCTCCAATCCCATAGGAAGGGATTCTCAAAATGCCAGGGCTCCAATCATGCAAATGTGTACATGTGTAACTTTACACACATGTAGAGGTCCATTGAAGCCATGTTGAAAAGTCATGCATGTGTGAACATTTTTGCGGGGCTGGGATTCAATTTAGGCAAGGGAAGGTGAGACAGAGGAGTTACCACTGCTCATGATTTTACCGTTAGATCACAATATTTGGTGTTTTTCTTAAAGCTCCAGCTCTTGGAGTCTTCTTGTTATGGCAGCTCTTTTTTTAAAGAAATGAGTATTTCTAATCCTCGTTGTTGCAAAGAAAAGTTTGAGAATGTGAACCTAAAGGCTCAAAAGTCAGAAGGCAAATAAACACTAAAGTTATTATTTTAAAAAGATCTGTCGAGTTTTAAGGCAATCTCATTATTTCTGAATGCTTGATCCCTGATCCCTAATTTGCAATTAAAGAATGAATGAGTTATGAGCTACCGAAGCCTAGAATAACTAGACTAATAAATAAACAAGGCCTTTTAATTATATAAAAGGGAAGAGAGGTGAACTCTAAGAATACCATTAAATGTGTCAGCGGCCATTTTAGATTTGGCAAAAAAATCACTATTCACGCTATTTCACTGAAACTATTTTTTGGTTGGGGTTTCTTTCAACCACTGATTATAAGAAATATGAAGTGTTTTAATACACTATTCAGAAAATGCTATTTTTTATTTTAGGATACTTTGTATGTTTACTTTTTAATACTTTTATCAAGTCAGTATTGGTATTGGGGTTTTTGGGGGGGGGTTTTGGTCCAGATAAAAGATGCCTGCCAAGAGTGTCAATAACGATAAATATAATAGTAATAACTCTAAATTTTGTCTCACTGGGTATGAGTTGCATAGCTGGGAATAGAACCCAGCATTCCTAACTCACAGGTGAGGGTAATTAACCATTGGAACAACTTATCAAGGGTTGTGGTGGATTCTCTATCACAGGCAAATGTAAAATCAAGATTGGAGGTGTTTCTAAAGGAGGTGCTGGTCTCGCCCCTGAAGAGGATCCCAGTGCTATTTGGTGGAACCTACTAGTGGGTTACCAATTAGAACCTAGAAATAAGGATGGGATCAGGTTGGGAGTACTGGGGGGCTCTCCAATCACTGCAGAATCTAGGAGACAAGGGCACTGGTGTTGGGGCAGAGTCAGAAGTGCAGGGACTCAAGTCTCCATTCCCCAAAACTGAAAGTTAGTTCCACCAATGAATGTCATTCAAGAAAGTCTATAGTGCTCACAAAAATTAAGTGGTGTGGAATCCTTAATCAGGAACCCCAATTTGGATCTTTTTCATGGTAACTGCTTTTAATTGTTGCACTTACTCTCCTCTACCCACAAAGCACCCCCTTTCAAGTTTTGCCTCGTTGTTAAAAGATAAAAAAAATATACTGCATAAACCTATAGGCTCTGACCTGCCATCTCAGCAGAACAAGGATACACAAAACATTTTTCTTCAACTGTAACCACTGAATCAAAGAAATGCATTAATCCCTTCATTACACAGTTCAACATGTATTTTTCAGTTATTACAGAAAAAAACGCCTAAAGCAGCTGTTCAGATATGCCATGTCAGCCAGGAGACGTTCATTCATCAACTGAATGCGTGGAAAACCAGCACAGCATCCACTAAATATGGCCAAAAGACTGGATGAGGTAAGTTTGACACTTTTTTTAAATGCAAAGAGATTTACTGATTTACTTCTCTAAATTACAATACACCTGGAGTCAAGGACACTCCACAACTTCCACTATCAACAAATTTAAAAAAAGAAAAAGCCCTTGTTGAAAACTTGTCAACAAGGGAAAGGAAAATCAATGAGGAGTTTGTGTGAATACATCAGATAACAGTGAGTGGGAAAACAGGCTGAAGTAAAAAATGACAATAATTTAGCAAAATTGTACTACAGGAATGAACAGGGTTAAATTTACATCATCCTGCCCATAATTCCAGTTCTTTGTTAAACAACAAATTTAAGTCAATGGGGCTTTCACAATCCTCTCTATGTACAGAACAGCTGTTCAACTTTTACTAGACAGCTGAGGCCACAGTGTCTGTGAAAGCTGCAATACTCACTAATAGCTCTAAGCAGCTGCTCATAGTTCATCTCCACACTGGAATGCTTCTTACCAAATTCGCACTATTAACACACAAAGTGTGGGGGACAGAAACGGCTGCAATACGGAGTACGTATTTTAAAACACTGCAAGAAGTATGTTCCTTACATTATAAAAATATTCATGAGAAATATGAATGAAAACCTGTCCCACCCAAAAACTGAATGACTTCACAGGCTACTGTATTTTCACCACAGGGAATGCACAACTTGTTTTTGAAAGCTACTCCACTATTATCTTGTATGCTGTTCCAAAAAAGAAAAAAAAAAGGAAGGTCACAGAGTACTGTTTCTCTCAAACAGTAGAGAAAAACATTTAACAAAAAGTACAGACTTTTTAATATGTCAAGCTTTACTTTTCTATATTTAAAAATAAGATTACGCTTAGGAATTTGAAGAAATCACATAGCAAATGAGAAATTTTTTAAATAATTGGCCAAAGACAGAATAAAATAATTATGCAAAAATGATATTGGACTTATAATAACTTTAATAGCAATAAGTGTTTGTGTTACAAACAAGGAAAGAAATACATCAAGGACTTCCCCTCAAATCTGTTAAATCTAGGGTTGGGAGGATTAGATTTTTAATAGTCAACGTTTGTAAATATCAATTTCATTACCCCCACACACCCAAGATGATATTCAAAATTTACAGACAGGCAAAGAAAGAAAGATGTTGCTTGAGAACCTATAAGAATTTGATCTAAGGATATTTATTTTGTATATTTTGACATGATGTTGACAATTCATGTTTTAACAGCTATAAAGTTTTAACTTTTTGAATCTCAATGTCTACTGTAATTAAATCATTATTGTCTGAATTCCTACTCTAACTCCCCGTCATTTCCCATTACCATGAAAATTTAAATTGATAAAATCAAAATGCTTCAACCCCAGAATTTCATGCAAGTTTAAAAATTTAAACAGATAAACCTCTTTAAAAATGCTAAAAATAAACATGAAATATCCATCAAAATTGTAAAAAACTAAAAATCAAATTCTGCTAAGACTAGTTAAATAACACAAATTAGACAAACGAGGGTTTGGAGTGAGGGTTTTTTGGCTAAAATTTAAACACGCAAATACATTAATGAAAACCATTTTTAATCAAAAGTACAATACTAGTACATTCTACAAACGATAGACTGAAAGTTTACTGTAACAGCCCTATTGCCATTAGATATGCATGGAAACTACCATGGATTTCATTGTAAAGTCAAACTAACAAGGAAGTTTTCAAAATAGTAAATAAAATATTGACAAGCTGTAGATCCTACCTGTGAGCGGTGATGGTGATCCAACTGGTGTTGATGGATTTGATGGAAAACTACTGCTGGTATGGTCAGGAGAATAAATCTAACAACAACAAAAGGATGCACACATCTATCAATACATGAGACAGCTAACAGTAAAAACAAAAATCTGTTGATTTGGATTCATTTTTATATTTTCAGTTGCCACCGCTAACGTTAATTTGATTAAAAGATTGACTCATCAATCGTAGCACTGTTTTATTAGTTGGAAGGTTTTAAAAATGGCCACAGAGTCCATAGAGCTTTCATTTTCAAGTAATTGTCAAAACAAGGAATGCTGAAGATACTTTTTACAAACTACCAGACCTTTAGGATTAAATTCAAGAAGAATTGTGGAAGTCAAGTTAACAAGTCTACAGATAATTAATGAGGATAATGTATAAAAACAACTTCAGGAAAATTTGGAGGAATAACTGTGACTGTCCTTCACACGGACCAAAGACCCTATAAAACTTGACAAATTAACCATCATTTTTAAAAAATGTAATCCTTAGTAAGAGAGAATATTGTGAAAAGGACTGAACTCTAATTACTGGTGTCACCTAACAAAATAAAATAGTCATCTGAAATTGTGCTGTTATTACTAACATTATTTTGCACATAAAGATTCTCCCTGGTTGATTTCTAGACAAATAGCTTCCAAAATATATACATAATACAAAGTTTTAAACTTTTAAAGCTATTACTAACTTGGCAACAATATCTTTCTATGCTTTATATAATAATAAAGTTGGGTGACTTTGGATAAAACAGCAAATTAAATCTTTAAGTTTCCAATTAAAATCTAAAATTGTAAGTGCCTTGAAAATCTGTTCTGGAGAAGGAACTAGATAGGTATAGGTAGTGGTAAAGGGATATGGAACATTTTTCTTCTAGGTCATGAGTTCAAATCTCTCTCTCTCTAGGGCTAGAAGAGACAAAAATGTTTTAACCTTCAGTTGGCTGTTTGGCTGAAACTCCATTCACCCACTAGTTGTGACTTTACACAAACACAATCTGACATTTCAGTGGTAAAATGATAAGCCAGAAGCTGGTGGATTAGTATAATATTTCCTGAGCTGTTAAAGGCAGGACTTTATGGGCTGCATATACTTCCTTGGTCTTTCATACTTATATAAGTTAAACAACAAAAAATACCAAAACCACACTCCAAAAATCCCCCCACACCTCATTTTGCACATGAGAGATAGAAAATATATGTAAAAAACCAGAATTATTCCACAGACCAATGACTTAAGTGAAAGAACTTCAAATCAGTATAAAATTACGATTAAGTCTTGATTACACTGTGTTGCAAAATTTGCTATGTAAACTTTAAAAATTCCAAAGAAAAGGGTGGTATACACAATTCTATGTCCGAACAAAACATGTCATGCCAAAAGGAAATTTGATCTTATCGCACATTAAGTGGTGGGGGCTGTTGTCTGGTTTGTTGGAAAAGGTGCGAGTTCCTTTAAGGGCTAGAGAGCCAGAGAGGGACTTGCTGCAACAGCTGACTATCCCCACATAAGTGACTGAAAGAGGAGGAACTATTGAGGTCCAGGCTGGTGCAGGAAAAGCCCTTTTCTACCTGGACCAGGTGGAGCAGCACCCATCCTCCCACCAATGGGAGTCGTTAAATAACAGGGTTTGTCATGATCTGCTGTGTGAATTGTGCTAGTCGCTCCTCTATTGGGGGGCTGGGAAGGACTTTTTCTTTCAGCACCAGATTGGCCAAGGCAATGTGGGGGCTTTTTGCCTTCCCCAGAGTAGGCTGGAGGCTGAGCTGGGGTGAATATGAAACGGGGGTTAGGCTGTGATGTCACAACTCATTAGGTAGGTGTGGGGAGGATGCCCAGAGCAAATACTCCATAGGGAAGGGATATAATGATCAGATGAAATGGCGTGGTAAAGGATTTAAAGGAGGTATTAAAAGAGTGGAAACAGGGAGGGAGGGTTGGGGCTCCTATGACTGGTATGGCAGGATCCAACATCTGACTTTATAGCTCCCCTTAACCCTAATTCATGGGGGATACTGGATGACCAAGTCCCAGCAGTGGGTTGGCTAGGGACCAGGATGGGTAAAGGGGAGGGCTGACAGCAGCCTCACCCCACTGGGTATACATAAATGATTATGTATCTGCACACTTTTATCTGTCGGGTATACCCAGACATTTGGGAATAAAGTTGCAGCCTAATTAAACCACATCCAGGACCCACTAAATTGACAGCAGAGCACTCTCCATTCGACCCCGGTACTCCAGCTCCCCGAGAAGATTAAGGTAAGTCAACCGGAGAGATTCTCCCATCGACACAGTGCAGTGAAGACATCGGAGTAAGTCGACCTAAACTACGTAGTGTAGCTAGTAGCGTAACTTAGGTCGACTTACCCCGGTAGTGAAGAAAAGCTCCCAGTGTCTCCTGGCCTTCTTCCAGCATAGCCAGACAATCCATTTTTTTCAGCTATATACATGTCAATCTTTTTTAAAAATTATTTTTAAAAGGAAAAACTGTTAAAAGCCACAGGTTAAATACAAAATCAGAACGCATTCTGCATGCAACCCATGGCTGCTGTATTGTTAAATGACCAATGATGAACAACTCTGACACCTTCTGCCAAGCTTAAACGGTAACATGATTCATTTTACTGCAACAAATGAAACTCCTCCTCCTATCAGTCATGGTCCATTCCAATCAGCAGGGTGCCAATATGCCAGTATCTAATGAAAAGGGTCTTAGACAAAAGCTGCACAATTGAGAGCCTGCAGCGCCAAACCTCGGAGCTGTTAGTCCAATTTTTTAAACACTACAGTGTACATTTCAGTTAAGCTTTGTTATGTTAATGTTATTGAGTCTAAAGCAACAAAGAAACTTAATTCATGAATTACTTTTAAAAGTCAACTTCCCTACATTTTCTTTTCTTTTGTTAGGGGACCACTGGCCATTTAACTATCCAGATCACACAAAGGCCTTTACCCTAGTACTGAGGTAGGAATCAAAACATAAGTTATCACAAAGAGGTCTGATATAATCAACAAAGTTAAACAGCTCTCCTGTTTGATCTCCTCTAAATTAAAGACCAAGTGTTTTGATTTGGCATTAGGCACTGAAATAAACCAGATGTTTCTCCCTCCATATAACCCTCCATGGGCACAATCTTAAAGGGTTATTGTTTGGCAAATGTTCAGGGAAACACATTAGAAATGGCACAAATACCCAGATTTTCTTTTCTTTCTATCTACACTAGTTCATTATCCAAACTAATGCATAATCCACAGGGCTTTCGGAACTTTGTGTAAATACTTTCATGTACAATTCTCTTTCTTGCCTACCCTGAGATTAAGACCACAATTATCCAGGCTTAAACCTAAAATAAAAGAACCTTTGCAAATGTATTATCTGGCCTTACATGTTTAATCACACAGTATTCTGTATGGTCTTTAATACCTAAACTGAGGAACAAATGTTGTAGCCTCTGATGTTTCACACATGAAAGGCCTTTGTAAGATCTACATCAACAGAATCTTAGGACTAGAAATTCCTCCTAATAATACTAGTAGTGGTGTTTAACATCTAAAAAGACAGATAGTGGCTTTAAAAATTCAAGGCGATTTAAGCATTTTAAAAAAATCTTTGCAAAAACAGATACAGTTTCACGAAGTTTATTAGCCACTGAAATGTAAATGCACCATTTTCACTCCAAACATTATGATTCCCTTCCTCAAAAAGTAATGTTGTTGTATTACTTACTGAACAGTTGTGAAAAGTGTGCTGTGTGTGTGTATTTGGGGTAAAGGGAGCAGATGGATGAAGCAAGAGATTTGAAGGGTGCAGACTATGGCATGCACTGATAGAGCAGATGGAATGCATCACCATCAGCTATGACAGAAATGATTTATGGAATGACCTGGCTGCTCCTGCCAAGCAACAACATAGGATGACAGAACTAAGTTACTATGACAACCAAAGCCCACCCACCAGTTAGATTAAACATTCCTGCCCTGACTTCCACTCACAGTAAATTTGGAATTTTCTCCAAACATGAGCCTGGTTTTTCCAGCTAATCACAGTAAGAGAAAAATACCGGTGGAACCGTTCAACAGGAAAAAGATGTAGAGCAACTGAAAATCTCACAAGATCAAATGGGTCTGGGCTAGCCCTTAAGGCCAAGATTTTAGCAAAAAATTTGGTCAGGCTGTGGACCTTATATGCCCTAGGAGAGCTGTACAATAATGAAAGCACAATGCTTGTAAGCACTGCTATGTTCAAGAAGCTTTTCCTTCAGATTCAGCAGAGCCAAAAATGGCCCAGATTCTTTACTAGATGGATAGGTCATGCAGCCAAAGACAGGACCGCCCTCTGCACTCTTGAATTGTTAACTAGGTACCTGATCCGAAGAAGCAACAGAGACAATATTTTTCTCTCCAAAGCCAGTCAGATGCTGATAAATCTGCTACCTGATATGGACATCAGTGAAGTCCATCTGACATTATGAGAGCTGGTCATCCTTTAACCCATGACCATCAGAGGAAATCAAGACTAACAGCATCTGCATGAGTGTGCATATTTGCGTGCAGTGGGCTGAGGTGGGGAAAACAGAAAGCAGCCCAGAGATGGTCTTTTGCAGCTGCAAAAGAGTCATTTTTTCTCTCTCGAATCAGGATTAGGCTTCCAGAGTGCTAAGCAACAGAAGTCTGCAGAGCTATCCCAGCCACCATCCATAGATCTGGAATTTCTGCTATACAGAGCATTAAGTCAGACACTGAATATAAACAATGTTTTCAAAATTTGTTCTGTACTGGGAACTGTTCTATTAAAAATAATGGCTCCTTTAATACTATTAACACACACCATTTTACTGCATTTTAAAATTATTATTACTTACAAAAGTTTAAATAATTTGTAATAGATTAGGTACTTGCAATATTTCAATTTATTACTTCATTTTATTTCATTATTTGCAATGGCATCTTCCAGTGACTGAAACTAACTTCATAAATGGCTTGCGCTGATTATACCTTTCAGATATGCAACACAAATCCCCTTTTTAAAATGCTCCATAAATTGAAGTTGGATAGCTTAGAACAGAGCACACATCACCTGACATTTTATTTATTAAGTCTAAAAGGTTGTTTCTCCCACAGTACATTCAAATCCCAATGTTATATGGCCACTGAGCATGCACTTCAAACCTTGTGCCTAATTTTGCCCTTAGATAAATTTCATTGACTTAAATGGGAGTTGTATGTACATATCACAGAAAATAATTTACTTTATGATTAGGCTAAACAGCCAGTATTTGTAAATTTTGCTTTGTACACACAACTTTCCAATCCGTGCTCATCTGTGATATCCTGATCTTCCACAGAATAGGTAAATGCCTAGCAAAAATCCAATGAGAACCTCCCACAAATAAAAGCAATAATTTCCATTTGCCGTGGCATGGACATAATGTACACAAATGTATCATGGAGTGTTACATTAACACTTTAGGTTACTGTGTCTTGGACATATTTAACTGCTAACTGTAGGTATTCATAAGTAACAAAAAAATAACTATGAATAAGGGAAACCATGATCAACATTTAAAACAAGATGTGGTTTAAATTAATCTGAAGGCTGTGTCAATAATCATTACTTACAGATGCCAATGCCTTTCCAAGTGCATCACCCGTCTGTGAGCTTCCAGTCCCATTTCCTCTGTTTCCTGTAATGGGAAAATAAACACAATGCTTATTTTAAGGCCAAAGAACTAAGTTTCTTTTATTAATCTAAATTTTAGCAAATGCAGTTGAACACACTGTTCACATTGTTTTAATGGGACACTGTCAGGATGTCATGATTAACCTCATGTCAATAGAACATGTTTTCATTATACCAAAACAATGTGAGTGAACACAGTCTTGTGTTTAGATTTTGGTAATCTCATTTCCCTGCACCATTTGCAGCCCAAATACAACAGCATTGTTCCAGCACATAGATGAGAAAGTGAAGCTAGTCAGGGACAAGAGTGAAATAAATTTGCCTAGTTTCATTATCCAGGCTGAATGAAATGCAAACGGAAAACAGAGTGTGAAAAATATTTTTTTAATTAATTTTAATAATATAAAGTAACACTAAAGGGTTTCAAATTTAACTGCTTATATAGGCAGGCCAAGCTCATGGGACTCTCAGCGGCTCTTTGCATTCCTCCATTCCCTCCCACAAGCTCCCTGTATGTCACCCTCCCTAACCCTCTATTTCAAGGACTCCCTGCCACCTCACCCTGCATGCTATGGACTATCTCCCCATTTCTACCTGTGCCACATGCCAAAGGCTCTGTGTGCCTCCTCATTCCAAAGGCCATCAAGTTGAATATAAGGCTTCAAAAGCTCAACCAATTAGAAACAAATGTAAGGAATTTTTTGTTTCAAAATATGAATTTTTAACCTGAATATGTCTCTTTAAGAATACAGATAAATTCTGTGCACATCAAATTCTGCCAGCAAATATTGCACTTTTATACAAAGCTGTGCAAAATGTTCACCATGAAATCCAAATCATTCATCTATCACCTGATTTTATGTTTTATAATAAACTTCAAATCTCGCACTGGATTCACAGGAAGCTTTATGAACTGGACTCATTTAAGGATCCAGGTCTAGGATATGCCTCCAAACTGAAAAGGCACTCATGCAATCTTGAGAATGGAAACCACTGAGTTTCCATGGCTGTATTAATAAGTGATTTTATGAGATACATCATCACTATTCACAAAAATCTATGAAAAGAGAAAAAAAGAGTCTACATTTGTACTCTCTGGATATGCGGTGAAGGGATTAAAGAGAGTTAATAACATGCCCCTGACCTTCTTCCTTTGGCACTGGCCAGTGATCTGAGGCCAAACATGAGGGGAAGGGACACATAATACACCATGAAAAATTTTGTAGCAGATCCACTCCAAAGACAAAATGCCTCGAGCCACCATAATGCTCCATTAATACAATGATGGCATCTATACCACAAAACAGGAGCTGTCTACATGCTGTTTATGCACTGATTTCACAAAGCCTGGGGGACCACTGGCCATTTATTAAATGGGTGCAATTCCCTAGTATGGGCACACTTTAAGTGTGTCTGAAATCAGTTCAGTTTAAGTCTATTACAAACCGACTTAAGCTAAACCGATTTAATACAATCAAACCAGTTTGAGGGGTCCACACTGGGGGGGGGGGGGGATGGGGTGGTTGCACTGATTTAACGAAATTGGTTTAAAAAATATCTCCCCTTTAGTTAACTGGGCACAAATGTGTGTGCAGACCAGGCCTACCTCTTAGTATCTTATAGAACTAAAAAACAACAGAAAAGGAATCTTTATTGGCTAAATAACTTCAAATTGCACCTTAAGAATTCTTATTTAATCCTAAGAGAATCTTACCCAGTATATTATCTGATCCATTGATGGGTGGAGTATGTGAGGCAGCGACATAAGGTGAACTACTGGTACTGCCGCGATGGAAGCTAGACATTGGAGGAAGACTGGCATTTATATCTGTAGGCGAGACTGAATGTGGGGGATAGCTCTAGGAAGAAGCAAAACAAATAAGAGCCAATTAAGTAGAATCTTTAAATACATTTATATATCTTGTTAATATACCATTATCTAAGAAAGGGACTAGCTGTCCATCTGCCAAACAACCCGTTCCATTACAAAAAATAATTTAAAAAGTATTCACAAACAAGATGCAACAAAAATCAATATGCCACGATTATGAATTCTGACAATCTAATTTTGAATTGACACTACTAGAAGATCAGGTGGGAAATGAAACTGATCAGTCTCCAGAAATATATTTACATACGCAATTGCATTAGCCTCTATAACTTACCAAGCGGTCATGTGTGTGGAGACTGCCATAACTGCTGGACTGTGACATGTGAGAAGAGGAGCTTCCCAGCATTCCACCATAACCAGGCTGGCTCATCCCATTGGATGAATTCCAAAGATCAGAAGAGTTGTGGGTCCCATCTATTTTTTTTTTAAACACAAGAAAAGAAAGAGATCTCTCTAATACAAGAAGTGTAATGAGTTGTCCTTTACATTATTTAAAAAATACATAATTCACCAACTCAATTAGCCTAATATCAGTACTGAAATAGGGAATAGCTAATACGGTGTCTCCCATTCTCCTGCCACCACACTGTGTTGCTATATTTAAAAAAATGAGGCTTTATCGCTGAAATACAATCCAACCACAGCTGAGAAAATACCAAGTACTCTGCTAATTACAAAGACCTTCAGTAAGGCCAGATTTATATCAAGAGGGATGATAAAAATTCCAGACTGCAAAAAAACGTGATGCTTGGCTAAGTAATGCTCACCAGAAATATACAGTGGAAAAGATTTCTCAATCCATAATAGGCAATTTATATTTGCTAAAACATTCTAACACTATAAAATAAAAAAGGTTCCATAATAGCAGACAAATAATTGATAATTACTACATTATATAAGCCTCAAACCAAAGTGTGTCAGCAGTGTTTTCCCTCAGCAATAAAGACTGCAATGACATTGTACACTTCAGTACTCAAAGATGATGTTTACGGTATATTTCAAACCTCATCTAACCAAAGTAAAAGCTAGTTATGTGACATGAAGTTGAGGAAATGTGGTCTCAATCTCATGAATTCTGGGCCCTGTTTTTGTGCAATTCAAAGTGGTGGAGACATAAGCATTCACTGAGAACCCAGATTGTTAACAGATATTGTAGAGCCAAACTCCAGAATGATCAAGAAGCCCTCACCTCATTTTCCGCTATCATTCTGGTGCGTTGTTCTGAAGCCCCTACAAATCAAAGAATGGGGAATTCTGTCCATCTGGCCTGCTGGATAATCCCCTTAAATTACAGTCAGCAATTAATGTCACAAAGAAACCTTTAAATCAAAGGATAGCTCCCTTCAGCTAACAGTTTGTAGAAGTATACAAAATTCAACGCTACGACCCAGCACAATACCTTAGCTTCCCTGGAAATGTATTTATTATATTATTCGATGCAACACTGGGTTAGCCTCACTTTTCCACCTAAAGGACAAATTACAAACATTACTGTATTTAGAGTTACTTTACTTACCTTGCATAAAGAAAGTACTAGCAAACATACTGCTTGGTGGTTTAGGAGATGGGTAACTTGGAGATTCTCTATTGAAATCATCAGAACTTGGGGATGGTGCATATACCTAAAAATCGGAAAGCAACAAAAAGCATGGATGTAATATTTGGCTGTCACACATAAGGAACAGCATGCTAGTACAGAGACCTAAATTAAAGGGAACAGTGCAGCAAGTCCCAATATTTAATTCATTTGTTGATATTATTTTGTCTTTAGCAAGTTGCCAAAGTACTACTGTGATCTTAACGCCACACTTTCTGGTTTGCCAATTCAACCAGGTGGCCTGATAAAAGCCTAAGTGTTGACTCTGCTTACAAAGCACATATCTCGCACAGAAACAAAATAGTGGTCCCAAAATAAGTTTTGATTTTAAAATAACTCTATTCTTGTTTAAATATTTAACAAGTTGGAATCCCAACAACTCAGGTAATACATTCATGTCCGTCCAGTGAAACTGTTAGGAGTTTAGTGTCAACTGCACTGCATAATCCAATCAGAAACCTGTCTGCTTTTTTAGAGTTAAGGGGGAAGAGGGGAGAAGTAATGCAAGTCTATATCCTGCTGAGTGATCTTAAACATCAAATAACCTCTTAAGTCTGGCACAGCTTTTAAAAATCTTGTTTTGATTTGGCAGTGGAGTACCAATTTCCTCTGGTAAGCCCTTGCTTCAGATAAGCTCAGTATGAACATTCTGAACTGGTAAATAACCAACTTTCTTATCAATTTGAAAACTATATAGGGGACCAAATAAACTTAACGATCAAATGATCCTAATTACAGCAACTATAAATCAGCAGTGAAATAAATCAGAGAGTATTCAGGTATGGCATGTATAAACAAAATCAATATAGACAATTCATCAATGACTCATAGTATAATGCAGGTTGTGCCAAGGGAGGCAATATCTTTATAATGATAATTTTGCTAAATGTTCCAATATGAATGATTTATATTGTTATTATTAATAGCAGTAGTATTGTAGTATCTAGGAGGCTCCAGTCACGGACAGGAACCGAGGCATAGTGCAAACACAAAATAAAAAATGTCCTCTTAAAATTATTTTTTGTTTATGAAAAACTGTAGTGCAGATACATCAATGTAGTAAATGGCTACTGAGTACACAAAAATGTAATACTTGAGCTAAAATATTTTTGCCACATAATATGTTAAAATAAAAAAGGTTATTTTTTAAAAAAATACTCAATTTTCTTCTCTCCTTTCTCCCAAAATAAATTAGTTGAGTTATAGGTTTCAAATGTATTAATTTTAGAAGTCTAAACTTAATAAGTGCATAAGAGATATAACAAAATTATAAGGTGCATATTTATGCATATTTTTGTGTGTGCATGCACACACCTACGCACATAGACATACAGTTAGGTCACTCCCCTACCACTGTATCAGGCTGGGTACCACTCAAGAGAAGAAAAAGAGAGACTAAAAAAGGGTCTATGACTACCACCAAGGTCTAGGAAACCTCTATTCTAGTATGCAAGGGTGAATGTTCTGATATGGGAATGTGGGAAGTTAAGTGGGTCACATCTTGTATTTATTTGCATACAAATACCCAGAACGCTTTTCCAGACTGCTGTTGTCAGATCAAATAGTTCGGCATGTGTTTGGATAGAGTTGTTGTATGCAATATGACTGATTCGCCAGTCCTTTACACAAGTTTGACACTGATGTAACTCCAATGAAATCAGCTGAGCTATACCAGTGTAAGAAACACTGGTAAGGAAGTACAGAAGCCACCTTAGGCATCTTCTCTATCAAGAACTGGGTCTTGAAGCATGGGAGATAGGGAGGGAGGAATATAGTGGAAACATTTCACAAACTTTTAGAGTCTCTCTCTGTTTTTTGCATTTAGATTTTGCAATTAAACTCAAGGGGACATTTTTGTTTGTATGTTTTTGTTATTTTGGAAACAAAATTAGTGTTTCCAAGCAGAGCTTTTGTTCAAATTGATGGCTCTTTTTTTTTTTTTTTTTTTTTGGTTACTTCCAAATGTTGAATTCCTGGAAATAAAGAAATTTTTACAATGGAAAGTGCTGACCAAATCTGAGCTACAGCATGACAATATGTTATAAACTGTGTTAAGCGTATGTATGTATTTATAGTACATAGTAAATATATATACGTATATGGACACACACTTCACACATACTCAAACAAAAGTGACAAGACTGTCAAATTTTAAATGCTCACAATCATAAGGCTACAAACATATTAGGCAAAACTGGGTGTAATTTACAAGTTGTCTGTTGTGCAAAATAATGCAGCATATGCTATAGCTGATGGATAATCTATCACTGTCACAGGACAGCAGACGAAACAAAGCTCAATGACGTGCAGCACTGACATGGAGATGTGCACTGATTAATGTGAAAAAATCCACCATGACATATTATACATCTTTTCAACTTTTCCACAGTAATGCTATCAACAAGAGTTGTAATGGGGGCTACAGACTGAAATTTCAATCACTTCTAATAATTTTGACATTTTATAAAACTGTCTAAATAAGTAAGCACCTCAGAAGGGAAATTAAGCTGAAAAAGTTCAGCTCCAACAAATGCATCATTTATGGTTACACACGTACAGGACATTAGCATAATAAAAATGTTCTGAAATATTCCAATGTCAAAGAGGCCCTTTCAAATAGCTACATGAAAGTTCTAGCACAGGCACATAAGTTTATATAGTTTCAATTTGTTTTTGGTATCCTAACTATAGCTTGCAAAAACATAGCTGCAATGTTATGAAGCTGCACTTGTGCCAGTCTAGATTTTTCAGATCAAAGGGCTCTGGCGGCAAAACACAACTGATGTGGTCTCAAAGACTTCATTAACTCCAGATGTGGGGAAATAGTCAGCCAATTCCACCAAAAGAGCAAGTCTCTTTTAGTTACAATCAGACCTACCCACAAATTAAAACCAGGCGTCTTATGTCATCTGATCACCTGCAGATGAATGCCAGGTTTTTTTTTTCCTGGTTAATGATCTAATCATAAGTTTTACTCTGTGTTATTACAAACAGAATTTAAAAGCAAAGGGAAAAAAAAAGATTACTGAGATTAGACTACATCTACAAGAAGCAAAATGCAAACTTTTAATTAAAAGTTGACAATAAAGGAAACATATTTAAATACCCTTTCAAGTTAGGAAAAGATGCATTAGATCATGTAGCTCAAACCTTTTAAACACATTTAATGCTTAGGGCTCTTATCCAGTCTATGTGGCTCTTGGCCCATAGCAGCTCTGCAAGTCTCTCATCACACAGTGGTGGAATTTGCTCCCTAGTTAGAAGGTGTTCTCTTTTGCAGCAGCTGCGTAATGAGGTTTTAAGTATGACTTGGCTGCCCAATATTGTCTCTTCGGGCTATCAAGTGATGGGAATAACATCTGGGAGGAACCAAAATAGTTCCTCCCTGGCTGACATTCTCAGGGAGCCAGGGAATAGCGCTAAAAGACCATCCAACCCAAAAAACATGGTCAAGCAGGTAGAAGAAAATCCATCCTGCTAAAGGTTTCCCCAAATTCCCCTAAGCACGTGGCAATTTGAAGTGATTGAATCGGAGGCAGGAGCAGGAGGGAACTTCAGAGAAAGCACCCATATGAAACTAATGAGGGGTGGGAGAGCTCTTCCAAAACACCCACTCCAGATTCAATTTTTAAAAGGTCCATATAGTAGAGGTCTTGTCTTTCTCGAAGCTGTATGCAGACTTTACACTTCAATCCTAGGGTTGTAATAATTCCTGCAGGCTGTGTGGCCTCAGCAGGAAGGAAGCGGGATAGGGAGTTTTAGAGCACAGGTCAAGAGCTCCACTTCCCTCTCCTTCCCCCACCCTGAGCTGTTCCACGTTTCTCCAGTATGAATGGTTGAGTGATTCTGGGGTTTTTTTTTAAGCTCTCTTCAGTTTGTTGATGCCTTCCCTCAATAGGCTGTACTGCTACAGAGCCAGCCTGCGTGGCCTTTCAGAGCTTGGGCAGCTCAGAACAGCATGGACCGTTCATACTGAGTCAGGTTTAAGCAGCATATCTGCTTTCAAATGTGCAGTTATTCTTAACATCAAATTGATACTATTATAAAAGATCATTTTAAAAGTTTAATAAATCTATAAAGTATCAGGAGATTATATGCCATGTCCTTCTAATTTACTAATTTAAAAATTTCCAAATAAAGGCATTACTTTATCTTAAAAGGTCTGAGATACTGATTTTGCTTTGTTGCTAAAATTAAATCTTCACTCTATAAACATCAATTAAAGCACCAAACATTCCTTATTTGCATACTTTTCAACTAATTTCCTTCCTATTAACGGGTTTGGAATTTTTATATTTTCATCATCCATACTAAATGTAAATGTAAATGGATGAAACATGCCAGTGAAGTAAAATATCAAAAACTATTTTGAAGATGCCTCCACTAAATCAGGACCAAATCTCCCAACATGCATGCTGTATGTAAAATTATAAATTACATTATTCATTTAAACCCTGCTATTCAGAAAGTTTCAGAGGTCACGAAAACTGACATTTATTAAGGGATTACATACAAATTTCTTTTCTAGGCCAGTAAAAATGGATACGCACATCTACACCTTATGAACTCCACTAACTGGCCTATTTAAATTTCATCAGCACCGGTCATGTATGATATAAGGATGCACTGATGAATGACCCGGGGACTTGATATATTATTTGTATGTACTGGGGCAAAGGCTTCTGCTGCTGAAAAGGTATTGTGATAAATGGAAACTTATTTTAGTGCTCAGCTCCTTCAGAAACATAGTGAACATAAAAACTGAGGGAATGAAGAATGGCAATTATAGTTATTCTGTCCTGTATTTATAAGAAGATACAACTACTCACACTGGCAACAAAATATATTATGTATTGTCAAATTTTAACAAACATGCAAAAACAATAAGCGCAACCACATATTGACAAGAGCTAGGAAATGCAAGGTTCAAGTTAACTCTGTACTAAACACTATTTTCTGCCAAGGTCTTCAGACACCAGGTATGACGTCTCAAACTAATCTGAGAATCCCTCAATACTTAAGCACAATGGAAAAAAAAAAGAGAAAAGAATGTCAGTCTAAACTATGAACCAGACGGTAATTTTTAATGACCGCATAAATCTATAGAAAAATACAACTGTAGGAAGATATGGCTCCTTCAGTGCCATTAAAGTCCATCTTGTAAATAAATGTTTATGCAGTTTTTAAGTTCATGTCATAAATGCCTATTTGTGGAGTTCTGAAAATGTGGAATTATTGATATCATAATGGTGCATCACGCAAACCCTTCTTACTTCCTGGGTTAACATGAGGCGTTAAGAAATGCAGTATCATGTCAAGGATGTAGTCAAATTTAAGCACTAGACTTAACTTGCTAAAAATCCTGATTGAATATCTGAGGTGGAGGGGATAGAGGGAAATGAAAGAGTGGGAGCGGAAGTAAATACACAACATATTTGAAGATTCCTTTTGCAATAATTTTGTAAACAAGTTGCCGTCTCCTCCACTTCCTAAAAAAAGATCAGACCACATTTTTGACTAATGATATGTACAATTTAGTCTACAAAAATTCCAGTGTTTTAATTAAAGGAATTCAAAGGAAACCTGAAACTGATCACTTGAATCAACCCATTTCCAGTATGACAAACCAATTTGTCAAATTTCAGAACACCTTTATGGCTATGATATAAATTCCTACATACTATTAATACTGATCACATTAAACTAGAGTAGTACCGATACATTTTCTTTTGCTTTTAAGTTTACTTCTCTTATCTCACTGGTAATCTCGGTTTCTACAACTCATAGGCATAGACTAATGTGTTTCTACAGGCTGTCTTCAACACAAGTGTGTTTATCAAAGCAAATACACTGAACAAATGAGTGTATGTCACTGTTTGGTGCCCACAATTTTTAGAAATATAGATCCATCCAATGTAGCACCTGATCCCCTCCCTAGCTGCTTTCATTTGCCCATAGAAATGGACATAACCTTCACACTGAAGCATCAATAAAGCATGTTGTATACAACACACCCTCCTAGCAGGGGACTGCTCCTCAATAGATTGGCAGTTCTGCCCACTGGAGTTGAGCAGATAAAACTCTCCTGGGCTATCACACTGCGACCCATAATACTACTTTGGAGGGGGGGAAAAAAAAAAGTTGACCAATGCTACAAGCTCACTTTATTCAATGCCCAAAGCAATCTACCCCTAGAGATTTCTTGCATGATCCGATGTTTGTCCTGACTTACAAATGTTAGCTTTGACCTTGTCTGAGCTGCTATGGGCAGCATATGGTATAGGGTAGATTTAATTGTACTTTTCTCTCTGTGTGCTAACTGGTCCAATACTAATAAAACTTGAATCAAAATCCCTCTGGAAAGCAGAAAACATTTACATTATTAACACTTGGTTGGTGTAAACTTTGCAAACTGAATATGTCTACATTTATGTAAAAACAGACTTTACATGTTATTCCTTTTAGAAGGTACCTTAGGAAAATAAAATTGAATTGATATATTTCATCTGACGTAATCTGCACAATTTTAACACTTATAGTGATATGTGCGATCTTGATATTCTAATTCAATGTGCTATGAAATAACACTAACAAGCAAACACCCCCACCCTGCCACATATTTCTAGATAATATTTTATACACCTCTCAGAAAAATGGAGAAAATAACTTTGCTCAGGAACTAGTTCATCTCACTCAGGAAATTAGTTATAATTTTCCACTGAAAATGTGGAAAACATGAATGATCTTCAGGAACATACATTATAATTTATGTTTGTTCTTTCCTTCTCTGTTTATCACCGTTGTAACAACTTGCTGTGGCTGAAGCTGAAACTCCTTCATAACAAATGCCTCTCTATGAAATTTTGCCCTACGCTGTGGAAAACATAAGAGTAACTACTTACATACTTAGTAACTAAACATACCACACGGGACTGAGGTACCAAATTCATTCATACTGTGAACAGTACCTGCAGTATAACAACATGCTACTAAATTATGTCATCATATTGAATAGTGGCGTTAAAAGCTGCACAAAATAAACTTGAAAATTAAGCAAAAATGTTTCTTCAAGTGATTTGATATTGTTTGATAAGCAGTAATATTGGCATATTATTCTCTATCCTGCCCAGTTTTTAAACCGTTCTCACTCACTGCTTATTTGACTATCTAAGATAGTAAAAAAAAAAAAAAAAAGTTCATAAAAATAACATCCTACATATTTTTAATTTTCAGGTGTCATTGCTGAAAAAGCTGAGAACATTTATTTGTTTTATCTCAACGGAAACACAAACAAAAACTATATTTTTTAGACCTCTATCGATTCCCTTTTCTACTTTACAGGGCATGAATAAAGAAGCACCTACAAAATAGGTTCCCTTAAAAAAAAAATAAAAAAAAAAAAGTAGAAAGCAACTACCTGTAGCCATTAAAAAAGCCTGTCTGTACATGCCATTAATTTTGCCTCAAACATCTCATTTTTTCCTTCCAAAGGATATGAAGTTAGCACCTAGCAGAAATGAAAGGAGAGGTGGAACTTGACAGACAAAATGGCTTAATATTTAATCGTGTTTTTTCACAGTTTGAAAGACCACTCTTTGTGACTTAATTCAACCTTCCTTCCTCCTAGCCCCCAATGTATAGTTGGATGTTCTTGCCCGACAAATAATTTCTGGATATCAACAGGTGAAGAAAAAAGTAAAAACCATGCAGTTTTCTAGATTAGTATAAATAGCTAATGCAGTCCTCCAACACAGAGAATAAGTTCATCTACTTAGCTTTTAATTTAGGGGACACACTACTCAAAATATTTCTTGTTTCATATTATATAATACATATATCAGTAGTGTTTTATTGCTTAGTAGAGGATTTACGCTAAAATTCTAAATTTTCCCTACATACTTCTCTTCTGTAATGTATGTTAAATTACCAAATTAATCCCTTCAGACAGCATGAAAAATCACATTTAATTTGTAAACTTTTACTCTACTTCCATGTAAATGTATCTCAAACCTCTTATGACCACCCACTCTGTATTAAGTATTTAGAAGCATCTTTTTCAGTTTAATCTTATTTTGCCTATGTATTATTTACTTTGCTAGCTCTTGTCCCACTTTAAGGTTAAAAATATCTTTAAAAATATAATTTACAGATGAAAGTTTAATTCTGGTTTCTGCATGTCATTTTCTACTTGCATTTTTTGCATACAAATCAGCATTTCATACAATTTAATAGATAGCAGGCAATATGCTGATATCTAAAGTTAAAATCACTATTCAAATAAAATCTCAAAACATGAGCCAGATGCCATTATCTGCTAAGTGATCAAATGATACAAATTAAAGTAGCAGCACTTCAATATGAACTTTGGTCTTGAGGTACACAGTCTTCTCTAAACGTTGAGAAGTTCACACACAATCCTGAATATCAAATTAAAATCTCTCTCTCTTCATCTGAAGGTTAAAAGCATTAATGGAAAGCAAAACATTGGGGAAAAAAACAAAAAACTCCAACCCAACCCACACACGCGCACTCTGCTTACATATATTTGAATGAAATAGTAATTACATTCTTTATTCTAATTTATAGAATTATTTGGGGGAATAAAATATTGAAAGCTGGTAATAAGTTTTAAAAAATTACAACCAAAACTTAAGGCAACATGATATAGGATTGTCATCTATTTACTTACTCTTCAAGATCATAAAGGTCACCTCTGACCTATAACAGGCACATGCTATCAATTTTCAGGCCATGCTCCCCTACAGCACCAGCACTTCCATCTACTATAAGCCTGGAAATGCTTAATAAGATCAAAGCTTTTTTTCCTGCTACAGAACAAAGAGAAATGTTGTAATAAGGCGATCAGTGCTCAAGAAGGAATAAAAATCAGAACTCCGTTCAAATCATACTCTTTTTGCTTCAGGGGTATTGTATAGTTAATTTTACTTAAGTCTAATATATATCTTCACATAAAACTTCAAAAAGACTGTTTTAACTTAGGAGCAGACATGAAAGAAAAATCATTTCACATTTGAAAGACAGCTGGCATTGATACGAAAGGAAATGAAATAGAGATCATGCAGTTTCACTTATTTCCCCAGTCTCTCCCCAATATCTTTTCTCTCATCCAAGAAGCTCATACACCTAGTTTTTAATGAGTTTAAATATCATTACTTTGATCGTTAATCAGAAAACCTTGGCAAAAAGTTTACTATTAAATAAAGGCAAAACTCATGTAAGCTTATGGGACAAGAATTACAAGTGAAACTGATCTATGTTACTGATCTATATACATTCCTTTTAAGACCGGGGAAAGCCAAAATCATATACAAGTAATATGAACATAAAAATGTTTAAACAAAATGATTTTGCATACACTGTATAAAAGACCCCAAGACACATAAACCAGATTTGTGTTTTGTATTCTGCCATACAATGATATTTTAAAATTTTAAACTAATATCAATTATGAAATACAACATATCATTTAATACATAGCAAATTAAAATATAGAGGAATTCAAAGATTCAGTTTTATTTTTTTCAAAAGCTGGTGAATGTCCATTTTATTTTGTTATCTGCAATAGTTCCAATAAATTTTTTTCATTTTACTTAGAATGATTTTGGAAAAATCAAATCTTGAACAAGAGCTTAATGCTTGCTTACAATTTGAGATGTACTACTTGATTCAAATGCCACCAATCTCGGCAGCATGGCACAAAATCAGTACAATGACCAGAATCCAAAACTATGAAGCCGATCACTAAAACAGAAGTCTATCAAGTATAAGCAAAAATGTTATGTTTTGTAATCTTTAGGAAGAACATGGATTAAAACCCTTCTACTGCACTATTAGGTACAAAGTCTACTGAAAATGTTTTAATGTAAATAGTGATTCAAGTTTGTGAATCAGACTAACTTTCCTGTATAGGGTCAAAATGCTAGTTTGATTGGAAGCAGATGGTATAACAGTAAAGTTAGTCTCTGAACCTCAAACTCCAAACAGGAAACACAAGCCTTACTGGCTGACTGCTTCCCTAATCATTCCCAGAGATTCATACTTGTTATTTTTATAAATAACCACAAAGGCTTTCATCTTTTCTCCCTGTTGTACAAAGCAGCCAATAAACCTAAATGTCGTTTTTTTGTTTTTTAACTATCAGAATCCCCACCACCACCACCACACACCATTTGCAAACACGGAGATCACAGATGGTCTTTTAAAAAGAAAATACTTTAGAAATGTTATGTAATTCAATGTTAGGTTAATGTTTAAAAAATTACAAACTATGAACTTAACTGTATCTTATCACAGAATGCCAGCCTTACAAATCTTCTAAAATATGAAAGTGATTTACAGCAGCAATCTAAATGTACTTTGTTAGACTAATCTAAAAACACACGGGTTTCAGTAAGTGCCTATTCAGCTATGTCAGCCACTTTGAAACTATATGAACAAAGGAAAGCACCCTTACCGTTTTCCCATTGTAGTAATACATCAAAGAATTGCTGCCCATTCCAGGTACAGGGTATGCACAATACATATTGATTCTAAAAATGACACAGTTTGCAGTTAAAGTGCACTGCTTCTCTCCAAGACATCCATCCACCCGATCAAACAGAGTAATTCTTCAGTACTATGTGTACACACATGGATCTACTCAAAAGGAACTTATGCAAAACAGGACTGAACCATCTCATATGCGAAAGAAGGGGTGTGAGAGAGAGACATACACTGTAATCTCTATAAAATTCTATCAACCCCCCGTTTTTAGTGATAATTCCAACAAGCAAAACCCTTGCAAAAACAGTTTATTTACAATAGTTAAGATACACAGGTTTGTAGCTACCAATACACTGAGAAATTATTAGCTTTGTCCATACAAATAAAATACTACAAAGGAATAACAAATGGAAAAATCCTAGTTAATCTTCTGTTTTTTGTTTTAATTCAATTAGAGAACTTGTGGCAGTAGAGTCATAGCTTGATGCACCTCTAGTGACACTACCATCTGGCTCTGTCTAAAGTTGCTTCCAACTTTGACAAACACACCACAGAGCAATCATGAACTGGAAACACTGAATCATATGTAACAAGAAGGACTAGACAGTTAAGCCTTCTACATAATCACTTCCTGGGCCAAAAAGTATTATGTCCCAATTAATTAAGTATCTCTACTAGGTCATGGGTTGTTTCTAACTGGGGAAAAAGTATATCCTCTTAAACAAGTACTGTATGGCTGCCAAACAAAAGAAAATACAGTATGTCATGTTTAGTTAAATATATTACATATGTTTAAAACAGACAACTATATAAAGGTAAATAGTTTAATATTACAAAATCAAAATTTCATACTTAAATTACATAGCATGAAAAAAATATGAGTAAGTTTGGCCAAATTTTAAACATTTTAGACTGTAAAATACATTTTTGTGAAAAAAAAAAAACCCCATACATGTACACACACACACACACACACACACACACACACACGGACAAGAGAATTGGCAGAAACATACAATGTTAGTGTTAATCTGACAAAAATATATTGCATGATATATTGAACATATATTACACAGAATCCCTCAATACATACACATTTATAGTCAATGCTTCTCTAAATCTTTGTGAAGAATATGAAATTCCCTCAGTTTTGCTTGATGAATTAAACATATAATATGAAAGCCAATACGCAAGGAATGAAGTTTCCACAGTTGGGTGGGGGAGGGATTAACACTAAAAGCAAATCCCCCTTTGTATGTTACTCAGTACATCAGCAAACTCCTAATCCATATGTTTGTACATAAATATGTTACATGCTACAGATAAATACAATTGGCTGTTAAAGAATGTGCAGGGTTCAGTGAGCCTCAAAAAAAAAAAAAAGCCAAAGGACAGAAAAAAATTACAGCAGAAAATCTCTTTCCCACTCTCTTTGACTTTGTCAATTGCCAAATCTGTGAGTTTGCCCTGCCTTCCCTTCTATCCAGAACAGAGAACATACAGCAAACTAAGAAAAGAAGGGGTAATGTTCAATTCAACCATGTGTGGGGAAAGAAAGCAAGCTGCAGAAATTAGGATACCTTTGACAAGCACTTTTGATGATGGGGAAGTCATCTAACCACAGAATGAAATTTAGCAAAGAAAACATCCCAATAAGCTGAAATACTATGATCATGTGAGACTTCCATTAGGTTTTTGTACAGTGTCCATCACCTCAGTAAATAAGCACTGCAATATCTGTAGGTATACAGAATATATGCAGATTAGACACAAAAGTTGGGTCAGTGACATGCACCAGCAAAACGATATAAGCATGACAGTTAAACTACTGTGATTATTCCAGTTTTAAATTAGGAGATTTAGAGATATCCTGAAATGTACATGAATCGAAAAGCATGTGCATTTTTACTGTTTAGCTTTATATGTTGATCAGATTGTTGCTTTTAATACATACATACACAGAGGGGGGAAAAGGTAGAAAAGTATGCAGCAATTTAAAAGCTAATGAATCAAATTTGAACCAAACTCTTCACCAATACAAAAGACTAAGCAGCAGCTGCAAAAAAGAACATCACTGTACATCAGACTATTAAAATGCCAAGCCTGCAGAGTGACTTGCAACTTCCTCCTTCCCCCAGGGATCACAAAGCCCCATTTCAGTCCCCAGAGAACTCTGTAAGAAGCTTTGATTTACAATTAACAATGCCATTCCTTAAACCTCCTCACTATGTTTAGGCTTCTATAGACGTGATATGCTAAAAGATCTTTAGATCTCTTAGACATAATGCTTCCCTAAGTATATAGTACTCCAGGATTA
The DNA here is from genome assembly GCA_033296515.1 of Macrochelys suwanniensis. Classification (NCBI taxonomy): domain Eukaryota; kingdom Metazoa; phylum Chordata; order Testudines; family Chelydridae; genus Macrochelys; species Macrochelys suwanniensis. The sequence continues at coordinate 61,393,338 of CM065785.1, forward strand.
AAAATGAATTATTTAGAACAATATATCTTTTTATATTCAGGAAACACACACAAAAAGCTATATAACAAAAGTCCAATTTTATTTTGGAAGAAAGAGGCAGAATAAAAGCATTTTCTTTCTTAATCAAATAGTTCCAGCACATAAGAAACTTTTATACTGGTTAAAAATGTTTTAGCAGTGGTTAGATTCAGTTCTCCAAAACAAGGATGGACATTAATGTGTATCTTGTAAAATCAACTACTGGGTGTGTGCATGCAATAATTTGATTATTGTTGAAACACTTCGGGGAATAAAAACTCAGTATTCTACTATGTGGCATACGTGCTTCATCTTTCTTGCAGCCCATCTTCTAAACTTGCACACAAAAACAGTAGAAGTTAAAAGTGTGAAGGCAATATTAATTGGTATTGTTTGCTAACTTGAGTAACATCTGTTTAAACAAGTAAATTGCTGAGGCTCATTAACACACAGGTAAGCTAGTATCAAAAATAGCACAAAAGAGTAGGTCTCATTCAAAATGCTGCCTCTGGGCAAAGATAGAACAAAGACAAATACTCCAACAATACCGCTCTGACTAAAAAGGATTTACCTCTGACAAACCACAGAAGTAACAATTTCATTTTACTGTGTGGGGAATTAGCTATTTTACTGGAACAGCACAGGTACACCTATATGCACTGCACTAAAAATTATCACCGTGCTGTATGCTTATAGAACCAAAATACTATTTCCCCAATACATTGTCACTCAATGTATCATATTTTGGGATCAAATTATTCTGCTTTCAAGCATATCAGATTGTTACGAGTTTTCTTTAATCTCACAGTTTACATTTCCTAGAGATGATGACAAACTGACATATTTTATAATTTGGCAAACTGCACAGATGTATCCTGGTGTTGCAATTATCTTTTGCATAATTGCAGCAAACACCACTGGATATACCTATAGAAAGCAGTATACCACTGGATATACCTATAGTAACAACTCCAACATGGTTCCAACATCCAAAAAAAGTTCTCTTTATGTATGTCTGTCTTTTATTTTTAATTTCACATTTATTCTGAGCTGCAGCTGCACTGACTTTTTCCTGCCTTAAGAAAAGCATGTTGCGGCGAAACGGATCATATCTGGATCAGTGATATCATAGTCAATACAATTATTTATTCTATTTTTCCATGGTGACAAATCAAGGGTTAATCTTATGACTCAGTCTGACAGAACTAGTCAGCTGGAGACAGGGCCAATTTTTTAAACTTGATTTCAGACAGACATGCCGTCAGCAGAGGAGCACTGAATGGACATGCACTTTTTTAGCCTGAACCGTTTCCATTCACGACTCTGCACTGTGTCAAAAACAATAACCTTTGTGTTTCTGTAAGTATATAAAGAGATTATGATCTCTGACGCAGAGTGAAATGCTGACCTAATAATAAACTACCTGTTTAAGAATGTTCTCAAAGATTCATTCATTTTCAGTCGGATTTTAATGAGATACTTGCTCTTCAAAGTCCAGCTGTTTTGTCAAACGTAGAATTTAGTCTATTTTCTTTGTCCAATTCGAAGACACTCAACAAAACACACAGCAAGAATGAATCACCCACCTTTTTAACGAGTTTAAAACTGTCACTAAATTGAGATCATACAGATCATTGGAAATTACCCTTTATAATATACCAGAGATAGGCAGAACAACTCATCTCCACACCACAGAGCCTATCCTCTATTCAAAACTGTCCATAAATATGACTTAAAACATCATATCAATGTTTAAAATAAAATGTTGTGTTATATTTATTGCTTGTTTTATTATTTTCAATATTATAAGAACTAAAACTTTTTACATTGAATTGTGTACTTTTTTTTTCCCCCAATAAAAGTTATTTCCCCACCACCAAAAACAAATATCAGATAAAATATAACGAGCTTCCTGATGGAGAGTCTTTTTCCCAAGGACGTAAACAACAGCTTACAAAGGAAAACCTCGAGTAGGATACCATAAGTTCATTTTTTCTTACTTCTTTGGTACTAGTTGCTAGTTGAAAAATGCTCTTCAATATTTGTGCACAAAATCCTTGTCCCAAGATTTCAGAAACCACTTCTAAGATTCTCAATGAAAAAAACTCTAAATGTGTTTATTTCTAAACAAAACGTTTATGATGATTAACTAGATCAAGCCTGGCGAGATGAATACCTATAAATTATATCGTCAGCAGGCAATTAAAACAGATTCAGACTTTAAACTGTCTGAGAATTGCATGTAGCTATTTCTAGAGGAGAAAAATAGAAAAATATGCATTGTCTAGAAGATAGACCTCTACTCATATAAACATTTAAATATCTAATAAATTAAAAAATCCTGAAAGCATGCCATCATGTTATTAGGCAAGGGGAAATTACCCATTTATCACATACTGTATAGTGAAAAGATGCAGCAGATTGCAACTCCACAATGCTTTTTAAAAGTGCTTTTTTAAAAAAGAAACAGCCAAGAATAATGAACCATTATAATAAAAACAAAATTGACACAAAAATCATAACATTAAGTTAATCAGGTCCAATTAATTTACACTAGTCTACTTTCAAATCTATGTCAAAGTTAAGTAGTAAAAGTTTTACTTTTTCCAGTTCAAATGGTTGGTTTTTAACTTTAATATCTGTATTTCTGCAGAGAAAAAAAATTACCTGATACTAAATAAAAATAAGATTACATATTAAACCAGTATACAACATTCCAGAAAATAAACCTTATATACATTGATATCAGATTCCCAAACCAATTCCATGATGGCTACATGTGAAAACAGGAAACAATATTATTTTAAAAATAATAAATTATATAGTCAGAAAGGTTGAGTTACAACAGATGGGAATGGCTTTCCTTCTCAAGTACTATATATTTGCAGCATGCGAGTTATTTTATATATTTAAAGAGAAATAAAGATGCTTCTCATTAGGTGCATTATTCTAAGAGCTAATGAACAACAGCAACTTCTATCAATTCCTCATTCAGGTATTGTACAAATATTCCTTATCAGTGATACTTTCTTATGGATTTATATTAAATATCAAAGCAAGGAAGGTATTCAATATGCACCATTATTCCCAGCTTCGGAAAGCTTCAGAACTGTGCTGAAGATTTTAGATATTTTGTAAAAACAAACAAACAAAAAACCCAAGCAGTTTAATAGATGGCTTTGAAATGTCCTCAGGTATATCTCCCTATGAGAAGCACTTAGTTACACACAATTTCATTTATGACAAAATGTATGTATACATTTGTTTGTTATTTGACAAATGAGTAAGGGGTGTTACCAAACAACAGTACTTCCTATTGGGCCAAACAATCACCACTCCACAACATGATAAATAAATGCATTATAAAAATCAGATGTGAATTAAATAAGAGATTTAAAAAACCTTCCAAAGTAAATGATTCCACGCTTTTGTTATTGAAAGATGTAAAAGATTAAGTAAGTTACACATCTCTTCATCATGAACTTTAGTATGACCAAGCAAATGTATTTGAGAAATTAAAGGGAGATAAGGGGTCCCTCTGCTGGTCCAACTCTAGTATCATTTTGCTTTATTTTTTACTCAAGTGCAATATGTTTAGCATTTGTCATGTACTCCCCCAAAGTTATATATAGTAACATAGCTACTGATGCAGTTTTAAGATTTTCCAGTAGGTGGTTCTATAATCAAAACCCTGCTTCATACGAAAAACAGGGTTTTAATCTATTTAATAAATTAGCACCAGAGAAGCTTTAGGAAACAATGTCAAAGTGCAGGTAGCTAGCTGTACAGAAATAAAAGCTCAGAGGCACATTCCCCCCACCCCACACACGCTTTTTTTTTTGGTTCTCCGGTTCGCTGCCTGGCAAAATTCTTCAGCAAACGAAGCTGTCTGGATGATCTGTCAAAAGCAAATGACAATCCTTTTGTCATCTATAGTTAGGGATCTAGCTAGTACTCCCTTAAGGAAAAAAAATTTTTAATAGGCTACCCAAGCTATCACAGCAAATGTCATGAAGTCTTGTGATTACATCTCCAGGATTGTACAACCTGTTTTCTTTATAGCCTTGAAGTGTCAAACCTCAACATCACAAGAAACTCAATGGCACTAAAATGTTAGGCAATTTTAATTCAATTTTAAATTTATACTCAGACTAAAACCAACATCTGCATCTTTGTCTCAGGATGACAAGTTAATCAGTGGTCTAGAAAACTTAGGTCTGAAGTTTATTCAGGGGTTTAGACTGTTTTTATTTCAATGCAATTCTTTCCAACTGTAATAATTTTTTACTGGCTATTTCTGATAATTACATGGTTAGATCATAGCCAAAGCAGCCCGTCTAGCATTTGTACTGATCAAGCAACCAATCAATTTAACAGCATGACACAGGTAAAAGTCTTACAGATATTACCACCTATTACTCTTCTAACAGACTGCAAAGATTTTCAAACAGCCTTCCCACCAAAATCACAGTGAACATTATCAAGTGACAAACTATAAGAAATAATCTTTTACTTATAAAAGTTTTCTCTCCCCCCATTTGTTGTAACAAAGAGCATCATCAATAATGGGGTGAACTGGCACATAGTCTGATGTAAAGCAGTAGTTACAGCAACAACATATAACCTCTTTGTAACGTTACACAAGCAGTCTAGTCATGTTGGGTTTTATTAACATCTTAAAGGTACATATAAATTTAAGACCTTTCTATTCAGATCTCAAATATAATTTAATAGAACTTAAATACATTCATCTGGGATGCTGTGAAAACTTAAACAGATTAGTTAATGTCAACAGAAGGCCCTTACAGCAAGTCCTGAAGACAGCTAAGGAGACCTTCTGGCAGATATAACATGGGAGGGAATTCTACAGACATGATCCCTGATCGAAGCAGGCTCTGCTTTGGCCCAATGCAGTCAGAGGATCAGGACAGACAGCCTGAATAACTCATCTGATTTCAGCTGCATTGGAAGGACATTGTTGAGAGATGATCACTTAAGTACCCTCGGCCTAGATCAGTGAGAGCTTCACAGACTGTCAGCAAGACCTTGCAACAAACCAGTTTGCTACTTACTGACAGCTGGACATCTCTGCTTCTTCCGCTCCCATAATCAAGGAGCAGACAAGAAGCCACATGTGACTGACTACTGCTGCTTCCAGATCAATTTCAAGGGAGGATCAAGTAGAAGTGAATTACAATATTCTAGCCTGGAGATGGTGAAATCATAAAAGGCCTAATGAGGTCCATGACACAGAAAAAAGGGAGGGACTGCTTGGAGATGGAAACAGTCACTGCTTAAGAAGAGTAGGGGCTCAACAGTAAAATTTCTTTGGTATGTTACAGAATTTGGGGCCTGGATACTTTAAATATTTACTATTTATTTGCTACTTTACAAACAAAAAAAAGGCAAGTTCCTACCCTGAGGAGCTTACACTTTGATTCAGACATAACAAACAAGGAATAACAATGAAAAGTGGTGGTGGGAGTGTGGCAGAACAGGGGATGGAGGGTCAGTAGCGTAGCCGGGGGGGAGCAGGGGGAGCGGCCACTCCCCCTGTGAGGAGAAGCGGCGCTAAGGCGCCGCCCGAGCCCCGCTGCGGGAGCCAGGCTCGGGGGCGCTTTAAAAGGCTGGCGGCTCCTGCCGCTGCGGGGAGCCGCCGGCCCTTTAAAGCGCCCCCCCGCCCGCCCCCATCCAGCCCCGCTGCCGGACCCGGGCTGGGTGGGGGGGGGGGGCACTTTAAAAGGCCGGCGGCTCCTGCCGCTGCAGGGCCCTTTAAAGCCCCCCCCCCCCCCAGCCCCGCTGACAGACCCGGGCTGGGGAGGTGGGGGGCGCTTTAAAAGGCCAGTGGCTCCCGCCTCTGTGGGAAGCTGCGGGCCTTTTAAAGTGCCCCCTCCAGTCCTGCTGCTGGAGCTCCGGCGGTGCTTTAAAGGGCCCGGAGCTCCGCAGCGGCTGGAGCCCAGGGCCCTTTAAAGCGCCACCAGGGTGAGTACAGGGGGAGCGGCGCCTTTTTATAGCGCCGCTACTCCCCCTGTGCTCTAAACCTGGCTATGCCACTGTGGAGGTTACCCCAATAAGTAATCATGAGTTCTGTGTATTCTAATCCACACAATTTATTGACTCTGTTTCAATGTTTAAAAATGTATAAAGTTACTGGATTATAGAGTCCAGACCAAGGATCAGATCAGGAAACAAAATAATTCCAAGATCATGTATTTTCATCCAGAAAATCACCTTAATCCCATTCCCAATAAACATGGTCCTATGTCCTCCAAGTGCTTTATTGCACTATAGCTAGGAGCACAGTCTCAGCAATAACCCTATGTAAAAATACCCTCACAGTGGAGTTAGTCAATGGGATGCTCTCAGTTTGCCAGTCAGGGAATTTTGCATCAGACCTGGCCACATCACCTATTGACCTCAGAACAACCTCAATATAAGAAGGGCCATACTGGGTCAGACCAAAGGTCCATCTAGCCCAGTATCCTGTCTTCTGACAGTGGCCAATGCCAGGTGCCCTAGAGTTGAATGAACGGAACAGGTAAACATCAAGTGATCCAACAAAGGATAGGGACACCATCCCTGCCCATCCTGGCTAATAGCCATTGATGGACCTATTATCCTCCATGAACTTATCTAGTTATTTTTTGAACCCTGTTATAGTCTTGGCCTTCACAACATCCTCTGGCAAGGAGTTCCACAGGTTGACTGTAGGTTGTGTGGAAAAATACTTCCTTTTGTTTGTTTTAAACCTGCTGCCTATTAATTTTATTTGGTGACCTCTAGTTCTTGTGTTATGAGAAGGAGTAAAAAACATTTCCTTATTTACTTTCTTCACACCAGTCATGATTTTATAGAGGTCTATCATATCCCTCCTTAATGGAATCTTTTACAAGCTGAAAAGTCCCCGTCTTATTAATCTCTCCTCATATGGAAACCATTCTATACCACTCATCATTTTTGTTGCCCTTTTCTGAGCCTTTTCCAGTTCCAATATATCTTTTTTGAGATGCGGTGGCCACATCTGCACACACTATTCAAGTTTGGGTGTACCTCAGAGTTTTCTCGCATCAAGGATAATTCTCTAAAAAGCCAGGGCACTCCTATACTCCCCATCTGCTAGAAGGCTGCCACATTCACTCACCATGGTGAATGTTACTTTATTTTTAATATCAATTATCAAAGCCTCAAACTCTGGAGTTCAGATAAGCAGACAGAAGTTTGGAAATTTATCTGAAACTATGAATAAACTCATTAAGTCCTACAAATTTCCATCTCAAAACAGGTAAAAACAAGTTGCTTTCATGGGGGAAGATGCCCAATGAGCTGTTACCTTCCTTCAGGCCAGCTTCCCATCTCTTGCCTTTATGGAGCACCACCCCAGCTTTATACCGACAGGACTGGGGAGGTGAAAAGCCATTTTTTGCGCGCAAATGTGAGGCATCTTTTCCATTTCTCTTCTATGCATCCAACCCAACACTCAAAGTTAATGACTACCATGGGTGTTGGACTGGACGTTTGTGGTATCTCCTTTCTGCTTACTTCTGTGTCTCTTTCCCACCCCACCCATATGAAACAAATGTAGGTCATTTTCCTCATTCTTGCTATGTCACTGATCCACTATAGCTGTTCTTAATGGAGGAATTTGTACAATAAATGATAAATTGGCACATGAAAGTGGCATACATCCTATAGCTGGTGACATGTCAAGACTCCCATAATCAGTCTATGAATTATTTTATCCTGAACATGATTCTAAACTGCAGTGGTCTTGAACCTAGAAATAGGACTTTGCGGGTAGAATATATTCATTGAAAACGTCCTGTTAAGTGAATTCTAAACTTTATGTAAGAATTTTAAAATACTGTCTGAAGACTTAGGTAATATGTTGACCAAAGTACATAAGATTAGTAAAATATGCAAAAAGACAGAACATACATTATACTTGGGTGTGTGTGTGTGTTAAACTTTAATAATTAGTACAGATAAAATCAAGACTCCTCTTCATAAACAGACAACTATATTAGCAAAAAGACTGAGGACTTGATTATCCTCTTGCATACACAGAAGAATTGTAGATCTCAAGAAATTAGAAGACTGCACATGTGTTTGTGCAGTAGCTGATTTTCTAAGATATGCATCAATGTAAGCTGTGTACTGAAGGTAACAATCTTAGTTGGGATGAAGAAGATGAAGTGGCAAAAGAAAGATCTATAGGTATTTCCAGCATTAATCTTCTGATTTTTCACATTTAATACAGTTCTATTATTAAGCTAAATTAAATGCTGATTATAGTAGCAATTAGAGCTGAATAAATGTTTCATACTGAATATTTACTCTCTTTCTCTGCTCATGGAATGTCCACAATTAGATTGCACTTTCCTCAGGTATTCAAATGCAGTTGATTTATTTTTTAATTATTTCCTCTACAGACTGACCAGTTCACTGCAAGCATTTAGTAAATGCTCTTCAAAATTTGAGCTGCACTGATTAGTTACAATTGGTCTCAAGTCACATGGCACTAGTTCTGTTCCCTGAGTCTGACTGGATGAAGGTAACACTACAATCAGAAGGAAGACTCGGAGAAAGGGCTGGTGTTTTTGAATCTCTATGAGAAAGGTAGTAACTGATAAGCAGAAACTATAGAATAGTGTAAACGTATGTCTTTTGAGGTGACACAGGCCTTGTGCAAGGCAACACTCTTGAAACGTACGCTACTGTAAAGATTTACTGGATAGGTGCAGAGTTTAATTTTTTTTCTTGCCCTCTTTGCACAATATGCATGGATAGACCTAGATTTAAAGCACGCAATTGGATCAAACTGCCCGTAAACAAGCACTCTGTGTGCTTTGGGAACCCTTGTCTCCCTGCTGTGTCAAGCAGAGTCCCATCCATATAAAATATACTATTCCCAGTGTTGTTCTGGAGCATGAAAGCTTAAAATTCACTTTCTGCAAACATTCGTGCAAATAAAACTCACACACTTTAATGTCTGCAAAAAGCGAACACAAAAGGGATGCAAGCAAAGCTAGATTCATTCTGATATGTTTCACTTGTCACTCACCAAAATGTTGGAGGTGTTCATCCAGATCTAGTAATTTTCTAGCTAGCTTGTTTTTCACTACTATGACACAAACAAAAACAAGTGGAAAAATTCATCTCAAAACAAATAGTTTTGGACAACATCTGACATGGGATGCCCACCACAAAGCAAAAGTCAAGAGAAAAAGTATTTTTACAAACCATAGGAAGATTATTTATTTAAAAATCCTTATCTTTCTAAAAGAGCAACATTAGTTTTCCAATTAAATAAAGATTACCTAGAAAGTTAAAGTACTAAGAAGAAGCATCTATGTTTACATTACATTCATTATAAATATTAAGAGAATCTATCTTTTAGAAACTCAGTAAGAAATGTCTTCCTATGGCTTGTAAAATATTTTAAGTAATAATTAAAGCCTCTTTCCCCTCCTTTATTATTTTCCATCTAATGATAATTTTCATTTACTGAGTAGAACATCTGTAGCACAGAGATTAAATATGCTGATTCACTTTTTACCTTCGCCAAAATACAATCTGACTTGTTAGCACAGCACATTCCAAATAATTATGCTGGTGTCCCTTTTCCTTAATTCTGACCTCAGAATTTCAAAAAGTCACAAATTTCTGTAATAGTCAGTAAAATTAAATTTTGTTCAATCTTCCACCAAAAAGACAATGCATCTTACATTAAAAAATCAGAGTTTTGTTTGAATTTGGCATCATCTGGCTTAGAGGTTACAATCAGGACGCTATCCATTAATAAACATAGAAACAATGACTTTACAAAATATATCACCAGCATACTGATGACTCAGAGTATCTGCTTTCTCTCTCCATCACTGAGATTGTTCAGTGTTTAATAAAATCAGCCTTTTGCTATCCTGTTTCTTCATTCAGAAGACGAAAAATTAAATAAGAAACATTAAAAACATACTGCTTCTTAACATTAGTGTTGGGCAAGAGAAATGAGATGAATTTTTCATTCACTAATATGATCTCTTTACCTGGCCAGTGCAACTAAATATTAATACGTAATTTAACTTTTATGACTCTCCTAGAATTATAGTAATAAATTAAATAAAATTGCACTGTTACATGTTTTAGCTACTCTGTCATTTTTAATATATTTTTGTTAATCTAGAAGAAATCATCTGTTAACTGGAAAGGCATCCCTGCATAACACACAACTGTTAAAATGTAAATTGCCAAACTATTTTTAGCTGCTGCAGAAAAAAAATATTCCTGGCCTCGGGAATAATGATTTGAGGCATTGTGTTCATTTTGTTTATCAAGCAGCTATTCAGCCTCTAGTGGGGCCCAAGTGCTTATGCAAGCAAAAGCTTTTAAGAGTGCCTGCAGCTGCAATCCTGGCTTCCAGGTAGGCTGCAGGTTCAGAGCACAGCTGCCCCAGGCTGTCTAAACTATCTCAGTTCCATCTGGAAGTATGGTTAAAATGGGATTTCAGATTCAGGTTTTTGTATATCACAGTGAAAGTGGGAAGTGGAGGAAAGGGGGGGTGACTAGAAGACACCATCTATGCTTCGGATTTAATACAAAAATAAAATAAAAAGATCAGACCCTTTTTGCTCCTACTGTATTACTGTTGCCTGTGCAGTGCATTCTATTCAGCCTATATGGCTTTGAGTTATGACTCATCCAACTGCACCTGCACCCGTGTGTTAAGTACTGCCAAATAAAAGCCCAACATCCATTTACACAACAAAGAGATGTACCCCGCAAGGCACTGGAGCTTCTCTCCCCTCCCCTCTTGTTTATTGTGAACAGGGGGGAAAAAATCCTTCCTTCACTTCACTGGGGATTTTTCACTTCATGTGGATTTTCAAATGCAGATTCATTTATAAACAATTTTCTTCCTTTAAAGAATAAAGTATATTTAATACCACAAAACACCCCTATAGCATTAGATTATCACAGCCATTAATGATTTTTCAACCAAAACCCTTCCAACCTTTTTCATCAAAGCCCTTTATTCTCAAAGGATAAATTTTCTAGCAAAGAGGGATCAACAAACTAGTTGCTTGAAAGCCTTCCTGATGGTAGGCTGAAGTTAGGAAAAGCTTAATGAAGGCTTTAAAATCCACCAGGGCTTCACAATGAACATCTGACTTGGTGATTTATGCATATTAATAACCTCAGTCCTACTGAGGCAAGCTGAGCCGTACATGTCCTCCGAATCTTAATGTCTTCAGCTCCATTGGGATTATTACAAATGTAAATTTCTAAGATTCTCAGCTATTAATCTCTGTCTGTCCTCCTGTTCAGCAACATAATGACTAATTAAACATCAAAAGACCTGTACAGGAGATCTTCTTTGACAGCTCCTGGCCCAGCTCTCTTCCCAAGAGGGGAATTCAAATGACAGGGACAAGTGGGTAAGTGCATATGAGTGAGGTACAAACCATTGCTATGAAATCTAAAAACTACACATCAAATGTGTATTTAGAACTTAGAAACTGATCCAAAATAGCTTGGCTGTTTATGGTCACTAGATAAAGCCTTCCTAATAATAACTTAAAAGATCTGTATGTCAAGTAAACAGTGCGCTTTGAGCCCAATTTGTTTACTAGAAGTTAAAAATTCAGTACTTACAGAAGAAGGCAAACCAGGGGGCACCTTTCTTACTTTCTTTGTCTGTAAAGGATCTGCACACAGAAAACAACACATTTCATCAGCTATGCTGGGTTACAAAGGAGTAACAAGAACGAACAGCCACACTAAACAACTGATTATTTATTTTTCCCACAATACAGTCCCCATTTTCTAGCTTTATGCATCTTTTCCTTTGTATCAATGAAAGGTGCTTTACACACATTACAAGAAGGTTACAATAACTAACACATTTCTGCCCTTTTCTACAATCCTGCCTTGCTCACATTACCTTTGATCTCAGGGGATTCTCCTTGTGGAAAGGCAGTCACCCCTGACAACAATAACACTATTAGGTACATCAATACCATAATGCATTCACTAAACAATGGCCTGTAAAGTGCACGAGGTGGAAGGTGGATTGACTGTGGACATAAATGAATCCCCTGCTTGTGATCTTGGTAAAATTAGAATTACAAACATCTCTATGGTACATTAAAATCCAAATTAATGTAAACTGTGGCTTTTTAAAACCGTAATTTCATTAAATGGATTACAACATTCACATGCAGGGTTTATTGTAGCACCTCAGCTACCAGCAACAGTGAAGCTGATTAACCAACTAGTCAACACTCTTTACAAGTCACTAAGAAAATCCAAACCATCTTTCAGAACATTTGGAAAGTTGGAAATATGGCACCCACTTCTCTACACCAATAATTGACTTCCATGTCACCAGGGAAGCCTATGGCTGCATACATTAAGAACTGAAAAAAACGCACAAAATAAAGTTTAAATCAACCACTATAGTCAACATGCAAATTAGATTTCCTGGCATTATGGGTCTGCCCCAATAAATAATTGATCTGGTGACATCATCATTTGTACTTTGAATTCATCCAGTTTTCAACCATAATACAAAACAAACTCTTCCATCTTGATTTAGAATTACAATAGTGAATTTAACATTTGGTTGTAGCAAGCTGAAAAATATCTTCTTTCTCCATAGTGTAATAAAGGTGAGAAGATTCAGGAACAGAAAGATAATAAAAGCAACAACTTTATTTTCTATCCTTCACTTCTCCTCAGGATACCTCTACTATGGTACGTGTCACATATTATGTTAGAGAAAAACTACAGTTCTGAAGTGTTTACACTGTATTTCCTAAAATTATTGCATACATTTTCAAGGGGGTGGGCCTTTGGTTGAGAGCACCCGTACTTTACAGCCATAAATTCTCAGGTCTTGAGTTCCAGCCACTCAGTTCCAGCAAGGATAACAAGGACTCCACTACAGATCCACAAAGGTTTATGCCCCTTAATTTTTGCCTTCTAACAAGCACCATAAGCCGGAGTGAAATTCCTCTGGAAACACCAAATTGGACCTAATCTTAAATCAGAAACCTGTGACACCACCCAATTTTATATAGTTTCCACATAAAATCATAATTCAGCCTAAATTTTAGGTTTGTGAAGGCACCTAAAACTAGACTAGTTTGACATGGTTGGAGGTCCCACTATGAAGGTTTCACACATCTCTAGTGTCTCACTTCACATTCAGTGTCGCTCCATACCTATCCAGAGGAGACACTTATGCGGTTACCAGGCACCAATCCCACTCAACACCAAAGCATATGCTCTACAGCATTCTATCACAGCTGATTCAATCAGCACAGGAGTAAAGATCAGATCCAGCAACTGAAATTGTGGCTAGGTCTACACATTTGTGCCCTTTCCTAAAATCTTGCCATGTTCACATTAACTTTGATTTTCAGGGGAAGGCAATAACCTGAAGGCAGTAGCATACTTTTAGTTTGCACCTGTAGCGTCCACATGGGGGAGTTACAGTGCAACACTTTGGTCTGAACTGTGGGGCAGTGTAGACAAGCCCTCAGTCTCCTACATAACTGTCCATCATCCTAGCTCTAGCACCCCGGCCAACCTCCTCGCAAGGTGTTTTACTGAGTGGCCAGTAAGACTACATTCTCTTTAAATGTTCCTGTTCTCAGCCACATCCTGGAGAACTTTTCAGGTTTCTTTATTAGCAGTTCTCACCTGTGTTAAGAAGCATGTGTTAAAAAGTACCGCATAAAAAAAGGCACTCCCCAAAACTAAATGGCAATTATCTTCGTGAACGAGTCTGAATATCAGAAATGGACAAACAGGAGTTAGTTATAATTTTTCTAAAGGATAATTCTAAAAAGTCTGCCATTTCTAATTTAAGACATTAAAAAAAACATTACTGCAAACATATTCAGTACCTATTTCAAGTCACACAAATGGATAATTTCTATTAACTGCTAAAACTCCAAGAAAAGAGGTCTCATTTCATGAAGTTTTGTTGCGGATAAACAATGATTTAAATTGTAAAGTTAAGTACAATCAAGTTACATATACTATATAGCCTAAATAAATCTTCATTTGATGTATGTAGGTAAAAGTAGCACACAGGAAGAGAAGCCAGAAATGAGCAGAAATAAAGGAGACAAGACAGCAATTTCAGTGACCTAAAAATGAAAACTACAGTTTGTGATAATTTTCTAAAATGGAAAATCAGATGGGGGGATTTAAATTAAAACAAAAAACAAAAAACTAGAGCATGCATACAAAATGAAATATTTTCAACTTGGACTTTACATTATTTTGGATCGTTTCAGACTAAAGAGCTTTTTCATCATAAAGTAATATAAGTGACTAAGCACTGGATTGTATAGTTGATACGAAGACCTTACAACTTGCAGTAAACAGTAATATGTACAGTAAGGTCCACTTATCTCGGAACAACTCCAGAATATATTGTTTAATTGTGACCAATCTTAAAAAACTCTCTTGAAGCATATTTTGCTAACAACATAATAAATCTGTTATGCATCTGATGGTATACACTAAATAAGAAGTCTCATTTTCCTATTGATTATTATACTGTCTTTAACTGATACAAAAAATACTGCGATCCTTAAGCCAACTACACGCAACTCTAGATCATCCCAAATAAAGTAACTTCAAGCATAAAAACAGGATAATTATTCTTTTCTTTACATTTTCAGAGTGTATAATGGTAATGACCTCAAGGTCGGGCATTTCTACCAGTTAATGATGGCCTGGGTTAAGGGCACTCAGCTACTTCAGCTGGTCATCAACTGCTATCCATCTGTCATTACTGCTTACACAATTGAGAATTTTTTTATGATATACTGATCAGTCCTGAACTAAAATCAATGTATTAAACAAAATTACACTTAATTTTGTATTATCCCTTATTTAGCTATCTCAAGTAGCAGACATTGCCTTTGAAAGAGGAATTTGCAACATATAAAAAAGATACCTAAAATAAGGTGGGATGTGAAAAACGCATCAATGTTAAAGGTCTAAGAATAGTCCACATTACTGACCAACAGCTGATGAGTCATGAAGTGGTCTTCGGCGTGGATTTGCAGAAGAAAATGGGTAATATGGTGTTCCAGGTTTTCCTGAGGATGACACCTGACCAGGGCTTCCAAGCCCCATATCTGATCGAAGGAGACCGGACTGTAAAATAAACAATGAAGAGCAAATTATTGTAATTACTAAACTTCAGATTATATTATTAATTATGCTAACTGCTTGTGATAGTTTTAGCCAGTTATTCAATTTTTAATCAAGGTCTTAAAGTTTAAAGAAATGTTGATATTTTTTATTATTATTCAGAGAATGTACTTTTACAGAGAGACCTATAGCCCAATTTTAAAGACCAAAATAAATTTTGCTGTGAGTCTGGGAAAATGACTTAATTCCACTTAAAAGGTCTACCTACTAATACCTCATACTATACTGTAAACAAAATGATATTTATTTGCTTAATTTGTAATAGAATATAAAAATGGATTAAACTGCTAAAAGATACCATATTTACAGTGTGAGATTAGGATATATTATTCAGGTTTAGTATGCACACACTGGTGAATTCATACACACACAGAAATTATCCTGAAGAGCAATTTAAAACACAAAAGACAAAGTATACATTGATTACATGTAATGTGTAGAATACTCAATAATGGAGAAAATGTTATAAGCAATTCCGTATTTACACATGCAGAGAGAGAGAGAGTGAGTCATCATTTAAAGCATAATTTTAATGTTGCTCCTGCCTGGTTTTGGGTTTCATCACTAACCCAAATCTTGGGTTGAGTTTTGGTCGCTGCAGAGGGCCTTTGCCATTGAAGGTGGAAACCATGCTTAGCTCTGCAGTTACAGGCAGAAACAAATCCCGAACTCAGAGTGAAATTCAGGGTGCTCTCTAAAAAGTAAATATATGGCTACTGAACAGAAGCCCATTTCTCTCTAACAGTAACACTGAATACCTCCCACAGCTTTCCCGCATACATTAACAGTCCACATTACATGAGACATTTCTTTCATAACAATTTGGCATCTACAGTAATATGCCTTAATGGCAACTCTGAGCCAACTAGCATCTCTTACGCAGGTTCTTTGATCTCTTTTTCTTCATGCCGGATCACCACCTGAAGCCTGGTGCAGACCCAACCCATTTACTTTGTGTTTTATAGCCTTACTTTTATTATACTAATCTAATTTGTGATAAAATCAACCTCAAAGATAATTATGCAGATACAAAGAAGAGATGCTAAAAGCATGCTGCTGGGTATTAGGACAACTTAATATTGTTTGCCTAGGCTTAAACTGTGCTAACAATACCTGATAATTGAGTTGCAGGACAATAAGTGACAGGAAATGTTGAAAATAATTTATTATTAAACATTTTTAAAAATGCACCTTCAAACAGAGTTTCCCAAGCGGCAGAGTGTTTTACAGGGGCTAAAAGTTAGCTTTGATTTTTAGCAACCCTACAAATCAGATGATGTAAACAACTCAGAATATAGATGGCATTAACATTCAAAATTATCCTCAAGTCAAATTTAGTGATATGAAAACCAAGTGGCTTAGTATTTGTATCTCACCAAAAGGTGCACTAGATGCTTCACAGCTGATGTGAATTCCTTTCCTCTAATTCCTTCCTTGACCCTAGCCAATCTGGCTTCCACTTTCACTGCTGCACTGAAACTGCTGTCAGTCATTTCGTGCCAATACAATGGGTCTACGTCACCTTGCTTTGCATCCCATCGTAACTAGGAGAAGAACGGTGTAGTTACAGCACTGTTGTTCTCTTGTGATCCCCAGCAGCCAGAATGGCCCTTTGGCACACAAGTTACAGCCACCTTTGTCCCCGCCCTGCAGCCATGACTAGTACAGCACTTACATTTATCAGTGCCAGGACTGAATTAACTCCTTTTCTTTCCTCATAACCACTCTCTAATCTCCCTCTATCTCTAGCTTTTTCTATGTCACACCACAATCCTCTGCGTCACTAAGACCTGTAACCTGTGTGTTCTCTCTTCAACTCTGCCCTCTCACTAGTCCACAGATTCAGGGGTCCCACATCCAAATCTTGCTACCTCTTCCTCTTAAAATGTCCAACATCTGTCCTTTTCTTTCTGTTCACGTTGTTGACACTATCATCCACACCTTCATCTTTTCTGTCTTGACTTCTGCAACTTCTGAAAGGCTGCTGGTTACTCAAGGTCGTTGATAGGCTCTCAACAGGGCTAGTTCCTCAGCCCCTCTCCATTTGTTCTGCATAGCTCTGGTGCTGAAAAGCTGTCAGAATAAAATGTGGCCCAGGGACTGCATAGTGTAAGGAACAACTCTGTGTTGCTTTGTGCTGATACAAGGCTTGATACCATATCACCTTTACAACCCTTCACCCTCAGCTGCCAGGTAACATCTTTTTTGCTTCTTTATGATGAATAAATAAAGCCTGAAAACTTAACTTTAAAAATAAAAAGGGACAAGGGGAGGCAAGTCTGTGCTTTGTTTTAACCTTATTAACTTCAGGAATAAGAAGTCTGATTTTCCCTGTTTTAGTTGGAGGATGCAGAGATGTTAGATGTTTCTTGCATATCTTCTCTTCCAGCAATGTACAGGGCATTTGAGTTAAGTAGGTGTTAGCAAAACGCAAAAAGTTTTAAAGTATCCTGAATTAACATAGCTTACCCACTCAATCAGATTTCACATTCTTGATATCTATGATGCCATAATCTTACTAGTTCTCTAGTCTGTCTAGAGAATCTTCCGGGAAAAGCAAAGCAGACAAGGCCTGAATTATTAATTAAAAACACATACAAGATTTGTTCTTAATAATTTTAAGGCTGTCTTTACACATAATAAAAAGCAGCAAAAAGGGAATGAAGCAATTTCATTTCCTTTCCCAGGTCATCTTCAAAAACCTGTCAATTTTCCCTTTAAAAATACATAAATATACCTCATTGTTCTGTGGTGCTACTGAATTATCAAAGCTGCTACTTAAACCATTTGGCAAGTTTTTAGGGGTGACTACCATATAGAGAACTTAGTTTGGGTATGCAAGTTAGTGCTTCCCACCTAACATTATTTAAAGGAACAGATGAAAACCAGTCAGCAATAAGTAGTGTGCCTATTTCAAGGTTGCTCAAAGGGCTGCAGAATTTGCCTGCAGCCCAGGAATATGTGGCTTTGGAAGAAACTACCCTCCTGCTTTGCAAAAACATCTCAGATTGGCAGATATAGCAGGGGAAAGATTCCAGTCAGTATTTAACTGTCTCAGGATGTCACTCATAAGAGCATGAAGTGTTGTTGTCAGGGCCGGTGCAAGGAAATTTTGCACCTTAGGTGAAACTTCCTTGCACCGGCCCTGCGCCCCACCCCCTTGCCCAGCTAACAGGCTCCTCCCCCCCCCGGCAGCCAGCTCCCCCGCCCGCAGCAGGCGGCTCCCCATCCCCCCCGTGGCGGCCCCCACCCCCACCCGCGGCGTTTCCCCAGCTCCCGGCTCCACGCTCAGCCACTGAGCTGAGTGTGGAGCCAGGAGGCAGCCGCGGCGAGCTGCCTCCTGGCTCCAGGCTCAGCCACTGAGCCCCAGCGGCACAGCAACAGCCCTCGCCACAGCAGGGCTTTGCGAGGAAGCGGGCGGCTGCCTCCTGTCTCCCGGCTCGAGCGTGGAGCCGGGAGGCAGCCGCCCGCCGTTGAGGGTGGCGAAATGCCGCCCCCCAAATCCTGGCGCCCTAAGCGACCGCCTAGTGAAAGCGCCAGCCCTGGTTGTTGTAGCCTGTCAGTTTCAGGGTATTAGTGAGACAAGGTGGGTGAGGTAATATTCTTTTATTGGACCAACTTATGAGCAAGACAAGCTTTCGACCTACACAGAGCTCTTCTTCAAGTCTGGGAAACTCCGTGTAGGTCGAAAGCTTCTCTCTCTCACCAATAGAAGTTGGTCCAACAAAAAGTATTACCTCACCCACCTTGTCTGTCATAAGAGCATTCAGAGAGAGATGGGAGCATTCCAGCGACTGACCTTATGTAATGACAGTAGCTTTCATGACACCTTTTGGGGTTTCCCCCTACCTAAAAAGGGGAACCCCAAAAGGTCATCTTTCACACAGGCAACAGAGATGTTGCTGGAAATTATCCACATGGACATTCTCTATCTATACAGGGAGAAATGGGTACTTTGTCTGATATCTTAGGAGAAAACACTTGAAGGAAGGAAAAGGACAATGAGTGTGGAAATTCTCTCTTCTACCAATTAACTTCTGCCAAGAAATTCCCCAAAGACAGATGCCCACATCCCTTCCAACTCCTACTTCTCAGCTGTCAGCCTCCATTCATGAAAACGACAACCCTCAATCTTTCAAGTTGTCAAACACACCAAGCCCCTGCCTCCTTTGCTTACACCCTAAGTTTTGCCATAACCTGATTATTTCTGCAAGCACATGAAATAAGTCTTGAGACATTCAAGAACTCTTCATTATTACCGTATTATAATACAACTAAAAGAATCCACTCTTTTGGTTTGTTATTGCATTTATTTTACACTGAAGCAGAAATGTTCATCAGTGG
This sequence comes from Macrochelys suwanniensis, assembly GCA_033296515.1. Lineage (NCBI taxonomy): Eukaryota > Metazoa > Chordata > Testudines > Chelydridae > Macrochelys > Macrochelys suwanniensis. The sequence continues at coordinate 61,412,931 of CM065785.1, forward strand.
CTTCAGTGCTGACCTGCTACCACAACTAGGAGTCTAGCCACAGAGTTTAGAGCTAGTTGGACACAGCAATCAATAGAATTATCACAGGACTTGCATACAGCAAGCCTCAGAATATACAGCGTATTGTGTACAAATCTAATAGCAGCACAGATTAATTTGTAAATCTATGCTATAGAATTATTCTTCAAGTATATTCTTCTGACGTTACTGCAACTGAGTGAGGCATACTAAGTACAACTGGTTAAATATAGTTTTTTCGCTGTCTGCCATAGTAAAATAAAAATAGATGTCATTAGCTCATCTTATTGACTTTTCTGCCTGTCTGAACCAATTGAGAAGCAATATCGACTAGGACTGATCCTGTCCTAAGGGCACCTGATGGAGAAAGGAATACACAAATACCTCTGAGGATACAATAACTAGCAAGGAAGCTTTGTATTATCAGTACAAGGCTACTCTGGGCTAACTGCTTCTAGTCTCTTCACAGGCATCAGTTTACTGAAATGATACATAGCTTAGTTCTTAGCATTAATACAGAATGTTCAAGTCCTCGGTCACCTAGAACCTCATCTGCTAAACATGTATCCAATTACTAAGGAATAATCAATGACTAGTTATCCTCCAGAAACACTGGCTAACACTGCCTGGATTAGTGTCATCACAGATAAACAGATATCATTGTTAAGTAACTGCCTCTCTGAATTACATGAAACAAATACCCATGTTGTAAATAAACAAGACAATTAATATAAAGGAATTTTTCTAATGATTTGTAGTAGATACTAACCAGAAAAAAGAAAAGGTTTTTATTTCGGTCAACCACGTGACGGAACAGCCCTAATTACAAAAAGGCAAATGACTGGTTATGGAGGCAGGGAGAGTGCACTCAGCGGCACTGCTTTTCTGCACCCACCCTTCAATTTAATCCAGGAAACAGCTTTGATGATGGCCTCAGTGGAATCAACGTGACCTGCCCCAAGAGGTAAAAGTGCTACAGCGCTCACCAGCTGATGGAAAAGTATTCTAAGGGAAGGGGTGATTCAGCAAAATGTGCCACAGAAGGATGAAATAAAGAAGAATCACCTATTCACACACAGGGAATGAATGAATGAATGAATGATACACACATACGTATTCTGTCTACTTTCATAATATAAACAGTTATACAAATCTAACAGTTTTTACATGTACTGCAATATATATATTTAATTAGCTTCAACTTGCATATTAACTGAATCTAATTAACTATGCCTAACTAAAACATGATTTTGTGAATAGTAAATATGTTGTTTGCTTTTTGAAGCAAACATGTATTTTCAAATCGTTTTAAAACTGGATTCTTTCACAGGTTTTGGGAAGGAAGAAAGGAAAAAGTTACCCCTACTATTTTTTAAGAGATCATTCTTTCTTACTTCTATGGACCTCCAAAATTCTGTTGACACAATCTAATTGTGAAGTAGCATTCTGCTTCCTATAAAGGTGTTTTCAGTAGAGTGCAAATAAATAATTCTAACACTCTGGTAAGCAGTTCTTCGACTTTTCAAAGCGTAATTTATGAAAATTAAAATCTGTTTTAAACAAGTGTTTTAAATTTCTCCGCATTATAGTCTCCGAAGGCTCTCAAAGATTTGGGTTATTTCTAGAATAGGAAATCAGGCAATGCTTAAAAATGTGTTAGCTAACATTTTTTAACTAACATCTTTAAATGTTAGTACAAAAATGGGTTTGATGGTTGCCTTCTGACCCAAGGCTCTCCTCTAAGGGCTCACCATGATCTCCACATACATTTTTGAGGGTACCATTCTTAGTTTCAAAAACATTTTAGTTAAAATATGTTAGCTTACCATGTTTCATTGGATGCCCCTTGATTCACTTTATCTACTTGAAACGGGGGGAGATGTAGAGTGGTGATTGTTTTTGGGGACACCAACCCCATTCCGCACATAGTAGATCGATCTGAGGTCTGATGTATTTGGTGCTTTCCTGGATGATGTAGAATTAGCCTGGACAGCTATAAACACAGGCATTTGAGAAGCCGTATATGCCATCCCAGACTAAAACACTATAAACGATGTGACCTGGCCCTAGCCCTGTTCAGCTGTGCAATGGATTGGCTCCTTGAATACATACATGATAATATCAGTATAACTGTCAGTTCAACCTCTCTACTGACCTGGATTATGTGGATTTCATTGACCAATTTGGTCAGGACACAAACAATCTCAAGGATGCACTAGAGGGCTTCCAGCATGAGGGAGCTGCCGTTGGGCTAAGGGTTTCTTGGGCAAACACAAAACCCCACAATGTTGGCGCAAAAATTGTGATATAAGACATCTGTACTTCTGGATAAATCATGGAAGTAGTGGATGACTTCCTCTATCTAGGCCATAAAATATTATCAAATGGGCACAGACAGCCAGATATCCTAAGGAAAACTGGTTTAGCAGCCTCAGCCTTAAAGGACCTGCACAGGGCCTAGAACCAAAAGAATGTGAAACTATATACAAAAGTACAAATTCAATCGAACCTGCATACTTCCAATACTCTTATATGGATCTGAAACATGGATGTTGCTTAAACAAGCCAACAGCAGGCTGGAGGCATTTCCATATGTGTTGTCAGAAGCCACTACTGAATATAAGATGTTTTGACTATCCGTATTGGGCACGTATTATTGAGAACTGGATTCAAGAGTCATCACTGGCTACTGCCGGCTTGCTCGCCTCAGAGACAAAGTCTCCACACATCAATCTCTGAAGATCGGAATTGAGGTGAGAAGGGCACTTGGCCCAGTCATGAACTGGTGGCACTCGTGCAGTTGCCCGCAATTAACATGGCTAAACCAGATCAGTAATAATTCTATGGAGCTCTTAGACTCCTGGAACAAAGTCATATAGTGTGATCATGGACCCTTGGCGCTATGTAACTCCACTGCCTAAGCATATTCCTTTTATTGTTGCATGTTAGTTAATATGTTTTTAAGCACAATCTAATGTTCTAGTCTTGGCTACATGAGGCAAAATTCTGCCCTCAGGTCCAATTGCGCAAGCTCATTGTATTTATTAGCCAACTACCAAGGGGATGCTTATATGAAAAGGAGGCCAGAGTTTATCCTGCTATAAATATTTCATTATGGCAAAGCCATTGCAACACCACAGTTAAGGTTGTATTCTGGTTTGCACATGAAACAGGAGTTCAACCTTCAATACAAAAAACCCCCAACAGAATATGACTGAAATTTTAAGCATGCAATCCACAACAGCTTGAATCTTCTGAGGAGTTTCAAGAAAGTTAGCCAAATAGTTTCAGAAATTTAATCAATTAAAATCCCCCTCCCCAAATAGTTCACATTTTGAGTCTCTTTTTTCAGGTCGTTCTAGCTGAAAAGCTACAAAGTCAAAGTAGAAAGTAAAAAAATGTAATATGCGTTCAGTGGGTACTTTTGGTGTTATATAATTATTTTGTTAATTAACAAAAATAAAATGAATGTGCTAACATTGTTTTAACTGAATCCTTAGGTGCCTTGATTACCTGATGGAGAACAAGATTTACAGAGACCAGGACCCTCTATGAAGTAAGAGCTGCTAGTTCAGCATTCACTTTCCTAAGCATGAATGAATGATTTTCAGAAGCATGCAGACTTCTCCACTTTACTAGTGGAGTAGTTAGTGGTATGTTTGTGATGCTGGGAGAGGGGGAAATCTTCACTGGGGCAGAGTTCAGTTTTTGGTATGTTGTCTGCCCTCGTGCAGGATGTTTGATTCCGCGTGGAGGAAGCGAAGACGCATGCTATTAGATGCTTTACATTTTCATTTTATTGCTTTGGTGGTTTTGTGTTAAGTAAGCAATCTTAACTCTGACTCACCTTAGTATTTTTGTGTATAATTTAATAAAATGTGGTGATAAAGGGGACAGTTAAGCTCCACTAAACAAGGAGACACAAGGAGGGTGAAGTAATATACTTTATTAGACCAATTTCTGTTGGTGAGCGAGAGAGAAGCTTTCAAGCCTGTCCTGTTAGGTAAGTTGCACATGTCCGCTTCTTTTTGACTGAAAAAGCTCGTACAAAGTTAAAAATGCAATAAAGTAATTTCCTTGGGAGATTCTATTACTTTATAGACCTTCTGGCTACAAGACAGCACATGCCATTCATCATAGTCAAGTCAAAGTAAACAACTAAGACATGTGGCGGTGTATTTTTAACTCTATTCAGTTTTCTGGTTTTTGACAAATGTATAAAAACAGACCACAACAAACTTTGAATTTGGAAAACACTGACTTTTGTGAAATTATATTATAATGTAAATTCATTTTAAATTTAAATTCTAGGGATATGTTCGCAATTATCAGCATGTTGTTAAAGAATCCTATCCTGAGAATCTCATTAGATAGTGATGTGAAATACAGTTGTTTCCATTTTGAGAACAAAGGGACCTTGAATGAGTAATCAATAGCAACTGGCAGAAAATGAGACATTAATTATGATCCTCTAGTGTTTTGTCTCAGACAAGGTTTCATTAAAAGTATTGTGCTAACCTGTACAGTTTCAAGTCATTACCAATACATTTGACCATATATATTTATTGGGGGCAGGCGAGAGCATCTCAAAAACAAGTGTGTTACATGAAGTCTTGAATATTGTTTTTCGTGCTCAATTTGAAATAAAAGCATGGATTGCAAAACATTACTCGTTTTTTTTTTAAATGCCCAAATCTTATAATCTTGGGGTAGTGTCTTGAAAATTTAATTATATCTTCTATACCTAAAGTGTCACGCAGGTTTGAGAAGATAATGACAGTCATCCATCAATTGCACCCTGCCAGTGTAATCAGGCTAATCTAGCTCACTGGAGTAAAAAGAAGCTACCTAGGGTACTAAATACTAAAGTGCTACAACATCATAAACAAAATAACAGATATTTAGTTTTACTATTCTCCTTAATTAACATTAACACTGAGAAATACTGAGATCTCAACATATTCCTCCTCCTCTCTTTATACTAAAGCTTTTTTCAGTACTACATCAGCTGCCTACTCAATATGTAAACCCAAGCAGAACATGCTATTGTGGATATTTCTATTCCAAAGAAAGGGCGGGGGGGAGGAGGGAAAGGGAAGAAAGATGGAAATATCACAGTAAGTAGCTTTTAGAAGAATCCAAATCAAAAGACTTTTTTTTTTGGGGGGGGGGGGGGAATAAATATGGGAAGGGAGGCATAATGTTTTTGTGTTTATTCGGCATTTAAATTACTTGAACGCATCCAATCAATAGAGTTATTTTTAAATGAATACCTCCCTCTCTCCACTGTGATGGTTGGTTTCCCGCACTGGTACCCTAAGTGGTAAGACTATAAATGCTGTTATAGGCTTCTAGAAGCAGAACCCTGCTGATGTTGGTGTCCGATCCCCAAGGTTTTGCTGGCTCAGCTTGTCTTTTGCTCATCCCCCAGGGTGAGGTATTTTTGCTTTGCATACTGAATTCTGGGAATTCATTACTAAATACTGTGATTACAGCCCCCCCACCCCCTTGAATCTTTTTTGCTACATTATGAAAGGAATAATTTGAGCTTTTTCCTTTGCATGATTATACAAAGGAGGCAGCTTTATACGGAACTGAGAAGTGTCAGGAGAGGAGCAGCTGAAGGGGTATTCATACTACTTTTTAATTTTTGGGTAACCTGCTTTTCTTTATGATTATGAGATGTGGGCATGAGAAGTTGACTTTGTAATTATAATACTGCTTTTCTGCCAGATGAGTTTTAGTGTTTTAAAACTCAGTGTAAATATACCAATATACTGTCTCAAGCTCTATCTTTGCATCAACTTACGTTCTCTGTATCTTTAGCACAATCATATTTTAAAATGCAGGACCACTGCACTATGTTGTATGTTTTTAGAATTGAGGTGCTGCTTCTTCTCCCCAACAACAAAGAGGAAGATCCCCAACCTCTTCCAAATGTTCACTCATACTGGGTTCAAAGTTGTGATGGCTCAAATCACACCAGGAGTGGATTCTAACAACATCGTTTGTATAGCACTGATGTTTGTTTTTGTTTTGTTTTGTTTTGTTTTAAGAAATGGGGATGAAGGGAGGAAAAGAAAAAGGTTTGCACTAGGGCTGTTGAATAATCACAGTTAACGCACGTGATTAACTCAAAAAAAATAAATCGCAATTAAAAAAATTAATCGTGATTAATCGCACTGTTAAACAACAGAATATCAATAGAAATGTATTAAATATTTTTGGATGTTTTTCTACATTTTCAAATATATTGATTTCAATTACAACATAGAATACAAAGTGTACAATGCACACTGTACATTATTATTTTTATTACACATATTTGCACTGTAAAATTGATAAACAAAATAAATAGTTTTTTTGGTTCACCTCATACAAGCACTGTAGTGCAATCTCTATCGTCAAAATGCAACTTACAAATGTAGATTTCTTTTTTGTTATATAATTGCTCTCAAAAACAAAGCAAAACTTTAGAGCCTACAAGTCCACTCAGTCCTATTTCTTGTTCAGACAATTGCTAAGACAAACAAGTTTCTTTACATTTACGGGAGATAATGCTGCCCACTTCTTATTTACAAGGTCATTAGAAAGTGAGAACACACGTTCGCGTAGGACTTTTGTAGCCGGCATTACCAGGCCAGATATGCTAAACATTCATATGCCCCTTCATGCTTTGGCCACCATACCAGAGGACATGCTTCCATGCTGATGATGCTCATAAAAAAAATAACGTGTTAATTAAATTTGTGACTGAACTCCTTGGGGAGAATTACATGTCTCCTGTTCTGTTTTACCTGCATTCTGCCATATATTTCATGTTATAGTAGTCTCAGATGATGACTCAGTACATGTTCATTTTAAGACCACTGTCGCTGCAGATTTGACAAAACGCAAAGAAGATTGCGCAATGTGACATTTCTAAAGATAGCTACAGCACTTGACCCAAGGTTTAAGAATCTGAAGTGCCTTCCAAAATCTAAGAGAGGCGAGGTGTGGCGCATGCTTTCAGAACTCTTAAAAGAGCAACACACTGATGCAGGAACTACAGAACCCAAACTACCAAAAAACAACTTTCTGCTGATAGCATCTGACTCAGATGATGAACATGCATCGGTCCGCACTGCTTTGAATTGTTACTGAGCAGAACCTATCGTCAGCATGGCCGCATGTCCAGTGGCGTAACCAGGTTTAGAGCACAGGGGGAGCGAAGCTAAAAAAAGGTGCCAGGAGCAAAAAGCATCGGGAGCAAAAAAAGGCGCCGGGAGTAACAAAGAAAATGCTCCGCTCCGGCTGCAGCGCAGGAGCAAAAGGCGTCGGAGCACAAAAAAGGCGCCACTTCCGCTCAGTGGGAGAGCGGCCGCTCCCCCTGCTCCCCACCTAGCTACACTACTGCGCATGCCCTCTGGAATGGTGGATGAAGCATGAAGGGACATATGAATCTTTAGCGCATCTGGCATGTAAATATCTTGCAACACCAGCTGCAACATTGCCATGCGAACGCCTGTTCTCACTTTCAGGTGACATTGTGAACAAGAAATAGGTAACATTATCTCCTGGAAATGTAAACAAACTTGTTTGTCTGAGCGATTGGCTGAACAAGAAATAGGACTGAGTGGACTTGTAGGTTCTAAAGTTTTACATTGTTTTATTTTTGAATGCAGTTATTTTTGTACAGAATTCTACATTTTAAGTTCAAATTTCATGATAAAGAGATTGCACTACAGTACTTGTATTAGGTGAATTGAAAAATACTATTTATTTTGTTTTTACAGTGCAAATATTTGTAACAACAATAAATATAAAGTGAGCACCGTACACTTTATATTTTGTGTTGTAACCAAATCAATTTATTTGAGAATGTAGAAAACATCCAAAAATATTTAAATAAATGGTTTTCTACTATTATTGAACAGTACGATTAATCGAGATTAATTTTTTTAATCGCTTGACAGCCCTAGTTTGCACTATTTTGATGTATTTGAAAGTCACTGTGCTCAGAAAAGTACATGTCTTTCAAGTTTCAGAAGCAGGAAATTAAAATTAATGACAGCTCATCCCAATATGTGAAATACTAAATTTAAAAAGTCTCCTGTTACAAAACTGTAAAGTTGACTTAGCTAAAGCTACAAGTCCATTGCCAACCCAACACACCACGTGAACCCTGTGAGGAAGTGGAACTGTTCTTAATGTTTCCTCTAAATACTGTGTGTATGCCTCAGTTTCCCCAATGCATTTCTTAAGTATCTAGGTGGTGGGAATAAGGGGTAATTGTTGCAGAGCCGGAAAGGGCCAGTGTGACGGCAGAGAATGGCTGACACTCTGTCTCCTGGCAACTAATGGCCTGGGCCCCTTCTCTGCAAAGGTGCGAGCTGAAGGTGCTAAAGAATAAAGGGATCAGGTAACCTCCTGGCCCAGGAAGGAGACAAAGGCAAAGGAGGGGCTAGAGAGGTCTCAGTTTGAAGCTGTCTGGGGATCTGGACAAGAGGCCCAGCCCAGGCGGGGTGCTGGGCTTCCTGCCCCCCAAGTTGGACCTGACTGAGGGGTCCTGTTTCCTGTACCTACAAGCTCTGTTTTAGACCATGTTCCTGTCATCTAATAAACATTCTGTTTTACTGGCTAGCTGAGAGTAACAGTGAATCGCAGGAAGTGGGAGTGCAGGACCCTGACTCTCCCACACTCCGTGACAAACCCTAACTATGAATTACCTGATTTTTGTGCAACTGAGATTTATGCTGAAATGCTGTATTAAATGAAGACGTTTGATCTCTGCAGATAAAGCTGTTATGAAAAGTTGTTACTGTGCACACATGACCAACTAAGCTTAGATAAATATATTAAAATACTTTTTTACAAGTTGAAAATAGGTCCACATAATGGCTGTGTTAATTTACAAGTCACATTTATATCTTGCTGTCCTCTGCTGGGTTTTCCCACCAATATGTGATGAAATAGGAACCCGCACACATGCACAGACCATAGAGGTTTTGCCACCAGCCCATATAATCCATTATTAATGTAACAAAGAATGTCTCTAGTGGTACAATGAAACTATATTAGCAGAAATTTATCTGATTAGTGGACCAAATAACAGTTAGCCTTTTAATGCCTAATCATGTATGTTTTCACTTTTAAAGATGTATCTATCGCTGAATAACCAACTATTCAAAAGTGTTTTGATGCCAGGTTCAGTGTTATCATAGAATTATAGAATATTAGGGTTGGAAGAGACCTCAGGAGGTCATCTAGTCCAATCCCCTGCTCAAAGTAGGACCAACACCAACTAAATCATCCCAGCCAAGACTTTGTCAAGCCGGGCCTTAAAAACCTCTAAGGATGGAGATTCCACTACCTCCCTAGATAACCCATTCCAGTGCTTCACCACCCTCCTAGTGAAATAGTGTTTCTTAATATCCAACCTAGACCTCCCCCACTGCAACTTGAGACCATTGCTTCTTGTTCTGCCACCTGCCACCACTGAGAACAGCCTAGCTCACCCTCTTTGGAACCCCCCTTCAGGTAACTGACAGCTGCTATCATATCCCTCCTCACTCTTCTCTTCTGCAGACTAAATAACCCCAGTTCCCTCAGCCTCTCCTCGTATGTCATGTGCCCCAGCCCCCTAACCATTTTCGTTGCCCTTCGCTGGACTCTCTTCAATTTGTCCACATCCCTTCTGTAGTGGGGGGACCAAAACTGGATGCAATACTCCAGGTGTGGCCTCACCAGTGCCAAATAGAGGGGAATAATCACTTCCCACAATCTGCTGGCAATGCTCCTACTAATACAGCCCAATATGCCGTTGGCCTTCTTGGTAAAAAGGGCCCACTGCTGACTCATACCCAGCTTCTTGTCCACTGTAATCACCAGGTCCTTTTCTGCAGAACTGCTGCTTAGCCAGTCGGTCCCCAGCCTGTAGCGGTGCATGGGATTCTTCCTTCCTAAGTGCAGAACTCTGCACTTGTCCTTGTTGAACCTCATCAGATTTCCTTTTGGCCCAATCCTCCAATTTGTCTAGGTCACTCTGGACCCTATCCCTAACTTTTTTCAGGATACTGGTCTGGAGCTGCACTCTCCCCCGACTCAGTTGAGTTGACATTTTATAAGAAATGGGTTGCCTGCAGAAACTTTATCCTCTAGCAGTAGTCACCCGAATGGACTATTTGCAATTTTCTAAAAATCTCACAGAATAGCAAACCAGCCAGTTGCACCCCAAAGAAATACAGGTGGAGTCATGGTACCTCCTCGTAACCAGACTTATTTTTTGGGTGTGGGATGCTGGTAAATGGGGGCTTATGCAGGGTAGAAAAGTTGGAAGCATGGTAGCTGAATTCCAGGGGAGGGAGCTCCAGGTAATTATACTGATCTTCCTGGTCCCAGTTGGCAGCCAAGTGAAGGGGAAACAACTGGGGTCAGCCTAAGATGCAGGAACCAGAAGTTCTGGGATGCACTGTGTAAGGCTTGTGAAATAGCACTGATATTCACACTATTTGGCAGGACAAGGTTATGTTCTGCTCTCCCTATTACACGTACCAACAGTCAGGGCTCTTACTTCCTTATACAGTTCTCTGTAACCTATCTATACCATCAAGCATACATTTGTTTTATGGTATATTCATAACCAATCTCCAACTAAGCACAGCCATAAATTCAAAGATGACAATACTGCATTCAGAAAAGCTTTCAAATGCTTCAACCACATCTTAAAAAACAGGTGAGAAAAGAAACGAGTTATTTATTTTTTGTCTGCCTCTTTCCTTAAGACATTCAAAATGATTCCTCACAGAAGTGCTCCCCTTTCATGAATAGTAGTCCTCCTTCCACTATGCCTAATTTATAACACCTGCTACCCACTGCTCTCAGGGATGTCTTCCCTGATTAACTTCAGGTGGTCACCTCTTGCTTCAGAAAAGCCTTGCCTCTGAGCAAGTACATCTTTACTTTCTTAAATGTTATGCCTATGAGCGGGCTCTTTATCTCAGCTGAAAAACAAGAGCCATTTTTGTGCTATTGGCAGAAGAATTCTCCTCTAATAAGTCACAATCAAGAGAAGATTAATAGCGTGCATAATATAAAGCAAAATAAAACTTGGTTTCCAGATTCAGAGGGGCCTAAAATACATAAACCTTTATTAAGGAGTATCATCTGGCAAAAGCCAGAATCACTGCCTCACTTAATGTTGTGTCAGACTTTCCATTATAAAACCCATTTTTCAGGGATTTACAGCATACCTGTAACACTGTGTATGTGGTGATATAAAAGGCGTCAGCCAAGAGAAGATTAAAAGGCAAAAATTTACAAAACAAAACAAAATGAATTTCTCAGCCTTTAAAGTTATATTAGTGGTTTTTTAAAAACACATGCACAAATGTACAACTCTTGGGGGTTCTTTGGTTGTTGTTTTTTGGGGTGTGTGTACTTTTGTTACTCAAAATTGGCTTGAATTTAAACAGATATTGTGGTCTCAATCAAATTCCTAGTGCCATATCATACACAAAACATTGTAACTAGCACCGATTGTAGTGTTAGCAAAATCATCAATGAAGAAAACATGAAAAATTAGCAATCCTCTCACCCTTTAGAAGAGGTCCATCCAAAGTTAAGACACATTGCTGAAACAAGGGTGGGTGGGGAAACTGACCACAGCGCTGATTATCTACTACCTGCCCTACAGATATAGAACTTCAGTGTCCAATGCTGTCATAGATTAGTATCTTTCTCTGGCACTGAATTCACTTTGAAAAAATTGAAATAAAAAAAGTCTGGAGATATAGGTAGCCTTTAAAGTACATATTCTGGTTTTTTTTTTGCAGTGTGTATATTATACTTTATCTCAGGTATTTCTCATGTTTGTTTATTGTGTATTTAGATTTAACTTAAGAGAACCCATTGTGTTATTGGTGGTCTTAGTATTGGGATTTATTCAAGAAATTAGAGATGTGCAGGACTGGTTGACTTAAGTCATTCAGTCTAACAAATTGATGAACGTGCTGAGTTTTTCCTCTTCATTTCCCCCAGTATTCTTATGAATGCCCCTTTGTACCACCTCACACAATTCCTCCCCCTCCCTATTCAGAGGCAGATTACCATTTTGTGGGGCCCTGGGGCAGAGCAAGTGGGGGCCCTCCCCATCCCTCTATATATACAATGTGTGTGTGTGTGTGTGTATACATATATATATATGTGTGTGTGTATACATATACACACACACAGAAAAAATAAACTATACCTAAAATTCTCATAATACGTAAACTTCTCACAATATATTAACCAGTTGCTACTTAACTTTAGCTATACTTGAAATATTTAATTACATAAAATATGAATGGATACAAATAATTGTAAATTGTGTAATAAAATATAAATCAAACAAAATTTGTTTATAAAAATCTAGCTAGTTTATAAAAATCTCCCAGACCATATAGGTTAAGTTAGCACATGCTGAATCACTGTGCCAACATTTGTCTGACTTAACTGCACCTGTTTTGAACAGGCAGAGACGGGTTCAATGCATGCTCCATATGATTTTCTGCATGATTAATCTTAAACGGAAGTCCAAGGAACAGTTTGGCGCACTGACTAAAATTTGTTTCCATTGGTTTAATCTTCTTTTTTAAGTCATTCTTCAGCCCCACTATTTGCTTTTGTTGCCCTTCTCTCAACTCATTACAGTTTATCTTTCTGATAATACTATAATGCTATATGAACGGATGGCATGCGTTTCACCCGGAATGACGTTCTGGTCACCTCTCTCAATAAAGACACAGCAGATATTGGAGGAGGTCAGACAGGCAACGTAAAGGATTACAGGACTGGACAGAATTCCTTCTGAGGAGAGACTGAAAAGTTTTGGACTGTTTAGAGAGAAAATAACGAAGAAGGAATACGTGACAGAGGTACATAAAATATTCAATGTTGTAGAGAAGGTAGATTGGGTACTTGTGATGGGTTTCCCGCAGGGTGCCCTCTGACTTATCAGTTTGGGCTCCCCCTCAGCACTGTGTTGCTGCGACATGCTATAGATTGCTTCCGGTCCTTCACTTCAACCAGCATTCACACAGGCAGGGTCACACTCATAGCCCTGGTCTACACTACGAGTTAAGGTCGAATTTAGCAGCGTTAAATTGATTTAACCCTACACCCGTCCACACGACGAAGCCATTTTTGTCCACTTAACGGGCTCTTAAAATCGATTTCTGTACTCCTACTCAACAAAGCTGAAATCGACATCGCCGGGTCAAATTTGGGATAGTGTGGACACAATTCAATGGTATTGGCCTCCGGGAGCTATCCCAGAGTGCTCCATTGAGACCGCTCTGGACAGCACTGTCAACTCAGATGCACTAGCCAGGTACACAGGAAAAGCACCGGGAACTTTTGAATTTCATTTCCTGTTTGGTCAGCGTGGTGAGCTCATCAGCAGAGCTCATCAGCACAGGTGACCATGCAGTCCCAGAATCGAAAAAGAGCTCCAGCATGGACCGAACAGGAGGTACTAGATCTGATCGCTGTATGGGGAGACGAATCCGTGCTATCAGAACTACGTTCAAAAAGTCAAAATGCCAAAATATTTGAAAAAAATCTCCACGGCTATGATGGACAGAGGCTGAAGCAGGGACGCAACAGAGTACCGCATGAAAATTAAGGAGCTCAGGAAAGCATACCAGAAAACCAAAGAGGCAAACGGACGCTCTGGGTCAGAGCCCCATACATGCCACTTCTGTGATGAGCTGCATGCAATTCTAGGGGGGCCCCCTACCACTACCCCAGCCCTGTCCGTGGACACCAGCAAGGGGGGAGTCTCATGCTAAAGGGATGAGGCTTTTATGGAGGAGGAAGATGAGGAGGAGGAGGATGAGGTTGAGGATAGCGCACAGCAGGCACGCGAAGAAAACGTTCTCCCGACAGCCAGGAACTGTTTCTCACCCTGGAGCCAATCCCTTCCCAACCCTCTCAAGGCAAGTTCCAGGACCATGAAGCCGGAGAAGGCACCTCTGGTGAATGTACCTTTGTAAATACAGTACATGGTTAAAAAGCAAGCGTGTTTAATGATTAATTTGCCCTGAAGACTTGGGATGCATTTGTGGCCAGTACAGCTACTGGCAAAGTCTGTTAACATGTCTGGGGATGGAGCGGAAATACTCCAGGGACATCTCCATGAAGCTCTCCTGGAGGTACTCCAAAAGCCTTTGCCGAAGGTTTCTGGGGAGGGCAGCCTTATTCCGTCCTCCATGGTAGGACACTTTACCACGCCAAGCCAGTAGCAAGTAGTCTGGTATCACTGCATAACAAAGCCCAGGCAACAGAAGGCTGGCATTAAATAAGTATTGAAGTGCAGTGTGGCCTTCCCCTTCCCTCCTCCGCTCATCCACCACCCCGTGCTTCCCTCCTCCCCCACCCCTCCTGGGCTGCCTTGGCAGTTATCCCCCTATTTCTGAGATTAATTAATAAAGAATGCATGATTTTGAAACAACAATGAATTTTTTGCCTCCGCAAGCGGTGATCAAAGGGGGGAGGGCGGTTGGCTTATAGGGAAGTAGAGTGAATCAAGGGGCCAGGTTTTCATCAAGAAGAAACAAACAGAACTGTCACACCGTAGCCTGGCCAGTCATGAAACTGGTTTTCAAAGCTTCTCTGACGCGCAGCATGCCCTGCTATGCTCTTCTAATCGCCCTGGTGTCTTGCTGCGCATAATCAGCACCCAGGCGATTTGCCTCAACCTCCCACCCCACCATAAACGTCTCCCCCTTACTCTCACAGATATTGTGGAGCACACAGCAAGCAGCAATAACAATGGGAATATTGGTTGCGCTGAGGTCTAACCGAGTCAGTAAACTGCACCAGTGAGCCTTTAAATGTCCAAATGCACATTCTACCACCATTCTGCACTTGTTCAGCCTATAGTTGAACAGCTCCTTACTACTGTCCAGGATGCCTGTGTATAGCTTCATGACCCATGGCATTAAGGGGTAGGTTGGGTCCCCAAGGATAACTATAGGCATTTCAACATCCCCAACAGTAATTTTCTGGTCTGGGAAGTAAGTCCCTTCCTGCAGCTGTTCAAACAGACCAGAGTTCCTGAAGATGCGAGCGTCATGCAGCTATCAAATCCCCCCTCATTCTTCTCTTCTGCAGACTAAACAATCCCAGTTCCCTCAGCCTCTCCTCATAAGTCATGTGCTCCAGCCCCCTAATCATTTTTGTTGCCTTCCGCTGGACTCTTTCCAATTTTTCCACATCCTTCTTGTAGTGGGGGGCCCAAAACTGGTCATGGTACTCCAGATGAGGCCTCACCAATGCAGAATAGAGGGGAATATCACATCCCTTGATCTGCTGGCAATGCCCCTACTTATGCAGCCCAAAATGCTGTTAGCCTTCTTGGCAACAAGGGCGCACTGTTGACTCATAGCCAGCTTCTCGTCCACTGTAACCCCTAGGTCCTTTTCTGCAGAACTGCTGCCTAGCCATTCGGTCCCTATGGCTGACCAGCCACTGCATGAACCAACAATAGAGAGGCTACAGCCAAAATAACCCTGAGCCCCCGATCGTAGGACCCCAGAGCTATACCATCCTGCCCTGATCTAAACCCCAACCAGTATAAATTTATTACCCAGTTCACCTCTCTTTCAATGTGGAGAGGAATATGCACAATATGCTTGTGTTAAACCAAGCTGAGATTTTTCCCGCAAACTAGAATTTGAATGATTAATCTCTCACCCTGACTGATGATACAAGCAGGCTTGAAGATTCTCAAGGCACAAACTGCACTGGATTTGCAGCTTGGGCTCCCCACCCCCGTTTCAAGTCCTTTTCTCTAGGAGTTTCTCTTAGGCATTCAGTTGTGGGGGAGTGTAGCGGGATGGCGAACAGTGAGAACAGCTGGGGGAAGCTGACTGAGTAGAAGCCACAGCTGTGGCCAGCTCAATCAGGGCCCAGCTGGCCCTGATAAGAGGGCTGGAGGCTAGGAGCTGGTGAGAGGAGTCTCACTCTAGCCCTGGAGTGGGGAGGGCTAGCTGCCTGGGAGCAAGGTACCTGAAGTCGAGCAGGGCTGGGGAAAGGCAAGAGGGGCTGGGGAGCTCCAGCCTGGCAACTCCCCAGGCTGCAGGCCTGGCTAAAGACTCAAGAAAATACTGGGGCTTCAGGGAGGCAGCCCAGGAATAGGCAAAGGCAGCAAGTCCTAACCCCCCCTTGCCAATGATGAGTGGCCATTATAGATTGAAAGTCTGCCCCAGGGAAAGGGGGCTAGATGACGACTGGCAATAGCCACTGAAGCAAGGTGGGCTTAGAGGGTTGGGGGTTCCCCTGGGAGGGGAGACCCAGAGCGTGAGGGTACTGCTGGGGCAGAACCCCAAAGTTAAAGGGCACCAGGGTCCAGGAGGAACACAAGGCCTGAGGCAGGCGAGACATCGGCCAGCAGGGGGCGCTCCAAGGCTGAAAAGAGCTAATTCCCAGACAACCAGCAGGAGGCGCCATGCAGGTGAGTCCTCGCTTCGCTACAGGGAGTTAAGAACAATAGGTGATTTCACTCCCTGCCTTATATAGCTTTAGCATATGGTGGGAACCCTTTGTTCAAAAAACAGTTCCCAGCCCAGTCTGTGGAAAAATACAAGTACCCAAAATGGAGTCCAGAGATATGTGGCCTGGATGGAAGGCGACAGATGAGGCGATTGATCTCATGGAATGTGTACGGATGAAGTCCAGAGGCATCATGTTCCGAATTTGGTATCACTGTCTGATGCAATTGGAGACCCACTTGGATAGACTTTGGGCTGATATCACCCTTATATCTTTCCACCATAGAGAGAAATAGTCTAGGGGACTTCCTGAAGGCCTTTGTCCTATGAAGGTAGAATGCAAGGGCTCTCCTAATGTCTAGGGTATGCAGTATGGCCTCCCTATTGCTTGGGGTGGAAGGTGGATAGACTGATTCATGTGAAACAAGATTACTTCAGGGATCAACCTTGGATGCAGCCAATGTGTAACCCTGTTAGGGAAGAATACTGTGTACGGGTGATAAGCCATCAGAGCTGCTATTTCCCCTATTCTAGCCACGGTAATTGCAACCAGAAATATCATTTTCATCTATAAGTATGCTAGTGAAAGAGGCAGCCATGGGTTCAAAGGGAGGCCTAGGCAGCCCTTTCAACACTAGGTTTAGATCCCACAAAGGGGCAGGAAGTCAAATTTGAGGGAAGAGGTTTGTTATTTCCTTAAGAAACCTTTTAGTGGTTGGGTGTGAAAGTACTGAGGACCCCTCTACGGGTTGGTGAAATGCTGTAATAGCTTCAAAGGGGAGGTCCTCCACTGTGACCTGCACCTCCTTTAGAAAACCCAAGAGGTGGAGCTGCAACACCCATCTTATCACCACAGCCTTAGAGATGGTCCTGCCAGCTGTGCTGGCGGTGTCGAGGGCTGACTGCAAAGCTGTTTTTGCCACCAGTTGCCCTTCCTGGATGATGGTGTTGAAGGAATCCTGGGAACTCTCCGGCAGTTTATCAATAAAATCTTGTAATTCATGTAGTCATATTTCGCTGTGAGCACCTGGTAATTGGCTATTCAAAACCGTAAGGTGGCAGAGGAATACACCTTCCTAACAAAGAGATCAAAACGCTTCCAATCTCTGTCGTAGGGTGTCTTAAGAGTGGTATTGTTGGCCATGAGAGTTCACTGCGTCCTCCACGATGGAATTGGGTGGGTAAATAGGAACTCTGATTCATTTGTGGGGACATAATATTTTTTGTCCACCCACTTGCATGTTGGGGCCACCAAAGTTGGGGTTTGCCACACCATCTTAGCTGGGTCTAGGATGGCCTCATTGATTGGGAGGGCGATTTTGGAGGTGGTTGAGACATGGAGGATATTGATAAGCTGGTGGTGCGTATCTTTAACCTTCTCCAATGGTATGCGGAGGGTGTCTGCCACTCTCTTTGACAGCTCTTGGAACAAGCAGAAATCATTCACAATGGAAAGTGGTGATGGCATGATCACTTCATCCGGTGAAGAAGAGAATATGGCATTGGGTGTGACCACCTCCTCTGCGTCCACCAATTGCTCCTCCACTTCTTGGGGTTCTGAGACCTGTGATGCTGTACCCGTGATGCTGAACTGTGGGAAAGGATGTAGAAACTGTGTCCCTCTGAGGAAGCTGCAGTCTCAGATCTTCTCCCACTCCCAAGACTATTATTTCCTAGCTTCTTCTTTCTTTCAGTCTTATTTTCCTTTCCACCTGACAGGAGATTGGTGGTGCTCTCACTTTCTGGAGTATCAGTACATATTGATTTTTCTCCTCCACCCCCCCTTTGCTCCCCGTATAAAGGAGTTCCCATAACATTTGAGCAAAACTTAGTAAGGAATGCTTCCAAGATCTGAACTTTGCCTGCTCTGCTAAAAAAATCCCACTGAAGTTTTGAAAGAGGCAAAATACTGACTATACAAAGCAATCTGCTTTTGCAATCAAATCTATATTGCTGCTGCCAAAGTAATTAAACTGACAAACTGCCCAAAAAATTGACACACAAGATATCCCTAACTTCTATTTTTCTTATACTCTTTATTCAAAAGAATCCTTTTTAAAAGTTGTGGCACAAAATAAAAGTGACTTGTTCATTCTGTGGGACATTTATAACATGAAGGTCAATGCAACTGCAAATATCTGGATTTTACTCTCAATGCTCTGATCAAAGTTTTACACAAGATGTAACCTTTTAAAATCTCACATTAAATTCTGAAGTGAATTATGCTGACCTGGTTAGCAGAAAGGCCGCCAATTTCCTATAGAGAACAGAAGAAAAATCTGAGTGGATGAGCTCCAATAGTTAGTGCTTATGTTCTATTTTCTATTTAATTATAATATCCTCCAGCCTGAATGAACCATGAGCTTACACTCCAACCTCCTTATGACTGGGATCCAGATGAGGAGGATGTTTGCATATTAAAATGTAGCAAGGTTAGAGGATGATCCATCGGGTCAATCTGAGTTTTACAGAAAATGAAAAGCCAGCTAAATTCTCCTTCAAGGGACAAGCCAAATAAGTGCTATATTTAAAGTGATTTTATGAACTATAAAACATTCCAAAGCAGCACTCAGACCACTGTATCTGCATTTAGTATTCCCTTGTAGTGTTCATTCTATCCCTGTTAAACAAAAAAATTCCCAATCCCCGTATAGTAATATTTACACCATAGAAATAAAATGAAAGTGAGAAAGAATAACAACTGTGTAAAAATCTACCTTAAATATATTTGCTTGAGATAAATTCCAATAAGTAACACTAACTACGCTATTAATGTGCATAAAATGTTACTGACATATTGTAAAACTCTGGCTAATTTAATAATGCCTGATGTGCCTTACATCATGTTCAAATGATGTAATAATACGCTGCTAAATGAGTCACCTCACATTAGCTTCATGGCAATAGCATAACTGATGGGTCATTAAAGAGAAACTAGTGTAGCATATTACTGGAAATACTGTTATTTTTGCTATTGATTTTTTCTTCTTTTTTTATTGATCCAAAACATAGAGATTCTGGAACAAACATTGTTATTAGCAATAGCCACAATACTTATAAAATACTAACAGCCACAAATAAGTTAAAAATCCATCTATCATTACAGCATAAAATATTTTACAATACAATATTTTACATTGATTGAGTAAAATGTAATTAGTCCATCACAGCATGTAGATGCTTCCACATCATTATATCTTTCAACAATCATGTTTCATAGATTTATATGGCTATCATCAATTTCATTCTCTTAGTGTATTTTATAATAAGAATTAGAATGTCTTGTCTACATCTGCATGTACAATTTACAGAATTATTAAGTATATCAAGACAACTGAGCTGTTCATAAACATGTTACATTTTAAACTGAGATATTGCTGATTTTCTCTCTTCATTCTGTTCAGATCTTGTCTACCATTTATTATACTTTAGGTTTGGTTTTTTTTAAACTACTTTCTTACATCTTGGTAATAATTCAAACTCTGGATAGCATTCAATACAGAATAAATGGGATATACTGTACTTCTACACTTCAAAAAATCCACCACTATGTTCCATTATTCCTTCATGACTGTCTGGATTTACCAAAATAGAGCATTTAATATATTATTTTCCTATATGTACAAAATGTTACTATATAATTAAGAATTAATCCAACCATAGCTGTGAACCTTAACATACAGTTACATTGTTTATGACCTCCCTATTTACCTAAGGTGCATTTTAAAAATAATGCAGATTTGATTGCTTATTATAAAAACTAAAATCTGAATGGTTAAATATATGTGTACTGACCTCCAGATACTTTCATGAACCTGGTTAAAATCCAGCCATGCATTCACAATTCAAAATGTAAAATGCAATCTCTGTTCATTTCACTAACAGAACATGTAGTTTTCAGTCTTACCATATATAAACTTGATGAAAACAGGCACTTTCCCTTATTTACAAGAACTCATTTCAAACTAAAGCACTCTTTAAGGTTTACAGAGAAACAATTTAAAAAAAACTTAAATTGATAGTGTGATTCCACACAGAAAAATATAAATATAAACCCAATTTAAAGGGACACCAAATACGGTGTTTTTATAAAGTGTCCTAGCATAGCACTTTATTCTATTAGTAGATCACAATTTCTGGATTTCTTCTAAAAAACAATTACAGTCACTGGTTTGGTTACGGCTCAATTTGACCATCTTACTAGATGTCTCCTTGAGGTTTTGCATTTTCCAAAGCAGAGAAGCTGTAGGAGACAGGAAGGTACAGGACATACCAAGGATCCAGAGGAGGGAAGGAACATGCATTGAAGCCAAAAGGAGGGAAGCAGAATCAAGTCACAAAACACTTGGACAAACCAATTTTCTATGGGGTAAAATACCAGACGCCACACACAAATCTTGTTTGGTTTGCGGAAATAGTTTTTGTGATAAACTGGAAAACTGTAGTAGGCTGCACCATAATTCAGGAAAACTGCCTACAGGGCATTAAGTACTGGCATTCTTCACGCTACATGGGATAAAAATGAAGGGCCTGATACTGCAAACATTTATGTAGGTAAATAATTTTACACATGAATGGTGTCATTGAGATGAAACAACAACTCACATGGACAAAGTTACTTACAAGTGTTTTTGCAGGATTGGGCTAAATAACAGAGTAATTGGCCCCAAAAGCTTAATACTCAGAGGCAGCAGAAAAGCATCCTAAAAACTTTTTGCTAAAAGTAACTTTGAAAACTCAAGCTCCCTACTGAGTAATTTCAATATATTTATAATTATTTCTTAATAGTTGTCTATGGCTTTAAACATTCAGCATATACATTTTACTGCATTAGAAGTTTTACAAAGATAAATGAAACATGCCTTTGAAGATTTACAGTAAAATTTTCAAAAGAGCATAAGTGACATAGGGACTTAGGCTCTTAAGTTCCACTGACTTTCAATAAGACTTAGGAACCTAAGTGCATAAGTCTCTTTTGAGAATGGAACTGAGGCACTCCTGAAAATGGTACTATAGGTTTTACACATTTCACATTACTATTTCTACTAGAAAATTCTCATTCAGGTCCCAATTCAAGTAGTAAGTCAAATAAAACCCCCATCCCATTTCCACATCACTATCACCAGTTATCATTGTAACCACAATGTTGAGTTACAAACAGGTCTCTGCAGAGATCCATATCACACAGCACCACAACTAAATCAGCAAGATCAATTATAACATAAGAAATATTGTATCATGTATCTTGAAGAGAAGTTTAAGTTAAAGCACAAGTTGTGGTCTGTCACAGACCTTCACTGAAAATAATTAAATCAACAGATTTTACAGTATCTTAATTCTAAGCCCCCTGTAAACATTAAGAAACCTTATACTTGTAAAGGAAAAACAAAACTTTTAAAAAAGACAACTGGGATCAAAACTAAAACAGAGTAATCTAATCTACTAAAAACTATTTTTCCCTTTTATTTACAACTTCTAAAAAGGGGATGGAGGGAGATAAAGAGATTGGGAAATCCCAGGAAAATCTTTTAACAAAACAAAATAAATAAATAAAAAGATTAGACTAAAGAAGCTTTTGGCTTCAAAATAGTTTAATCAACAGAAATTAAAATAAAATGGAGACCTGGCGTCACTAAAAGGTGGGCATACAAAACCAATTTCTTTGAAGCGAAACTACAATAAAAGTGAACCTGTTCCCACTGCAGAACAAAACAGTTTTAGGTAATTTGATTGTAAACCTGTTCTGCAATATAAAAAATTAGCACAAATGAAAGTAATCAGTAAATTAGCCTCTTCCAAAATAATGTCAAACTTAAATTATTATATTTAAATAGTGCACATACTGACTTGTTTGAACAACACGAATAATGTTAATACAATCTACCACTCTCTAGACTAGTAATAATGTGAAGTCCATAACTTGCATTTAAAGAGGTACTGCCGCTTTTTGGGAGACTGACTATTAATAAGAGCTTCGCAGTACAGATACAAATGGGTCTTTGTTTGCAACATCTGTGTTACAGAGAAGAGAAGGAGTAGAGGAATCAAGATGACCGTTACTTAATAGGAGAAGCCGTGCTACAATCAGTATTGCCACATGGTGCTGCCTTTTCACGCCTTACAAACTACTATTTAGAGACTTGGACAAGTGTCAAACCCAAGAGCTAAGTTTTTCCAAGGTTAGACATTCTTGAAAACACTAGTTCAAAATGATTAGAATGTTTACTGGAAATAAGAATATATTTTCCCCAGTGAAAATAAATAATCACAAATGAATTTCTCTCCTAGCACTAGACACGTAATACACTAGTTATTTAACTATTTTGGCAAAACAACATTTGGTTTTCACCTTAAATTCAGGAGTACTGTCAAGGTGTAGTTTAAAAAATGTAAACATTTGCAGACCACATTCCTTTTAAGAAAAGGACTAACACATTTTGTTTTATAAATTGTTCTGGCTATGAGCTACACCTGGAAAAAAAATGTTTTGATCTAACATGAACATATTGACACTGAAATGGAAATATGCCTGCAGCTTACAACTTATTTTAAACATTACTAAAACCATTTATTATAAGAAATAACACAGAATTGTGTTGGTGAAAAAATGTAGAAATCTGAGGATATTATCTGCCTTCAGGAGCATTAACGTTAAACAGAAGAAATAGGAGAGTTTGCTAATACACTGTATTACATACACTACCAACATTTCACTTCTAGAAAACGGACTTCAAATTGTCGCTTGAATCACAAATGAAAATTAATCTGGTGAACTCAATGAGTGCACAGTCCACTCTCACTGACAATTTGGCCTGACTAGTTGTCTGCTCAAGAAAAAAAAAGGCTGAGATTTTCAGACAAGCGGTTCTGAGTACCTCTGTTTCTGGGTTCATACCTTGAAAGACCTTAAAGGGACCTAATTTTCAGGTAGCGAATGATCAGCATTTTTTCTGAAATCTGAAGTTGGAGATCCTGCAAACAGCAGCATCCAAAAATCACTAGGCACTTTTGAAAAACTAGGTCCAAGACTGGAAAACCTGAGTAGTTACAGGTCAAGATGAAAGCACATTGGCAGAAGAATACACAAGGGCACAGAGAGGGGAAAAACCAGAAGACTCAAGGGATGGATTTTTAGATACAGGGACTTAGTCCTCCAGGTTACTATTCAAATCCAGCCTAGGTCAGTAGTTGTTGGAAGTTCATGGTTTGGTGGCCTATATGAAATAAATTTGGTTACCTTAGTCTAATCCCAGTGAACAATCACATCAGCTGGCAAGGAGGCCAAGAATTGAAAGGGCTCAGTCCAAGATGATCCCATCTAGGAAAGGGGTGAAGCATATTGGGGAGGCAAGATGCCAAACATATATAGCACTCATAGTATATATATCTCCATTCTTTTGTTAAATAAAGGACTTGAGTCTCCAGAACTGTGGAAACAGTTCCCCTTTCACAAGCACTAAACTCACCTCAAACATACACACAAAAGGCAGTTGGACAGCACTAGTTCTCACACAGTACAATTCAAGCCAGTGCTATTAGACCTTGACATTCATTTCTGTCTTAAGTAAGAACTATTAGCCTGAAATGTTCAAGTCAATTCAACTAATTACTGAATGAAGATCATTCAACTTCTTTTCAATGATCACCACACTTACTTGACAACCTGGTAGTCCTGGGTCTCTGCCATATAGTGGAAACGGACCCCTATCTGATGTTTTTCCTACAAAGCAAAAGAAAATGGTTTGAAATAAACCCATTTTTGAACGGGCTAGACATTTTACATTAAAAATATTTGCCAGCACAACATTAAAATAAAACTTGAAGCCCAGTGCAAGGTACAGAAAGCAAGTTGCCAGGTTAAAAGTGGGCTTATTCATATATTTCTTTTATATGGTTAAATGTCACTCTTTAGTCTATTAACATACCATAGTTCAGATCACGGATAATTCTGTACACAGTTATAGCTATCAATCTGTTATAAGCAAAATGAACATTTCTAATGCTGGCAGTACTATTTGGAAACATGATATTAGAAAGATGCAGTGTAGTAAATTGATGGCATGCAGGAAGCTGACATAAAACTGGATGTCCAGACTCGATATCCGAAGTATTTGGAACTCAGAATTGAAGAGGTAAAACATTTGGGCTGTGGCGTTAACATGATGAGTACACCACTGCTAGCTGAATCACAGAACAAAGAACAGTCCACAATCTTAGAGGAGTTACATCCTACTCTCCCAAATGGAGACAAGGTGCTATAATAACAACAGATGATAAAATGGGAAAATCAAGGAGAAAGTGCGGGCAGCAGATTAACCATAATAAAGGAAATTCTGAAGACGTTAACCCTCCAGTTCTGAAGCACAAAATGAAGCCCACGTTCAGATGCCTAGGGAAGGGAGGACAAGCGCATGCAGGGGTGCACAAAAATGCAAATTTCTGAAATACAGAAACTAAAACCAAATAATTTGCAACAGGTTAATGTAATTTCATGCAACTGTTTCCACCTTTAATAAAGACAACTCATATAATCAATCATTTGGTGAGAAAAATCAATAGAGCTACTAGGGTATATCGACATTTCAAACAAATGCCACAACGCAATAAACTAAAGGAGTGCAGGCATGGGCGGCGAGTCCTATAGCCCTGTGGTGCCTGGGCACCAGGAATATTCCTGGCCCGCGGCCCAGCTCCAGCAATGTTTAGGGCCGGATCTCTCCCTCGGTCCCGCCTTCCGCCCCCATGCCTCCCCCCGCGCATCCCCTGGGCCATTTAAAACAGCCCGGAGCCCCCACTCACCCTGGCAGCACAGCGGCTTCCTCCCTGCTCGCTCCACGTGGCTGCCGGCCCCTCCCTGCAGCCCCTTGGTGGGGTGAGTCTGTCCCGCCCCAAGCGCCCCTGCAGCCAATGGGAAGCTGCGGGGGCAGTGCCTGGGGTAGCAGCACATGGAGACTCCTGGCCTGTCCTGCCTAGGAGCCCCAAGTAAATGCTCCCCCCCCCCCCCGCCTTCCCAGAGCCTGCACGTCTCCTTTGGGCCCCAAACTCCCTCCCAGAGCCTGCCCCCCTCTGCCCCCTCCCATCCCCAAGCTCCCTCCCAGAGCCTGTACCCCTACCCCCAGTGCAGAGCCAGCACCCAAACTCTGTCCCAGAGCCTGCACCCCTCACCCCCTCCTGCACACCACCCTCTGCCCTAGCCTGGAGCCTGCACCCAGCATCCAAACTCCGTCCCAAAGCCTGCACCCTCATCCCCTTCCCACACATCCCCTCCTGACCCCAAACTCCCTCCCAGAGCCTGCACCCCTCACCCCCTCCTGCACCCCCAGAGCTGGCACCGAGCATCCAAACTCCATCCCAGAGCCTGCACCCCAGACCCCCTTCCCCACCCTAACTCCCTCCCAGAGCCCAACCTCTCACCCATCCTGCACTCCAATCCCCTGCCCCAGCCCAGGGCCTGCACCTCAGACCTCCTACCC
Source organism: Macrochelys suwanniensis (assembly GCA_033296515.1). Classification (NCBI taxonomy): domain Eukaryota; kingdom Metazoa; phylum Chordata; order Testudines; family Chelydridae; genus Macrochelys; species Macrochelys suwanniensis. Next base: position 61,438,936 of record CM065785.1, read on the forward strand.
CCACCCAAATTCCCTCCCAGAGCCTTAGGTGGGTGGGGGGCAGAGTTGGGGGGGGGCGGGTTCTGGGCACCACCAAAATTTCTACAAACCTGCCACCCCTGAGTGCAGGCGGTGGCACACATCCCTTCACTGCTATTCTGTAGTGCAGCAACATGAGTTCCAAGTTTAACCAGAACACACAGTGTGATACATAGCCTACCTTTGTAACAAGCACCAACTAATTTAACAAACCGTTTAAGTGACAATTAGCATGGATTTTTTCCCTTTTAAACAGGTTCTTCCATGTTTTAATAAAGACATGGGATGGTGAGGAAAGAAAAATGTAAAGCAGCAGCTTAGTTTAGGCTTTCAGGAAATCAGTATTTGATGGTTCACTGCAACTCTGATTTAGTTCTCAATGAAGCAAAAGTTCAGAGCTATTTAGGACACTTCACCCCCACCCCCCACCACAATGCAGGCAATAACAACTTCTTTTGCTAACAAAAAAATGTAACAGAAAAACAGTAATTTTGTAATCTATGACTGATCTAATCAACCCTGGAAACCCACATATGCTCACTCATCCTTTAAAACCTTCATCTCAGGAGCAAACTCTAATCATACAACATTCAAGGCAACAACCAGACTTTCCCACTTAGCCATACTTTTGTAAGGCTGTGTCTCCTGGCTTGCAGGCACCACACACAGGGCTGTGCTCATCATGCAGAACAGCTGCCCTCCTATGTTGCTGGTTGGGGTTGGAGGGTGTGAGGTGTGGCAAGGTACTACAGTGCTCCACCCTTACTCTGGCCACTACTGGTAGCAATGGTCAACAGTGAGAAAGATGCTCCTTGGCTTCCCATAACAGCCGCCACTTCCCAGGCAATACCATAAAGGGGTGGGAAAGTGCTCCAGGGCTCCATTAACTACAGTCATTTCCAGTGCTGCTGGCTGAATAGGAGGAGACACAATCCAGGGCCCCACCCCTTACCCTGGTTGTTTCGGTACGAGGGACGGGGGGAGACTTTCTAGAGCTTCATCCTTCTGACCTCTGCCAATACTTATGGTGGCAGGGGGTAGCGGAAGATGGTGTTTGAAGGCTCCCTGATTCTGTTTGCTCATGCTGTCCAGGGCAGACAGGGAAAGAGCTTCTCCCTGCTCTATCCCCCCCATTCCCACCTTATTTACACCCACACGGTGGAAGAGAGGGAGGTGGTGTGTGGGACGGAGGGGGAAAGCAAATGACGAAGAGGAACCAATAATGAAAGTGAGGTATGGAATAAGCAAGGAGCAAAAGTGGAAAAGGAACAGAGAATGAGTCAACGATTAGATGAGAGTGGGGGGAAAAGTGAGGAGGCGGCAGGAATGGAAGGTGGAGACGTTGCGCTCATAGGTTTTAAATTTAAGCTCAGGCAACCATGTTTCAAAAAGAAGCCAGAGTCTGCAATATCCCACACACAATTATTCACTGATACATTCTAATCTTTTTGTGTTCATTGTATTCTCAGATTTATCAAGCACGTGGGATTGATGTGATTCTTTTTAAAATTTACTACTTGCTAATACCAGCTTTACAAACCGAAGTCCCAATCCTGGAAACACCATAAGGGATAGTGCTTGCCACCAGGAATATTCCACTGAAGTCAAGTATTTACAGCATCCAGCCTTAAAATGTAGCTTTGAGGTTCTCTATTAAATCTCAGATGTTTGACAATTAACATTAAAATTGAGTAGGAGCAGCTTCCTGAGTGTTGCCTCACCATCAAAGATGGTTAAAAAGTCAATCTCTGCCAAAGCTGGAAAGAGTCAGAAAGACAATCACTGACTATAGAAAACATTAACTAGATACCTGTCCCAAGTGTGACAAACCATAGTATTGTACTCAAAATATATCCAAACACACTATTCAAACCCTAATCTGAAGACAGTGATTAATAAACCAAGGATACCCACAATATTAAAAGCTCACAACATTTGAAGCATTTGAAAATGTCTATGCTTGTTTAGCAACCAATGAAAGAAACCTCTCCCACAAATGATACATGCATTTTGTAATATCTTTTAGTATAAATCAGAAAACACAAATTCCAAATCTACACTTTGCTTTAATAATGAATATTGCTGAATTGCAGCACTCTTGGTGCATTTAGATATAGTATACAGCTAAGAAAATCTTAGTGCAAATATTAAACATTAAATAAAAAAGAGTGTGATGAACTAGATAATATGCAATGAAGAGTGTTAGCTTTAGATATTTAACAATTTTAAATGCCAATTCTTTACTGGTTTAAATTTTTATTTGCTAAGCAAAAGTTCATCTTTTTCATTTTATACAATTACAAATTACTACTTAAAATAGAAAAATGTCTAACTCCTCCTAGAACATCATCTCTGCATGGTTATTAACATATTGGTTACTACAAACATTCTATTATAATTTGCTTGTGAAATGGGAGCATTGCCATAAAAAAAAAAAAGAGGGAGAGAGAGAGAGAGAGAGAGAGAAAGTAAACATTTTTCCGCGGAAGCAATTTGCCTCTAACAACCATCAGGCACCAAACAAATAAAATACCTAGCATGCAAAATTATCTGAAGTAGCATGAATCATACTGCTCATGTTAACCAGACTCAGCATTTTCTTTCCAGAAAATGAGATTCTTACACCAAATGATAAACAACTTTGACTAAAGTATGCAGTATTCCAGGCAGGTTTTAAAACAAATATTTGTGCAACAGTAAATTACAAAGACTGCAAAAATCATCATATATAGATGGTTTATGTAACAAGTAGGAATTGTTAGACACAAGTAAAATGAGTATTTTATACATTCAGTATAGAAGCATGGCAGGCCCATAGTACCCCACCCTACTGGGGGCAGAAAATTTCACCACACCATATAGATTTGTTCTGAGAAATTATTCTGAAAAGTGAAAAGTATAGTTGAAATGCCATCACTTAGAAATTCATCAGAACTGATGTGGTTCCTCGGTATGATAAAAATTTGGAGCAAGTCACACCAAATCAGTCCTCTAAAGGCCAAACCTTTTATGAAATATTTAAAACAGGCTGTACAGCTGTGGGATAAAATACTGGAGCATGCTTTTGAGGGTATAAAGAATCTATTGGCCACATCCCCAGTGCTGGCATTTTATGCTCCCAAGTCTGCAGTCATTTCAGCAGATGCCAGCTGGTCTAGGTGGGGAGCTACTCCGGTTACACACAGAAAATTGGAAGCCTATAAAATATTGTTCCAGATGCCTTTACGTCACCATCTCCAGGTATGCCCTGTGATGATGTCTGAAGGGGAAGGTGACCATCTACACTAATATGGGTCACCACTTTTACAAAATTGTGATAAATCTTTGTAGAAAGTATACCTTGTGAGGTATCACTGGAAAAGTTCTAATCTGCTGAGTATTATTATCTGGTTATAATGTGTATAGAATTATGAAATTTTGCTGTATGTTTGTAACTCAAACATGTTGTGAGTCTGAGAAATGCCCTCAGGTTAGCTCTTCAGGAATAACAAGGGAACTGTAAACAAGAACTCCTGCATGTCATTCCCAAAGACACCTCAATCAGCACGTACGCAAAAGATGCAAGCAAAATTTTGCAATTCATATGAAGAACTGATAGCAAAGCACGTCTGCCATGGAACAGCTTGACCCCATAACAGAGTAAGCATTTTTCCGCAAAAAGGGTCAAGATATAAAAAGCGAGAACTAAGGCCCCTGGATACCTCTTTGTTACCCCATCCCTGGACTGGTGAATTCTGACAGGGGAAATTTTGAACAAAAGGACTAAGGTCCCCAAAAGCTATTTGGGCAACGTAACAGATTTAACATCCCTGCTATTCGTTTTGGAATACATACTTGATTTTAGCTAATCAATCTTTAGTTAGTTTACTAAAGTATTGGCTACAGCGTTCTCCTTGATGTAAGTTTCTGAGCATCCATTAACCTGTGTAAGTGACTGGCCCCTTAAGGCTGGAAGAACGTAATGTGTGGTGATTTTGGGTATTAATAACCTATTATCACAGAAGTCCAGTTTGTCTGGGTGGTAACATAGGCTGGAGTGTCTAAGAGGACTGTCTGTGGCTCCATATTAAACCAATATAGCGATCCAGGAGCACACATTTGTTGCTGGTTTGGTTAAATCTAATTATTGTATAGAATATACCAACAGTGTGGAAGTGACTGCCCAATATTTTCACAGTCTGACTGGCCCTCTCAGCTATGACCAATACTAGGCATGGTGATTTATCTCAAGACAAAGAAAGAGACAATGTTTAGAGCAAGCCAACTGCCATAGCAAAAGCAAGCAAGGTATTTGAAAAGTCTTGATAATTTTAAGTTTGTGATAAAAAACACCCCACTCATTCCATTAATAAACAAGGAAGACCTAGACACGATGTCTCATACGTGCCAGAGATCACTCATGCATTTAATGACATTTAAAACACATTGCATAATGTTCAAAAGTGAAGTCCCTAGCAGTAGATGGTATCCTAAAAAAGAGCCCTGTTAGTCACTGTAGCGGGGCGGGACTCACCCCTGCGGCGCCTCCTGCTGGTCGTCCAGGGAATTAGCGTTCCAGCCTCCGGAGCGCCCTCTGCAGGCCTGTGTCTCGCTGCCGTTGGCCCCCGTGTCCCTCCCGGACCTCGGTGCCCCTTTCCGTTGGGTGCTGCCCCCTGGTAGTACACCCCCCCCCCAGATCTGGGTCTCCCCTCCCTGGGGAACCCCCACCCACTATCCCCACCTCGCCTCAGTCTTTGGCTACTGCCAATCACCGTCTAGTCCCCGTTCACTGGGGCAGAGTGCAGTATATAAGCCATTCATCACAGGCAAGGTGGGTTTGGACCTGCTGCCTCTGCCTACTGTGGGCTGCCCCCTGCAACCCCAGTACCTATCCGGCTTTACACTAGGCCTGCAGCCTGGGGGATTTCCAGGCCGGAGCTCCCCAGCTCCCTTGGCCTTCCCCCAGCTCTGCTCCACCTCAGGTATTCTGGTACGCTCCCCAGCTGCCAGGCCCTTCTCCCTCTAAAGGCAGAGAGAGAGTCTTCTTAGCTCCTGGCTTCCCTGGCCTTTATAGGGCAAGCTAGGTCTGTTTGGGGCATGGCCCCCAGCTGTGGCTGCTCCCCGAATCAGCCCAGCTTTTCCCCTGCCCCACCCCTCTCCCAGGGCTGTTTTATGCCCTTCATGGCAGAAGCAGGTGACCACCCCGCTACAGTCACCCAGATTCTCTAAAGGTTTAGGATGATAGAGAAGCACAACAGTTACATTTTGAGGGGGCAGACTTGTCAGAGAAATGAAATGGTTACCTACTGTAACTGTGGTTCTTCAAGAAATTATGTGTATTCCACTGAGGTATGCATGCAGCCAGTGCACTGGAGCTGGAGAATTTTACCTCACAGTACTCACAGAGCGGTAGCGCTTGCACCTCGTGGCCATAAACACCCCCCTGGCTATATGAGGCAGCGCAGCTCTAATCCCCTCAGTTTCTTCGCACCAAATGCTCAGAGACTAGACTCAAATGCAGAAGGTGTACAGAGGGTGGTTGTGGAATACATATCAGCATCACAGCTTGAAGAGCCAGTTACAGTAAATAACTTTCTTCTTCTTCGAATAGATTCAACCATGTATTCCACTTAGGTGATTCACAAGCAATACCTGCAGGAGGTGGGGCTCAGAGTCTCCTTAAACAAGGGCTGCAGAACTGCCTTCCCAAAGTCTGCATCTGCTCTGGAGCTGCAGTAATGGTGTAATGGTTCGTAACTGTATGTATCAATGACCATGTGACAGATCTGCAAATATCCAATATTGAGACGTCACTTAAGAATACTATTGACGTAGCTTGCACTCTCATAGAATAAGCTCACACCCGTAGAGGGGGTGTAGCTGATGCTGTTTTGTATGCAATCTGGAGGCAAAAAGTTAGTCCTTCAAAGATCGTCAGTGAGGAGACTGCCTGTCCCTCATCCGGTCTGCTTATGATACAAAGTAGAAGAGGCAAAGCCCAAAAGGGTTTAGTCCTGTTCAGATAAAAGGCCAGACATTGTCTCATGTCCAATGCGTGAAGACCCTGCTCCTCTGGAGATGAGTGTGGCTCAAGAAAAAACATAGGTAAATATACAGCCTGGTTTAAATGAAACTGAGAGACTACTTTAAACAAAAATTTTGGGTGCAGCTGCCATGTCACTTTGTCTCTGGAGAACTATATGTAAGAGGCTCTGAGATCAAAGCCTGCAACTCTCACACTCGCCTCTCAGAGGTTATTACCACAAGGAATGCATTTTTTTTTTTTTTTACATAAGAGAAGAATGGGGCAGGACACCACAGGCTATACAAAGGTCCCATGAGAGCTACTAAGACTATGTTAAGGTCACACAAGGGAACCGGTTTCCCACATTGATGGATGGAGAATGAAGGATACCTTTCAAGAATCTTGCTACCCATGGCATTGGAAAATACCAATCTTCCATGAATGGGTGGATGAAAGACTGAGATCACCACTAGATGCACCCTCAATGGGCTAAGCGTAAGGCCCGACGACTGAAGAATCAGAAAATACTCCAAGATGTCTTGGATACTAGCCAGCATTGGCTGAACTCCGCAGACCAATGATCACACTGAAAAAGACTTTAATTTTGCTGAAGAGATCATCCTGGTAGACGGCTTTCTACCACTAAGTAGGACCTGTCGAACAGCCACCAAACATCACTCCTCCTACTCATTCAACCATGAAGCAGCCACGCTGTGAGATGCAGGGACACAAAGTGCGATCATGATTCTATGTGAGCAGATCAGGATGGAGAGTAAGGGATATGGGAGGTTGAATCGACAGTGCGAGAAGGTCAGAAAACCAACACCGCCTCAGCCATGCCAGGGCAATGAGGATGAGTTTGGCCTGATCCACTTTCAGCTTGAGGATGACTTGTGGAATGATCAAGTTAGGAGGAAAAGCAACAGGAAAGCCAATTTGCAGCTGAGGTGGAAGGCATTAGTTAGGAGCCTGGACTGAGGACCCCTTGAAAGCAGAATAGACAGCATTTCCTGTTGTCCCTGTAGCAACCAGGTCAACCATCAAGATATCCCAGGCTGCAAAGATGACTCAGAAAACACTGTGCTTTGGACATCACTCATGGTCCCGGGAAAAATTCCTGCTGAGATGGCCTATGAGATGATTCTGGACCCCAGGCAAATGATCGGCTACTGGAGCGATACTCTCATCAATGCAGAACTGCAACAACCTGATCACCTCTTGGCAGAGCACACTGGAGCATACTCCCCATTGCCTGTTCACAAAATACATGGCGTCAGTATTGTCAATAAGCATGTGAACTACCGAACTCTTGATGTGATCTAGGAAAGCTTGACAGACATTATAGGTAGTCCAAAGCTGCAGGACACTGATATGCAGTGGAATTGCCTGCTCCGACCACAGGGCCTAAACCTCCAGTAACCCCAGTAACTCCCCAACCTATCAAGGAGGCACTGGTGGCAAGAGTTCTGGTTGGTAAGGGCCAGGCAAAGGGAATGCCTTGGCATACATTCCCCTGAACCTAACTAAATAACACTAGAAAAATACATTAAAATAGTGAGAGATTGTGAGGTTAAAACCACAGAGAGCTCACACTCCAGCCATGGAGAGTAAGAAGGAGACTGCCAGATTTTCAAATGACAACTTACTTATTTTACAATATGTGCAACTAGCAATTGCAATATATCAAATTATGTGCTTCATTTGTTTTGGTTAGATTAGTGAACAATTTATTTTGCACTAATCACTCTGAGTGCCATATGGAATTATAGGGGATTCAACTCAACATATTAAAAATATTGGAATTCTAAATTGTGACATGAGCAGAACTAAAACACAATTATATCACAATGTTAAGTGATATTACTGTAAACGAGTTATGGGTCATTGCTCAAAAACACACTTTTTCTCTCAAGTGTGAGGCGTTGAGTAATTCCTATTACAATATACAAAAACAATCAAACAATCACTATCTGAAAAGGGGTCAGTTGAAAATCGTGAAGCGCTGAATCAAAATTATCACAAGTTTAAAAATACGCTTTATAAATGCAATGGATTCACATATCTGGAGAGTTTAACTTCATGGAATTCTCACAGATACACACAATCCCCACCCATACCCCACCACTATACACACTCCATGCCATCTCAGCTGAGAGGAGGGAAATTACTACAGGTGGTTTATAAGATTTTGTATTTTAAGAATGTCTGCTTATAAAAGGTAGGTGCGCCTCTGCACACAAACTGGTACATTTTACAGATTCAGAAGAAAGAGTGGGAGAACAGGCAATTTAGATTACACAGCTTAAAACTACATACAAAAACTATGTTAAAAGAACTTTACAGTTGCAAAGTCAAGTACTCAAAAGTTAAGAAATGCCAGAATTAAGGTTGTCTGTGCATAGTGTATTAGACATTGCCAGTGGTAGTCGATGTCAGCATTTAAATTCTCCCGAGTTAAAAAATTCATACCCCATGAAGATCAAATGGACTGAGAGGGGGTAATTTAGATATTGCACTGATCTCTCTCTATGGCTGTATAAAATTGAGAGAGATTAGTCAGAGTTATTACGTATCTAAAAGACATTCAAAGAATCTTCTTCAGAAAACCATCCCAACCCCAAAATGAATTTTCTATTATCCACTCCATAACACCTCAAAGAAAAATCAGGGGAAAACAGGGGAATCTTGCAGCATATCCTGGAAGTTAACAACTCTGGGATCTAGAGAACCAAGAGGAAGTGAATTCCTAGAACCCAAGATCCCTAGTCAGGAATGCCCTGTCTCATTTGCAGCAGGGACTGTACGCTTGATTACATTTGTGGTCATACTGCACTGCCACCGAGGAGGTTTCAGGTAGCCTTGTACAACTTCATAGGTAGATAGGAGTTTGGGAAAATAGAAATTATAATGAACATTAATTTGGAACCCGAATCATAGCAGGAATTGTTAGACACCCACTAATAAAATTAAACATTTTGGGGCATTTTGAAATATTTTGGCTTTAAACCATACAAGATAAACTGGCATCTCGTGTTTTCTCCCTTCTTTCCCCTTCACACTACTCCCTTCACGTCTTCCTGTATGGCAATATAGATTTTCCTCAAGATTTCCCCTTTGTTTTTTCTTTAACAGCCATTCCCTATTTCTTTTCTTTTTTCCCCTACATTGTGTTCCCTTCCTCCTCACCACATACTTCCTTTAAGCTTTCTTTCTTCCTGTGTGTCACAAAGCCCATTTCCTTCAGCCAGCTTTCCACGGCTGACTGCTTCTCCAGTGCAATATTTTTCTTAAGTTTAAAAAAACAGCAATTAAAGCCTTATACGCAGAATTCTGTAGTCTTTTATTTTATTATTTCATGAGTTGACCATGTTTGAAGGACCGTGTGCTGTGGCTGGCAGTTGGAAGCTGTGAGCTTCTACACCAGGCTTGAAACCTAGAAGCCTCTGTTCAGTGGCTGAGCCTTAATCAGGGGGTGGGGCTAATCAGGGAGGCCAGGGCTTTATAAAGCAGCGAGAAAGCGACCAGGGCTGCTAACAGGGAGTTTTGAGAGGGAGTTGGGGAGTGGGAAGGGGGCGAGGTATACTTGCCATTCCTAAAACCTTTAACCCAAACTAAAGCCAGAGGCAGAGTGACCAGGGGAGCAGAGCGGACAGGGGGCTGCAGACAGGGGAGTTTGAAAGTATCTTGTCCCCTTATTGGTCAGATGCCAGCCAGGTCAGGTGTCAGTCTGGCTACCTGCATTTCTTAACCCTTTACTGGAAAGAGGATTTTATAGCACTGCATCAGACCCTCTCCCCCTTCCCTTCATTTTATGACAGAGAGCAAGAGATCCCGCGGCTGAACAGGCTACCAGGTGAGAGTGAGTACTAGCTGTTGGTGGGAGTGTGTGTGTTTGACTGTTTGAATTTAAATTTTAATTCTGATTTCAGGTGATTTCAGTTTCAGCTGTTGTGGCAGTTGGGACTGAGTGCCTGACCCTGTTCCCTTGATTGCCTTTGATTAGCCTTCCCCAGTGTGACTCACGAGGGGGTAGGACTGACCTAGGCAAGCAGGCTTTAAAAGCCAGAGGCAGAGCGACCAGGGGAGCGGAGCGGAGCGGACAGGGGGCTGCAGACAGGGGAGTTTGAGAGGGAGTTTGACAGAGGGAGGCCTACGATGGTTAGGAAGGCCCGCAACACCTGTGCCAGCACTGCTCTGTCTCTTCCACCTGCGCCTGTAGCCAGACAGAGCGCCTAAAGATGGATGCTTCTACCCAGATCCTGGTGTGGTTTTGCAGGGACTGTAACTTGCAATTCCCACTTACTGATATCCAGGCTGGGGGGACCAACCAATGTGACAGGTGCCTGCTGGTGGAATCTCTCAGGCAGCAGGTGGGAGAGCTACAGGAGGAGGTGGCTAGATTGAGGAGCATCCAAGTCCATGAGCAATTCCTGGACAGTGTCCATGTGGAGACAGCTGAGGTAGCTGTCCCAGTACACAGGACTGCTGACACACCACTGGTGTAGGAGGAAATGGCTCAGGGTGGACACTGGCAGCTGGTTACTTCTGGCAGCAAGCAGTGCTCCACCCCTGCTCCAAACCCTGCCGCCGTGGTAATAGGAAACCGTTATGCTCTTCTTGATACAGGAGAGAAGGAATCTCCCCCTACAGCAGAGGAGGAGAAGCCTCGTACCCCTAAGGCTGGGAGGTCTGCTGCCACCACTGCGAATAGGAAACTTAAGGTAGTGGTGGTCGGAGACTCTCTGCTGAGGGGGACGGAGGCGCCCATCTGTCGCCCTGACATTTCATCTCGGGAGGTATGCTGCCTGCCGGGGGCCCGTATCCGAGACGTTACGGAGGCATTGTCAAGGATTATCTGGCCCTCTGACTACTACCCCATGCTACTCATCCATGTGGGCACAAATGATACTGCGAGGTGTGACACTGAGCAGATCAAGAGTGACTACAAGGCTCTGGGAGTACGGGTGAAGGAGTTTGGAGCACAGGTGGTATTCTCTTCGATCCTTCCTGTCAAAGGTAGGGGCACGGGCAGAGACAGGTACATCGTGGAGGTGAATGCCTGGCTGCGAAGATGGTGTCGCCAGGAGGGCTTTGGCTTCCTCGACCACGGGATGCTAATCCAGGAAGAACTGCTAGGCAGAGATGGCGTTCACCTTTCGAGGAGGGGAAAGACCCTATTTGGATACAGCCTGGCTAACCTAGTGAGGAGGGCTTTAAACTAGGTTCGACGGGGACAGGTGAGCAAAGCCCACAGGTAAGTGGAGAACATGGGGACCTGGGAGATGGGTTGGAAATAGGAGGGAGCGTGGGCTCTAATGGCAAAGAGATAGGAGGTTCAGGGCAAAACTGGGAGGCAAGATCAAAAAGGTATCTTAGATGCCTGTATACAAATGCGAGAAGTATGGGTAATAAGCAAGAAGAACTGGAAGTGCTAATAAATAAATTCAACTATGACATTGTTGGCATCACCGAAACTTGGTGGGATAATACACATGATTGGAATGTTGGTATGGATGGGTACAGCTTGCTCAGGAAGGACAGACAGGGGAAAAAGGGAGGAGGTGTTGCCTTATATATTAAAAATGTACACACTTGGACTGAGGTGGAGATGGACATAGGGGACGGAAGTGTTGAGAGTCTCTGGGTTAGGCTAAAAGGAGTAAAAAACAAGGGTGATGTCATGCTAGGAGTCTACTACAGGCCACCTAACCATGTGGAAGAGGTGGATGAGGCTTTTTTTAAACAACTAACAAAATCATCCAAAGCCTAAGATTTGGTGGTGATGTGGGACTTCAACTATCCAGATATATGCTGGGAAAATAACACAGCGGGGCACAGACTATCCAATAAGTTCTTGGACTGCATTGCAGACAACTTTTTATTTCAGAAGGTTGAGAAAGCTACTAGGGGGAAAGCTGTTCTAGATTTGATTTTAACAAATAGGGAGGAACTCGTTGAGAACTTGAAAGTAGAAGGCAGCTTGGGTGAAAGTGATCATGAAATCATAGAGTTCACAATTCTAAGGAAGGGTAGAAGGGAGTACAGCAAAATAGAGACAATGGATTTCAGGAAAGCGGATTTTGGTAAGCTCAGAGAGCTGATAGGTAAGGTCCCATGGGAATCAAGACTGAGGGGAAAAACAGCTGAGGAGAGCTGGCAGTATTTCAAAGGGACACTATTAAGGGCCCAAAAGCAAACTATTCCGCTGGGTAGGAAAGATAGAAAATGTGGCAAAAGACCACCTTGGCTTAACCACAAGATCTTGCAAGATCTAAAAAATAAAAAGGAGTCATATAAAAAATGGAAACTAGGACAAATTACAAAGGATGAATATAGGCAAACAACACGGGAATGCAGGGGCAAGATTAGAAAGGCAAAGGCACAAAATGAGCTCAAACTAGCTACAGGAATAAAGGGAAACAAGAAAACTTTTTATCAATACATTAGAAGCAAGAGGAAGACCAGGGACAGGGTAGGCCCACTACTCAGTGAGGAGGGAGAAACAGTAACAGGAAACTTGGAAATGGCAGAGATGCTTAATGACTTCTTTGTTTCAGTCTTCACCGAGAAGTCTGAAGGAATGCCTAACATAGTGAATGCTTATGGGAAGGGGGAAGGTTTAGAAGATAAAATAAAAAAAGAACAAGTTAAAAATCACTTAGATAAGTTAGATGCCTGCAAATCACCAGGACCTGATGAAATCCATCCTAGAATACTCAAGGAGCTAATAGAGGAGGTATCTGAGCCTCTAGCTATTATCTTTGGTAAATCATGGGAGACAGGAGAGATTCCAGAAGACTGGAAAAGGGCAAATATAGTGCCCATCTATAAAAAGGGAAATAAAAACAACCCAGGAAACTACAGACTAGTTAGTTTAACTTCTGTGCCAGGGAAAATAATGGCGCAAGTAATTAAAGAAATCATCTGCAAACACTTGGAAGGTGGTAAGGTGATAGGGAATAGCCAGCATGGATTTGTAAAGAACAAATCATGTCAAACCAATCTGATAGCTTTCTTTGATAGGATAACGAGTCTTGTGGATAAGGGAGAAGTGGTGGATGTGGTATACCTAGCCTTTAGTAAGGCATTTGATACGGTCTCGCATGATATTCTTATCAATAAACTAGGGAAATACAACTTAGATGGGGCTACTATAAGGTGGGTGCACAACTGGCTGGATAACCGTACTCAGAGAGTCTATGACAGTCTGGACCTATACATAGAATGCTTTCGCCGACGTGCACAGGCAGAAATTGTGGAAAAACAACGCCGCCTGCCTCATAACCTAAGTCGTGCAATGCCATCCAAAGCCTCAGAAACAACCCTGACATTACAATCAAAGAGGCTGATAAAGGAGGTGCTGTTGTCATCATGAACAGGTCTGATTACCAAAACGAGGCTGCCAGACAACTCTCCAATACCAAATTCTACAGGCCACTCTCCTCAGATCCCACTGAGGAATACACTAAGAAACTGCACCATCTACTCAGGACATTCCCTACACTAACACAGGAACAAATCAACATACCCTTAGAGCCCCGACCGGGGTTATTCTACCTACTACCCAAGATCCACAAACCTGGAAATCCTGGACACCCCATCATCTCGGGCATTGGCACTCTCACTGAAGAACTGTCCGGATATGTGGACTCTCTACTCAGACCCTATGTCACCAGCACTCCCAGCTATCTCTGTGACACCACTGATTTCCTGAGAAAACTACAATGCATTGGTAATCTTCCAGAACACACCATCCTAGCCACCATGGATGTAGAGGCTCTCTACACAAACATCACACACACAGGTGGAATACAAGCTGTCAGGAACAGTATCCCTGATGATGCCACAGCACAACTGGTTGCTGAACTCTGTGATTTTATCCTCACGCACAATTATTTCAAATTTGGTGACAATATATACCTCCAGACCAGTGGCACCGCTATGGGCACTCGCATGGCCCCACAATATGCCAACATCTTTATGGCTGACCTGGAACAACGCTTCCTCAGTTCTCGTCCACTCACGACCCTTCTCTATCTACGCTACATTGATGACATCTTCATCATCTGGACCCATGGGAAAGAAACTCTGGAAGAATTCCACCATGATTTCAACAGCTTCCACCCCACCATCAACCTCAGCCTGGACCAGTCTACACGGGAAGTCCACTTCCTAGACACCACGGTGCAAATAAGCGATGGTCACATTAACACCACCCTATACCGAAAACCCACTGACCGCTATGCCTACCTACATGCCTCCAGCTTCCATCCCGGACACACCACACGATCCATTGTCTACAGCCAAGCACTGAGGTACAACCGTATTTGCTCCAACCCCTTTGACAGAGACCAACACCTACAAGATCTTCACCAAGCACTCTCAAAACTACGCTACCCACATGAGGAAATAAGAAAACAGATCAACAGGGCCAGACGTGTACCCAGAAGCCTCCTGCTGCAAGACAAACTGAAGAAAGAAACCAACAGAACTCCTCTGGCCATCACTTACAGTCCTCAGCTAAAACCTCTCCCATGGATCATCAGTGATCTACAACCCATCCTGAACAACGATCCCTCACTTTCACAGGCCTTGGGAGTCAGGCCAGTCCTCGCCCACAGACAACCCGCCAACCTGAAGCATATTCTCACCAGCAACTACTCACCGCACCATAATAACTCTAACTCAGGAACCAATCCATGCAACAAACCTCGATGCCAACTTTGCCCACATATCTACACCAGGAACACCATCACAGGACCTAACCAGATCAGCCACACCATCACCGGTTCATTCACCTGCACATCCACCAATGTAATATATGCCATAATATGCCAGCAATGCCCCTCTGCTATGTACATCGGTCAAACTGGACAGTCCTTACGCAAAAGGATAAATGGACACAAATCAGATATAAGGAATGGCAATATACAAAAGCCTGTAGGAGAACACTTCAACCTCCCTGGACACACAATTGCAGACTTAAAGGTAGCCATCCTGCAGCAAAAAAACTTCAGGACCAGACTCCAAAGAGAAACTGTAGAGCTTCAGTTCATTTGCAAATTTGACACCATTAGCTCAGGACTAAACAAAGACTATGAATGGCTAGCCAACTACAAAAGCAGTTTCTCCTCCCTTGGTGTTCACACCTCAACTGCTAGAAGAGGGCCTCACCCTCCCTGATTAAGCTTACCTCGTTATCTCTAGCCTGAATCTTCCCTGCACATTTATATCTGCCCCTGGACATTTCCACTGCTTGCATCCGAAGAAGTGGGTATTCACCCACAAAAGCTTATGCTTCAATACCTCTGTTAGTCTATAAGGTGCCACAGGACCCTTTGTCGCTTCTACAGATCCAGACTAACACGGCTACCCCTCTGATACTCAGAGAGTAGTTATTAATGGTTCCCAATCCTGCTGGAAAGGTATAACGAGTGGGGTTCCGCAAGGGTCTGTTTTGGGACCGGCTCTGTTCAATATCTTCATCAACGACTTGGATATTGGCATAGGAAGTACGCTTATTAAGTTTGCAGATGATACCAAACTGGGAGGGATTGCAACTGCTTTGGAGGATAGGGTCATAATTCAAAATGATCTGGACAAATTGGAGAACTGGTCAGAGGTAAACAGGATGAAGTTTAATAAGGACAAATGCAAAGTGCTCCACTTAGGTAGGAACAATCAGTTTCACACATACAGAATGGGAGGAGACTGTCTAGGAAGGAGTACGGCAGAAAGGGATCTAGGGGTTATAGTGGACCACAAGCTAACTATGAGTCAACAGTGTGATGCTGTTGCAAAAAAAGCAAACTTGATTCGGGGCTGCATTAACAGGTGCGTTGTGAGCAAGACACGAGAAGTCATTCTTCCGCTCTACTCTGCGCTGGTTAGGCCTCAACTGGAGTATTGTGTCCAGTTCTGGGCACCGCATTTCAAGAAAGATGTGGAGAAATTGGAGAGGGTCCAGAGAAGAGCAACAAGAATGATTAAGGGTCTAGAGAACATGACCTATGAAGGAAGGCTGAAGGAATTGGGTTTGTTTAGTTCGGAAAAGAGGAGACTGAGAGGGGACATGATAGCAGTCTTCAGGTATCTAAAAGGGTGTCATAAGGAGGAGGGAGAAAACTTGTTCATCTTAGCCTCTAAGGATAGAACAAGAAGCAATGGGCTTAAACTGCAGCAAGTGAGGTTCAGGTTGGACATTAGGAAAAAGTTTCTAACTGTTAGGGTGGTTAAACACTGGAATAAACTGCCCAGGGAGGTTGTGGAATCTCCATCTCTGGAGATATTTAAGAGTAGGTTAGATAAATGTCTATCAGGGATGGTCTAGACAGTATTTGGTCCTGCCATGAGGGCAGGGGGCTGGACTCGATGACCTCTCGAGGTCCCTTCCAGCCCTAGAATCTATGAATCTATGAATCACATAATACAATGATAAATGGATGATAAAATGAACTAATTGGCTACAATTCTAAATCACATTCTTGCTTTATAGCCCATCACATCCCTCCCTTCTCTGCCCTTCCTTTCTGTGTAATTTCCTGTGTTTTACACTATGTTCCAGCTCAATCCATATTCCATTTAATTGAATGGCAGAATCCCCACTGACTTCCAGTTTTCATTTGCATGGTTTGCGTGAACATCAATTATTGTAAACCAGTGGGCAGATATACCAGCCAGAAAGATAAAATAATGTCCAAACTATAGTTCAGGCCAAGGCCCTTTTTTCTTCAGGGTTTGCTTATCACCACAAAATGATCCAAGACAAGTACCTCAAAGCTTTTCTAGTTTTCAGCAAGCTGGGAGGGGAGAGGATACACCTACCTTCTGCATAGCCTTCACTGGATATCTCTTAGACCTCAATGAAAGAACCTCCTTCAAGATCTTATCTCAACCTTCATCTTCTCCAGAATAAACCAGGAGCATTCCATTATTAAGGGCTTTTCTACGCGGGGTAATTTACCAGCATAACTATACCAGTATAATTATACCACATCAGTATAACTCCCTGTGTGACACTCTTATTCAAGACTAAATTTCCCCATGTACACATGCTCATAGACTCCAGTAGGCAATCATATGACACCTCGTCAGCTGACCTCTCTTCACTATGGCTTGTCTTGAGCAAGCCCTGCACTTAAGAGGGCTATGTCTCATAACTGACGTTAAGATTCTGTCACAGGTATTTTTAGTAAAAGTCAGGAAGAGGTCGCGGGCAATAAACAAAAATTAATGGAAGCCTGCAACCTGTCCCTGACTTTTACTAAAAATAAAAGCCCGGAGGGCGCGTGGACCTAATAGTCAGAGCGCTGCCAGGGCTGACCTCCGGCACCTGCTCCAGCCCTGCTACTGCTCCTGTGGCAGGGGCTGACCACCACTGGTCCAGGGACCCGGGGACCACTGGTCCTGCAGCCCCTGGGCCAGCCAGCTGCTCCAGTCTTGGCGCTGATCACCAGCCTCTGCTCCAGCACCACTGCTGCTCCAGCCCAAGGGGGCTGACCCAACTCCAGCCACTGCTTTAGCCCTCGGGCTGCTGCACTGGCGGCCCTGGGACTAACAGCTGCTCCAACCCTGCCCCACCATGGAAGAAGTTACGGAGCTTCGGGAAAGTCACAGAATCTGTGACCTCTGTGACAGAATTGTATCCTTACCCATAACAGAGGTATATTGGCCATGCTTGCACTTACACGCCAGCACTGTTACACCTCTCTTCAGCTATAATCCCTTTGGGGTTCACATCCCATAGTTTTGCTTCAAGTTCCATGTTTGAATCAACCCAAAAGAAAAGTCAAAACCATTGAGTTGGTTTTATATCAAAACCTTAAGTCTGCCCAGGGTTACTTACAAGGTGTTTGGAGCTTTCAATAAGCTGGAATGAGTTTTGTATTTGCAACAAAACTCCAAATGAAGTGAGCTTCATATGGTTTCAGAATGAAAATTTCACAAAGATCTAGCAATCGCTAGCATATGTGCTCTTGGACCAGAAAGTTTGGTTTCTGCAAATCAGAGTTAAGTATAAAATTCTCACTAGACAATTTAAACCATTGGCATTTCATAAGTTAGCAAACACTGACACATGTTGGACTAATTCTGGCATTATTAAGATTTTAGTTAATACCTGAAGTGTTTTAAGTGTAATTATTTACTTTGCCCAAATGTGATATATGATTGCAACATAATTTACCTCTCAAATACTGTACCAGAACTTAAATACAAAAAATTCCTCATGCTACCTATGTAGATTTTAACAGAGAGAAGGACTATAAAGACAACAGGACACAAAGTGGAAGTTAGTCTAAAACTGTTCACCACACTAACTCAGTTGTGAATTACTTCAGAGAACCTGCTATAAATGTTTGTCTAAGCCAAATACTCCTTTCCCATTGATTCAAAATAACGCTTCGCATATGAGAGGATAACAAAACTTAATTGTACAACAAATTACTTTGATTTCAGCTGAATTAACCCTTTTGAGCCTACAGATATTTTTACATATCCCCCAAGTATTTATTTGGCTAGCAGTCTAGAAAGCGCCAGCATTTTTAAAGCAAAGCAATGTTCATCATCTAATGTGAATGGTGTAGTGACCACAGCTGGCAGCTGCTCTATTTATTTGTCACAGACAAAGTGTGACTACACTACCCATACACAGAAAATTCTTTCAGCGAATTCTGAGACATGTCTTTACATTCCTAATCATCCTTTCATTGTTCATTCTCTCTCTCTCTCTCTCTCTATTTTAACATGTCAACCTATAACCAGCATTAAACTCGGTTTATAACAAAACATCTAGACTATATTCCAGAGAAAAATCCAAATTTTTTAAAAGGCCTGGGATTTTTTTTTAAAACTTAAATCTACATCAATTCATTTAATGAAATCAATGGCATTTGAAAGTGTTTCACATAAGAGTATACCTGTAGATCTGACAGCTATGATGACAACAGCTACCTATTTGCCAAACCATAAATATACAGAAGAGTTTGATTCATCTGTAGCTAACCTGAAAAAAATCTTGATAACATTTTAAATGCTTAAAGGAATTCATAATTAGTGTCTATCTCCTGAAATGTTGAAAGGTGTCTTAAAAAAATCATTGTCTCAAGTCAAGTTGATATGAGTAATTTATTGTTGGGAATCATGTTAATTACTGTTTTAGTGGTTTTTTAAATTTATAGTAATAGAATTTAATAAGTTATGTGTTCATTCACCCACAGATTTAATAATGTTCAAGTAATTTCTCATATTACTGTCTACCCTATTAATGAATGAACTGTAAATTGTACCAATGCTGGCGGGTAACTCTCTCTATATATACTGCATACATACAACAACTTGCAAAAAAAAAATGCACTGCGGTACATTTAGTTATTGTTCTGTAATATTTAATATTTCTTTCCATATTAAAACAATGACAGAAATAAAATGTATGGCTGTATCATAAACTTTATGGCATGCCTACCTTGCTGTTTCCAATAGAGGTCCCCTGTTTCTACTCATAAAATTTTTTTATGGAGACCGAAACTCCAATTCTTGCTCATCCTGGCGTAATAGGCTTCATTTTGATTACAAGATGAAGACATCCCTGCCCCTGTTTGTCCTAGGGAGATGGTGTGCTGCAACCATCTTCGAAACAACAGACTTCTGAGTGAGACACTCTACTATAATTACTGTATATGAAAAAATTGCTCACCACCTCACCGTGAAGGATTAGCTCTTCACCTCTCACTGATATTTAGTCCTTGTCCCCTAGTAGAGAATTTCACAACTCCTGATTAATATCTTCATCTATTTCACATCAACAATCTGTTTCTCCCTAATGCTTTTTAGGCCATACAAAACATCATACATCATCAAAAGCAGAATTTTCTTCAATCTCATTTCAATATTTCTGCCCAAACGTATAGAACAGAAATGAGAAAGATCTAACACAACACAGTTTGAAGAAAGCACTAAATATGAATGCCTTCCTATTCTCTTCACAACAATTTGTTTAAGTGTTATTGGCTAACATTTGTGCCAAGCATGCTGCTGGCTACACTGTAGATGTTTAAATATCCAGTGCCAACAAGCGCAGCTGCTGGACTTGCTGCACTCCCCCTCCTGTTCATTCCATGCCAAATTACTTGCTCAGCTATGAATGATGAAGCAGCAACATAGGAAAATGCCAAGTGCAAGTGAGATTAGTGATAAACCAGAGGAACCCTATAGAGGTCAGTGATTTCCAGGTCCCTAGTTGTAATCACTTTTTTAACCTAGCCTTTATCTCATCATATACTCCATCTTAACTCAGCACGGTCTTCTTGTGACAGGCATCAGGAACTGCAAGCAGCTTCCTAATCAATAATCCTTGAAGTCTAACTAATGCACCAAGAGTGTCTTACCCTTGATAATAGCAGCAAGATTTGGTAATCTGAATTGTCTGCAAACTGCTTTTAACTTGCAATTTTAAATCTTGAGATTAATAAAGGGACAATTTATACACACTACAGAACCAGTTATCCCTAAATCTTCCTCGAAACCAGGTTAATAGATATAAACTAACACAGATTAACTAGGACTGATTGTGCATTGTAACCTTACAAGGAAATACATGAGTGTAACGAGGCTGGTTCTGGCGGGACCTAACTGAGAGTGCCAGTTCAGGACAAATTGCTTCAAGCAGGGCAACTACAGCCCAAGGCTGGGGTTTTTCCACCTCTAAGGCAAACCAAACCAGCCAGACAGAGGAGACTTTGGTTTTACCCCACTGGCTAACCACAAATCATCCCAAGCAATCCCCTAAGACACTCCAGTTTCCCAGTCTCACCACCAGTGCCACTCGTTATGGGGACAACTGGTCATGAAAACCAATGCCCCAGTAAAAGAAAAAAGGTCCTCCCGATCCCAATGGACCAAGCCCCCAGATCCAGGTCAATATACAAATCAGATCTTACCCACAAATCACGCTGTTGCCAATCCTTTAGAATCTAAAATCTAAAGGTTTATTCATAAAAGGAAAAAGGTATAGGTGAGACCTAGAATTGGTTAAAAGGAATCAATTACATACAGTAATGGCAAAGTTCTTGGTTCAGGCTTGCGGCAGATGGAATAAGCTGCAGGTTAAAATCAAGTCTCTGGATTACATCCACAGCTGGGATGGGTCCTTCAGTCCTTTGTTCAGAGCTTCCATTTGTAGAAAGGTTCCTCCAGAGGTAAGAAGCAGGAATGAAGACAAAATGGAGATTCATAGATTCATAGATTCTAGGGCTGGAAGGGACCTCGAGAGGTCATCGAGTCCAGCCCCCTGCCCTCATGGCAGGACCAATTACTGTCTAGACCATCCCTGATAGACATTTATCTAACCTACTCTTAAATATCTCCAGAGATGGAGATTCCACAACCGCCCTGGGCAGTTTATTCCAGTGTTTAACCACCCTGACAGTTAGGAACTTTTTCCTAATGTCCAACCTAAACCTCCCTTGCTGCAGTTTAAGCCCATTGCTTCTTGTTCTATCCTCAGATGCTAAGATGAACAAGTTTTCTCCCTCCTCCTTATGACACCCTTTTAGATACCTGAAGACCGCTATCATGTCCCCTCTCAGTCTTCTCTTTTCCAAACTAAACAAACCCAATTCCTTCAGCCTTCCTTCATAGGTCATGTTCTCTAGATCCTTAATCATTCTTGTTGCTCTTCTTCTTCATCTTCTTCAGATGAGGCAGCTGCCTTTTATAGTTTCTTCCAGGTGTAAAGACACCTCTTTTTCCTTACTGTGGAAAATCACAGCAAAATGGAGTCTGGAGTCACATGGGCAAGTCTCTGCCTACCTTACTGAATCATAAGGTGTGTCTGCCTCCTCTCAATGGGCCAACTGTATAGTCGATGATCCTTAATGAGCCATCAGCAGGCCTGGCAGAGCTGATAGCTTGTCTGTGGTCCCAGAAACACAGCCCCAGTTTGAAATACAGACAGTATAAAGCCAATATTCATAACTTCAACTACAAAATTGATACATACATATAAATGGCATAATCATAACCAGCCAAGCATAACCCGGTCTTGGACACCTCATTTGACCCCCTTTATATAAGATTTGGTGCCACTACAGGACCTTGGTTGTAACAATGATCTATATGGTCGCAGTTATTGTCAATAACGTCACAATGAGCAAGAACACTGGTTGACTGTATTCATAGGGGGAAAGGGAATTAAAATGTACAGATTCTGACTAGTCAAGTTTCTTGTGTTATTCTGGGAGTGTTGGTTTACTGCCCTATCACTTAAACCAATTTCACAGGAAATAAAGCCCAGGGAAGGTTTTTTGTTTTTATCCCTTCAATCTGGATTTGAAAGACTTGCTCCCTCACCCGTTTTTCTTGGGTCCAAATTTCAAATGGACAAAACAAGAGATACAATAGAATCCAAGCAGAACAATTCTAATGCTAAACAAATAGAGAAAAAGTATTTGGAATGGGACTCAAGAAACCGAGTCCAATGCCCAACTCCGCCACGTTTTCAATGTGACTTGAAGCAAGTCTGTGCCTCAGTTCCCTATCTGTAAAATAGGAGATATTTCCTTTTTCCAACCCTTTGTCTGTCTTGCCTATTTAGACTAAGATCTTCGGAGGAGCAACTCTCTCTTATGTCTGTGCAGAACATAGTACAAAGAGCCCCTAGCTGATCTCAACTACTACTGTAAGAAAATTGGTAATAGTAGCACCATCAGCATCAAGAGCTCTGCTCTAACTTACAATACACTGTTCAAGATACTAAATGACTGCCTTTTACTTGTAATTAGTTTCCAAAAATATGCCTTGGTCTGAAAAAAAAAACTCATCTTTGTCCTTTTAATTTTGCAACCCAGCAGTAAAATTCTAGCAGTGAAGATATTCCATTACACCTAATAATACTAAATATAAATCCTTGCACTTAGTCTCTTACTATTAAAGTGCCACTGACTGAACTGTTTACTTGTGGGGGAATTCTGCACTACTGTGTGTGCACAAAATTAATGTACCCCACATTTTTTGCTTCCCCGCTAAAAAATGCGGGTGCGTCATTTTGGGTACCTGGAGCAGCCAGCGCAGAGGTAATTCACCGGGGGGGTGGGTGGGGGGGTTTTAAGGCTGGGGATGCCCCGGCCAGTGGCTCCTACCCTGCACCAGGCTCAGCTGCTAGTGGCTGGGAGGAGGGAAGGACAAGACTTCCTCTTCCTCTGCAAGGAGCGGCCAGGGCAGAGCCACTCCCAGAAACCTCCCCCAGCTGCAGGAAGCGCCGCATCCCTCCCACCACTGCTTCCTGCCCCCATTGCACCTCAGCTGTGGGGGCAGAGGTCACTGCTGCTCCCCCATTCACCCAACCCCTGTGCATCTGGACCCTACCATACCCCAGACTCCCCCACCAAGCCTCACCCCCTGCACCTAGAACTCCCCCAACGAGCCTCCTGCACCCAAAGCCCATCCCGCATCCGGATCCACCCCACCCCCATCCATCCAGACCCCCATCCCTGCATCATGAGACCACCCCGTGCTGAGCCTCCACACTCGAACCCCCACACTGACGAGCACTGCCCTCCCTGCACCTGGATCACCTCCGACCAGCCCCCTGGACCCAGACCCCCACCCCACTGAGCCCTAATCCCCCAGCACCTAGACACCCCGCTGAGCTGCCCACACCCAGATTACCCCTGCTGAGCCCCATCCCTCTACAGCCCCCCTGCTGAGCCCCAAACATCTTCACTTGGACCACCTGCAGAGTCCCATTCCCCCTGCATCCGGTATCCCACACCAAGCCCCTATGTATCCAGATCCCCCCTGCACCCAGGCCCCCCACCAAGCCACTCACACCCAGACTGCCCTACACAGAACCCTCTCACCCCACAGCTCGATCCCCTCACACTAAGCCCCTCCACACTTAGATTCTGCCGGCTGAGCCTGCTTGCCCTACATCTTGATTGTGGTCAGGGCTGGGCATGCATGCGAGAGATTGTCCCTCTTGCTTGCTATCTTGGTGCACCTGGCGCGGAGGGGCAGGGCCCCGGGGTGTTTCTGGGGCAGGCCCAGCCCTTGTGCTGTATCAGGGTTGGGTGCAGGCAGCCTCAGAGTCACTGCCGACTCCGTGTCCCTCAGGAGCAACTGTTTAAGCATTACATTACTGAATGCATTTACTAATAAATTATACACCAAGTTCTGGTGGTTTCTCCTAACTTTTTAGATACTGTATTTTAAAAATAAATGTCAGTGTTTAAAGAAGTTTTAAAGAACCCCATTCCCCAAACAACTGCCCCAAATTGTCCAAGACCCTTCCGTCCCATGGATATGTATCTGTTTATAAAAAAGAGCATTCAGTCTGTGTTTGCAAAGCACCACATATATCTGGTGCTATATAAACACATCTATTAATGATCTTATGTAGTTCAGATACATAGGAGATAGGAGTGGACTGGACTCCACTAATGGCTGCCCCACTGCCAGTTGCAAAAAGTCAGCTCTAGTTCTTGCAACTTGAAAAGAACATTGTTACTGCACACATATCAGTGAGATTTCATAATGATAACAGTAAGGTGCTTAATGTTTGCAAGGTAGATTATTAGCCTAGTAAACTCCGATGCAAAAGGATACAATCATTACGGTAACAGGAAGCATGCTCAAATTATACTGAAACATGTTCATGGTTCGGGAAAATTTTTGCCTGTGTTAAATTCTTACAACCATTCCACTGAGACATTCTAACACTTCTATGCTTTGAATCAGAGACTTTAAATTTGGCAGGAAGATGAGGGTCAATTGTATTAATTTAGATGGAATATGTGGCCCCAAGAGTCAAAGGTGTTAATATGACCCTGAAACTGTCTAACAGTTTTAAACAAGGTTTGAGGTTTGGTATACAGAGCCCTCGGCCTGCTCAGTAACACGGCAAACACAGCATTAAAAATCTTTTCAACAGTTAAAGCATTTGAAATGTAAAGTATTAAACAAGGATTTCATTTTAACTATAAACCTTGTTCCCTTTAGCTGGAGAGTGTTTTTTAGAAAGAAACCCCCCTTGTCTGACAGTCTCTTAGATAACTGTCCTTTTGGGGAAAAGAGAAGTTAGTTGAGACAGGCTGAAACTGTTGTGGCTGTTGATAAATCCAATCCTGTTTCCTAAAAGACAAAACAAGACAAACACACATAAAAGGGGAAAGAAATGAACAGCAAAGACAGAAAATGCAGCTTCTGTCTCTGGTGTTGACTTGCACTTGCTGGAAAAAACAGAGGCACAGCAACAGTCTTATCAGCCACTCCAAGACCTGGCAAACTTGTACCAGCATTGGGCTGTGTAGGGCAGTGGTTTTCAACCTTTTTTCATTTGCAGACCTCTAAAAATTTTCAAATGAAGGTGCGGACCCCTTTGGAAATCTTAGACATGGTCTGCAGACCACAGATTGAAACCCACTGGTATAGGGCGGGCGTTGCTTTTATCCGTCTCTCTCATCACAGGCTTACAGCACTGCTGCAAAATATACAGTCTTGCCGAGCTAACCTGACTGTTATTAAACAGAAGGCAAAAGGAGAGGGCTAGAAAAGAGAAGAAATAAGGTGGGGAAGGTAAAGGACACATGAGGAGTAGGGAGGAATGAGACAGTCTCACATCCCAGATGGTGTTCGGAATTTAACCAGAGCTTGTGGACGTGATGTTGTCATCTGGGTCCCTCTCTTTGGACCAATCTGGTCAGAACTTCTCTCAGGATCAGGACAATTAAGGCAAAGTGGTGCTACACTGGATCCCGGGGTTGCAAGAGACGGTGAAGCTCATTCTTTTCCATTCTTTCAGTCAGCCAGCATTGCAGTAACCAACTCTTCCTCCCTTAATTCCACCTCTGCAAATTTGCACACCTCAAAGTCTCTTTTTTGAGTACCTCAAAAGGGATTCACAGGTTGAATAGCCCATCCCCTCATTATATTGTCCACCAATTACATCTAATTTCCAACAAACCAATTTTGGTTAATTGATTTCTGGCCCCACATTCTTCCTGTTTACAAGGTATGATCTTAACACTGTCCTTGAATTATATCAGTAGGCCTTCCTATTTAGATTAATTCAGTCTGTCTCCTTTTTGCATCTTTTCCCAACAACACTTATTGATTACTGTGACACTATGAACTTTCACTCACTTTTCACAGTTGAGCTCACAATTCGGGTAAACTAGTATTCCCAATTATAACAACAGGGTCCTCTTGGAAGAGATATGCCTTTTGCTAGTCCCATGAATATGCACCCACATTTTACCAAGTAGGAAACTTCAGAAAAATCTTGTTTTTCACAAAATCAGACTTTCTAAAGTTCTGCAGATAAATTCTCTCTGAAAATTCCATCTGAGTTGAACTTGTTTTAGCCCACGGCTACATAATCTGAGCCAAGCACAGAGACTGAGACCAGGGTGACTCTCTACTGTGCTCTCAATATTTCCCTTGCTAGCACCCAGACAATGAAGTGGAGAAGGAGAAACAGCCTAATTGGAATCCAGAATGGCAAGGAGACTGGGACTGAAACAGAATGGATGAAGCCACGCAGAAGGGGTCAAGTTGTGGGGTGGGGAGACTATGTGGTTAGATACAGAAGTGTCTAACTACTAGACCACACATTCCTCAAAGTCTAGAACTCAGGATTCCTGAGTCTCACAGTTCCTCTGACATCAGCAAATAGCTGTGAAACCCACTGGAAAAACATGTGCTTCATCTCCCTCTAGTGGATAGCCCACACAAAAGATGATGGCCTATTACTGCTATCAGTTACTGTTAGTACAAGTGGCAGAGACAGTGGATCTAAAGGTTCTACACTTGCTGATGAAACTGCTGGTAAGTCAATATGGTCCCACATGATAGAATTTTGTTCAGTTTGCTTTTTTAAAAACTCAGAAAATTAGATACAACTACTAAATTAAAAGATTATTATTTTTCCACAGGATCCATCTCATTCAGTGCACAAGACAGATAATGCTCAGGGGATGAACCAGAGTTATGCAGTGAAAGAGGCTATGGATTGAAAACTGGATTCTATCCCTCCCTATACCAGAGTTCCTATGTGATGCTGGACAAGTCACATAAACCAAATTTTTCACAGGTAGTCATTAAATGTGTCTTCCTCATTTCCTGGGTGTCCGACTTGAGATACCTGGGGTCTTATTTGCAGAAGTGCCCTGCATTCACAGCTGTAACTAAGGTCAATGGGAGCTGTGCTTTGAACAAATACAATGCTATAAAATGCTTAGTACTCTAAAAATCAGGCCCTAGGTATCTCAAATTGGGCATCCAGAATTAGTGGATACTTTTGACATTAAGTCTGTGCCTCAGATCCCTATCTGTCAAATAGGAATAAAACCACTGGTGTTGTGAAGAAAAATTAATTGTTTGTGAAGCACTCAGATACTACAGTGTTAATTGTCAAAGAGTCCATTAGGAAATTAATAATTCTTTATTCTGTGCAGGGTTTTGATAGTGTGTAGTAAATAATGCATGGGGCCACACAATAAACAATAAGAAAACAAAATACTGAGAAACTGCTCATTCAGTAAGTACCATCCATCCTGTGCACTAATCAAGGCAATGGGTCCTGGGCAAAATTAGTATGTGATCATGTAATTAACAACTATATCATAATGCATATGTGCAAAGAGGCTGAATTAAGGCCACATGAGCAATCTTAATTCTGGCATTTCCTAACTTGAGCGCTCAACTCTGCAACTTTAACATTTGGTGTATGTAATTTTTTATTTGCAATATATTTATACATGTGTAATAAAACAGACAGTAGAAGTAATGATAGCTGGGGAGTTATGCACAAAATCTGTGTAGTGCCAACATTTTAAATATGAAATTTTGTTTGTTATACAGCAGTGCCACTTTTGTATTATCAGAAATAACTATCATTATTAATTAGACAAGTCACTATATATTTAAACACAGCAGTGCAAACAAAAAAGTAAGACACAGGAGCATTCATAACTTGAGTTACTGCCACTAAAATCAGGATCTTGTTTTCCCTGTGTAGCGTGGACAACGGAAAAAAACTTGAGTCAAGATTGGTAAGACAACAGGAAGAGCCATTAAACAGTGAGTTCCATACTGAACACTGTGGTCTATGGAACACTTGCTGCTGGCCTGCAGAGAGCTGGCTGGTCAGAACGTGTTGGTCTTCCCCATTCCAAGCTGCTTCAACAGGTGTCTGGAGTCTTCACTGTAAAAAGAACCTGGAGGCCTGTAAATGCAACTATGGAAAGGAAGAAGAGCCAGCCAGCTGCCAGCCACAAGTATGTGAAGCATGACATGGGAACAGCACAGAAGAAAATGAAGTCGCCAGACAGCATATCCAAAGGAACAGGAAACATGCATGTGGAGAAGATGACAGGCAATAAGGAAACATGCAGACAATGGAAGAGAAGGAGGTGGCACCAAGGCTTTAGGGGAACATAAGTGGTGATGGAACAGGGAAGGAAAGGCACAAAAAAACTGGATGGGAGAAATTAAGTTAAGAGCAAAAAGTAGACCATGGTTTTTTTGTTTTTTAAACGAACAAAAGCAGTTACTACACTAATTTCAGTTGAATATACACACTTTTTCTAATATTAGTTTTTCATGCAAGCAGTTGCTGTAGTTGCAATGGAGAATGTTATGCAATCACAAATGGAAAGGGATATGGTCCATAAAGCAGATTCCCAATTAACATATGACCTGCATTATGACAAAGTATGAGATCCCATGTAATAAAATTTGTTGACTTCTGGAAATCTGTAAGTAGAGACAAGACAAAACAGCAAAAAAAGAAAAGTGCAAAAATATTCCCATAACTATTAAATAAGACTGATCTGTCTGTGCTTGAACCAGTTCTGCATGCTTTCCCTGAACATTTGATTTCTACTTACAAAAACGGATTGCAGAAAGCATATTGAAAAATCACATGAGTCTTCACAGAAATCAACTTTAAATTCACCAATGGGAGTATTTTCAACAAAAGCGATTACAAATTTATCTGCTCAAGAAATAGAAATACCATGTCATTCACCTGACCAATCACAACCAACCAACACAGTATGACCAGCACAAATACTGAGAGAACTCCACAATCAATCCATGGAGTTTAAAAAAACAAACCCAAAATTGGCAAATAAATTAGCAACAAATCTGAAGAAACTGCAATCAGCTAATAGATATCCTGCAAGCAGAGAATAATTAAACTTGTAGGGTAAATTATTCATGAAAAATTATTTGCTCAGCTCTGCCTAAAAAGCTCTTTTGGGATATGGGAAGGAAATGTAACTGTATACCTTTAAAAAGCCAACCTCCACTTCAAGCAACAGTTATTTCTTTCCCATTTTACATGTAATTTGCTTACAGATAAAACGACCAATGTGGAGAGCCTTGCAAATCCACGGATATCCGCTTTAGATCCACAGATATCTGCATCCGCAGATGTGAATGTCTGTGGATCATTTTTGCAGATTGCGGATGGATGCGGATCCAAATTTTATATCTAAAAGCCCTGCAAATTTGTGGATATCCGCAGATCATTTTTGCGGATTGGATGCAGATACAAATTTTGTATCTGTGCAGGGCACTACTGCTGTGCCAGTGGACTGAGAATATCAAAAACTGTTTTACTTAGAGACGATTTTTATGAAGCAGTGACACTGTACTCATGCTATGAGCTCTAATGCTCTGCATATACTTAGCAAACTGAAAATAGTCATAATATACCTTTGCTTACAAACTGTAGCCATCCAGGAACAAGACCACCAGGGACGAGAACATAATTAAAATGCTAATAGATCTGACACAAAGAAAGGATGTTTGCTCAACTTACACCCGTGGGATGTGTACCTGTAACAAAAGGTGCAAACCATAAAGAAGGACAACAGAACCCTTTAGAATATTTATACAACTAAGGACAAAGGGTCTTTTTAAAACAACTATACTAAATACAAGGAAATTGAAAGACTGTGTAATATCCGAAGTGCCTTTACATATCAAGGCTTACGCCATGTATCATCATGCCTGTGAAAAATTTGACACCACGCTGCCAAAGCTTAAGGGATTTCTATTTAAACTGCTTGTGTACCCTATGAGAGAGACTGGTCTTCAACAGCTAATGCAGAACCATAAAGTCACAATAGAAAAGACAAGCTAAGAAGCAGACAGCTTGAAGGATGCCGAAAACCCCACAACCCAATTACCATTCTTTTAACCTTGAAATTAAGTCTATTAGGTCTCCTATCTTATATCTATATAATAAGAAGTTTAACTGCTTCTATTTGTGTGTGCTTCCACTCTCTATTAACAGTGTATATTGTTTAAGTACAACTGTATTTTGGATTTGACTATTAATTCTGGGGAACAAGTGTCAGCTGACCATCCTGGGAGATGAGACATGCCTTATCCTTGGGGGAAAGAGAGAACACAGGTGGGGTTAACTGCACACAGGTGACATAAGGTGGCGACTGAGAAGCAGCAGAAGCATTCCTTACCAATACCAGCCTCTGATGCAGAGAGATCCAAGGTGAACATCAATGAGACCTTGGAGTACTAAGGAATCTGACCTGCCATTACATAACTATTCAGACTTCTCTCTCACTGTTTCATATCTAGGCTCCATTTCAATTGTCAGTTCTAGACTACACGTTACTTCTTGCTATTGCAGGTTTTAAAAATCATAGCTTATCTGAATATAAAAGTCCTCTTTTGTCCCCTGAGTTAGTCTGCTAAGTCTCTGTATCTCAAACATCTATTTTACTCCTTGGGACATTTCATAGCTGGGGAAATGTCTTTTCACCTGTATTACCCCATCTGTCACTCTTCCATCCCAGTAAAGTCACTTTTTAAAAAAAAATGCTCATCTTCAGCTTCCTTTTCACTCCAATATATACATGAAATTAAAACCTACCTACCTTACTCCTAATCCCACTCCTGTATCCTCCCTCATACAGGAAGGAGAATGGAATCTGCAAAAACTACCTACTTGTACCTTTACTACACTCTCCTTTTATTATACTCCATCTTCGTCTGTTGATTTCCCTTTCTACCTGTGAGGGAGCGAGTCCTCTAAGATATTTAGGATATTTAATCTCTGCAAATAATTGTATATTAATTTCTTTGCCTATATAAAAAGTGAATAGTATTGAATAATAAAAACCTATTTTAGGTCCTGAAGTAAATGGTTTGTAGACAATGGGTAAGGAACGTTCTAATGGAGTAGGGTAACTTGAAATTTTTAAACTCCTTCAAGTTTGAGATTAAAATAGCACAATTACAAACAAACACTGAATGGTCACTTGATTTAAATGTTATGACTACATATTAAAAATCTTAATTATTGCAGTTACGTTTATTAAGTTCATCTGTATGTTCAAACAGAGAAAAATACAATTATAGACAGTTTTGAGGTGGTTTAAAATATTGCACTTTTAGTCTTTCAACTTTTGGGGTTATAGTTACAGTATCTATTTAAAGAACTGCTTTGGAAGTGACTGATATTTTATGCAGGGAACTGCTGTTTTCCCAGATAAACAGAATATCCATTCTTTGGCTCACAGTTTCCATGACACTAAAAACAAAACATTCATCAGTTCCAACTTGGAGTTTGATGGCAAATGCAGCTGCAGCTCACAACAGTTCACAATGTATCTCAGCCCTCCTCTACTGAAGTAAGGCACTATATTTCCCCAAAAGCAACTTTATTGTTTTTACCAGTAAGTTCTTTTCTGCCATAGATCCAAACATATAAAAAACTCTGTCTGGGACCCATTGCTGCAATCCAGATTACATACAAGATGAGCAGTTATTCAGTTCTACCAGCAGCTATGCCTATGCTTCAGAATTACTGAAGATTGACTATCTTAAATACACAATAATTAACACAAACAAAAACTTCATTGCTACTAGTAAAAAATACTTTTCACCTATAAAGTGCCTTTTCACCCAACAATTTCAAAGCATTTTTCAAATATTAATTAAGCCTCAACTTCCTTGTGAAGTAAGTACATATCATGACCCCATTTTACAGATGGGTAAATGAGGTAAAGTTTAAATTCCTGATAAATATTACACAGGAACATTTACATTCTAATTTTCTCTACTTCTGACTTGCTGACTCCCAATTCTGCCTACTCCCCCAGACCATACAGAAGAGCACCCATATATTTAGAAGAGAATTTAGAATGAGACACTATAGCAAAAAAAAAAAAAAAAAAAAAAAAAAAAAGACGTTAGAAATGTAAAAGACCTATTGGCTTATCTAATCTATCCTCCTGGCAGTACAGGACTGTTAACAACTATATATTTTCTTGTGCTTTAAACAAAGTCTAAGCTAGATAAATACACCTATGAAGCTTCCACCCTTCCATCAAATTATTTACATACCACTGTTTATATAACCTGAACCAACTACATTTGACATATCATAAAAACAAAACCTGGTTTAAAATGGCATTTTTAAACATTTTAAAACATTTCCATATATTGTATTAAAAAGTGATCTTAAAATAATGTAAAAGTCCTAGTTCTGCAAGGTAATTAAACACGTGCCTAATCTTAAGCATGTAAGTCAAATTAAGTCAATTGAGACTATTTGCATGATTCAAGTTATGCATGTTGTTGAATTGTGGCCTAATTGATTAAAGATAGGAAACCCAAAATGAAGGTAGAAGCTCCATCTCTCATTCACTTCACTGTATGCTCTTATTACGTATCCTTCCTTTAAATAAAACCAAAACAACTCATTATGAAAATTAGATTTCAATGGCCTGTAACATTTGAAGAATAATAAATACCATTTTGTGGTTGCAGAGGAGGGGAAGGAGGAATGATCTTTGAGCACTAAAACCATAAAATATTTTTAAAGGGTTACTAGTGCACTCAGGGGGCAAGGGACAAGACAGGAAGTTTTCTCACAAAAACCCAGGAACGTGTACCTCTTTCAATGAACAGGTAATTTAACAATACTAAGAGTAGGGATAAAATGTTGTTGAAAGACAAGAGACAAATAAGTTGTGAAACATGGAAACTTAACTATTTAAAAAGCCTAAAAACAGGCTTTGGAACTCCTGTGAAGGAGGACAGAGTAGGGTGGGAATGTTTGCAGCTCTTCCCCTACCCCGCCCCCCTTTTTTTGCTTGAGAGAAGCAAGAACTCTCCTCTTTCTTAGCTGTTGCTACTAAAAATATAGTTAGGGCCCTACCAAATTCACAATCCATTTTGGTCAATTACACGGTCATAGGATTTTTTAAATGGTAAATTTCATGATTGCAGCTATTTAAATCTGAAATTTCACGGTATTGTAATTGTAAGGGTCCTGACCCAAAAAGGAGTTGTGGGGGCAGGGGTCACAAGGTTATTGTAGGAGGGTTGTGGCACTGCTACTCTTACTTCTGTGCTGTTGCTGGCGGTGGCACTGCCTTCAGAGCTGAGCAGCTGGAGAGTGGCGGCTGCCGGCCAGGAGCCCAGCTCTGAAGGCAGAGCCTCTGCCAGCAGCAGCGCAGAGGTAAGGGTAGCAGACATTTAATACAAGGCACTCTATTCACCCATCTTATTATTTAGTCTTCTAGCATTGGTATATAAGCATTTTAAAAACTTGCCACTTTTTAGATTCCTCCCATTACATGATGTAATTGAATGGGACTTTTTTTCATTTGACTGTTTCTCATGAGATCCTACCTGTATTTTATCATCTTCCATCCTCTCCTCCATATTAGGACATAGGGAATCTCCATTTATAGATCCTCCCCTAAGGGAGGTCCAAACCACGTGCTGCTCTGCACCTGTCGGCTTTCCCCAAGACCTTAGTTTAAAATGTGACCCTCCTAAAATAACCTTGTGACCACCCCCCATGAAATCATAGAATCATAGAATATCAGGGTTGGAAGGGACCTTAGAAGGTCATCTAGTCCAACCCCCTGCTCAAAGCAGGACCAATCCCCAATTTTTGCTCCAGATCCCTAACTAGCCCCCTCAAGGATTGAACTCACAACCCTGGGTTTAGCAGGCCAATGCTCAAACCACTGAGCTATCCTTCCCCCCCATGCTGGTCTCCCCACCATGAAATCTGGTCTCCCCACCATGAAATCTGTATAGTATAGGGTAAAAGTACACAAAAGATCAGATTTCACGGTCCATAATGTGTTTTTCATGGCCATGAATTTGCAGAGCCCTAAGTATAGTAATAGCTCCCCCGCTTCTATGCTGGTGTTGTGGTGAGAGCTCCCCCTTCTGTTTCAATCTACTCTAATGACTGCTGAAGGTCAAACAACCCACACACGTAGAAATCAAACCATTTCTGAAGACACTTCCCTCCCATACCAAGCCAGAACAAAGCCAGGACTGCTTTTCTGAAATGAAAAAAAAAAAAAAAAGATTTCTTTCTTGAAAAACAACCCACACCAAATACAGAAGTAGCCAACCAATCATTACAGTGGATGCCTTCCCTACCAACCCAATTGAGACACAAAACCATTCCCTAAATACTACTTCAATACCCCAAACAGACGACTTCCTCTTTCAACAACACTCCTTCCAATTCATATCAAACTTTTAAAAAATATTATTGGAAGCCTATGACAATGATATAAAAGATGCAGATGAAATACATTTTATTCTTTACACCTAAGCCTTCTGCCTTCTTTAGTTTGAGATCAAACACACCCATTAATGCAAGAAGTTTGTTTTAATGGCCTGCCTTTAGAGGCTTATGGAACTTATGCATTTCCATGTGCTGTTCTTCAGAGTCAATCTGTACAACAGACCACTCCACTGATGGCTTAGTAGGATTTTATTCTTTTATCCTGGATAATCAATATCGTGGGTACTAAATGCTCTCTCCCCACAGGTTACCATGGTTTACAGATGTAGTGAGAAAGGAGCTGGCTAGAGCAGCGTAGCTCTGCAGGAGGAAAAGAAAAGTATCACTGTCAATAAAGCGTTTACAAAACCTCACACAGCAAAACTGATCATGATAGTGGATAACCTGGCTAATCTGAGTTGATTCCATTCACCATTGGAAACCAGTTTCTCTCCAGGAGAAATTTTCATGTTATTTTGTGGATGTATTTGCTCAGAGCAATCTCCATGGGGAAGGGCAGAGAGGCAGGTGGGGATGAGGTGCGGGGGAAGAAACAGAGAAGCATAAGCGGCAGGTGTGGGGAGCTCTGGGGAAGGGGCAGAAAAGCGTGAGTGGCGGGGTCCTTGGGGGAAAAAGGCAGAGCGATGGCAGGGACTCGGGGGAAGAGGTGACTGGGGGCAGGAAGAGGAGCAGCGTGGACAGGGCCACTGGGGAATAAGGGATGCAAGAGTGAAGCCACGGGGCAGAGCAAGGCAGGATCACAGCCCGAGTGGTCTTTTGGTGGCAGCAATCTGAAGGTGGCATGCACCGTATCCTGTTTGGGGAGGCTTAGCCTCCCCTGGTCCATTATACCCGCTGCTTATGAGTGTCATCAGTGTGTTGGGTATGTGTAGCTATATGCTACAGTGAAAATAAAGCTGTGTTCATGCTGTAGTGTGTAGTTACACATGTCACTGAAAGACTGGCAGGGGGAGGCAGCAGAGAAAGGCTGCTGCAGCTCCACACTGCTGGAGTCTTTCACTGCAGTGAGGAAAGACTCTGCCCTGCAAGAGCCCTTCCCCACTGCTATAGTCTTTCCCTGCAGCAGGGTAGGCTCCAGAAGCAGGGAGCAGGCAGAACCTTTCCCTGCTGCCAGGGTCCTCCCCTATGGTGGGGGAAGGCTCAAGAAGCAGGGAGGCAGCAGGACACAAAAAATAGCATTAAAGATGCAAAAAATAGCATTAAAGATGGAGGAGGTACTGCTTGGGCTATAGAGAGCTGTATAGCATATACATCTAGGTACATACCCACAGGCTTCAGAAATATCTTTACTCTACTCACCTAAGCAGTGCCTCTCAGTCTACACTGCTATTTGTACTAGGGTTGCCAAGAGTCCCTTATTAGAAGGGGCATCCCTTATTTTTTCATCTCTGTACAACAAGATCGGGAGCTGCTGAGTGCTGCAAAAGCAGCAAGAAATACCTCTGGCAAATGTAGGTGACTACTGCTTATTATTATTAATTATAATAATAAATAAAATGATGATACTGATATTAATATTATCGTTGGGAGGAAGTTTGGGGTGGGGGTAATAAGAAAACAGTCCCTTATTTTTGAAATACAATGTTGGCAACCTAATTTATACCCATGCTAGGGGGAGGCTAGCTGTGTATGTACTCTACAAGTCACTGTAAGAAGTCTGCAGCGTAGACATATCTAACGAGTAGTTATCAATGATTCGCTGTTGAATTGGGGGGGGACGTATCTAGTAAGGTCCTGCAGGGGTCAGTGCTGGGTCTGGTACTAGTCAACATTTTCATTAATGACTTGGATAACTGAGTGGAAAGTACGCTTATAAAATTTATGGATGACACCAAGCTGAAAGGGGTGGCAAGCAATTTGGAGGACAGAAATCAACAAAATGAAATTCAATAAAGATAAGAGCAAAGTGCTACATTTCAAACAAAAACAAATGCACAACTACAAAATGGGGAATAACTGACTAGGCAGCAGTACTGCTGAAAAGTTATAGTGAATGCTGGGCTTATAGTGGATCATCACAAATCAAATATGAATCAACAATGTGATGCAGTTGCTAAGAAGGTCAATATCATTCTGGGGTGTATTAACAAAAGTGTTCTATGTAAGACACAGGAGATAATTGTCCTGCTCAACTCAGCATTGGTGAGGCCTCCCTGGAGTACCCTGTCCAGCTCTGGGTGCCACACTTTAGAAAAGATGTGGACAAATTGGACAGAGCCCAGGGGAGAGCAACAAAAGTGATAGGTTTAGAAAAGCTGACCTATGAGGAAAGGTTAAAAAAACTAGGCATATTTAGTCTTGAGAAAGGAAGACTGAGAGAGGACTTGATAACAGTCTTCAAATATGTCAAGAGAACGGGGATCAATTGTTCTCCATGTCTACTGAAGTAGGGCAAGTAGCAATGGGTTTAGTCTGCAGCAAGAGAGATTTAGGTTAGCTATTAGGAAAAATTTACCAACTATAAGGGCAGTTAGGCACAAGAACAGGGTTCCAAGGGAGGCTGTGGAATCCCTCTCATTGGAGATTTTTAAGAATAGGGATGGTCTGGGTATATTGGGTCTTGCCTCAGCACAGTGGGCTGAACTAAATGACCTCTCAAGGTATCTTTGATCCCTACATTTCTATGAGTCTATATCAGCTTGTTCCAAATATTTTGAAATGGCTTTTTGATACTGATACTCACCTATCAAAACATTTTTTTTGGCTATTCACCTGTAAATAGTTTAAAAATATTCTACAGACTCAGATTATTTTATTGCTGAGGCTTGCTAAAGCATTGTTACAAGATTCCCTATTCTAATGATTCTCAAACTATGATCCGTGGTCTACCATGGGTTAGTAGAGCTAGCGTTCAAGTGGTACTGGCTCTCCTTTACTCAGACTGCAAGTCACATTATAAAGAGACAGCTAAAAATACATTATGTTTTCCCAATATTATTTTCCCAGGGCAACAACTGTAGTTGCCACATAGACAGAGCTGTAACTAAACATGTTAGCACCCAGGGCAAGCAATCATATTTGCGCCCCCTAAAGGCGACATGTGAGGGCACATGTGGTTATGTGCACCCCCAGGTTTCTGCCTCCAAATTTAGCACAGAGGTTTTCAAACTCTGGAGCATACCTCCCTAGGCGGACACGCCCTACAGTTTCAAAACAGTAGTCTCCTGCCAGGAGCCGGCAGATCAGAAGCTGGCGGGAGCTGCCCAGCCCGCTTGGGTCCCTGGCTGTGTGCTGTGGGAGCCGGAGCACTGGTTTGCTGGCCGGCAGCCCTCCCTGCCCTGCTCTCCGAGCCGGACACCTCTGCACAGCCGGGCGCTCCCCAGGCAGGGAAGGCAGCACAGCTCCGAGTTGCACCCTGACACGCTCTTGCCTCTGCCCCGAAGGAGCTGGTGCCAGACAGTGACACCCCCTGAAGCTGGGCTTTGCCCATGGAGCCTGGCTGCCATGAGATGCTCCCAGAGGTGCTCCCTGCAATACTCATCCTCCTTGAGCACCTGCCTCTCAGCAGCCCAGTCAGACCCCACTTGCTGCCCAGGGACGTGTCACTGCAGTCGGGTCACACTCCCCACACTCTCTGTGCACCAAGTGGACTCATCCCTTACTCCCCTTGGCTGCCCTGTCCCAGCCCCATTGGCTGCTGGGCTCACAATCACACAGCCCAAGTTCTGACCTTGGCCACACGAACCCAGTGCCCAGACCAGATACTGGGGGCAGGTGGCTGCTGGCAGGGCAGAATCCCTCCCGCCAGCTCCAGAAACCAAGGCTATGAGAACGGAGCAACCTCTAGGATTACCATATTTCAAGTTCCCAAAAAGAGGAGTCTACTGGGGGGAGAGGTAGGAGGAACTGAAGGGGGAGTTTGGGGGGTCCTGGAGAGGGTACCTGTGGCGGGGGTACCTGCATCAGGGGTATCCACTGGAGATGGGTGGCCAGTGATGGGAGGGGCTATGGGCCAGCTTAATGGGGGAGCCCCAGCTGCTGAAAGGATGCTGTATGCAGGGCTCCTGCTCTCCCCCCGCCCCATTCACCATCCCCTTTTCTTCCCCATCCCATCCCTCTTCCGCACTGTCCCCACCCCATCTCCTTCCCTCCCCCCACTCTCACATCCCACACTCCCTGCCCTATTCCATCCCCCTTTCTGCCCCACTGCCTCTTCTCCCCAGCTCACCCTTGTACAGAAAACAGGATGCTGGCCATGCAGGGCACCCAGCACACGTAGAAGGGGAAAACAACTAGCACTAGGATGCAGAGGCACCATTGGCAGGAGAAGTAGCTCCGTACTCCCTCCACTCCCGTCTGAGGCCTCCGTTTTTGGAGGGGAGGGGACAATGCCGCCCTGCCCCAAATTACAGCCATGGACTCTGGTCGATGCTGCTAGATCCAATCCTGCAGGGGCGCTGATGCCACTGGGCCCAATCCTGCGCCCCCACTGGCTCTGCACCCTGAGCGGCTGCCCCTCTTGCATTCCCCCACACACACCCCGCAGTTACAGCTCTGCACAGAGATCCTATTCTATCACCAATGGCCATGGGGATGATCCTCAAGATACATTCTCTATTAAGATATGGTCAAAACTAAGCGTGAAAAGGTTTGAGAACCTACTGTACATTTAACACAGGGTATTGATAGGTCAACAGTTAGTGCTTCTTTTTTCCTCTCTTCAGAAATAGCTTTTCAAACTCATTGTCCTTTGAAATGCTGATAAATCAAGATCATAACATTTATGTTTACTGAAGTTCAAATGAAAACCTATGAAGCTTGTGGAAAAGAAGTAGGACAAAAGGGTAGCAGTATGTGTAGGTTCTTCATGTCAGACCACTCTGGAAAAATTGAGGCTTTTTGACTGAATTATGAAATTAACATTTCCCTGTTATCTTCTTCTAAGATAAAACTGAAGTCAACTTTGCAAACAAAATGATGCAGCTCTTAATATAGGCACTGTATGTACTGGTTTTCAAGCACCCTTTACAACCATTAGCTATTTTGGAATTCTGAAGTTCTGTTTCCATTTAAGCTTTTATATTTTAAATAAGATATGCAAAGTGACACACAGGGTCCAATTCTGGACTTCCGGGGTCATTAGATTTGCTTGAGTGAGAACTGCACAACCAAGATCATACATATTTTAAGAAGATTCAACGCTAAGTGGAGTCAGAGTAAAGTGTACGTTTTTTCTCATTTCTATTAAAATATTATAACTCACAAATTCTAAAAAGCCGTCCTACCCAAAACTTAGAATAAAATTACACTGAATTATGTGACAGACAATTGTCACTCTAGACTATTGCATCTGATGTCTACTAAGCATTTTAAACAAGCAGATACAAACCAGTCCGAAAGTTTAACATTTTCATGTTTTGTATATGAACAATTTTATTTAGATTGAAACTCCCATGCTATACATGATTTAGGATCCAATTCAGCAGAGCATTTAAACACATGCTTCACTTTAGGCATGTGTTTAAGTCCCACTGACCTCAATGCAATTTAAGCAGGTGCCTCAGTGATTTGCTGAATTAGGGCCCTTGTAACTACATCAGTCTTCCACTACCACCATCCCTCTTCCCAAAGATGTCTACTCCTTTGCTTACCCCAAAAATAAAAGATAGATAGATAGATAGATAGATAGAACTGCCACTTGTGAAAACTGTTTATAGAAAGAACGTACACAATTACCTTGTATAAGCAAAGCCAGTTTGTTGGTGGTGGGTTTTGTTGGGTTTTTTTGTTGTTTTTTTAAGGACGACAACCTTCAGCAAATGTTGGTGCTTTAACTTAAACTCCTACATTCATATTTGGATTCCTACAAGACGTCTGACTTTCATAAGTACTGAGCAACCCCAACTTCCACTAAAGTCATTGGGAACTGCAAGGGTTCAGCACCACACCAAAAAAAAAAAATCAAAAAAAAAATCAGGCCAGCTCTTTAAAATCCTAAAACGGATATCCTGCAAACACTTACATACATGCTTAATGGGATTGCTCATTCTTGAAGTTATCCACACTCATAAGGGGGTTGCAAAATTGGAGCCTTTTTAATACTTCCCATTAGACTGGAGCAACCTTTGAAACACAACACCCTAGTATAGGCAGTTATGTCTCAGACTACTCTAGAATGTAACATTTAAAAAAAATGTAATATTTTGGTTCCATACAGTATGAGAAGGAGTTAGTTCACCTTTTAAATGTGCTAAAGGAGTGCTACTAAAGTGTCAGAAAAGTCGCCATTTCTTTTTATAGTGCATAATTTATTAAACTTGGGCAAAAACAGGAGCTTTTTTTAAACTAGCATTTTCCACTTTAACTTTGCAAAGCTTGGAGCACAATGATGTATTTCAACAGTTAGGATATAAATTAGGATATTCTCGTGCATAAATCATTTGAGGGTTTGTTCTAAAAGATAATGATCAATTTACACCTATGTAAGTTGTGACTTTATTTCTGTACATCCAGAAATAACCCTTCTACACAGTTTCACTGAGACCTTTCTTCTTTGAATAATCCATCCCATTCTTTGTTTACTACTTTTATTTCTTTAAGAATATGTCTTGTTTTCCAATTACAGGGAGGAAATAAAAAGAAATGCAACTCTTTTATGTAAAGTAAATCCATCTGGATGTTTGCTGCATGCTATATTATAAACTTGTGATCCCCAACCACAATGAGTTATAGTGAACCTGCAGGCAAAATTGTCTCCATATACCACAATCCATTATCCCTGTCAAGTTAATGTTCCATGTTGAGCCATATGGCACGGGTACACATTCAACAAAGGAAATTCCTTAAACTTGTTATAATCAGCACTTGCAGTCATCCAAAAAACTATATAAACAGCTTGATTGTGTTTTGTGCATTTCAGTTAATATCCATGACAAAAAAACAGGAAACAGTGCAGGAAAAGGAGAAGGAAAGTGGGGGAGTGAAGTTGCAATTAAAAAAAGAGAGAGAGAGAGAGAGAGAGACAGACAGACAGACAGACAGACACAAATATTGTATATTTTATAAT
Source organism: Macrochelys suwanniensis (assembly GCA_033296515.1). Lineage (NCBI taxonomy): Eukaryota > Metazoa > Chordata > Testudines > Chelydridae > Macrochelys > Macrochelys suwanniensis. Next base: position 61,480,552 of record CM065785.1, read on the forward strand.
TACACAATTTTTCCTACGCACGTACAATAAAGCTCAAACTTTCTGACATTGAACCACAGTGCCAGATTTAAAAAAAATATCTGACTCAATATCCTGTTCTGCATGCAAGTAAAAATGTTAAAGCCTCAAAGCACCTAATCCATGTAAAACATTTCAGTTTAAAAAAAAAACCTGAATCATTTCTAATTTTCATGTTTGTTTTTTCCCTACAGTTGTTGCATAATTAGTTTTTAAAAAATCGAACAGCGCTTCATTAACAATAAGGCAATTTAAATAAAGTATCTTTATATGCATTAAGTGTAGGTCATAGATGAATTAAGGACTCCCAGAAGCCTCTGGTACCTGGCACAACCCATCACATCAAGCCGGAGTCAAGGTACAAGTAGAGCAGAACTTCATTCCAGCCCCCGCAGTGACAACAATAAAATGCTGAGAAAACACACTATCAAATACTGAACTCAGCATCAATTTCTGTTAATTACAGCCTTGTCAGCAACGTGATTATTCAAACAGCTCATGCAAATGTTAATGAGTTCTTATTTGCATATTTATTTTTTCCTTTGTTGAAATGTCATTGATTATTACATTCTACAATGATGAATGCTGCTGATGATGTGCTCTGATATGTAATTAGTCATTAAGTGGAATGAATAGATCAATTATGAAAAAGGACTGAGATTAAGAAATATCAAACAAGACCGCCCAATGTAACTATAGAATCTTTTTTTAAAAGAGAACTAATAAATAATTTCTTGGCATTTAAACTGCAACATCAGTAGTTTTCAATAAATAAACTGCTACTTTTTTTAGGTTAAATGAGGTCTTAAAAATTCATTACTACTTTGATAATCCAATTACAATCATTAAGATTTTAAAAATTATTACGAGTTTCACATCAGAATAAAAATTTAAGATTTTTTATTTCAATTGTGTCTTAAAAAAAGACTGCAAGGTCTTCTAAAAACCACATACACAAAAATACACAGAGTACAAAATAATCGGTCTTATGAAATAAATGCAAATAAGATAAAGTATGTCTTGAAATCCTAGTTTGCTTTAGAGGAAAATACTTCTCTAGCCTCTTGCAACTGCTTGCTGTAACTACCCAGCCAGCACTAGCTATTCGCCGGAAAAAAAAAACAAAAAAAAAAAACACATTACTGAAGACCAGATGGGAACATTCCACATGACCAAACCAATCAATCACCTCGGTGGGGCGCAGGTGCAACACAGCCGTGTAGCAACACACCATTTCACAGTCTATCGGGCACAAACACATGGTCACCAATCAATGGCACCCTAAGGACCTCAGAGGGGGGAGGCTCTCTCGAGTCTTACTGGTCCATGCCTGATGACTTCATAATCACACATCATTTCATTCACTGGAGGATACAAACTAGCATTCTAATAACCTTCTACTGAAAATGGTCATGTTGTGCATATTAATAGAGTGCTGTTTATAGTGGAGCAACTGACTTTATGCTGCAGTCTAGGCATAGCGTGCAAGAACGGAACAACCTGAAGCTAAAAACTTCTGTCTGAGGAAGCATATTCCACTCAGGCTAAGATCAATGACAACATTATTCATTTTGCCACATCAAAGTCTGTGTACGAAAGCTCGTACCTTACACAAAGCAACTGTTAAACAATAGGAAGCAGGCAGAGATAAAGGACAAAGCAGGATGAAAATCAATCAGGGATTGTGGCTCTGTATTTAGTGGTGAAAAAAAACACACTAGATAAAATACTGTAACATGACCATTAATGAAAATCAAGCTAAAACTACCCCAAAAATTTAGATATACATTGTCCAAATGTCCTAATGCTCTTAATGGAGGAGTTGGATTTGATTTATTTAAACTGACTACCAAGCTCATGGATTTACAGTCACCAGATGAAAAATTATGTAATGCAAAGTGTTCACACCAATACGCAAAACAAAAATTGCTAGGTACTCTATAAAAATGGTTTGACCAAGGGAACACATTTTGTTTTCAGCTATCCATTCGAATAAGACAAGCACCAAATATTCATTGTCATTTATGTTAGTGACCAGTTATTAGCATTATAAACATCCTGCTTTTGGAGAAGTGCATTTTTGCACATTCTAGCCACAACCCATATGCGATACCACCACAGATACTGTCAGCTAACTCAATGAAAAAGGCAATCTTCGAGAAAAACCATCATAACAAGTGCATTTTTGTATAATTACACTATAACTCGAGGCTAAAAGTCAAGTGACTAACTGCCAACAATAGTGCAATTAAAGTTAAAATGCAGCAAAAGTTAAATCTGGTAAAAAGATTTCCCTCCACTTTTCATAATTAACCTGTAGGACTCTATGCCACGTGGTACTGAGGTAAAGAGTCTAATTTTTTACAAATAAGATCAGATGCTTATATAAATGCAGGTAAACCACTTAAGATAAATATCTATTCAGAGATGTTAACCTTCATGCTCCAAGTCAGCAATAATTGCCTGGAGACAGGAAGAAGTTCTTCCGTAGACATGATACTGCATAATTGTTATGGAGGCTTGGTCTACACTGGGAACTTATGTTGGTATAACTATGTCGTGCAGGGGTGTGGATTTTCCACACCTTTGAGTGACATAGTTATACTGAGCTAACCCAGTCGGTGTAGACAGCGGTATGTTGACAGCAGGGCTTCTCCCATTGTCATAGCTACCGCCTCTTGGGGAGGTGGAGTACCTATGCTGATGGAAGAAGCTCTTCCACTGGTGTAGGCGGTACTTCACTAAGCACTACAGAGGTGCAGCTGCAGTGATGTATGTGTAGACAAGCCCAGGATTTTACAACTTCCCAAAGTATCACACGGTGTTCAGGTATGGCAATTTCTGTGTTCACAACAATCTCAAACAAATAAATATGGGGCCTGAAACATATTACTTTGCAATTAAATTAATTCAAAATAAGGAAAAGATCATCACGCTCCATGCATTCACAGAACAACAATACCATGAGGACGACTTTCTAGAAGTCAGAAAGCTCACTTTGTGGCCAGAATCGAAGCCATTTAGCATTTATAGATAATAGTATCTACGCCATTCCCCTCTCAAATACATTTTTTAAAACCACCGCAGAATAATACACATAATATTGCCACTTCAGTTCAGGTCAATACTTCGTTGTTTACCTCAAAGAAAGCAAATCCACAGAGAGAAACTGCATTAAACTACCTACTGTTAGACTTTCTCAAATAGCCTCTCCGTGTGCTCTCACACTTGTTAGTCACTAAAGTGGAAATAGTGGTATAAATTAAACAGAATAATGCAGAGTCATGCCTAATATGGTTAGGCATGCCTAATTTGACAAGTAAAACAATTAAGTGACATGTCCTTTTTCAGTGGTAAGGTGATCTCCAAAGTTCAGCTATGGAAAGCTAAAACCTGATTGCTAAGAACCGGAAAAAACGTCAATCTGCCACCACAACAAAAATAATTTATCAGTAAGGGGACAAGAACAATTCTACCTTGACACTTACAGAAAGCCAGTCATTATAGTATCTGGACACCATACAGCATGCTAAGATCAGAGTAACCTTTACATCTAAAGTAGATACTTACCATCCATAGGTTCAGACACTTATACTTAAAGAGTTCTCCCTCACTGTAATGCTTTTTCCTTCTCTTCCCACACCCTAACTACCCTCCTTGCCACTGCTTCCCCACGTGACATTTTCATGTGTCCTTGTGGGAAGGCTTTTACAAAAGGCTGAGTTTTCCACCAAATTCTGTGAATGGTAGACTAGAGCTGAAGTTAATGGAACTTCAGTTTGACTGAGGAGTACAAAATTATGCTCACTTTTCAGTTATAGCAAAGCTATCAGAAGAGCAGAGGCTAAATTAGATGCAATTTGTGATCAAAATAAAAGAAGGTGTTGTGTAAAAATGTGTTTGATTTTGCCTCTTTACCAGTCCACCTTATGCTTAATCATACATTTCAGCAATTACTGGACTAAGTAAGACTAGACCAAAGAGTGGAGAATCCATGTGTCCCTAGCAAATGTTACATGCATTCTCAAAAGTTAGTTGTGGCAAGTAAAAAAAGTAGTAGGAGAAACATATGGTAAGTAAAACCTGCTCATAACATACATAACAGGGTAATTCTCTTTCAACAAAAACATATACACAGCCCTATCAACACAGCACTAGCTGTCCTGATCAGATTCTGCTTTTGGGGGAATTAGAGGTATAGAAAGAATCTTCATATTATTTTTAGAACATTAAGTTGTTAACCTCACACCTCTTTTTATTTTGGAAGGCGAGCACAGAATAGGAAGGGGATGGAACCCTAAGGATTCCCCACCACCACCACAATGTTAAATAAGAACATAAAATTTGGAATCATCCTAATAATCCTAGCCAAAATCTTTTGATAGTCCTGCATCTTGGTGTGACAATGGTAGACAAGAATTAAAAGGAAGATGCAAAACACGTTTTTCAGCGCCACACAAAAATGCTACGGCCAGATCTGGTGCTGCTTAATATAAAAAACAAAAAACAAAATGCATTTAGTTACATCAGTTTATCTACATCAGTGTAAGCTGTACTAGTGCAACTAAAGTTCATAAAAGCCTATGTCTGTACTGCACCCATACAATGGATTACAACCCTGAATAACAAATAAATATGATTGCTTAATGAGTAATAATTCATGCATCATAAGGAAATGTTCAGTTGTGATTTGTTTGTGGGTGGATGGTTCTAGGATGCTTTTAGCTAATGTTTAATTATACTGTTAAGGGTTTAAAGGAAAGCTGGCAATTCGAAGCATAGGGGAATAGATTGTGTAAGTACGAGAAGAGAAGGTCTACTTGCACGGTGTTTCTAGGAACACACACACACACACACACACACACTTAGGAAAGGTGTGGATTACAAACACTGGAAAACTGAACTTCAGTTCTTGTGAAGATGAAAAGCTCAATATAATGAGCTAAGTATTATTATTAGTCACACTTCATATGCAGCATGGGGTACGAAAGAATTGATGGGTAAGCTGCAGACAAGATATCTCCCCCTCAATCAGAGCCAGATAACTAAGGAACAGCTGGTGACAGTCACAGCGCAAGGGATGGGGAGAAATAGCTGGGCAAGCACTCTCAGCTAAGCCTCCAGGAAAACCTCATTAAATGTTCCATTTACCTATAACCCTTAAGGGAGAGGGAGAACCAGAGCACACTTGGCAGAGGTGTGGCTGGGCCCTATCCATTATCACCCAGCACTGCCCCTGTTGACAGGAGTTAGCTCCTCTGTAACCTTCTGGGGAAATGGGATGTGTCTGCCATGCCTATGCTGTTATAACGCCTATGTCCTGAGGACCAAATCTGTAATGATGTTCTGCAGTGGATGATTACAGGACGGACAACTAACCCCTTTTCTTTTTCATTCTCCTTTTTTGGCTTTTAGATTCTGCTGAAGGAAATATGTGCAGAACACTGCTATCGTGTTGTGTCAGGAAAAATAATGGGAAGGGGGGGTGGGAAATTACATCTCAGCACATGGGTAAAGAAGTTGGAAGACAGAGTCAACTGCAGGTGCTTAGAGTGAGGAAACACCCATCCATCCCAAGTTAGCAAGAGTGGGTACAGAAACAAGATTTCTCCTCCCAATCGGCTAGCAGTGGGATTTCTCCTATAAAGACAGGGTTAAATGCACTAGAGAAGAGTACTAGCACAGGAAATAATGGAACCCCTCTGAAAACAGAATTTGCAAGAAAGCATGGAGCAGTTAGTTCTTTAGTAAAGACAAATATAGCACCTTGCTGTAAGAAAGGCAGGAGAGAAATACTAGGAAACTACCAACTAATAGCCAAGCTTTTATTCTGAGTCTATTCCAGGGAATCGGGACCCCTCAGGGGGTTGCGAGGTTATTACATGGCAGGTCGCGAGCTGTCAGCCTCCACCCTAAACCCTGCTTTGCCTCCAGCATTTATAATGGTGTTAAATATATTTAAAAGTGTTTTTTAATTTATGAGGGGTGGGGGTGTTGTACTCAGAGGCTTTCTATGTGAAAAGGGTCACCAGTACAAAAGTTTGAGAACCACTGGTCTATCCAATAGTGTAAGGGAATCAATCTGACAACAAAAGAAACTCATTCTTTTCATCAATCCTTGAGGGGGGCATTTAGGGATCTGGGGCAAAAATTGGGGATTGGTCCTGCTTTGAGCAGGGGGTTGGACTAGATGACCTCCTAAGGTCCCTTCCAAACCTGATATTCTATGATTCTATGATTCTATGATTAATCCATTAACAAAATGTTTCTCAACCCTTGTAGTCTCACTCCACTTTTGAAAAAAAAATTCCTGGCAAAGAGCTTTAATGAAAGCTCACTCATTTTATTAGGACTATTATATCTGGCAAATATACTGAAGTGTATTTACGAGTAAAACATGACGAATCCTTCAAACTAAATTATATGTGGAAATAAATGAGCAAAGCCTGTTTTGTTATGCAGTAGCTTCCACTGTTTCTTATGTTTGTTCACTCACTTGTTAATCTGCAATGATCTTTCTGTTAGAACAAATTAGTGAAGTTCTACAGTACTTGGGAAAGGTGAGGGGTCTAATAACCAGTGACCAATACTAGGTTATTAAAATTAGCTCATGTCAATTAAATGCAATGGTGAGTGTTTACTGGTTTAATGCACAAGGGATTTCAGTAAGAGGTATGCAATGCAGTGCCATGTAATATACTCAGATAAATCAATAATTACAGTAGATAAATAATACAAATTCCTCAGCTGATTCTATATCAGCGGCCTCAGAAATTTTAGAAATTTCTAGCAAAAAATAAAATATTGAAGAAATATCTTCGCCAACCATCCTATGACAAAGTGCAAGATTTCTACATTCCTAATGTCTAAAAGTTATACTATGCAAAAGGCTGAACATATAAAGTTTGTGAATAAAAATGAAAATGTAGCTTAAGTATTACACGCACACACCCCTTAATAAAATGCCATGCTTCTGAACATAAAACAGAGTTAAAAAATCTATAGTGCTATTAAAAGTAGTTTAATCTACTCAGTATGGATCTCTTATTGATAAAGCAGCATAAAAACAGCTAAATTTGGTACTTCAAAATTTAGATACAAGCTAGTATTTTACTCTTATCTCTTAGCTGAGTAATGATACTAGTATAGACAACTATCTACAGGGTCAAGGAAGATAGAATATCCATTTTGTGTCCTGCCTAACTGGATCCCTCATATCAGTTGATAGCAGAAAGCCATTTGATTTCTATTGAAATTTCACAACTGGAATTATTACAATATACAGGAATATGAAATATTAAATCTTTAATAGACATAACTGGCTTCATTTTCAAAATAACTATTTTCTAAATAATCGCACTATACCTCCAACTATTATATCAGATGCAACCTTCATTCAAATATTTCTCCATTTATGTTCCATAAGACGTATAAATGTAAGCATATCCAACAGTTAGAAAAGCTCTTGATACCAAAAAAAGGGGGGAAAGGGAAAGTACTGAAGAATTTTCTTAATGTATTTTTAATGAGAAACAGATATTCCCAAACTAGGATTCATAAAGCTTTTATCTTCTGTTGATGAAACATCATTTTCTTTACTATAAAATGAGATTAAATTTAAAATAATTTCCCTATCAATAAAGCTTTTGTAAAGTTGCTACAATAATATCTGTTCTGAGTTTTAACACATCTAAAGTCATTTATTTTTTCTAATTTTTGTAATGTGAAATTTGCATATCTGATTTTCACACATTTTACTGATTTAGATCTGATCCTTGGTAACAGGACACAGTTTATGATTATGCTCTGCTCAGAACTACTTATATATATATATGGCACTCCCAATAAGTACTTTCAGAGTTGGTGCTCTACCACCATCTCAAAAAATAAGGAAAAGGTAGTCTGTCTGAACTATAACAGAAGCAGGGCTTTGTTACACAAGACAGCCCTTAAGTCTAAGAACTACAACACAGCACTGGTCTTTAGTAATTAAATGCAAATATTTTCTAAAAAAGCATGGGGGTTGTTTGTTTTAATTTTTCATTATTCTCAAAATGTAGGCCAATGTCCTCTGGCAAAAAGATATTTTTCCTTAGCAAAGAGGCAAGGGCATCTCTGAAAAATTTCAAGTTGAAAGGTAATAGGTGAATACCTCCTCCAAAATTTCCATACTTGGGGGGGAAGGGAAGATTACAACATTGTATGTTTCAATCCCTACTCTCAAAGCACAAATGAAAGAGATGAAACATAGCCATCTAGTAATTGCAGGCCATACCCCACTCCATCTGAAGTCATCACTCTGCTTGTGAAAAATCTGGCAATGATATTCTACCTCTTCCTCCCTAACCCATGACAACAGAACTTCCATGGATAATCAAGGGTAAGGGAGACTACTCCTGCCTGGCTGGGGTGGGGAAGCATTTTATCAGAAAAGGGAGGAAGGGACATTTAGAGAGAGAGAAAACAAGAAGAGAGCTCAAAGGTTAGTGAATTTTATTTTCTATAGCCTTAAAAAGACAGTCAATTTGATATCTAGCCAGTTTCAAGCAATAAGTTAGATAGGAGTAACTCTGGTAATATCTCTGCCTGCCAATATCTGTGGTTTTCCTATATTTTTAAATTCCATATGCCCGTCCCACCTACACCCACTACTTTAAAGACCCACCCAAAGAGAGGAAAGTAGCTGACTATACAGGGGAAACAGTGAAACTGGCTACACAAAAATTGTTGTTAATTGTACAAAATAAATAATCTAGAAAAATATGGAATAAATTCTATCTCCTTCAGTTATAAGCATCTATGTGCTTCTTGTAACAAATTCAGTAAACAATTTCAGATAAATATGAATTTTAAATTCACAAGGTCTTTTTAAAAGGGAAAACTGTTTCTCTTTGTTCCTCTCCTTTAATTTGGATCTGCAGTCTCTTCTATATAGGTACTTATATCACACCTATTCTGCCTGCAAGTGGAGACAAAATGCGATAAAGGCTGCACTACAACACAGCTGTACGCTCAGGTAGATAGTCTTATAGGACCTACCTCATTAAGCACAAGATATAGGGACAGAGAGCTACCCCCAGCAGCTTTGTGGGAGATAAACCTTTGGGCAAAGACCGATTCATCATGTACTGCAAGATGACTGACATCTAAAGACTCCTGCCTTGAGCAGCACAATATGTGCTGCAGGGAAACAGCCTTTCTGAATAGAATTTACTGTACATCTCAGAAGCCTGACCGAAGAGGACACACTCTAAAATTAATACAACGCTGGACCTTGAAATATCAGGTATTTCCTAATCATAAGAGAAAAACTGAACTATAAAGTTTCCCCTTTTGGGACTTTTGCACATATTGGATTTCTGCACAAGTGCTGTTCATTTAGTACAGAAGCAAAAATTACTATTTTTGCATTTAGACCTATTCTTCTACAGGAAAAGTGCCCTGCTGAACTTCTAATATTTGGTTTGCATTCCCGTATCATTAATAAATGGTAGACTAGCTAGACAGCTTTTGTACTGAAGTGGCCCACCAGGAAAACGTGCTTTTAGCCTTTGAACTGCCTTTTCCACATCGGTAGTTACAATTCCATTGTCCATTCATCACAATCTTTAACTCTTTTCTTTTTTAAATGACAGACGTCATAGTACTAGGACTCATTTTACCAACTTGTTTCTCATTTTCTTCAGAGACTAAAATAACCATGTAGCCTTGATCTTCACAACTGTAATATGTAACAATGCTTCCCCCACAATAACAATGATCCCTGCGCTGCAACTGGCATGTGGAACCTTGCCTTCAGAGCATGTGACTGGAAAGCACCTAGCACATTTTGGTTCTGCCTGTCCAAATCCCACTTAGCACCTCATCATCATTTGCATATTAAGAGTATATAAAGTGGTGGAATCTAGGAAGTGAGCGGAAGAGGAAGGACCAGGCAAGCCTGAATCATACTGTTGACTAATATATGCTGGCTAGCATATTACATAATATATATTAATAATATGTATTATCTGCACCATAAATAAGTATGCATTAAGCACCAGTAAACATCCTGACAGTTATTTAGCCTAAACTGACCTATGCCATAATCCTGTTCCTTTATGGTAAGTATCCCATAGCTCCCTGCATTAGCTCAAGTAAGCATTTGGCATAAGTAGATACGAAACTTTTCAAAATCAAGATCCATTCAGTTTATGTCTTAGTACAAGCTGGGGAAGTACCTTCACAGATGAGTACCTGAAATGCTAGTACCCAAACAAATATAAGGAAGGAACAGAACAAGTTAGGGAACTGGTACAGGCTAAGGGTTGTATTTTAATTATCTGTAAAGAGGTGCGTAACTTGTAAATCATATAAATAATACCAGCTGAAATATTTGGAGCCAACATCTGCATAAAATGAATGTAACATCACTGCACAACATTGCTTTTTGGACACTGGTATCGTACAGAACCTTTTTCCTGTACTATGTTAACAGACCTGACTGACTTTGGCTATTTGGTCTCTCGAGTATATTTCATAATGAACTAAAGTGTGGTCAAGCAATTGACTATACAATTTATCAACAGTACTTAGAACTTAATTTCTCCTCATATTGGATATCTAAGATAAAGCAACAGGTTCTAAAAGCCTTTTACATGGGGCAACATCTCCACTGTGATGTGACAGGGGGCTTATCTACAACAGTAAAAAAAAAAAAAACTGAGGAAAAAAGGAAACCAAGTAGAGGCATGAAAATCTCAAAGTGCAATTGCCTGCATGCCTGATGGAACTGCTGAAGAGTAACAGTCCATTGGTCCAGATAGGTGGATCTGAGGGACAGAAATACAGGTTAAACTACCAAGTAAAAATCTATGATAAAATTGTACTCAATAGATTTGAGGGCTAGATGCTTCTGTTGGCAGTTTCTGTGTAAATTAAGGTTAATTTCACCTACTGATGGTTATGGCAATTAGTTAAGAGGATAATAAATTGACTGATGTAATAGAATTATTATGCAGAAGCACAAAAATGAGAAAAAAAACCTCATATCAAAAATTGCCCATCAAGCCAATGGACAGAGGAGGACAACTGAGTGTTCAGCTTCCATTGCAACAGCTACATTAAAATTGAACATCAAGAGAACCGTCACTGACACTTTAAAACATAGGTTAACAGAAATGAGAGTTAATTTGATCAGACAACATTTTTTCCTAATGAATCACCGCCCTTCAATTTGCTATTTTATTTAACATTTACAAAGGTTTTTATTGGCATTTGCTGTATAGCTGTACCAGGGGACCAAGCTGTGTCTGTGCCTAGAAAGAACACAATGGAGACAGGGAGGAGCAGTAATCAGCAACGAAGCTTGCCTTCTTCATATTGCCAAAATGTGTCCTGTTCCAAGCAACACCATTTTCAATAATAAACAGTCAATTAAAACGGATTATTATATTGAATACAAAATAAGACCTCCATACTCCAAAATTTGCTCTATGTAGATGACACAAAACGAGTCAAACATTTCTCTATACATTTCCAAGTATATATATTGAAAGCAAGTAGTACTGCATGTATACATACACTTAAAATGTAAACATGTTTCACATAAAACCGATATAAATGTAAGAAAGTCAGATGGGCTATTTCTCCTTCTGTAAATCATATTCCTTTTAGTATTCTATAACCCTACTAGAGTGCCAATGATATAAATTAATAAAAATAATGATAGAGGTTTTACTCCGGTTGGGATTCTGCAACTATTTAAAGCAACTATCTTAAAAAAATATAATGGACATTAAACTACTCTTCATATCACATTACACTATAGGCCACTACAGAGATTTTTCTAAATTGAGAAATAATGCTGCAGTGATCCTCTTCCTGCACCAAAACAATGAAGGTAATGGGCACAAAACTCAGCTTTATAGATACTTCATTTTTTCTGGGATTGCAAAACTGTATTATTCTACCATTTCTTTTTTAAAAGATGTAGCTCTAAAGATATAGTTGTAGTCTAATAGTTGAAGTGTTAAAAATATTTGATAGAAATAGTTACTATCCATTATTTACTAATGTACATAAAGGAGAATGCCAAATAGCGGTCAAACAATGGTACAAAATGTATTTTATTTCTGCCTTCAGTGCCAAAAATTGAAAAATATGTACTGTTTATAAATTGTCATCCATACATAAAATCTCAGGAAATATAGCCAGCAGCCACAAAGGCAAGTCATCATGCTTTTTTATTTAAATATACCCAACTGATCTAAAAATCAGACTAGTATTCTGAACAAAACAATGTAGCAATGCATCCTAAATTAAGCATTTACAGCAATTATATAAACTGTTGATCTCAAAGTGCACTTGGAAAGATAAAAAAGTAAGCATATGCAATTGCGATACAAACATATGTCGGTAAGTAATTGGCATGTGAGACTTACAGGCTTTACTGTTTGCTGTTTATAAAGCAATATTCAAAACAATAGAGACCACATTTATCTTAAGCTTGAAAAGTCAGTCGCAGGAGATGAAAACTAAAATATTGTTACATTGTAAGATACGTTACTAGATCTTATCACCACAGAATTCCTGCTCTACAGAGGAAAATAATGTCTCACTTGTGATTCTCTCATTTGAGGTTTTACATCTTGCCCCTCATTTTACTGAGCTAGCATTTTTGCTAACAATGTTGACTTTCCCAGGCAGAAATGTAAAATGTTGCTGAATTCTCCTTCGTAAATTAAGTGCTTTGGTTCTGATGTTAGTCGGTAACCCTATATTTATTTAAAATCTGCCAATTAAATTGCACTTTTTATAAAAGCAAACAAAAAATGTGTGTCGATGAATAAAATCTTCTCCAAAACTTAAAAGCACAGAACTTGTAGGTAAGGACAGAGAGAGAGCGAGAGAGAGATTCGGTAGCTGTCTTGGTTGATTTCTAAAGTCACAAGCATGCTAGTTGGCTGAATACACACATTTGTATTAAAAAAACCCACTGCCCTCTAATAAGCATATGAACGCCCACTGACTTTACTGGGTGTTGAAATTACCTTTCCGAGTACAAAATTTGACTCTCACTTGTCATGTACTAAAGTACTTATTGCTGACCTTAGAGTTCAGTACTGAGGTTTGGAACAGCATTAGAGAGTCACACATTACTCTTGAAGCTAGTGGAACATCCCCTTCTCAGTGTCCAACAAAATCAGAGAGAGAAGTACTAAGATGTCTTATATTATTTATCTTGCAGTAGCTCGTACGAGCAACATTCATGTATCAGGACCCCATTGTACTAGACACTGTACAAATACGTAACAGAGAAAGATTATAAACTCTTTGGGGTAGAGAGACTGTACAGGATAAGAAATTTTGACCAACTATAGGGTAAAGAATTTGTCCCAGCCAGCTGCAGGCTGCCACTAGTAGGATCCTAGCGGAAAGCTAGACTCTAAAGTAGTGCTCACAAAGGCTGCTTAATTACAGACCAGCTTTCAAGCCTGAATCGTATCCCAACTCCAAAATTCAACAGTGGTCCTTCTTGATTCACCCTCTTGCTTCAATGCCAGATGCTAAGCAAAGATCCCAAACTCATCTAACCACCACTGCTATACATACATTAACTTATGTCTGGCTTCTATGTGACTGACAAAACAATGAAATATACAATTAAAATGGGCCATCTTGATGATGACTTCAAAAGTTTTCTTCCATTGCTGATAATAGTTCCTCTTAATTAATTAGTCTCTTACAGTTGGTATGGGTACTTCCACCTTTTCATGTTCTCTGTATGTATAAATATCTTCTTACTATATGTTTCATTCTATGCATCCGATGAAGTGGGCTGCAGCCCACGAAAGCTTATGCTCAAATAAATTTGTTTGTGTCTAAAGTGACAAGTTCTCCTGTTCTTTTTTTCTTTGATTACTGTGAATATTCGATGTTCCTCACACTCTAACATAGTGTGTATTTTAATGGACATTCAACTTGCAAATATGAAAGTATTTGTTTATATATATTTATTGTCTAACATCCACAGAGATTTTTCATTGTATTCATAATGTGGAGTATATCTAAAAATGAAAGCTCTTCTAAAGGATATTATTCTGCTCAACAGACTCAGCACTCTTCTGTGAGTTTAACAGTCAATTACATTCTAACCGTGTAAATCAAAACCCATTTTGGTACATCTTTCAAATGCAACTTTTAGATTTTTATCTCATGCATGGACAAAATTCTTTAATTATAAGGTTGCAGAAATTTTAACAAATAGGGCATCCATAACTTTAAGACATTTTTAAACACAATCAAGTTCAAGCTTCTTGCCCTAACCTTCAAGGTTCTTCACAATTCTGCTGCTCCTTACCAGGCCACCTGTCTCAGTCTGTTCTTTCTACCGCTCCGCTCCACTGATGAAGTCAGCCTCTACTCCCACTAGTCTGATTCTTCCAAGGAACTCTTTGCACTTTCCTGCATGCAACCCTTACAAACTGAAGACTCTCTCTGAACTGGTCTGTTTAGCCACTATCTTCTACTCCTCCAAATCTCCAAGACCCACTTCGGCCACACTAGCAAGAAATCAGTCAGTGTACAATGGCTAGAGGCTGCAGGGCCACTGGGAAGAGTCAACATTTATGTAATTACAATACCAAGAAATAGCATTATTATACACGTATAGACTACATATATTTGTTTCTATCTCCTCAGTCCTTCAACCATTGTTTATCTTCTTAGATTGTAAGGTTTTTTGGAACAGGGACTGCATTCGCCTTTGTGTTTGTATATTACCTAACCTAATAGGGCCTTGATCCTGACTAGTATGTCTGGATACTACAGCAAATAAATAAACAAACAGATGAAAATGTTAAACTCTCTGAAATTAAAAACTGTGCATACAACTGCTGGCTTCCAGTCGTCCAGCCACCTTCAAAAATAACTTTTTTCTATGCTCTTTTCCTGTCCCTTTTGGGGATTATTTTTTATTAATTTTCCGGAAGAACAAACAATAAAAAATCCAAAACTGTAAACAGCTTACTGTTTGTGTGTGTTCCCAAATATGGAACATTTCACAGGATACCCAATACAATTATGCAATTATACAACTCTATAACTTGTCAAAGCTGCAAGACCACACAATTCAAAATCAGACAATACCACACAGTTGTAACGTATTAGGATGGGGATAACAAAATATACAAATAGTCAAAAAAGGGAAAAAGCAACAAGATCAGGTGGCATTATTTGAGCTCTCTCTGACTTCTTTACCCAAAATATATCAAGTAAAGGGATCCAAATTTCTCTGAATTCATATAATTGCTATCTATGTTGATGAGCTATTCTGTCTTTCGCTGCTAAATCAAACAGTTCCAAATACCACTGCTCTGTTCTGGGCATAAACCTACTTCTTCCTGCCCCTTTTTGAATACAATGTAACAATGAAGATAGCTAACACTGAAAGGAACTTCATTGTTCAGAACTGTGGTTCTGAGGAGTAGCCATCTATCCTGTAATCCATAGAGTAAAAACTAGTTATGATAGTATATTTATTAAGTATGATCTGCAAAGGTAAGATTAAAGTTAGGGTGATCCTGAGCTGCAAAATTCAAAAACCAATTTTTCAACATCTGAATCCAAAGTTCTGGTTTGTGCCCATCTCCACTCAAACTTCAGTTACCCAATCAGTGTACAGACTCCCCATCACTAACCAAGACGGGAAGCTCTCAGAAAAGAAATGCTTTAAAAAAAACCAAAACCCTCCTGTCCAGCACCCCGAGCTAAATTCTCTTGAACTTCCTGGTTCACAAACAGTTTATTGAGTGCTTGGGGATTAAAAACTACAAGGTTTTGCTGGCAGTTGCAGAAGCAAGAGAAAATTAAACAAATATCTGATTTGCTACCTAATGCTTCTGACACACTCAACTTACTTATTGGCCTACCAAGAAGTTCATATTAATACTGGGTCTTAGACTGCTGTAGCAGAATAGTCCTAGATTAAAAAATGCCTTCCACCATGGCAGTAGGGCTAGTAAATGCTGACAGAAGTTTCAAATCCTTTAATTCTTTGAACTTTTACCATTTTAAATAGCATAGCACTTCAGTTCTGAGTTAGGCAATTTGTATTTCAGTCATGGGAATGAAATAAAGTTTTATATAGTTCAGTCAGTGTAACCCATAAGCCCCACTATCCAGCAGAAGTTTTAGTTTCATTGGAGGCATCATTCTGAGACACCAGACACTATGGGTTGCAATGAGTCCCTTAGTATCAACATTGTCAAGGAAAAATGCACTGAATCTGGGATATTCTTAGCAAGCCAGTACATGCAAGGATGATTTTGAACAGGTTTGTTAACTGTACAGTCCCTCCAAATAAATAAAGAGGCAAGACTTGCTTGTGATAAATATAAAGGGGATTCTTTACCGACGATAAGACAGAGACCCATCTCTGTAGTTCTCCCTGGTTCCTAATCTAACTAAACACAGCATCTTCCTACACAGTTAAAGAAAGAACTACGGACTGCATTATATTAACTTCTTTCTATGATGAATGCTCCTCCTTCACCCCACCATCAATTAAATTGCTTTTCTTTTAACTTTGCACTTGATCTTTAAAGGTCGACACTTCCCTTAAAGACATCAAGGGTCTTTAGGGTGGTGAAGCACTGGAATGGGTTACCTAGGGAGGTGGTGGAATCTCCTTCCTTAGAGGTTTTTAAGGTCAGGCTTGACAAAGCCCTGGCTGGGATGATCTAGTTGGGGTTGGTCCTGCTTTGAGCAGGGGGTTGGACTAGATGACCTCCTGAGGTCCCTTCCAACCCTGAGATTCTATGATTCTATGATCAAGGTCAGCAGTCCCAAAACTATCAATTTTCTTGCCCTTCCAATCTTTAACATAGCAAAAAATAAAAAAATAAAATAAAAATTTTTCAATGAAATTTAATATATAATGTCCAAATTTCTGCCACTGCGGTTATTTAATAACTTGCCTTCACACAGAAAAAAAAATTTCGAGATGGGGAGGAAGAAGAGGGATAAGAACAAAACCATGAAAGTGTGACCTAAAGTATTTCTTCAGAAGAGCTTCTCAGAGCTCTTCTCTAATATTTAAAAAGAGAACAGGGCTTCTGTTTTTCAAGACAAAGTGGTACGCTGTCTGGATTTTATAATTAAAACAAATCCAAAATCTTGTTAGGGTATCTTAGACCTCATGCCTGATGCGTGAATATCGGAGAGTGACGTGACGGAAGAGGAGCTCACACTGTAAAAGTGACAATACTGTTACCCTTAACTAGCATATGGAGAGATCCTTGTTTACTGTTGTGCGAGTTTAACTAAATGGAGTAACCTGAAAGGCTAGAGAAGCTTAATATTTGTGTTATACTCCTATGAGTTAGACATTATTTAAAAAGTGGAATGTTGAGCATCTTAATACAAATCTTTCCTGCTGTGTGGATCACTGACCTCTGACCCCATTACCTTTCAATACAGTCAATTACAGCATTAAGCAGGCATTAAAAATTATGATGCTTTAGTTTTTAAAATGCATGCTCATGCATAAAACAGTCTCAAAACATTTTAATATTTTTTCTTTTGATAATTAGTCATTTCCCCCGATATCCCCACAAGCTTTAATCCACAGCGTTAAACGAAGTGGAAGTATTTTTATAAAGCATGATTGCTGTATATGCCACTGTGGGAGAATTAAGAATACAGGGTCCACACCCTGAAAAGCTTATAATTCTGAGGGGCCAATACTACAGTCTTCATTCATGCAAACAGCCCCACTGCAGGGGCTCTAAAAGACATAAGGGGAGATGACAGTGGACCACTGGAAGAGATCTTCACAAAGTTTGGATTTGGGGGTTTTTTTTAATTGACAGCATTTCTTTCAGACTTCCACAATTGGCCAGCATGTGTTTTATTCCCTTACCTGAGGAATCTGTATGCCCAGTTTTAGAAAATGTATGTTCACTTTCAGCCTGCAGCAAATGTTTATGGCTCACTTAAACTGAGTCTATAAATGAAGTGCTGAAAACCCTAATCATATTAATACAAATTGTTACTATACTATTCCACTATGAGGCATAAACAGCGTTCCTTTGGCAAAACAAAACTAAAAATTTACAAGATTTTAGCTTCAGTTCTTATATCATACATTAACAAATGGCAAAAGGTGGCAGTAGTAAAATATCTAATTGCTTTTCTACATTGGAAGCTAGTGCACAGCAAGCTAGGGTGTAAATTTACAGTGCAATAGCTACTCTGCACTAACTCCCTGTGTGGACATTCTTACTGAGCGCTAATAGAACCCTCAGGCAGTTTAGCTTAGACTTTGAAGTGTAGCATAAAGCACACAAAGGAACTCTTAGTGTGCACTGTCCACACAGGGAATTAGTGCAGAATAACTAGTGCACTGTAAATTCACACCCTAACTTGCTGTGCATTAAGTTTACATGTACAATAAGCCCATAGGCTAAAACACTTAAAATATTAGACAGTTGGAATTTGACAGGCTGCAATAACATGTATAGAAATTGGAAAAAAAAACTGAATGAAATAAAGACTGAAAAGTAAATGAATTTTATGCACCTGTAATGAAAGCCAGAACATCTTTATTGAAAAAACAAAGGCAAGATATAAAAAAGAATTATGAAATTATCTTTGAATCATCAGTAAGCTTTACATATTTTTCTGTTTGGAAGGATAATAGTTATTATTGTGTAGATCTCTAAGCAACTGCCTCATGGAGTAGTTACATCACCAGTATCAATCAAAAAAATTATCCTCTCCTCCCTTCTTGCTAGAAAGGAGCATGGCACCTTCAGACAGACTGAAATTTAAAATACTACAGCTTCACCCAGCTGATCCCATGCACTGGAACACATCTACAAGTGCCCAGGGATGGCAGGAGCCACAGGAGAGAAATATACCCTTTCGGCATTTCATGCACTGATGAGCCTCATAACAGATAAAAATACCCTACAGCCAGTTAAACTGACATGTTGTAACAAAGAGGAAATGCAAGATTTAAAAATTTCATCCAAGTACTATTTATTCCCCCTTTTAGGGTTGATGGAGTTATGTTACTACTGACAAACAATTTACCTGGAGCAGATCAGACTACATTAACCTTAATTACAACCAAAAATGAAATGGATCTTTTTAATCCAAACCAGATTTATCAGAATTATTATCCTCCTCATGTTATTTTTTATATAAAGCTTTACATATTTAAATTCCTAGATTGGCAATTCAAAATATTTAGTATAAGAAGCTCCAACATTATTAACAAAGGTTCCTATACAAATTCTTTTCTCTGATTAATATACAATAAAACCAATGACACATTCCATCGTCATTACCTCCCTCAGATTGCCAGGGTTCAGAATTCCACAATGGACTGGAACAACTCTAATATTGCTAGGAGATATGTTTTTAAAAGGCTGTTGAAGTACTAAGGCATCATGAATGACTGAAGAGGAGATCCCGTAAGCTCTTTTTGTCCTGGTGCAACATTTCACCATATAGTTTGCTTGGGGATTTATTTTGAAGTGGAGATTTATGATTCACTTCCATGCTCCCATTAAAACATTTTAGTTGGCATAAATATTGACTTCCGTGGGACAAGTGAGAAAGTGGTTGCAGGATCAGGTTCTTATGCCATTTTATAAAACTGGACTACAATGAAAGGGAATCATCATATTTTGTGAAGTCAGAGACTGCTCAGCTTTGTTTCACAGTCCTCAAATCCACAGCATTTGAACAAAAACACTTCAAAGTGTACTCCCAACATTAATATATAGATTGTAAGTAACAAATAAACCTTAATATAACTGTACTATGCCAAGTAGAGTCATTAAGAATACTTATTTTAAAACATTCCAAGCCCCTTCAGCACATCTGCATATTCAGTGGGGAACAAAAACAAACAAACAAACCCACCCTATTCAGTACCTAGAGACAAGATGGGTGAGGTAATATCTTTTACTGGACTAATTTCTGATGGTGAGAGAGACAAGCTTTTGAGCTTGGATAGAGCTCTTCTTCAGGTCACCAACAGAGGTTGGTCCATTAAAAGACAATACCTCACCCACCTTGCCTCTCTAATATCCTGGGACCAACACAGCTACAACAACTGCATATTCAGCACCTACTCACTCCCCCACCTCTTTAAAATGTAAATGCAGTGTCCTTAAACTGCTGAGGGCAGCAAGCTAGCTTAATGTAAAGACTGCTATGAGCAGCTGTACCACAGACAAAGATCAGTATGACAAACACCTGTGACCTGCAAGTTCTACCTAAAAGATTCCACACCTGATCACCACCTGATGACAATCACTGATACAGCATTTCCATTGCCACAGCTGCTAACTAGGAGGAGGCAAAAAATCGCAAAAGGGGGAGTAGGAGGATGGGCACCTGCTACAAATGACAATAGCAGAGGATTGAGTAGAGATTATAAATTCTCTACTACATTTGTAGAAAGCCTCCAGGTACTACTGTATTTAAAACGAGACCAGAAAATATATTTGATTGAAATATGACTGTAACTAGAAGGGAAAACTAAGCTTAATACATGCTTTTGTGTACAAAAACCCAAGGGTAAAAATGCCCTGCACTTAGCACTGTCACTAAATGACTGTGTAATTTAATTTCCCTGAAACCCATTAGCTTTCATGAAAGGAAAATGAAAAACAGATGAGAGCAATTCTTTGGTGTGAGCAGAATTCATTTAATATAATACCTGGGAAAAAATCTAACTGTATCAACAGATATGGTATATCAGATCAGATCAGCTCTCAAATCATTCAGACTGCAGATAGACTGCTTTGATTTAGCAATAAATAGGATGGTCAAATCTGAGGTCTCCTCAATTATGAATCATTACAATATTCTTGTGAAAAACAATTTTTTAAAGATCTAAAACCTTGGAATTTGTTTATTTAAAATATTCCCAAACATTTTAAAAATTGGAAATTTTAAAAAAATAAGCCACATGGTTGTTTAAAAAGTCTTTAGATTAGGGTGCAGAAACAAATTAAATGTAAAATTACCTGGAAACTAACAAACACCACGATTTCATTTAAGCCTGAAACAGCTTAGAATTCAATTCCTTTTACATTGTGAACATCAAGATACCTCAAAAATGAAATTAGGAATTGACAATTTTTTGTTACTCTGTAGAATCATTAAACAAGCAATATAACACAATGGTGCATATAAAGTCACGATACCATAGGAAAATAAACATTTTTCAAGAAAAAACAAGTTTTAGCTAAAATAATGTCTCAATCTCAAACATATCCAACTTTGAACACAAAGACTAGTACTTTTTTTAAACTCTGAATCGTGACTAAAAATAGCTCAGTATGGATTAAAATTACAAAAATGTTGGCAATGTTTATTTTAGATTTGGAGAAGGATGAATCAGTACCCAAATGTCAGTGAGAGACTATAAATTTGACATACCAATTTCTTAGTTTCAAAAAAATCTGGGGCACTGTAAAGCCTAAAATGCATACCTAGAATCAAGATGCAGAGGTCAACAATCATGGAAATAAATAGGTTTCTACTTAAAAACCATTCCATAGTTAGGACAGTGTACTTTTCACATAGGAACAGCCACTGCAGATCAGACCAGTAAATTGTCTCTGACAGTGATTAATGCCAGTTGTGTAAAAATAAGGTGCAAGAAACCTTGTAGTTAGGGAATAACCTGTCAATAGAGAAAGTTTCCTCCTAACCTGATAGACTAGTAGTTGGCTTGTGCCATGAAGCATAAGCGCATACTCTTTTTTAAAAATTATTATAATCATCTACTGTAAATGTGGATGTTATTTTGAAGTCTGCCAATCTCTTGGCCTTCGTAATATCAGGAGGAAATAAGTTCCATAAATTAATTATACATTGCGATAAATTACCTACTACAGTTTGAAATTTGCTGCCCTTCAATTTTACTGAATATTTCTTTATTCTTGTAAGTTAAGAAAGGGTGGAATAGGATAGGGAGTACAATCAGTTTACATCAATGGCATTATAAATATTTGGGGGGGGGGGGGTCATCCCAATATTTTCTGTCCCATCCCCTCTTTTATTTCTTTGGTCACTGAGCATTGATTAGAAGTTTTCACTGAGTTGCCTGCAAGGATACCCAGGTCTTTTTCCCATGTTGATATAGCTAACCTATAGCCCAGTAACATCAGTGTAGACTTCAAATTAATCTTTCTTACATGCATTACATTACTGAATATCACATATTTTGCCACCTCATTATTCACCCCTTTTTCGAATCCTTATAGTGCAGTCTTAGCATGGAATCTTGGGGCACCACACTGTTAACATTCTGCCATCTTGAGAATTGCCCATTTATTACTCCTCTTGTTCTGTCTCCACCCAATGTCCATGGTTGAACTTCATTTCTCTCCACAGAACCATTTAATTTCTCTAATACCCTCTAGTGAGGGACTTTGCTAACAGCTTTTTTAAAGTCCTAAGTTATATTCATCTTTACCGACTATTTTGTCAACCCTCTTCAGATTGGAGAGGCACTATTTTCCTGAGAAGAAGCCCTGCTGGTTTCTTCCTGTCATTAATGTTGATCCAGATGTCTTATTTTAAAATAGGGATGTAAATATCCATTAAAAAAGCTAACCGTTTATCCGATTAAAATTATGTCATTTAACTGATTAAAGGGAGAGGGGCTGGGGCTGCTGGGGCTGCTCCGGCAGGCTGGCCGGCCCAGGGCTGGGGGTTAACGGTTAGGGTTGGTTAACCGGTAATACTAATGATTACCTGTT
The DNA here is from genome assembly GCA_033296515.1 of Macrochelys suwanniensis. Lineage (NCBI taxonomy): Eukaryota > Metazoa > Chordata > Testudines > Chelydridae > Macrochelys > Macrochelys suwanniensis. The sequence continues at coordinate 61,503,339 of CM065785.1, forward strand.
AACCATTTAGTATTTTACATTCCTATTTTAAAAGTACATTTTAACCAATTTTCTTCACACTAAAGCATTTAAGGGTTCAGTCCTACAAATCGTTACTGTGAGAAAGGACTACTCACATGAACAATTTCACTGACTTCCCAAAGATTGCTCAGGTGCGCAACAGCTTGCAGTATCAGGGCCAAACTCTGCAGCTCTTAGTACTTATGCAGACAAAGTTTCCACTGACTTCAGTGTGCTTTTCATGAAGTAGCACTGTGTAAGAACTCTAGATTTGACCTGCCTATGGTCATTCAACTCTTAATTGCTGCTTTTAATTAAAAAAGTTTTCCCACCACTAATGTAGCTACCATGACTTTTACGAAAAAGAACTTTTATTAAAGTAAGCTTAAAAAAGCTTACATCACCTGCTCAAAAATAATGCTTTTGCTGGAGTGCAACCAAAGAAGAAAAGGTTAGAGATATTTTAACTACTTGCCATATTTGGTTCCAAATCACCCCGAAGCTTCTTTTTGAAGCACATTATTCTTCCTAGGCTGCTGAAGCGCTTAAATCTTTGTAAGCCAAAGCACAGATTTACAATAAAAATTAGGTATACTAATTTCACAGATTTGAAAGAACACATTGGCAGCAGAAGTATAAAGCAATCAAGAATGGTGCCAACACTACCATGCACATAAACCTGTAAAATGAGGCAATCAGAAGTCCATTAAGATAGCTAAATGACTTCTAAAAAAAATCAGAATAAATCCAAAATCCACTGTCTGCTGATCACCCATTTAAATTTGTGACATAGTGCCATCTGTAGATATGCTGACTGCACCTTCTAAAACTTCATGGTAATTGGCTTCACTAAGTCTTGGAGATTGCACCATCTACATCTTTCTATGTGGTATATTTAATGAACACATTAAAAGTTAGAACAACCAAAGCAGATGGACAGTAACTTTCCCTCCCCATCCCAAAAAGGTGGGCAATAGTAAATACCCTAAAACCAAAGGGTATGCCATTTACCCTTTAAACCCTAGTAATTCTGCCAGTCCTAGTGATACATCCTTGAGTGATCCAACTGCACCACTGCACTGATTCAGCAGAGAAGAAGGAAGCTGCACTGCAACAAATCCAAATATACCATTCTCTCCTCCCCAGTAGGTGGCACTGTTTTTAGGTCTCTTGTATGTATTTCAGTCTCTCTTCAGATATTGTCATTGTTGACATTTAATCACAAGATACCTTATATTCTTTCGTAAATCCCACACTGCCTAAATACTCTAGCATCAGATTAATATTAGAAATTTCCTCCAAATGGGACTGTAGTCTGTTCTGACAAGAGCACAGTTCACTAATTCATCTTTTCCATCTAGACTTATCTATTCAGAGAATGCTTACCTTTGTGTTCGTACAGCAGCTAACACTTTGTGGGTGCTACTGGAAACAATTAAATTATTTTGATCTTAAGTCTCAGCATCATTTTACAACTCCTCAACTTAGCAGGCTTTTCCCTATCACCTCCATCTGTAAGCGACGGGGGGAGAGGGGAGGAATCATTGTTTCCTTCTCCACACCCATCTCTCAAGATTACTCATATAGAGATATGAATGTACCTAACAAGAACCAAGAGCCTAGTTTGCAAGGAGGAGAGACTGGGTCACTGATTCAGCAGGAGCAAGTGCTCATATGCAAATGCCTATGGTACCGTCGACAGGTCCCACAAAATGAAATAGGAAGCACATAACCCCAACGGTTTCATCCTGCTCATGCCAGTGAGGGTACAAGATGAGATCAAGAGCACTGGAAACATCTGGAGAAGGAAACTCCTTTATAAGCTTTGCATAATACCATTCCCACATGTAGAAACTGGTGCATAAGTTCCAATAGGCATTGCTCTCAACTGACTTAATTCCCATGGACAGGTAGGTATCTGAGAACTCTGTTAGCCCAAAACACAAGGAATTCCATACTTCACCCCAACCAACAAATTGTCCAGATGGGATAAATCTGTATTTCTTCTACTTTGACTTTCATCATCAATCACTGAAACTTTAGGGAAATGCCAAGAGGGCAAGAATGCAATATTTGAGTGCATGGTACCCAACTTGAAAAGATAACCCTTCCCTCTCTACTGCAAACCACTGATATCATCTAGGTGAGCTGCTGTTCAGCTGCCCATATCTCCACTGAATACATGTGGCCAAATTCTGTGATGATGCTTACAATATGCAACCCCCATGTAATTGACTGGAGTTAGGAACAGTGCAAATCAACACAAGATAGAGGACATCGATGGCCTTCATCCTTTTTTCTCGGTAGGAGAGGCAGAAAAGGCAGACATAGAAGAGGGGTGGCCCGTATATTTTAGTCTGATTCTGTAGAGTACAAATCTGTATGATACTAATGGCATACAGAGGTGCCAAGAGGATTCACTGGTTTCATGTGAAATACAAGGAATGGCCTCTTTTTCACACTGACAAATCTGAACAGGATAATTCTGGAATTCATTAGTGAGGAACACTAACTGATCCAACATAATAGCTTTATTTCCTCTGCAAAACACTTCAAAATATCTAAATGAATATGGAAATGCATCTTTCTGTGGCAAATTGTTCATTATTGAATCATTATAAACTCTTGTTAGACAAAATTTCTCTCTTTTGCAATGTACAAGATCATTAAAGTGTTTGAGAGCTCCATCATGAAAGACAGTGGTACTTTATAATCCTCTATCTCTCCAGGCAAATATGCTTATGGCTGAATGTAATATACAAAACAACAACATCCCCTTGACATACAATTCTTTCTTTTTAATGGTGCTTTTAAGTGTTGACAGCAATGGTGAAATATGATTTTGCTCTTTCTACTAGTTTTAACTATTTCAGTCATATTACTATGTTGTAATAGACACCCATTTTGAATCATAGATCTCAGAGTACAATCCCCTTAAATCTAGTCAAATCTTTCAAACAAGCGTGTCAATCTCACATTCTCAGGGCACCTCTTCCTTTCCTCCCCTAAACTGCAACCTTTTAGCATAACTTTTCCCTATGCAGTTGTGCAACTGATAACAACAGTAGCTCACAAAATGGATTGGCTTTTGTGGGTGGAATGGCTCTGCAATTTGGGAGATTCTCCTAACCAAGAACAACCTATTGTTTCCTATCTAGTCAATCTAACATCACAGTCTAAGACCTGTAACTTTAGTTGAAAGCTCTCATTTTTCATTTTTATTTAAGGTAAGAGACAAAGAAGCCCAACAACTCAGATACCAGTATTGAGTAATTAAATCCTTTTCACCATATGTAAGTAACCTTTTCATTTCCTTCTAGTGTTCAACATCTCTTTAGTATTCCTGAGAGAACTCTGCGCCACTGCGCACAAGCATAATTAATGAGCCATGTATATTTTTAATTTTTTGTGCAGAAAAAAACTTCTGCTGAAAAATTGCTGCAGTTCCACCTTTTGCCCACCAAAGGGTACTGTGACGATAGAACACAGCAGCAGCTCCCAGCAGAAAATAACATCCGCTGTTCTGGCTTTTGCCCACCAGAGAGCATTGTGGCGCTAGAACATAGCAGCCACGCCCAATCAGCTAAGGAAGAGAAAGAGCCAGCCTTCTTGGGGGAGGGATAGCTCAGTGGTTTGAGCATTGGCCTGCTAAACTCACGGTTGTGAGTTCAATCCTTGAGGGGGCCATTTAGGGATCTGGGGCAAAAATTGGGGATTGGTCCTGCTTTGAGCAGGGGGTTGGACTAGATGACCTCCTAAGGTCCCTTCCAACCCTGATAGTCTATGATTCTTCACAGTGCCTTTCTGGCCAGACCAGGAGACAGAGGCTATGGGGAGACAGACAGGGGCTCATAAGGGCTAGTGGGGGGGACAGACTGGGGCAGGGACTGAATGGGAGTGGAGGCACAGGGCTACAGGTGGGAGAGAGGTGCAGGGCAACATAGGCAGAGAGGGAGGGGGTGCAGAGCTACAGGGGGAAGGGAAGTGGCTGAGTGGGGGCACAGAAACACATGAGCAGGGGGGTGCAGAGAACATAGGGACAGGAAGTTGGCTGAGTGGGGGCACAGAGACACATGGGTAGGGGGTACAGGGACATATAGGGACAGGGGAGTGGCTGGGGGGGGGGCACAGAGACACATGGGAATGGGGGAGGGAGGTGCAGGGCCACATAGGGACTGGGGGGTGGCTGAGTGGGGGAATGTGCCTGACTGAATGGGAGAGGCTACGGATCAGCCAGGGTCTGCATGGGAGAAACTCCCTAACAATCCCCAATCCTCTTCCCCCCCCCCCCGAAAATCTTGTTCCATACTTTTCCCACCCATACCCAACAACCCTCCAATAATTGGTCCTTCCCGGCAATTATTTCCCTCTCCCTCAGCGCCTCCGTTATCCTTGACTCCCCCCAGCTTTTGCACTGCTTCTGGGGTGTATGGGAAGTAGGTTCTATATTGTAGTTTAAATAAATTATTATTCAGAGTTCTGTATTAATATGCCTAGTAAGGAATCTACTTGTCAAAAAACATTTTCTGAATCTTTTTTGTTCTCTGTATTGTTACAGACATACTTGCTGACAGGTATTTTGAAATAAATGACCAAAAATAATTGAAACTGGTATGATTATATAGTGTTATTTTGACAAATAAAATATGCAGAATTTTGCAGAAATTGAAAATATTGTGTGCAGAATTTTTAATTTTGTGGTGCAGAATTCCCCCAGGAATACGTTAGGCTTTGTTAGTTAAAATTCACAATGAAGAGCCATTGTACACAGAGTTGCACCTTTTTACCTTTGCAATGCAAACAAAGCAAATGTAAATTGTTTTCTGTGAATTGTGCAAAACAGATAATCCTGCTGGCATATTTTTAAACACTATTTTATGGCTCTGGGGTATACATTCATGCAGATGAAATTTAGAATGTGTTCTATGGATAGACAGAAACTAAAGACAGTAGCTCTAATGGAGGCAAAACCAATGAGAAGCATTAGCTGTAATGCATTACAAAAAGATTTTAGTCCACAGCTGTTACAAGCAAGTGATTGATATGCATACCTCTTACGATTCATTTAATTCCCCCTCCAAAGCAATCTCAATGGAGGCTTCTTCTCAAATCTGTACTAATGATATAATTCCATTATGTTTAATAGAATCATCTAGTCATCTTAAGTAAAACTGAAAAGCTAGGATGATACAGTAAGGCCAATAACTTCTGCACCTATTTAAAATTCTACATAGTTTAGGAAATGGGTGATTCAAAACAAAATACGAGGACATGAAATCTGTCCATCTTTTGTACTACAAATCAAAATCTAGTTCGGCTACATATAATAATTTAGCAGAAATAAAGCAAACAAAAGCAGTAAAACATGCGACTTGGAAGCCATATGTACCCTTGATTGGTGTTTTGCTCAAGCCATAAATATATTTAAATATTTGTCTCTTTTCAGCCTGAGGCAAAAAAATCTGATTTTGTTATATGAAACAATAAGGGAAAAATCTTTGTCCTCTAGCACATTAATAGCAAGCCACAAACTTTACTGATTTCACTGATCTTCAAATATAACACCACTGATCTAGTGATATGGACTATATATTTTCATATATACACATACATAGTCACAGTTATATTAAAACCACACTATTATATTCTGAGATTCATAAGTAAGATTTAAAAGGATACTGCTTTTAGCGATAGATGCATTCTGGTATCAGACTTTGCTTCTACACTTTGCAGACGATTAAAGTAGTAAACAAAGACAGAGCAAAGTAGAAAGATTTCAAAAAGAAATTGCAGACCACCAGGATTTGGATTTAGTTAATCCACTTAGATTACCATGGCTGTGTCTTAAAAGGACAATACTGAGATCACAAAATAGGTCACATACACAAGAAACAAAATACATAAGTAAAACAATGTCAACTTTACAAATACAAAGCAAATGTACAGAACCATCTCTAAATGTAAGGCACAAACTAGACAGCATATGCCCCAAGACATTGCTTTGCCGAAGAGTAAATATTTGAAATTGATGTTTTTAGGCCACAAGTTCAGAAGGGGAAAAAAAGACAACCATCAGTACACTAAAATGTTCTAGCAATAGTGGTGTCCAGGCAAGAAAAACAACTTATTTAACAGCTAGACTGATAGCGTATCGCTTTCTTTGCAGTTTTGACATTGTTCTCCGTTTCAAAAACAGACGGGGGGAATCACAGGTACAGAAACAGTAACAGCTGGAGTTACTGTATGTATATAAATCACTGCATATCGAAAGGGATCTATACTGTATGTTACAATCTCAATTTTGCTAGGATATCAAATGCAAATATCACCAAATAAACTGACATTTGAAAAGAGAACGTGTAAGAAATCACAGTTTATCCATAGCTTTCTATATCAACTATCGAAAATACTGGCCCTTCAGCCTCTTTCCAAAATCATGGATAATGTCTCTGTGTTAAGAAAGCTGCATTTTTGGTGCAACTTGCTCTGTGAAGAAAGATGTAGATAGCAAACCACTGTTGCCATGAGAAATGCAGTTACTTCCAGATGCTTGATGTGCCAGGCCTAGACAAGGGGATGAAAAATGTCTCTTTGTGACCAAAGAGGCTTTGAGGGGCTACTCGCAAAGAATTACCAACTTACCCATCAGATTCGAGTTCATGAAAGGTGTCGGGGACAATCCTTCATGGGGCCCTAATCGACTGTCATTCAAGTGATCACCATAATGAGGGCTGTCTGCAAAACCCTAAGGAAAAAAAGACCAGAGTATTAAACAGATTATTTGGCAGCCCTGCTAATTGAGTGTAATGACACTTTCCTAATTAAATGTATAGCATTGCAATGGTCATTCATCATAAAGCTGGCTTTCAGGTCTGAATATCTTGTGGAAAACACACTCTGCCCATATTTCATACTGTTTGACTCCTCTCCCACTCCCATCTGAAAAGAAGCTGCGTCATTTTTCAACCTAATAAGTTGTGTTTCCATGGATAAAGTTTCCAAAAATTAAATAATATAGACGTACTAAAATCTTTTTGCAGCTAGAGCACTATAGCTTCTCCAGAAATGTACAGTGTTAGGCTGAAGCTATGACTGACATGAGTTTAAAGATTACTGTTCACATCTTCAAGCACAAGACATAAGGTATAGCATGAGGAGAAAATGTATTTCTGTGAATGAGAAGAGGAAATACCTCTCTCCTTTTGAAGGCTAAATTAAGGTTACAGCTTAATAGGCATTTTAGTACTATCAAGCACTAAATGCCACTGCTCATCTACAACAGGTTTGCTTACAAGAACTGATTAAGCTGAGAAACCCAGCTCTGACACCTGTCTTGCAAACAAGCATTCAAAATAAAAGATTATTTGCACCCTTTCTAATATTAGTGTAGCTAACCTAATATGCTTGGAAAGATGACTCGTGTAAACAGGAAATACCGGCTTATCTGATAGCCCGCTCCAGAACCATGAAGAGAACAAGCAATGGATGTAGCAAACCTCTTAATGTTTCAAGCTGCACATATTGTTCCATTAAGGCAATTATTCAATTTCCTTCCATGTAGGTGAGAATGCTTTCATCTTTTTCAAACAATATTGAGCCCTCACTAGGAAAATGGTGTTAGCCACACAGACTGGTCAAACGTATATCTGGTTAAAGGATTACACTGAATAAAAAATATATTAAATGGGATCTTGCTCTCAAAATTGCATCTGCTTCATAATCAAAGTTTTGCACAATATTCAGTAAAATCTTGCTTAACTTAGAGTGTCTGGCTACTCATTTGTTTAAATTTTCTCATACTAAATGCAACACAAACTTAAAGCAGAGGCCCAAGTAAGGGGAGGAAATTGCTCAGGCTCACAGCAACCAGAAACCACCCAGAATCCCCTGGGACTATAAAATCATCAATCACTGAACATTTATCATTTTCCAGACTGCAGGCTCACATTCAAGACGACATTAATGGGGCTGAAACAGGCCTCACTATCTTTGCAGGCGTGCTGTCAGTTCAACCAAAGGGCTAGTAACTGAGGGCTAAATAACTGTCAAATCACTACAACTGCTTATGGATGCATGTCACAACTCCTTCTGCTATTCTGCTTTAAAAGTAATCTTCTGGGAGTCCCAACTCCCAAATGAATCTTTGGCTCATTTTATCTACTTCAGAATCAGTGATACACATGTGATAGACATTCAGAAAGAATCTTAGTGACATTTACAACTTGGTTATGACCATAAGGGTGTCCTGTGGTAACCATGACCTAGCCCCGTCTGTCAGATAGGCAGCATGTAGCAGCAGCTGCCCAGGAAATGGAGTGGCTTGTAGCTAAGGTCACCACATGTGGTTTATTTTTGTGTTGAAATGAAACAACATATTAAATGTGCCAAATGAAGAAACAAAAGATTTTACACATAAATATATGGTCTATGCAGTAATCTCCAAGATGCTTAGTTTACTGTTTAATTCATCATCTTGTGACCAGACATTGAAAAAAAATCCCAGTAAAACTGATATCAAGTACATAGAAATCAACAACCATTTTACAAGACAGCACTTAAATAAGTTTAAAAAAGAGAGAGAAGAACCTGATAGGTAAATTATCAATAAAGACATTCCATATACTATAGTTAGAGAAAAAGCAGCAATGTAGGCCAGCTCCAGAAACCTAAATCCTAAAAAGACTTTTTTTTAAAAAAAGTATTCCATCTTTGGTGGAGGCAGAATACACCTCTAAAACAAGACTCATTTCACCAGTCAACATAATTTGAGTTCTCTTACACAGCATAAGAGCGACAAATCCCTATCCGATACCCAGGGCTAACTGCCCCAAAGAACAAAGTTAATGCTATAATCTAATACTTTTAGGGAATTTGGGGGGGGGGGGGGGGGAAGAATTAAACGATTGTACTGGGGGTGGGAATTTACATAAATAGCAAGTCTTTTACTCTCCTCCTGTCAGTACTTCGGTAAAAGTGATTCTTCGGATTTCATTTCAGATATTTATTTCATTCATTAGTTTCCTTTCCATCATGAGCCACCATCTGAATACAAAACCCTCATAGTCATATTGTTATAGTACAGATGTTCCTAATTAGTTCTGAGTTGTTCTAAAAGGGTTCTTCCAAATATTAAATGCCATGAGTAGATATGTAAAAGTTTATTTCAAAATGTGTTCATATACATCCACACACATCACTGATGGAGTTGGTCTACCTAAGCTAAATTAAAATTAATATTCATTGAGCCAGATTCTCCATTGTATTGCATATTTTACAATTATTTACACCTGTGAGGAATATAACCTGCACCAAATGGCTTTGTCTCCCTCTGCTGTCTAGACCACGCACAGAAGTTTATTGAACTTGCTACCACCTTTGAGATTAGATATTCGGACACAATCTTAGTGACTGGTCCTGGTGCTTCAGCTCAAGTACTAGAGGTTTGTGGTTTAAGACCCAGGAATCCTCGGTTCAAACCCCACAGATGACTCAGACAGGACATCATTACAAACAGTGTAAAGTAGCTGTAAAATGCTACCATTCTGATTTGATAACATTTCACACATAGTATGCAAATAAATCAAGAAAATTGATAAAAGACATAAAAAGGAAATTGATGTAAATTGAACCAGAGATTTCCCCACAAAGTAGTAGTCCTTTATATTTCTCTATTTGGGTCTAGAATTCCCAGGCTTTAAATATCTGTATATCATTGTTTGCTTACACAAATTTTGTAAAGTTTTATATGCAAGAGCTTTAACCTGTCACGTGTCTCGAAACCTTAAGACGCTTCCAGCAATGTAGTTGTAGGTTGGGAATTCAGATTACTAAATAAGGGCATGACTACACTTGCAGATGTAGAGCGCCGGGAGTTAAACCAACCTTTGGAGACGGCAGCAGGGAAAGCACTGCCGTGTGTTCACACTGTCAGCTGCAAGCGCAGTGGCGTGGCCACATTTGCGGCACTTGCAGCGGCATTGGGAGCAGTGCATTACGAGCAGTTTTCCCAGAGAGCACCTCTTCCCATTCTGGCGCTGTGGCTTGTGGGAAGGGGGAGGAGATGTGCGGGGCATCCTGGGTCCTGTCCCAATGCCCAGTGATGCATCACTTCGCATCCCAGCAATCCCTGAGCTTCCGTCCACATTTGGCACCATCTTTCAACGGTTTTTGTACTCTGCATGCTATCTTTCCTTTCAGTCTTCTGGAATGGATCCCGAACTTGTGAGGAATATGCTGATGGGTCTCGCCAGCACGTCACGAATTGCAGTCGAGTTACTCCTTAAGCTACAAAATGACAGTGAGGAGTCCGACGATGATATCGACATGCATAACGCATACGAAACGAGATTGGTTGTGGCATTCATGGACATGCTCACCACAGTGGAACGCCGCTTTTGGGCTCGGGAAACAAGCACTGAGTGGTGGGATCACATCGTCATGCAAGTCTGGGATGATGAGCAGTGGCTGCAGAACTCTTGGATGAGAAAAGCCACTTTCATGGGACTGTGTGCTGAGCTCGCACCCACCCTGCGGCGCAACGACACGAGATTGAGAGCTGCCCTGCCAGTGGAGAAGCGCATGGCTATTGCAGTCTGGAAGCTGGCAACTCCAGACAGCTACCGATCAGTCACTAACCAGTTCGGAGGGGGAAGGTCGACCATTGGAATCGTGTTGATGCAAGTTTGCAGGGCCATTAATCACATCCTGCCCAGAAGAACCGTGACTCATGGCATGACACATCTATGCTGTGTGGGAGGAGGGAAGGGGGCGAGATGGGGAACGGGATAATCACAGATTTGCGTATGTCCAAGTATCATATTCAGCCTTCCTGTTTGGAGTGCCGTGCAATGAGTGCTGCACTTCAGGCTGCCTAAAATTCATGGTGATGGGGGTTGAGTGCAGTGGGTAAGGGTCGTAGTTTGCAGGGCTGAGTGGTGAAGCTACAGGTGTTGAAGGTAGCTGGTGGCAATAAGAAACCGGATGTTGGGGAAAGTGGGTTGGCGGTGACATGGGGGCACAAGGGAAAGAGTTTTGGGACAAGGGCTGCAAGAGAGTGCGGGCACCGATCTGCTCCGGCTGCAGTGCTATAGCGCCTGCATCAAGTCCACTTGGCGCTCCATAATGCTTAGGAGCCTCTCCGTGGTTTGCTGCCGGCGATCCGCATTCTCCTGGCAGAGCCTCCTTTCGGTCTCCCACCACTCCTGTACTTTTTGATTTTCAGTAAGGGACTGCTGCATGACTTCATGCAGAAGGTCCTCCTTGCTTCTTCGCAGACACTTCCTGATTCTTTGCAGCCTTTCGGCCATTGATAACAAGGACAGCTGGGATCTCAAGGCTGCATCTGTAAAGCCAAAGTGCAACACTTAACAGCAGCAGCATTGTTCACACTAGATAGAGCAATGATTCGGCCAAACTTAAAGACAAGCACAGTGCACACAATTGCAGAAAGTGTCCGTCCCAAAGCGAGCACACACAACCCACAAGAGCCTCGAAATCGTGAGTAACCACAGGGACAAGGGGAACTGATTGTTTCACGGCCGTACTGTCCTCTGGGGTTCTGTGCCTTGGGGAGAGCCAACAGCTGCAGGGGGGCCCTATACTGAACACTGTCCCCACATTTTCCACAGGATGAGTTCGTCCTGGAAGATATCTCGCTGCTGAGGGTGACCTGGGAAGCAAGGGAGCGTCTTCTACTACAATGCGGCTTTCTCCCTGGCCCTTAGGCGGCTTGCCTGTGTGCAGCAATGGTCCCCCTGCCCCACACGGCACAGTGGCGCGGACATGTTAGCCTTACTGGGACAAGGAGGACAGAAGCTCTGCCAAGGAACCTGCACAAGTGGATTGCCCAGCTTCTGCATGAGACTGTCGATGAGATCACTGAGGCCGATTACTGCAATGTGAGAGAGCACATCAACGCCCTATTCCCCATCTAGGCATGCACGCAGCCCTAACCCTTTTTTCTGCAACCCTCCTCACCCCAAGAACCCACACTGAACAACTACCTTCCTAAAATAAAGCCACTTACCAGGCACCTCCTCTGGTGTTTGTCCTTCCCCAAGCACTGTCCGCTGCGACTGGCTACCTTCCTCCTGGCTTGAAAACAGCTCCTGGCTGCATGCATCTAGGGATGCCGGGCTGTCGTCTGGCTCTGGGCCCCCCTCCTCCTCAGCACCCTCACTCCCACTTTCCTCCTCCTGCCTTGTTGCACTCTGGGCTGCCACGGCTTCTGAAATGTCCATGGTGCTCTTCGGAGTGGGATCACTCCCAAGTATCTCATCCAGTTCTTCGTAGAAACGGCAGGTCATGGGTGGTTGGCATTCTGCAACTCCTCCACTTTAACACTGCACTGCACTGCATCCTGGTCATGGCCCTTTTCTATCATGGCCCTTGATATCTGCCCGTATGTATTGTAATTCCTATCGCTGAAGTGCAGCTGGGACTGGACAGCTTCCTCCCCCAAACACTGATGAGATCCAGCACCTCGCCATTGCTCCATACTGGGGATCGCCTGGCGCATGGAGGCATGGTCACCTGGAAAGATTCGCTGAGAGCACTACATGCCTTGCTGAGCAAACAGGAAGGGGAATTTCAAAATTTCCAGAGAATTTAAAGGGCGGGTCTGATGGTTGATCACCTGAGGGCAGGGCAGTAGAGTTCAAAGTGATGACCAGAGTGGCTAGGACAGGTATTGTGGGACACTTAATGGAGACCGATCACAGCGCATTAATAGACCAGGGCGTCCACACAGGCACCGCAGCGCTCCAGCCAGGATGCAGCAAGCTTTATGCTTCTCGTGGAGGTGGATTACCATGAGCGCTCCAGCTGCAGAGTCCGGGCGTTCTACATGCCTTGCCAGTGTGGACACCTCAGGAGTTAGGACGCCCGGGGCTGATTTAATGCGCTCCAACTCGCAAGTGTAGCCAAGGCCTAAAATAGAAGGTGGCACAGACTCAGCAATTCACAAAGTAAAATTGCTGTTCTAGTCAGAATGTTACTCTCTGTGATTTGATGAATATCCCTCTACTACAATGACAACTCAAACTGGTCAGATTATCTCTGGAGTCCTTATGGCCAGGGATTTGGAGCAAACATTTTTTAATTGCTCCGCTCCGGCTCCGCTCCAACTCCGGGCATAAACCTACTGCTCTGCGCTCCAGCTGTGGGCTCTGCTCCAAAGCCCTGCCTATGGCATGGTTGTGGTCCCAAAAATATCACTGTCTGGGGGCACTAGCCACTGGAGCTCAAGGCAGTTTTGTTTGTTGGGCTACTGTGCAGCTGGTGCCCAAGAAAGCCTGAATTTCAACAGAAACCACAGTCCTTCTTTATAACTGCCAAGCCAACATGAGTAACCACTGAAAACACAATGGGCCCGAAGACCCTGTTTTATCTATAGTCAAACAATGACTTTATCCACATATCAGTAATATTTAGATAGCTTCTATCAAAGAATCGACCTTTTAACATTGCAGATTGGAACAGCTGGTGAGTCAGAGAAAAAGACATCTCTTAAAACAAGTAAGTTATTGCATATAAATGCATGTGCCAATGCAAGAGAGTCACAGCTAACTAAATTGAACAAAGAGCAGCATAACAACCATAAAATAATACCTCACATGAACAAGATACCAGAATACACAAACTATAGCTACCAAAATCACACCAATTTTACTTTAAAATTCAGCTTAATATCATTGCTTCACTTTAACAATGAGCACAAATCCCTTTCACAGGCATCTTGGGCATTTTCCTGTGCCATGATCCAAGCAGAAACTTTATTCCAGAACTCTCAACTATTATGAACTGCAAACCAAAAATGAACTCATTTTCAGATGCTGTGTGTCTATTTTGCTTATTTCTTCTATGACTTCATTTTCTTTGGAAATTCCACGTTCTCATATCACTTTCCTGACTCCATGGGTCTTCTTAAGCCACATGCAACAAATGTTTATAAACCATGGTAACCTTCCTGAGTCTATCTGGCATGAAATACAGTCAGAAAAAAAATGAAGTAAAGCAGTTTAAGGCACACTCCCAAGGTTGGAAGGTCTCACATTTTATTTGCTTTTAATAAGTTTCATCCTTCTACTGCCAAGTTCTGTCTGATTCTCTGAATGAGGTTCATAAGTAAAACAAACCAATGGCTGCAACATGATTTCATCCACCTGTTACATCTCATCTTAAATTAAGATTGTAAACTGCTTGAATTGTTTCTTAACAGACATGCTTGTATGGTTCCTAGCAAAATGGGTCCCCTACCTTGTTGGGACCTCTAGTTACTGCTGTCAATAATAAAAATAATTTAGTAATAATAAAATCGATTTTAGTGCAATATAGATCCTACAAATACCACAGTGGCTAGCAAGTGAAAAAATTAACCTGTGCAAACATTTACTACAAGTTGCACTTCCTTGCTATGTCTGTCTATTATGTTCTTCTATTTTACCATCTGCTTACACAAAACCCGATCTTAAATGACTTAGGGTAAGATTTTCAAAAATGTCCAACTGCTTATACCTGTATAGCTTAGAAGCACAGTTATACAGGTATAACTGCATCTACACTAGAGTTTTTACTGATATAGCTTCATTGGTAAATATTAAAGAGTCATGCCCTAATCAACATGTTTATGTTGGTAAAACTTGTGTGTACACACTAGGTCTTAGGACCCTAAGTCCCATTGACAGTCACTTTTGAAAATGGAACTTGTGGTTTTGAAAATGTTACCCTTGATATTTTGGGTGAAATCCTGGGAATTAAACTATAAATGTCAACAGGGTCAGAATTTCACCTTTAAAATGTAGACAAACTTAATTCTTCCCACATGCCAGCAATCTGAATTAAGTAATTCATACCAAATTACACAAACTTGACTAACAACAGGGCAATCCAAGTCTATAAAAAAGTGGGGAAGGGGAGAGAACAAAACAGTGGTTCAAGTATTCCCTCTCCATGCCCCCACCAGCCTTTATTCCCACCTGTCCTCCACTTCAAAAAGAAAGCTTCTAAAGCCTTGTATTGTCCCAAGTTATGCTCTTTCAGAACAGAATATTGGGCAGAAAATTACATTTTGTCCTAAACTCACCGAAGGGAGCAAATTTCTTTTTGAAGAGCAAAGTCATAAGTTTCACTTCATTGTCCCTGTCTTCTCCATTCTCCTATGTAGATAACTACAAAGTAGTTTGCACAAAGTACATACACACACTGGTCCCTCACTTACTTACTATCACTGCTCAGCTATAATTTGTTATTGTAGAGTCAAATAAATTATAGTGCAGCCTTTTATTTTCCTCAAATACTCTAAACTAGAGCAAACAGCAGAGGTCCAGTTTTGTTCCCCCCAGCCCCTCTTCCTATATAGGATCTTGGAGACAAACCAAAATCCAACCCAGCTGGGCCTCATAACTGAGCTTCAAGGATTCAAGCTGGGTGTTTGCTTTTTGGCTACTTGTTTAATATAGTGTCAGCATTTAAATGATCACAGCTAAGCTCGGACGTTAACATTCCATTAAAATGAATGGCAGAGTTCACACCTCTGCTACTGTTTCAGTGTATCTGCAGACAGAAAAAACAGTGCATTAATACAAGTAGCAAAGGCTATCTTTTCAGGCTGTGAAGAACATTGGAGATATCTGTACAATTTACATAAATATTGTGTGTATCTCTGTTTGATCACTATGGTATGACTGGCTCTATGAAACACTAAGGCCTGGCCTACAACTAAAACGTAGGTTGACCTAGCTACATCGCTCAAAGCTGTGAAATATTTCAGGCCCTACGCGACATAGTTAGGTCAACTTAACCCCTAGTGTAGACGCAGCTAAGTCAACAGAAGAATCCAGTGGACAGATACATCGACAGAAAACCCCCTTCTGTCACTGTAGTAAGAGTTTATGTCACAGCGCTGTAGCTGCAGCTGTGCCACTGTAGCATTGGTAGTGTAGACATACCCTAAAGACCTAATTCCAGTCTACCTAGAACTCTCTCCACCTACCCAGGAACCAGGAAATGACTAATTCAATTGCTGGTCCACAAATGGACTACACAGTAAATCCACTACTGGAAGTCTAGAGACATGCATAAACTGGACTGACTGACCAACTTCAGATGTCCCAGAATGAAGGGGACTGTGAAATGGATGAAAAACAGCCTATGAACTCATGGGTGGGACATGACACGGTTAGACTGAGAGGCAGGGCCTGCATGAGTGAATCTGCCTCATCCATACCCAATGCTGGGGGCAGTCCTGGGACAAGGGCAGCCTACTTAAACTTGCAAGGAAAGGCCAATATTTAGATAAGATCGTATATGGACAGGCATTTTGTTATTTTAACCACTTTAATTCACCCCCTAGAAAGGAATCTGGTAGGCCAACGGGAAGAATGGATTCTTCTGTTGACTTAGCTGTGTCTACACTGGGAGTTAAATTGACCTAACTAGGGGCTGAAATTTTTCACAGCTTTGAGCAATGTAGCTAGGTCAACCTACATTTTAGTTGTAGGCCAGGCCTTAGTGTTTATGTTCAAAAAGGATAAATAAAATATACTTTGTTCTGAACAAGCTGTTCTCAGTCACTGTACTTGCATGCTGGTCACAGGCTCACAAAGAGAAGTCTACAGCAGGGACTAAGATCCAGTTGGACATACTGAGGACAATTGGTAAACAAGAGTACTGTAACCTGGTGACCTAGTCTTTAAGCGGACGTGAATTGCAGTATTCCACACAAAGAAGTAGAGTGGGGGCCAGTCACTTAGAAGGAGTGCCCACAGAGAGACAGTGGGGTCTAAGGTGCAGCTCACCTTGGAACTGTAACACAGGTATTGTAGATACCACCTTAAAAATATGAAACTTCCATTAAAGTTCTATAACATACAGAAAGATACATGTAAAGAACCTTTGTGTCAGGGTGGATTTGATTTAAATCAGATTGATTGATTTAAATCACCAGTCAGGAAGATTTGATTTAATCATGGATTTCTACATAAGAGTGCATTCTTGTTGGTTGTTATAACCTTAATACATATTCTTCACAACTCTGAGACAGATGAGACATGGCCTGCTGCCATTATAGGTTTTCCCTTCTAGTGCGAGAATGGTATGGCAGCTCTCAAATCTATGGCAGCTCTCAAATCAATGAAGGCTACACTCAGAAAGACCTCAAGACTTCTGGAATATCCTGCTCAAACAGTTTCACTTTTATTTCTACTGCCTGTCCCTCCCTTCTCACATTTAACTCCAGACTTCTTCTCCTTGTCCAGATCTATTCCGCCCCCAACAATCTATTAATTGAACTTTTTGAAACGTGGCACTTTTAGAGAGAGGTAAGGGATTGACTCTGTATACACAAATTTGCAGAGGGACAATAAGGTTGAGGTCTGTTATTTCTCACTTCTCTGTATTATTTATTTATTTAAAAACATTTTTGCTGTTAACAAGCATGTTCTCTCTGGAGACACAAATCCACAGTTTGAGAACTGCAAAACTAAGCATCTCTGATGGTATCTTCTACAGTTAACTCTAAGTCCCATTGGGTAGATAGAAAGATTAACCTAAATAATCTATACAGAAGCCCCTGGAACCTCGTAAGATTGGGTCCCTAATCCATGAACTATTGGAACTCATTTACAAAACTTTTCTTAAACATTACAGGAATATATTGTCTCATACTATAGAATTAGAATTTATAATCCCTATTCCATGATGAGATATCTTTGAGCTATAATGTATCTTAATTAAAACTCTTTTTAGACAGGTTTTTTCCTCAAAAAACATTTTATTTAAAAAGTCTGTTTTTGATATTTTTTTAAAAAATCATTGATTTTTATCCACCCTGCTTTGTGTACATTTTCATTCTAACAATACTATTGTAATGGGTCTAAATTTTCATTCACAATCAACAAACATTAAAGACCAGTTCAAGCTACAAAGCACAATTCCCATCCTCAAGCAGTTTCCTCCATGACTGACACTAATGCTGTTGATTATTAAAAATAACAAGAGAAAGAGATGCTTCTGCTGTAAGTATGTCACCTTCCTCTTTGCCCTGGAGATCAACTGTACTACATCTATGATATGCCTCAGCTCCAATTGCCCAAGGTGGAAAAAACCCAGTGATCTCATACTGCACCAAAGCACCAACACTAACACCTCAGGTTATGAATTTTAAGGGAATGTGAAACATTCTAAGAGTCTCACAGTAAAGGTTAGTAAATATTTAATATGGGTAACAGAACACACACTTTCTCAAGTGAAAAAAACAAAGAAACTGGAAATGGATGGACATGGGGATGACATGTTAAGTGTTATAATCAGTGTCCATTTGAAAACAATGATGACATGTTTCAACAAGATAACAAAAATCTGATTTAAGATAGTCACAACAAGTGAAAGAGAGGAGCAAGACATATTGGCCCAGCATAGCTCACACCTTACAAATCCATAGTTCACACAACAACCTCTAGTAAATATTAGGGAATGGTTACCACCATTATAAATGGCTGCAGATTAAGAATCTAGAGAGTCAGGTTTAAAGACAACGATTCAAATTGTGCATGACACTTACAGTCTGAAAGCTACACACAGTATTTAAAGTAATTCCACCAGAAGACAGCAAGATTAATTGTTTAAAATTCAGTATATAATTAGTCACACATGGTTCTCAGCCTGGAGATTGTGAACACTACCATTTTTTATGGCTCATTAAAAGCAGGGAAGACAGGAAACATTTTTCCTGATGTTACATAGGATTTTAGTACACATAAGGTTGAGAATGACTGTACTACTTTATAAATAAGGAGACATTGTATAAACTTCTCCCTTATAACCAAAGTCAACTGAAAAACCCTACTTTTCACCCAATTTTTGTTCACCTTGCCAACACCCAGCCTTTTCAATCCAGCATCACTATTGTCTGGTTCTATTATTTGGTATTCTGTCTTTCCTTGGTATAACACCACTTGCTCCACAAACCTGCTATGCAGTCTGAAACCATGATAGGTAACTGAACAGCACCCACATAGACGAGAACAAACTTGTCCTTTGGTCCATTTTCTCCACATGATTTAGAATTGCCTACTACCGCTACAACTCTAAGCAACAAGGCTGGACTGAGTTCAACTCAGACATCAAGAGCTGCATTGGAGCCACAGGAGGAAAATATCCTCTTATCTCCCTATTGGAGGCATGCAACCTCTGCAGCTGCCAGCATACTGAGGAGTGAGACACAGGAATTCAAACTCATTCATATCTCTTGTTTTACTGGACCCTTGAGCTGTCCAATTCTTAGTTTCTTTCAGCTTAATAAGTCAGATACACAACTGCAGTTACTTAACGGCTAGGGCAAGAGACAAGGAGCTACGTATTGCCAAGCTCTAATCCTGATAGTGATGGACGAGTCACCACCTTTCAATTGCTCAGTCTCCCAAAATAAGAAACTGAATATTTACCCTCCTTCACATTGGTATGAATATTAATTAGCCAACATTGTACAGTATACTGTTTGAAAGTTAAGTATTATTAGCACCCTAGATTTCAGGGGATGATGGGTGAAGCCAAGAAAGTTTCTATATACATCCTCCAAAAGTAAAAGAACATTAACTTAAAACGTTTGGTTGATGTTACTAGATACTATGTTGAAACAGGTAAGCGGCTTCTTGGGGAGGAAACACGGGACTAGAAACCTATGCAGCCTCCATGTTTAAGAGCTTTGGAGAATGAATTTAGACAATTATTCATTGAAGTAGTACTCAATTTTGGAAACGTCACAGATTCCCCTGGTTTCTAAGTCAAGAATTACACTGAAGTTGTATGGATTTAAATTAGTGAACCACTGAATCTAGAAGTGACAAAGAGTCCTGTGGCACCTTATAGACTAACAGACGTATTGGCGCATAAGCTTTCGTGGGTGAATAACCACTTTGTCACCTCCAACACTTGACCACTGAATCTAGTTATCCCAAATACATAATTGTACCTTAAAATCTCCTAAAATGAGCATCACTCTACTATATTAAACAAGAGAATGTTTGTTTATTTGGCTTTTTACCAAGTATCATGCACGAAGAACTATGTTTTATTGTTGGAAACTAATTTCAATGCTTCTCTCAACACTCTAGGAAATTATATCCATATGCAACCTACAAACTGAATTGAAAAACTGACTACTATAGCCTCTAAATAAAGCTTGGAAAACTTTGGAAAAAAACTATGAGACAAACTAGAATATTAATAAATATGTCGGAGATATTTTAAAAAGAAGTGCCCTACCATATTTAGATACCTACATGTGGTGTTTGGAGCCTAAATTTTGACACCCATTTTTTAGAAAATGTTGGCCATATATCAAATTAGTCACATAAACACGTTATGTTATATTTGGAAAAGCCTCCTGACCCTTGAGTGCAGGAAATTTTGTTTGTTTTTTAAAATAGAATTTCACACCAGATCATCTTCTCAGATACAGAATAATAAACTAGAGGAACCATATAAACAGCAAGAAACAAAGGACAAAAAGGACACAAACACAATAGACTTGATAACACTTACTGGACTTCTGTGTCCCTCTTGTCTTGCTTTGCTATTTAACAGCTTCCTCTCTCGTTTTGTACCTGAGGTTAAGAGTTATAAAACACTATTTCAAAACTTGCTGTCTTTTCTTTATACTGTTTTTGATTTCTTACCAAATTAAAATGTACTATTGGTATAAAAAGTGAAGTTGGATAGACCCAAATTATACCCCATTTGGGCTCTAAAATATATTTTCAGCTATTTTAGACTTACGGATAGTTAGGCCGTACAATCTGTTGATGCTAGAGTACTGTCTAAATCTAATGTATCAGCCCAACTCTGGTTTCAGGTACTTCTATATCACTGTGTATTTAGAAGAGACAGCTACAGTGAATGTATATATGTACATGAAGACAATTTTTCCTAGATGCAAAGGAAGGCAAAATGAATACTTAATATCAAAATTCGGTCCCATCCTGAATTATATCAAAACATGAAGTTCCAAAATTTATTTTATTATATACGCCAGAACTGCACACAAACACTTGCAACTTAGATGCCAGGAAGAAAATATTATAGTTAAATTATGGCCTAGGTTTTTGGCTGTTAAATCCTAAGGAAGCCTACCATGGGGAGAAATGGCTGATTTTAGCATTTTTAAATATTCTTCCTTTGGAGAGAGACATCTGAACAGATGCAGAACTAAGTCGCTCCTTTTATTAAAAAGACATTGTTAGAACAAAACCAAAACAAAGAAAAAAAGCCTCAAACACATGTGTTCAATTCACAAAAATAAAAGCCACCGTTATCCAAAGTGCAGTAAAGACTATAGTAGAAGTAGAATAACCTTTAAATAAAAGACAATGTTTAGCCGAGACAAAGAGATTACACCAATTTGTTCCCATGTTATGAATTTTCTTCTACAACAGACAATTCACAAAGAAAGTGGAAATGCTGGAGGTTGGGAGGCATATCGTTACTGGAAGAAAAACTCCTGAGAGCTATGGGCCAAAATCTCACTGGATTCAATTGACATTTCTCTCAGTTAAGTACTGCAGAATTAGTGTTTAAGGGTCTTTAGCAAGACTTTCAAACAGCATTTTTACATCTTTCTATAACAGATGTCCATGAGGCTGCTACAGGGTTCTCAAACAGGGAGTCGGGTCCCCTTAGGGGGTCGTGAGGTTATTACATGGGGGGGGAGGGGGCGGGGGTCGCGAGCTGTCAACCTCCACCCCAAATCCTGCTTTGCCTCCAGCATTTATAATGGTATTAAAATATATTAAAAGGTGGTTTTTAATTTCTAAGGGGAGGGTCGCACTCAGAGGCTTGCTATGTGAAAGAGGTCACCAGTAAAAAAGTTTGAGAGCCACTGACCTAAGGCACAGGAGCTAACAGACCTCTGTTTTAAATGTAAAAGGGCTAAGGAAGAGTGTCTGCCCAGTTGAGAACTTCACTCTGAAATTTGTTTCCACCAATTAGTTCACCAGGAACTGAATTTGTTGACTTCCCAGGGGGATGGGGCGGCATAAAGAGGAGAATGGACACCATCAAATTCACTACAGAAACCTAATCAATTTGTTAGTCTCTAAGATGCCACAAGTAAGGGGGGAGGGATAGCTCAGTGGTTTGAGCATTGGCCTGCTAAACCCAGGGTTGTGAGTTCAATCCTTGAGGGGGCCATTTAGGGATCTGGGGCAAAAATTGGGGATTGGTCCTGCTTTGAGCAGGGGGTTGGACTAGATGACCTCCTGAGGTCCCTTCCAACCTGATATTCTATGATATTCTATGATAATGCAAAGGGTGATGAATCCAAGTGGACAAAAAAACATCTTTAGCAGTATGTTGCTCTTTAAGGGAGGACCCTACGTTTGCTAATCAGCATTGGGGCACCTATCCAACGTCCAAACATCGCTATACTTGTCCCTTTACATATGACCTAGGATTCACAGGAAACCATGAAATCACAACAGGAAGAAAGGTTGGCACAGCATAGTAAATATGACTTCAGTCTAATCAGCTGAAAGACAGGGCAGGTTTCAGGGTTTTATAGAGTTCCACTGGACCCACTAATTCCCATTTCTGATCCATTCCTGTAAAAGAGAAAGTCTTCATGGCCAAACCAATCATTTTTGATGATTTTTCCGTAAGTATTTACAATGAAAAACCCAGTTTATCATCTTTTTCAGATTGGGAGCAATCTAAACTGGTGGCTACAATGCACTGTGTCAGATTTATGGGTGTCAAGGTACAGGATTTCATATAAGCGTTCACAGGTCCAAAACATTATTATTTTAAGCACTTGTTTGAATAAGAAATTTACATCTATGACAGGACTGACAATCATGCACACAGTGTATTTTGTACACAAAAGTTGCGTATCTTGATTTGTGCCTCTTTCTGCATCCAGATCTGAGGTTATCACAGTAATACTGTACAGAAAACAATGCAGAAAAGTGCTCCCTAATTTGCTTTGCTAGGATGGTAGTCAACATTCCCAGAAAGCCTCACAAATGTAAGCTAAGTGATGGGATGTGAAATACATGTAATGAAGTGACTGTCAAACACATGTTTTCAAGCTTATTTGTTAAGGTTTACAGCTAAATATGTAGGCTGGGATTTTCTAAGGAGCCTAAGGGAGTTACGTGCCTGACTCCCATTGTATTTCATTTTCAATGGGAGTTGGGTTCCTAAATTCTCTAGGCACTTTTGAAAATCCCAGCCACATTCTGTCACTGATGTAGAGTCAAACAGTTAAGTCAATGTAGTCTGTCTTTTAAAGGAGAACTCCCGTATTAAGCTACAAGCAGATAAATCACACACTCAAATTAGAAACAAATTAAGCAGTACCTCTTGAGATTTCAACTTCTCTATGGCTGTGGAGATGTCTGAGCTTTTTCCATGGAGACTGCCATTTTCCTGTAAACAGGCAAGTAGTAAGAACAATTAGGACAAGACTGAACATTCTGTATTGAAATCAATGGGAAGAACACTGGACTCTGAAGTCTTATGTTAGGTAAGTTTCAATATATTAAAATAGAGACAGGTGAGTTTAGTTCTGTTTTCTTTTAAATTTGTATTATTTCTTTAGCTTATCACCAGATGAGATCTAGGAACCGCTGAGAAAAGCAAATAACCTGTACCTTTATGCCTGCTCGCTAAAAACCAGTTTGATCTTCATTCCCATAACATAGATCAGCACACTCAGACCAGGTTTTCCCCACACCCTGCAGCCCAAGTTGTCCTCTGATCTTATTAGGGTATGGAGAGGAAGTCATGTTATCCTCATGTGCAATACTTGGACATCAACCATTAGCAAAACAGAGACTCACAAGCTGAAACAAAACCTTAAATACAAACAAAAGCAAAATAACCACCACCACCACCCACCATATACACAATATATAGACACGAATTTATTAATAAATATATATGGTCAGTTTTCTTTAAATTTGCTATGTTAAGTCCCTGCTTTCCCATTGATTTCAATGCAGAATGGAGTTTCTCCCTGTCCTATTTTTTGCAGAAAACACGTGGCCACCATGGAATAAGTTCTACCTTTATATTTATTAGCCATTATAGCACTGTTAAATAGACAGTTTCTAGAAGTTATTGATTTTTTGAGAAAACAACACTGAAGTTTTCCTTTAATATAAATTAAGACTTTATTTACAAAGTAGATCGATATATTTAGCAGACAACATGACCAGCCACACCTCATTTAACATTTCACACAAAGATATATAGAAAACTTTTCCCCCTTAAATATTTTCTTACATGCAAAGAAATAATGGACATAATGGACCAAACTGCATTCACTAAACCTTTTGAACTTTCTAAAGAACTAATTTGGGTACCTAATTAGCAGCATAAAACAAGGTAGTCATCTGATGTGCACAACATTTGCTCTGCCTCTGTGGGGCAAATCTTCCATAATATTCTGCAACTGCAGAGGACCCTGCCTGCCACACAACCAGTGAGATTCTGATGCACATGGTTCTGGATACTGAAAGTCTGCAAGGGAGAATTCCTGGGGCTCCTTCCGAGGCCACGGCATGGTGCTGTTCGGAGAATATGAAACTACTGATCCACTGGCCATTAAACTTGAATGGCTGCAGCACTAACATTGCAGAAACAGCCAAGGAGCCATAGCTACCCAGGGTGCCCCCCCGCAAGAACTTTTAGGGACAGCCCTAGAGTCAGGTTGTATGTTGGATAATGGATTAGTTCTGTTTATTAAATGAACTTCCAAAAATTATGCAAAAAATGTAGTATAGAAAGATCTGTTCAGAAGTGCAATTTGTAATGGCAACATTTAATCACAGTTTCAGGCCATTTTATGCTTTCTTCTCTTAGAGCTGGATCTTGCTGTCCTTATTCTGGCAAAACTCCCAACTGAAGTTAAGGGAATTTTGCCTCAAAGGCTGCAGATCCTTAAACACTGCAAGAAATAAAACAATTTTAAAGGGAAGAAAATACCCAAAAGATTATATCCTCTGGGAATCACTATAATTTCTTATGCTGCTTCAATTTCCAGTTGAATAGAATCATAGACTATCAAGTCATCTAGTCCAACCCCCTGCTCAAAGCAGGACCAATCCCCAATTTTTGCCCCAGATTCCTAAATGGCCTCCTCAAGGATTGAACTCACAACCCTGGGTTTGGCAGGCCAATGCTCAAACCACTGAGCTATCCCTCCCCCCAAATACAGTTCTAAAATAAAACATTTCTCTTTTCTATACACTGTTTTCTAGCCGTAATTTTTTTATAGGTTTGGCAGAATTTGATTTTCATTTTTGTATAATTTTGACAGATACCAATTTTTGAAAAGTTTTTTTTTAGATTTGTATCTGCTTACATTTTCACAGTGGTGTGAAATTATGGGGCTTAGGGGTCATACAATTACTTAATGACAGTAGATGTTGAGATTCAAAAAGTTAAACTTTATAAATAATTAAATCACAAATGGTCAACATCACATGTCAAACCATACAAAGTAAAAATCCTTAGATCAACAAATAATACCAGTTTCTACTAGTCCATTTGTAACAAGCCTAATTCAAAAGTTTAAACCACTGGATTTTGACTTTAATAAATCCTCAAAGCAGAATTTTCTTACTTTGCCTATCTATAAATTTTGATCATCATCAATGGAAATATTTTTCATTAGTTTGTATGTATACAGTGAAATCAACATTTATCAACATTTACAGATAAAAATCCAATCCTTCCAAGCCTAATTAAACCACACAAGCCTGTCCTACAGGACTGAATATGTAAGCATTTATGTTCACAAATTATGTTAAAATAAATTACTGAAAATTATTGTGCACGTCAGAGTTCTCTACAATTTAAAGCTTGTTTTGATCAAAGCATTGTATTTAATAAATTTGGAGTGAATATAATTTACAGCATATTGACCTTAAAGTATGAACAACCGGTACATGCAATTCTAGTTTATTCACCCAAAATTCACCCAAGATTTCCATGTGCATGCATACGCACGAGCACATGCACAACCACGATTTTTCTTTTTCCAAGATGTTCATGGTGCTACTTAACAAATCCACAATGACATATCATAAATTATTGGCATAGGACAATATGAAGTATTTACCAGTATGAGAGGAACAGTAGAATAAGGATTTAAGGCCAAATTCTGCCACCTTTACCCAGGCTAAATATTACCTTTGAATAGGCAAAATGATTTCAGTGAGAACCCTCCCATGGTAAAGCACTATTCAACTGAGTAAGAGTGCAGAATTTGACGTAAGTTTTTGGAGGGGGCGGAGGGTATTATCCTACTATTCTAAATCAAAGGTTACTGTTGGTTGGCAATTTGTTTACCAATATTTAGCCTCTGACTCCCTCCCCATCCATTTTTCTTAAGATTTTCCGTACGCTCAAGCCAGGCTTACATTTATGGTTCTTTCATAGCCTTAAGAGCAATAAAAGAATTAATCTCTTGTCCTCCCTCTAGCTTCAGGTATACCATGACATCATCAACGTCTCTACTTTCCAATTTTGGTGTGTAACTCCTGTGTGTCTGCAGTTTTGACAAGGTATAATGGTTTTATTTTTTTTATTATCTGCTTCATCTCTAACCTCTAAAAACAAATTTCCAACTTAATATTATTGGAATAACAAGAATCCATATAAATGTGACCCTATAAATGCACACACAGGCAATCAATGTAGGATACAGAACCTAAGAAGCATAAGCTCAAATCCCAGTGGGTAATTCAGCTTTTCAGTGATTACTATCCATATACAAGTTTCTCATGCATAATTATCAATGTGTTCAAGACCTTTAGAACAAAAATATCAACACAGGACTATGCATTTAATGCCATTTCAAATGTAGAAACGACTGCAGGGTCTACTAACAAAGGGCTGGACCTCATGCCTTCAGTTACAAACTATTTTGCTATACAAACACTTCCAACATGTTGTACAATTTCCACGTTGCAGAAATGAGGTGGAAATTTTAACATGTTAAGTATTGTGTAAAACTACCTCAGACTTTGACCTGGTCTACGCTAAAAACCTAGGTTGCCGCAAGGCAGTTTACATCAACCTAACTCTATAAGCACCTACACTAAAATGTTGCTCCTGCCAATGTAACTCGTCCTTGACCTCGACTTAATAACTCCACCTCCACGAGAGGCGTAGTGCATAGATCAACATAGTTATGTTGACGCAGTGTCAGTTGTAGACACTGTGCTGCTTACATCGACTGTTGCTGGCTTTCAGAAGCCATCCCACAATGCCTCACGCTGACAGTTCAATCAATGCAAGCACTCCTACTAAGGATGCGCAGCGCAGACATCAGGAGCATAGTGTGGATGTGCAGAAGCAATTTAGTTACTGCGGTGGCTGGTACATCGACATAAAGGATGTATCTACACTACAAAAGTTATGAAGGCAAGTCAGTTGTTTTCCCTTGCTGTATAAGTCTAAATTTGAGAGCAGTTTTTTTCTGCCTGAAATTTGCAAAAGGAATGCTACAAGTCTCTCCATTTTATTTTTAAGGTATCATTTCTTTACTTGAGACATTCCTGGTCTTGTACTCTGAGCACATGACTGGAAGCTAGAACTCCTGAGTTCTAATCCTGCCTCCGGCACCAATTCCATCTGGAACTCTGGCCTATACCTTAAGATCACCCAGAAACTTCAGCTGGTGCAAAATGCAGCTGTCCACTTGCAAAGCAGTTTCTCTCATACAGAACATGTTACATCTGTGCTCTGGGAACAGCACCTAGTTCCATTCCGGGTAAAATTTCCATTCCAGGTAAAGTTTTTAACTTTACACACTAAAACGTGTTGGGTCTTGGTTATCTCAGAGCCTATCCCTCTCCCTTCATGATCCCACAACAACAGAGATCAGCTAAGACAGAGGTTCTCAAACTGGGAGTCGGGTCCCCTTAGGGGGTCGTGAGGTTATTACATGGGGGGGGGGGTCGCGAGGTTATTACATGGGGGGGGGTCGCGAGCTGTCAACCTCCACCCCAAATCCCGCTTTGCCTCCAGCATTTATAATGGTATTAAAATATATTAAAAGGTGGTTTTTAATTTCTAAGGGGAGGGTCGCACTCAGAGGCTTGCTATGTGAAAGAGGTCACCAGTAAAAAAGTTTGAGAGCCACTGACCTAAGGCACAGGAGCTAACAGACCTCTGTTTTAAATGTAAAAGAGCTAAGGAAGAGTGTCTGCCCAGTTGAGAACTTCACTCTGAAATTTGTTTCCACCAATTAGTTCACCAGGAACTGAATTTGTTGACTTCCCAGGGGGATGGGGTGGCATAAAGAGGAGAATGAGCAGGTAAGAGGGGTCGTGGGCAAATTATTTTTGGGGGAAGGGGGGACGTTTTATTTTTTGTACATTGTTTTAATTTATCATTCAGTTTTACCAATCAAACTTATTGAAGAGCATTAAAGTTCATTTTAAATAAGTTAAAATAGCTCAATAAGCTACTTAATTTCTGTAAAATGAGAAGAATATATCCCTACCACACAAAAACCTAGTAAGGTTTAGTATTAAAGGTTATGTCTACACTACACTTAAGTTGACCTATGTTAGATCAGCTTACAGCCACCACAGTAATTACTGCCGTGGCTCATGTCCACACTGCCCTCTTTCCGTCAGTGATGCATGTCCCCACCTGGAACACTTCCACTGACTTAAGAGCGGCAGCATGGGGGCCTGAGAGACCAGGCTTTCAGCTCCATGCAGCTCCCTGTGAGAGCCCAGCTGCCCCCACTCCGGGTCTCTCGGCTCCCCGCCAGGAGCACAACAGCCACACTCAGTGTGGGGAACTCCACACCTGGAGCCTCGTCACAGCCAGGCTTATAGCAGGGAGCCGGGAGCCCAAGCAGCACTGGTGCTCCTGGCAGAGAGTGGGGAGCTGGGCAGGCGCAGCCCAACTTGGAGTGGGGAGCCCGGCAGTAGCCCGACTGGGAACGGGGACCCCAGGCAGTAGCCCAGCTGGGGCAGGGAGCCAGGATCCCCGGGGAAGCCTGGCTCCAAGCAAGGAGCCAGCAGCCGAGGGAGCAGACAGGCTCTAGCTGGAACCCCACATCCACCCCAGGGTGACAGCCCAAGCTGTAAGCAGCTTTCTTGTCAATTTCATGGCTCCATCAACCTCCAATATAAGTAACCTGCAGTGTCTACTCTACGTGGATACTGCATCGCCCTAACTACACTGACATAAGCCCCATTCCTCTCTTAGAGGTGGAATTATGATGTCGGTGTAGTAGGGCACTTACATCGACAGGAGCAAGGCTGTAGCATGTACACTAACATAGTTAGGTCGACCTATGCTGCCTTACATCAACCTAACTCTTTAGTGTACACCAGGCCTATAAAACACTTTGAAAATGAAAAGCATTATTTATTTCTGTACTGTAGAGCACTATACAAGTACCAACTAATACTATTAGTGTTACGTGTGAAGTCACCAAAACATATCACCACAAGACACTAATATAAATGTTTGAAGGGATATATCCCTCGCAAATACTGCCACATCAGACATTCTTGCTCAATAATGCCACCTTTTGTTGACCATTCCCAAACCTCTTCAGAGTCAACTGGAAACCTTACCCTTGAAGGCTCGTATGAGGGACTTGGTTGACCACTTGTTCCCCAAGATGAAGCTCCTGTTCGTTCATCCATACCTAACAACAAAAAGAAAAATCCATGTGTATCATAAAATGCTAAGATGGAAAGGTAGTGTAATATTCTCTTGTGCAATAGCTTGTATCATTCTTCTACATGTAGCCTAAAATAGTATTTCTAGAAACATAACCATATTAAACTAGCAAACAACAAACAATTGCCTTGCTGTCTGATTAATAAGGTAGGCTGCAAAAGAAAACCCAGATTCAAACTACTGTAGCTGGTGAAAAGTGAATGTAAAGTACTAGATTGCCATTTATGGGGCTTAGTACAAGTGATCCAGATTCAACACAGAAAGGCAGCACAGTCTGGTGTACCAAGCATGAGAACAGGACAAGAGGCTCTTGGATTCTGACCCTGGCTGCACCACTTAATTACTATGTGGCTTTCAACAAGTGACAATACATTTGCCTCAATTTTTCCCAATTTGTAAAACAGGGAAACGTGTTGGGAGGTTGGTTAGCTAAAGGTTTCCGGAGTGATCTGATTTAGTGAAGTGTCAAGTATTATTTACAGCTCTGGTCTCTTGTTACCTAAATAGCAGTAACTGACAATGCTATATGAAGAGAATGCTCAGCAGAGGTATTCATATCCCTCAGTAGTGACATTTATGTTCAGCTAAGGAGCGCCAATGTCCAACTCCAATGGGTACAATTAAACTAGGCTAAGATCAACTTGTGAAAGAATCCTTAAAGCTCCAACTGGAATATGGAGGATCTTCCTGAGGGAAAAAATGGTTAAATGGACAGATTCACTTAAACATACAAACATTTTTAACTGTTTGATTACTGCATGATTTTTAAGGTCACCTGCTCTTTGTCCTCATACTTTGTTTGTGTATTGCAGAGATGGCAAAACTTCTACCTTAACTCAGGCTCTTTCACTATAAGCGAGAATATTATTTTAACATAGAACAATTAGCAAAGTTTTTTTTAAAGAAAAAGTTAAGTGTTAAATATAGAAAAAAACAAATATGCCATCTCTTCCAGTTCTGTAACAGCTCCTTTGGCGTCAGTTCCCTTTATGTAAATCCAGGTTGCCACATTCAATTAACAAAAAATAAGAAAGGGGAGGAGGAGATGGGGAGATTTAACCTACTGTAGTTTTAGCTGGAAAGTAAAATATTTAACCAATATTACTTTGTGTACAAGTGTATTCATATTAGAATTATTCCTCATGCACACTTAACCATTGAAATATTTTTTCTAAAACCCCACTCTTAACAGCTAATAATAAAACAAACTGAAAGATTACAAACACATTCCCAACATACGATTCCCCTTGCAAGAGAAAGACAAATGGATTTTAGGAAAATTTGTTTCTTCCATTTGAAATATGAACGGCTTCAAGCAATCTGATCATGCAATATTGATATATTTCCCTACTGGGGCACTAGTATGTACCTCTAAAGCCATCTGATAAACTGCTGCATGAAATTATTATTCCACCAGTTAATTCTGTGCACTTACGTGTACAGACAGAATTTCACAGAAGACCAAAACTTTCTATTCTATATTGCATACCTCTCTCCATCTAAGCTTCAAAAATAGCAGTGCTATCCCTTTCCTCCTTCCTCCCAATCAGACCTCTCAGGTAAGATTTGATGTACAGCATATAATTTTTAATTAGAACACCGCAAAACCTCATCACATAAAGCACCAAGTGCATGGTTATTTCACACATAGTACTACCCAGTGCATTGAGCTCCATCATGATGAACCATTACGAACATTACAACTAGAGAACAAACATCCATATATGTTACAGTCCACATAAAACTGGCCTAACTGCAAAATAAAAGCATGAGACACTAAGGAAGGATGCACAGAATACATAACTTGAACTGTAGAGAACTAGGGGTAATACCGTGCTCTAATCACTGTTTCCCTAAAGAATGTATTGCTGCAACAATATTTTAACAATAGCTCCTTAAAAGACAGCATGAAGAAAACATTTTATACTGAATAGTTAATTATATTACAGTGCCATCAGCTAAAAAGTGTTGGATCCCCATGGTGTAGTGCAAGAAAGACCTACAGGGTGAGAAAGTGCTCTTTAGAAATGCAAAAACACTTTACAGAGCCAGCAATTTCTGTGAGTTTGCCGCATTTTGCAGCTGACAGCACTGTAGTAGTTTTATTGTAATTGATCCAGGAAAGAACAAAAAGTCAGGGCTGACACGGAAAAAAGGCAAATGTAATCTTTTGGCACAAATGACTCCTTTCTGCCAGGAACAATAGCTGTAGTAATGCAAGTATTATTATAACAAATCTTCTAGTGCCTTGGTTTCAAAACAGAGGTAGAGTGTGAAAATAGGTATTTATCAAATATAGGATTTAGTAACGTAAGAAAAATACATAATTGTCAAAATGTATCAATAGATGATAATGCTATAAATATAGTCTTAAGATCTATGGACTTCCCTCAGCAAACCATGTGCTTAAGTCCTTTTGACTTCAAAATTCAACTCAATGGAACTTAAGCACACCTGTAAGGGCTTTGCTGAATCAGGGCATATATGAACAAGTGCTCTCATATTTTCAATCCACTACTTTTCTATTAAGATACAACTAAACTGTTTCTTTCACAAACTGATAAAATGTTGGGGGTGGGAGAAAGATGAGGTTCAAAACCTGTAAACAGGAGAACTTCACAGAAAAAAAGGTACTTACCTGTAACTGTAGGGTCGGGTCTTTGAGATGAATGGTCCCTATCTGTATTACACACGGGGGATATGCATGTACACTATGTTCCTGAGTCCAGAATTTTTTGCAAGCAGCGGCCACTGGCCTTCAAGAGCTCTCCTCATAAAAGGTGGTCCAGATAAACCCCTCTCCAGTTTCCCATTCTTCCTGCAGTTGAAAGAATCTGTAGCAGAGGGGACAGGAGGCGGGTAGT
The DNA here is from genome assembly GCA_033296515.1 of Macrochelys suwanniensis. NCBI lineage: Eukaryota > Metazoa > Chordata > Testudines > Chelydridae > Macrochelys > Macrochelys suwanniensis. The sequence goes on from CM065785.1 coordinate 61,535,915, forward strand.
GGAACACTGATAAGGACCACACATCTCGTAAAACTTCTTGTTACTGGTAACCAGTATCAGGGGGGTAGCCGTATTAGTCTGCATCTGAAGAAGTGGGGTTTTTTTACCCATGAAAGCTTATGCCCAAATAAATCTGTCTTTAAGGTGCCATCGGACTCCTCATTGTTTTTGTTACTGGTAAGTAGCCTCCATCTCTTCTTTCAGTGACGGTCCTTACGTGTAGTCCATATGTGAGAGATTAACAAGCAGTGGTCAAACAGGGGATGGGTGCGATGCTGCAGAAATAATATACTGTACTACTGCTGTCCTCATAGCTGTATTCAGAGCTCATGACTGGACCAGAGCGTAATGTCTTGTGAAAGTGTTATGAAGATAAGCAAAGAGCTCTTTGTCAATATAGCTGACCCACTGATCACTCTGCTACGGAAACAAATAGTTTAGATGTCTAACATCCTTTGTCTTTGCAGATAAAAGGCCAAAGTCCCTTAGACATCCAGAGAATGTAACCATCTCTCTTCATTTGAGGCATGCAATTCTGAAAAAAATACCGATAAGTGGATTACCTGACTCTCATGAAACTCGGAAACTACTTTAGGAACAAATCTAGGGTACGGCCATAAGGAGACCTTTTCTATATAGAAGACAGTATATGGTGGGTCCACCATGAATGCTCGCAGCTCACTGACTCTTCTGGCTGAGGTTATAGCTAATAGAAAGGAAACCTTAATGGACAGATGGGTCACAGAGCACTGTGGCTAGAGGGTCAAAGGGGGGAGTTAGTGAGAGACAACTAACCAGAATTGAGGTCCACCTGAAATGCAAACTTCACCAATGGTGGGAAAGATCTAAAAGTCCCCTTCAGAAATCTAGTTGTGTCAGGATGAGTGAAGATTGTATGGTTATCCACTGGGGGATGGAAAGGCCTAATCATTGCTAAATGAACTCGCAGAGTACTGTGTGTGAAACCGGAAGCCTCCAGGGTAAAAGTAGATACGCTAAGATAGCAGAGATTCCAGTGAATTCTGGAAATAAGTTGCTCTGGGGAGCCCAAAAACAAAAATGCTTCCACTTTGCTGAGTAACAGCTTCTCGTAAAGTCTTTCAGCTTTGCTTAAGATGGGCTGCACCCTTTTGGAACATGAGTGCTCTATTTTCGATGCCCACCCAAATACCAGGCTCTGAGTTGCAGAAGTCTCAGAATGGAGCACTTGAACCTGCCGCTGTGCTGTGTTAGAAGTTCCAGAAATGCAGGGATGTTCACAAGTGGTTAAAATGAGAGCTTCAGTAGATCTGTAAACCAGAAGTGTCTCAGCCAGTTGGGCACAATCAGGATGACTTGAAATCTGTCTTGGCAGATTTTCTGTAGAAGTTGTAGTATCAATGGAATGGGAGGGAAGGCATACCCCAGGCAACCTTTCCATGACACCAGAAAGGCATCTCCCATCGAGACCATGCCCAGGGCTGCTCTGAAGCAGTACTGAGGAGTTTCCTGTTCACCCACGAGGCCAAAAAGGTCCTAAGCTAGCATACCCAACTGGACAAAGATGTTGTTGAGATCTGAATTATGAATCTCCCATTCACAGTTTGTGGAAAAATGTCTGCTCAGGCAGTGTTTTATACCCATGGTAAATATGCTGCTGATAGGGCCATGCAAAGACTGATGCACCAATTCCAGAAGGTGACTGCCTCTATGAACAGAAGGGGAGATCTCACCCCCCATCCCCCACTTATTTATATTTAAAAAAAAACAATGTCCAACATTATTGGAAGGCACTGCAGGCTCGACAGACTGCCCAGTGTTCCCAAGAGTGACGTTTCGGTAATGACGGTTGCCTCGTGAGTCAGTGTGAAGAAAGGGAACTTCTCCAGTTTGGTCCACCAGATGAGAAAGTCTAAAGCTTTGGGCAGAACTGTCACCTTGCCATTTATGTTGCCCTTTTCTGGTGAGCCCACAGAGAGAAGCCAGGCTTGTAGCCAATGAAGACACAGCCTGGCGAACAGCATCGTACGTGTGCATGAGGCCATGCGACTGAGGAGGGAAAGGCAAGTTCTGATTGACATCCTGGGTCTGATAGCGACCTGACACCTCTCAAGATGCTCTTGCCATGGTCGAGTCCAACTTCATCCCTATAAAATTTCTGAACCTCATGGGGGTCAATGTGGATTTTTCGTGACTGACAGACAGACACTCAGGGAAAGCAGAAAGCTGAGCAGCTCGCTGGACTTCCTTGTAAGAATTGCCCATCAGAAGCCAGTCGTCAAGGTAAGAAAAGACTGTAAATCCCTCTCTTCTGATCCAAGCTGCCACTATTGAAAAAAACCTTTGTGAAGACCCTCAGTGTGGTCAAAGATGAACCTGAAGAACTTTCTTTGGGCTTGGTGGATGTCTACTGTGAAAATATGGATTTTTCATTTCGAGAACCGCAAACCATGTGCCCTCCTCTAGCAAGGGAATTACTGATGGCAAGGATATCATGCAGAATATTAATTTTCAAATGAACCTATTCCAGATCAAGAATTGGCTTCCAACCCCCATTCTTCTTGGGAATCAAGAAGGAAGGGGAATAAAATCCCTTCCCTTGATGCTGAGGTGGAGCCCTTTCTATGGCTTCCCTGAGGAGAAGGGAGTTCACTTCTTGTTGTAGAATCTCCTCATGAGAGTGTGTGTGTGAGGGGGGCCACCAATGGGAAGGGGGTTCATGGGTAGAAGTTACCAGAAACTTGATCAGATAGCCATCATGAATAATATCTAATGAATAGGTCCCTATCAAATTCACGGCCATGAAAAATACATCACAGACCATGAAATCTGGTCTCCCTCCCCCATGAAATCTGGTCTTTTGTGTGCTTTTACCCTATCCGATACAAATTTCACGGGGGAGACCAGCGTTTCTCAAATTGGGGGTCCTGACCCAAAATGGAGTTGCAGGGGGTGGGGTAGCAAGGTTATTTGAGGGGATTGCAGTATTACCGCCCTTACTTGTGCGCTGCCTTCAAAGCCGGGCAGCTGGACAGCGGCAGCTGCTGGCCAGGTGCCCAGCTCTGAAAGAAGCACCCTGCCAGCAGCAGTGCAGAAGTAAGGGGCAATACCATACCATGCCACCCTTACTTCTGCACTGCGCCTTCAGAGCTGGATTGCCAGAAAGTGGTGGCTGCTGACTGAGGGCCCAGCTCTGCAGGCAGCAGCGCAGAAGCAAGGGAGGCAATACCATACCATGTCATCCCTTCTTCTGCGCTGCTGATGGTGGCGGCTCTGCCTTCAGAGCTGGGGTCCCAGCTAGCAGCCGCCACTCTCCAGCTGCCCAGCTCTGATGGTAGCATTGCTGCCAGCAGCAGCGCAGAAGTAATGGTAGCAGTTATGCAAACCCCTACAATGATTTTGCAACACCCTCCCTCCCTGCAACAACTCCTTTTTGGGTCAGGACCCCTAAAATTACAACACCATGAAATTTCAGATTTAAAAAGCTGAAATCGTGACATTTATGATTTTTAAAATCCTATGACCATGAAATTGACCAAAATGGACCGGGAATTTGGTAGCCCTCTACTAATGAACCTTTATCTGTAATTGCGGCCCTTCAATTTCTGGCAAATTGGATAACACCGCCCTTTAGTATCAGAGGGGAACGAAAAGGCACCAATAATGGGATGAGGGTCTCAACAGTCCTGTCTAAAGAAACTCTTAACTTGGGGATTAGAGGACAATCTAGCAGTGGATGTTGCAGAGGCTGGATTCCTAGATCTATAAAGACTGTCTCTTGCATGGTGGCTCGCGAGGACGTTGGTGGTAAAAAGCTGAGGAGGTGGTCTTGCCCTATACCCCATCCATGATGTTTTCTCTTGGAGGCAGTCGTATAAATGCCCAGCAAGGATCTGAGGACAACAGCTCACTTGAAGGAGTGGAGAGACTCATCTGTCTTCTTGTGAAATGGGTTGACAGTATTAAAAGGCAGGTCTTGGATGGTATTCTGTACCTCTCTAGGGAAACAGAGGATTGCAAGTACGAGTCTCACCTCACAACAATGGCCAGAGCCATCCCCCTAGATGCAGCATCTACCTTGTTCACCGGGGCATGGAGGGAAGTTTTAGCCACCAATCTGCCCTCATCCACTAAGGCCTGGAAATGGGCCCTATCCTCCTCAGGGAGTTTGTCCTTTAATTCCATGAACATAGTATAATTAGTAAAATCATATTTAGCCAAAAGGGCCTGATTATGTGAGATCCTGAAATGGAGGAAGGTGAAAGAGAAGATCTTTCTCCCTAGATGGCCGAGTCACGTGCACCCCTTATTAGAGGAAGTAACCTTTGGGTGCAGTTGCTTGGACCGCTATGTAACCACCTGCACCACCAAAAAGCTAGGCAATCGATGAGAACAAAGTAGGAGTGGGAGCACAAGAAGTAGGAATGTGTCAAACTGTATTTGCTGGATCCATAATGGCCTTGTTGATGGGGAGGGACGCTCCACTAGGAACAGAAGGCTCAAGAACATCTAGTAAGATGTCCTAGGGCTCCTGGACTTACTCAAGCTTAATCTGTAGCTCCACAGCCACCTTGTGCATGAGCTCTTGATGTTGCATAAAGTCCTATGTTGGAGACAGCAAAGATGACGAGACTGCTCTCAGTACTTTCAGAACCAGTAGATCCAGATCATCTTACCCCTTCCAAACACTTTAACAGGGCCAGCTGTGGATGTCCAGGCGATGGCAAATAAGACTCCTATCCCAATCCTGGGTATCTAGGGTAAGGCACCCACAGTCCTCAATATTGCCACTAGGATGGATCAACTGGTAGAGGAGGACCCCATGACATAGAGTATCACCTGTCTCTTGGCCAATCGTATCTGGTCAGAGGCTGGAACCCGAAACTTATGGGGCTCCTCTCTCATGCCACCTCCACCTGATGCTGTAGACACTCCTGCAGGGTGTCAGACTCATGCAAAGAGAAAGCTGGATCCCTTACCTCTGGCAGAACCAATGGTTGGCAGATGGGATGAGAGAATGACTCCGCATCATTGGAACAGTGGCTTCTTCTGGTGTACCAATGTCCTGAAATACAGATGGTCCAGACAGGAGGGGTGAATGCAGATAGGAAGAGCAAAGACGTCCTCCAAGGAGACATGGGTCTCAGATTGCCCCGGGGTATGAGGAGAGTCCATTGGCAGAGCAATTGGAACAGGAGCTTCCTTGGTCACTGTGGTAGTTGGCTCACTTCCAGGGCCATGTCGCAATCGGTACAGAATTGGTTCTAGAAGTGGATGGGAGCACTAAGAGCTGTTTATCTCAAGCCTTCACCCTAGGAGTTGAAGTCAGAACCATCAGATACATACCCTTGTGCATCTCCTTCTCCTGTCAAGAAGATTTATTCGTGCCTAGGTCCTTAGCACCCATGCGCGCCGGCTCTCCAGACTTTCATGGTGTCAGGAAGGAGCAGTTTTAGATGAAGATGGCTTTGCCCCTATGTCTATGAATGCCCCTTGCCCTCATGTGAAGCCTTCTCCTTAGGTTTAACAGTCTTAGCCTTCATTTCCGAGCTCATGCTCAGAGGGGTGATGTCCACTTGGTGAGACTAATGTACAGGAGGTGCCCCCGCCCAGATCTGATCAGGGCTCCATTACCTTCTCCATCAGACGTTCTCTGGGTCTCAGTTCCTGACCCTCACAAGTTCAGGATGGAGGGTAGGGAGGGTCAGTGGCAGATGCTGCACTTGGCAGAAGTATGAGACAAACCCAGGAAGTACAGGCAGCATTGTTTTTCGTTGCTCACCATAAAAGAGCAAGGGCAAGAAACGGTTTTTGAAACCCCTGGATCCTGGGCATAATCCGAAACTTCTTGGGGGGGAAGTGGGGGGGAGAGGAAGACATCACCGGGTGGGGGAAAGAATAGGGAAAACACTATCTAACTACACTATGCTAGATTATAGTATAAAGACTACAAAAAAATAACTGTATACAATATCTTACACCAATGACACAATAAAAAAGGAGCTGAGTACGCCAAAGATTCCAACTCAGACCATGCAGCAGTAAAAAGGACCTAAAGAGGCATCGGCCCACACCATCTTTTATGCCCTCAGTTTGGAGCACGAGAGAGCTACAGCGTATGTGTGGACCAATGAACACTGCTTGCAAAAAATTCCAGGTTCAGGCACATGGTGCAAATACATATCTCACATGTGGCATACACATGGGGCCCTTCACTTGAAGAACAACTTGTTTTTCTGCACACTTAAGATTCATCATTACTCTGGCTGATTATATTAATATTGGATGTGAATAACCCAATTTCTATGAAGTAAAATTTGTCATTTTCTTGCCTCTTCACAAATAATTTGTTTTTCCTAAGGTAGCAGTGTTTGTGTGCGCGCGGGTGTGTGCGCACATGTGCACACACGTATGTTTGTATTAATTGTAATAAACCTCCTACAAAAGACAACATGATAGGACTTTAAATACTAAATATAGAAATCCCAACTCTGAAATCTTAAATCCAATTCACATACTTTTAAAGGTTTTGTTTCTTTTTTAAAATGGCAAAAAAGTACAGTACTTTAGATCTCAAGCTCTTTTTAAAAGAAAAACAAACAAAGAAGAAAGGTAGTTGCCTTGTTACTCTGACATATGCATTCATTTAAAAAAACAAGTTCAAATATATTCACCTGAAAAAAAAGATATTGGCTTTTATAACCAACTGAAATGAAAATTGTTGTTTTTGCTGGTATAAGACAAAGAGGACCATATTTAAAACTTATTTCAACAGACAAGCTCTAGTGCTTTTGTAAACAAGGCAAAGATAATATACTTTATAGGTTTACCATCTGCTATGGTGATGATCAAATAAATGATTTGACCGAAGAAATCAGATTGTAGCTTGTTAAAGGCAGGTACTGGAGGTATGAGTTTCTATCTTTTATAGCTTCTTTATCCAATTTTGTTCTGGAGTAATGATATTCCTTCAGATAAGATTCAACAACTGAAATCAATTACAAAACAATGTACACAGAGAAACAAAATGATATTGATTATATTTTACATCCTAGACACCCAAACAAATAAATCTACCATTATGTTTCAT